>JAPVLO010000354.1:0-2400000 GCA_027257055.1 Cephalopachus bancanus
GCGCAGGAGGGGCTCCCTTTGGGCGTCTAAACTACATTTCCCAGAACCTCGCGGGGCGCATGCCTCTGAGCAGAGCGCTTCTTCCTCAGGTCGCAGCAGTGGCAGAGGTGGGCAGGCCAGAAGTGGATAGAGGCATAACTTTCACTATGCTTTCAGATACTGAGGGGTTTTTGTTTTGTTTTCTTTTGCTTTTTTTGCAAGTTGAAGGTTTTTGGCAACCCACCTGAGCAAGTCTGTCTATACCATTGTTCCAACAGTGTGTGCTAACTCTTGTCTCTTGTATCAAGCAATAAAATATTTTAAATTACAATATGTACTTTTTTTTAGACATAACGCTATTGCAACTTAATAGACTGTAATGTAAGCATAACTTTTGTATGCACTGGGAATTCAAAGTATTTGTGACTCTAATGCAATGTTTGTTTTATTGTGGTGGTTTGGAACTCAACTGGCAATATCTGGCAGGTATACCAGTAGTGGCTGTTCCCCCAGCATTGCTGTCTGCAACAGATGCGGGCGGATTTCTGAAGAAGCTGGAGGACCGGGGCCAGGGACTCCTGGGTAGAGTTGGCCTCCTTCCCACCATCTGCCTTCTTGAGTGCTGTGGAGAGGGTTCTTGCGTCCTGGTCCTGTTCTGTGCTAAGAGTCATGGCGCACCACTGGCTGGCCCCATAGGGAACCCAGGTTCCCTCCCTTGCTTCCCTGTGGCAACTGTTGCTAGATTTTCCTCTGGATTGCCAGATGGACCTATCTCAGTTTCTCTGAAATAAGCCCCACAATCTCCCTTGGAGGAGGAGTTTGGGCCATAAGCCTCTTGATAAGTAAATCTGTAGGCCCACCCTTGATTCAGGAGCTAGGTGAGGGGCCACTCTGCCTTCTGCCATGAGCTTACTGGGCATGGTGGCTCACACCTATAATCCCAGAACTTTGGGGGGCTTCAGTGATAGGACAGCTTGAGGCCAGGAGCTCAAAATTATCCCTGGCAACAAAGTGAGACCTCATCTCTACAGAAAAATCAACAAATTAGCCACATGGTGACATGCACCTGTCGTCTCAGCTACTCAGGAGGCTGAGGTGGGAGGACTGCTTGAACCAAGGAGTTTCAGGTTGTGGACAGCCATGATCATGTCACTGCACTCCAGTCTCAATGAGAGACCCTGAATCAAAAAAATAATTGTGTGTGTGTGTGTGTGTGTGTGTGTGTGTGTGTGTGTGTGTGTGTGTTGGGATCCTCATTTATTCTTTTGTACTAGGGTGTTAGAATCAAACTTTCCAGACTCTAAAAATTTACCAAAAGGCTTGCAGCAATCCAGGGAATTTTTTTCCCAAGAAAAATGGCTGAGGCTGAAGAGGAGGGAAAATCTGATCTCCAGTGCTATCACATTACATTATATGAATTTCCAGTTTCACCAAAAACATTACAAGCTATGCAAAGAAAGAAGAAATTATGTCCTATAAAGAGAGGGAAAAAAACAATCGATGGACACTATCTTTGAGGAAGTCTAAACACTGAATTTGTTAGATAAAGATTTTAAATCAGCTCTTTAAAGGACTAAAGGAAGCCATGTCTAAAGAACTAAGGGAAAATATGAGAACAATCTCTTACTAAATAGAAACTATCTATAAAGAGATTGGAATTATCTATAAAGAGTTGAAAATTACACTAATTGAAATGAAAAATTCATTGAAGGGGCCAAATAGTATATTTGAACATTAGAAGAACAAATCAACAAAATTGGAATTTGGTCAATTGGTTGTCTGAGGAACAGGAAAAAAACAATAAAAAAAGTAACTCAAAGACCTATGAGAACCAATTAAACTTACTAATATATGCATAACAAGATAATAGATTTTTAAAAACATGATCTAACTACATGTTGACTACAAGCGATTCAGTTTAGATTCCAAGACATAAATGAATTGCAAGTAAAAATGTGACCGAAGTTATTCCATGGAAACATATAACCAAGAAAGCTGAATGGCTATGCTAATATCAGACAAAATAGGCTTTAAGACAAAAGCAAGTTTCAGTACATTTTAAAGGATTATAATAATGCCAAGTATTCTATTCTCTGAGCACAATGAGAAGTCAGAGGAAGTTTGGAAATTTCACAAATGTGTGGTAATTAAGTAACAAAACTCTTAAATACCTGATTGGCTAGAGAAGAAATCATAGGAGGAAATAGGAACTCTTTTGAGATGAATGAAAATACAGCATGAACAAACTTATGGGATGCAACAAAAGCACTGGTTAGATAGAATTATACAGCTGTTATAAACCTACACTAGAAACAAAGATGATCTCAAATTAATAACTTAAACTCCTATCCTATGAAACTAAAAATATAAAAGCAACATACACCCAAAGTAAGCAGAAGCAAGAATGTTATATTAGAATAAGAACAAATAAAATGGAGACTGGAAAAACAGTAGAGAAAATAATGAAACCAAAGACAGATTGAGACAATCAGTAAAGTTGACAAATCTTTAGCTAGATTAAGAAGAAAAAAATGACTCAAACTACTAAAATTAAAAATTAAAACAGGGTCATTATTACTGACTTACAGAATAAAAAAGAGTATAAAGGTATCAATGAATAATCACATTGTTGCTGGAGAGATCTCTGCAACAGAGAGAGAGGAGACCTCAACTCTTTCCCAGAATCTTCACTACACCACAGGAAGGAATTCCAGAGCAAGTCACCATGGTGGTGAGTAAAGAGTTTATTAAAGTAAAAGCACACACTTAAAGGGAAGGGGAGTGAAGACAGACAATTTCAAGAGGAGAGCTGACTTAAGGAAGGAGAGTACACACTCCAAGAGAAGGGAGTGCAGACAGCCTCAGAGTGAGAGCTGCCCTAGGAGGGTCTTGGTAACTGACTTTTATCTCTTCTGGCTTCAGGGAGATTGTTGGGGGGGGCAAGGTTGTAAGGGCCATGGATTTGTCTTCATTTGGGCAGCTGAGCTACATGATGAGCTTCATGTTCTATTTATAATTGACAGGTGATCAAGAACAATGGAGGTCCTGCTTTGCTCTGCTGACTCCAACTATAAACGCCCTGGAAGTGTTTTCCAAATTTTTAGCTACTGACTTCCTGCTTCTTATAGGGAAAAACAGAGGTCACATTTTTCTAGCCTGCCTTGCTAGCCTGCCTTAGTATGTCAGTAGTTAGATAAATAGAATAGACTAATTTCTAGAAAGATAAAATGACCCAAAATAACTCAATAAATAGACAATCTGACTATACCTATAACAAGTAAAGAAGCTGAGTCAGTGATGAAAATAAAAACTTACTGCAAAGAAATTCTCAGGTTCAGATGGCGTCGCTGATAAATGCTACCAGCTGTTGAAAGAAGAATTAATAGCATTTCTTGATAGACTCTCAAAAAATAGAATATGAAGGAACACTTAACAGCTTATCCTGTAAGACCAGTATCACCCTGATACCAAAACCAGAAAGGGTCAACACAAGAAAATAAAACTGTAGATCAATGTCTCTTGTAAATATGGGGAGGGATGTGGAATGGTATAGGGTACCATCTTCCTAGAGTACCTACTTAGCTGATGGGGATAGGGAAAGAAATAATGTAATTGGTAAGTGATTATTTGTATATCAAATAAACACAAATATAGATCACAATGAAATGTGTATAATTTTAAAAGATTCACTAGACAATGAAAAGAGGTTTAGGATATGTCAGACACATGTGCCTACCGATCTTTGGAGGCCTATGTGAACCCTTGTTTGCTGATAAGGGTTGGAGAATGAGAAATATGCTTTCTCTTCACTATCCAAACCTGTAATTCCCAGGCCTCAAGGCCTTTGTTCCACAGAACCATATTTTGCTGTTCAGAAGCCACAATTGCCTCCCTTGTACATGGACTCATGGTGTTGTCTTCTGTGTGCTTGGGAGTGAGAGGCTGAGGGTGACCCACCTGAGACTTCCTGTAATTTGAGCTGTAAGGGTCCTGAAAGCAATGACTCTTTGACCAAATACCTAAGCCTCTGACTTCCCCAAGCAATATGACAGTTGTGATCTTCCAGTTGAAGCATGGAGTATCACTGTGGATGAGTGAAGGACCATCCATAAAGATTCCTCTCCAGGTGAACAGGAGGACCCTCTCCAGGTGAACAGTTCCCCCACAGTCCAAATGCCTTCTAATGGGCCCCACCCCTCAACACTGGCATACTGGGATTAATGTTTCAATATAAGTTTTTTGTTTTGTTTTGACTTTTTGTTTGGGGTTTCTTGTCACCCAGACTGGAGTGTGGCTCACTAAAACCTCACGCCCCTCAAGGAATCCTCCTTCCTCAGCCTCCCAAAGTGCTGGGATTACAGGCATGAACGTCCATGCCTGGCTCCAACATAAATTTTGATTGGGACACACTAACCTTAACCAAACCATGGTGACAACCTTATCTGTGCTCTACAAATGCCCCCTCTTCCAGGCTGTTTATTATTTTGTCTTGCATTTCTCTTTGGTACCTGGCACCATCCATCTGCAGATTCAAGTAACTGTGCTATCATTGTGTGTTTTTTTGTTGAGTTGGGTTGTACCCTTCTCTGTACTTAGCTCGCTCTCTCTCTCGCTCTCTCGCTCTCACAGTTTCCCTTTTCAGTATCTTTTCTTTCCATTTCCATTAACCTATTTATTACCCATGAGTCCTCCAACAAAGAATTGTTTTTATTTTCGCCCTAATATACTTATTGGATTCACTGTAATCAGTTGTCTGTCACTGTTTACTCAGTCCTTGTTCATATATCACAGTGGTTTTCAAGTTCTGTGCTCACAATTCCATATACAATGAATATACATTGTTATTTGAAAGCTGACAAACCCTTTCAACTTACATAGAAAGCTGACAAACCCTTTCAACTTATATATGCTATAATTACTTTATATTATTTTCCCCCATACTGGTTTATTTCATTGCAAATGTTTTTTATCTTTAACTTATTTCAGACCAGCAAATTAAAACTGAAGCCAAAGATTGTAATTTGAAGCAAATTGCTGCTGAAAAATTTTCCCATGGAAAAGTAGAACCCATTAATTGATGATGGCATGATATACTCCTTAATGAAGTCCCAGATTTTGATGACTAGCTAAAGTGTCACTGGAGAATCCACCCAGTTCATGTAATCTTCTCTGACAAGAAAAACTAGGTAGTGGTTATAAATGTAAGGAATTCAGGGGAGACTTTGGTCTGAATTCAAACTTTATTTCATCAGAGCAGATTCTTGAAAGTCGCAAAGTATGTAACTATGACCAGGATGACAATAGCTTCCCATAACCCAGAACCTAATTAGTCAACAGAGAAGATACAGAAGTGAGAAATCTTATCAGATATAGTGAATGTAGAAAATATCAGCTGCATTGCCCACCTTCCTTAACTCACAGGCATACTGTTTCATACTGGAGACAAACCTACATTTTCAATGGCTATGAGGACACATTCAGAGATAGCTTATATTTTATTAAACATCAAAGATCCTGTGTGGAAGTGAAACCTTATGAATGTGCTGAATATGAGAAAACCTTTAGTTATACCTTTTCACCTAATTAGCAAAAATATATACTGGATAAAATGCAAAAATTGTGTATAGGTGTGCCTTATATACATATATACAAATAACACCATACAAGTATAATGTATGTGTAAAATCATTCAGATGGGACTCATTTCTTATCCTATATCAACTCACACTGGAGAGAAACCCTATGAATGGAATGAGTGTGGAAAAGCTTCCATCAAGTGACTTACATCATGCAACATCAGATGATTAACACAAGACAAAATATATTAATATAATCAACATAGAAAGGCTTTTAGCAAAAGTCCACATCTTTCTCTGCATCAGAAAATGCATATTGGAGCAAAATTCTATATATGTTCCATATATGTTCCATATATGTCCTATATGTTTAGGACATATATCTTGGGTTCAAGATCATGGTAAAGTAAGTACACATGGTAAAGTAAGTAGTCATAGTCCACTTCTAATGCAACATAAAGAGACTCGTGTTAGAGAAAAACCCTTTGAATGTAAAGAAGGTGAGAAAGCGTTTATCCAGAGCATGCAGCTTACTTCACATCAGAGAGCACATACTGGAGAGAAGCCCTATGAATTGACTGAATGTGGTAAACCCTACAATCATAGGTCATGCTTTATTCAACATAAATGGATTCATACTGGAGAATAATCCTTTTAATATAATGAATGTGGAAAAGTTTCCAAATGGAATACACACCTTACTCAACATGAGAGAATTCATACTGGAGATAAACCACTAAAGCATTAAAGACTGTCAAATCTTTGAGCCTACACCTTAACATGAGAGAATTATACTGAAGAGAAACCTTACAAGTGTAATGAATGTGGGAAAACCTTTGGTCAGAGTACATATCTGGTTCAACATCAAAGGAAAAACTCTATCAAAGTTTGGAATGCAGAAAGGCATTCACTGTAAATGTATGTCTTACTCAACATCAGTAGATTCATAAGAGAAACAAATCTTAATGATGCGCCAAATACAAAAAATTTCAGAGTGGAAAGAAATTCAACACACATATTCAATGTGGGAAATACTTTATTTACAATGTAAACTTCTCAATATCAGATAATTGTGGGAAGTTATTCAGCCATTGTACAACATTCATTCAGTTGGAATCTTTTCTTATTAAGACATCCTATTCATATATTAAGTATGCAAAATATTGTAGTAGGTTTTTTTGTTTGTTTGTTTAGACAGGGTCTCGCTCTGTCACCAGGCTGGAATGTAGTGGCATGATCATAGCTCCCTACAGTCTCAAACCTCCAGATTCAAACAATTCTCTTACCTCAGCCTTTCCAGTAGCTAGGACTGCAGGCATGCACCACCATACCCAGCTAATTAAAAAATGTTTTTAATAGAGACAGTGTCTCTCTGTGTTGCCCAGGCTGGTCTTGAACTCCTGGGATCAAGCAATTCTCCCACCTTAGCCTTCCAAAGTGCTGACAGTACAGATGTGAACCACCGCACCCAGACAGTAGTGAATTTTTATCTCTTACTAAAGACTCTGTAATAAACACTGGGAGAAACTCTGCTAATAACGTATTTTCACCACAAATTACTAAACAAAGTTAATCCTTTCCACCAATATCTTTCATTAACTTTCTGGAAATGATCCAAAATAATGTTTCTATTTTTATAGCCACTATAAGCAATATTATAAATGAGAGGGGAGGTTAATGGTCCAAATATGATGCCTAGCTATGAACTCAAAAAATAGTGGCACGTCAGAGTTCTATGCAGTAAAAATCTCTGTAATTTTAACATTAATTTAAAATTAATTACTCTAGCTAGGCACTACAGTTATCAATCATATTAATTTGAATTTCCCTTAAAATCCCAGTATACCCTACAGAGTTCTTTCCTGTTTGGAAATTCCCAAATTATGTTGCAAAAATCAGGGAAGGCATACTATTTGAGATGATTTTAATCCAGAAGATGTTCTTTGAAGATCAATAATATCTTTTTAATACTTTCTGGAATTACCTTTCCTGTTTTCATGTTTTTGCTTTTATGGTTGATAAACCCATAAATAAGAAATCAGACTGGGCATGTGGCTCAAGCGTGTAATCCCAGCACTTTGGGAGGCCGAGGTGAGAGTATTGCCTGAGCCTGTGGGTTCAAGATCAGCCTGGGCAACATAATGATACCTCAGATTCAAGGCCAGCCTGGTAATGTGGTGAGACTTTGTCTCTACAATAAATCAAAAAATTAGCTGGGCATGGTAGTATGTGCCTGTAGTTCCAGCTACTTGGAAGGCTGAGGCAGAAGAATCACTGGAGCCCAGCAGATTGATGCTGGGGTGGCCGTGAGCGTGCAACTGAACTCCAGCCTGGGTGACAGAGTGAGACTTCAACTCAAAAAAAAAAAAAAAATAAGAACGAAATCAGCCTTTTTATTTACAAGCTGTTTGAAGGGGGAACAAGTTTCTGTGTTTCTTGGCTAATCTAATTGGCATTAGTAAGTGCGAGTTAAAGAGGTTCTGTGTGCAAGTTTTATGAAACTTAACAGCTAACAGACTTTCAGTTCCCTTATGTCTTTTTTTCTCTTAACACTTATTGGTTAACAAAGTCAAAAAGCCTGAAATCTCCTAAATTCAGCAAAAAACTATTCTTATCATCACAGGTCTTTTTTAAAAAGTAACATATGTAAACTATTTCTAGAACATGTTTGTTTTTATTTGATCAGTTTTATAATTAATGTCTATGAGATACACTATAAAATAATGAGAGCAATTTTCTTAATCATACATTGGATTTTCTTAATGCAAATGAATGGTCTCTGCTAAGTCCTGTGTTATTTCCATTGTTTGAATGATGGACATTCTCTTTATTTTGAAATTTCCCTAGAGTCATTTTCTGGCTATGCAGGCAAACTAGATTGCTGTGGATCTATAACTGAATAAATGAGCAATGGTGAATGAGTCTGTTAAGCTCCATGCCTGCCAGATATTTGACTGGACATTGTCACCATTCTTTTGGTCATATGTTAAAGGATATGCACATTAATTCCAGACAGCATAGTATAACGTTTATAATTTTGTTATGAAAGTACTTCTAAAGCATGATAAGTAAAAAAACACTGGTAGATAGAAAGGAAAACCAGAATGTAATCAGAGTTCATAAAAGGTGTAATATGTGCAGAGACCATATGTGTGTGTGGATGTTAATGAGGGAACATTTTTGTAAAAGAGCTAACTAAACTGGATTATGTATCAAAAACGTGTTTCTTTTAAACTTAAAAATAATTGATGCATAGAGCATTCCAATGGGACAGTATTCATAATAGTTCAAAATGGAATCTAACACCACACCTAACTATACAAGAGTGGTTATTATAGTAATTAAACTTCAATATGTCCACTTAATAGATTGTCATTAGAAATTACACTTAGGATGTAATTTAAGTTCAGGGTTTATAGGACAAGTTAAAAGACCCTGCCAATTGCATCCTGCCTATGTCTCAGGACTTTTATCTGCCCTACTTGTGTTGTTCCAGACACATTAGCCTGTTTTCCTTTCCTAGGATATGCTAAGCTCATTTCCACCTCCAAAGCCTTTGGCCTAGACTGTTTATCCCCTGGTGTCTGTCTCTTATTCCTTCACTTTCTTCAATCCTCTACTCAAATGTTCCCTGCTCTCTGACCACCCTGTCCAGACTCTCATACCTCCTACCTCCACCATCATCTTTCCCTTATCTTTATTATAGCATTTACAATTTTATGACCTGGCATTAAATTGTTGTCTTTGTTGTTTATTTGTTGTCTGTCTTCCAAACTAGAAGGTAAACTCATGAAGACAGAGACTTTACTTCCTATGGTGTCTGCACGTACTAGAAGCTTAGTAGATATTTGCTCTTTTCTTATTGAGTTATGATTTCTTTCTATGTTAAGAATATTAACATTTTCTCATATGCTGCACTCTCACCCAATTTTTTAGCTTTTAATTTTTATATGGTTGTTTTTAATCAATATACATTTTAACTTTAAGAGAATCTTCTATTTAAGGAATTCCTACTTCAGCTAAATATATTTATATTGTCTTGCATTTATACATTTAGCTTTCTAGTCAATATCTGCCTTGTTAACTTATGTTGTCTGGTATGGAGTTTGCTCCCACAAATTAAATAATTTTTAATCCATGGTTTACAGAACAATGCTTCCTATTCATCCATCTCCCTCTCACCCATCCTTCCATCCATGCCCCTATCTCTTGGGATTCTTATGACCACTATTTTACTGTTCAAAATATCACCATACTTTTCATTTATTCATCTAAAAAATTATAGAATCAAGTACCCACTATAACAAAAACATTCCTGTGAATCTTGGTGACATTGCTTTAAATTCATATATAAATTGGGAAGAATTATGGTCTTTTCCACATGAGTCTGTCATAGGTCTTATTCATTTTATGATAAGAATTTTGTTTTTTGGTGTAATAGATTTTAAATGTCTGTAAGTTTGTTTTCACTTCTCCTATTACCACCCTTCTCCTTGTTCTGGTTTTGTGGCTCACTTAACCAATAGAATGCAATTAAAGTGATGCTTTCAGACTTCAGAGATTAAGTGTTCTGTGAAAGAGTCATGAATGCAAAGTGACACTCAACTGCCAAAGAAGCCAAGAAACTAAAGAATGAGGCAGACAAATCTAGTCTGTAAGTAAAGGGAAAACTTACAGGCAGAAGCGTGGTCTTGAGCAGCAACAAGACAGGTAGATCTCTGCATTGTTACTGTCCAGACCTAGGTATTATATACCATAGGCAAAAGATGTACATGCTCTATTGAGACAATTAAAGGCAATCCTCCAGATCAGGCAAGAATGCTATGTGTGTCGTAGCCTGTAATTTGTATGATAACATGAAGGTTGCTTTGATCTAAAGGCTGGACTTATATAAGTAAATGTACTCACACTAAGCACAGTAAATAAAATAGGAATCAGAAGGCATTTCTGGAACTGAGGGAATGCCAGAATGTAATCAGAGTTCATAATCAGAAATCAGCATGACAGCTTAACATCCAAGATGGAGTCACTTTTGTCTCCACATTAGACTACAAAGTGACTTGTATGTGCATCTCTTGAAATGCGCACTTTGGCTTGTGAATATCACCACATCCAGAGGGCTCCAAGGCTGTGCTGTGACAGTCAAAGCCAGGATCAACCATGTCCTTTCTCCCAATCTCTCTCTCCTGAAGGAGCAGGGAAGGTGGTGAAGTCCACGCACTTTCCCTTGGTTCTGTGGGTTTCTGAGCCTTAAGTGAACAAGCCTGGGGAGAGGAACTCTAGGTTGAGTATGGTGATGGACTAGTTTTAAAGGCTTCTTTGTGAGAGTTCCAGTAAGATGGCAATGGCATAGGTGGATTTGTGAAATTCTCCAAATGTGAGTTCCCAAAAAGACTCTTACTTTTCTTCCCCAACCCTCCTGCCTACCACCAGCCGCACTGATACAAGGCCCGGGGAACTTCGGTCCCATGCAGGGCCAGATATTGTGGCCCCCAGCTGCTGCTGCTCCACTATATGTGACTCCTGCTGTGCGGGAGTCCCAGGTCTTGGCTCCCTCCCTGGCTACATCGTCTCACCCAGCACCCAGCACCAAGCTGCCAGTCACCCTGGGAGGCTCTGGGCACCCGCCCCTCAGAGATACCAGTCCCATTTCTGGCTGAAGTACCCTGTGAGGGGCCCAAGACCACTCTCGCTGTGCATCGCCTGCCCTCTAGAGCTTTGGAGCTCTGGAGCTCTGAGCCCACCCTGGCTGAGGCACTCAGCACGCAATCCCATGCTTGTGCAAGGGAACAGCATACATTAAGGAGGTGCTGATCAGAGGCTCTCACCTCCAGAGGAGGGAACTCCTGACCCCCACCTCCACCCCAGCCTGCTGGTGGCACCCCAGATCCAACACCAGCTGTGCAGCTGATCCCCAGTGACTCCCACTCCAGCACAGTCCATCACAGTGGATCACACAGGGACCCAAACAAGCCAGCAGAGAGAAAAGATATGCAAAAGTGAAGCTGCCACCTCAGCCATTCTCCAGGCAGAGGTATGCATTGCCCCACCCACCAATCAGCAGCCTCCACCTCATTTCCCAAAGTAACATTGCTAAACAGGAGACAAAGCCCCTCCTCTGCTGAATCAGAAAAAGGCAACATCACAGACCTCACAGGCAGCAGGCTAAAAAAAAAACCCAAGCTGCCATTAAATCCAGCTGCCTGCAAAGAAAACAAAGGGGAGAGGCAGGAGATGAGAGCTGAAGAGACTTTAGACACTCAGGAAAGATTCCAGAGCTAGTCTGATCTCTTATTTTGACTTTTGATTTTATCATTTTGACTATTTGTTTTGCTCACTTTTGTTCACTTTCTGACTTACACTATCTGTTTCATGATTTTATTGGTCTGTCTCTGTGTGGCTACCAGTATACGTTAGGGAATATTGCACACGTGTCTCTTTCACTTCTCTCTGGCCTTGGGTCTCTTCTACACCTGTTAGTTGGTATGTATGTCTGTTTTACCTCTCATTATCCTCTCGTTCTAGCTTCCTATTAACCCCCCTTCCTCCATTATTTTCCTCTTTTGTACCTCCTTTTGATCCAGGGACTAAACCTACATATCGCTGCAAAGACAGATTGTAAGGCAGTGGGAAATAGGCTCCAGTGTACTCATATACCTATTTGTGGATGCTGGAATCAGCATATAGATTCTGAGTCACAGCTTCCCCCTCAATTAAACCTCAAAGCTGCAAAAAGTACAGCCCCGCAGCCCACACTCAAACTTCAAAAGAAACAAAGCCAGAGGACCCTCATAAGGAAGAACAGGAGATGGCACAAGTGAAACAAAAGCAACTGCACCTTCCCTGAAAAACAGAATTAAAGAAGGGGAGGGAAAGGGGGAGAGAGAGAAAAATCTACACAAATGAAGAAAACCCAGAAGAAGAATATGGGTCTCTCCCAGACCCCTAGGAGGGCAGACACTGACAAAACTGACTTTAGAATGCAAACAATGAAGAGCTCCCAGAATGACTGGTCCCAAACTACAAACCTAGATATCAAGACATTAATAGAGAGATTAAAAAGAATTGAGGAGAGACAAGAAGAAACTAGGATGGAGTTGATATCTGAGATAACAGTAATAAAGAATACTGTGAATGAAATAAATCACAAGCTGATAAGCATGGAAAGCAGAATTACCCAAGCAGAAGAAAGAATCTCAGAGCTTGATGACCAAAATATAGAACTAACCCAAAGTCTTAAAAACACAGAAAACAACCTCAAAAACACAGAACGAAACCTTCAAGAGATGAGCGATTACTTCAAAAGACTGAACCTAAGAGTAATTGGCCTTCCTGAGGCAGAAAGAGAGACAGAGATCACACTGGAGCAAACTTTCCATGAGATCATTCAAGAAAACGTCCCTTCTATAATCAGTGATGCAAAAATTCAAACACAAGAGATTCAGAGAACCCCTGCATGACAACAAATGAGAAGGCCAACTCCTAGACACATAATAATTTGCCTAAACAAAGTATGCATGAAAGAAAAAAATCCTAAAGGCAGCAAGAGAAAAAGGCCAGATCACCTACCATGGAAGACCAATAAGAATAGCAGCAGATTTATCTACAGAAACCCTGCAGGCTAGGAGAGCTGGGAGCCCTATCTTCAAAGTCCTAAAAGATAAACAATTTCAACCAAGAGTCACCTACCCAGTCAAGTTAAGCATCATCAGTGTGGAAGAATTAAAATCTTTCCCAGATATCCAATCCCTAAGAACTTATGCTGCCACCAACCCACCTCTATATGAAACACTTAAGAAAGTACTAAAGACAGAAGAAAAGGAAAAAATAACACTGTTCTTCACAAGAGTACAGGAAAAAGAATAAAATACACATGAACCAACCCCAAAACCAAAAGAAAGACAAAAAACCAACTGGAAGAACAACTCTATAAGAACTCTATGATAGGGATGAACTCTCACATTTCAATAATTAACCTGAATGTGAATGGACTAAATGCACCACTGAAAAGACATAGAATGGCAAAATGGATAAAATATCACCAGACAACAATATACTGCATTCAAGAGACCCATCTCACTAGAAAGAACATGCACAGACTCAAAGTAAGAGGATGGGAAACAAATTTTCAGGCAAATGGAACACAAAAGAAAGGAGGAGTAGCTCTCCTAATTTCAGACAAAATACCATTTCAGTTATCAAAAATTAAAAAGATACAGAGGGTCACTAATAATGATAAAAGTTTCACTCCATCAACAAGAAATATCTATCCTAAACATATATGCACCCAACAGAGGTGCGCCAACTTTCATAAAGCAACTTCTAGGAAAACTAAAGAAAGATATTGACTTCAACACCATCATCACTGGGGACTTTAATACCCTACTCACAACCCTAGACAGATCATCAGGACAAAAAATCAACAATGAGATCCAGAACCTCAATGTAACTCTTGACCAAATGGACTTAATTGATACCTACAGAACACTCCATCCAAAGACCACAGAATACAAATTCTACTCTTCACCACATGGAACGTATTCTAAGATCAACCACATAATTGGCCATAAATCAAACATTAGCAAATTTAAAAGGACCTAAATTTTACCATGCACCTTCTCGAATCACAGTGAAATAAAAATAAACATTAACACCAACAAGGTCCCCCAAAACCCACAAAGACATAGACACTAAACAGCATATGCTAAACAACTCCTGGGTCAATGATGAAATCAAAACAGAGATCAAAAGATACCTGTAAACAAAAGAAAATGAAGAAACATCTTACCAAAATCTCTGGGACACCATGAAAGCTGTAGTAAGATGGAAATTTATATCCCTACAAACACACATGAAGAAAATGGAAGGATCAAAAATTAAGAGCCTAGCAAGCCACCCAAGAAGCTGGAAAAGCAAGACCACAAAAACCCTAATTTCAGCAGAAGAATCCAGATCACCAAAATAAAAGCCCAAATCCAGGACATAGAAGACAAAAAGATAATACAAAAAATCAATGAAACAAAAACCTGGTTCCTCAAAAAGATAAACAAGATCGATGGTCCCCTAGCTAGACTGACCAAGAAAAAGAGAGAAAAAACCCAAATAAGCACAATCAGAAAAACAAAAGATAAAGTCGATCTGACCCTGAAGAAATACAAAAGATCATCAGAGACTACTATGTACACTTGTATGGAAACAAACTTGAAAACCTCAAGGAAATGGAGGACTTTCTGTCATCACACAACCTGCCTAGGTTGAAAGAAGAAATTGAAACCCTAAATAGACCAATAACAATCAAGGAAATTGACTACATAATGAGAAAACTACCTACAAAAAAAAGCCCTGGACCAGATGGCTTACCAGCAGAATTCTACAAGACATTTAAGGAGGAGCTGATTCCAATGCTACTGAACGTATTTCAGGCAATTGAGAAATATAGAACTCTCCCCAAATCATTTTATGAAGCTAACATCACATTGATACCCAAGCCAGGTAAAGACCCAACAAAGAAAGACAACTACAGGTCAATATATTTGATGAACATAGACACTAAAATTCTCAACAAGATCCTAGCAAACTGGATTCAACAACACATCCCAAAAATCATCCATCATGACCAGGTAGGCTTTATCCCTGGGATGTAAGGCTGGTTCAACATTCATAAAACCATAAACGTAATTAAATACATCAACAGATGTCAAAACAAAAACCACATGATTATATCATTAGATGCAGAAAAAGCTTTTGATAAAATCCAGCACCCCTTCTTGATAAAAAACCCTCGAACATCTAGGCATACGGGGAACATACATCAAAATAGTAAAAGCCATCTACGAGAAACCCACAGCCAGCATATTCCTAAATGGAGAAAAATTGGAACCATTTCCCCTGAAAACTGGAACAAGACAAGGATGCCCACTCTCTCCCCTCCTGTTCAATATAGTATTGGAAGTCCTGGCTGGAGCAATCACAGAAGAGAAGGCAATCAGAGGTATCCAAATCGGAAAAGAGGAAGTCAAGTTATCTCTCTTTCCATATGACATTATTGGGTACCTTAAAAACCCAAGAGAATCTGTCAAAAAACCTCCTTACACTGATAAAGGCCTTTGGCAAAGTCTCAGGATATAAAATAAATGTGCAAAAGACAACCACATTTCTTTATACCAATAATAAACAAACAGAAACCCAAATAAAAAGCACAATCCCATTACAATAGTCACAAAAAATGAAATACCTTGGCATCTTCCTAATCAGAGATGTGAAAGACCTTTACAATGATAACCACAAAACTCTTCTTGAAGGAATCAAAGATGACACAAACAAGTGGAAAAATATCCCATGCTCATGGGTTGGAAGAATCAACATTGTGAAGATGTCCATCTCACCTAAGGCAATCTACAGATTCAATGCAATACCCATCAAATTACCAGCAACATTCTTCTCAGACCTAGAAAAAACAACACAGAAATTCTTATGGAAACATAAACAACCAAGAATAGCCAGAACTATCCTCAGCAAAAAAAAAAAAAAAAAGCAGGCGATATCGCATTACCAGACTTCAAACTTTACTATAAAGCTACAATCATCAAAACAGCTTTGTACTGGTATAGGAACAGGCATATAGATCAATGAAATAGAATTGAGATTCCAGAAGCAAAACCTCAATTTCTCAACCAACTCATCTTCGCAAAGCCTCCACCACCTACCACTGGGAGAGGAGAACCTATTCAGCAAATGGTGCTGGGAAAACTGGCTGACCACATGCAGAAGATTGAAACAGGACCCATATCTATACCCATACACAAAAATTAACTCCAAATGGATCAGAGACCTAAATGTAAAACCTCAAACCATAAGAACCTTAGAAAATGAAGGACATACCCTCATGGAAATAGGAACTGGCATCCAATTCCTGAACAAAACCCAAAACCCACAGGCCATAAGAGATAAGATAGACAAGTGGGACCTTATTAAACTGACAAGCTTCTGCAAAGCCAAAGAAACCATCAAGAGAGCAGGGAGACAGCCTACAGACTGGGAAAAGTATTTGCCAACTCCAGGTCTGAAAAAGGCTTAACATCTTGGATCTACAACGAACTCAAATGTGCTGAAAAGAAAAAAACAAACAACTCCATTATAAAATGGGCAAAAGATACGAACAGACACTTCACAAAGGAAGACATTCGAGAAGCCAAAAGACACATGAAGAAATGTTCAACCTCTCTAATCATCAGGGAGATGCAAATCAAAACCACACTGAGATAGCACCTAACTCCGGTCAAAATGACCATTATCAATAACTCAAAAAATAACAGTTGCTGGAGAGGGTGTGGCAAAAAGGAAACACTTCTACACTGTTGGTGGGAGTGTAAACTACACTGTTAGTGTGGTGCAACCTCTGTGGAAAGCAGTGTGGTGATTCCTAAAAGCTCTAAATATCAACCTCCCATATGACCCTGCAATCTCCCTACTGGGAATATACCCTTAAGAACTCAAATCATTCTATCAAAAAGATACCTGCACACGAATGTTTATCGCAGCATTGTTCACAATAGCAAGAACCTGGAAGCAACCATGCTGTCCATCAAAAGAGGACTGGGTTTAAAAAAATGTGGTACATATGCATGATGGAATACTATGCAGCCATAAAAAAGAACAAAATCATGAATTTTATGGCAACCTGGATGGAACTAGAGTGTATAATATTGAGTGGTCTCTCACAGCAACAAAGATCTGAGTATCACATGTTCTCACTCATATAGTAGACCTTGATCATCCAATGTATTACCATAAGAAAATAACTGACAGTGGTGGGAAACTATGGGGGTGAGGGGAAGGGAGATGGGATTAATGGTAGTAAACATCTGTCTGGGGACGGGGAGACACCTCTTATCAACAAGGGTGCCTGAACGAAGCATATTTGTATACCTAACCCTTAACTGTACCCCACGATATTATAATTAAAAATATTGATTATAAAAAAATAATAAAATAAAGACTTCTTTGATTGGAAAAAAAAGAAATGCGCACTTTGTGGGCTTCCTCTCAGAACCAGTCATGCCATGAGATGCCATTCTTCATGGAGACACTCTCAGTTGACATGCTGATTGATAGCCTCACCTGAATTCCTAGTTGTACTATTTTGGCTCTCTATTGTAGTCTAACCACCTACTCCAAAACTTAGTGTTCATATTCTGTACATACATATGATTCTATTGGTCAGAAATCTGACAATACTCATCAGGAATGGTTTGCTTTTGTTCCATATGGAGTCAACTGGTTTCACTAATGCACCTGCATTCAGCTAGCAGCTGGGAAGGGATAGATGGTCCATGATGGGCTGATTCAAGTGTTGGACCTAGAGTCTATCCTCTGGCTGGTACCCTTGGGTCTCCTCTCTGTGGTCTCCCTGTCCAGTGGTCTTTCTTCATATATGGCCTCTTTCTTCAGTAATATACTCTTGGGTTAGTTACAGCTGAATGCTCAAAGCAGGTCACAAGGCCAGCCCAGGTTCAACAGGAGAGACTACAGATTCCACCTATGTGGAAATTAAAGAAGGCTGCAACTTAGTAAGATTTTTTCTTTGCAATAAATAAAAGGATTAGCCAGGTGTGGACAGACACACTTTTAATTTCAGTTACTTGCAAGGCTAAGGTGGAAGGATCACCTAAGCAGCAGGTCAAGGCTGTGATAGCCATAAGTGTGCCACTGCACTCCAGTTTGGGCAGCAGAATGAAACTCTGACTCAAAAAAAAAAGAAGAATAGCTTCAAATTATTTGGTATTCTTTTCAGCAAGAGAAGTAGTCTCTGTCCTCCCCTTTTGCGTCTGGTGAGCTTTAGTGGATGGAAAAAAGAAGGTTTCTTGTGATTCTTGCAAAATGTTATCTCACAGGTTGTCATACTACGCCATGCATCTTTCACCTGATTCTCTTAGAATGCTCTCTTCTGCAGATGCTTCCTTTAGGTGTCTCCCTCTCATGGTGAGAAAAGCACCAGCCCATGGAAAGGGCACATGTAAGTTCTCAATTTGACAACTCTAGCTGTGCTCAACCTCCAAGTGATCCCACCCCAGGCTTCAGGCATATAAATGAAGAAGCCTCCAGAGATTTTAACCTTTACCTTCTTGAGTACCTCAGTCATGCTCTGTAAAGCTTCATGAGTCATGGATTTTGACACACAATTCCACAAATTTTTGCAAGGTTTTCATCAGTTCTGCCCAATACAGGCCATCCTGGCCTCTTTTCATCAGTGATGTTTTCTCTCCCCTCAGAAAAACGTTTAATCCATTTGTACATGCTGTTTTCTCCATGGCATTATCCCCATAACCTTGGACTAACATGTGCATGATTTTACTTCCACTCTTGCCACGTTTAACAAGAAATGTAATGCTTGTTGTTCTAATTTAAGATCTGACATTCTTGCAATGGCACACAAAAACATGCAGCAACGCTGGGCTCAGTGGCTCAGCCTGTAATCCCACGCTTGGGAGGCTGAAGTGAGTGGATTGCCTGAGCCCGCAGGTTCAAGACTCGCCTGGGCAGCGAGACCTCATCTCTACAATAAATAAAAAAAAAAAAATCAGCCAGGCATGGTAGTGCATGCCTGTAATTCCGGCTACTCGGAAGGCTGAGGTGGAAGGATCGCTGGAGGCCAGCAGTTCGAGGTTGTGGTGGCTCGGAGCGGCCACTGCACTCCAGTCTGGACAACAGAGTGAGACTCCAACTCAAAAAAAAAAAAACATGCAGCAACAATAATGCCACTCAGTCAAACACTGCCACACATCAACATGAACACAGCTGGGAGACACTGATATATCAAGATTATGGAACTTTATCGAGTTGTTTGTACAATGCTGCCAATGTAAGTGCACAGTGTCAGGTTCAAAACCTTAATTTTCAGACTTCATATATGGTCTTTTGTGACTGATATCTTTCACTTAGCATAATGTTCTCAAGCATATTACTGCATGTAGCAGCACTTCATTTCTTTTCATCTGTGAATAATATTCCATTGTATGGATTTTCTACAACTTATCCATTTGTCATTTAATGGACATCTGGGTTGTTCCACTTTTTGTCAATTACTCTGAATACTGCTCTGAACTTTTTTTTTTTTTTAACTCAGGGTCTCACTTTGTCAACCAGGTTGGAGTTCAGTAGCACATAGGTATGACTATAGGCATGCATCACTATACCTGGCTATTTTTTTATTTTTTGCAGAGATGATAGTTTGTTATATTGCCTAGGCTTGTTTCAAAGTCCTAGACTCAAGCAGTCCTCTCGCCCTGGCCTCCCAAAGTGCTGGAATTACAGGCATAAACTGCACTGCACCTGGCCACTGCTCTGAATATTGACAGAAAAGTTTTTGTACATCAATGTGTTTTAATTTATCTTAGATCTATCTATACCTAAGAGCAGAATAATTCGAGTTTAATATTTTGAGTAACTGCCAGAGTGTTTTTCAAAAAGCTCTCATCATTTTACATTTCAATTAGCAGCATATGGGGGTTCTAATTTCTCCATGTGATTGCCTATACTTGGTAGATCTCTTTGTGATTACACCCATTCTATTGTGTGTGATATTGCATTTAATTGTAGTTTTGTACATTTTCTTGATTGCTAATAATGTTAACCATATTTTCATGCAACTTCATCTTCATACTTGTTTTCCTACTGTGACCTAGATTTAAGCTTTGCCTGAAGGCATTTCTCAATTTCATCTTCATTTGCCATCTGGAGAGACTGAGAAATTTCAAATGTAGAAATTCCTTGCTCTATTTTATTTAACGATGGATATCTGTCTCCTCCAATTTACTATAAGTAGCAAGAAGCCAAGAGGAAAATTCAGCACTCTGGATGGAAATCTCCTTTGCTAGATCATTAGTTTATTAGGTAAAATTTTTACTTTCCATGTTACTGCAGATGACCATGTTGCTAAACTTTCTGCTACTATGTGACAAGGATTCCTTTATCTCTGATTTCCAAAAACATTTCTCTCCCTTTATTTTAGCTTTCCCATTCATATGAAACTGAAGTAGGGTCTCAGCCCTCGATCAATAGGAATGGACACAGAGTTGCATAAAACAACTGAGAGGTTTATTAGCCGATCGGTGGCCTCTTGCCGGACATGCAAGTCCCAGAGTAAGGGCCCCGTTTTGCAGCAAAGGGTTGCTTTAAGTAAGCCAAAACCACAACCCACCAAGTTTCAGTTTCTTGGCGTTTCCCAAGCAGGCTGATCATTTCTCAAGCGGGCCAAACCGTAGCATCCTGCTAGCCCAGATATTAGTCAATCAAGTATAGCCAGCGGGGTTTACAGAAGCAGAAGAAGCCAGTTAAGCAATCAAGCATAGCCAGCAGGTGCAGCTTTCAGTTTCCAAAAAAAAGGTTTTAACTGGGTGAAGGATTACACACTTGGGGCTAACTATTGCCCTTTTTATTTTTCAGCCCCTTTTTACAAAACCTCCTCAGTGACCATCAAACTTCCTCTAATAGATCCTTCGAAGGAATTTATGCTTTCACTAACACTCTTTTCAAAGTATTGGCTTTTGACCATTATTGATTCCAAAATTTCTCCTACATTTAAGATTTTGCTTTCATAATACCCTATTTCCAAATACTGAAATTAGCTGTCTTCACTAATTATAATATTTATATGTTTGTGTGACTTATTGCTATACAACAAAGTACACTATAAATTAATGGCTTATACAATAAAAGTTAATTACACTATGTCTGAGTATTTTGTCTTGTTTAGGCTCAGGGCTTCTCATCAGGTTATAATCCAGATAGGCTGTAAGATCCACTTCCAAGATAAATTCCTCTGGTGGGTGGCAAATTAGTGAAGGTGGTAAGCAAGAGGGGTGTTTTTTGCCATGCAGACCTCTCCACAGATTTCTTGAGGGTCCTTAGTATGTGGTGCTTAATTCCCTAAAATGAATGATCCAAGAAAGCATGGCAGAAACTGTAATGTCTTTTATGACCTAGTTTCATTATTCCACAATATTCTTTTTATTACACAGCCCTATTCAGTATGAGAAGTACTACACAAAAAACAGGAACAAGAATTACTTGGGCCACACTGGATACTGGTCTGCAGAAGAAGGAGTCATAGGCTCAGCTCTGTGTTGCTGATGGTGGAGGGATAGAACTGGTGGCCAACGCTGAACCTGTGGTCAAAGTGAAGGAGGGTAGACAGTTTTGGAATACTGTGCCAAGACTGGGCCACCATCCAGACCATTTTTCTCTGTCACCTGAGGGTGGACTGCAGTCAGGGTGACATGGCCTGTCTGAGAGCAGGTCAGGGACTCTCGCAACTCTGGGGCCTTTCCCGTGGGCCTCAAGGGTCTGACTCCAAAAGGGCAGCAAGGGCAGGGCCTGTGGGAAACCCTTCAAGGGCAGACCCACCACTGTCAGTATCCCTAACTCCAGGGACCTGACGCTTTCCTGCAGACAGATAAGGACAAAAGCCAACCCGACTCTACCTGGAGGCGTGAACGAACTGACAGGGCAATTCTTCATTCCTAGACACCCTCCTCCCAATACCCTTGCAATTAGACACCCATGCAGCAGGCCCTCACTCGTCCCCACATCGAGGTATGCAGTGCCTTCTGCATCAATGAGCAAGGCAGGGACAGAACGCCTGGCTTTGGGTCCAGGAACTACATTTCCCATTCTGTATTACACACTCTGACCGGTCCGGGTGCCAGGACAGCTCCGGCCCGGCGCCCTCTGGGAAATGGAGTCCGACGCTTGCGCCGCACAAAATTCCGGAATTAAGGCGCCGGTTCTGCGCAGGCGTAGTCTTCGCGGCGGCCACCGGGCTTGTCTTGGCGGACTCTGCTGTCCTTTTTGGGGGAGGCCATTCGACCTCCAGTAAGTCTCTGCGTCCGTCGCGGACCTGTCTGCTGGTCACGCTCCACTACTGCTAGGTCCAGGCCGCGGAACCTGAGACCTGGCCCCGGTCCCTGAGTGCGCCTTTTCCCGAGGAGTGTGTGATGGGGTGTGCTGGGGCGTGCGGTTGACGGGAATACAGGTGAGCCCAGCGTGTGGCGTGGGGTGCAGCGGAGCGTTCCTGAGGCCAACTTCAGCTGGGCGTGGGGCCGGGGCTCCGTGCGTGTGGTCGTGCGGTTGCGAGCACTTGGCGACCGGTGAGTCTCCTCTGGATGCGGGAGGCTACCGAGCAGCTCACTCCAGCGAGGATGCCACCACCGAGAGGGTCAAGGAGACCCTGAAGCCCGAGGGCCCAGGTACAACTTCACTCTGTGTCCTTGGATTTGTGTCTGAAGAGACTAAAAGTGAATTTTCGTGCTATGAAATTCTGTATAGAAAACGCACAAATGAGAGCTCCACGAAGAACATGGGTGAATCTGATCCACACAATGTTAAGCAAAATGAGAAACACACACACACAACCCATAGAGAATGAGCCCATTAATGCAAAGTTTAAAAACTGGCAAAAATACGTTCTGTTGCTTTGTGGTTCAGACACACGATGAAAACTGTAGAGATAAGCAACAAAATCATTACATTAAAAGCCAGAAGAAAATATTACTCTGAAGTCCAGGGGAATGTGGAGAGGTTGGGGAGAGGGAATGTGATAGAAAAGGTTTCCCGGGACAGAGGTGGCTCCTGGAATGTCAGTAATATTTATTTATTGACCTGTGTGGTGATTCCATGAATTTGGTTTTTACAACTCTCTGTTCCATGTAAAGTTCTTGCACTGTCCTGTATGTACGTTTTTAAAAGTCATTTAAAGATCGCCTCATACATATATGGATGCCTGTTATCAAAAACCAGAAGATAAGTATTGACAAAGATGTGGAGACCCTGGAACTCTTCTGCACAGTTGGTGGAAATGCAAAATGCTGCAGCCATTGTGGAAAACAATACAATAATTCCTAAAAAAAATTAAAAATAATGACCATATGATCCAGCAATTCCACTTCTGGGTATTATACCCCAAATAATTGAAAGCATAGATTTCAAGAGATAGTTGTACACCCATGTTTATAGTGGTATTATTCATCACAGTCTAGAGGTGGAGGCAGCTCAAGTGTTCATCCACATGAGTAAATTTTTAACAAGTAGTTTGTCAATTACAGTGGAAATTATTCAACCTTAAAAAGGAAGGAGTTTATTATACATGCTACAACATAGTGAAACTTAAGTGAATCTTATGCTAAGTGAAATAAAGGACAAATATATGATTCTCCTTACATGGGATACAAAAAGTAGTCACATCTGTAGAAAAAGAAAGTAGAATCGTGGTTGCCAGTGCTGGAATGAGGAGAGTGTAGACTTTTGGTTTTGCAAGATGAAAAGTTCTGGATATTGGTGCACAATGATGTAAATATACTTACTACTGATCTGTACTATTAGGAATGGTTAAAATGATAAATTTTATGTCATGTGGTTTTTTTTTTGCCATAACTATTTTTTTTTTTTAAAGATCATCAGTAAAACAACACTTGTGGTGTTAGAACAAAAATTGAAAAGGCCCTGAGGTGGAGGGGTCACGTGAGCCCAGGTAGTCAAGGCTGCATTGAGCTGTGATTGTGCCAATGCACACCAGCCTGGGTGACAGAGGGAGATCCTGACTTAAAAAAAGAAAAGAAAAAAAAAGGAGTCATCTAATATGAGAAATGCATAGGCACTGTAGAAATGTTGAAGAAGGCTGGGCTCGGTGGCTCAGCCTGTAATCCCAACACTTTGGGTGCCCGAGGCAAGTGGAGTGCCTGAGCCCATGGGTACAAGACTAGCCTGGGCAACTTGGCAAGACGACATCTCTACAATAAACCAAAAATTAACCGGGCATGGTAGCGTGCGTGTGCCTGTAGTTCTGGCTACTTGGCAGGCTGAGGTGGAAGGATCACTGGAGCCCAGCAAGTTGATGCTGCAGTGGCCATGAATGTGCCGCTGCTCTCCAGACTGAGCGATGGAGTAACACTCCAACTCAAAAAAAAAAGAAATGTTGGTGAATACAAGCAAGCTCAATAAATATTGGTAGTCCCTGCCAAGTTCCAGAGAGCCATCTTATTAACTTTTTGGTAGACATTCTTGTGGGTTTTTCCAGTCATGTCATGCTAGTTGTTTCAGCAATTTTGCAATGTAATACAGTAGTCCCCCTCATCCCTCATTTTGCTTTCGGTGGTTTTAGTTACCTAGAGTCAACTTCATTCTGAGAATAGATGAGTACAATACAATAAAATATTTTTAGAGAGACCACATTCACATAACTTTGATTAATAACTGTTCTATTTTATTATTAGTTATTGTTGTTAACCTCTTACTGTGCCTAGTTTGTAAATTAAATTTTGGCCAAATGCAGAGGCTCATGACTGTAATCCCAGCACTTTGGGAGGCTGAGGCCAGAGCATCACTTGAGGCCAGGAGTTTGAGACCAACCTGAACAACATAGCAGGATCCCATCCCCTACAAAATTTTTTTAAAAAAACTAACCAGATTTAGTGGTGTGTGCCTGCAGTCCCAGCCTCTTGGGAAGCTGATGCAGGAGGATTTCTAGAGCCCAGGAGTTCGAGGCTACAGTGGACTATGATCACACCACTTCACTCCAGTCTGGACAACAGGCTTAAAACAAAATTAGCAAATCTAACTTTATAATGTGTATGTATGTATGTATGGAAAGAAAACAGTATATATAGGGTTCTATACTATCTGAGGTTTTAGGTATCCCCTGGGCATCTTGAAAGGTATCCTGCTCAAATACAGGGGGAACTACTATACTTTTAAATTGGTAAGTATCAGTCTGACAGCTGACATAATTTTAGATACTTGCTTAGTATTGTCTATGTGAATATTCTAGTGGACATTTTTGGTCATTCCTAATTTCTAGCTAAAGCTGGAGGATTCTGTTCCAGGCAACATCATAGTACTTTTTAAATGTTTCCTTGCAACAAATTTACAGGAATGAAATTGCTGGGAGAAAGTGAGCATTTTCAAGTGGGTTGTCAATACATACCACTGCAAGGTTGAGTTCATTCACATTGCCTGATTTACCAGCAAAAATGTGGTCTATGACTATGCCGTGTCTGGCCTGGACATTTTGGTAGATAATAACCTCTTTCACTCATTTACTGAGTAAATAGAAACAAAGAGACCTCCACAAGTTCCTATTGCCAGATCTACCCAGCTCCCTTTGTGCACAGAAACTGCCATTGCCCTGACCGACCACAGATGAACTGCTGGTACTTCCAACAGGAACCCAGCTCACCTTGGTGCTCTGGAACCAGACCTCTAATTATCTGTGGGGAAGGGCCAGAGCTTTATTACCAATCTGTGACTGATTGATATTTTATCAAGTTACAATAAAATAAATTAACAGAAAAAGTGGGTTTGAAAACAACAACAAAGGCCATATTTGTCATTAAATGTTTCAAAAAACATAAAACGCTTTGCCAAAATTTTCTAAATTTCTCTTGGATCACCAACTGCCAAGAGAAAACAAGGCAAAAGTGACAATGCCTTCTGCGTTTTACCTCAAAGTCATGCACCATTATTTCTGCAACTAAACAAGATACACACTAGACTTTGGGTAGTGCCACCCAGACCCCAACCCTTTGTGCTGGAGCAGTTTCCCTGCTGTCTCCTGTGGAAGCATTTTTTGTCCTTTCTCAGGATCTTTTCCACCTGTGTACAGACAGGCTGTTCTTTCTCCCTGTTCACAGAACTCTCTTATCCTACTTTCCTCTCAATCTACCACCCTGTGCCTCTCTTTCCTCTTTAAACCAGAACTTGTCTGAAGAGTTGTTTATACTTGCATTCACGGAGGTACTCCTCATACTTTCCACATACTCTTTATCCCAGCAGTGGCACTGAGACTGTTCTTTTCAAGGTCACCAGCATCTTCCATGTTACTTGATCTTTAGCAGCTTCTGACAGTGTTGCTGATTCTCTCCTCTGCAGTCACATTTTTTTCCTGGCTATAAGACTGTGCCACCTGGTTTTCCTCTTGTCTGAGCCTCCATTGCTGGTCTCTCATCTCCCCCATACCCTAAGTCTCCAGTATTGAGATCTTATTCTTCAAATGCTTTCCATCTTCTCTGACTAGTCTTACTTCTTGGGAAATGTCACCCAGGTTTGTGACTGTAACTGCCATCCATCAGCTGATGACTCCCAACTTTATATCTCCTTTCTAGATTTCTGTTCAACTCCAGACTCATATGCCCTCTGCCTTGACATTTCCTGGGATAGCCAAGAT
Organism: Cephalopachus bancanus; assembly: GCA_027257055.1. Taxonomy (NCBI): domain Eukaryota; kingdom Metazoa; phylum Chordata; class Mammalia; order Primates; family Tarsiidae; genus Cephalopachus; species Cephalopachus bancanus. The sequence goes on from JAPVLO010000354.1 coordinate 26,773, forward strand.
GCCTTGAACCTAACATCCCTAAATGAACTGCTGCCCATCTCCAGACCTCCTCCTCTACACTCTTTCCCTTCTCAATAAGGGATATGCATTCTTCCAACTGCTCAGTCTCGAAGTCCCAGAGTCATTCTTAATTCTACTTTTTTCTCAGTTTTCCTGTTGGATTTACCCATACACCCTATTGGCTCTATCTTCCCAGTGTATCCTCACTCTTGCCCTTCTCCATATCTTCTGGGCCCTGACTTGGCCCAAGCCATCATCATTCCTTTCTGGATTGTTGTCATGGCTTCTAAGTGGTCTCCCTGTTCCTACTTTCCCCTTTTCCCAGTCCATTCTGCACATAGCACTGGATGGACCTGTTACAGAATAAGAAACCCATGTCCCTGCTGCTGTTCATCCTCCATGGGCTCCCATTTCACTAAGATGGACACAGAGTTCTCACCATGGCATTGAGTTCCTAACCTCTGGTTCCCCTCAGGAATTCCTGCTTCATCCCTATTCACTCTGCTACAGTCACATCAGCCTCTTGCTGTATCTGGAACTCACTCGGTATGTTTGCACATATTGTGCCCTCTGCCAGGAATGTTTTTCTCCAACACATCACATGCTTTGTTTTCTCACTTTGTATCACCTCACAGGGACACCAGTTCTGGACATGATCTTTAAAACTGTAGCCCTTTCCCCATACTCTTAACCTCCCATCCCTACTTTATTTTTCTCCTCATCTCTTCACTCTGTATTAATTATCTTTTCATGAATAATAAATCACCCCAAGATTTAAGGACTTCATATAACAATAAACAATAAGGTATAACATTGCTTTTGTGGGTCAGAAATTCATGAGTAGCGTAATTATTTCTGACTTCAGTCTTATGAGTTTGCAGCAAATGTGTCACCCAGGGTTGCTGGCAACTGGGATTGGAGAATCTACTTCGAAGATCTTGTGGGTCTCAAGTCGGTGCTGGCTGTTGACAGGAGGCCTCAGCTCCTTACCACATGGACTTTCCATAGGACTGCTTGGATATCCTCACAACATGGTACCTTTCCCCTAGCCACCAAGTGATCCAAGAGAAAAGTGACAATATCTTCTGCATCTGACCTCGAAGTCAAACACCATTTTTCTTGCAACTGGTTACATAGGTCAGTCTTTTCACCATGGAGGGGACAACACAGGGCACAGATAACAGAAGGCCAGGATGGCTCCCACACTGTCTCTTATTTGTGTATTGTCTGCCTCCCTGACTAGAATGTAAGATATGTGTTGGCAGAGATTTTCACTGGCTTATTCACTGCTGTATATCCAGTGCCTAAAATAGTGACTGGCACAGAGTAGGTGTTTGATGTATATTTGTCAAGTGACATAAATGGATGCATATTAGGTCAATCTGGCATCATTGTAGATATAGGTTGGTTATAGGAGGTCTGGATTAGTGGCAGAGAGCCAGGAAGGAGATGCCTGTGGTGTTTCAGGAAAAAGGAGACTGATATTCAAACTATGCCTGTCGGGTTGGTTATAGGTAAGAGGGACTTGGGGTGATGAGTGTAGGACTTGGTATTGGGGTACAGAGTTGAGGCTGGAGGCCTGACTTGAAATATCCTATTTCTTGTCTGCACAGCTTGACAGGTGGAGATGCTGTGTCCTGAGCTGGGGACACACAATGGCTGGATGACATGGGTAAAATGAGTTGAATGTTCTCTTGGGTGACATCCAGAGGGAGAAATCTAGGCCATCCCAGGTTCAGAGGGAGGGTTGTGGAGTAGAAGGAGGGTTTGGGAGTTGCCAACATCTCAGGGCAGGGTGGGGGCCTTAAGTAGTTGTGGCCATAGGCAATATCTTAAAGTTATTTCCGTGGAGAATGAGTACAGTAGGAGAGGACAGGATTCAAGGAGAAGGTACAGGAGGAAGGCAATGAGACTTAACAGTTGAAAGAGAACCAAAGACTCTGGTTCATAGGAGATGGGAAAGAGCTAGTTTTCTTTTTTCTTTTTTGAGTCAGAGTCTCACTCTGTCACCCACGCTGGAGTACAGTTGCACACTCATGGCTACCACAAACTCGACTTACTGGGCTCAGGCAATCCTTTCACGTCAGCATTCCAAGTAGCTGGAACTATAAGCACATGCCACTACTCTGACTAATTTTTTGGCTTATGGTAGAGACAAGGTCTCACCAAGTTGCTCAGGCTGGTCTCAAACCCCTGGGCTCATGCAATACTCGTGCTTCCACTCCCAAAGTGCAGGGATTACAGGGACAAGCCACTGTGCCTGGCCTAGTTTTCTTTTTAATCTTTATTGACATGTAATTTAGATACAGTAAATTTGCATTTTTAGTGTACAGTTTTATGAATTTTGACTAATGTATAAATATATATATGTGTGTTTGTGTGTGTGTGTGTGTGTGTGTGTGTGTGTGTGTGTGTGTGTGTGACTACCACACCGGTCAAAACAGGGAACATTTTTAATACCCAAAAAGTTCTTTCATGCCATTTTGTCATGAACTACTTATGTTCCTCACCCCAAGCAACCAATGGCTTGATTTATCTTGTCATAAAACTTGTTTATAACTTTATATAATTGTATATATACTCTTTTGTGTCTGGCTTTTTTCATTCATATCTCAGGTCATCTTTATTGTGTGTGTATTAGCAGTCCATTCATTTTCATTCAGTGGTATTTCTTATAGCTTTTATGACTAAAGCTTCTGTAATCATTTGTGTACAAACCTTTCTCTTAGGTAAATACCTAGTAGTGCCACTGAGTTTTAGGATTTAACTTTACAACTTAATTCATAGTATGCTTAACTTTATAAGAGATTCTGAAACTTCCAAAGTGACTGATGCATTTTACACTCCCACTAACAATGTTATATTTGCTCCAGAAATTTGCCAATGCTTAGTATTGTCAGTCTTTTAAATTTTAACCCTTATAATAATATGTGGTAATATCTCACCTTGTTTTTAATTTGGGTTTTTCTGATAACTAATGATGCACATCTTTTCATATGCTTATTTTCCATTTTTTATATTCTTTGATGAAATTGTGGTTTACCCATTTTTTATTTTTTATCTATTTGTTTTTGAACATTAAGGAATTTTTATATGTTCTGGATATGAAAGCTTTATCATGTGTCTATCCTGTGTGTATATTATATCCATATGCCTATATGTATTATGTCTGCATTATCTGTATTTATGTATATATATATGTGTGTGTATGTATATTTATATGTATATGCACACACACACACACACACACACACACACACATGGTGCCAAAAAAATAAACACATTTTAAGAAAGGAAAAACAGTTTTAAAGTTGTATATATACATACATACACATATATATACCGACAACAAAAGGTGAATACAATTCACCTTTGACTTCTGCAATTAGAGAGGTGCTCATAGTTATTACCATCAGTGCCCAGACACTTATTATTATGACGAACTGAAAGTAATGCATAGATAACATGTCTTAAAAAGTATATATATATATTTTTTGACCCCCTCTCCCCAGTATATATGGTAAATATTTCATTGCAGTCTGTGGCATGCTGTATCATCATGCCCAAGACTACCCTAAGGCTAAATGTTTCACTAGAAGGAGTCATAGGACTCAGAAATTATTACACTCAATATTAGTGCTTATTACACCAAAAGGATACAGAGTAAAATTAGCAAAGATGTCTTAATCCATTGAGGCTGTTATAACAAAATATCATAAACTGGATAGTTTATACACAACAGAAATTTATTTCTCACAATTCTGGAGGCTGGGAAGTCCAAGACCAAGCCACCAGCAGACACAGTGTCTGGTGAGTGTGTGCTTTCTCAGGGATGGCACTGTCTCACCATGTCCTCACGTAGTGGAAGGATGACACAGCTCTCTCAGGCCTCTTTTATAAGAACACCAATACCATTCATGAGGGCGGAGCCCTTCTGACCTAATCACCCCCTAAAAACATCACATTGGTGATTAATATCACTGTATGAATTTGGAAGTGACACACATATTCAAATGATAGCCTAAGGGAAAAGGCACATGGAGAAAAGTCTGGAGGAATCCAGGGGACAGGTGTTCCCTCTGAGTGGACTCACAAGGGATACATTTAATTCCTCCAACAATTACCTGTGACACCATTTGAAATATTACCAACCAGGAAGCTTGCTAGGCCTAAGTGTCCATTTTTTATGGTCACATAGGCTTACGGTGCTGTGTGACTGACCTCGGTTCCTGAAACTCTAGGTATCCATATGGAATTCAGGATAGGCACTATAAATCACGTTGTTAGTGTTAACTACCTGGACGAATTGATGCAGTGTGACTCAAGGTGCATGCTTGCATAAACATTCTTATCCAACAGAGCATTCTTTTTTATTTGTTTGTTTTTTGGGTTGGAGTCTCACTCCACCCAGGCTGGAGTGCAGTGGTACTCTCACGGACACCCCAGCATTGACCGGCTAGGCTCCAGCAATACTTTCACCTCAGCCTTCTAAGTAGGCAGAACTACAGGTGGGTGCTACCATGCCTGGATAATTTTTTTTTATTTATTGTAGATACAAGTTCTCACCATGTTGCCCAGACTGATCTCAAACCCACAAGCTCAGGCAATCCTCTCGCCTTGGCCTCCCAAAGTGCTGCAATTGCAGGCTTGGGCTACTACTCCTGGCCCATTCAATAGAGCATTCTAACAACTCAGTTCCCAGGAGCTACCCATGGACCAGTTCTGAAAACAGTCCTTTCTTGAAAATGTGCAGGGCTGGAGCATGATTATCTTGGCCTACTAAATTAACTCTTTCCTTGCTGTTAAATATTTATACTGTTCATCATTTTAAATTATCTTGGAGTAGAGTTTTCTTTGTGGGTGGAGCTGGTACTGAGAAAACAGACATGGTCTACATAGTGTTAAATGCCTCATAAATGTCAGAAAAGACAAGAAACCCAAGGACAAAGCCCCTTCTTCACAACACAGAGTCACAGGTTGTTGGGAGCCAGCCGTGGAGGCCTGCCTGAGCATTAGGAATCCAGGCAGGCTGCGGACCTTGAGACCACCAGGCTGGTTCAGGAGCTGAAGGTCCATTCCCTCCTCCTTTCTTTGTTGTTTAGCATTACCCACTGGCAGGGATTTTGATGATCTAAGCATGAAGTCCTGAGAATATGACAGGCATGGCTGACTCTAGGGATCCATTGTTCCCATTTCTCACAGACTATGGTTTCGGCTTTAAACTTAACACAGTTCAAACTCAGATCACATTTGGAAGCCTTATACATGATACAAGCTTCTTTATAAGATTTTAAAATATATTTGTAGAATTAGTATATACATTTAGAGAGCTGTTTCCAGTTTTAGATGGTATAGATGATTATCTAGGATTACCAGAAATGGCCCAGCATAAACTTTGGGCTGGGCCACATGCCTAAGGGCCCAGCGTCCACTTTGGGCTGGGCAGAAATTAAGATAAATACATAGGATTTTAGAATAGCCATTTTGTTAAGAGATCATAATCAATTGTTCCTGGAAGTGGCCCAGCTTGATCTTTGGGCTGGGCCACATTCTTTAGGAACTGGTTTGAACTATAATTAAGAGTTGTTTATAGTACAGGTAAAATTAGCACAGATAAGAAAGGTATTAAGATTTTAGTCAGTTATATTGCTTTTGAGGAATATAAACCAAGCATTAGGAACAGTGAGATAATTTTGGGATTGTCCTTCCTCATGCTTGGGAAAACGCCTGGTGGGTGGGGACGGCCCCCACCTACCTGGCTTTGTGTTCACGTGAAAGTCTTGTGATTTGATTGGGATTGTCCTTCCTCATGCCTAAGGAAACGCCTGGTGGGTGGGGGACGCCCCCCACCTACCTGGCTTTGTGTTCACGTGAAAGTCTTGTGATTTGATTGGGATTGTCCTTCCTCATGCCTAAGGAAATGCCTGGTGGGTGGGGGACGCCCCCCACCTACCTGGCTTTGTGTTCATGTGAAAGTCTTGTGACTTAACATGTGAAAGTTTGGGATAAAAGACTCACAGTTGGTCCCAATAAACGGCTTCTGCTCATTTCACTGAACAGTTGTCCACTTTCTTTCTTTCTCTTTCTTTCTCTTTATATCTATCCCTCCATCTTTCTTTCAATATCTATCCCTACTACAGAATCGGCTTCTGCACTAGACAGAGGCCAGTCTCTTTCTTTCTCCTTATTTCTCCAGAATATTCGCCGATGCTGCCCCACCTTCCAGGGACCCTCTAAATCTCTTTTTGGGGGCTGGCCCCCCATAACAGGTGCACACGTGGCATGTCCTGCCTGCTCCTGTTGTGGTGCTGGGCTTAGGGGAGAAGTCCTGTCTGGACAGTTTAGGACCCCACAGACCAGGTGTTCACCTATTCTCTCTCTTCCTGCAGATCTCCCTGGAGAAGAGGACATGGCCAAGGCACAAGTAACAGTGAGGGCTTTGCTTTCTGTGCAAGTGCCCAGTCAAGAAGAGGATGTTTACTCTTTCATGCACTGACTGTTCTGATTTTGCACATTTGTTTATTGAGGTCATAATGTTTTTATAAAATTTGTTACTTTGAATAAGTGATGCATGCACATAATTCAGAATTCAGGTATTAAAAGGGTGAACAGAGAAATGTGAATCTCCTACACCTGCCCCTACTCTCCAGTTTTCCTCTCTAGACCATTGTGTATACTTTTGGAGACAATCTGTACATATACAACCATGTGTGGTTATATTCTTTGTCCACTTGTTTTTCATCCAATTGATAGGATGTTATACACACAGATTATCACAAGGCTTTTTAAAAATTATAGTGAAGGCCGGGCTTGTGGCTCAGCCAAGCACTTTGGGAGGCTGAGGCGGATTGAAGAGGATTGCCTGAGCCCATGGGTTCAAGACCACCAGGCAACTTGCTGAGACCTTGTCCCTACAATAAAAAAGTGAGCTGGGAATGGTAGCACACACCCATAGCTCCAGCTACTTGGAAGGCTGAGGTGGAAGGATCACCAGAGCCCATCATGTCAACAATGGGGTGACCATGAATGTGTCACTGCACTCCACCCTGGGCAACAGTGCAAGACTCCAGCTCAAAAAAATGTGGTAAAATGTATACAGTCATACCATGGTATCCATGGAGTATTGTTTCCAGGATCCACTGTCCCAAGCCACCACCAAGGTTACTAAAATCCACAGTAGCTCAGGGCTCTTATATAAAATGTCATAATATTTACATATAACCTATGCACATCCGTGGGTTACATTTAACATGTTTTAAATGATTGGTTGAAATTGAGGTTGCAAGCTGGGCTCGGTGGCTCAGCCTGTAATCCCACGCCTTTGGGAGGCTGAATTGAGTGGATTGCCTGAGCCCGCGGGTTCGAGACCCGCCTGGGCAGTGAGACCTCATCTCGACAGTAAATCAAAAAATCAGCCAGGCGTGGTAGCGCATGCCTGTAATTCTGGCTACTCGGAAGGCTGAGGCGGAAGGATCGCTGAAGCCTAGCAGGCGAGGCTGTGGTGGCCGGGAGCGGCCACTGCACTCCAGTCTGGGCGACAGAGTGAGACTCCAACTCAAAAAAAAAAAAAAAGAAAGAAAGAAATTGAGGTTGCAGAATCTGCAAATGTGGACAGCCAACAATATAGCATAAAATGTGCTGTTCTAATAATATTTTAGTATACATTCCAGTGGCATTAATTCATTCACAATAGTGTGCAGCCATCACCACTACCTATACCCAAAACTTTGTCATCATCCCACTCTACACCAATTAAGCCACAACTACCCTTTCTCCGCTCCTTCCATCCCTTGATAACCTCCAATCCACTTTCTGTTTCTATTAATCTGTCTATTGTGAATACAGACATGGATACATTCTGAAAATGCTTCATTAGGTTGTTTCCTTTTCGTGCAAACATCTTAGACTATGTTCACACAGAGATGCTACAGTCTACTGCCCACTTAAGCTGTATGGTATGACCTATTGCTCCTAGACTACAAACCTGTGCAGGATGTTACTGTACTGATTATTTCAGACAATTGTAACACAATGGTTAGTATTTGTGTATCTAAACATAGACAAGTTACATTTCTAATTATAGAAATGAGTTTAGAAAGTGTTTTATTCCATGCCTTTGGGAGGCTGAGGTGAGTGGACTGCCTGAGCCCACGGGTTCGAGACCCACCTGGGCAGCGAGACATCATCTCTACAATAAATTAAAAAATCAGCCGGGCATGGTAGCACATGCCTGTAATTCCGACTACTTGGAAGGCTGAGGCAGAAGGATCACCGGAGCCCAGCAGGTCGAGGCTGCGGTGGCTGGGAGCGGCCACTGCACTCCAGTCTGGGCGACAGAGTAAGACTCCAACTCAAAAAAAAAAAGTGTTTTAAGAAAAAATAGTTGAAAACTTCCCAAATATGGCATGGAATATAAGCCTAAAGATTCGAGAAGCTTAGCAAACCTCAAAACAAGTAAAATCCAAGGATCTTTGCCGGGGCACATCAAAATTAAACTTTGTCACAAACACAAAAGAAAAAAATTTTAAGCAACTAGAGAAAAATGATACCTTTACCCATAGAAGGGAAAAAACAATTAGAATAACACTAGATTTCTCACTTAAAACCAGAGGGAAGTGGCATAATATTTTTTTCAAGTGTGGAAAGAAAAGTTCTGTGAAACTAGAATCCTATAATCAGAGAAAATATTTTTACCACGTGTGGTGGCTCACCCCTGTAATTCCAGCATTTTGAGAGGCCAGAGTGGGAGGATTGCTTGAAGCCAGGAGTTTGAAATCAGCCTGGGCAATGTAGCAAGGCCTTGTCTCTACAAAAAAAAAAGTTAACCAGGCTTGGTAATGTGAGCCTGTAGTCCCAGCTACTTAGGAGACTGAGGATACAGGATCGATCGATCCCAGCAAGTCAAAACTGCAGTGAACCGTGGTCATGCCACTGCCCACCAGTCTGGACAATAAAGCAACAGAGTTAAGACCCTGACTAAAAAAGAAAAGCTTCAAAAATTAAGGTGAAGTTAAAAGGAGACATGGAATATTAGGAAGGAAGAAGGAACACAGTAAGCAAAAATATGGGTAAACACAATTCCTTCTCTAGAGTTTTCTAAATTTTGTTCAAAGGTTGAAGGAAAGTTAGAACACTAATGAGGTTCTAATGGTATATAGAGGAAATATTTAAGATATCATGTTATAAATAGAGGTAGTTAAAGGGAGGTAAGATTTCTATACTTTATTCGATCTGGTTAAACAATGATAGCAATAGTCTGATATAGATATCTACAGCAGCTATTAAAAACTGCCCAAAAAAGATAGATATACTCAAAAGTACTAATTAAAGTCAAAGTGGAATTCTAAAAAATCTTCACATGACCCACAAGAAGGCAGTAAAAAGAAACATAAATGAAAGACAGATAGAGGTAGCAAAAAATGACAGACTTAAGCCATACCATTTTAATAATTACATAGAAAGTAACTTATCTACATACACTAATTTAAAGATAGAGATTGGCAGAGTGGAAGAAAATCATGATTCAACTCTATGCTGTCTGCCTGAAACTTTAAATACATAGACAGGTTGGAAGTAAAAGAAAGGAAAAGATACATTAAGCAAACATTATTCAAAGGAAAGCAAGAGTGACTATATTAGCAGATAAAGTAGACTCCAGAGCAAAATAAGTGAGCAGAGATAGAGAATGTTATGGTTTGCATGTGTCTGGGGGAACGGGGAAATGGGGTGATGTTGCTTAGTGATTCTAGTGTTTCAGTTTTGCAAGATGTAAAAGTTCTGGAAATTGGTTGCACAACAATGTGAATGTACTCAACACTTCTGAACAGTACAGTTAAAAAAAGATAAGACAGTAAATTTTATATTTATGTGTTAGGTGCAGTTTTTACAAAGAGCAAAAATTACACAACATATGATAGATGCACTGTTCTCAGAATGGCTAAAATAAAAAACAGTGACAACATCAAATGCTATGAGGATGCAGGTAAAGTGCATCACTTTTTATTGCTGGCAGGAATGCATATTGTACAGGCAATCTGGAAAAGCAGCTTGGTAATTACTTTAAAAATAAACTAGCAACTACCATATGACCCAGCACCAAAACTTTGTCATTAATTATTCTAGTAGCATTATTCATAATAAACAAAAAGTAGAAACAACTCAACTATCCATCAGCTGGTGAATGGAGAAATAAAATTGTGTATGTCTGCAATGAAATACTATTCAAAAATAAAAAAGGAACATAGGTCTGATATGTGCTATATCAAGGGACAACCTTGAAAACATTATGTTAGTGAAAGAAACCAGTCAAAAAAACAATGTATTATTTCATTTATATAAAAAGTGTAGAAAAGGCAAATCCATAGAGAAAGAAGGTAATTAGTTGTATCCTAGGACTGAGATGGTTGAGAAGAAATCACTAATGAGTAGGAGGTTCTTGTTGAGGTTATGAAAACATTCTAAAATTGATTGTAGGGATGGTTGCAAATTCTTTGAATGTACTGAAAGCAGTTGTACACTTTAAATGGGTAAATTGATATTTAAATTATATGTAAATTACTCTGTGAGTTAAAAAGTATGTGCTTGAATGTTTTTAATAGCTTTACTTTTAATAGTAAAATACTGGCAACAATCAAGATATCCTTAAGTGGGTGAATGACTAAACAAACTGTGGCACATATATACCATGGAGTAATCAAAAGGAATGAACTATTGATATATGAAACAGCCTGGGTTAATCTCCAGAGAATATGCTTTGTGAGTGAACCAATCTCAAAAGTTACATATCCTGTAGTGCCACTTATATATCATTCTTGAAATGACAATATATAGAGATGGAGAACAGATTAGCAGTTACCAGGGCTCATATTGTAAGTGGGTGAGGAAGGGAAGTGGTGTGCCTATAAAATGTTAATATGAAGAGTTCCCTGGAGATAGAAATACTCTGTATCTTACCAGGGGTGGTGGCTTGAGCCTGCAGTCGCAGCTTCTCAGACACTGAAGTAAGAATATTGCTTGAGCCCAGGAGACAGAGGATGAAGTACTTTATGATGGAGCCTGGGCAACATCAAGACCCTATCTGGTACAGTTTTAATGGGTATCCCCTCCAAATCTTATGTTGAAATGTTGGAGGTAGTGTCTGGTGGGAGGATCCCACAGTGTGGTTCCTTTCTTATGGTAATGAGTGAGTTCTCTTAGATCCAGCCAGAGCTGGTTGTTTAAAAGAGCCTGGCACCTCCTTCTCACTTACTCCTTCTCCCCTGCCAGCTCCCCTTACCTTCCACCACCAGTAAAAGCCCAGCACATGCCAGTGCCATGCAGAACTGTGAACCAAATAAACCGTTTTTCTTTGTAAATTGCCCAGTTTCATGTATTTCTTTATAACGACACAAAATGGACTAATCACCACCTCTAAAAAACTTATTCCTCTGTATTTTGATACTATCAGTGTTAATATCCTGGTTTTAGAAAAGTAGTTTTGCAAGATGTTACCATGGGGGAAACTGTATAAAGGGTACATAGGTATTATTTCTTATAGCTGCATGTAAATCTGTAACTCAAAAAGTTTAATTAGAAAACTTGAGCTTTGGGAGACTGAGGTGAGTGGATTGCCTGGGCCCACGGGTTCGAGACCCACCCAGGCAAATTGGCAAGACCTCATCCCTACAATAAATAAAAAACTAGCTGGGCGTGGTAGTGCACACTTGTAGTTCCAGCTACTTGGATGAGGCGGAAGGATTGCTGGAGCCCAGCAGGTCAAGGCTGTAGTGGCCGGGAGCGGCCACTGCACTCCAGTCTAGTTGATAGAGTGAGATTCCAACTCAAAAAAAAAAAAAAAAAGAAAACTTGAGTTGGCATCCTGTCATTGTTAACATTTTTGTATCTGATGTAGTATTTGGCTATCACACATGTGCTGTGTTCATGCGTGTACAATATTTGTATGTATGAAAATACATTTTTAAAATTGACATTCATACTGAACATATTCCTTTAACATATTTAAGCATAAATGTCTTTCTAAATTGTGAAACATACACAAGCATAATTTCCTTGGCCATAGAGGTACTATAATTTATTTGTCCAACTTGCCATTTGGGGTCACAATTAAGTTGTTTCCAGTTTATAATGATTGTAAGCAATGGTGTGGAGTATATCCATTTACTTAATTGCACCTTATTGGGAAACACACTGAATTCCAGAGACAAAGGCTATGAATGCACTTAAGGTGTTTTGATACACACTGTGAAACTGCCACCCCCAAGGAGTGGCAAATATATATATAGTCTTCTATATCCACAGACTCTTCTTCAGCAGATTTAAATGACTGCTGATCAAAAATATTTGTAAAAACACAATAAAGCATTAAAAATAACCATACAACAATTAGAATATTCCCATTAAAAAATCTGATATCTACATACATTGTATTAGGTATTTTAAGTAGTCTAAAGATAATTTAATGTATAGGAATGATATGTGTAGCTTATAGGAAATTACTGCACCCCTTTCTATCAGAGAGTTAAGCATGTGTGGATTTTGGTATTCTTGCCAAAAATAAGTGAATAAGAAATAATACTGATGCTCGGCAAGATGGCGATTGGACAAGTAGAACTGTCAAGATCTGCATAGGGGGTGGCTCCTGAGGACAGTTCTACGTGCCACCGCGGCTGCTGCCTACATGGGGATGTGGCTGCTGTGACCAGTCCAATGCAGCAAACTGCCTCCATTATACTGTGACCTCTGCAGGGGATTGCTGCTGTGGTGGTTGCCGGTGCTGAACAGTTGCTGTCATTGTGGCTCTCGGCTCCTGCCCCAGAGAATTCCCAGCTCCCTTCACCACCTCAGGCCACCCATAGCACACCAACTGCAGTACCCAGCTGACTCACTGATGCCCAGTGCCTGATGTCAGACACACACCATCGTCGCCTGTCATCATAGCTGATCAGCTGGGACCTTGACGAGTGGAGAGAGAATCTGCAACAGAGGAGCTGCCAACCTCAGCTATTTTCCAGCCAGAGATTTTCATTGTCCTGCACATCTCCATGCAGCCTCCACCTTGTTTTTAAGGTAACCTCGCCAAAACAGGAGACAGAAGCCTCTCCCCTACAACGAATCAGACACTGACAACTCAGTTCTGTGGGCAGACCTGTCAGGCAGCAAGCCAGGAGAACTGACCCAAGCTATGAATAACCCTGTTTGCCTGCAATGAGAACAAAGGGGAGGGACTAGAGATCAGAGCTGAAGAGACATTAGACACTCAGGAAAGACCCCAGAACTATTCCGCTTTCTTATTTTGATTTTTTACTTTATGGTTTTGACTGTTTTGTTCACTTTAGTTTGCTTTTTGATTTAGACTACCTTTGTGGTGGTGAAGAACACATCAAAGGCATGATTTTATTGGACAGTCTTTGGGTGATTACCAGTATGCTTTAGGGAATTTACTTTGTTGGTCTGTTTTTTATTCTTTTCTGGCCTTGTGTCTCTTTTCATTCATTAGTTGGTATGTATGTCTGTTTCCCACCTACTCTTCTCTCTCTTCAACTTCCTCTTGACCACCCTTCTTCCATTATTTTCCTTGTTCTCACCTCATTTGGTTCCAGGGAGCAAACCTAAACCCCACTGCATGGACAGATTATTAGGCAGTGGGAAGTGGGTTCCAGGGTACCCATACACCTGTCAGTGGATACTGGGATCTGCACATAGATTCTGAATCACAGCTTACCCTCAATTAAATCTCAAAACTGCAAAAAGTACTCCCCCCAACCCACAGTCCAACCTCAAAAGTGAACAAAGCCAGAGGATCCTCATAAAGAAGAACAGGAGATTGAACAAAAAGAAGTAAAAGCAACCCCACCTTCTTTGAAAAACAGAATTAAAGAAGAAGAGGGAAAGGGGAAGAGAAAAATCTACACAAATGAAGAAAAAACAAAAGAAGAATATAGGTCTCTCACAGACCCCTAGGAGGTCAGCTACTGAGAAAACAGATTCAGAATGCAAACAATGGAGAGCCCCCGGAATGAAGGGACTCAAACTACAAACCCAGATGTCAAGGCATTAACAGAGAGACTACGAAGAACTGAGGAGAGACAAGAGGAAACTAGGAAGGAGTTGATAACTGAGATAACAGTAGTAAAGAATACTGTGAATGAAATAAATAACAAACTGATAAACATGGAAAGCAGAATTAGCCAAGCAGAAGAAAGAATCTCAGAGCTTGATGGCCAAAATATAGAACTAATCCAAACTGTCAAAAACATAGAAAATAAGCTTAAAAAGACAGAACAAAACCTTCAAGAGACGAGTGGTTGCTTCAAAAGACCAAACCTAAGAGTAATTGGACTTCCTGGGGCAGAAAGAGAGACAGAGACCACCCTGAAACAAACATTCCATGAAATAATTCAAGAAAAGTTCCCTCATCTTATCAGTGATGCAAAAATTCAAACACAAGAGATTTAGAGAACCCCTGCATGACAACAAATGAGAAAACCAACTCCCAGACACATAATTTGCCTAAACAAAGTAGGTATAAAAGAAAAAATCCTAAAGGGACAAGAGTAAAAGGTCAGACTACCTACCATGTAAGACCAATTAGAATAGCAGCAGATTTATCTACAGAAACCCTTCAGGCTAGGAGAGCTTGGAACCCTATCTTCAAAGTTCTAAAGGTAAACAATTTCAACCAAGAATAACCTACCCAGCCAAGCTAAGCTTCATCAATAAGGGAGAATTAAAATCTTTCCCAGATATCCAATCCCTAAGAACTTACACTTTCACCAGACCACCTCTACAAGAAACACTTAAGAAAGTATTAAACACAGAAGAAAAGGAAAAAAGAATGACAATGTTCTTCATAAGAGTACAGGAAAAAGATTAAAAACACACATGAACCAACCCCAAACCAAAAGAAAGAAAACAAACAAACAGAAACAACAACAACAACAACACTATAAGAATGTTATGGTAGGTATCAACTCTCACATTTCAATAAATAGCCTAAATGTGAATAGACTAAATGCACCACTGAAAAGACATAGAATGACAAAATGGATAAAATATCACCAGACAACAATATTGCCTCTAAGAGACTCATCTCATTAGAAAGGACACTCCCAGACTCAAAGTAAGAGGATGGGAAGCAAAATTTAAGGCAAACAGAACACAAAAGAAAGAAGGAGTCACAATCTTAATTTCAGATAAAATACCCTTTAAGCTATCAAAAATTTAAAAAGATACAGAAGGCCTCTACATAATGATAAAAGGTTCAATCCATCAACAACAAATATCTATCCTAAACATATATGCACCCAACATAGGAACACCAACTTTCATAAAGCAGCTTCTTGGTAAACTCAAAAAAGATATTGACTGTAACACTATCATAGCTGGGGACTTTAATACCCCACTCACAATCCTAGACAGGTCATCAGGACAAAAACTCAGCAATGAGATCCAGAACCTCAATGTGACTCTTGACCAAATGGACTTAATTGATACCTGCAGAACACTCCACCCAATGACCACAGAATATACATTCTACTCATCACCACATGGCATGTACTCTAAGATCGACCACATCGTTGGCCATAAATCAAGCATAAGAAAATTTCAAAAGATTGAAATTTTGCCAGGCACCTTCTCAGACCACAGTGGAATAAAAATAAACATCAAAACCAACAACGTTACCCCAGAACCCAGAGACATGGACACATAAACAGTATGATGCTAAACAATTCCTGGATCAACACCAAAATCAAAATAGAGACTGAAAGATACCTGGAGGCCAGGCTCAGTGGCTCAGCCTGTAATCCCATGCTTTGGGAGGCTGAGGTGAGTGAATTGCCTGAGCCCACAGGTTCAAGACCTGTCTGGGCAACTTGGAGAGAACTCATCTCTACAATAAATCAAAAATCAGCCGGGCGTGGTAGCACGTGCCTGTAATTCCTGCTACTCGGAAGGCTGAGGTGGAAGGATCGCTGGAGCCCAGCAGGTCGAGGCTGTGGTGGCCGGGAGCAGCCACTGCACTCCAGTCTGGGCAACAGAGTGAGACTCCAACTCAAAAAAAAAAGAGAGACAAGAACAGAGTCCTTTGATGTGATATTAAACATAGACAATGACCAGAGAGCAATGGACAAATCGAGGGGACAGGGGATGCTCAGTGTGTATCCCTTGAGAGCCTGATCTCTGTGCCAAGATCTTCCCATGTCTAGTCATCATGGTCAGCATTCTCTTAAGACAGAACCCAAGAGACTCCCAAGAACCAATTCTCACCAATCTTGGAGCCAGAGGTTCTATCACAGAAACTGTGATACAATAAAATTTAAGGCCCTTTATTTCAGAGCTTCTGCCTGGAGGCTTTTATTGCCAGGCCCTATTTTTTTGTCTATGTTGCTGCTTTTCCTGCTGCAGGTGATGATTTTTTTTGAGATCTGAGCCCAATATTGTGGTTGAATGAGTCCGTTCAGCTGGTAAACAAGACAATAAGAGATACAAAAGACACAGAGAGGAGAGTGTTGGGCCCATGCTCACTTTATTCACAATTTACACCACTGTTGCTTCTTCTAGGCCAGGGTATGTTGGTTTCTGTCTTCAGTGACAAGCCCAGCCCTGCAGAAAGCTAGGCCATCAGGAATAGATATAGAGCCCAGGAAAACAAGGGTTGATCCACACTGAGATGGGCAGAGGTGGGAAGGGATGCCTGCAGGATACTCAAGGGCCTGTGCCTGTTTTATAAGTCAGGACAGTGAAAAGGAGGAACCCAGTGCAAAGTGGGTACAGTCCATAAACCTGCTCTGTAGGACCCAAAGTAAAGGCAGAATTGTGTACAGTCTCTTAAACCAACCCATATCAAATGCATATATGAGACCTTCATACAAATTGACATCCTAGTCTTTACCTTTCTACGAATTCACTGGCTCCTGTTCCTTTGATCAGTGGTGGGGTATGTGGAAGTCTACCTCCTGTGTCCCACTAAGGCCCTGAGAGTCAGAGTCACAGGGAAGTCAATGTCAGGAAATAAAATACTTATTTGACAAAAATAGTTTCTTACTACACAGATCTCCATAAGATGAGGCCACCAATGTCCCCATGTTTTATGTGGATATATCCTCACTCTTTCTGGGACAGGCCAAGGCAATGGAGTTGACATACAATTTTTTGAGAATGGTCTTCATATTCATTACACAAAACATTATGGATGTGGGTTCCATTTTGAATCTTTCCAAATTGAGCCAGGGACCCTAAAATTAAACTGTGACCTTTCCCAGAAAGAGCCTTCTAGGTCATGAAGTGTAACAAGTAAGTAACATGTCACAGAGTCCTTCACTCAGGTGAGAATAGTTAGAACCATGTCACCGAGACATACAGTGCAGGGGACAGCACAGTCTCAGTCGAGCATTGCCAACCCCAGGCCTGCAGAGCTCACACTTTGCCTATCAGCCTCAGAGCGGCATGTCCCACACATGGTCTGTCTTCCTTCCTGGCTGAAGCTATCATCTCTTGGCTCACCTAGATCACTCAAATGGCATGTGTGATCTTGGTCTCAAAAACTGACTTCCTTCACCTCCCAGGCCTCAGATACAGTTGAGTTTTATGGAACTTGAGCAGGATTGTCCCAGGGTTAATGTTTCACTGAGGTCTTTATTTACTGTTTTGATTTCTTTGTTGAGATACTCTGTCTAATTATTCTCTGCAAAGCCATTTTTCCATAAGACTTTGTTTTGTGTTTTGAAGCCCTAACTTCACCCACATACCACCTAAGTATATCGCAAATTCTTACTGGTAGCCCAAAACTTTGTTAAGGTTTTCTAACCACAAAAGGAATATTTGTTAATTAAGTATTCTATATTTGATTTGTAATATTTAATATTATTGTAGTTATGTATAATGTTTAATATGTTGTCATTTTCTGTTTACAAGACTTTTTATCAATATTTTTTATTATGATGTTGCTGGGTACAGTTAAGGGTTAGGTATACAAATACGTTTCATTCAGGCACCCTGTTGATAAGAGGTGTTTCCCCGTCCCCAGACAGATATTTGCTACCGTTAATCCCATCTCCCTCCCCCCCATAGTTTCCCACTACTGTCAGTCATTTTCTTATAGTATTACATTGGATGTTCAAGGTCCATTATATGTGTGAGAACATGTGATACTCACATCTCTGTTTCTGTGAGAGGTCACTCAGTATTATAGATGCTAGTTCCATCCAGGTTGCTGAGAAATTCATGATTTTGTTCTTTTTTATGGCTGTGTAGTATTCCATCATGTATATGTACCACATTTTTTTAATCCAGTCCTCTTTTGATGGGCAGCATGGTTGCTTCCAGTTTCTTGCTATTGTGAATAATGCTGTGATAAACATACATGTGCAGGTATCTTTTTGATAGAGTGATTTGAGTTCTTCAGGATATATTCCCAGTAGTGGGATTATGGGGTCATGTGGGAGGTTGATATTTAGAGATTTTAGGAATCGCCACACTGCTTTCCACAGAGGTTGCACTAGTTTACACTCCCACCAACAATGTAGAAGTGTTCCTTTTTCACTACACCCTCTCCAGCAGCTGTTATTTTTTGAGTTATTGATAATTGCCATTCTGACTGGAGTTAGGTGGTATCTCTGTGTGGTTTTGATTTGCATCTCCCTGAAGATTGGTGAGGTTGACCATTTCTTCATGTGTCTGTTGGCTGCTCAGATGTCTTCCTTTGTGAAGTGTCTCTTCATATCTTTTGCCCATTTTATAATGAGGTTGTTTGTTTTTTCATTTTCAGCACGTTTGAGTTCCTTGTAGATCCAAGATGTTAAGCCGTTGTCAGACCTGGTGTTGGCAAATACTTTTTCCAGTCTATAGGCTGTCTCCCTTCTCTCTTGATGGCTTCTTTGGTTTTGCAGCAGCCTGTCAGTTTAATACGGTCCCACTTGTCTATCTTCTCTCTTATGACCTGTGGATTTCGAGTTTTGTTCAGGATGCCAGGTCCGATTTCCATGAGGGTATGTCCTTCATTTTCTAAGGTTCTTATGGTTTGAGGTTTTAGATTTAGGTCTCTTATCCATTTGGAGTTAGCCTTTGTGCATGGGGATAGATACAGGTCCTGTTTCACTCTTCTGCATGTGGTCAGCCAGTTTTCCCAGCACCATTTACTGAATAGGTTCTCCTCTCCCTGGTGGTAGGCAGTGGATGCTTTGTCAAAGATGAGTTGGTTGAGAAATTGAGGTTTTGGTAATTTGATGGGTATTGCATTGAATTTGTAGATTGCCTTAGGTAAGATGGACCTCTTCACAATATTGATTCTTCCAATCCATGAGCATGGGATATTTTTCCACTTGTTTGTGTCATCTTTGATTTCTTGGAGCAGTGTTTTGTAGTTTTCATTGTAAAGGTCTTTTACGTCTCTGGTTAGGAAGATGCCAAGGTATTTCATTTTTTTTGTGGCTATTGTGAACGGAATTGTGGTTTTTATTTGGGTTTCTGTTTGTTTATTATTGGTGTAAAGAAATGTGATTCTCTTTTGAACATTTATTTTGTATTCTGAGACTTTGCCAAAGGCCTTTATCAGAGCAAGGAGGTTTTTGACAGATTCTCTTGGGTTTTCAAGGTACACAATCATGTCATCTGCAAAGAGAAATAACTTGACTTCCTCTTTTCCTATTTGGATACCCCCTGATTGCCTTCTCTTCTCTGATTGCTCGAGCCAGGACTTTCAATACTATGTTGAACAGGAGGGGTGAGAGTGGGCATCCTTGTCTTGTTCCAGTTTTAGGGGAAATGGTTCCAATTTTTGTCCATTTAGTAGTATGCTGGCTGTGGTTTTCTCGTAGATGGCTTTTACTATTTTGAGGTATGTTCCCCGTATGCCTAGATGTTCAAGGGTTTTTATCAAGAAGGGGTGCTGGATTTTATCAAAAGCTTTTTCTGCATCTAATGATACAATCATGTGATTTTTGTTTTGACATCTGTTGATGTATTTAATTACATTTATGGTTTTATGAATGTTGAACCAGCCTTGCATCCCAGGAATGAAGCCTACTTGGTCATGATGGATGATTTTTGAGATATATTGTTGAATCCAGTTTGCTAGGATCTTGTTGAGAATATTAGCATCTATGTTCATCAAGATATTGGCCTGTAGTTCTCTTTCTTTGTTGGATTTTTACCTGCCTTGGGTATCAATGTGATGTTGGCTTTGTAAAATGATTTGGGGAGAGTTCCATCTTTTTCAATCGCCTGAAATACCTTCAGTAGGATTGGTATCAGCTCCTCCTTAAATGTCTTGTAGAATTCTGCTGGAAAGCCATCAGGACCGGACTTTTTTTTGTTGGTAGTTTTCTTATTATGTAGTCAATTTCCTTGATTATTATTTGTCTATTTATGGTCTCAATTTCTTCTTGTTCCAACCTAGGTAGGTTGTGTGATGTCAGAAAGTCCTCCATTTCCTTAAGGTTTTCAAGTTTGTATCCATACAAGTGTACGTAGTAGTCACCAATGATCTTTTGTATTTCTTCAGGGGTCAGATGTGACTTCATCTTTTGTGTTTCTGGTTGTGCTTATTTGGGTTTATTCTCAATTTTTTCTTGTTCAGTCTAACTAGGGGACCATCGATCTTGTTTATCCTTTTGAAGAACCAGCTTTTTGTTTCATTGATTTTTTGTATTATCTTTTAGTCTTCTATGTCCTGGATTTGGGCTTTTATTTTGGTGATCTGGATTCTTCTGCTGAAATTAGGGTTTTGGTGGTCTTGCTTTTTCAGCTTCCTTAGGTGGCTTGATAGGCTGTTAATTTGTGTTCCTTCCAATTTCTTCATGTGTGTTTGTAGGGATATAAATTCTCCTCTTACTACAGCTTTTAAGGCAACCCAGAGATTTCGTTAAGATCTTTCTTCATTTTCATTTGTTTCCAGGTATCTTTTCTCTGTTTTGATTTCATCATTAACCCAGAAGTTTTTTAGCATCATACTGTTTAGTGTCCATGTCTTTGTGGGTTTTGGGGGGACCTTGTTGGTGTCAATGTTTTTTTTTATTCCACTGTGGTCTGAGAAGGTGCATGATAGAATTTTAGTCCTTTTAAATTTGCTTATGCTTGATTTATGGCTAAATATGTGGTCAATCTTAGAATACGTTCCATGCAGTGATGAGTAGAATGTGTATTCTGTGGTCTTTGGATGGAGTGTTCTGTAGGTATCAATTAAGTCCATTTGGTCCAGAGTCACATTGAGGTTCCAGATCTCATTGCTGATTTCTTATCCTGATGATCTGTCAAGGGTTGTGAATGGGGTATTAAAGTCCCCAGTTATGATAGTGTTAAAGTCAATATCTTTCTTTAGTTTTCCTGAAGTTGCTTTATGAAAGTTGGTGCACCTATGTTGGGTGCATATATGTTTAGGATAGATATTTCTTTTTGATGGAGTGAAGCTTTATCATTATGTAGTGGCCCTCTGTATCTTTTTTAATTTTTGATAGCTTAAATGGTATTTTGTCTGAAATTTGGATCGTGACTCCTTCTTTCTTTTGTGTTCCATTCACCTGAAAATGTGTTTCCCATCCTCTTACTTTGAGTCTGTGTATGTCCTTTCTAGTGAGATGGGTCTCTTGAAGGCAGTATTTTGTTGCCTTATGATATTTTATCCATTTTGCCATTCTATGTCTTTTCAGTGATGCGTTTAGTCCATTCACATTCAGGCTAATTATTGAAATGTGAGAGTTTGTCCCTATCATAGAGTTCTTATAGAGTTGTTGTTCTTCCACTTGGTTTTTTTTGTTTGTTTGTTTGTTTTTTGTCTTTCTTTTGGTTTTGGGGTTGGTTCATGTATATTTTATTCTTTTCCCTGTACTCTTGTGAAGAACGTTGGTCTTTTGTCCTTTTCTTCTGTGTTTAGTACTTTCTTAAGTGTTTCATGTAGAGGTGGGTTGGTGGCAGCATAAGTTATTAGGGATTGGATATCTGGGAAAGATTTTAATTCTCCCTCACTGATGAAGCTTAGCTTGGCTGGGTAGATTATTCTTTGTTGAAATAGTTTATCTTTTAGGGCTTTGAAGATAGGGCTCCAAGCTCTCCTAGCCTGCAGGGTTTCTGTAGATAAATCTGCTATTCTGATTGGTCTTCCATGGTAGGTGATCTGGCCTTTTTCTCTCGCTGCCTTTAGGATTTTTTTCTTTTATGCCTACTTTGCTTAGGTGAATTATTATGTGTCTAGGAGTTGGTCTTCTCATTTGTTGTCTTGCAGGGATTCTCTGAATCTCTTGTGTTTGAATTTTTGCATCACTGATTATAGAAGGGAAGTTTTCTTGAATGATCTCATGGAAAGTTTGTTCCAGTGTGGTCTCTGTCTCTCTTTCTGCCTCAGGAAGGCCAATTACTCTTAGGTTTGGTCTCTTGAAGTAATCGCTCATCTCTTGAAGGGTTTTGTTCTGTCTTTTTGAGCTTGTTTTCTGTGTTTTTAAGAGTTTGGGTTAGTTCTATATTTTGGTCCTCAAGCTCTGAGATTCTTTCTTCTGCTTGAGTAATTCTGCTTTCCATGCTTATCAGTTTGTTATTTATTTCATTCACAGCATTCTTTATTACTGTTATCTCAGATATCAGCTCCTTCCTATTTTCTTCTTGTCTCTCCTCAATTCTTTTTAATCTCTCCATTAATGTCTTGATATCCTGATTTGTAGTTTTAGACCCTTCATTCTGGAGGCTCTTCCTTGTTTGCATTCTGAAGTCAATTTTCTCAGTGTCGGCCCTCCCAGTGGTCTGGGAGAGACCCATACTCTTCTTTTGGTTTTTCTTCATTTGTGTAGATTTTTCTCTCTCTCCCCCTTTCCCTCCCCTTCTTTAATTCTGTTTTTCAGGGAAGGTAGGATTGCTGTTACTTCTCTTCTGCAATGACCTGTTCTTCCTTACGAGGGTCTTCTGGCTTTGTTCACTTTTGAAGTTGGAGTGTAGGCTGCAATCTGTACTTTTTGCAATTTTGAGTTTTAATTGAGAGGGAAGCTGTGGTTCAGAATGTATATGCTGATTCTAGCATCCATGAACAGGTGTATGAGCACACTGGAAACTATTTTCCTCTGCCTTACTATCTGTCTGTTCAGCAGTATGTAGTGTTGGTCCCTAGATTAAGAAGGGAGGTATAAACGAGGAAAATAATGGAGGCAGGGAGGGTCAATAGGAAGTTAGAAAGAGAGAAGAGCAAGAGGGAAACAGACATACATACCAACTATCAGGTGATAACACGAGGCCAGAAAGAAGTGAAAAAAGACACGTAAGAAAGATTCCCTAAAGAATACTGATAGCTACACAGAGACAGACCAATAAAATCAAAAAACAGTGTAAGTCAGAAGGCAAACAACAAATGTTATCAAAACAAACAGTCAAGATGATTAAATCATACGTCAAGATAAGTGATCAGACTAAAGTCACTTCAGCTCTGATCTCTGGCCTCTCCCCTTTGTTTTTCATTGCAGGCAGCTAGATTTACTCACAGTTTGGGTATGTTTGTTTGTTTGTTTGTTTTAGTCGGCTGCCTGGGCATTGCTTTTGTCTGATTCAGTGTAGGGGTGGGGCTTTGTCTCCTGTTTCACAACATTACCTTAAGAACTGAGGTAGGGTTTGTTGATAGGTGGGCAGGGCAATGGAAGTCTCTGCCTGGAGAATGGCCGAGGCAGTTTTTGCAGATCCGTTTCTCTCCACTTGTCTGGGTGCCCCAGCTTGGGGTCACACGCTAAGTGCCTCAGCCAGGGTAGGCCCAGAGCTCCAGAGCTCCAAAGCTCCAAAGGACAGGTGGTGAGCGGCGAGAGTGGCCCTGGATCCCCCACAGGGTACTTCAGCCAGGAATGGAACTGGTGTCAGGCATCCAGAGCCTCCCTGAGTGACCAGCGGCTTGGTGCTGGGTGCTGGGCAGAAGATGATGTAGCCAGGGAGGGAGCTTGGACCTGAGACTCCCATGCACGCAGTGGAACAGCAGCAGCAGGGAGCCACAATACCTGGCCCTGCGTGAGACCGAAGGTCCCCAGGCCTCAGACCAGTGCAGCTGGTGGTGGGCAGGGGGATGGGGGAAGAAAAGTAAGAGTCTTTTTGGGAACTCATGTTCGGAGAATCTCACAAGTCCGCCTATGCCGTCACCATCTTCTACAAGACTTTCAATGTTTTCATTATCACCCTCATATATTTCATATTGATGTTATTATATATTCTTTTTATTTTTAAGTGTGTGTTGGTTCATTGCTACTGGAGAATAAAAATCCCTTCTCCGTGCTGATGTTGTAGCTGAGGCCCATATTGAAGCACTACACCAAAAGCATCTCTGAATCACTCCTAGACCCTAGTCTGGGCATGGCTTGAATCAACCACTTGAGAATACTTTAACGTTTCCATTTCAAAAATATTTGTCTTTATGCAAGTAATTTCTGCCTGAAAAAACACGATCAGGGTGAGAAGATAAGAGAATTGATTGATCTAAAAGTTAACCAGAAGAAAATTATATTCTATTGTCAGATAAAATTGTCTGAGTTAATTCAGATGCTGGTTGAAAATCTGACAACAGAAGGCATTCCCTGAGCAAGTTTGTAAGACTCTAGTAGGGATGATTGCATCACACCAGGAGAGCAATGGGGATGTTTTTGTCTCACCTTCCCCTGAGTCTGGAGTACTGTGTAACTTAGAACTGCTGTCAAATGTATTACAGTGATAGCCAGCCTCATCCTCAGGCTGGAGCTCAGAAATATGCAGAATTCCTGCACTGGCCAAGACATGTTTTGATCCAGAGTAGTGGATGGGGACCCCTGGATCCCTGGTCCTTTTGTGAGTCTGAATAGAATCTCAGCAGAAACCAAGGAGGGTTCCCTGACTTCTGCTGTTATCAATATATCCAGTAATTACCAACACTGAAGCCACTGCTTAGGGTGCAGGCGAGTATGGCTGATGCTCCAGAAGATGCAGAGAAGGAAGGTGACTGCGTCAGAACAGACTAGGAGAGGGAACCTGCAAACACAGACACATGTGGGTCCTGGGGCAGGAACCAAGATTCTATGTCTTGGAAGTTTGAGCCAAACAGGCTGATACAACCCAATGAACTATCACTGGACACCTAAAATATATTTTCACCTGTGTAATGAGAGAGATGTACAATGATAAAAGTATTCCAGTCCATGGTGGACACTCTTCTGTGGCCCCAGGTTGGAAGTTGGCTGACTAAAGTCTCTTTTAACTTCTCCTCAGGTCTCAAAGAGGAGGAACTATTTATACAAATTAGTTCTCCTCTCCTGGTGACCTCTTTCCTACCCTATGAAGCAGCTGCAATCTGAGGTTAATTTTTTAGACACAGTGGGTTGGTGAGTGAGACTCAAATTTTGTCTTATGGTAGGGAGTGGCTAGGGAAGACACAGCTGCTGGAACCTCCCACACACTTCTGAGTAGAAGACTCTGTCAACCAGTAAACAAAAACAAAAACAGAAAAACAGCAAATAAGCCCTCATTAGCAAAACAGTCACCAATATCCCAGTCCTGGAAGTTTGGAGCTAGAGAAGTGGAACTGTTGCAGGGTCCACTGTGCTGAACTTGAGACAAACCCCGAATGACCCCTGCTGATCACTGACCAAATGTCAGTGTTGGTATATAAATTATTTTAGAAAAATTGTCCTAAGATTCTAGTCAATCCGTGCTAGAAATATCCATGGACCATAGTGTCTCAAGTTAACTGATATTAATATACATGATTTTTTGTTGATGCATTTCTAGATTAATAGAAAAAGAAATATAGAAGACATGGCGATGTGCAATGTGAGAATGCTGTGGTGAAGGGAGAATCTGGAGTGTTCTGAGAGTGAAGTCCTGAACATCTCCTTCCACAGGGACCAGGGAAGAAGGCAACTATGACCTGGGTGTGAGTGAAGAGTGGGGTCATGCAGTATATCCAAGGAAAGCACTGTATTTTTAGAAGAGGGAGAGAATCTGAAAATGAAATCACATGCAAATATTTGCATATTGATGGTATGGTAAAATTATTCTTTGATAGTAGCATTGAACAAATTGAATGGAAATTACAGGACAGTAAAGGATAGTGGAAGCCAAATAGTAAGTGTTCTTATATGGCACCATGAAGTGATTGGATTGTGTAACTGAACTGAATTGTTTAATGAAGATTGGGGCCCAACAAGCATGACTGTATGGGTCTGGTGGCAACAGGCTTCACTGTCCCGTTGACCCTACTGCAGGAGAAGGTGTAAAGGACAATGATATTGCATTCGGCCTGCCCTAGGCTAGAGTACCAGGGAGTCCCACTGCAGTGTGTTCAGAGCTTTATATTTCTCCCCAACAGTGTGTGAAAACACCAGCATTGGGAGTTCCAAGCCTTTTTCCCTGACTTTGGCATCTGGCATAGGGACCAGCACCTCTCAAACCTGCTGTTCCTCCAAATTCGCATTCATCATCTCCCACAGAATACACAAAAGTCCTGTTCTCTTCCTAAGTTCTCCCTGGTGATCAACAGTTTAACAAGGATTATATCTTTGTCCATAAATGCAATTGTTATATTTCCAAACTAATATGCTTCTTGTTGGCTTGGGTTTCACAGTTATCTCAGAATAATAAAATAAGTGTGGGTTGTGTGTTCTCTATTTTAAGTTGTGCAAAAGTTTTCTACATGTTTGGTGGAATTCTACCTTTAGTTTGGTTTTTTTTAGGAGATATATTTATTAATTATATATCTATATATCTCTATCTCCATCTCTATCTACTTCATACATATGCAAATGTGCCTCCAGTGTCCTTTGATTTTTTCCTTAATAGAATTACCTTGTCTGATGACTTATGAAGGTAAAGGAGAGAAAAATCCAGGCTGTGAAACAGATGGCCCTAGAACTCTGATTATGGAGGTCTTGTTTTTACAATTGAGACTTCCCTTGTGTTGGGAGCCAGCCTTGGAGGCCCGCCTGATGACAACGTCCAGGTGCGCTGAGGACCCCTGGCCGCAAAGTGAACCCAGGCAGCTGAGGCCCTTCTGTCTTCCATCTTTGCTGTTGATACAGCTGAAGAAATTCTGTGCAGTCATGAAAGAAGAAGATGGCATGTTTATGCGAAGAATCACAGCTAACCTGGAAATATCATGGTTTATTTTTCCATTTTTCCCACTATGCCACTTGGCCTTTTCTAACATATGCAAGGGTTAAACTCTGAAGCACATCAAGAATGCTTTCTTTCACTTGGTTATAAGTTACTAGACATTGCTTAAGTAATAAATGATATGAGTATATCCACTCCTTATTAGATTTAGGATTATGCAGTTTAGTGTTTAGACATAAGGATTTTTAGAAGCACAAGTTTATAATGAGTTCATTATGAATTCATTATAAGTTCTAACACTTATCTAGGAGTTATGTAGGTGATTTATAACACTGTTTTCACTAACTTAGGATAAAGATTAATGTTAAGGTTTTTACTTAATTCTATAGTTAAAACTCTAAGTTAACATTTATAGAGTAGGTTTTCACTGAACTCATAATATAATAATCAGACACTTTTATGACAGATCAGCTAAAACAGAAAGTAACCTTGAGGGGCCTGGGAAACATTACTAAAAGCTTCTTTTGAGTTCTCTTTAGAAACAAGCACTGCAAGATAAGAGAAAAGTAACAAGGACATCTGGACAAGGGAGGCAATCACAGGACTCTGAAGAACATAAGAACCTAAGATGAGAATATTCCTGACACACAAAGAAATATACACTTAAAGAAACTTTCTTGAAACATTTGTAATTTGGAACATTGGACTAAGAGTGTCATTGTTGGCTTTATGAATAAGACTTGTCTAAATGTCTATGAGATTCCTGGCTTATTTGTTACTAAAGCCTATGGATATCTTGGTTTGTTTGCTACTAAGACCACTAGCTGGTAACTTTTAAAAGATATGTATGTGAAAGAGTTTTCTTTGTCTTGCCCCTTCAAAAATGGTATAAAAGCTCTGTATTAACTAGCATTAAATTGTCATCTGTTCAAGAAGCAGGTGTCCAGTATATGATCGTCATCGTCGCCTATCTGTCTCTACTTCAACATATCTCATGACCCTTGTGGGGCGGGACCCTGCAAGTGGCGCCCAACATGGGGCTTGAAGGTAATCTTTTCTCTTTCTTTTTGGGGCAGATAGGACCTTACCTGGGGCACCGCGGGCCCCCCTGTAGAGATAAGCAGGGAAAGGATAGGTGAGAAGTGCTAGAGCCCTGATATAATCATGGGTCAGAAACAGTCTAAACACAGGATACTGTTTATAAATGTCTTACTCGATACGTTATCTAAAAAGGGAATTAAAGTGTCTTCTACTCGATTGGCTCATTTTTTGCGATTTGTCCAGGCACAATGTCCCTGGTTCCCACAAGAAGGCATCGTTGATTTGGCTATTTGGACCAAAGTTGGGGAAAAACTTAAACTCTGTTATACTTTGCATGGACCTGATGAGGTCCCTGTTGATGCTTTTGCCTTATGGAATGTTATTAGAGATGCTTTGGATCCACGACATGAGTATTCCAAATTCCCTACCAAATTTACTAAGGAGGATAATCCTATACTGGCCTCTAATTCCTCTAAAGCTGTGTCTATAACTCCTCCCTTGGAAAACAGCACTCCATCCCCAGCGGATGAGGCTAGTTTGAAAAAGGAGGCAGTTCAGCATCATGAGCAAAAGCATCCTGATAATTTAATTAATTTATCCTTGACCCAACCTTCTCCTATGTACTGAGGAAGTCCGCTTTCACTCCTGGGCACTCCCTCTCGTCCAAGGCGCCTTATGTTGGTATTAAGGGAGCTAAAAGGCAGGCTGAGGAGGAGGGTGATTTGGATTTTTCTTTGTGCTTTCCAATTTTGTTTGATAATGAATTTGAAGATGCCCCTCCGGTATGGGAACCATTGCCATATAAACTCTTAAACGAGCTCAGGGAAGCTTGTTCCCAGTATGGATCTTTGGCCCCCTATACCTCCACACTTATGGAACAGTTCACTAACCATTGGATGACCCCATATGATTGGCAAATGCTTGTTAAATGCTGTTTAACAGGAGGAAATTTTTTGTTGTGGAAAGCGGAGTTTGAGAACCAGGTTAAACAGATGACTGCCCAAAACAGGCAGGATCCACAGACCCCAGTCATTATTACTGCTGAAATGCTCATGGGGACTGGGGCTTATGAATCTGGATGCTCAAATGGCTATGCCAAGAGACACCCTAGTACAACTTAATATTTGTGCAGCCAGAGCTTGGAGAGCACTTCCTGCTAGTGCTAACCAAGCTACCCCCTAGGAGAAATTAAGCAAAAGTCTGATGAAAATTATGAGGATTTTGTCTCTCGATTACAAATGGCTGTACATAGAATAACCATCAATGAGGAAGCAGCCGACAGTTTGGTAAAACAATTGGCTTTTGAAAATACTAATGGACCCTGTCAGGCTCTTATAAGACCTGTCAGGAAAACAGGACAATTGAGTGACTACATCAGGATGTGTGCTGATGTCAACCCTGCTTATATAAAGGGTGTGGCAATAGCTGCAGCTCTTAGAGTAGAAACTTATACTCAGTTTGTGCAAGGGATCCAGAGTGGAACTAATAAGCCTAAGAACAAAACTGTCTTAACCTGCTACAACTGCAGAGAGCCTGGCCATATCAGTAAAAAATGCCCGTCTAAACAAGGGCCTCGAGCAGATGGGCAGAAATACCAAATTTCTTGTAAAAGCTGCAAATTAACTAATTGTCTTACTTTCTCTAATTCATATAAAGGATTTATTATTCTCCGCCGACCTCCTTATTTGATGGTTCCTGTAAAACTTCCATCTCTTTGGTATGATGAATACAGTCTAAGAACATTATATGAGCTTAACTCACTGTTGTCACAACCAAAAAGATTTATAGCAACTTTAATTTTAGGTATTACAGCTTTGATAGCCATTGCTACTTCAGCTTCAGTTTCAGCCATAACCTTAGCTAAAAAAATACATACTACTACATTTACAGATCAGTTATCCAAGAATGTCTCATTAGCTTTAGCCGCTTAAAAAATTATTGACCAAAAATTAGAAAGTAAAGTTAATGCATTAGAAGAGGCTATTTTGATCACAGGACAGGAACTTATAGCCTTAAAAATTAAATTGGCTTTGAGATGTCATTCAGAGTTTAAATAGATTTGTGTCACACCTCTCCAAGTAAACAAGTCTATTCATACCTGGGATAGGATTAAAAATCATATCTCCGAAATTTAAAACCACTCCAACATAAGTTTAAATCTCTCCAAGCTTCATCAAAAAATACAAGACATTAGCTCTACTGAAAAACAATTTGAATTCACCCAATTGACTCAGTCAATCTATAATAATTTTTCTTCATTTGTCAATCAAAAATCATTATTGTCTATATTAATCAATGTGGGAATTTGTGGAGGAATAATCTTGCTGCTGTTGTGTTTGCTTCCAGTCATCTTCAAATCATTGAAAAATAACATCTCTCGACTAAACACAAAATTTCACGGCTTCATATTCAAAAACAAAAAAGGGGGATATGTTGGGAGCCAGCCTTAGAGACCCGCCTGATGACAAAGTCCAGGTGCGCTGAGGACCCCTGGCCACAAAGCGAGCCCAGGTAGCTGAGGCCCTTCTGTCTTCCATCTTTGCTGTTAATACAGCTAAAAAAATTCTATACAGTCATAAAAAAAGAAGATGACATGCTTATACAACAAATCACAGCTAACCTAAAAATATCATAGTTTATTTTTCCATTTTTCCCACTATGCCACTTGGCCTTTTCTAACATATGCAAGGGTTAAACTCTGAAGCACATCAAAAATGCTTTCTTTCACTCGATTATAAGTTATTATACATTACTTAAGTAATAAATGATATGAGTATATCCACTCTTTATTAAATTTAAAATTATACAGTTTAATGTTTAGACATAAAAATTTTTAAAAACACAATTTATAATGAGTTCATTATAAATTCATTATAAGTTCTAACACTTATCTAAAAATTATATAAATGATTTATAACACTGTCTTCACTAACTTAAAATAAAGATTGATATTAAAATTTTTACTTAATTCTATAATTAAAACTCTAAGTTAACATTTATTATAAATAAAATAGATTTTCACTAAACTCATAATATAATAATCAGACACTTTTATGACAAATCAACTAAAACAAAAAATAAACTTAAGGGGCCTAAAAAACATTACTAAAAGCTTCTTTTGAGTTATCTTTAAAAACAAACACTACAAAATAAAAAAAAAATAACGAGGACATCTAGACAAGAGAGGCGATCACAAGACTCTAAAAAACATAAAAGCCTAAAATAAAAATATTCCTGACACACAAAAAAATATACACTTAAAAAAACTTTCTTAAAACATTTATAATTTGGAACATTGGACTGAGAGTGTCATTGTTGGCTTTATAAATAAGACTTATCTAAATGCCTATGAGATTCCTGGCTTATTTGTTACTAAAGTCTATGGGAATCTTGGTTTGTTTGCTACTAAGACCACGAGCTGATAACTTTTAAAAGATATATATGTAAAAGAGTTTTCTTTGTCTTGCCCCTTCAAAAATGGTATAAAAGCTCTGTATTAACTAACATTAAATTGTCATCTGTTCACATTTTCCTTATTCTCCAACTCCTTGGTTAAATTTCTTAATCCAAATGAGTTCTTCCTGTGTGACAGTTTTTTGTTTCTGCCTGGAGATCAGACCTGGACATCCATTCCTATAAACTTAGAGGATAAAATAGAAAGCAAACATGTGAGTCAGAGCCCAGTACTAATGTGGCTCCTGGAGACCAGTGTAGGAAGGTCACACTTTAGAAAGAACATTGCTTTTTTGTAGAATTATTTACATTACTCAGGGTATACTCCCAGAAAGAGGATTGCTGGGTCATATGGAAGGTCAGTTTCTAGTTCTTTTAGGAATTGCCATACTGTTTTCCATAGAAGTTGAACTAGTTTGCCCTCCCACCAACAGTGTAGAAGCATTCCCTTTTCTCTGCACCCTCCTCAGCATCTGTTGTTTTTTGTTTGTTTGTTTGTTTGTTTTGTTTTATTAATGATGCATTCTTACTGGAGTTCGGTGGTATCTCAATGAGGTTTTGGTTTGCATTTCTCTGATGATTAGTGAGGCTGAGCATTTTTTCATGTGTCTGTTGGCTGCTTGTATGTCTTTTTTTGAGAAGTGTCTTTTAATGTCTTTTGCCTATTTTTTATTGGGACTATTGTTTGTTTGTTTGTTTGTTTGTTTCCTTTTTGAACAGTTGAGTTCCTTATAGAACCTGGATGTTAGGTCTTTGTCATATATGCAGCTGGCAAGTATTTTTTCTCATTCGGTGGGCTGGCTTGGGGCAAGCCTCTGCCACTCTCACAAGACTTCTGGCAGGGAGAACTTCAAAACCCCACTTCTACTTGGTAAGGGCTAGAAGCCCCACCACCTTCTCTAGTCACCCATCAAAGTGAACCCAAACTGAGTCTTGGTTGGCAGTGGCAGTGGGTTGAAAGCTGAGGGGGTTTTTGCTATAGGTGTCCCAGATTTTGTGAGAAGGCCGAGAAACAGAGAACTGAAAAATCCTTTCCCTGTGAACCATCTGTATTGTAAAGAATTCTCATATCTCCCCCACTCCAGCCTCTATGTTACAGAAAAGAAAGTGCAAGGCCATTAATAGTTGAGAGGTGGTGAGCAATCAGGGAGAGAGGTTGACAGCATAATAGTGATAGAGCAAGACAGGGTGCTCCAGCCCCAGCAGACAAGCACCCAAACTCACTGGAGGCTAGGGAAATCCTACTCCAAGTCCTTGATAGAGTCATCACTAATTTGTTACTGGGAAAGCGGTGGGGGAGGAAATCTTTCTGGTATAAGATGGTCACTATTGGATTCTGGTGTTCTCCTTTGGATTGAATTCATAAACAGACACAAGGAAAAGCAAGATAAGCAAGCAGCTTTATTAGGCAAAAGAAGAGTACACTCTCGAGAAAAGAGAACAAGTTGAAACAGCTTATGAAAAGCTGCTGATTCTCCCATTACAAAGTGGGCAAGAAACATGAGTAGACACTTCTCAAAAGAAGATATACGGGCAGCCAACAGACACATGAAAAAACGCTCAAACTCACTCATCATCAGAGAAATGCAAATCAAAACCACACTGAGATACCACCTAACCCCAGTAAGAATGGGGTTCATAAAACAAGCAACAACAATAAAACAAGCAACAACAGATGCTGGCGAGGATGTAGAGAAAAAGGAATGTTTCTGCACTGCTTGTGGGAAAGCAAATTATTGCAACCTCTTTGGAAGACAGTGTGGCAATTTCTGAAAGAACTAGAAATCGACCCTCCATATCACCCAGCAATCCCCCTATTGGCAATATACCTGGAGAACTCAAATCATTCTACAAAATGATACATGCACATACAGATTTGTTGCAGCTCTATTCACAATGGCAAAAATATGGAACCAACCATGCTGCCTATCAAAGCTGGACTGGATAAAAAAATGTGGTACATATACATGATAGAATATTATGGAGCCATAAAGAAGGACAAGCATATGCCCTTTCAGCAACTTGGACTAATTTACAGTATATCATACTCAGTGATCATAAACATATAACAGAATACCATATGTTCTCACTCATAACTGAACACTGAACAATTATCATAATACTATAAGGAAGGAATTGGCAGTAATGGGAAACTGCCAGGGGTGGGGGGGCGGCAGGATTGGCCATTGAGGGAAACTACCAGGGAAGGGAGGAGATCACCTCTTCAACAAGGGTACCTGCATAATGACCATTTGTATGCCTGACTCTGAATTGTACCCCACGTCTTTAAAATAAAAATAGAAAAACTGATGATTTTGACCCAGCTGTCACTGTGCTATAACTTTTATCCTTATGAGTATAAGAGAGTTGGTTTAAGGTGGGATTTTTCTAGAAATATATGTTCTTAGGGCTTAGGACTGCCATGGTACCCTGGGGCTGGAGATTTTGTAAAACCACAATGCTACTGATCTTATAAGTGTATAATAATGGTAAAAGTGTATCATGGGTATCTTAGGGAGCATGGTACTGGGGGGACTCTAAGCTACCTACTGCCTTGGTGATTGAGTTAAAGCACTAGAGTACAGCAGATATTTCAAAAGCGTCTATTAGGTGTTTAGGTATACATGAATATTTCTACAGCTAGACCACTTATTTAACAGGTTTGCTACAGGTATTCATGAACTTGAACCTTTTCCATAACCTGAAGTTTTCCTAGCCTAATTTGCATACTCTATCAACACTATCAGTAAAATACTATAAATAGTATCACATATTACAAGGAAATCGTTCATAAAAAGAAGAGTCAATGCAGCAAACTTCACTGTTATTCTCATTTGAGAGATTTCCAAAACCCTGAAGCCATCAGCAGCCATCACTCTGATCAGTCAAAATAGAGGTAATACTTCTAGTATCAAAATGATTATTACTTGTGGAAGCCCTAGATAATTATTAGCATTTTTACAACAAAGTACTTTTTAATTAAGGCATGTACACTTATCTTATACATAATGCCTTTGCATACTTAGAATACTACAGTATAATGTAAACATAACTTTTTATGCACTGGGAAACCAAACAAATCGCATGACTATTTGTAATGATTTATTGTAATAATTGCAACATTGCAGTAAGTTTGAACCAAACCCATAGTATCCCTGAGTTGGGCCTGTATATATATATATATTTACATATGCAAATATATGTTTATGTGTTTATTTTTATATATATGGGTGTGTGCATCCGTGTATACACACATATAAATGCCATCATGGTATTGGATTAGTAAGAATTGGTGGGCTCATTATAATATCAACCAGGACCCTCGATTTAAGGACAGAAAGATAATAATAATGGGATGCTACCATTTGTGTCTAAATACCATGAGGAAGGCAGTAAAGGAAGAGAGTATCCCTTGATACCACTTTAATTGGCCCCTAAAGATCTTCTTCTCCGATGATTAAAGAGAGTTAATAGATGAGTAATTTCAACATGATGGCTCCAGAATTTGGCATATTGTGTGTCTTCCTGTTTGGCATTGGGTTTCCTACTCCCCATCTGTCCCTTATTCTCAGCCCAGACAGTCATCCTAGTCATGAGTTTTAGTAAATTTATTCCTGTCATGGTTCTTCTGCCTCTGTCTGAATATCAGCTTTGGACAATGATTCCTGGGGCACTGGAGGATGAAATAGCAATTAGTTCTGTGAGTCAGAGAACAGTGTTCATGAGGCTCCTGGTGCCCAGGTGCACAAATGTCACATTTCAGGGTGGAAACCACTTACTTGAGAATGTAAGAGCCAGTGAAGTATTTTCTGGAGTGAACTGACCTAGAAACCTGACCTTACAGGACTATCCCAATGAACTTCTATGTCCCTATGCTCTGGATCATCAAGCCAACCTAACACTACACAGCCATTCTGGAAGAGAGTCCTGATGGCTCAGTGGCTCTTACTGAAGACCCCATTCAAAAGAATAGAATGTGTGGGAATCTTTTGAAGGGTCTGTACTCAGACATTCATTTTCTCCAGGTTCTAATGACTTCCAGGCTGCTCAACACACTTATGTTACTTGAGTATAACCGGGCATGTGAGTTAATTTCTGCTGGGTTCCTCAGGTCTTTAACATATCCATGGGGCTGACTAAATTCTACTTTCCTGGAGCAGACTCAGTTTTTTCAGCACCACAGGCCCCTAAATCTCCCCTAATTCCCCTCTCACTCCCTTTGCAACTGATTGTTCAGCCTCCCTGTGAGTGTGCCAGGTCAGCTCAGTGCCTCCAGTTCCTCATTTGTTCTCATGCAGAACCTCATATTCTAGGGCCTCATTCCATGAACACCAAGAGCTTTGGCCAGTCCTGAGCACAGACAACTAGAGAGGGAAGAGGATACCTAAGCTCTAATTCCTTGAAGTGCACAGTCCATGATAAAGGGGACTATCCATCTGCTGGGATGGTCTGTGGGCCCTTGAACAGAAAAAGTTATGTGAGGCTGGTTTCTCTTATTTCAAGAGAAAAAAATCTAACTTCACAAGCTGCCACCAGACAATATTTTGTTACCATGTCAAGAATGTTATTGTATTTGCATTTAGTTCTCTGAGGCTTCAAATTATTGAATTTGAAATTGGAGAAAGATCCACTGTGAGCCAGGTATATTTAGTGTATTTAAAAGTTATTTTGCAATTTAAAAAATAATTATTATTCAGGATCCTAGCAGACTGGAGTTTTTGTCTCATGTCATCGTCTACCTGTGTCACTATAGGAAGTACCACTGTCCTCAGTCATGAAGTAAGAGCCAGCTTCATCCTCAGGCTGCATCCCAGAGATGTGCAGAATTCCAGCATTGTCTGAGGCATCTTTGGATTCATAGAAGCAGCTTGGGACCCCAGAGCTCTGGTGCTCATAAGAGTCTGAGTAGTAGTATAGGAGATACCGAGGAGGACTCCCAGGCTTCTGCTCATACCAGGGATATGCCATATCTACCAACATTGAAGCTACTGCTCAAGGTGAAGGTGAGTTTGGCTGAGGCTCCAGGAGATGCAGAGAGGGAGGGAGGCTGAGTCAGCACAGTCTGAGAGAGGAAATCTGCAAACAGAGACACAGATTTGTGAGGAACCAGGGACACAAGTAGAGCTGACATTATGTCTTGGACACACAGGCTAGTAGGCTGACCCTTGACATATGATGTCCTTCCCTACCTGAGAAGTGAAAGAGGAGCAGGAAAAAGAGAGAGGCCCAGACCATGGTGGACACAGATTTCCTGAGTTCCAGAACTAGTGTGGGCTGTCCCAGGCCAAACTTATTCTCTCCAGAGCCATCACAGAAGACGACTTATTAATACAAATAAGTTCCCCAACTGCCTTCCCCCCCCCACTTTATGCATTTATTCAGGACCCAGAGGTTGATGGGGGAGGCAATCTGGCAGGCAGGACATGAGAGTAGGCTGGTTGCTGTGACACATCTGCTGAGTCTGCCTCAGTAAGTACAAACTTCACTGACAAGTCCTGGGGAGTTTAGGGGATGTCACATCTGTAGGTGCCTACTGTATAAACCTTGAAACAGACTCATAATCCCCCTGCTGCTCATGGGGCAGAGTTTACTCTCTCAGAGGGAATCATGTGAGTGAATTCACAAGACAGCCTGGTCACTGTCAGTCCAAGGCATCCAGCGACATCTGTATGACTACAGGAAAGACGTGAAAAATACAATGTCCATCTACTGTGAGGAGACTGCAGTGAAGGGACAATTCAGAGGGCTCTGGGAACAAAGGCCTGAACATCTATTTCCACAGAGGTCAAAGAAGGAGACAGCTGTGACCTCTGTCTGTGTAGAGAGTGGGGTCCTTATGGCGGATAAAAGTAGCAAACACTATTTCTAGATTAAGTGGAAGATATCTTCTGGAAGATAGAGAGGTATGTACAAGTATTCAGACACGAAATGGTATGGGGTGTTGGGGATGGCAGAAATTCCCACAATACTGGGTCCCCATGATTTGAGTGATTCTTTGGCCAGACCACACTGTGTGTCTTCATATTGCTGCTATCCCAGCTGCAAATGACCTTTCCCTGTCTCTCAACACTGTGCAGGGGTAAGTCAACACAGCCTGGACTCAGGCTCCTGAATAATGAGCATAGTATCTTACCTTCTGGTACTTCAGAAAGTGGATCCTTTCATTTCAAAAATATTAATGAAACATTTAGTATAAGCCTGCAGTGTACCAAGCATGGAGACATGGAACACAACTGTGTGTTAATTGGAGGCAGGCAGAACAGGTGGGGGATGGGAGAAGAGAAGAGATGTCCCCACAAATTTGTCACATAATATATGTAACAAACTTCCTCAGTTTATCTTAGTTTCCTGGACATTCACATGCAAACCCACTGATGTCTTTGTTGTAGGACAGAAAATGCAGACATTCCCTCTACCTGGACGTCAGAGCTTTGGTCTCATCTCTTCAGCCTCCTTCCTCATGTAGTTTGGAATTCAGCATCTGTTTTCACAAGGACTTGAAAGCATCAATTTCCAATCTATTTTCATCTTAAAGTAGATTGATTAACACTCAAAGCTATTTCTGTATCTTCTGGTGTGATCAAGTGTATTTTCTTTCTTTAGCCCATGTTAAAGTCTGCACCTTTCCCTGTTTAGTCCTTTTGAAGTGTCCTAGTCATTCTTTCCACAGTATGTTCCTGCTCCACTTCTGGACAATCACAGAAATCTGCAGATTTCAAGAGGATGCCTTAGGTAGAGATGTGAGCAGGGATACGCATGAATTTCTTCTTTGACTCTACAAATATCAACACTTTCTTCCTGGACTGGGTGGTGAACACTCTTACCCTCAACTCCAAAACTTTCTGAGACATGGACAAACACACACACACCAAGGCCATCTGCCCCTACAGCTGTGAAAAAGAGAGCATTTTCTCCCTGATCTGCTTGTCTGTGTGGAAATGACCAAGCTGAAATGTTTTATCCTAATAACCCTGCATAAAATTGTCTGCATAGACTGTCACAGATCCTGGAAAGTTCCTCAGAACATTGGTCTCAGAGAAAGAAGTGATTGCAGGAGTATCCTGAGCCTGAAGTTGCTCAAAGAATTTGAGCCACAGAGTGGGTTTATGGGCCAGGTTACATAATGAGATATAGGATTGGGCATCATTTCCTTGTGGGTCTGGTGCACTGGGTTAGCTCTGGCCTCCTTCCTCATCCTGAGCAGTAATCATCACCCTCATCTTCAGAATGAATTTGAGAGCATTACAGGAAGAAAAGTGGTCTGAATAGAAAGTAGAAAACCATTGTGGACCTCATTGTTGGGGACCAGCAGACATCACTGTCTGTGACTTCTCCTGGGAGATGATGGGACCAGTCCACATTATCCACCTGATTCTGCTACTTGCTGTAGTTCAAGAGGAGGTGACTGTGACTTCCAGATGATGGGGCTGCTGAATGAGCACGGACTACATTCGAGACCCCAGAAGGACACACAGGCCACACCATTGCTGGCACACAGCCTGACATGGGAGGGCTCAGCCACACCTGCCTGGTGATGAGTGATGTCGAGTTCCTGCCATTTGCAAATCTCTCTTAGCTTATTCCCATGTTCAAGCAAGAACTGCTGAGGTGGGTTACAGGGAGTGAGAAAAGTAGCATGGTTCTGAGGGTAAGTCATTATTTTAAAATATTCACAGTACTGATGACACTCCCCTAGTGCTGATGTGACAAAATTACATTGTTACATCCAGTACTGTTGTTACCTCTAGGAAAGTAGATGTTGGCCTCTGTCCTGGAGGCTGAGGCTCGAAGGAGGCTGGACCAGCCAGGAGAGATGCAGAGATTTGGGAGTACAAGGTCTACCTAGTGTGGGCAGAGCTGAGAAGGATGGCTGCAGGAGCCTCAGGAGCTTGCATCTGGGTCATATGTCAAGACAGTGAAGAAGATGGGACTTAGGGCAGATTGGAGGACAACCATAGGACTAAAGCATAGAAAGAACTGTCTCTAATTTGTTCTCCTACTCCATTCACAGAACAAAGGCAGAGGTACTTCATTAAAATAGACATTCATCTCTATGCCTTTCTGACCCTGTTCTGTGGCCTCTTATTTGGAACATAGTATAATAATTATTGGAGAATGTACATGCCTGTTCCTTGTATCCTACAATAGCTCTGAGAAGTAACAGTCTCATCATTTAAAGATTCAACTAATATGCATTACTTCTTACTACACGTTCCCTCCATGCCTGGCCAACAGCACCTCATGTATTACAGGAACATACCCACACAATCTGGGACAAGCCAAAGCACCTATTAGAAGGGATTCATTTTGTGCACTTCCTTAACAACAACCTCATCGTCTTCTGAGAACACAGAGTTCACAAACCCAACATTCTTCCTACATGTATTTTCCCACAAGGCTTTTTTGTGGGATTTTGTGTTGAGGAGTTGAATGTTGTGTTGATCATACAGTAAATTTTAAAATCTGTATTGATATTTCATTCAGGTTGTATGCATATCATGCATGTATGACATATCATTCAGGTTCCTGCTTAGGTGAAATTTTAGCTGAAGTTCACCCAACTCTCCTGCATTGTGCATTGTGTTTGCTCATACAGGCATCTTCTGAGTCCTGAACCTGCTCCTGTGGTATCTTTGCTCAGTACCTGGGGGTCCATCATGTCCTCCAATGTCTATGCATGAACTCATGGGAAACAGACAATTAGCTCTTACAAAATGCCTAAAGTTCAAAAAAATAAAATTGCAGATTGAAGAGTATACATTAAATTACACCTCATGTCACTTTTCATTAGAGATAAATATTAAAACAACACTGGCAGCTGGGCATGATGGTTCACACTTGTAATCCCAACACTTTAGGAGTCTGAGGTGAGAGGAATGCCTCAGTTCAGGAGTTTGAGACCAGCCTGGGCTGTCTCTACAGAAAATCAAAGAATTATCGGGGCATGGTGGCAAGGAACAAGTAGCCCAGCTACTTGGAAGACTGAGGCAGAAGGATCGCCTGTGCCTATCAGTTTGAGGCTGAAGTAGCTATGACCATGTCCCTGAACTCCAGCCTGGGTTTTAGAGTGAGACTCACAACAACAACAACAACAACAACAACAGAAAGAAAAAACAATACAAAACAACAATAAAAATTCCTGGAATATCTCTATATATCTGTTAGAATTGCTAACATTTAAAAAATTGATTGGTATTTTCCCATGATATTGATATGAAAAATAAATACTGAAACTGTGTGTACACTATGAGTCTCTCAACAATGGTAAAATATCTTAAATAAAAGCAGTTCCAAAAGGTGATAATCACACAAAAATGATTGATCATGTATGTTCAGGGAGCATTCTTTTAACAACTGGCTAAACCTGAACTGCAGATTACTGAATTGATACATTCATATATTGATTAGTAAAGAGAGAAACCCTTAAATGAGAATTCTGGCATGAATTTATAAACTTTTGCCTCAATTAATTAAACACAAGTGTACTTTCTAGGATTACTGTGTGGAAGTCTTTCCACATGAGAATTTTCTTTACAGTAGATTTAATACCACTAAAATATTAAAATAAACCAATTTTTTCTCACATTCTAAAGTTCTGGTATAGAATTTAAAATTATATACTCATTTCAAAAATATTTCATAACAACAAGTGAAAGTACATTTAAAACATTTCTACTTTTACTTCACAAGAAATTTCTCACTTTCCATTGGAGAGGAATGTCTGAATTCTGTTACCCCCATGAATTCTTTGTATGACTTTAAAGTGAAGAGTAAAATATTAGTAATAAAAGAAGAATAAAACCAAACCAAAGAAAGAAACTGTGAGTGTTGTTCTGCAGATCTGCAGGGCTATTTACAAGTTTAACCCAATGGTATATGTTTATTTTAAAGACAGTACATTCACAGGTTTATTGTCTAATGTTCACAATGGATTACTGGTTCTTGAGGAGGGGGACAGACACTGATCTTTCATGAAATATTTTATATATATTATATGCATAATATATCATATTTAAGATGTGTATGGCATATATCATAGTATTATATGTTGTCATCTGAATTAATTTTATTTCTATCCTGCATCTTTTTTTAATAGTGAAAATGGTTTATAATGTTAGTATTTAAGGAATTTCTATCAATATTTGTGTTTTTACTTTTAACATTTTAAAGTCTTTAGGAGCACTGCATGCAACAAGTGGGGGATAATTTTACTGTGGCACCATTTTAAACAAGAATCTTCTGTCTTACATAATTTTATTATAAGTGAAGATCTACACCACTCCAGTAAAATTAATGAGTGTGGGACCTAAAAAGCTGAGAGGATTTTTTCCACTTCTGCATCTATGTCTATCACTATTGTTAGCAATACTTTTATACACCTTACAGTAATAATCAGCCTCATCCTCAGGCACACACAGATATGACTCCAGGAGAACCTGCAGGGAAAAGTACAGGTGACTAAAAGCTAGAATAAAATATTGTTTAGGAATAATTTAGTACCTGTGTAAAATATTTTAAGGTATTAGTTGAACACTATCAAGAGATGAAAATGGACTTTCTCTTTGGGTTGGAGCTCAAGATATTCATAGATTCCTGTAGGTTGTGAAAACTGCTTCCCTCTCAACTCCTTGTTTATCTATTGTCTCACTTTGTGCATTTTCATGTTTAAAATATGGATTTGAGTTTGAAGAAATATATTAGAAAATGCTACTCATATTCTTGGATATTTTTTCTTTTTTTTTTTCTTTTTTTTTTTTTTCATTGGAGTCTCATTCTGTCACTCAGACTGGAGTGCAGTGGCCGCTCCCGGCCACCGCAGCCTCGACCTGTTGCTCTGGCGATCCTTCCGCCTCAGCTTTCTGAGTAGCCGGAATTACAGGCACGTGCTACCACACCCAGCTGATTTTGGATTTATTGTAGAGATGAAGTCTCGCCAAGTTGCCCAGGCACATCTCGAACCCACGGGCTCAGGCAATCCACTCACCTCAGCCTCCCAAGGCACGGGATTACAGGCTGAGCCACCGAGCCCAGCTGGATCTTTTTTCTTATATAGTTCCTTCCTGTTATCCCCCAAATTCCAGGTATCTGGACTCCTGAAATCAAGTCTCCACCTTGCAGGGAGACATTGTGCTGTGCTCCATGGCCTCGCTCTTTCCTTGGCCCTGAGAATGCACACAGAGGAAAATATGAGATGATCCTAGGGATCATTTCAGTGTTCCATCTACTCTAAGAGATCCAATTCCTGCACTGCTTACTGTCTGATATTTTAAATGGTTTAAAAGAGTCATTCTGCATTTCTCAAGTTGCTCATAATGTATGATTAGAAAAAAAAATCCGTTTTTAATTATTTTTTAAAGAGGAGAATGCAATTTATTTTATTTTTAACCAATATTTGAATTGTATGTATCTTAGATTTACATAAAATTGGTTTCATAGATATCACACTGAATGTGATTTTGTTAACATTTCAGAAGTAAATTTTGTGTAATGATCTGTGCTTCTCATTGAGCATTGAATTTATGACTTTTGCCTGCTCTGAGGACACTGAAATCTATTCTAAGCCCTTGAAATGGCTAGATCTGTTTCTGAGCTGTTCATAAATCTTCCTTTTGCTTGTCCCAGCAAGAGCCTCAAATTGTTTACTGTATTTTGCTTTAAGCTTTGACCTAAAACCTAACAATGTATGGACATCTTAATTTGGAAAAATATTTTAATCTATTCCTGGATTTAAATTTTTACATACAATTTTTTTTTAAAAATACATTTTCCAAAAGTTCTGATTGTCACTTAATAAAATACATTCAATATATTGATAAATTACATAATATGCTTTTTATTTATCTTAATGTATTAAACCATCATGTCCATCAATGCCATCTATTTCTTCATTTACTCATCTCATTTTACTGTATTAATAATTAAG
Organism: Cephalopachus bancanus; assembly: GCA_027257055.1. Taxonomy (NCBI): domain Eukaryota; kingdom Metazoa; phylum Chordata; class Mammalia; order Primates; family Tarsiidae; genus Cephalopachus; species Cephalopachus bancanus. Next base: position 70,223 of record JAPVLO010000354.1, read on the forward strand.
GTTGAGAATTGTGACAAGATGCCAACGGCATAGGTGGACTTGTGAGATTCTCCAAACGTGAGTTCCCAAAAAGACTCTTACTTTTCTTCCCCATCCCCCAGCCACCACCAGCCGCACTGGTCCGAGGCCCGGGTACCTTCATTCCCAAGCAGGGTCAGATATTGTGGCCCCCTGCTGCTGCTGTTCCACAGCATGCGTGGGAGTCTCAGGTCTCAGCTCCCTCCCTGGTTACATCGTCTCACGCCCAGCACCCAGCACCAAGCCGCTGGTCACTCAGGGAGGCTCTGGGCATCCGCCCTCAGAGACACATGTCCCATTCCTGGCTGAAGTACCCTGTGGGGGGCCCATGGCCACTCTTGACGCTCACCACGGGCCCTTTAGAGCTTTGGAGCTCTGGAGCTCAGGGCCCACCCTGGCTGAGGCACTCAGGACGTGACCCCAAGCTTGGGGACCCAGACAGCGGAGAGAAATGGATCTGCAAGAACTGCCTCAGCCATTCTCCAGGCAGAGACTTCCATTGCCCCGCCCACCTATCAACAAACCCTACCTCGGTTCCTAAGATGATGTCACTAAATAGGAGACAAAGCCCCACCCTACACTGAATCAGAGACTGAACCAGGCAGCAGACTAAAAAAAAACAAACCCAAACTGCAACTAAATCTATCTGCCTGCAACAAAAAGCAAAGGGGAGAGGCTGGAGATCAGAGCCAAAGTGACTTTAGTCTGATCCCTTATTTTGACTTATGATTTTATCATTTTGACTGTTTGTTTTAATCACGTTTGTTGTTTGCCTTCTGACGTACACTGTTTCTTGATTTTATTGGTCTGTCTCTGTGTAGCTATTGGTATTCTTTAGGGAATCTTTCTTATGTGTCTTTCTTCACTTCTTTCCAACCTTGTGTCTCTTTCTCTCCTGTTAGTTGGAAGGTATGTCTGTTTTCCCTCTCACTCTTCTCTCTTTCTAACTTCCTATTGACCCCCCTTCCACTATTATTTTCCTCTTTTAGCCCCCGTTTTTAATCTAGGGACCAAGACTACATACTGCAGCAAGGAAAGATTGTAAGGCCGAGGGAAATAGGTTTCACTATGTTCATACACCTGTTCGTGATGCTAGAATCAGCATATACATTCAGAACCACAGTTTCCCCCTTCAATTAAACCTGAAAACTGCAAAAAGTACAGTCTGCAGCCCACACTCCAACCTCAAAAGTGAACAAATCCAGAAGACCCTCATAAGGACAAACAGGATATTGCAGAAGAGAAACAAAAACAACCCCACCTTCCCTCAAAACCAGAATTAAAGAAGGGGAGGGAAAGGGGGAGAGAAAGAAAAATCTACACAAATGAAGAAATACCAAAAGAAGAGTAAGGGTATCTCCCAGACCCCTGGGAGGGCAGACACTGAGAAAACTGACTTCTGAATGCAAACAATGAAGAGCCCCTAGAATGAAGTGTCTCAAACTACAAACCTAGATTTCGAGACATTAATGGAGAGATTAAAAAGAATTGGGGAGAGACAAGAAGAAATTGGGAAGGAACTGATACCTGAGATAACAGTAATAAAGAATACTGTGAATGAAATAAATAACAAACTGATAAGCACAGAAAGCAGAATTACCCAAGCAGAAGAAAGAATCTCACAGCTTGAGGACCAAAATATAGAACTAACCCAAAATATTAAAAACACAGAGAATAAGCTCAAGAAGACAGAACAAAACCTTCAAGAGATGAGCGATTACTTCAAGAGACCGAACCTAAGAGTAATTGACTTTCCTGAGGCAGAAAGAGAGACAGAGACCACACTGGAACAAACTTTCCATGAGATTATTCAAGAAAACTTCCCTTCTATAATCAGTGATGCAAAAATTCAAACACAAGAGATTCAGAGAACCCCTGCAAGACAACAAAAGAGAAGACCAACTCCTAGACACATAATAATTCACCTAAACAAAGAGGCATAAAAGAAAAAACCCTAAAGGCAGCGAGAGAAAAAGGCCAGATCACCTACGATGGAAGACCAATTAGAATAGCAGCAGATTTATCTACAGAAACCCTGCAGGCCAGGAGAGCTTGGAACCCTATCTTCAAAGTCCTAACAGATAAACAATTTCAAACAAGAATAACCTACCCAACCAAGCTAAGCTTCATCAGAGAGGGAGAATTAAAATCTTTCCCAGAGAGGACTTCCAGCAAGATGGCGATGGGGCAGCCTGGTCTGTGAAACCCTCTGCAAAGGAGAACTGCAGTGGGTCTGTGGCTCTCACCCCGGGGACTGTGAACCACAACATCACAGCCAGTTCTTCATACGGAGCTCAGCCATTGCCACCGCTGGGGCATCGCAGCGATCTGGACAGCCACTGCAGCATAAACACCACCGCAGATGCCGCCGCCACTGCCACTGCTGATAGCACATGCACCACCCAGGCCAGAGGCGATCCATGACTTCACTCCTTGAAGCCCCTTCAGGGAAGATCTGCTGGGATTGCTGCCACCTCTCCTGCAACTGAGATGTCCTTCCTGCCGTGAGTCTCCTGTGGTGTTCCCTGAGGCAAGCATCCACCTCAAGTCTCTAACGGTTCCTGGCTGGCCTCACCTCCTCTGGGGTGAGCCCAGCTGAGATAGAACCACCTGCTGATGATTCAAGGGAGTAATCCTACAGCCCCACTGCACGGACAGATTCCAAGGCAGTGGGAAGTGACTGACAGATTATCCACACACCTGTCAGCGAACACCAGGACCTGCAGATAGAGTTTGAATCACAGCTCTCCCCTTAAGTAAATCTCAAAACTGCAAAAAGGACCACCCCCAACCTACAGTGCAACTTCAGAAATGAACAAAGTAAGAGGTAAGGAATACCTTACTTCAGAAATGAACAAAGTAAGAGGTAAGGAATAGGAAACTGAACAAACAGAAGTAAAACCAATCCTTTTACCCCTGAATAACAGAATTAAAGAAGACGGTGACGTGGAGGGAAGGAAAAAGTAGCGAGGGGGAAAAACCACACAAATGAAGAAAAACCAAAAGAAGAATATAGGTCTCACACAGACCCCTAGGGGATCAGACACTGAGAAAACAGATTCTGGAACACAAAAAATGAGCAGCCCCCAGAATGACTGGTCACATGCAACAAACCCAGACATCAAGACATTAATAGAGAGAATTTTAAAAATTGAGGAGAGACAAGAGGAAACTAGGAAGGAGCTGATGTCAGAAATAACAGCAGTAAAGAATACTGTGATGGAAATAAATAACAGACTAATAAGCATGGAAAGCAGAATCAGCCAAGCAGAAGAAAGAATCTCAGAGCTCGAAGACAAAACACAGAACTAACCCAAACTGTCAAAAGCATAGAAAAGAAGCTCAAAAAGACAGAACAAAACCTGCAAGAGATGAAATGATCACTTCAAGACACCGAACCTAAGAGTAATTGGGCTTCCTGAGGCAGAGAGAGAAACAGAAGCCACACTGGAACAAATATTTCATGAAGTCAAGAAAACTTCCCTCATCTCATCTATGATAAAAAATTCAAACACAAGAGATTCAAAGAACCCCTGCAATACAACAAATGAGAAGACCAACTCCCAGACACATAATAATTCGCCTAAACAAAGTATCTATAAAAGAAAAAGCCCAAAGGTAGCAAGAGAAAAAAAAAACAGACTACCTACCAGGGAAGACTAATTAGAATAGCAGCAGATTTATCCACAGAAACCCTTCAGGTTAGGAGAGCCAGGAGCCCTATCGTCAAAGTCCTAAAAGATAAACAATTTCAACCAGGAATAACATACCCAGCCAAACAAAGCTTCATTAGTGAGGGAGAATTGAAATCTTTTCCAGATATCCAATCCCTACGAACTTACACTGCCACCAGGCCACCTTTACAAGAAACACTTAAGAAAGTACTGAACACAGAAGAAAAAGAAAAAAGAACATTCTTCACAAGAGTACAGGCAAAAGATTAAAAACACACATGAGTGAACTCCAAAACCCAAAGAAAGACAACAAACAGGAAAAACAAATCTGTAAGAACCTTATGACAGGGATCAACTCTTGCATTTCAATTATTAGCCTAAATGTGAATGAACTAAATGCACCACTGAAAAGACATAGAATGGCAAAATGGATAAAATATCATCAGGCAACAATCTATTGCCTTCAAGAGACTCACCTTACTAGAAAGGACACCCACAGATTCAAAGTAAGAGGATGGGAAACAAACTTTCAGGCAAACGGAATACAAAAGAAAGGAGGAGTAGAGATCTTAATTTCAGACAAAATACCCTTCAAGCTATTAAAAATCAAAAAAGATACAAAAGGCCACTACATGATGATAAAAAGCTCAATCCATCAACAAGAAATATCTGTCCTAAACATATACGCTCCCAACATAGGTGCGCCAATTTTCATAAAACAACTTCTAGGAAAGCTAAAGAAAGATATGGACTCTAACACCATCATAACTGGGGACTTTAATACCCCACTCACAACCCTAGACAGATCATGAGGACAAAAAATCAGTAAGGAGATCCAGAACCTCAATGTGACTCTAGACCAAATGGACTTAATTGATACCTACAGAACACTCCATTCAAAGACCACAGAATATACATTCTACTTATCACTGCACGGAACGTATTCTAAGATCGACCACGTTATTGGCCATAAATCAAGCATAAGCAAATTTAAAAGGATCAAAATTCTACCATGCACCTTCTCAGATCACAGTGGAATAAAAATAAATATTGACACCAACAAAGTCCCCCCAAAATGCACAAAGACATGCACACTAAACAGCATGATGCTAAACACCTCCTGGGTCAATGATGAAATCAAAACAGAGATCAAAAGATACCTGGAAACAAATGAAAATGAAGAAACATGTTACCAAAATCTCTGGGACGCCTTCAAAGCTGTATTAAGAGGGGAATTTATATCCCTACAAACACACATGAAGAAAATGGAAGGAACACAAATTAACAACTTAAGAAGCCACCTAAAGAAGCTGGAAAAGCAAGACCACAAAAACCCTAATTTCAGCAGAAGAATCCAGATCAACAAAATAAAAGCCCAAATCCAGGACATAGAAGACAAAATATAATACAAAATATCAATGAAACAAAAAGCTGGTTCTTTGAAAGGATAAACAAGATCGATGGTCCCCTAGTTAGACTGACCGAGAAAAAACGAGAAAAAACCCAAATAAGCACAAACAGAAACACAAAAGATAAAGTCACATCTGACTCTGAAGAAATACAAAAGCTCATTAGAGACTACTACATATACTTGTATGGGAACAAACTTGAAAACCTTAAGGAAATGGAGGACTTTCTGACATCACACAACCTACCTAGGTTGGAAAAAGAAGAAACTGAGGCCCTAAATAGACCAATAACAAAAAAGAAAATCAACTACGTAATAGCAAAACTTCCTACAAAAAAAAAAAGCCCTGGCCAAGATGGCTTTCCAGCAGAATTCTACAAGACATTTAAGGAGGAGCTGATACCAATCCTACTGAAGGTATGCCAGGTGATTGAAAAAGAAGGAACTCTCCCCAAATCATTTTACAAAGCCAACATCACATTAATACCCAAACCAGGTAAAGATCCTACAAAGAAAGAGAACTACAGGCCAATATCGTTGATGAACATAGATGCTAAAATTATCAACAAGATCCTCGCTAACCAAACTCAGCTATACATCTCAAAAATCATCCATCATGAACAAGTAGGCTTCATTCCTGGGATGCAAGTCTGGTTCAGCATTCGTAAAACCATAAATGTAATTAAATACATCAACAGATGTCAAAACAAAAACCATATGATTATATAATTAGATGCAGAGAAAGATTTTGATAAAATCCAGCACCCCTTCTTGATAAAAACCCTTGAACATCTATGCATGTGGGGAACATACCTCAAAATAGTAAAAGCCATCTATGAGAAACCCACAGCCAGCATACTCCTAAATGGACAAAAATTGGAACCATATCCCCTGAAAAGTGGAACAAGACAAGGATGCCCAACTCACCCCACCTGTACAATATAGTATTGGAAGTCCTGGCTAGAGCAATCAGAGAAGAAGAGGCAATCAGGAGTACCCAAATAAGAAAAGAGGAAGTCAAGTTATCTCTCTTTGCAGATGATATGATTGTGTACCTTGAAAACCCAAGAGATCTGTCAAAAACCTCCTTACACTGATAAAGGACTTTGGCAAAGTCTCAGGATACAAAATAAATGTACAAAAGACAATCGCATTTCTTTACACCAATAATAAACAAACAGAAACCCAAATAAAAAACACAATTCCATTCACAATAGCCACAAAAAAAAAATACCTTGTCATCTTCCTAACCAGAGATGTGAAAGACCTATACAATGAAAATTACAAAACACTGCTCAAAGAAATCAAAGATGACACAAACAAGTGGGAAAATATCCCATGCTCATGGATGGAAGAATCAACATTGTGAAGATGTCCATCTTAACTAAGGTGATCTACAAATTCAATGAAATACCCATCAAATTACCAGCAACATTCTTCTCAGACCTAGAAAAGACAACACAGGAATTTATATGAAAACAAAAACATCCAAGAATAGCCAGAACAATCCTCACCAAAAAAAAAAAAACAACAAAGCAGGTGGTATCACATTACCAGACTTCAAACTTTACTATACACCTACAATCATCAAAACAGCTTGGTATTGGTATAGGAACAGGTATATAGATCAAGGGAATAGAATTGAGATTCCAGAAGCAAAACCTCAATTTATCAACCAACTCATCTTCGACAAGGCCTCCACCACCTACCACTGGGGAGAGGAGAACCTATTCAGTAAATGGTGCTGGGAAAACTGTCTGACCACATGCAGAAGATTGAAACAGGACCCCTATCTATCCCCATGCACAAAGGTTAACTCCAAATGGATCAGAGACTTAAATGTAAAACCTCAAACCATAAGAACCTTAGAAAATGAAAGACACGCTCATGGAAATTGGAAGTGGCATCCAATTCCTGAACAGAACCCGAAACCCACAGGTCATAAGACAGAAGATAGACAAGTGGGACCTTATTAAACTGACAAGCTTCTGCAAGGCCAAATAAACCATCAAGAGATCAGGGAGACAGCCTACAGACTGGGAAAAGTATTTGCCAACTCCAGGTCTGACAAAGGCTTAACATCCTGGATCTACAAGGAACTAAAACATGCTGAAAAGAAAAACACAAACAACCCCATTATAAAATGGGCAAAAGATATGAACAGACACTTCACAAAAGAGGACATCCAAGCAGCCAACAAACACATGAAGAAATGTTCAACCTCACTAATCATCAGGGAGATGCAAATCAAAACCACACTGAGATACCACTTAACTCCAGTCAGAATGGCAATTATCAACAACTCAAAGAATAACAGCTGCTGGAGAGGGTGTGGAGAAAAGGGAACACTTCTACACTGTTGGTGGGAGTGTAAACTAGTGCAACCTCTGTGGAAAACAGTGTGGCGATTCCTAAACGCTCTAAATATCAACCTCCCATATGACCCCGCAATCCCCCTACTGGGAATATATCCTGAAGAACTCAAATCACTCTATAAAAAAGATACCTGCGCACATATGTTTATCGCAGCATTGTTCACAATAGCAAGAACCTGGAAACAACCATGCTGCCCATCAAAAGAGGACTGGATTAAAAAACTGTGGTACATATACATGATGGAATACTGCTCAGCCATAAAAAAGAACAAAATCATGAATTTCGCAGCAACCTGGATGGAACTAGAGTCTATAATACTGAGTGACCTTTCACAGAAACAAAGATCCGAGTATCACATGTTCTCACTCATATAATGGACCTTGACCATCCAATGTAATACTATAAGAAAATGACTGATGGTACTGGGAAACTATGGGGAGGGAGGGAGTTGGGATTAACAGTAGCAAATATCTGTCTGGGGATGGGGAAACATCACTTAACAACAGGGTGCCTGAATGAAACGTAATTGTACACCTAACCCTTAGCTGTACTCCCACAAAACCATAATTAAAAATATTTATTATGAAAAAAACAAAAACAAAAAAACCCTTATATTTATAAAGTATGTACCAAATCTTTTAGAAGAATACATCTATAAACACTTCCTTGTGAAATTATTTTGAAAGAAAAAATAAATCTATAACAATCCGTTTATGCTTCTTGTAAATAAATGAGAATGTTAAAAATTGTTTTTAGCAACTTTTACTCACAATAGCCAAAACCTAAAATCAACCCAATGTCAAACAATAAAAGAATACATATTTTTTAAATAAATAAATAAATAAATAAAATCTCTCCCAGATATCCAATACCTAAGAACTTATGCTGCCACCAAACCACCTCTTCATGAAACACTTAAGAAAGTACTAAACACAGAAGAAAAGGAAAAAAGAACAACGTTCTTCACAAGAGTACAGAAAAAAGAATAAAATATACATGAACCAACCCTAAAACCAAAAGAAAGACAAAAAAACCAAGTGGAAGAACAACAACTCCATAAGACCTCTATGATAGGAATAAACTCTCACATTTCAATAATTAGCCTGAATGTGAATGGACTAAACGCACCACTGAAAAGATATAGAATGGCAAAATGGATAAAATATCACCAGGCAACAATATACTGCCTTCAAGAGACCCATCTCACTAGAAAGGACATACACAGACTCAAAGTAAGAGGATGGGAAACAAATTTTCAGGCAAATGGAACACAAAAGAAAGGAGGAGTCACAAATCTAATTTCAGACAAAATACCATTTAAGCTATCAAAAATTTAAAAACATACAGAGGGCCACTACATAATGATAAAACTTTCACTCGATCAACAAGAAATATCTATCCTAAACATATGCACCCAACAAAGGTGTGTCAACTTTCATAAAGCAACTTCTAGGAAAACTAATGAAAGATATTGACTCTAACACCATCATAACTGGGGGCTTTAATACCGCACTCACAACCCTAGACAGATCATCAGGACAAAAAATCAGCAAGGAGATCCGGAACCTCAATGCGACTCTGGACCAAATGGACTTAATTGATGCCAACAAAACACCCCATCCAAAGTCCGCAGAATACACATTCTACTCATCACCGAATGGAACATATTCTAAGATCGACCACGTAATTGGCCATAAATCAAGCATAAGCAAATTTAAAAGGACCGAATTCTACCATGCACCTTCTCAGACCTTAGTGGAATAAAAATAAACATTGACACCAACAAAGTTCCCCCAAAATGCACAAAGACATGGACAATAAACAGCATAATGCTAAACAACTCCTGGGTTGATGATGAAATCAAAACAGAGATCAAAAGATATGTGGAAACAAATGAAAATGAAGAAACATCTTACCAAAATCATTAGGTTGCCATAAAAGCTGTAGTAAGAGGGGAATTTATATCCCTACAAACGCACATGAAGAAAATGGAGCAATCACTAATAAACAGCCTAACAAGTCACCTAAGGAAACTGGAAAAGCAAGACCACAAAAACCCTAATTTCAGCAGAAGAATCCAGATCAACAAAATAAAAGCCCAAATCCAGGACATAGAAGACAAAAAGATAATACAAAAAAATCAATGAAACAAAAAGCTGGTTCTTCGAAAGGCTAAACAAGATCAATGGTCCCCGAGCTACACTGACCAAGAAAAAATGAGAAAAAACCTAAACACAATCAGAAACAAAAAGATGAAGTCACATCTGACCCTGAAGACATACAAAAGATCCTTAGAGACTTTAAGGTACACTTGTATGGAAACAAACTTGAAAACCTTAAGGAAATGGAGGACTTTCTGACATCACACAACCTACCTAGGTTAAAACAAGAAGAAATTGAGACCCAAAATAGACCAATAACAATCAAAGAAATCGACTACATAATAAGAAAACTACCTACAAAAAAAAGCCCTGGCCAAGATGGCCTTCCAGCAGAATTCTACAAGACATTTAAGGAGGAGCTGATACCAATCCTACTGAAGGTATTCAAGGTGATTGAAAAAGATGGAACTTTCCCCAGATCATTTTACGAAGTCAACATCACATTGATACCCAAGCTAGGTAAAGATCCAACAAAGAAAGAGAACTACAGGTCAATATCTTTGATGAATATAGATACTAAAATTCTCAACAAGATCCTAGCAAACCAGATTCAACAATATATCTCAAAAATCATCCATCATGACCAAGTAGGCTTCATTCCTGAGATGCAAGCCTGGTTCAACATTCATAAAACCATAAATGTAATTAAATACATCAATAGATGTCAAAAAAAACATATGATTGTATCATTAGATGCAGAAAAAGCTTTTGATAAAATCCAGCACCCCTTCTTGATAAAAATGCTCAAACATCTAGGCATATGGGAAACATAACTCAAAATAGTAAAAAAAAAATCCAAGAGAATCTGTCAAAAACCTCCTTACACTAATAAAGGCCTTTGGCAAAGTCTCAGGATACAAAAAAAATGTGCAAAAGACAATTGCATTTCTTTACACCAATAATAAACAAACAGAAACCCAAATAAAAACCACAATTCCATTCACAATAGTCAAAAAAATGAAATACCTTGGCATCTTCCTAACCAGAGATGTGAAAGACCTTTACAATGGAAACTACAAACACTGCTCAAAGAAATCAAGGATGACACAAACAAGTGGAAAAATATCCCATGCTCATAGATTGGAAGAATCAACATTGTGAAGATGTCCATCTTACCTAAGGCAATCTATAAATTCAATGCAATACCTATCGAATTACCAGCAACATTCTTCTCAGACCTAGAAAAAACAACACAGGAATTCATATGGAAACAAAAACGACCAAGAATAGCCAGAACAATCTTCATCAAAAAAAAAAACAAACTAGGTGGTATCACATTACCAGACTTCAAACTTTACTATAAAGCTACAATCATCAAAACAGCTTGGTATTGGTATGGGAGCAGGCATATAGATCAATGGAATAGAATTGAGATTCCAGAAGCAAAACCTCAATTTCTCAACCAACTCATCTTCGACAAAACCCCCATCACCTACCACTGGGGAGAGGAGAACCTATTCAGTAAATGGTGCTGGGAAAACTGGCTGACCACATGCAGAAGATTGAAACAGGACCCCTATCTATCCCCATGCACAAAGGTTAACTCCAAATGGATCAGAGACCTAAATGTAAAACCTCAAATCATAAGAACCTTAGAAAATGAAGGACATACCCTCATGGAAATCGGAAGTGGTATCCAATTCCTGAACAGAACCCGAAACCCACAGGTCATAAGAGAGAAGATAGACAAGTGGGACCTTATTAAACTGACAAGCTTCTGCAAGGCCAAATAAACCATCAAGAGAGCAGGGAGACAGCCTACAGACTGGGAAAAGTATTTGCCAACACCAGGTCTGACAAAGGCTTAACATCTTGGATCTACAAGGAACTCAAAATGCTGAAAAGAAAAAAATAAACAACCCCATTATAAAATGGGCAAAAGATATGAACAGACACTTCACAAAGGAAGACATCTGAGCAGCCAACAAACACATGAAGAAATGTTCATCCTCACTAATCATCAGGGAGATGCAAATCAAAACCACATTGAGATACCACCTAACTCCAGTCAGAATGGCAATTATCAACAACTCAAAAAATAACAGCTGCTGGTGAGGGTGTGGAGAAAAGGGAACACTTCTACACTGTTGGTGGGAGTGTAAATTAGTGCAACCTCTGTGGAAAGCAGTATGGTGATTCCTAAAAGTTCTAAATATCAACCTCCCATATGACCCCACAATTCCCCTACTGGGAATATATCCTGAGAACTCAAATCACTCTATAAAAAAGATGCCTGCACAGGTATGTTTATCGCAGCATTGTTCACAATAGCAAGAACCTGGAAGCAACCATGCTGCCCATCAAAAGAGGATTGGATTAAAAAATGTGGTACATATACATGATGGAATACTACGCAGCCATAAAAAAGAACAAAATCATGAATTTCGCAGCAACCTGGATGGAACTAGAGTCTATAATGCTGAGTGACCTCTCACAGAAACAAAGATCCGAGTATCACATGTTCTCAATCATATAATGGACCTTGAACATCCAATGTAATACTATAAGAAAATGACTGACAGTAGTGGGAAACTATGCGGGGGAGGGAGATGGGATTAACGGTAGCAAATATCTGACTGGGGATGGGGAAACACCTCTTATCAACAAGGGTGCCTGAACAAAATGTATTTGTATACCTAACCCTTAACTGTACCCCACAGTATCATAATAAAAAATATTGATTATAAAAAATAGTAATAATTAAATTCTTTTTCATAGAATATTTTAGCATTCCTAGTCAAGTGGTTGTCTGGATTCTATGTGGTTAGATTCTATGTGGTTTTGTCTCCTGTGGTGACACTGTGAGTGACATGCCGAGGAAGAGGCACTAAAACAGGGCAAAAGCTCACTTCACCGTGAGGATGCCTTGTCTGGCATTTGTAGAGTCAACAGAATGCTCTACCTTTTGATCCTGTTGTGAGTGAATTGACTTCATTCTGCACATTTTATTGTCTCTGATAGAAGTTCAGTACTTGAGCACACATTTTCTATATGGAGGTGAGCAAGTTGAGTGTCTGATTTCAACATTTCTGTTTAAAGTGTCTTAAAGTCTATGCCTCGTTAAGGAACCTCAGATCCTGGACTTCTATATGTGATTAGAAGCAGTAGGACATATGAAAAAAATTGCCTCTTTTCCTATTTGGATACCCCTGATCACTGTCTCTTCTCTGATTGCTCTGGCTAGAACTTCCAAAACTATGTTGAACAGGAGGGTGAGAGTGGGCATCCTTTTCTTGTTCCAGTTTTCAGGGGAAATGGTTCCAATTTTTCTGTTTAGGAGTATGCTGACTGTGGGTTTCTTGTAGATGGCTTTTATTATTTTGAGGATTGTTCCACCTATGACTAGATGTTCAAGGGTTTTTATCAAGAAGAGGTGCTGGATTTTACCAAAAGCTTTTTCTGAATCTAATGATATAATCATGTGTTTTTTGTTTTGACATCTGTTGATGTATTTAATTTTGTTTATAGTCTTATGAATGTTGAACTAGCCTTGCATCCCAGAGATGAAGCCTACTTGGTCATGATGAATAATTTTTGAGATGTGTTGTTGAATCCAATTTGCTAGGATCTTGTTGAGAATTTTAGCATCTATGTTCATCAAAGATATTGACCTGTAGTTCTCTTTCTCTTTTGGGTCTTTACCTGGCTTGGGTATCAGTGTGATGTTAGCTTCATAAAATGATTTTGGGAGAGTTCCATCTTTCTCAATCACGTGGAATACTTTCAGTAGGATTGGTATCAGTTCCTCCTTGTATGTATTGTAGAATTCTGCTAGAAAGCCATCTGGTACAGGACTTATTTTTGTAGGTAGATTTCTTATGACATAATCAATTTTCTTGATTGTTATTGGTCTATTTAGGGTCTAAGTTTCTTGTTGTTTCAACTGAGGGAAGTTGTAAGATGTTAGTAAATTCTCTGTTTCCTTTAGGTTTTCAAGTTTGTATCCATATAATTGTACATAGTAGTCTCTGATAATATTTTGTATTTCTTCAGGGTCAGTTGTGACTTCATCTTTTGTGCTTCTGATTGACTTTATTTGGGTTTTTTCTCTCTTTTTCTTGGTCAGTCTGGCTAGGGGACTACTTATCTTGTTTATCCTTTCAAAGAAACAACTTTTTATTTCATTGTTTTTTGTGTTATCATTTTGCCGTCTATATTCTGGATTTGGACTTACATTTTGGTGATCTGTATTCTTCTGCTGAAGTTAGTAAGAACCTTAGAAAATGCAGGAGACACTCTTTTGGAAGTTGGAGCTGGCAACTACTTCCTGATCAAAACTCAAAGTACCCAGGCCATAAAAGATAAGATAGACAAGTGGGAGCTCATTAAACTTACAAACGTCTGCAAAGCCAAAGAAACCATCTAGAAAGTGGGAAGACAACCCACAGACTGGGAAAAAATGTTTGCCAACTCTATGTCTGACAAAGGCCTAACATCAAGGATCTACAAGGATCTCAAATGTGCTGAAAAGAAAAAAACAAACAGCCCCATTACAAAATGGGCTAAAGATATGAATAAACAATTCTCAAAAGAAGACATAAGAACAGCCAAAAGATATATGAAAAAATGTTCAACTTCACTAGTCATCAAATAAATGCAAATTAAAACTACACTGGGATACCACCTAACTCCAATCAGAATGACCATCATCAATAACTCAAAAAATGACAGATGCTGGAGAGGATGTGGTGAAAACAGAACACATCTACACTGTTGATGGGCATGTAAACGAGTACAGCCTCTGTGGAAATCAGTGTGGTGATTCCAAAAAGTTCTAAAAATTAACCTTCCATATGACCCCACAATCCCCCTACTGGGAATATACCTGGAAGAATTCAAGTCACTCTATAAAAAAGATACCTGCACACTTATGTTTATCGCAGCATTGCAATAGCAAGAACATGGAACTAACCATGCTGCCCATCAAAAGAGGAATACTATGCAACCATAACGAAGAACAAAATCAGGAACTTTGCAGCAATCTGAACGGAATTAGAGTTTATAATACTGAGCAATTTCTCACAGAAATAAAGAGCTGAGTATTACATGCTCTCACTCGAAAGTGGACCTTGAACAACTACCGTATTACTATAATAAAAAGATTGAAAGTGGTTGGAAACTGTATGGAAGGGGTTGGGGGCGGTGAGGTGGCATTGACAGTAGTTGATATCTGCCCAGGGAAGGGGGACACACTTCATTGATAAGGGTACCTGCACAGTGAATATTTCTATACCCCACAATTTTAAATAAAAATTAAAAGAGGAAAAAAAATAAAGAAATGATTGCCAACTCTTATTGGTCACTAGGGAAGTACATTGATGACAATGTGATATGACTGCAATCCCACTAGGGAAGCTATAACCAAAATGAAAGATGACAACTACTCTTGGTAAGAATGTAGGAAATTTAGATCCCCATGTACTCTCATGGGAACATGAGTTCAGGCAGCCACTGTGGAAAGCAGTTAAGCATCTCCTCAAAAAGAGTCACTGTATGACCCAGAAATGCCACATCTAGATTTCTACCCCAGAGAAATGAAAATATGCGACCACATAAAAACTGGAAAATTACAGACCAACATTTAAAACAGCATTGCTCATAAAACCCAAAGGTTCAAGCTACTTAAATGCTCAACAAGTGATGAATAGATAAACACTCTGTCACAGATCCATGCTATAGAATATGCCTTGGCAATAAAAGAATGAAATGGTAATATTATCTCCACATATTGCATGCCTAAAAAGTATACTAATAATTGCTTTCATGAATTAAGCTCCAAAATATGAACAAATCAACATTGTACTTATAATTCAAAATGATACATAATAATACTGACTTTTAGACTAATAATTGTCCTTTATTGGAGTAATAAAAATATTCTAAATAGAGATTATGATGGTGGTTGCAAATGACTGTAAATATTAAAGAAGATAATTATACACTTTAAATGGGTAAAATTTATAATATGCACATTTGATTTTAATGAAGATATTAGGGAAAAATAATTTGAAAGACAGCAAGATCATAGACCTTGAATGACCACTGACCCTTTGAAGCAGGTCTGTTATCTGAGAATTAGGTCCCCAAATATGGGTGCTCTAGGGTCAGCCACAGTCACCCTCTTGGCTAATGTTTTTCACAGACCATCATGAAAGTGATCTCAGAGAAGCAGGCGAAGGTTTTTGTCTCAGTTCCCTATGTGTCTGCAACACTGTGTGAGCACCCAGACTACTATCCCATGTTGAACAGTAATAAACAGCCTCATCCCCAGGCTGTAGGTCTGAGATGGTCAAGGAGGCTGTGTTCCCAGACTTGGAGCCAGAGAAGCGATCAGGTATCCCTGAGGGTCGAGTACTTCCAAACATTACAGTTTTGGGGGTATTATGAGAAATCTGTTGGTACCAGCCCACTGTATTTGATCCAACATTGTTTCTGTTTCCAGTACAGGAGAGGGTGACCTTCTGTCTCACAGACTCTGACACTGAAGCTTCCTGGGTCAGCCCAGACTGTGCCCAAGACCCTGGAACAGAAGAGGTAGAAGCAGAGAGAGGTTAGACTGGGGAATTTCCCACACCATGCACTCAAAATAAAGGGAATAATCAAACCCAGGTGTCCTCCATAATCATGTCTGCCTTCTGAGATTTTACCTGAACAGATAGTAAGGAGGGTGAGGAAGAGACGGGTCCTGGCCATTGTAAATCTTCCTATGAGCTCTGATTCCTGAGGACCCACAACTACATCAGAGCTACCCCACGTCTCTTGTACCTACTGCCCCCACCAAAGAAGATTAAGAGGTGTTTATGCAAATTAATCCGCTCCCCAGAGAGGCCTCCTATCCCATCTGAACAGGGCTTGCCCTGAGCCTCTCAGAACTGAGATGAAGCTGAAGGTTTTTCCCAGGGGTTCTGAGTGCCAGACACGCAACAGGAGACAAATTCCCACCTGGGCAGGCCCACAGTACTCCTGGCTTCCCTAGGACTAGATTTCCTCAGGTGTGGTGTGCCCAGCAGGGGGCTCTAAGAGTGCAATGGCAAATAGAGGGTTTCTTCCTTTTTTCTTAGCAGGCAAAGTACACCATGGGAGATTAGTCTCACACACACACACACACACACACACACACACACACACACACAATTTTAACTTTTTCATTCTCATTCTAATTCTTGGTAATCAGATTAGATTCATTGCTTTTTGCCTCTTTACTAGTTTACCTTTATTCACATGTCTGGGAAGCATTCTCCAATGAACTCATCTCAAATGTTACCAGGTCTAGAGACCCACCTGAGCTTTCTCTTTTAACATTATTAATTGTATGTTTCAGGGCTTTTATTTTCAATCAGTTTTATTTTTAAAATTTTTAATTTTCTGTTTTTCCTTTTCATTTTTTCCAAATGTGTTTGTATTTACTCATAAAAATGATTTTATAATTGTCACTTTTAAATTTTCTCTCATCATTCCAACTGAATTATTTCAATATTCATACATCCTGATGTTTCTCTCATTTAAATTGTGTTTTTCTTGGTCCTTGATAGAACTGACTTTTATATTGAGTGCTAGACATTTTGATTTTTTTTTTTCTGAGTTGGAGTCTCAATCTGTCACCCAGCCTGGAGTGCAGTGGCCGCTCCCAGCCACTGCAGACTCGACCTGCTGGGCTCCAGTGATTCTTCCACCTCAGCCTTCCGAGTAGCTGGAACTACAGGCATGCTACCACGCCCGGCTACTTTTTTAATTTATTGTAGAGATGAGGTCTCACCAAGTTGCCCAGGTGGGTCTTGAACCCGCAGGCTCAGCAATCCACTCACCTCAGCCTCCCAAAGGCATGGGATTACAGGCTGAGCCACCAAGCCCGGCTGATATTATATTTTTAAACACTGGGCATCTTTTAATCTTTCTTCTATTATGTGGCCCTTCTGTTGAGTTGTAATCGAAAGACATGGGTTTGTCTGTTTATCTTTTAATTGGTCAAAGGAAAAAAATGGGGTCCTGACTCTCACTACCTTAGTATTGCTAACACTTTCATGAAAAAGGATGACCATCATTTTCACAGAGGTGTGCCCTCCAAGGGAGCATAGAAAATTAACTTCCACTGGAGTGTGTTGTGCAGTACTGACACCAGAAATTGGAGGAGGACAATCTGATCGACAGTGACTCACTTCCCCAATTCAGTATTCTCATTCAAAGGTGAGAATAAAAGCTTAGATCCTTATAGGCCCTCATGGTCACAAGTATCAGGTGTTGGGAATTTGATACTAAATGATGACTAGTTCTGCCTTGTACCATCTTACCTCACTCAATGATGGTAATAAGGGTTGAAGTTCACTCTCCACTAGGAACTGAACAAATCATGGAGGATGGAATTGGAGGATGAACTAGTTCACACTACCAATACCTTACTCAGCTTTGTTGATGCTGTTCAGTAGTAAAGACTCAGCTGGTTGAACCCCACTGACTCTACCCTAGATGGGCAATAAGAATATCGCCAATTTTCTGCTGGACAGAGAGTTGTTGACAATGAGGGATTCTGAATCCCCACAGCCTGGGAGCTGCTGGTACCAGAATACATACACATGCCTAGAATTGCTGCTGGTTCCAGTGGAGGAGATAGTGGCCATCTGCCCCCACAGATTTGAGCACTGCAGATGGATGAGTCAGCAAAGACTGGTCCTAGGATCTGAATTTCAGGACAGTGACAGGATGAGAGGTGTGGATATATGGACATAGACATGTGCTGAATCCCTACTCCTTTTATTCTCAGCCCTGATGGCCAGCCACTTGTGTAGAAAACAAATAGGAAAAAGAGAGCAGCCCAGGCTATGGTAAAGACCTCCACACAGCCCATTACCCTAGGAACATCAGCTGGGTCTGGATTCTTCAAGTTTATCTTATCCCCACCAGTAGCCTGGAGTGACAAAGGGACACTTAAGGCAAACCAGTCTCCTCACCTAGGATGTCAAGTCCCATCATGGACCCTGAAGCTAAGTTTTGACTGGAATGGGAGAAGGTGAGCCTGAGCAGGGCTGTTCTGTGACTCCCCAGGGACCTATGGAGACACAGCCACAGATCTCAAGGAGCAGGGGCCAGAGGATTCCAGCTCAGGGCCAGATGAGGGCTGACAGATAGAACCTACAGCACAGGGTTCAGGGACAGGCCATAGCTACCCCTGCTGCCTGAGGCCCAGACACACTCATGTATCCTGTCTTCTCCACTGTCCACTTTATCCTCCCCTTAAAGGATGGAGCTAGGCAGTGTTCATGTCCCAAGGCACCTTACCTTCAGGTCCCTCCCAGCATCCTCCCACATGCCTTGCTCACTTTTTGGTTTATTTGGAAGTCCTGGGAGGTTGGCCTCCCTGAGGAGCCTCCTCTGGGGAAAAGCAAAGCAAGAAACCCAGAAGGGACAGGGTAGTGCCTCTGTCCAGGGCACCAGGAACTGCTTTCTATTGTTTCTCCATGAAAAAACCAGAGCCTGTACCCCAGACTTCTGAGACCTTTCCTTGGTTCTGGTTTCTCCTTCTATCTCCTCTTTTATCTCCAACCACCAGTAACTTTGATTTCAGTTAGAGAGAATAAAAATGTAAATAAAAATATGCTAGTCCCAGGCACAAATCTAGGGCTACTTAGATGGCAAGTGCAATTTTGAAAGCAAAGAGAGAGATGAACCCTGTGTAAACGCCTATCTACTAATTATTCTCCACCCTCACTTGGTCACTAAGAGGCTATTATCACCTTTCAAGGGATGGGACCAGTGCCTTTTAATCCTACTCTGTGTCCTTGAAAATAAATGTTCCTAAGGACTTCCGGCAAGATGGCGAAGGGCCAGCAGGGTCTGTGAAACCCTCTGTGAAAGAGAACACCCATAAAGACCCTAACTCTCTCCCAGGGGCTGCAGCCCCCATCTTCCACAGCCTGCTCTTCACAGGGAGCTCAGCTGCCACTGTCACCTGCCATCGCTACTCAGATATCGCAACAAACTGGGCTGCTCCTGCCATCGCCACGGTGGGACTGGGCTGCTCCTGCAGTCACAGATACCGCCGCTGTGGTCATTCCCAACTCATGCCTGAAGCAACCCATGACTTCAGACCGTGAAGCCCCGCAAGCAGGATCTTCTGAGATCCCCACTGCCATGCTATGCCCCTAGCCCAGAGAAAGGCCTGTGAAACTCCAGCCGTGAAGTTGCCGTGGCAGGTTGTGGATCCGTAGCAGGCTCCCTCCCCTCTGGACTGTAGCCACAGGATAGTATCACCTGCTGGGGAACCAAGGTAATAACATCAAAACGGGAATGGCAGAGGCTCATCCGGCTTAAAAAATGGAAAAAGCCAGATCTCAGTGATAGACTGGGCAGGGGGCCCATATCTGAACTGTTCTTCACAGCAGGCCAGGGGCAACTGACCCTAATGGTGAACAATTCTACCAGCCTGCAAAGACAGCTAGAAATCAGAGCTGAAAGAACATTGGACTTAAAGGAAAAGTCTCAGAATGTGCTTGACTGGTTCTGTTATACTACTGACTTTAATCTATCCCTTCCCCTCACCCTTTTTTTTCTTTTATTCTTTTTTCTTTTCTTCCCCCCCCTTTTCCTTTTTTCTTATTTTTCTGTAAATCCCATCTTTCTATAAAGGAATAGCACACCAATAAGGAGGCTGATCAGTGTGTACGTCAGCATCATTGTATGCTTTAGTATTTTTTTTTTTTTTGAGTTGGAGTTTCACTCTGTCACCCAGACTGGAGTGCAGTGGCCGCTTCCAGCCACCGCAGCCTCGACCTGCTGGGCTCCGGCGATCCTTCCGCCTCAGCCTTCCAAGTAGCCGGAATTACAGGCACGTGCTACCACGCCCGGCTAATTTTTTTTTGGTTTATTGTAGAGATGAGGTCTCGCTGCCCAGGCGGGTCTCGAACCCGTGGGCTCAGGCAATCAACTCACCCTCAGCCTCCCAAAGGCGCGGGATTACAGGCTGAGCCACCGAGCCCGGCTTTGTTTTAGATTTTTATATGGTTGTTGGTTAGTTTTCAGTCGTGGTTATTGTTTTTCTTTATATTTATTTCAGTCTTTGTGTTTCTTTTCACTTCCCAGTTGGTACACTCACTGTTTTCCCTCTCACTCTTCTCTCCCTCCACCCCCCTCCCCATTGCCTGCTCCACTCTCCCCCTCTGTTAACTTCATTTTGCTTTCAGGGAGTAGACCTACAACCCCACTTCATGGACAGGCCCCCAGGCAGTGGAAAATGAGTTTCAGGCTATCCATACAGCTGTTGGCGAACACCAGGATCTGAAGAGAGATTTTGAATCACAGCTCCCCCCTTAATTAAATCCCAAAACTACAAAAAAGACTGCCCTCAAACCACAGTCCAACTCCAGAACTGGACAAAGCAAGAGGAAATATATTAGGAAGAATAGGAGATTGAACAAACAGAAGTAAAAGAAACACCTCCACCCCTGAATAACAGAATTAAAGAAGATGAGGAAATAGAGGGAAGGGAAAAGTAGGGAGGGAAAATCTGCACAAATGAAGAAAAACCAAAAGAAGAGCACAGGGCTCACACAGACACCTGGGAGGTCAGACACTGAGAAAACAGACTTCGGAACACAAACAATGAAGAGCCCCCAGAATGACTGGTCACAAGCAACAAACCCAGACATCAAGGCATTAATAGAGAAAATTTTAAAAATTGAGGAGAGACAAGAGCAAAATAGGAAGGAGCTGATGACAGAAATAACAGCAGTAAAGAATACTGTGATGGAAATAAATAACAAATTAATTAGCATGAAAAACAGAATTAGCCAAGCAGAAGAAAGAATCTCAGAACTTGAAGACCAAAATACAGAACTAACCCAAACTGTCAAAACATAGAAAAGAAGCTTAAAAAGTCAGAACAAAACCTTCAGGAGATGAATGATTACTTCAGGAGTAATTGACCTTCCTGAGGCAGAGAGAGAGTCAGAGGTCACACTGGAACAAACATTTCATGAAATCATTCAAGAAAACTTTCCTCATCTAATCTGTGATGCAAAAATTCAAGCACAAGAAATTCAGAGAACCCCTGCAAAACAACAAATGAGAAGACCAACTCCCAGACACATAATAATTCACCTAAACAAAGTAGCTACAAAAGAAAAAATCCTAAAGGCAGCAAGAGAAAAAGGCCAGACTACCTACCAGGGAAGACCAATTAGAATAGGAGCAGATTTATTCACAGAAACCCTTCAGGCTACGAGAGCTTGGAGCCCTATCTTGAAAACTCTAAAAGATAAACAATTTCAACCAAGAATAACCTACCCAGCCAAACTAAGCATCATTAGTGAGGAAGAATTGAAATCTTTTCCAGATATCCAATCCCTAAAAACCTACACTGCCACCAGACCACCTCTACAAGAAACACTTAAGAAAGTACTGAACACAGAAGAAAAGGAAAAGGAACAACATTCTTCACAAGAGTACAGGCAAAAGATTAAAACCACACAAGAACCAACTCCAAAACCAAAAGAAAGACAACAAACAAAAATGAACAACAACTGTGTAAGAACCTTATGACAGGGATCAACGCTTGCATTTCAATGATTAGCCTAAATGTGAATGGACTAAATGCACCACTGAAAAGACATGGAATGGCAAAATGGATAAAATATCATCAGGCAACAATCTATTGCCTTCAAGAGACTCACCTCACTAGAAAGGGTACTCACAGACTCAAGGTAAGAGGATGGGAAACAAAATTTCAGGTGAACGGAATACAAAAGAAAGGAGGAGTAGTGATCTTAATTTCAGGCAAAATACCCTTCAAGCTATTAAAAATCAAAAAAGATACAGAAGACCACTACATAATGATAAAAGGCTCAATCCATCAACAAGGAATATCCATCTTAAACATATATGCACCCAACGTAGGAGTGCCAACTTTCATAAAGCAGCTTCTAGGTAAACTAAAAAGAGATATCGACTCCAACACCTTCAAACTGGGAACTTCAACACCCCACTCACAACCCTCGACAGATCATCAAGACAAAAAACCAGCAATGAGATCCAAAACCTCAATGTGACTCTTGACCAAATGGATTAACTGATACCCACAAAATACTCCATCCATAGACCACAGAATATACATTCTACTCATCACCGCATGGGATGTACACTAAGATTGACCACATACTTGGTCATAAACTAAATATAAGCAAATTTAAAAGAAACAAAATTCTGCCATGTACCTTCTCGGACCACAGTGGATTAAAAATAAACATTAACACCAACAAGGTCCCCCTAAAACACACAAGGACATGGACACTAAATAGCATGATGTTAAACAACTCCTGGGTCAATGATGAAATCAAAACAGAGATTAAAAGGTACTTGGAAACATCCAGGATCGGTGACTCAGCCTGTAATCCCACGCCTTGGGAGGCTGAGGTGAGTGGATTGCCTGAGCCCGCGGGTTCAAGACCCACCTAGGCAGCAAGACCTCATCTCTACAATAAATCAAAAAATCAACTGGGCGTGGTATGCATGCCTGTAATTCCGGCTACTCAGAAGGCTGAGGCTGAAGGATCACCAGAGCCCACAGGTCGAGGCTGCGGTGGCCAGGAGCAGCCACTGCACTCCAGTCTGGGTGACAGAGTGAGACTCCAACTCATAAAAAAAAAAGGTACTTGGAAACAAATGAAAATGAAGAAACATCTTACCAAAATCTCTGGGACACCATGAAAACCGTAGTAACAGGGGAATTAATATCCCTACAAATGCACATGAAGAAAATGAAAGGAGAACAAATTAATAGCCTAACAAGCCAGCTAAGGAAGCTGGAAAAGTAAGATCATCAAAACCCTAATTTCAATAGAAGAATCCAGATCACCAAAATAAAAGCCCAAATCCAGGACAGAGAAGACAAAAAGATAATACAAAAAACCAATGAAACAAAAAGCTGGTTCTTCGAAAGGATAAACAAGATTGATGATCCCCTAGCTAGACTGACCAAGAAAAAGAGAGAAAAAGCCCAAAAAAACACAATCAGAAACACAAAAGATGAAGTCACATCTGACTCAAGAAATATAAAAGATGATTAGAGACTACTATGTAGAATTGTATGGAAACAAACTTGAAAACCTTAAGGAAATGGAGGACTTTCTGACATCACACAACCTGCCTAGGTTGAAACAAGAAGAAATTGAGACCCTAAATAGACCAAAAACAATCAAGGAAATCAACTACGTATTCAGAAAGCTACCTACAAAAAAAAGCCCTGGTCCAGATGACTTTCCAGCAGAATTCTACAAGACATTTAAGGAGGAGCTGATTCCAATCCTACTGAAGGTATTCCTGGAGATTGAAAAAGATGGAACTCTCCCCAAATCATTTTACAAAGCCAACATCACATTGATACCCAAGCCAGGTAAAGACCCAACAAAGAAAGAGAACTACAGGCCAATATCTTTGATGAACATAGAAGCTAAAATTCTCAACAAGATCCTAGCGAACCAGATTCTACAACACATCTCAAAAATCATCCATCATGACCAAGTAGGCATCATACCTGGGATGCAAGGCTGGTTCAACATTCGTAAAACCATAAATGTAATTAATTACATTAACAGATGCCAAAAAAAAACCAAATCTTATGATTATATCATTAGATGCAGAAAAAGCTTTTGATAAAATCCAGCACCCCTTCTTGATAAAAACCCTCGAACATCTAGGCATACGGGGAAAACACCTCAAAATAGTTAAAGCCATCTAGGAGAAAACCACAGCCAGCATATTCCTAAACAGACAAAAATTAGAACCATTTCCACTGAAAACTGGAACAAGACAAGGATGCCCATTCTCACCCCTCCTGTTCAACATAGTATTGGAAGTCCTGACGAGAGCAATCAGAGAAGAGAAGGCAATCAGGGGTCTCAAAATAGGAAAAGAGGAAGTCAAGTTATCTTTTGCAGATGACATGATCGTGTACCTTGAAAATCCAAGAGAATCTGTCAAAAACCTCCTTATACTGATAAAGGACTTTGGCAAAGTCTCAGGATATAAAATAACTGTGCAAAAACAATCGCATTTCTTTACACCAATAATAAACAAACAGAAAGCAAAATAAAAAGCACAATTCCATTTACAATAGCCACACAAAAAAATGAAATACCTTGGCATCTTCCTAACCAGAGACGTGAAAGACCTTTACAAGGAAAACAACAAAACACTGCTCAAAGAAATCAAAGCTGACACAAACAAGTGGAAAAATATCCCATGCTCATGGATTGGAAGAATCAACATTGTGAAGATGTCCATCCTACATAAGGCAATCTACAGATTCAATGCAATACCCATCAAATTACCAGCAACATTCTTCTCAGACCTAGAAAAAACAATACAAGAATTCATATGGAAACACAAATGACCAAGAATAGCCAGAACAATCCTCACCAAAAAAAATAAGGCAGGCAGTATCACATTACCAGACTTCAAACTTTACCATAAAGCTACAATCATCAAAACAGCTTGGTATTGGTACAAAAACAGGCATATAGACCAATGGAATCGAATTGAGATTCCAGAAGCTAAACCTCAATTTCTCAACCAACTCATCTTCGACAAGCCTCCACCACCTACCACTGGGGAGAGGAGAACCTATTCAGTAAATGGTGCTGGGAAAACTGGCTGACCACATGCAGAAGACTCAAACAGGACCCCTATCTGTCCCCATACACAAAAATTAACTCTAAATGGATCAGAGACCTAAATGTAAAACCTCAAGCCATAAGAACCTTAGAAAATGCAGGACATACCCTTATGGAAATTGGAACTGGCATCCAATTCCTGAACAAAACCCAAAACCCACAGGCCATAAGAGATAAGATAGACAAGTGGGACCTCATTAAACTGACAAGCTTCTGCAAAGCCAAAGAAGTCATCAAGAGAGCAGGGAGACAGCCTACAGATTGGGAAAAAGTATTTGCCAACTCTAGGTCTGACAAAGGGTTAGCATCTTGGATCTACAAGGAACTCAAACGTGCTGAGAGGATAAAAACAAACAACCCCAGTATAAAGTGGGCAAAAGATATGAACAGACACTTCTCAGAGGAAGACATCTGAGCAGCCAACAGACACATGAAGAAATGTTCAACCTCACTAGTCATCAAGGAGATGCAAATCAAAACCACACTGAGATACCGCCTAACTCCAGCCAGAATGGCCATCATCAATAATTCAAAAAATAATAGTTGCTGGAGAGGGTGTGGGAAAAAGGGAACACTCCTACACTGTTGGTGGGAGTGCAAACTAGTGCAACCTCTGTGGAAAGCAGTGTGGTGATTCCTAAAAGTTCTAAATATCAACCTCCCATATGACCCTGCAATTCCTCTACTGAGAATATACCCTGAAGAATTCAAATCACTCTATAAAAAAGATACCTGCACACAAATGTTTATCACAGCATTGTTCACAATAGCAAGAACCTGGAACCAACTATGCTGTCCATCAAAAGAGGACTGGATATTTAAAATGTGGTACATATACACAATGGAATACTACACAGCCATAAAAAAATAAACTCATGAATTTTGCAGCAACCTAGATGGAGCTAGAGTCTATAATACTGAGTGATCTCTCACAGAAACAAAGATCTGAGTATCACATGTTCTCACTCATATAGTGGACCTTTATCATCTACCATAATACTTTAAAAAAAAAAAGGACTGACAGTGGTGGGAAACTACGGCAGGGGTAGGGAGGGGAAGGGAGGTGGGACTAACGGTAGTCAATATCTGTCTGGGGATGGGGAGACACCCCTTATTAACAAGGGTGCCTGAACGATGCACATTTGTATACCTAACCCTTAACTGTACCCCACAATTTTATAATTAAAAATATGTTTACTAAAAAAAAAAAGTGGCACTGTAAAAAGTGATAGGAATTGTACTGAATCTGCAGATTGCTTTGGGTAGTACAGACATTTCAATAATGTTGATTCTTCCAATTCATGAGTTTGGAAGGTTTTTTATTTGTTTGTATCACTTTCATTTCTTTCAACAATAGTCTGTATTCCTCATTGTAGCCATGTATTATATCCTTATATAAAACTTTTTTCCAGGTGAAAAAAAAAGAAAAGAAAAGAAATGCTCCTACAGTTTCAGAGACAGCCATTACAGAGTTTTGGGGTAGATGCTATGGCTCATCTCACTTATTTCAAGAGAAAAACCCCAGCTCTATTGTCCCTAGTATTAGCATATATGGATAAATAGGCAACATTTCAGTGTCATGAGGTTTGGGGTTTTGTTTTTAGTTTTTCTGAGATTTAGATAATATTGAACAAAAAAATTAAGAGTAGAAGTTGCTTTCATGTACGCAGCTAGAATATATTTTAAGATTTGAAAACTGTCACAGAAAAAAATTCCTGAACAGGCTGAGATTTTTGTTCACTTCCTCATTTGCCTATGTCACCATGAGAAGTACCACTGTCCCAGGTCTGACAGTAATAATCAGCTTCGTCCTCAGACTGGACAATGGGGACGGTCAAGTAGTGATCAGCCCCTGAGCTGGAGCCTGAAAAGGGATAGGGAATCCCCTCCCCTTGCTGTAGCTCCCATTATGGTAAACACCCATCAGGTACCAAGCGGCCTGCCCTGGCTGCTGCTGATGCTGTGCAATGACGTAGTTGCTGTGTCCACTGCTCAGAATGTGGGTGAGCTTGATCCAGGCTCTCAGGGAGGCAAATGCAGATGGTGACTGTGTCAGCACAGGCTGGTAGAGGGACTCTGAAAACATAGAGGAAGTTAAGAGGGAGCAACATTTCTGACAAATTTGGGAGGTGGTATCAGTGAGCTGAGGAATCAGGATGCTGAGGACCGTCCTGACCTCTGCAGTGAAGGAGGAGGCTGAGGAGGAGTAGTGGTGTCCTGGCTATGTTGCAGACTGCTCAGAGCTCTGCTGTGACAGACAAATTGCAGGTCTCTTTAATCCTCTCTGTAACCTCAGAGGAACTAGAGAGTCCCTCCACGCAAATATGCTCCTCTTTTCCTGCCCAACCAAACCCTCCCTGGGCCTGTGTGCAGTCCTTATAGCTGGGTGTTATTTCAGGAAGGGGTGGGCCTGGGCTTGGCCTGACCTCAGTTTCCCCCAGGGACCCAGAGAAGACCCAGCTGCCAGCTCCAGTGAGCTGTGAGCAGAGGATGGTCTGCTGTCCTGTTTCCTGCTGAGAGCCTTCTCAGAGTCTAGGGCAACACTGCCCCCTGCTGGACAGGCTCAGGTCCCTATGTCTTTCACTGGGTGACACGTGATCCTGACAGATTTTGCCTCCAGCAGGTCTTTACCCACTGCCTGCTCCCTGCACCAGGGCAGAGTGAGGCTCCTCTTCAGGGCAGCCTCCTATTTGGTCTCAGTCTTTAGTTTTCAATTTGGGTCTACTCAGTGGGCATAGGAAACACAAAACAACATGTTTTATAAGTCCTCAGGCAATTAGCATCCCAGCTCTGAACTGCACATGGAATAAATTCATATTAGCTGAGAATAGAGACATTTCAGTCATGAACCCACTTCCCATCGTCTTGTGAAGGCAAGTTGCTCTCTCTACAGATTTGCCATAAGACCAGCACATAGGGAGCAGAAGGCAAACGTTTGGTGGATAAGTGGACTTATTTGGTGACTTAATGGATTCACCTGAGAATGAGGCAACAAGGGCACTTCTGGGATGGAAAATGGTGATTACGAAGTAAACTGGGAGGCTGTGCATGTATAGGGGCAGGGGAGGCTTCTTTACCTTCCACTCAATTTTGCTGTGAATCTAAAACGTCTTTGAAAACTAGAATCTATTCTTTAAGGCGACAATCTCAATAGATGCAGAAATAGAATAAGACACATTTGAATATCCAGTTATCCATTTACCAAGGAGAAAGGGAAATTCTATAACCTTATAAAGAGAGTCTACCAGAAAAGCCAAAAACTAATAGCACACTTGATGTTAGAGAACTGTGTCACCTCTGAAATCTAGAACTTGATTCGGATGCCTAAACCTCACGAGTATTACATATTGGTGTTTTGCATGTGCTTTCTTCAGTCATGGGCTTATGTTTTCATTCCTTGCACATTGTCTTTTGAAGAGGAGACTCTCTAGTTCAATAAAGTCCTCATTGTCACTTTCTTGTATCATGCTTTCAGTACAAAACCAGTTACCAAACTTAAATTTGTGCAAATTATTTCCTGTATTGTCTACTAAAATTAGTATTATTTCTTTTGCATTCCAGTCTCTAAACTAACAATTATGTGCTTTGTGCAAATATTCCTCTTCTTTTTTGTTCATTTGCTTTTTTGTCATATGGTCACCTATTTGTAACATTACCATTAGTTTTAAAGACATGGCTCTAGGCAAGCACTGTGACTCATACCTGTAATCCTGAAGTGGGAGAATCACTTGAGGCCTAGAGTTTGGGAATAGTCTGGGCAATGTTATGAGACCTGCTTCTACAAAAATAAATTGAAATTGAAATAAAAAAGAGGAAAACACATCCAGGTATGAAATGAACATGAAACCACGTGGGGTGAGGAGGTGTGTCTGTGGCACTGGACACCCGAGAAAGAGGGAGAAGATCTCACGTTTATAGATGTGCTTTTATGAAGTTTAATTCCACACTCCTGCCAAAAGTACACAGGGCTCCCTTTCCTTCACAGCCTCACACTTGTCACCTCCTGTCTTTATGACAGTCACCAGCTCAACAAATATATCTGGGTATGTTCCAATCCATTCCATTGTCATCTTTCTTTTTCTTTGTGCAACCTGTGAGCATAGATTCACATTCCCCTGAATATACACACTCCCTCTCTGATATAGTAGTTTCATAATTTCAGGTCTTGTATTTAGGTCTTTATCCCATTTTGAGTTTATATTTGTGTAATGCGTAACATGAGTCCTATTTTATTGTGCATATGTAGATGCAGTTTTCTAGAAAGCACTTGTTGAACATGCTTTGCCTTCCCCATTGTGTCTCTTTGGTGTTATTTTTAAAAAAACTTGGTTTGCTCTATATGTTAAGGATTATTATGACTCTTGCTTTTGTTCATTGTTCTGTGTTTCTGTTCTACCAGCACCATACTTTTTCTATAACTATAGTTTTGTAATATAATTTGAAATACAGAAGTGTGGTGCATCCAAATTAACTTTTATTTCTCAGAATTGCTTTAGATATTCAGGGTCTTTCATGGGTCCATATAAATTTTAGCGGTCCCTATTGCTATTTGCTTTAACAATTGGTACAGAATAAATGCACACATTTACAGGGTACAGTGTGAAATCTTATATATATATATATATATATATGTACATATATATATATATATAATTTTGCACCCATGACCAATCTCTTACCAACCTACTCTGCCCCAATCCTATCATCGGCCTCTGGTAACTATTATTCTTTATTCTAACATTTATATACACACATACACGTATATATGTACTAGAATTCACATGACTGAGGTCATGTGGTGTATGTCTTTCTTTTTTTGGCTTATATCATTCAACATAAAGTCCTGCCGGTTAATATGTGTTGACACAAATGGCATGATTTTATATTTTTAAGGCTGAATAGTATTCCATTATGTGTATATACCATGTTTTTTAAAATATATTCATCTATTCATAGACATTTATATTCATTTCATATTGTGGCTATTGTGAATAATGTTGGCTATTGTGAATAATGCTGCAATAAACATGTACATGCAGATATCTCTTTAGCATACATTTTTTTTGTTTTGTATATATACCTAGTAGTGAGATTGCTGGAATGTATGGCAGTTCTATTTTTAATGTCTTGAGGAATCTACATACTGTAGTCCATAGTGTTTGTACTAATTTACATTCTCATCAAAAATATGAGTTCTTTTTCCACAACCCTACAGCATTTTAATAAATCTTTTTGGTAATATACTTTCAACTAAAATGATGTGATATCTCCTTGTAGTTTTAATATACATTTTTCTGATTATTAGTGATAGTGATAATCGTTTATATATGGTGTGTGTTTGTATTCTTGTTTTGAGAAATGTGTAGTTAGATATTTTGCCAATTTTTAAAATTAGGTTATTTGTTGGTCTGTTTGTTTACTATTGAGTTGTTGTTGTTAATTTCTGATATCTTCTGGATACTAACCTTGGTCAGATGCATAGTGGGATAATATTTTCTCCTTTTCTGTAAGTAGTCACTTTACTCTGTTGGCTGTTTCCTTTGCTGTGCAGATTTTTACTTTGATATCCTCACCATTTCTCTAACTTTTTATGTTCTTTTATTGCCTGTGATTTTGAGGTCTTATCCAAAAAATCATGGCCCAGACCAGTGTCCTGAAGCATTTGCTCTATATTTTCATCTAATAGTTTTATAGTTTGGGATATTACACTGAAGTCATTAATCCATTTTAAGTCTATTTTTTAATATGGTAAGAAATGGAGACGTAGTTTCATGTTTCTAAATGTGGATATCATATAGGTTTTCCATCATCGTTTTTTGAAGAGACTATACTTTTACCAGTGTATGTTTGTGGCAACTTTTTCAAAAATGAGTTAGATGCAAGTGCATGCATGTTTTTTTCAATGTCCTTTATTATGCTGCTTTGGACCATATGTCAGATTTTATGCCAGTATCATGCTGTTTTGGGTACTATAGCTTTGTAGTATAATTTGATTCCAAGTAGTGAGATACCTCCAGTTTCTGTTGAAAACTACTTTGGTCATTTTGGGTGTTTTTTACACTTAAACAGATTTAAAATTTTTTTGTTTCTATGAATAAAATTCTTTGTATGTTAATAGTGGTTGGTATGAATCTCTGGATTGTTTTGGGCAGTATGGACATTTTAATATTGATTTTTATGGTACAAGAACATAGGGTATATATATGCATTTATTTGTGTCTACTTTAATATCTCTCATCAATGTGTCATAATTTTCTTTATAGAGATCTCTTTTACCTTCTTTGTTAAGTTTATTTCTAGGCCTTTTTTGTAGCTATTGTAAATGAAATTGCTTTCTTCTTCAAATGATTAGCCACTGAAATATGGAACCATCACTGTGCTTATGTTGATTTTACATTGTGAAACTTTCTGAATTTATTAATTAATTCCAGTAGTTCTTTTGTAGAGTATTTTGAGATATATGTATAAAACCATTTCATCTGTAAACATAAACAATTTGACTTCCTCCTTTCAAATCTGGGGTTCTTTTATTTATTTCTGTTTTTTAATTGCTCTGATGAGTACTTTCAATAATATGCTGAATAAAAGTGGTGAAAGTGTACATTCTTCTCTTGTTCCAGATCTTAGAGGAATAAATTTCAAGTTTTATACATTCAGTGTAATGTTAGCTGTGGCTTTCCATATATTACCTATAATGTGTTGAGTTATACTCCTTTTATACCTAATTTATTAAGAGTTTTTAAATATAAAATAGTGGTGAATTAGTTTCAAATGCATTTTCTGAATGCATTGAAATAAGCAGGTGTTTTTGTCTTTTATTTTGTTTATGTGCAATGGGTCATGTATATTTATTTGCATATGTTGAACCATCTTTGCATCCCAGGGAAGAATCCCACTTGATCATTGTAAATGACATGCTTAATGCAGTTTCAAATCTGATTGTTGAATGTTTTCTTGACAATGTTTGCATCTATTTTTATCAGGGATATTACTCCATAGATTCTTTTTTGTTGTTGTTATTGCTGTTGTGTCCTTTTCTGGTTTTGGTAACAGGCAATGCTGGCTTCACTGAATGAGTTTGGGATAATTTTTTTGTCTTTAATTTTTGGAAAGCTTTGAGAGGTGTTAGAATTTGTTCTTTACATCTTTGGTAAAATTCAGGCCAGGCTTGGTGGCTCAACCTGTAATCCCAGCACCTTGGGAGGCTGAGGAGAGTGGATTGCCTGAGCCAGCGGGTTCAGGACCAGTCCGGCCAACTTGGAGAGACTTCGTCTCCACAATAAATCAAAAATTAGCCAGACATGGTAGTGTGTGCCTGTAATTACAGCTGCTTGGAAGGCTGAGGTGGAAGGATCGCCGAGCCCAGTCAGTTGATGCTGGGGTGGCTGTGAATGAACTCCAGCCTGGCCAACAGAGTGAGACTCAAACTCAAAAAAAATCCAGCAGTGAATCTATTCGATCTTGGGTTATCTTTGTTAGAAGACTTTTTGTTACTAACTCAATCTCATTTCTCATTTTTGGTCAGTTTTCTGTTTATTCATGACTGAATCTTAGTAGATTGAATATGTTCAGAAATGTGCCCTTTTTGAGGTGTTCCAATTTTTGATACATAGTTTTTCTTAATAATTCCTTATGATACTTTGTAACTTGTGTCAGCTGTAATGTTTCCTTTTTCACCTTTGATTTTTAAGATTTCTCAAGTACTTTTTTTTGAGTTAGAATCTCAGTCTGTTGCCCAGGCTGGAGTCCAGGAGCATGCTTGTGGCCTCTGCAGCCTTGATCTGTTAGGTTCAGGTGATCCTTCTGGCTCAGTCTTCCAAGTAGCTGGAACTACAGGCATGTACCACCATGCCCAACTATTCTTTCTTGATTTATTTTAGAAATGAGGTCACACCAAGCTTTCTAGGCTGATCTCAAACCCGTGGGCTTAGTCAGTCCTCTTATCTCGGCCTCTTAAAGTACTGGGATATGTACATTTCTTCATTATCTTTTTGCTTTTTGCTAGTCGAGCTTTTAATTTTTGTTACACAAAAAAACTATTTGATTTCATTGAAAAAAATTGACCTCTCTTTCATTTATTTCTCTTCTGATATTTATTACTTTTTTTCTTTTAGCAATTTGGGGTTTGATATGTTCCTTTGCTTAGTTCCTTGAGGTACAACATTATGTTAATTATTTGAATCATTCTACTTTTTGTAGGAGTTTATTGCTATCAACTTTTATCTTATTGTTGTTTTGATGTATTTAATAGGTATTTGTATGTTTGGGGGGTTTTTGTTTCTTTCAAAAACATTCATTTTCTTCTTGATTTATTCATTGATCCTTTAGTGTTTCAGAAGCATGTGGGGGTTTTTGTACAGTTTCAAAGCTTCCTTCTGTTATTGATTTCTAGTTTCTTTCTAGAAAAGATGACTGATATAATTTTGATTTTTAAATATTTTATGATTTCTTTTGTAGCCTTTCATATCATCTGACCTAAAGACTATTACATATGCTGTGCAAAATAAGGTTTATTTTGGATATTTGGGGTAAAATATTTTGTAAATAGGT
This sequence comes from Cephalopachus bancanus, assembly GCA_027257055.1. Taxonomy (NCBI): domain Eukaryota; kingdom Metazoa; phylum Chordata; class Mammalia; order Primates; family Tarsiidae; genus Cephalopachus; species Cephalopachus bancanus. The sequence goes on from JAPVLO010000354.1 coordinate 104,070, forward strand.
GCATCAATTTTGTCTTAGAGTTCAGTTTAACTTTGCTGTTACTCTGATAATTTTCTGACTGTATGATGTATTCTTTGCTGACACTGGGTTATTGAAGTCTTCTTATTTTATTGTATTAAAATTTATTTCTCCCCTTATATCTATGAATATTTGTTTTATAGGTTTAGGAGCGATGATGTTGGATGAGTACGTATTTACAGTTGTTATGTCCTCTTGCTATAGTGACCTTTTTATCATTTTATAATAACCTTCTGTGTCTTTTTTTCAGGTTTTACCTTAAAGTCCTTTTTTATCTAATATAAATATAGCTGCTTGTCCTCTGTGTTTCAGTTTTCATGAAATATTTTCATTCTTACAGATAAACTGAGTATTTTTAGACAACATTAGCTGAGTCTTTTTTATTTATCCATTAAGTCACTCTTTTTATTACAAAATTAGTTCATAAATATTCAATGTTATTATGTATAGATAAAGTCTGACTTATGCCCTTTTATTACTTTTTAAAAGTTATTTGGTAAATTATTTCTTCATTCCTTCCTGTTTTACTCTCTTATTTTGTGGTTAAGTAATTTTCTCTAGTAGTATATTTTGATCCTTTGATTTTCATGTTTAGTGTATCCATTCTTCCTTTTATTTTGTGTTTACCATGAAACTTACAAAAATGCCTTACAGTTTTAACAGGTTATTTTATGCTTATTGCAACTAACTCATTGTAGAACAACCACAACAACAAAAACTTTATGTTTAAATCCATTATCTTTCCACGTTTTGATTTTTAGCTGTTATTTTTATTTTAAAGTGTAGAAATTCTTTTTTTTTTACATGAATGCATTGAATGGTATTGAAATCTGTGCTTTTATTGTAGGCATCACCCAAATCATGCACATTTTGTCCATTAAGTAACTTACCATTCGTTACCTCCCTTCCCTTCTGATTCTCCATTGTCTATTATTTGATTTTTATGTCCATGTGTAAACATTATTAAATCCCACTTACAACTTAAGAACATGTATTATTTGACTTTCTGTTTCTGAGTTATTTACTTAACATATTGACCTCCAGTTCTACCCATACTGCTGAAAAGTCCATAATTTTTGTGACTGAGTAGTATTTCATGGTGTGTTGTGTGGGTGTGCATTATATTTTCTTTATCCATTCAGTAGTTGATGAAAACTTAAGTTGAATCCATATATTTGCTCTTTTGAATAGTGTTCCAATAAACATACATGTGCAGACAATTCTATTTTTTAATAATGATTTATTTCCTTTGGGTAAATACCAAGTTTTGGGATTGCTGGATCTAGTGATAGCTCTGTTTTTAGTTCTTTGAATATCTCCACTTTTTTCAATAAAAAATATTAGTATACATTCCCACCAACAGTGTATAAATGTTCCTTTTTATCCCAATCTTTGCCAACATCAGTTGTTTTTCTACTTTTTATAATAGTCATTCTGACTTGTATAAGATGGTATCTCATTTGTCTTTAATTTTCATTTTTCTGACGATTTGTGCTGTTACCTTTTTTAAATATTATTTTGGCCATTTGTATGCTTTCTGTTGAAAAATGCCTGTTTATGTTCTTTTCCCATTTTGAATAAGTCTATTTGTTTTTCATTGTTGTTTTTGGGTGGTTTAAAGTCCTTATGTGTTCTTAGTGTTAGTCCAAGGTTGTATGAATAGTTTACACATATTTTCTCCCATGCTCCTCATTTTGCATTTACTATGTTCATTTTTTCTTTTACTGTGCAGAAGATTTGACTTTAATTAATTATAACTTTTTCATTTTTTTATTGTATTTGCTTTTGAAGTCTGAGTCATGAATTATTTGTCTAGATCAAAGTTAAGAAGAGTTTTTTTTCTTGGTATTATTTTAGTAGTTTAATCACTCTAGATCTTTCATTTAAGTATTTAATGCTTTATGAATCAATTTTTATATTTATTGGCAGATAGGGGTCCAGTTATAAACTTTTGCATATGACAACCTGATTTTCTAACACTATTTCTTGAATGGGGTGTTCTTTCCTGTGTATGTTCTATCAATTTTGTCAAATATTAGTTGTCTCTAGATATGTTACTGTATTTCTGAGTTCTCTATTTATTCCACTGATTTGTATGTCTATTTTTATTCTGGAACCATGCTGTTACTACAGCCTTGTATAATTTGAAGTTAAGTAATATAATGCCTCCAGAATTTTTTTTTTTTTGCTAAAGATTTCTTTATCTGGGCTCTATTCTACTTTCACATGAATTTTAGAATTTTTTTTCTAATTCTGGTATTTTGATAGAGATTGCATTAAATCTGTAGCTTGCTTTGTATAATATGATTATTTCAAGGATACTGATTATTCTTATTCTTGAGCATGGAATGTTTTTACATTTGTTTGTGACCTTTCAAATTTATGTTATCAGTTATCTGTAGTTTTCCTTGTACAGATATTTCATATCCTTGGGTAAATGTAATCCTAGTGGGGTTTTTTTGTAGTTAATTTGATTCACAAATTGATAATTTTTGGTGTATAGATATGCTACCAATATTTGTACTTTGATTTTGCATCCTGAATCTTTACTAAATGTATGTATCAAATCAAGGAAATGTTTTAGCCATAAGAAGAGTTTTATCCTTTGGCCAGGCTCTCTTAGGAGCAGCATAATGCCATCCACATAGATTCTAGGTCCTCACTATCTATCAGCCCTTTCTGATCCAGGTTTGAGAGAAGACATTAAGGAAGATGAGAAGGAGATTCCTCAAATTTGTAGCAACTAAATGAAAAAGTCAGATTCAGGAAGGGACAATTAATGGGGACACACAACTGGAGGAAAGTCATACATCAATGAGGATACCGGCTCACTTCCCTATAGTCAACTAGATGGTTTACCAGCGGTCTGCACAACACCTGCCATCTCAGGAAATCAGTCAGTGGCAACTGCTGTCCACAGATTATACCTTTTTTAGTCAGTGTGTCATAACTAAACACATGAGTTTGAGAGATTTTGTTTTGGGTTTTTTTGGGGGTGGGGTTGAGTTGGAGTCTCACTCTGTCACCCATGCTGAAGTGCCATGGCACACTCACAACCAACCCAGCACCGACCTGCTGGGCTCCAGCAATCCTTCAGCCTTGGCCTTCCAAATAGCCAGAACTATAGATGTGCGCTACCATGCCTGGCTAATTTTTTACTGTACAGATGAAGTCTTGCCAAGTTGCCCAGGCTGGTCTCAAACCTATCGGCTCAGGCAATCCACTCGCCTCAGTCTCCCAAACTACTGGGATTACAGGCTGAGTCACTGAGCCCGGTCAAGAGTGCTTTTTTGCAGAGTAAGTTTTCCTGGTGTCCCTACCCAGGGAAACAGAGCAGGAAAGGGACTTCTTACATCTCTTATAAGAACAGTTATGCTCTCACATGTGAATTTTTATCTTGAGGGAACACTATCTTTAAATGGGCTATCAATATTTTTCAAAATGTCAGACTCCTTGTCAACTGGACCTCAGTGATCCAACTTCACCTCCTGATTCTAGGCACTACTGGTAGTATGTCAGGAGATGGTGAAAGGGCACAATAAGAACACACATGTGGGAACACTGTCCTACTTAGGAGTTGGGGTACACAGGGAAGTGGGCCCAAGGAAACCTTGACAAAATGTACCCTACACGTTGGAGAAGCCAAGGGATTTTTATGAGAGAAGGGAATTGATATTCTAATGAGAGGACAGAGCATGAACCCAGGCCACAAGAAAAATAAAGTAGTCTGGTGGTGACCCCTTTGAGCATACTCCAAAGTCCAGAGAGCTGAGCCATCTGGGCATTAAATCCAACATGTCCAAATGATCTAGAAAAGAATAATATGGAATAATGAATATTTTAATTGAATATAATTTTTCTAATGTTCATACATGTATATACCCACAAATACATTCAGGATGATGGTACCTGAGCACATTTGTTAAAAATGCAGAATCAGTCATTTTAATTAATCTTATTATTTTAACAGTCCTAAATACATAGTATACCACTGTGAACTCCAAATTTGTCTTTTTGTGAGTTCATTTTGAACAGTGCTCTGTGAGGTCTCCACATGTTGAGTGAGGTCAGGGGAGTGCTTGAGTTTTTGTCACACTTTCCAACAGGCCTGAAACACTGGGTGAGCACTGAGGTTGCTGTCCCAGGTTATGCAATAATATTCAGCCTCATCTTCAGGTTGTAGCCCAGAAATTGTCAGGGAGGCCATGCTTCCTGATCTGGATGCAGAGAATCCCTCTGAGATCACTGAGAGCCAATTGTTATTCCTGCCAACTAGGAGTTTGGGGACATGGCCCTCATGCTGCTTCAGTCAAGTTGCTCTATCATTGCCAACATTGTTGCTGTTCCCAGTGCTGGTAAGTGTGGCTGTCTATGCCAAGTCCTTGGACACTGAAGGTGACTGAGTTAGCCTGCCTGGGCCACAGGTACTGCAAGGAAGACAGAGAAAAATGGAAGAGCAGGATCAAAGCCCATTGAACCAGATAACATGTGGTTTGGAGCAGGCCTGGGGTTGGAACAGCCCCCCGCACCAACCCCCTTAACTCCAATCTCACCTGCTAAGTGAGTGAGGATGGTAAGGGAGACAGGAGTCCAGGACAGGAGTCCACACTCTACTTCTTAGATCTCTGCTTTGGAGACTTAGCTTCTCTAAGTCTCCTTATATCTCCATAGTTCTTCATGGGGTTGGAGTCACTGCATTTAAATAAGACCTTGCTGTCTGGCTGTTGTTGGGTTTCCCTGTCCTGGGTACTCCCAGGTTGGAAAGAGAAAGAGGAAGCAATGACCTGACTCAGTGAGGGGAGGTAGCCTGGCCCATGAATACCCTGTGTTCTGGCAATTCAACATTGCAGCCCAAACCTACATCAGTGAGTACACTGATGGTTTGACCTCCTCCAGAGGTTCTGAGTGGTTTCCCAGCTGGGTGGGGCCATCTCAGATGTATCCCACACTATCTTCCCTCTCTGACACACCTGGGCATTTTATTTTAGTTAGCGGGACACTGTTTGTCCTGATCTTATCTTCTGAAACTTTTTGTGATGTCAAAGGTAAAGCTTAAGCATCTGCAAATTGTAAAGAGAGTGTCAGGCTAAGTGAAACTTTCTTCACTATAAAGAGTCATTCCTTTCAGCTTTATCAGTCCAGGGTGCATTGTCATTTTACTAACATCATCTATTATGACTGCCAAAGTAGATATTTTTACTTATTTTTTAGTTTCTTATAGACCCCATGTACACAGAGTTATTTTAATCACACTCTGCTTATCAGCCACCAAAAGACCTCTCTGTTTAAAATTATGCTATGTATTGACAATTATGTTTTCATCTTTTCCCGAGAGCCCCTCTCAAGTGAAAATAAGGTACTTCCAGCTTATCTTCTAAATAGTTTATTAAGTAACCTTAAAAATATTATAGTTTGTGTTTGTACTTTCTAATAAATAACTCCTTTTTTTCTCTATATCTTTGTTTTTTATACTTAAACTGATGATTATGTTTTTATCTTATTACTTCCTACTGGTTAGCATTCCAGTTACCATGTTTGGGTTACAAATTCCACTTGTGTTGGATGTCTAGCTTGATTACAATACTTTCCTCCACGTAAGGGTCATCCCATAAATGTTCCCTTGTGTCTCTATACAGGATAAACTTGCTATAAGACAGATGCATAAATGTCTAACGTATCTGTGTGCTGAGAGTCTCTCAAAGTGACTGAACTTGTTTCCACACCTGCTGTGAGAGTTTGTGATTTCACAACTTCACTGACATTTTATTTTGTTTTATTTTATTTTAACTTTACAATATAATTTTTCTTTTTGTTACTATACCCCCAATTGCTTCACTCAGAAACATGTCCACAGCTACCAAAGGTTCTTGGAGAAGCCATGTATTTACCTCTTCCTCTCCCCTTTTCATCTCCTTCACCTTGTTTCTAACACTCTAAACTAACTCGCTCCTCTCCTTCTCTCTCTCTCTCTCTCTCTCTCTCTCTCTCTCTCTCTCTCTCTTTCTCTTTCTCTCTCAACTTTCTCTTTCTGTCTCTCTCCTATACAAAAGCATGTCTCATTCTCTTCTTGCTTCTTCCTCAATATCTTTGCTATTGGCTCTGTCTGGGCAACTCTGTTCACACATAAATGCCTAGCTTCCTTCACAGCTTTTCCTTGAATATTTCATTTCCTTCTATTTGTGTCTGGTGAAATTGATCATACATCATATTTATTCACTCACACTGGATTAATTTATTTGTCTTCTCCAGTTACACAATTTTCTTCTGAATTACAAGTATTTAAACAGTGTCCTAACCAGTGTCTCTGTATTCTTTCATATCATTCTGTTATTTTACCAATTGTGTCCCAAGATGAACAAAAACCTTTCAGCAATTGCAGCAATATACTTTTAATTTTGTCCTTAAAATTTGACTTTACAGTCTTATTTAAGAAACAATTTTCACTGCAGGTAACAATAATATTTTTATATTTCAAACTAAAGTATCTACACTTATATGGTTTCATGTAGATTTTAAATATCTGGATTTTTTAGTAGTATGAATATGATATCCCCATTTATATCAACATAGTGAGCCATGTTTCCCTTATCACATAAAAATTACAAATACCATCTGCTCTAGTATTTAAGAGAACTATATATTATCAAGATCTCAATCATGCATGAATTAACTTAATATTACTTGGTAAAATATCTCAATATCTGATTATATATATATGCTATATATGGCGATTTTTAAATTTTGACTTTTCCATATTCATTTCCATTATAAACAGGTCAAACAATTTTCAAAATATTACTAGAATTTTAATTACATTTTCATTATTTTGATTTATTCACCATAAGCCACTGCCATCTTTACATTATTGATTGCAATTCATGACAACACTACAACTTATTGTGAGTTTTTTTAGTATTTTTTAATCATTGTTCATGGCTTCCCCCTATAAAGTTTTTATACATATTTTTCTCACTATTTTAAAACATTTGTTATGGTTTTGAGTTACCATACATTATTTATGCTGTATTTTTTAGGATTGAGGATGGGCAGTAACAGTGCCTCCAACTCGAGGCCATGTTGCTAAGGTGCTGCTTCCACTGGAGCTTCGAGAATTAAGAATATAAGAGTGGCAGGAGAAGGAAAAGACTTGGTCAAATCTGAGTTCCTTTTCCAGTTGTACAGATCTATGTGAGACCTGAGCACGCTGTTCCAAATCAAACATAGTCACTAAGACCATCTTGTTTTCTTCCATGGCTGTAGCCAGGCTCCCTCTGTCCCTTTCTGGAAAGATCTTGTGCCCTAGACAAAAAGCTCCTTCTTTTGTGGACATGAACAGGCAAAACTTGCATTATTAGGAGTCGCAAACCAGGATGGAATTAGACTGGTGGGACTCTGTTAGATTTGCGGGCAAATAGAATGTCCTCAGATGCACAGCTACTGGTGACCAAGAAGACAGCAATTACAGGAGAAAGAGGGACTTTTCTGGAGTATGAGAGCAATATTTATATCTGGCTTTCTCATGGGCACAGAGCTCTGTGCATACATTGAGCTCCCTATCATATGAATGTAAGTACTAATCAGTTTTGTTCTTAGGTTTGAGGTCAGGGATGGTCTGTGAGGCCACATTTCCTGAACAGGAGTCAAAGAATCAATCTCACATCACTGACAGACTAATAACTCCCAGAAGCAGAATTTGGGGGCAGTATCTGGTAAGAGCTTATACTCCCACAAATTATAGGATCCAGCGAAGCTGCTTCTCCTAGAATAGAAGTTAGTGGCTACTTGTCCAGAGACCTTGACACTGAGGGTCACTAGGTCAGCATAGATTTGACCATGACTGGAAATGAAGGACATGGAGTCAATAGATATGTAGTCTGGTGCCCAAACCCACAACTCTAGTTGGGCAACCAAGAAGATGATGTTTTGTGTATCTTCCTTGGGATGCACCCCAGAACTCAGATTTAATTTCTATGCAGATATTGAGGAGAGTGAGGAGGAAAGGAACCAAGCTATGGTGGAGATGCCCCAGAGCTGTGCTTCTTTATTCCCATACTGAGAAAGAGATGTCCAAGTCTGTCTTATCATTTCCTTCATTCTGATGGGAGCATAAGCCCTTCATTCTAATTATTTTTGTCCCCACTAACTGTCTAAGTCTCTCCCTGAGCCATGGTTCAGGCCCCTCTCTTTTGGAGTTTGTTTGGGAAATGTGTGCACTGGCGAACTTCTGATGTGGAGACCCAGACACTTGGGGAAACGAAGCTGCTGGGTTCCAAGGAGAACTAATCAAAGGGCAGCAGCTAAGGGACCAGAAACTGGATTCACAGTTGTGGCTTCACCATTCGTCTCAGAAACAGGCCCACAGTACTGCCTGTGGGTCCTGGTCTACTTTTCACCATGCATGAAAGGCAGTGTCAGCCTCCTGCCTGATGAGGTCCTTACCATGGGGACCTCAAGTCAGACGATGACGATGGACCACGTGTGAGATGAGATAAGCCTTTGGAAATGGGCGGTCCAGAGGAGACAGACTAAATATGGGTTTTGCACAGCCACCTTTTCATACACACACACACACACACACACACACACACCTTCTCAAGGAAAAACATATATGTAAACATATTAGATCATGTCATTATTTTCTCATTGCTAAAATTCTTTTAGTATCTTCATGAACCAAGTTACAGCATTTGTCATTGTATCCTATACCAGAATACTACTGGTGAAAAAATTTTATCGTGTGAGAATTAGCCATAGATCAACAAAAATTTTGAACTGAATTGAAAGATTATACTTTGATATGTAGCAGTCTCAAGAAAATCAGATTCTGGTTAAATAAGTAAAATCACATATTACCCCCTGAGCTAGACTTGGTCAGAGTCAACCATCATGGGTGATTGCACCTACTAGGAGAGAGTAGGTTTGTATATGCCTTCCCTCAGTGTCTGGAACTCTGTATAATAAGCCTTAGACCTGCTGTGATATGTACTACAATAATAGCCTCATTCTTGGGCTGAATCTCATAAATATGCAGAATCCCTGCATTGGCTGAGGCATCTTTGGATCCAGAGAAGTGGTTGGGAGCCTCAGAACCCAACTGCATACTTTAGTAGTAGTACAGGAGATACTAAGAGGGTTCCCTAACTTCTGCTGGTACCAGCATATCTCAAAATCACCAACACTGAAGCCAGTGCTCAGGGTGTATATAAGTGATAGATGCCTCCACAGAGGGAATGTGGCTGAGTAAGCACAAGCTGGGAGATGGACCCTGCAAACACAGACATTCATCGGAGAAACCAGGGACAAAAGTTGAGCTGATGGCAAATCTGAGACAGAGTGCTTTGACTCTGGCTAGGGGGCTGACTCTGGACATGTGAGGCCTATCTCTACCTAAGAAGTGAGTCAGGAGCAGGAGGAGGAAAGGGGCTCAGGCCATGGTAGACACAGCCCTCCTGAGGGCCAGAGCTGGAGTGGGCTGTCCATGGCATCTCTTATCCCCCTCGATTAGCCTCACAGAGGTGGCATTAAGGATGCAAATGTGACCACCTTACTGCCTTCCCTCACCCCACCTCATGCATTTTTAGGACCTGGGACCTGGTGGAGGGAGGAGTCTGGCAGGCTGAACCTGGGAAGAGGTGGGGGCTGGAGCCACAACCAGAAAAGACCAGCTGCAGAGTCTGTCTCAGAGCAGGCTCCACTGCCCGGGTATGGAGAGTTCAGAGGGTGGCAAATCTATGGGCCAAACTGTGCAGATCCTAAGACATACTCAGAGCACTCTCTGTTGATCGCTGGGGAGAGGTCAGTCTCTTTGTGCAAATAATGTGAGTGGAGTCACCTGAAAGCCTGGTCACTGTCAGTCCACAGCATCCGCAGGCCATATCCCTGTTCTGTCCTGAGGTAACTAATGTTAATAAACAACCTTTTAAAATAAAGTCTCCCTAAATTATCATAGAAAAATACATAGGAAATATGATGACCATCTAATGTGAAAAGGCTGCAGTGAGAGGAGAATGGAGAGGGGTCTGGGAGCAAAAACCTGACCAGCTCCTTCTACAGAAGTTAGAGAAAGAGGCACATTTGACCTGGCTATGAAAGGATGCCAGGTATTATATGACAGGGCAAAGAGCACAGCTTATGTCTAGAACAGAAGTGTTCTTAAAAGCTGTAGCCATATTTGCAACCCTCAGAAACAATACAAACCATAGATTGTAGCAGTGATGGTCAAGATTTTGTGGCAATTTCAGTGCCTGATACAGAAGATACTTTATAGTGAAGAAAATTGGAGCCAGATGGTAAAAAACTTTTATTTTTTGTAGTGAGGATATTGGACAGTATTCACTATGGTTTCACTAAGGTAAGTGATTTACAATCAACTTTGCATATTTAAGATGTTCTATTTCATGCAGATGTCTATCTTGACCAGAATCTTTCCCTTTTTCATGGCTTGATCATTGAGTGGCATAAGCTGGACAAAAGTGCCTTATTGAATCCAGGATAGGGAATTTCTCCGTACATCCAGAAGTGCAGTGTTTTCAAAGACCAGTCCTGAAGGGGCATTGCCAGCTTTTCAGAGAAATGGGGTGTCAGAGTTTTCTAAGCAACTTGTAAACTGTGGTGAATTGTTTTTGAGAATTTTCTGGAGTAAAAGTTGATTTAGTAAGTTAAGTGCTTGATGGATAAAATACCAAGACCCCACCTAAGCCAGAGATTAACTCTGGACAAATGATGCAGGAGTGAGATAATAGGTATGGAGTTTATGATTCTGAGATGAAGAGAGTGCTGACTGGAATAAAATAAGAAAGCCCAAGATGAAATTTTTCTGCTATTAGGTACATGATCTTTGACCTAAACCCTAAGTATGCACCATTATAAATTATTATCTCTATCACTTGCTCTGTCTGACTCCACCTCCACCCCCACACACTTAGTGAATACCCACTATTCCTCTGGACACAAATTTAAGAATACAAATCTGAAGATGAATTTGTATTATCTATATCTTTGTGAGAAAGATAGCCAATTAATAAATGCATGCTGCATTGGGTTTCAAGAAATGCACCATTAAGGGAATACTTATACACTACAGGTACATAACTTAGTACAAACTCTGTGGGAAACAGAATGAACATTTCTCAAAAAAAACTAACCTTATAATTTGTCCTATGATATGGTTTGCTTTTAATGTAAAGATGCTGAACAATCTAGAGATAGTAATATATCAGTGGCTTGACCATGTCATTTAATATTAACACTTGAGGGAATATACCCTGAAGAACTCAAATCACTCTATAAAAAAGATACCTGCACACGAATGTTTATTGCAGCATTGTTCACAATAGCAAGAACCTGGAACCAACCACGCTGTCCATCAAAAGAGGACTGGATTAAAAAAATTTGGTACATATATACGATGAAATACTATGCAGCCATAAAAAAGAACAAGATCATGAATTTTGCAGCAACCTGGATGGAGCTAGAGTCTATAATACTGAGTGACCTCTCACAGAAACAAAGATCTGAGTACCACATATTCTCACTCATATAGTGGACCTTGATCATCCAATGCACTACTATAAGAAAATGACTGACAGTGTTGGGAAACTATGGGGGGGAGATGGGACTAATGGAAGTAAACATCTGTCTGGAGACGGGAGACACCAATTATCAACAAGGGGGCCTGAATGAAGCATATTTGTACACCTAACCCTTGACTGTACCCCACAATATCAAAATAAAAAATATCGATTATAAAAAAAAGAAAAAAAGTGGATGATAAAGAACGACAAATATATGGACTTTGCAGTAACCTGGATGAATTTGGAGTCTATCATGCTCAGTGATTTATCACAGAAACAAAGAACAGAGTTCCATATATTGTCACTCATAAGATGATCTTGAACAATTATAATGCTATAAGAAAGTGATTGGCAGTAATGGGAAACTGTTGGAGGGCGTAAATTGGCAGTTGAGGGAAACTGCTAGGGGAGGGAGGGACATACTACATTAACAGGGGTACCTGCATGATCAATGTTTGTATACCTAACCCTGAATTGTACCCCACATCTTTACAATAAAAATTTTTTAAAAGTAAAAAAAAAAATTAATTAAATTAAATCAACACTTGGACATCATGGGAATCTGACACATATATTTCCATCAAAAGCTCATACTCCTCACCTCTATGCAATTCTACTTTTTAAAGACAGTGTCTTGGGAAGGGGCACAGGGACACATATTGTCACTGTGATCATCTTCTGAGAGAATATGAAGACTTTCAATTGGCCAAATTTCATAAAACTGCTAAAAACTACATTTTTTATTTTACAGATGTGGGGTATGAGTCAAGATTGGGTACATAAATGGTTTAGGTAAGGTGAAGTTTTGGGCCTCCCATTGAGCATCACTTCACCGAGATTAGAATCAGACAGTCTTATTGAAGTTACGTACTCACTGGTAGTGTCCTGCTATTGCCAATCTCTTTTTAAGGGTCTCATAAGGGTCCACTCATGAATGAGTACATGTGTTACTCAGTTATTTGTTTCTGTGATAGATCGCTGAATCATTACAAATTTATCCAAGTTACTGCAAAGTCCATAATTTTGTCCTTCTTTGTGTCTGTATAATAGTCCACTGTGTATATGTGTCACACTTTTTTATCCAGTCCACTTTTGATGGGCAGCACAGTTGCTTCCATGTTCTTATTACTGTGAACAACTCTACAATAAACATGTGGGTGCAAGTATCTTTTTTGCAGAATGATTTGAGTTCCTATGGGTATATTCCTGGAAGAGTGATTGCTGGGTAATATGAAAGATAAATTTCTAATTATACTAGAAATCACCAAACTGTTTCCATAGTGGTTGAACTAGTTTGCTCTCCCATCAACAGTGTAGAAGCATTTTCTGTTCTCTACATCCTTGAAAGCATCTGTTGTTTTTTTGTTTTATTAATCATGATCACCTTATTAGAGATTGGTGGTATCTCAATGTGGTTTTGAATTACATTTCTCTAATGATTTGTGAGACTAATTTTTTCATGCATCTGTTGGCTGCTCATACGTCTTCTTTCGAGAAGTGTCTATTCATTTATTTTGCCCATTTTTAATGGGGTTGCTTGTTTTTCTTTCGACACTTTTGAGTTCCTTGTAGATTCTGGATATTAGGTCTTTGTCAAACAGTTAACAGATATTTTTCCCATTCTGTATGCTGTCTCCCCACTCTGTTGATGGTTCCTTTTGCTTTTCAGAATGTTTTCAATTTGGTGAGGCCCCACTTGTCTATTTTATCTCTTATGGCATGAGCTTTGGGGATTTTGATAAGGAATTGTTTGTCTGTTCCAATTTGCATAGGGATTTCTCCTGCATTTTTTAAGATTCTTTTAGTTTTAGGTTTTATATTTATGTCTTTGATCGAGTTGGAGCTGATTTGTGTGTATGGTGATAGTTAGAAATCCTATTTCATTCTTCTTCGTGTGGTTAGCCAGTTTTCTCAGCAACATTTATTGAATTGGTTCTCCTCTACCCAGGTGTTGTCAATGGAGGATTTGCTGAAGACGAGTTGGTTGAGAAATTGAGGTTTGGCTTTCAGAATCCCTATCCTGTTCCATTGGTCTATATGCCTGTTCTTGTATCAATACCAGGTTGTTTTGATTATTGTAGTCATATAATAAAGCTTCAAGTCTGGGAGTATGATGCTTCCCACTTTGTTTCTTTTGCTGAAGATTGTTCTGACCATCTGTGAGCATTTGTGCTTCCATATGAATATCTGTATTGTTGTTTCCAGGTCTGAGAAGAATGATGATAGTAATTTAATGGATAATTTCTTGAATCTGAAGATTGTCTTGGGTGGGAGGGACATTGGCAATGTTAATTCTTCCAATTCATGAGAATTTCTTTTATTTGTTTGTGTCCTTTTTTATTTCTTTAAGCAGTATTTTGCTGTTTTTGTTGTAAAGATTTTTCACCTCTCTTGTTAGAAAGATACGAGGATATTTCATTTTGTTCTGGCTATTGTGAAAGAGATTGTGCATTTTGTTTGGATCTCTGCCTATTGGTTGTTGCAACTGTTTTTGGATGCTGATTTTAAACCCTGAGACTTTCCCAAAGTTCTTGACCAATGCAAGGAGGTTTTTGACAATTCCTCTTGAGTTTTCCAGGAATAAGATCATACCTCTACAAAGATGAATAGCTTGAATTCCTCATTTCAGATATTTAGATACCCCTGGTATCCTTCTCTTGTCTGATTGCTCTAGCTAGGACTTCCAACACTACATTAAAAGGAGGGGTAAGAATGGGCAGCCTTGTCTTGCTTCAGTTTTCAGGGTAAATTCTTCCAATTTCTGTCCATTTAGTAATATGTTCGCTCTGGGTTTATCATAGATGACGTTTACTATTTTGAGGTATGTTCCTTCTATACCTAGGTGTTCAGGGTCTTTTTTTTTTTAATCAGGAATGGATGCTGTATTTTCTTATAAATACTTTTCTGCATCTAATGATATAATTATATGGATCTTGTTTTTACATCTGTTGATGTATTTAATTACGTTTATGGTCTTGTGGATGTTGAACCAGCCCTGCATCCTGGGGATGAAGACTAGTTGGTCATGATGGATACATTTTAAGATGTGTGGTTTGGTCCAATTTGCTAGAATATTGTTGAGTATTTGTTTATCTGGGATGTCAGCCTGGATTTCTATTTCTTTGTTGGGTCTTTGTCTGGTTTATCAGTGTGATATTAGATTCATAAAAATTTGGGAAGGGTGCTATCTTGCTCCATTGCCTGAAATACTTTCAATAAGATTGGTATCAACCTCTCCTTGTATTTTTTGTAGAATTCTGCTGGAAAGCTATCCTGGTCACAGTTGTTTTATTGGTTGATAGTTTTTTTATGACTTAGTCAATTTTACGGGTTGCTATTCGTCTATTTATGGTCTCAATTTCTTCTTGTTTCAACCTTGGGAACTTGTGTGATGTAAAAAAGTCCTCCATTCAATTACATCTTCAAGTTTGCTTCCACATAGGTGTGCTGAATAATCTCTGATAATCTTTTGTATTTCTTTGGGGTCAGCTGTAACTTGATCTTTTGCATTTCTGATTGTGTTTATTTGAGATTTTTCTCTCTTTTTCTTAGCCTCTGACTAGGGGTTCATCAATCTTGTTTATCCTTTTAAACAACCAGCTTTTTGTTTGGTTGATTTTTTTTTCTGATATTTTTGTCTTCTATGTCTTGTGTTTGGGCTTTTACCTTGGTGATCTGAATTCTTCTGCTGAAGTTAAGGTTTAGGTGGTCTTGTCTTTCTAGCTGCCCTAGGTGATCTATTAGGCTGTTAACTTGTAATCTTTCTATTTTCTTGATGTGTGTCTATACAGATATAATTTCCTCTCTTAGTACTGCCATCATGGCATCCCAGAGGTTTTAGTAAGATGTGTCTTTATTTTTTTCATGATTCTTCTATTTTCTGTTTTGATTTCTGTGTTGACTCCTGAACTGTTCTGCATCATGCTGTTTAGTGTCCGTGTCTTTATAGGTTTTGAGGAAATTTTGTTGGTGTTGATTTTTATTTTTATTCCACTGTGGTCTGAGTAGTTGCATGGCAGTGTTTTGATTTGTGAAATGTGATTATACTTGATTTATGGCTGAGGATGTGGTTGGTCTTGTAGAATATTTCATGTGGTGAAGAGTAGAATATGCATTCCATGGTTGCTGGGTAGAGTGTTCTGTAGATATCTATTAAGTCCATTTGGTCAAACATCACACTGAGGCTCCAGATCTCCTTGAATTTTTTTTCTTTGAAAGTCTATCTAGGGTTAGTGAGGTATTTAAGTTCACAGCTATGATAGTGTTAGAGTCAATGTCTTTTATTAGTTTACTTAGTAGCTGCTTTATAAAAGCTGGTGCTCCTGTGTTGGGTGCATATATGTTTATGGATGAAATCTTTTATCATTATTGAGTGTCCTTCTGTATCTGTTTTAATTTTTGATAGCTTAAAGGTTATTTTATCTGATATTAACACATTTATGGCTGGCAAACTTTTCACTTTCCTAGTACTTATAGTGGGTGAAAATATTTTTTAAAATTCTAAAGCTGGTTACTTCAAACTTCTGTTATTAAGACAGGGATAAAAATTTGAAAATTTGTTTTGAAATATCAGTCTTGTAAATATTTATTTTGTAAAATTAAGAATTTTCCATTAAAAAGTCACAAGTGGAGAAGAGCAGAAGAAAAACATATTTTCAAAGTTATCATATTTCAGGGTTGTGTAAATTACACTAAATATGGTTTTACATACTTGCTTTTTAGATATATAATAGACTGTTGTTATTATGTTTATTTAGAAATGCTTTACATGTATCTTGGAAAAATGAAATGTAATATTCCTGTATCATTTGATAAATCATAAAACAATGACCTTTGCATGAAGGAATTCTACAGAATTTGCATAAAAATTAAGTATCAGTTCATTTTCCATGAACTTTGTAGACTCTACAATGTTTTTGTGGATACTATGCTTTTCCTGACTGTGTGATTCTTTCCAAATGATATGTTTTCATGTCACCTGAAAGTCTGTAAGGAGGATCACGGAGAGGTGTTTGACTTACTGCTTTTGAGTTACCCATTGGTAAATTTCTGTAATCATTATGTACAGTATCACAAGCAATCCATTCTTCTGCTAGAGTTTATAAGTATTTTGAAAAGATTATACCGTTATATGTATTGAACTTGTGATATACAATAAATGAATTTAAGAAAGTGAATTTCACAAACAGGGAAACTATTTTTTGGCCACTTGATTGATTTTCATAAAAATGAATAATATGAAAGATAATGATCAGCAAGATCAACACTTTTCATATGTTGATTGTATTTTACTATGTATTCAGGCTTACAAACTTAGTGTCCAATTTTTTTACTTACTTTATCAGTCTCCATGATGTCACCATAGTGTTTCATTAATATAATTCAAACCTCCCATTTATCCTTCCATTGAGAGTTAGTGCCTCACCTTTCCACCGAAAATCAGATTCACTTATTTTCAATTTCAGATTATTTAGTTCATTTGGAAAACCTCTATTTTTTGCATTGTACCACAAATTTCAATTTTTTCAATAACTTTTCAGCTACTCTAACACTCTTATAAGAGTTATTCATGTAGACATGGTGCTATAAGTTTTCATTTTCATTTAACACAAGTGATATTGTCTTTTCTAATTTGTCATCTTTTTTCCAATGCAGTTGAAAGTTGCAGACATATCCAGTATTTGTCTCAGACACCACTCTGACTAGCATTCCATACTTAGTATTTTTATTCAGATTATAAACCTAAAAAGAAAGTCCTTCCACAATAAGCTATCATGGATTTATCCAAGGAAAGTTCTTGTTCAGGTTTGTACAGTTTTGAACTTATTTAAAATATAATTTATTACAGGCTCAGTTTTACATAATATGCTTGGATTTAACTGCATTTCTGCATTATTAGAAAAATGCGAAAACCACAAAATGTGTAGGAATCTATTTTGTGTCATTATGTTTTAAAAGAAAGGCATTGCAATTGATGGGTGAGTTTACCAATGATCATGAATTGTGGTTTTCTTCACTTGCACCATCAAAATATGTAATGGAGAAATTTTTTTAATCTCAGGCACTGTAGTATGGCTCCACTTTTTTTATTTCTTCAGACATTTATATCTGTGTTGCATCTGATCATAATACCTGTTAGTTTCAGTTGTGATCATTTTTATTAAATCAACTCCAATAAATAGTCCAACAACTTCAATTTATACTTTGAGTAGTACTTGCAAATACCTTGACAGCTGGATTACCAGTAAACACATCTAAGTTTCTTTTGGGATCATATTTTGTCCATTCAATGTCTGACCAGTGGTAGATTCACTGTCTTATGTTATCTGTTATATTTCATTTACAATACGTCATTATATCACTATATGTCTCACTATCACTAATTAGCTCACTGGATTCACCTTTGGCCTCAGAAATCTCATCAGCATATTTTTTTTTCACTTTTGATAATTATGGCAATTTTTTTTTTGAGTTGGAGTCTCACTCTGTCACCCAGACTGGAGTGCAGTGGCCGCTCCCAGCCACCACAGCCTCGACCTGCTGGGCTCCAGTGATCCTTCTGCCTCAGCCTTCCAAGTAGCTGGAGCTACAGGTGCACGCCACCATGCCCAGCTCATTTTGATTTATTGTAGAGATGAGGTCTCGCCAAGTTGCCCAGGTGGGTCTCGAACCCACAGGTTCAGCAAGTTATTTTTAATGTTGAAGTGTGAAAGCTTTGAAATATCAAAATACAAGGACACAACATAACTCTCAACAAAATAATGACCAACTTGCAATTTTTACCAACTACATAAAACAATAACAACATTGCCAGTTGATATCAGAAAATTATCTCAATTAGCTTTTTCTTTCCTTGTCTGGCTATTCATTTTCAATCAAAATATAACACATACACTGACAATGTTGCAGCATTCAGAACAGAATTTGAAATGATGTGAATTCATGTCAGCAGTCATGAATGAGTTAAGAACACGACTTCTGTCTTATTTTGTATTCCATTCTCCTGAAAATTTGTTTTCCATCCTCTAACTTTGAGTCTGTAAGTATCCTTTGTAGTGAAATGTGTTTCCTGGAGGCATCATATTGTTGGGTCATTTTTTTAAAAAATCCAGTTGCCATTTTGTCTCTTTTTAATGATGCATATATTTCATTCAGCTTCTGGCTGACTATTGAAATGTGAGAGTTTATCCCTGTCAAGATGCTTTTATAAAGTTTTTGTTATTGTTGTTTGTTTGTTTAAAGGTTTTCTTTTAATTTTAAGATTCACATATGTGTATGTTTTCAATGTTGCAGTCATGATGCATGCTGTGTTGATTCTGTTTTCCTGCATTTTTGAGAACATATTCCTTTTTTCCCTTTCTTCTGTGCTTAATACCTTATTAATTGTCTCTTGTGGAACTGGTCTGAGTACAGTATAAACTCTTAGGTATTGAATGTCTTGGAAGGATTTTAATTTTCCATCACTGATGAATCTTAGCTTAGCTGGGTAGAAAACTATTGGTTGGGATTTTTTGTCTTTGAGAACTTTGATGATTGAACTAAAGTCTCTTCTAGCCTGTAGTGTTTCTGTAGATGGGTCTTCTGCTATTAATTGGTCTTTCCCAGTAAGTAGTCTCACTTCTCTTGCTGCCTTTCATATTTTTTCCTTTATATCTACTTTGTGTAATCAAATAATTCTGTCTCGTTGTTAGTCTTATCATTTGATGCCTTGCAAGAGTTCTCTGAATCTCTTGTGTTTGGATAGTCACCTTTCTGATGACATGCAGGAAGTTTTCTTGAATGACTTTGTGGAATGTTTGTTCCACGGTGCTCTCAGTCTTCTTTTCCTCTTCAAGGATACTGATCAGGAATAAGTTCAGTCTCTTTTACTAATTAATAAATTATTTTTTTTAAGATCTGGGGTACAATTCAGGGTTAGGTATACGACGTTGATTATGCAGGTACCCTTGTTGATGAGGTGTGCCCCTCCCTCCCCTATCTGTTTCCCTCAACTGCCAATCACACCCCTCCTCCTCTGGCAGTTACCCACTACTGCCAATACCTTACTTATAATATTATGATAATTGATTCAGGTCCACTTATGAGTCAGAATATATAGTACTTTGTTCTTTGTTTCTGTGATAGATCACTGAGTGTGATTGACTATAGATCCATCCAAGTTGCTATGATGTTCGTATGTTTTTCTTTCTTTATGGTTGAATAATATTCTGTTGTGCATATGTACCACATTTTTTCCACACCTCTTGAAGACTTTGTTCCATCTTTTTAAGCTTTCTTTCTTTGGCGAGCAGCTTGATTGGCCCATACTGAGAGCAAAGGAAAGGGTTTAGATACTGAAGCCTGCTCCCTACCCTGGCAAGCTAAAAGTGGCAGCACTTGGGGCACACACATACACACACGCGCACACACACACACACACACACACACACACACACACACACATCCAGAAAAGGCCATAAGAGAGAACTCTTTTTTAGTTTTAACCTATTTTGCACACTCTTTCCGTACTGTGTCTTCCGATTTGAATTGTCCCATTTTATCCATCTTTTTTGTGTTTGTTGGTATATTTTAAGGCGAATGAACCTTCAGGTTTGTTTTCTTCATTTTTTGTTTATCTGTTAGTTTACTTGCCTCTTTGTTTTCCCTCTTCTCCTACTTTCCCTTCATCTTCCCTTGTTCTCCTTTCTTCCTCTGTTCTTTTCTTTTCTCTTATCATTTGGGTTTCAGGGAGTATACATATGTTGCCACCTCATAGACATATCGTAAGGTGGTGGGAAATGGATTCCAGGGGGCCCACAACCAAGTCAGTAGATACTGCAATCTGAATGTAGCTTCTGAACCATAATTCCCCTCATTACACCATAATCAAATATCAAAACTGAAAAAAGGCAGTACAGCACCCTCACCCCAGCCTGGCTTCAAAATTGAACAAGTACAGAGCTCCACCTAAGGAAGACTAAGGGGGTTAAGCAAACAGAAGTGAAAGCTATTCCCCTGTCACTGAGCAATGGAATTAAAGAAAAAAAGGGGGGAGGGGGGACTCCATTACAAATTAAGACAAATTAATAGAAAAACACAGGTCCTCCCCAGAACTCAGGAAAACAGCGCTTGAGGATACAGAATTTATATATCAAGCAATGAAGAGCCCCTAGGACAACTGGTCTTAAGCCACAAATCCAGATATCAAGGTATTGATGAAGAGGATGAATAGCAATGAAGAAAGGCAAGACGAAAGAATGAAAGAGTAGATAATGGAGATTATTGCAGCAAATAAGACAGTAAATGAAATAAACTGAAAAGCATGGAAAACAGAATCAAGCAAAATAAAATATCTCAGACGTTGAAGACTAAAATATGGAACTAACCCAAGTTGTTAAAAACTACCTATTATCAGCTTTATTAATTACTGGAGATATGCAAATTTTGTTAATACTACAAATGTAATAATGTGTTAAATATATAATTTCAGGCTAAGATTATTCAAACAGCTTGATAGTTAAGATTTGCCTTTTTTTTTTGTACCTTGGAGAAATTGCAGTGCAATGCCTTTTTGATTGTGGAGTCATCAGCAACCTCCTAAACAAATGTGCATTTGAACTTCTCTGGTTGCATTAACTTTGTGCTCAAAGTCAGCACAGTTAGTGTTGAGCCTGAGAAAACAGGAAGGGTGATATTATGCCTTCTTATTTTTCCCAAAATTCCCGATTTTGCCCTTGTTTCTTTTACAGGGAGTCGTCTGGAAACTAATCTTTGGACTTCTGGTTTAAGATCACAGAGTGGCAGGAAACAAGAATTGTTTGATTATCATTTTGGCTTTTTGAAGGTAATCTGATGAGTGCACTATCTGCTCTTTTTTTATTATTCATTTATATATGTTATTCACTTATGTGCTTACACAGGTATTTTTCAGAATTTTCCTTGTATCCAGATTTGTTCCAGATGTACCTATGTGTAATTAATAACAGATTTAGGCCCATATTGCAAAAAAAAATTCATCATTTAAATCCAAAACTAATGTACAAGTCTCAGTTCAATGCAATCACAGAAAGCAACACACACATATCTCAAACTAGAAGAAACTTAGACACTGTTATTCATTTATTCAACCAAACAACAATTTGAACCAATTCTATCCAAAGGATCATGTAAATAAGAAGAAATTTGAAAATTAGCTATACAAAAACACTAAAATGTGCACAGTGTTGAAAATTAAATTTACACCCTACTTTTGGATAACAGAGAATTAATAATTAGTGTGGTTTACTAGACTGTAAAACACTTTACAGCAGGTCTATCATCTGGACTGATGGGGGTGAGGAAGATTTTATGTACAGTACAGAGAAAAGAAAGCACAGGTTAACAGTAAACCAATCATAAGCAAAACACACAGTGAGGTGTAGTGACAACTTTCAAATAGGGAAAAATATTTAATGTAAATAAATCCAGTTTTGTTGAGAATGTGGAGAAATGTCCACTCTCAAAAATTGTTGGCAAGCATGAATTTCTATAATTTGTTTGGAAGTATCCACTTTAATATTCTCATATCTCATGAGTGTCATCTCACTCCTGGAGGTCTATTATGTAAAAATCATGGTATGAGGGGGGACCCAAAATAGCTATAACTAAACTCAAACATATCTTTATTAATCAAAGTGGAACCATTACAATCAACACAGTTTTTCCAAGGAGAAATAATTTTGTTTATCCCTGTAGCATAAAAATCTGTGTTTCAGAATTCGATAACTCTTGGAAAGCACTTTCTGCATCCTGCTGGTTGTGGAAGCAAAAAGTTGTTGAGATGCTTAAAGAAGTAGTAGTCAGTTGACAACAGGTCAGGTGAATACGCAGATGAGGCAAAACTTTGTATGTATCAGAATTTGTTCACCTTCTGACGTGTTGGTTGTGCAACATACAATTGGGTGTTGTGACAAGAATTATGTGTTTTTTGTCGACCAATGCCATCTGCGGATATTGAAGTTTTTGGTGTATCTCATCAATTTGCTTATCATAATTCTCACATGTAATGTTTTTGTGAGGATTCAGAATGCTGTAGTGGATCACACCAGCAGCAGACCACCAAACATGCACCAAACATGACCTTTTTTGGTGCAAGTTTGGCTTTGGGAAGTGCTTTAGAGCTTCTTTTCAGTGCAACCACTGAGCTGGTCATTGCTGGTTGTCATAAAATCCACTTTTCATCCCACATCACAGTCTGAGAAATGGTTCATTTTTGTTGTGTAGAATAAGAGAAGACACTTCACAATGACAATTTTTAAAATTTACAGTCAGCTCATGAGGCACCCACTTACTGAGCTTTTTCACCTTTCCAATTTTCTTCAAATGCTGAATGATTGTAAAATGGTTGACGTTGAGTTCTTCAGTACCTTTGTGTGTAGTTTTAAGAGTATCCGGTTTGATGATTGTTCTCAATTGGTCATTATCAACTTCTGATGACTGGCTCCTGATATTCAAGGCTCTTGTCTCCTTTGCAAAACTTCTTAAACCACCATTGCACTGTGTATGTTCATTAGAAGTTCTTAGGCCAAATGCACTGTGTATGTTATAAGTTGTCTCCACTGCTTTATGACCAATTTTTAACTCAAATAAGAAAATTGCTCAAATTTGCTTTTTGTCTAACATCATTTTCATAGTCTAAAATAAAAAATGTAAAATAAGCAGAAAGTAATAAGTAATTAGCAAAAAAGCATAAAGTGAGAAACGTGCATTAAAATTATGTATAACATAACTACATTTATTTAAGAATGTATTCCAATATCAAACAGTATATTGCAATGCAAAAACCACAATTACTTTTGCACCCACCTAATAACATAATGCTATTTACTCATTTTAATGTTTTGAATGATCACACAAAGCGTGAAAGCATTCATTATATTTACAGAAACAAAGCCTGTAGCCACCATCTTGGGGTTGTACCTCCTCCTTCTGGACTCCACTTCCCTACGTTTCTGAGACAGGTTGGGTAGGACAAGGCACCAGGAGCTGGGAAAGCCATCTCTTTCCTAAGCCTGTGGGAGCAGCCACCTTTGAGATGCTTCTGCTCCTCCAGGGGTTGCCGGTATGGCTGCCACAGTCCACTCCTTGTGCTCATTCTTGTAGACCATTTCTAGTGCTTTTTACTTTATTATGTTGTTTCATTTTCACAGCCATTCCCTTTAAAAAGCAATTCATTATTATTGGAAACTTTTGCCCAGCAGTAATGCACTTGTGTATTATCTCTGATTAGCTGATCACCTGCCCTGGGCTCTTCAGAACAATAGAAAAGAACAAACCAGATTAGATGCTGAAGAAAAAGACAAGAAGAAGCTGATTATGGTGTTGAGAAAGGTAATACATGGTTTACCTTAGTTCCTCACATAGAAACTTTGTGTGTCTGACTTGATTTCATGTAATTTAATATCACTACACTGAGTTTTTGAAAAACTATTTTAAAATGAAACTTCAAAATGATGCCTTCTCACAACCTAGAAAACTTTTTTTTAAATATGAAATCCATGCATTTACCTGCCTGCCCATAATTCTGTCTGACCATCCTACCAATATTCATTTCTGGGACCCAAAAACTACTACTGGTCTGATACCCAGTTCCAAACTGTCCTGTTCCTAGTTACATTGTAAGTGTTAAAGAAATCATTTGTGGCAATTTGAATAATCTTGGTAATAAGATGACATAGAATTCACATAGATTCTAAGTGTTCACATAGAATTAATTGGGAATTATCCAATTTTATCTATTTTATAAAAATATACCAATGAAATTTGAATAGCACCATTTATATTTTGGTATCTTGTCATTCATTACCATTAAAGCCTATTGTGTTTGTGTGTGTGTGCGTGTGTCTGTATGTGTATGTGTGTGTAAGAGATACAGAGTCAGAAACAGAGGCACTTGTTAACTACTCACCAATTACTGTAACACTTATTGGACTACCTAGGATTACTGTTCTTACTTAACTGGTTTTGAAAACCTATATGAATCTGGGAATTTGTCTGTTTCATACACATTTTTATATGCATCAATGATATATATTTTCATAATATATTTTTTGTCTTTCTACCTTTTTCTAGCATAAAATTTGTGATTTTTTTGTATTAAAACTAATCTATTTTACTTTACTCAAATAACTAACTTGGTTTTATTACTTCTTCCTAATATTAATTTATTTTCAATTTCATTAATTTTGCATTCATTTGTATACTTCCTATCTACATTGTTTGGTTTATTAAAACATGCTGAGTATTAACTACATTTTGCATCTTCTAATATAAGTAGCTAATGCTGTGCTTATTGCATTTTCTCATCATTTTAATTTCCATGTTTTACCACTTATTACTAAATATTGTCTAATTTTAACTATAATTTTGTGGATATACTTCTGAATTTTCTTTTTTTTTAAATTATTGGGTACAATTTAGGGTTAGGGTATACAAGGGTTGATGAGGTGTGTGCCCCCTTCCCCAGGCAGATTCCTAGCTCCCCTTTCTCACCTCCCCTTCCCCCCACACCCACACAGTTTCCCACTACTGTCAATCTTTTTCTTATAGCATTACGATAGTTGTTCACTTATGAGTAAGAACATGGGATAATCAGTTCTTTGTTTCTGTGAAAGATCACTCAGTGTTATAGACTCTGAGTCCATTCACGTTGCTGTGAAGGTCATGATTTTGTTCTTTATTTATTCCATTGTATACACGCATCTCATTTTTCTTTAATCCAGTCTTCTTTTGATGGCCAGCATGGTTGGTTCCATGTTCTTTCTATTGTGAACAATTCTGCAATAAACATACATGTGCAAGTAACTTTTTTATAGAGTGATTTGAGTTCTTTCAGGTATATTCCCAGTAGGGGATTGTGGGATCCTATGGAATGTCGATTTTTAGAACTTTTAGGAATTGCCACACTGTTTTCCACAGAAGCTGTGCTAGTTTACACTTCCACCAACAGTGTTCCTTTTCCAATACATCCTGTCCTGCATTTGTTATTTTTTGAGATATTGATGGTGGCCATTCTCACCAGAGTTGGGTGGTATCTCAGTGTAGTTTTAATTTGCATCTCCTTGATTACTAATGAGACTGAGCATTTTTTATGCATCTGCTGGCTGTTTGTATGTCTTCTTTTGAGAAGTGTCTATTCATATCTTTTGGGGCTGTTTGTTTTTTTCTTTTCAGCACATTTGAGTTCGTTGTAGATCTTAGATGTTAGACCTTTGTCAGACATAGAGTTAGCAAAATTTATTTTTCAGTCTTTGGACTGTCTTCCTGCTCTCTTGATGGTTTCCTTGACTTTGCAGAAGCTTGTCAGTTTAATGAGATCCCATTTGTCTATCTTATCTCTTATGGCATGAGCACTTAGGGCTTTTATCAGAAATTGGTTGCCAGTTCCAATTTCCATAGGAATGTCTCCTGCATTTTCTAAGGTTCTTATGGTTTGAGGTTTTAAGTTTAGGTCTCTGAACCATTTAGTGTTTACTTTTGTTTATGGGGATAGGTAAGGATCCAGTTTCAATCTTCTGCATGTGGTCAACCAGATTTCCCAGCACATTTTACTGAATAGGCTCTCCTCTTCCCAGTGGTGGGTGGTGGAGGCTTTGTCGATGATGACTTGGTTGAGAAATTTAGGTTTTGCTTCTGAAATCTCAATTCTATTCCATTGGTCTATATGCCTGTTCTTGTACCGATACTAGGCTATTTTATTTATTGTAGCTTTATAATATAATAAAGTTTAAAGTCTGGGAGTGTGACACCTCCTGCTTTTTTTTCCCTGAAGATTGTTTTGGCTATTCATGGTTGTTTATGTTTCCATATGAATTCCTGCATTGTTGTTTCTAGGTCTGAGAAGAACGTTGCTGGTAATTTGGTGGGTATTGCATGAAATCTGCAGATTGACTTAGGTAGACTGGACATCTTAACAATATTGATTCTTCCAATCAATGAGCATGGAATATTTTTCACTTGTTTGTGTCATCTTTGATTTCTTTGAGCAGTGTTTTGTAGTTTTCATTGTAAAGGTCTTCCATGTCTCTGGTTAGGAAGTTAACAAGGGATTTCATTTTATTTGTGGCTATTGTGAATGGAATTGTGCTTTTTATTTGGGTTTCTGTTTTTTTATTATTGATGTATAGAAATATGATTGTCTTTTGTACATTTATTTTATACCCTTAAACTTTCCCAAACTTCTTTATCAGTGCAAGGAGGTTTTTGACACATTCTCTTGGGTTTTCAAGGTATAGAATCATGTTGTCTGAAAAGAGGAATAATTTGATTTCCTCTTTTCTTATTTGGATATCCCTGATCACCTTCTCTTTTCTGACTTCTCTAGGTAGAACTTCCAAAACTGTTGAACAGGAGGGGTGAGAGTGGGCATTCTTGTCTTGTTCCAGTTTCCAGGGAAAATGGTTCCAATTTCTGTCTGTTTAGGATTATTCTGGCTGTGGGTTTCTCATAGATGACTCTTACTATTTTGAGCTATGCTCCATCTATGCCTAGACATTCGAGGGTTTTTATCAAGAATGGGTGCTGGATTTTATCTAAAACTTTTTCTGCATCTAATGATATAATCATGTGGTTTTTTTGTTTTTACATCTTTTGATGTATTTAATTATGGTTGCAGTCTTAGGAATGTTGAACCAGCTTTGCATCCCTGGAATGAAGCCTACTTGTTCGTGGTGGATGATTTTTGAGATGTATTTTTGAATCCAGTTTGCTAGGATCTTGTTGAGAATTTTAGCATCTATGTTCATCAAGGATATTGGCCTGTAGTTCTCTTTCTTTGTTGGGTCTTTACCTGGCATGGGTATCACTGTGATGTTAGCTTCATAAAATGATTTGGGGAGAGTTCCATCTTTCTCAATCACCTGAAATACTTTCAAAAGGATGAGTATCAGTTCTTCCTTGTATGTTTTGTAGAATTCTGCTGGAAAGCCATCTGGTCCATGACTTTTTTTTGTGGTAGTTTTCTAATGACATAGCCAATTTCCTGGATTGTTATTGGTCTATTTAGGGTCTCAATTTCTTCTTGTTTCAACCTGGGGAGGATGTGTGATGTCAGAAAGTCCTTCATTTCCTTTAGGTTTTCAATTTTGTTTCCATACATGTGTACATGGCAGTCTCTGATAATCTTTTGTATATCCTCAGGGTCAGTTGTGACTTCATCTTATGTGTTTCTGATTTAATTTATTTGAACTCTTTCTCTCATTTTCTTGGTCAGTCTAGGTAGGGGACCATCAATCTTGTTTATCCTTTCAAAGAACCAGCTTTTTCTTTCATTGATTTTTTTTTTGTATTGTCTTTTTGTCTTCTATGTCCTGGATTAGGGCTTTTATTTTGGTGATCTGTATTCTTCTGCTGAAGTTAAGCTTTTGATGGTCTTGCTTTTCTAGCTTCCTTAGCTGTTAGGCTGTTAACTGGTGATCTTTCCATTTTATTCATGTGTGTTTGTAGAGATATTAATTCCCCTCTTGGACTTCTGGAAAGATGGTGATGGGGCAACCTGATCTATGAAACTCTCTGCAGAGCATCTCTGGCTCTCTCCCCGGGGGCTGCGACCTGAACATCGGCAGTCTGCTCTTCACATGGAGCTCGGCCGTTGCCACCGGTGGGACATCACAGTGGTCTGGACAGCCACTGCAGCGGCAGACACAGCAGCTGCCGGTGCTGCCGTAGCCTACATGGTGGCCATAGCACATCGCGCCATCCGTGCCTGAGGCGATCCACAACCTCAGTCCTTGAAGCCTCTGCAGACAAGATCTGCTGGGATCGCTGCCACCTCTGCTGCCACCGTGACATCTTGCTGGCTGTGGGTCTCCTCCCGTGTGCCCTGAGGCAGGCTTCCATCTCCAGCCTCTGCCCGGCTCCTGTCCGGCCCCACCCCCTCTGGGACGAGCAGCTGAGATAGCACCACCTGCTGGCGATTCAAGGTAACAACACAGAAACAGGAGAAACAAGCTTGAAAAATGGAAATGGGCCAGATTTGAGTGGTGACCGGAGAGTGATCTGAACTGTCCTTCACAGCAGACCAGGGAAAATTGACACTAACTGCGAACTAATTTACCAGCCTGAAAAGAAAGCTAGAAATCAGAGCTTAAAGTACATTGGACTTAAACAAAAAGTTTCAGAGTGTGCTTGATTGGTTCTGTTAGTTTAATAACTTGATTCTATTCCTAGTGTTTTGTTCCTTTTTTTCTTCCTTTTCTTCTCTTTTCTCCTCTCTATAAACTATATCTTTGTATAGAGGACCAGCACATCAATAAGGTGGTTGGTTAACTTGTATGTTAGCATCATTGTATGCTATAATTTTTTTTTTTGTATGGGAGCTGGTTTGTGTGTAGCTGTGGTCTATTGTGTTTATCTGTTTCAGTTTAGGTCTCTCTCTCCATTTGTTGATACACTCATCTGTTTCTCCCCTTACTCCTCTCTGTCTCCACCCCCCTCTTCCCCCTACTGTCTGCTCCATTCTTTTACCTCTGCTAACCACATTTTATTTCAGGGAGTAAACATACAGCCCCACTGCACAGACAGATCCCAAGGAAGTGGGAAGTTGGTTTCAGATTATCCATACACCTCTCAGCGAATACCAGGACCTGCAGATAGACTTTGAATCACAGCTCCACCCTTAAATAAATCTCAAAACTGCAAAAAGCGCCAACCCCAACCAACAGTGCAACTCCAGAATTGAACAAAGTAAGAGGACATACATAAAGAATAGGAGATTGAACAAACAGAAGTAAAACCAATCCCTCTACCCCTGAATAAAAGAATTGAAGAAGACGGTGACATGGAGGGAAGAAAAAAGTAGGGAGGGGGAAAAAACTGAACAAATGAAGAAAAACCAAAAGAAGAATATAGGTCTCACACAGACCACTAGGAAATTAGACACTGAGAAAACAGATTCTGGAACACAAACAATGAAGAGCCCCCAGAATGACTGGTCACATGCAACAAATCCAGACATGAAGACATTAATAGAAAGAATTTAAAAGATTGAGGAGAGACAAGAGGAAAATAGGAAGGAGCTGATCTCAGAAATAACAGCAGTCAAGAATACTGTGATGGAAATAAATAACAAACTAATAAGCAAGGAAAGCAGAATTAGCCAAGCAAAAGAAAGAATCTCAGAGCTCAAAGACCAAAACACAGAACTAGCCCAACTGTCAAAAGCATAGAAAAGAAGCTCAAAAAGACAGAACAAAACCTTCAAAAGATGAATGATCACTTCAAGAGACCAAACCTAAGAGTAATTGGTCTTCCTGAGAAAGAGAGACCACACTGGAACAAACATTTCATGAAATCATTCAAGAAAACTTCCCTCATCAAGGATGAAAAAATTCAAACACAAGAGATTCAGAGAACACCTGCAAGACAACAAATGAGAAGATCAACTACCAGACATATAATAATTCACCTAAAAAAAGTAGGTATGAAAGAAAAAATCCTAAAGGCTGCAAGAGAAAAAGGTCAGACTACGTACCAGGGAAGACGAATTAGAATAGCAGCAGATTTATCCACAGAAACCCTACAGGCTAGGAGAGCTTGGAGCCCTATCTTCAAAGTGCTAAAAGATAAACAATTTCAACCAAGAAAAACCTACACAGCCAAGCTAAGCTTCATCAGTGAGGGAGAATTGAAATCTTTCCCAGATATCCAACCCCTAATAACCTACACTGCCACCAGACCAACTCTACAAGAAACACTTAAGAAAGTATTGAACATTTTGGTAAGATGTTTCTTCATTTTCATTTGTTTCCACACATAAGTTTATCACAGCATTGTTCACAATAGCAAGAACCTGGAAGCAACCATGCTGCCCATCAAAAGAGGGCTGGATTTTAAAAATGTGGTATATATACACGATGGAATACTATGCAGCCATAAAAAAGGACAAAATCATGAATTTCGCAGCAACCTGGATGGAACTAGAGTCTATAATGCTGAGTGACCTCTCACAGAAGCAAAGATCCGAGTATCACATGTTCTCACTCATATAATGGACCTGGAACATCCAATGTAATACTATAAGAAAATGACTGACAGTAGTGGGAAAATATGGGGGGGGAGGTGGGATTAATGGTAGCAAATATCTGTTTGGGGATGGGGAAACACCTCTTATCAACAGGGTGCCTGAATGAAACGTATTTGTATACCTAACCCTTAACTGTACCCCACAACAACATAATAAAAAATACTGATTTCAAAAAAGAAGAAAATATTGAACACAGAAGAAAAGGAAAAAAGAAAAACAATGTTCTTCACAGGAGTACAGGCAAAAGATTAAAAACACACATGATCCAACTCTAAAACCAAAAGAAAGACAACACACAGACAGGAAGAACAGCAACTCTGTAAGAACATTATGATAGGGATCAACTCTCACATTTCAATAATTAGTTTGAATGTGAATGGACTAAATGCACCACTAAAAATACATAGAATGGCAAAATGGATAAAATATCACCAGACAACAATCTATTGCCTTCAAGAAACTCACCTCACTAGAAAGGACACTCACAGACTCAAAGTAAGAAGATGGGAAACAAATTTTCAGGCCAATGGAACACAAAAGAAAAGAGGAGTCATGATCTTAATCTCAGAAAAAATACCCTTTAAGCTATCAAAAATTTAAAAAGACACAGAAGGCCACTACATAATGACAAAAGATTCAATCCATCAACAATAAATATCCATCCTAAACATATATGCACCAAACATAGGAGTACCAACTTTCATAAAGCAGCTCCTAGGTAAACTAAAAAAAGATTTCGACTCCAATACAATCATAGCTGAGGACATCAATACCCAACTCACAACCTAGACAGATCATCAGGACAAAAAATCAGCAACAAGATCTGAAACCTCAATGTGACTCTTGATCAAATGGACTTAATTGATACCTACAAAACCCTCTATCCAAAGAACACAGAATACACATTCTACTCATCACCGCATGGAACGTACTCTAAGATCGACCACATACTTGACCAAAAATCAAACATAACCAAATTTAAAAGGACAAAAATTTTACCATGCACCTTCTCGGACCACAGTGGAATAAAAATAAGCATTAACACCAACAAGGTCCCCCAAAAACCCACAAAGACATGGACACTAAACAGTATGATGCTAAACAACTCCTGGGTCAATGATGAAATCAAAACAGAGATCAAAAGATACCTGGAAACAAGTGAAAATGAAGAAACATCTTACAAAATCTCTTGGATGCCATGAAAGCTGTAGTAAGAGGGGAATTTATATACCTACAAACGCACATGAAGAAAATGGAAGGATCACAAATTAACAGCCTAAGAAGCCACCTAAAAAAGCTGGAAAAGCAAGACCACAAAAACCCTAATTTCAGCAGAAGAATCCAGATCACCAAAATAAAAGCCCAAATCCAGGACATAGAAGACTAAAAGATAATACAAAAAAATCAATGAAACAAAAAGATAGTTCTTTGAATGGATAAACAAGATCAATGGTCCCCTAGCTAGACTGACCAAGAAAAAGAGAGAAAAAACTGAAATAAACACAATCAGAGACACAAAAGATGAAGTCACATCTAATCCTGAAGAAATACAAAAGATCATTAGAGACTACTATGTACACTTGTATGGAAAAAAACTAGAAAAACTTTCGGAAATGGAGGACTTTCTGTCATCACACAACATGCCTAGGTTGAAACAAGAAGAAATTGAGACCCTAAATAGACCAATAACAATCAAGGAAATTGACTACATAATAAGAAAAAAACCAACAAAAAAGGCGCTGAACCAGATGGCTTTCCAGCAGAATTCTGCAAGACATTTAAGGAGGGGTTTATACCAATCTTACTGAAGGTATTCGGGGCAATTAAGTAAGACGGAACTCTCTCCAAATGATTTTACAAATCTAACATCAATCACATTGATACCCAAGCCAGGTAAAGACCCAACAAAGAAAGAGAACTACAGGACAATATCTTTGATGAACATAGATGCTAAAATTCTCAACAATATCCCAGCGAATGGGATTCAACAACACATCTCAAAAATCATCTATCATGACCAAGTAGATTTCATCCCTGGGATTCAAGTCTGGTTCAACATTTGTAAAACCATAAATGTAATTAAATACATCGACAGATGTCAAAACAAAAACCACATGATTATATCATTAGATGCAGAAAAAGCTTTTGATAAAATATAGCACCCCTTCTTGATAAAACCCCTCTAACAGCTAGGAATACAGGAAACATACTCAAAATAGTAAAAGCCATCTACGAGAAACCCACAGCCAGCATACGCCTAAACAGACAAAAACTGGAACCATTTCCCCTGAAAACTGGAACAAGGCAAGGATACCCACTCTCACCCCTCCTCTTCAATATAGTATTGGAAGTCCTGGCTAGAGCAATCAGAGAAGAGAAGGCAATCAGGTGTATTCAAATAGGAAAAGAGGAAGTCAAGTTATCTCTCTTTACAGATGACATGATCGTGTACCTTGAAAACCCAAGAGAATCTGTAAAAAACCTCCTTACACTGATAAAGGACTTTGACAAAGTCTCAGGATATAAAATAAATATACAAAAGACAATTGCATTTCTTTACAGCAATGATAAACAAACAGAAACCCAAATAAGAAGCACATTTCCATTCACAATAGCCACAATAAAAATGAAATACCTTGGTATCTTCCTAACCAGAGACGTTAAAGATCTCTACAATGAAAACTATAAAACACTACTCAAAGAATTGAAAGATGACACAAACAAGTGGAAAAATATTGCTTGCTCATGGATTAGAAGAATCAACATCATGAAGATGTCCATCTTACCTAAGGCAATCTACAGATTTAATGCAATACCCATCAAATTACCAGCAACATTCTTCTCAGATCTAGAAAAAACAACACAAGAATTCATATGGAAACACAAAAGACCAAGAATAGCCAGAAAAATCCTCAGCAAAAAAAGAAAGCAGGTGGTATCACATTACCAGACTTCAAACTTTACTATAAAGCTACAATCATCAAAACAGCTTGGTATTGGTATAGGAACAGGCATATAGATCAATGGAATAGAATTGAGATTCCAGAAGCAAAACCTCAATTTCTCAACCAACTCATCTTCAACAAAGCCTCCACCGCCTACCACTGGGGAGAGGAGAACCTATTCAGTAAATGGTGCTGGGAAAACTGGCTGACCACATGCAGAAGATTGAAACAGGACCCCTATCTATTCCCATGCACAAAGGTTAACTCCAAATGGATCATAGACCTAAATGTAAAACCTCAAACCATAAGAACCTTAGGAAATGAAGGACATACCCTCATGGAAATCGGAACCGGCATCCAATTTCTGAACAAAACCTGAAACCCACAGGTCATAAGAGAGAAAATTGACAAGTGGGACCTTATTAAACTGACAAGCTTCTGCAAAGCCAAAGAAACCATCAAGAGAGCAGGGAGACAGCCTACAGACTGGGAAAAAGTATTTGCCAACACCAGGTCTGACAAAGGCTTAACATCTTGGATCTACAAGGAACTCAAACATTCTGAAAAGAAAAAAACAAACAACCCCATTATAAAATGGGCAAAAGATATGAACAGACACTTCACAAAGGAAGACATCCGAGCAGCCAACAGACACATGAAGAAATGTTCAACCTCACTAATCATCAGGGAGATGCAAATCAAAACCACACTGAGATACCACCTAACTCCAGTCAGAATGGCAATTATCAACAACTCAAAAAATAACAGCTGCTGGAGGGGGTGTGGTGAAAAGGGAACACTTTTACACTGTTGGTGGGAGTGTAAACTAGTGCAACCTCTGTGGAAAGCAGTGTGGCCATTCCTAAAAGCTCTAAATATCAACCTCCCATATGACCCCACAATCCCCCTACTGGGAATTTATCCTGAAGAACTCAAATCACTCTATAAAAAAGATACTTGCACACGTATGTTTATTGCAGCATTGTTCACAATAGCAAGAACCTGGAAACAACCATGCTGCCCATCAAAAGAGGACTGGATTTTATAAATGTGGTACATATACACGATGGAATACTACACAGCCATAAAAAAGAACAAAATCATGTATTTCGCAGCAACCTGGATGGAACTAGAGTCTATAATACTGAGTGACCTCTCACAGAAACAAACATTCGAGTATCACATGTTCTCACTCATATAATGGACCTTGAACATCCAATGTAATACTATAAGAAAATGACTGACAGTAGTGGGAAACTATGGGAGGAGGGATATGGGATTAATGGTAGCAAATATCTGTCTGGGGATGGGGAAACACCTCTTGTCAACAGGGTGCCTGAACGAAATGCATTTGTATACCTAACCCTTAACTGTACCCCACAACATCATAATAAAAAATATTGATAAAAAAATTAAGTTGCCTCTTCGATGTCACTGTGAGTTTAAATGACTTTCCTCACTCCTTTAAAGGTAAATTAATCTGTCTACACATGGGACAAAATTAAAAATCATATTCTTGGATTTGGAATCATTTGGACTTAAGTAAATTGCATAAGGAAATTTACTTAAGTAAATTGCCTTACTAAATTGCATAAGGAAATCCAAGATATGATGATTGCTGAAAAGCAATTCCAGTCTACTGAATTGGCCAGTTCTATATTTAATAATTTTTCTTCATTCATTGATCAAAAATCATTGATGTCTATAGTCATTAATGTGGGAATTTCTGGAGCAGTGATTCTTTTGTTGCTGTGTCTACTTCCTATCATCTTCAGAGTGTTAAAGTAGAGCATATCTCTAGCTGAACAGGGAGTTCCATGGTTTTGTGCTTAAAAATAAAAAAGGGGGAGATGTTGGGAGCTGGCCATGGAGGTCCACTGAGCATTAGGGATCTGGAAGGGCCGTTGACCCTGAGATCACTAGGATGTGTTCGGGAGCTGTTGACCCCATTCCCTCCCTCCTTTTCCACTTGGCACTGCAACCAGAAAATGCTCCTGCTGGCTCTAACAGAGGACTCTGAAACCGGAATGAACACAGCTAAACTTGGGAGTTTATTGTTCCCATTTTTCATGATTTGTGGTTTTTGCTTTTAAACAGTTTAAATTCAACTTTGAGTCACATTGAGGAGCCTTAGTGCAGGTCACAGGTTCTCTTGATGTGATTTTAGAAATTTATAGATATAGATTTTAGGAAATAGTTTATATAGATTGAAGAAAATTTAGATAACCATTTTATTGTGGAAGTGTGGTTACTGTAGTTTGATTTAAGGGAGCCAGTGAAGTTTGAATTAGGCCAGCTGGTGTTAGGAGAGTGTAACCATAGCAGCAATTGTTTTAATAGAAACTAGTTTGAATTAGCACAGAATAGTAGAAGTTAATAATTCATTATGGTGGTTTTGGGTTTAGACATTGAGTGATATTATTTCAAGATGAAGTAGTTGTAATACAATTAAGGGCACATAAGAAACTGGTTTGGGGAACATTAATCAAGCATAAGAAACAAAAAGACAATTTGTGGTTGTTCTTCCTCATGTTCTTCCTCATGTATGAAAAAACATTTGCTTGAGAGTGGGGAGTGTCCTTTGTGCACCTGAACCTGTTCATGTGAAAAGCACATGCTACCTTTTGTGTTTTGTGATGATGACTGCGAAATTTAGGGATAAAAACCCACTATAATTTGCAATAAACGGCTTCTGCTCACTTTGAATAGTAGTCCAGTTCCTTTCTCCCCTAGCACCTACTCCATCTCACCTCCAGGAGCCTCTGAACCTTGCAGGAGCTGGAATCCCACACCAGTGCACATAATATTGGTCCTCAATATTGGAGCTGCTACTAGTGAAGTGAATGGTGACTCAATGGCCCAAGGCTCGGTCATTGAGTGTCTCTGAATCAGCAAAGACTAGGCCAAAGACCCTCGAAGAATGAAAGACATAAGCATGATGATTCTGCTCTAGAATAAGAGGAAAAATCATGGCCCATTGACCTGTACAAAGGCTTTCCCTTATTGTTACATCTAGTCACCTGTGCAGGGAGCAAGGAAGGTGAGAAAGAGAGAAGACTAAGCCATGGTGGAGATTGTTCTGAGTCTTATCTTCTGTGGGCACAGCTGCAGCAAAGCTTCCTCCAAATCCCCCTTCTCCTCTTCATCCTCTGAGATGGGGAGTGTCTATTTTTGCAAATAAGACCTCCTTCTTCCTGATGTCACCTGGGTCCTGGGTTAGGCCACACTGCCTTAGGGTGTCATGGGTGTAAGCAGCGTTGGGGTTGTGTAAGGTCAAGAGTTGAGGAGGTCACAGGTGTAAGCCCTGAACAGAGAACCCCAAGCAGGCCTGGTGAGTGGTCTCAGCACTGATCATCCCCAGACACTTCAGGAATGATCCTTGCATACCCCTGATGTCCAGACCTAGATACACCTTGTGTCTGGATAGCATAGCAATATACTAAGATTGATAGTGTAAAAGTGAAGTAAATTGTAATTTTTATTTTTCAGAAGCAAATTATTAGGCTATGGAATTTACATTAAATAATACATCTTGAAACAAAAATTGTTGAAGCTAAGTTCAGTTTCAAATATTGTAAAGACCTCATCTTGAGTGTAACACTAAAAAAGAATGTATAATTTTCTAGAATTCTACAGTCTTTTGGTGTATGTGTATCTGGAAGCAGAAGGCATGGGAGAAACCATATGTCCACCATGCAGTGACTGGGTCTGATTAGGGATCAGTATCCATTGGGCACTATTGTTCCTCAGTTATGTATCTCCCAGAATGAATTGTGTCATACTAGCCTATTATGGCCTTTGATGGAGACCCATGATTTTAACCTCTTGTTTTCTGTATGCAGTGGGTGCAAAGCTTGCAGATTTGTAGGTTGAGGGAGCCAGTGGGTTTCATAGCAAAGCAGGAAACATAAACAAAATGACTCATACTCTCTCTCTAATGAAGTCACTTTAGTCTCCACGGATTTTGTTTTTCAAATTGAGTTCAGATTAATTTTAGCTCACATTCTTAAGTTTTCTAAAATGCATTATTTATTTGTAAAAATAAAAAAATTAACTAATAAAGTGTTAACACAAATAGTAGTACAGGGGGTACCAGCAAGATGGCAACATGACAAGTCAGACTGTGATGATCTCCACAAAGGGTGGCTGCTTCAGCAGGTTCCCCCACGCTGCCATCACCACCACTGCCACCTCTGCAAAGGGTGGCTGCTACAGCCGATCCCACACAATGTGCTGCAACCACTGCCACCACCGCCTATGCCTCTGCAGAGGGTGGCTACTGCAGCCAGTCCCAGATGCTGCACTGCCGCCACAGCCCTCAGCTCCCAGCCCTGTGGAGTTTCCCAGCTCCCTCCCCAGTCCCAGGCCACCCATAGCACACTGCCCTGCAGTGCCTGGCTGTCTCGCACTGTGACTAGACCAGAGATCAGCTGGAGCCTGGAGTCCAATCAGTGGAGAGAGAGGATCCAGGAGGGTCAGGGAGGAGTCCCATGCTCAGTAAAGGGGTGCCCACCATGGCCATTTTCTCTGTCCCCAGGACCAGACAGAGACCTGCATAACCTCAAACATGGAACCTAAGGTAATCACATCTATTAGGGAGAGACAAAAGCCCTTTCCCCATGCTGGATTAGAAACAGGTCAGATCTGAGTGGCAGACCTGACAGACAACAAGTCAACTGAACCCAGATCTGACCCTAGCTGAAAGCAAAACTACCAGCCTGCAAAGAAAGTTAGAGATCATAGCTGAAAGGACGTTGTGCTCACAGGAAAGATCTCAAAGCAAGCTTGATTCATTACTTTTACTTTTTTATTTGAATTTTTATTCTTTGTCGATTTGTTTTGCACATTATTTGTTATATGTTTTACTTTTTTCTCTTTTCTTTCTCCTCTCTGTTTTTAATAATGTTTTTGTACTTGTCCTGTTTATGTTATTTTAATGATTTCTCTTTATTCCTCCTGTTTATATAGGGGAATTATATACCAATAGGGAGGTTGGTTGACTTGTGTGTTTGTATGATTGCTTGTATGTTTCAGTTTTTGTTTTACTCTTCTCTGTCCTTGTGTCTCTTTTCATTTGTTAGTCAGTACATTTGTCTGTTATCCTTCATACTCTTTTCCCTCTCCACCTTCCTCTTTCCCCCCTCCTTCCCTGTTCCATTCTTTTTCCATTTTCTTACCACATTTTGCTTTCAGGGAGCAAGCTTACACCCACTACATGAACAGATCACAAGGAAGTGGGAAGGGGGGTCCAGGTTACCCATATACCTGTCAGTGGATACTAACATCAGCAGATAGATTTTGAATCACAACTCCCCCCTCAATTAAGTCTCAAAACTGAAAATTTTAGCCCCCGACCCACAGTTCAGCCTCAGAATTTAACAAAGATAGAGGATTCACATAAGGAAGAAAAGGAGATTGAGCAAACAGAATTAAAAGCAACCCTGCTATCCCTGAACAATGGAACTAAATAAGAGGAGGAAAAAAGTGGGGAGGAAAGTATGCACAAATGAAGAAAAACCAAAAGAAGAATATGGGTCTCACACAGATCTCTGAGAGGTCAGACACTGAGAAACCAGACTTCAGAACACAAACAATAAAGAGCCCTCAGAATGACTGGTCACATACTACAAACCCAGACATCAAGACAGTAATAGAGAGAATAAAAAGAATTGAGGATAGACAAAAGGAAAATAGGAAGAAGTTGATAACTGAGATAACAGCAGTAAAGAATACTGTGATGGAAATAAATAGCAAATTAATAAGCATAGAAAGCAGAATAAGCCAAGCAGAAGAAAGAATCTCAGAGCTTGAGAACCAAAATATAGAACTGACCCAAACTCCAAATCATAAAAAGAAGCTTAAAAAGAACAAAACCTTCAAGAGATGAGCAATTATTTCAAAAGGCCGAACCTAAGAGTAATTGAACTTTCTGAGGCAGAAAGAGAGACAGAGACCACCCTGGAACAAACATTCCATGAAATCATTCAAGAAAACTTCCCTCACCTCATCAGTAATGCAAAAATTCAAATACAAGAGATCCAGAGAACCTCTGCATGACAACAAATGAGAAGACCAACTCCCAGACACTTAATAATTCACCTAAACAAAGTAGGTATAAAAGAAAAAAATCCTAAAGGCAGCAAGAAAAAAATTCTAAAGGCAGACTACCTACCGTGGAAACCAATAAGAATAGCAGCAGATTTATCTACAGAAACACTTAAGGCTAGGAAAGCATGGAGACCAATCTTCAAAGCTCTCAAAGATAAACATTTTCAAACAAGAATAACCTACCCAAATAAGCTGAGTTACATCATGAGGGAAAAGTAAAATCTTTCCCAGACATTCAATCCCTAAGAACGTATGCCAGATCTAGACTGGCTCTACAAAAAAAACACTTAAAAAAGTAGTAAATGCAGAAGAATTTTTTTTAAAAAACCGACAATGTTCTTCACAAGAGTGCAGAAAAAAGATTGAAAACACACATTAATCAACTCCAAAATCAAAAGAAAGAAAACAAACAGGAACAACAACTCTATAAGAACCTTATGACAGGGAGAAGCTCTCACATTTTAATAATTAGCCTCAATGTGAATGAACTAAATGCACCAGTGAAAAGACATAGAAAGGCAAAATGGACAAAATATCATCAGACAATATATTGTCTCTAAGAGGCTCATCTCACCAGAAAGGACACTCATATACTCAAAGTAAAAGGATGGGAAGCTACATTTCAGGTGAATGGGGGGAGGGAATCTGAAGTTACAATTTTAATATCAAGCAAAATATCCTTTAAGCTATCAAAAATCTAAAAAGATACAGAAGGTTACAACATAATGACAAAAGGTTGAATCCATCAACAAGAAATATCCATCCTAAAACATATATGCCCCCAATATAGAAATACCAACTTTCATAAAGCAGCTTCTAGGCAAACTTTAAAAAGATATTGATTCCAGCAGTATCATAGCTGGGGATTTTAATACCCCACTCACAACCCTAGACAGATCATCAGGACAAAAAAACCTGCAAGGAAATCTGGACCCTTAGGGTGATTCAATGAAATGGACTTAATTGATACCTACAGAACACTCCACCCAACGACTATAGAATATACGTTTTACTCATCACCACATGGAATGTACTCTAAGATCAGTCATATCCTTGGCCATGAGTCAAGCACAAACAAATTTCATAAAATTAAAATTTTGACATGCATCTTCTCAGACCACAGTGGAATAAAAATAAATATAAACACCAACAAAGTTCCCCCAAAACCCACAAAGACATGGACACTAAACAGCATAATGCTAAGCAATTTCTGGGTCACCATAGAAATCAAAAGAGAGATTAAAAGATACCTGGAGACAAATGAAAATGAGGAAACATCTTAACAAAATCTCTGGGATGACATGAAAGCAGTAGTAAGAGAGGAATTCATATCGCTACAGACACACATGCAGAATATGGAAAAATCACAAGTCAACAGCCTAACAAGTCATCTAAGGATGATGGAAAAGCAAGACCATCTAAACAGAAGAATTTGTTGACCAACTTCAACAGAAGAATCCAGATCAACAAAATAAAAGCCCAAATCTAGGACATAAAAGACAAAAAGATGCAGCTGGGCTTGGTGGCTCAGCCTGTAATCCCGCACCTTTGGGAGGCTAAGGTGAGTGGATTGCCTGAGACTGCTGGTTTGAGACCCACCTGAGCAGCGAGACCTCATCTCTACAATAAATCAAAAAATTAGCCGGGCCTGATAGCTCATGCCTGTAGTTCCAGCACTCAGAAGGTTGAGGTGGAAGGATCGCCGGAGCCCAGTGGGTCGAGACTGCAGTGGCTGGGAGTGGCCACTGCACTCCAGTCTGGGTGACGGAGTGAAACTCCAACTCAAAAAAAAAAAGATAATACAAAAAAAATCAACAAAACAAAAACCTGGGTCTTTGCAAGGATAAACAAGATTGATGGTTCCCTAGCTAGACTGACCAAGAAAAAGAGAGAAAAATCCCAAATAAACACAATCAGAAACACAAAAGATGAAGTCACATCTAACCCTGAAGAAATACAAAAGGGTCTCAGAAACTACTATGCACACTTGTATGGAAACAAACTTGAAAACCTAGAGGAAATTGAAGACTTTCTGACATCACACAACCACCCCAGGATGAAGCAAAAAGAAATTGAGTCCCTAAATAGACAAATAATCTAGGTAATTGACTATGTCATAAGAATGCTATCTACAAAAACAGCCTGAGAACAGATGGCTTTCCAGCAGAATTCTATAAAACATACAAGGAGGAACTGATGCCAATCCTGTTGAAAGTATTCCAGGCGATTGAGAAAGATGGAACTCTCCCCAAATCATTTTCTGAAGTTAACATCACATTGATACCCAAGTCAGGTAAATACCCAACAAGGAAAGAAAACTGCAGGCCAATATCCTTGATGAACATAGATGCTAAAATTCTCAACAAGATCCTAGCAAACCGGATTTAACAACACATCTCAAAAATCATTCACCCCGAACAAGTAGGCTTCAGCCCTAGGATGATGAGCTGGTTCTACATTCA
This sequence comes from Cephalopachus bancanus, assembly GCA_027257055.1. Lineage (NCBI taxonomy): Eukaryota > Metazoa > Chordata > Mammalia > Primates > Tarsiidae > Cephalopachus > Cephalopachus bancanus. The sequence continues at coordinate 146,215 of JAPVLO010000354.1, forward strand.
TAAGACCATAAATGTAATTAAATACATCAACAGATGTCAAGAAAATCCACATGAATATATCATTAGATGCAGAAAAAGCTTTTGATAAAATACAGCACCCCTTCTTGATAAAAAACCTGGAACATCTAGGCGTACATGGAACATACCTCAAAATAGTAAAAGCCGTCTACGAGAAACCCACAGCAAACATACTCCTAAACAGACAAAAATTGGAGCCATTTCCCCTGAAAACTGGAACAAGGCAAGAATGCCCACTCTCACCCCTCCTGTTCAATATAGTAATGGAAGTCCTGGCTAGAGCAATCAGAAAATAGAAGATGATGAGGGGTATCCAAATAGGAAAAGAGGAAGTCAAGCTATCTCTCTTTGCAGACGACATGATTGTCCACCTTGAAAACCCAAGAGAATTTTTCAAAAGCTTCCTTGCACTGATAAAGGACTTTGGCAAAGTCTCAGGGTGTAAAATAATTCTGCAAAAGACAATCACATTTATTTCCACCAATAATAAACAAACAGAAACACAAATAAAAAGCACAACCCCATTCACAATAGCCACCAAAAAAATGAAATGCCTTCGCATCTTCCTAACCAGAGACATGAAAGACTTTTACAATGAAAACTACAAAACACTGCTCAAAGAAATCAAAGATCACACAAACAAGTGGAAAAATATCCCATGCTCATGGATTGGAAGAATCAACATTGTGAAGATATCCATCTTACCTAAGGCAAACTACAGATTTAATGCAATACCTGTCAAATTACCAGCAACATTCTTCTCAGATCTAGAAAAAACAATACAGGAATTCATATGGAAACACAAACAACCAAGAATATCCGTAACAATCCTCAACAAAAAGAAAAAGAAAAAAAGCAAAGCAGGAGGTTTCACAATACCAGACTTTAAACTTTACTATAAAGCTGCAATAATCAAAACAGCTTGGTATTGGTACAAAAACAGCCATATAGACCAATGGAATAGAATTGAGATTCCAGAAGCAAATCCCCAATTTCTCAACCAACACTTCTTTGACAAAGCCTCCACCATGCACCACTGGAGAGAGGAGAACCTATTCACTAAATGGTTTTGGGAAAACTGGTTGACCTCATGCAAAAGATTCAAACAGGACCCCTATCTATCCCTATACACAAAAATTAACTCTAAATGGATCAGAGACCTAAATGTAAAACCTCAAACCATAAGAACTTTAGAAAATGCAGGAAACACCCTTATGGAAGTAGAAACTGGCATCCAATTCCTGAGCAAAACCCAAAACACATGGGCCATAATAGATAAGTGGGACCTCATTAAATTAACAATAGATAAGTGGGACCTCAAATTAACAAGCTTCTGCAAAGACAAGGAAACCATCAAGAGAGCAGGGAGACAGCCCACAGACTGGGAAAGAGTATTTTCCCACTCCATGTCTGACAAAGGCCTAACATCTAGGATCTACAAAGAACTCAAACATGCTGAAAAGAAAAAAACAACCCCATTACAAAGTGGGCAAAAGATATGAACAGACACCTCTCAAAAGAAGACATATGAGCAGCCAACAGATACATAAAGAAATGTTCAACCTCACTAGTCATCAAGGAGATGGAAATTAAAACTACACTGAGATGCCACCTAACTCCAGTCAGAATGGCCATTATCAATAACTCAAAAAATAACAGATACTGGGAGGATGTGGTGAAAAGGGAATACTTCTACACTGTTGGTGGGAGTGTAAACTAGTACAGCCTCTGTGGAAATCAGTGGGGTGAATCCTAAAAGCTCTAAAAATCAACCTTCCATATGACCTCACAATCTTCCTACTGGGAATATACCCTGAATAACTCAATCACTTTATAAAAAAGATACCGGCACATGTATGTTTAATGCAGCATTGTTCACAATAGCAAGATCATGGAACCAACCATGCTGTCCATCTAAAGAGGACTGGATTTTTTTAAATGTGGTACATATGCACAATGGAATGTTGCACAGCCATAAAAAAGGACAAAATCATGAATTCTGCAGCAACCTGGATGGAATTAGAGCTTATAATACTGAGTGATCTCTCATAGAAACAAAGTTCTGAGTATCACATGTTCTCACTCATAAGTGGACCTTGAACAACTATCGTAATGCTATAAGAAAAGAATTGTCAGTGGCGGGAAACTATGGGGAGGAAGGGAGGGGAAGGGAGATGGGATTAACTGTAGTCAATATCTTTCTGGGGATGGGGGGTACACCTCATCAACAAGGGTACCTGCACAATACATATTTGTATACCTAACCCTTAACTGTATCCCACAATTTTAAAATAAAAAATATGCTTAAAAAAAGAAGCTCCTCTCTTATGACACTCCATGTTCCCCCATGGCAGGCTATTCTTCATGGCCATTGTCACTTGTCCCCCTCTTCACCTTTGATTATTCAAGAAAACTTCAAGAAGAGGCCATTGATATTTAAAAAAGAAATATCTGCTGCCCTTGTGGCTCCTTTACCCTGAGGAAGGTGACCAAGGACAGCAGCCTTCTCAGAATGCAGTCAGGAGCTACAGACCTGAGATGGGATGCCAGGGTGACTCAGGCCCCCACACAAGGTGGGGTGTGTGCATCAGGGTGAGATTAGGGCTTTGGGGAAGTATAGAATGGTTGGAGTCTTATAGTGAGATCAGGAAGAGGACCCAGAACTTCCAAACACCATGTCTAAGTCCTCTACTCACAGTCCAATGTAACTTAATAAGTCAAATACCCTTGTATAGCACATTGTGTGAGACATTATTCTACTCACATTGTGAATACTAATATTATTTTTCCAGGGACCTAATCCACAACTGTAGTTGCAATGCTATTATATGTTGACATGGATTATTTATATGTGTGTGTGAACATACATTATATATGTGTATATGTTTGATGTTTTCTTCTGCATGATTCAGAAAAATTTCAACCTAATATTTCTCATAGTGAGTCAGACAAAACAAATTGATGCCTGTGACCTTGACAATCTGATTCACCAAGATAACACCAAAAACCTGGAAACTATTAACACTTTAGCCATTCAATAAGTATTTTTGAATTGAAAAATAAGTAGGAATTCTGGTAAGATGGCGACGGGGCAAACCAGTCTGTGAAAACCTCTGCAAAGGAGAACTGCAGTGGGTCTCTGACTCTCGCCCCGGGGGCTACGGACCCCAACATCTCAGTCTGCTCTTCATATGGAGCTCGGCCGTTGCCACCGCTGGAGCATCACAGCAGTCTGGACAACCACTGCAGCACAGACACCACCACTGCAGATGCTGCAGCCACCACCGCAGCCACCGCCACCGCCGCCGGTAGCACATTGCACCACCCGGGCCAGAGGCAATCCACAACTTCAGTCCTTGAAGCCCCTTCAGGGAAGATCTGCTGGGATCGCTGCCACCTCTCCTGCGACTGAGAAGTCCTGCCCTCTGTAAGTCTCCGGCCGTCTGCCCTGAGGCAGGCAGACATCTTGCCATCTTCAGCCTCTGCCGTCCCTGTCTGGCCCCAACCCCTCTGGGGCGAGCAGCTGAGATAGCATCACTTGCTGGTGATTCAAGGTAACAACACCGAAACGGGAGAAACAAGCTTGATAAAGACATAGGCCAGAGTGGTGAACAGAGGGTGATCTGAACTGTTCTTCACAGCAGACCAGGAGCAACTAACCCTAACTGCAAATTAATTTACCAGCTTGAAGAGAAAGCTAGAAATCAGACCTGAAAGGACATTGGACTTAAACGAAATGTCTCAGAGTGTGCTTCATTGATTCTGCTAGTTTAATGACTTAATTCTATTACTACTATATTGTTTCTTTTTTTCTTTTTTTCCTCTTCCTTTTCTTCTCTTTTCTTCTCTCTGTAAACCATATCTTTGTATGGAGGAACAGCACACTAATAAGGTGGTTGGATAGCTGGAATGTTAGCATCACTATATGTTTTATTTTTGTCTGTATGAGAGTTGGTTCATCTGCGGCTGTGGTCTATTGTTTTTATCTGTTTCAGTATAGGCCTCTCTGTATAATTGTTGGCACACTCATTTGTTTCCCCCCCCCTTACTCCTCTATCTCTCCACCCTCCTCTTCAACCCTCTGTCTGCTCCATTCTCTCCCCTCTGCTAACCACATTTTATTTCAGGGAGTAAACTTACAGCCCCACTACACAGACAGATTCCAAGGCAGTGGGAAGTGGGTTCCAGATTATTCACACACCTGTCAGCAAATACCAGGACATGCAGATAGATTTTGAATCACAACTCCCCCCTTAAGTAAATCTCAAAACTGAAAAAAAGGACAACCCCCAACCTACAGTGCAACTCTAGAACTGAACAAAGTAAAAGGGTATACATAAAGAATAGGAGATTGAACAAACCAATCCCTTACCCCCGAATAACAGAATTAAAGAAGACAGTGATGTGGAGGGAAGGAAAAAGTAGGGAGGGGGGAAAACTGCACAAATGAAGAAAACCCAAAAGAAGAATATAGGTCTCACACAGACCCCTGGGATATCAGACACTGAGAAAACAGATTCTGGAACACAAACAATGAAGAGCCTGCAGAATGACTGGTTACATGCAACAAACCCAGACATCAAGACATTAATGGAGAGAATTTAAAAAATTGAGGAGAGACAAGAGGAAAATAGGAAGGAGCTGATGTCAGAAATGACAGCAGTAAAGAATACTGTGATGGAAATGAATAACACACTAATAAGCATGGAAAGCAGAAACAGCCAAACAGAAGAAAGAATCTCAGAGCTCGAAGACCAAAACACAGAACTAGCCCAAACTGTCAAAAGCATAGAAAAGAAGCTCAAAAAGACAGAACAAAACCTGCAAGAGATGTCGATCAATTCAAGAGACCAAACTTAAGAGTAATTGAACTTCCTGAGGCAGAGAGAGAAACAGAAACCACACTAGAACAAACTTTTCATGAAATCATTCAAGAAAACTTCCCTCATCTCATCAAGGATGAAAAAATTCAAACACAAGAGATTCAGAGAACCCCTGCAAGACAACAAATGAGAAGACCAACTCCAAAGACACATAATAATTCGCCTAAACAAAGTAGTTATAAAAGGAAAAATCCTAAAGGCAGCAAGATAAAAAGGCCAGACTACCTACCAGGGAAAACAAATTAGAATAGCAGCAGATTTATCCACAGAAACCCTTCAGGCTAGGAGAGCCTGGAGCCCTATCTACAAAGTTCTAAAAGAGAAACAATTTCAACCAAGAATAACCTACCCAGCCAAACTAAGTTTCATTAGTGAGGGAGAATTAAAATCTTTTCCAGATATTCAATCCCTAAGAACCTACGCTGCCACCAGACCACCTCTACAAGAAACACTTAAGAAAGTACTGAACACAGAAGAAAAAGAAAAAAGAACAACAACATTCTTCTCAAGAGTACAGGCAAAAGATCAAAAACACACATGAACCAACTCCAAAACCCAAAAAAAGGCAACAAACAAACAGGAACAACTCTCTAAGAACCTTATGACAGAGATCAACTCTTGCATTTCAATTATTAGCATAAATGTGAATGGACTAAATGCACCACTAAAAAGACATAGAATGGAAAAATGGATAAAATATCATCAGGCAACAATCTATTGCCTTCAACAGACTCACCTCACTACAAAGGACACCCACAGACTCAAAGTAAGAGGATGGGAAACAAACATTCAGGCAAACGGAATACAAAAGAAAGGAGGAGTAGTGATCTTAATTTCAGACAAAATACCCTACAAGCTATTAAAAATCAAAAAAGATACAGAAGGCCACTACATAATGATAAGAGGCTCAATCCATCAACAAGAAATATCTATCCTAAACATATCTTCACCCAACATAGGTGCGCCAACTTTCATAAAGCAACTTCTAGGAAAACTAAAGAAAGATATTGACTCTAACACCATCATAACTGGGGACTTTAATACCCCACTCACAACCCTAGACAGATCAACAGGACAAAAAATCAGCAAGGAGATCCGGACCCTCAATGTGACTTTGGACCAAATGGACTTAATTGACACCTACAGAACACTCCATCCAAAGACCACAGAATACACATTCTACTCATCACCACATGGAACATATTCTAAGATCGACCACATACTCGGCCATAAATCAAGCATAAGCAAATTTAAAAGGACTGAAATTCTACCATACACCTTCTCAGACCACAGTGGAATAAAAATAAACATTGACACCAACAAAGTCCCCCCAAAACCCACAAAGACATGGACACTAAATAGCATGATGCTAAACAACTCTTGGGTCAATGATGAAATCAAAACAGAGATCAAAAGATACCTGGAAACAAATGAAAATGAACAAACATCTTATCAAAATCTCTGGGATGCCATGAAAGCTGTGGTAAGAGGGGAATTTATATCCCTACAAACACACATGAGGAAAATGGAAGGAACAGAAATTAACAACCTAACAAGTCACCTAAAGAAGCTGGAAAAGCAAGACCACAAAAACCCTAATTTCAGCAGAAGAATCCAGATCACCAAAATAAAAGCCCAAATCCAGGACATAGAAGACAAAAGGATAAGACAAAAAAATCAATGAAACAAAAAGCTGGTTCTTCGAAAGGATAAACAAGATCGATGGTCCCCTAGCTAGACTGACTAAGAAAAAAATGAGAAAAAGAACAAATAAGCACAATCAGAAGCACAAAAGAAGAAGTCACATCTGATCCTGAGGAAATACAAAAGATCATTAGAGACTACTATGTATACTTGTATGGAAACAAACTTGAAAACTTTAAGGAAATGGAGGACTTTCTGACATCACACAACCTACCTAGGTTGGAACAAGAAGAAATTGAGACCCTAAATAGACAAATAACAATCAAGGAAATTGACTACGTAATAAGAAAACTTCCTACCAAAAAAGCCCTGGTCCAGATGGCTTTCCAGCAGAATTCAACAAGACATTTAAGGAGGAGCTGATACCAATCCTGCTGAAGGTATTCCAGGTGATTGAAAAACATGGAACTCTCCACAAATCATTTTACAAAGCCAACATCACATTGATACCCAAGCCAGGTAAAGACCCAACAAAGAAAGAGAACTACAGGCCAATATCTTTCATGAACATAGATGCTAAACTTCTCAACAAGATCCTAGCAAACCAGATTCAGCAATACATCTCAAAAATCATCCACCATGACCAAGTAGGTTTCATTCCTGGGATGCAAGGCTGGTTCAACATTCGTAAAACCATAAATGTAATTAAATTCATCAACAGATGTCAAAACAAAAACCACATGATCATATCATTAGATGCAGAAAAAGCTTTTGATAAAATCCAGCACCGCTTCTTGATTAAAACCCTTGAACATCTAGGCATACGGGGATCATACCTCAAAATAGTAAAAGGCATCTACGAGAAACCCACAGCCAGCATACTCCCAAATGGACAAAAATTGGAACAATTCCCCTGAAAACTGGAACTAGACAAGAATACCCACTCTCACCCTTCCTGTTCAACATAGTATTGGAAGTCCTGGCTAGAGCAATCAGAGAAGAGGAGGCAATCAGGGGTATCCAAATAGGAAAAGAGGAAGTCAAGTTATCTCTCTTTGCAGATGATATGATTGTGTACCTTGAAAACCCAAGAGAATCTGTCAAAAGCCTCCTTACATTGATAAAGGCCTTTGGCAAGGTCTCAGGATACAAAATAAATGTACAAAAGACAATCGCATTTCTCTAAACCAATAATAAACAAACAGAAACCCAAATAAAAAACACAATTCCATTCACAATAGCCACAAAAAAAATGAAATACCATGGCATCTTCCTAACCAGAGACGTGAAAGACCTTTACAATGAAAATTACAAAACACTGCTCAAATAAATCAAAGATGACACAAACAAGTGGAAAAATATCCCATGCTCATGGATTGGAAGAATCAACATTGTGAAGATGTCCATCTTACCTTAGGCAAATTCAATGCAATACAAATTCAATGCAATACCCATCAAATTACCAGCAACATTCTTCTCAGACCTGGAAAAAACAACACAGGAATTCATATGGAAACACAAACGTCCAAGAATAGCCAGAACAATCCTCAGCAAAAAAAAAAAAACAAAGTAGGTGGTATCACATTACCAGACTTCAAACTTTACTATAAAGCTACAATCATCAAAACAACTTGGTATTGGTACAGGAACAGGCATATAGATCAATGGAATAGAATTGAGATTCCAGAAGCAAAACCTCAATTTCTCAACCAACTCATCTTCGACAAAACCTCCACCACCTACCACTGGGGAGAGGAGAACCTATTCAGTAAATGGTGCTGGGAAAACTGGCTGACCACATGCAGAAGATTGAAACAGGACCCCTATCTATTCCCATGCACAAAGGTTAACTCCAAATGGATCAGAGACCTAAATGTAAAACCTCAAACCATAAGAACCTTAGAAAATGAAGGACATACCCTCATGGAAATAGGAACTGGCATCCAAATCCTGAACAAAACCCAAAACCCACAACTCATAAGAGAGAAGATAGACAAGTCAGACCTTATTAAACTGACAAGCTTCTGAAAAGCCAAAGAAACCATCAAGAGAGCAGGGAGAAGCCTACAGACTGGGAAAAAGTATTGGCCAACTCCAGGTCTGACAAAGGCTTAACATCCTGGATCTACAAGGAACTCAAACATTCTGAAAAGAAAAAAACAAACAACCCCATTATAAAATGGACAAAAGATATGAACAGACACTTCACTAAAGAAGACATTCGAGCAGCCAACAAACACATGAAGAAATGCTCAACCTCACTAATCATCAGGGAGATGCAAATCAAAACCACACTGAGATACCACCTAACTCCAATCAGAATGGCAATTATCAACAACTCAAAAAATAACAGCTGCTGGAGAGGGTGTGGTGAAAAGGGAACACTTCTACACTGTTGGTGGGAGTGTAAACTGGCACAACCTCTGTGGAAAGCAGTGAGGCAATTCCTAAAAGCTCTAAAAATCGACCTTCCATATGACCCCGCAATCCCCCTACTGGGAATATACCCTGAAGAACTCAAATCACTCTATAAAAAAGATACCTGCACATGTATGTTTATCGCAGCATTGTTCACAATAGCAAGAACCTGGAAACAACCATGCTGCCCATCAAAAGAGAACTGGATTTTAAAAATGTGGTACATATACATGATGGAATACTACGCAGCCATAAAAAAGAACAAAATCATGAATTTCGCAGCAACCTGGATGGAACTAGAGTCTATAATACTGAGTGACCTCTCACAGAAACAAAGATCTGAGTATCACATGTTCTCACTCATATAATGGACCTTAAACATCCAATGTAATACTATAAGAAAATGACTGATGGTACTGGGAAACTATGGGGGGGGTGGGATTAACAGTCGCAAAAATCTGTCTGGGGATGGGGAACACCTCTTATCAACAGGGTGCCTGAATGGAACATAATTGTACACCTAACCCTTAACTGTACCCCACAAAATCATAATAAAATATATTGATTAAAAAAAAAAAAGAAAAAGAAGCAAATAAAAATGCACAGATTTCCACCTACCCCAGCCCATGGATATGTGTGTGTGTGTGCGTGCGTGTGTGCGTGCGTGTGTGTGTGATGAAAATATTCTTTTAGTATCCTTCTTTATTTGATAATAATCCTTCTCCAAGTTCTCAGCCAGAATTGTGAGAGTCAGCTTAGACACATTCATGTATGTCACCGATAATATCCATGCAATCTCCAATGTAATTTCACAACCAAAAATGTTCACAAATCTCCCTTCCTTTCATGTCCATGATAACTAAGCTAGATCTGCCCACCAGCAACTCCTGTCTTCCTGCCCCAGGTCTCCTTCATTTTATTCGCATTGCAGCTGGAGAAGTACAGACCTAGTGCCAACATAAGCCCACCCCTCCTACCTCATAGTCCTTCAGTGATTCTGCATGCCCTTCTCAGAGGGTCATCGTATTGATCTGTCCTGACCTCCCTCTTCTGCTCTGCAGTCTCCTTTCAAGGAGCTCCTTCTGGACCCCTCCCTGCTCCAATGACCCAAGGCATAGGCCAGTGTAATTTTTCTTACTGACTTGAATGACCAATGTAACTTCTCTGATTAGAGTGCTTTGACTCTCACTCTTCATCCATCTCACTTATTCTGAATGTCTCACATGAGACACCACTCCTGTGTTTAAGGTTTGTTTAACAAACTCTCCCACCCTCACCCCCATTCCTACCCAGACTCTTACCCTTGTAGGTTTCCAGTTCCACTCTACTTCATCTCTACTCTCTCAGCTCCTGCTCAGTGGCTGATAATTAACAGCAGAAATGAAGGTGCAAATACACAGAACTTTGTTTTGTTTGTAATTAGGAAAATGTTTATGATTTCATCAGATGAAAAGCTATGTGTACAATGTCCTGGGGACTGCAAGACTATTATTTCCTGCTTGGAGACCCCGGAACCACTTTTCTCAAGATGGTCCACAGTGCCCCCTGCTGGATCCACAGCCACAATCCCTCCAGGGTCTGAGGAATGTGAATACTAAATCCATGATTTTGCCAATCACATTGGATCACCGTGGATAGAGGTCCTGAAGTACTGGGTCACACAGAAAACAGAAGTGACCATTCTTACTTCTCCAAGAGGGACCTTACCGGTACCTTGGAAACGCTTGTGTTTGAGGAAAAGATAAATCTTAAAGTTATGTTACAGATTTTACAAGAAGATAAGTTATTTAAACAGCAAAATAATTCTCCTGTCCTAAACATTGTCTTTTTACTCCCTTAGCCATTCCTTCTTCCCTACTCCATAAGCTCAGGCAACCACACATATTTTTAGTGTCTCCATACTTTTTACCTTTTCCAGAAAGTTTTATCGTAATTGTACAATATGCACCACTTTCTGATTGACTTCTTTCACCCAAAAATTTGCATTTAATTTTCCATGTCTTGTTATGTCTTGAAAGCTCATTTATTTTTAATCACGGAATAACATTCCATTGTATAATGTACCACAATTTATTTAAGCATTAACCTATTGGTGGGCATTCTGGTTACTTCTAGGTTTCAGCATTTATGAATACAGCTGATATAAACAGTTATGTGTATGTTCTGTTGATGGCACATATTTTCAACTTATTTGGACTAACTGTGATTGCTGGGTTGTACAGTGAGAGAGTGCTGATCTGTGCAAGAATCTACCAGGCTGTCTTCCAAAGTAGCTGTCAGCATCCTGCATCTCCACCCAGGCAAGAATGGGAGTTACTCTAAGGTAGTTTAGCACTATTGCTAGTTGAACCATGTGTTTAATGAGGACTCTCTATACTGGTGACTTAAAACCCAGATAACCTTAAAACTTTTGGTAAAATTCTTAAGGTCAAATCTAATTACTTGTTTGACCTCCCTGATGGCTCTAATCCCCTGCTGTCTTCTCTATCCTGGACAGTGGTTCTCTGATGATGCAAACTTCTCATTCAGAACATTTCTACAGGGAATAAGCACTTGCAGATATTAGCACAGTAATCTAAAACTATTCCCCTCCAGAATTCTGGCTCCTTTTAGTTTTCAATATCTTAGCATTTCTCTGATGTTGTATAAAAACTGTATGATTTGTAATTCACTAATTGTAACTTGTAATACGTCATCTATGTCACAAAACTCAACAGAGAAATCATTCTACGACCCAGAAGTAGAATTTCTGGGACATCATTTTGAAGATCTCTTTCACGCCTGGGTGAAAATCTGGTCCACTTTTCTGCACCCTTGACTCTGTGGCAAGAAATATAGACCCCAATGTCTATCCCATTTCCCTCAAAACCATTAAGCCGTGGAACAAACCAGCAGCAGATTGATCAATTTGGGAAGAATTGTTATCTTAACCACAATTAGTGTTTGAATCCCAAACTAAGAATGTCTATTTATTTATTTAATTTGTATCCATTTATCTTGAGACAGCTTATAGTTTTCAGTGTACAAGACTTTCAATTGTCTCAGCTTTATTTTTAATATTTCATATTGGTGCTATTATAAATATTGTTTTTGTTTTAATATATTAATGGTTCATTGCAAGTATATAGAATATTATTCATTTTTGCCTGATGATATTGTATCACAAAACCAAGATTAAGGCACTTTAGCCAGAAATATCTCTGAGTTATTCCAAATTCTGAACAGTGTGTGATTAAAATCAGCCTCATTCTGTCTCCTTCAATGTCTCCAGTGAGAGTTTTTTTTTTACTCTAATCAAAAAATTTTACCTCTGAAGACATAAAGAGCATAAGAATATATCAGGAATCTGAAAACTGAACTGAAGTAAAGGTTATGACATTTTAAGGTCTACCAATTTGAAGAAAATTGGGTACTGGTTGAAGATCTACAACAGAAGTCCTCCTTCCCACCCCTGAGCTAGACTTCATCAGAGCCACCAACATGACTCATGGCAGCAGGCCAGGAGAGTGGAGGGAGGTTTTAGTCTCACTTCCCTGTCAGTCTGGAGCACTGTGAAGTATTAACGCTGTCAAGCCATATCATACAATAATTGTCAGTCTTGACTTCAGGCTGCAGCCCAGAGATGTGCAGAATTCCTGAACTGGCCCATGGCCCAGGCATCTTTAAATTCAGAAAGGTGACTGAGGACCCCAGAGCCCTGGTGCTTACCTCAGTCTGAGCAGCAGTACAAGACATACCTGCGAGGGCTCCCTGGCTTCTGTTGGTACCAGTATACATTTATTTTACTAACATTGATGTCACTGCTCAGGGTGGAAGTGAGTCTGGTTTGATGCTCCCAGGGATGCAGAGAGAAACTGGCCAAGGAAATCTTGGAGAGGAAATCTGGAAACACACATGGGTGATGGGGCAGTTAAAAATTAAGCCACAGTGGGACAGGACTGCCCAGGCTTGTCTCATCCAACCCATTAACTTTACAGAGGAGAAGCTATTCATGCAAATGTGTTGCCATGACCATGTATCCTTATAAAAGGCCTGAGGGCCTGTGGACAGTGAATGCCTGATGGCCAAGACCTGAAGGGAGGCAGGTACTGGGACCACAGCAGAGAACACATGCTGAGTCCATATCAGTGAACACTGTGTTCACCTCCCTGTAACCATCCCAATAGGAGTCTTTTGGGAAGTTCATCAGTGAACCATTTTCTGGGTCTCCAGAAACTGCCCCCAAGGTACCCACTGATGGCAACATGTAAAACTTCAGTCTACTTCTGGTCCTGGAACTCTGTCATTTCACTTTATATCTCTCTTTTTTGGGGGGGAGTTGAAGTCTCACTCTGTCGCCCAGGCTGGAGTGCAGTGGCATGCTCACGGCCACCACAGCCTCAACATGCTGGGCCCAGGTAATCCTTCTGCTCAGCCTTCCAAGTAGCTGGGACTACAGACACATACTACCATGCCTGACCAATCTTTGATTCATTGTAGAGACAAAGTTGCCCAGGCTGGTTTCAAACCCCTGGACTCAGGCAATCCTCTTGCCTTCACCTCCCAAAGTGCCTGACAATTTCACATATCTTGATTGAAACCTCTGTGCACCAAGTACTGATCTCAGATCAGTATTACTAATATTAATGGATTCTGTGTCTTTGAGGAGTTTTTTTTTACATCAAAGGAAAAACTTACCAAGAATCAGAAGCAGAGTGAATATAAAACAATTCCATTATGCAGAAGGGTGGTCTTAGGCATTGTCCCTACACAGGAGCATTTAGGAAATCTCAGAGAGGACATCCTTCAGATTGCCTCTTGAAAAAATTTGGATGTAGAGCTCTCTGGGTAAGAATGGAAATTTTAGGCATTCTGGGAAAAAAAAGACGAAACTAACCTCAGAGCAGGAAGGAGTACAGCAGCTCTCAGCAGGGCAGAGCCTGTGAGGGAACTTTACAGACGAGGAGTGGGGTGGGGAAAGACTCTGGCAGGACATAGTGGTGAGGACTCAAAAGCATCAAAGGGGATAAGATGGATTTGAAAGAGGTTTAGGAGACAATGCACAGTGGATATATGGTGTAAGGAAATAAGAATAAATTGTGAAGAGGTGGACAAGGTGGACACTGGGAAGTTTGAGGATGTGCACATCCACCTACCATACTTAGGACAGGGAAATATTGAACACTGAATATTTTCAAATGTGTCTTTAAGAGTCTGCAGTTGAGAAGAACTGCTTTTGCAATAGTCCTCCATGTTTCTTGACAGTTTTTCTTGTCTTTTTCTGCTTCTGAAAAACAACGAAGTCTTTGTTAGTTCATCTCTTTAAAGTGCATGTCTTAAAATTTCACCAGTGGGAATTAATTCATGGTTTGAATCAGTTTTTCAATCTCTTAACCTGTAGTCTCTTAACCTACAGGCACTGGCTCACTAGGATTGCTTTTCTTTGTTTTAATACATATATTTTATTCTAAAATTGTGGGGTACAGTTAAGGGTTAGGTATACAAATATGCATTGTGCATGTACCTTTGTTGATGAGATGTGCTCCCCTGTCCCTAGACAGATATTGACTACCGTTCATCCCACCTCCCTTCCCCTCCCTGCCTCCCCCTAGTTTCCTGCCTGACAATCCTTTTCTTATAGTATTACAATAGCTGTTCAAGTTTCACTTATGAGTGAGAACATGTGATACTCAGATCTTTGTTTCTGTGAGAGATCACTCAGTATTATGAACTCTAATTTCACCCAGGTTGCTGTAAAATTCATGGTTTTATTCTTTTTTATGGCTGTGTAATATTCCATTACGTATATGTACATTTTTTTAATCCAGTCCTCTTTGGATGGGCAGCACGTTTGGTCCCATGGTCTTACTATTGTGAACAATGCTGCGATAAACATACATGTGCAGGTGCCTTTTTTATAGAGTGATTTGAGTTCTTCAGGGTATATTCCCAGTAGGGGGATTGCGGGATCATATGGAAGGTCGATTTTTAGGGCTTTTAGGGATTGCCTCACTGATTTCCACAGCGGCTGCACTAGTTTACCCACCAACAGTGTAGAAGCGTTCTCTTTTCACTACATCCTCTCCAGTATTTGTTATTTTTTGAGTTATTGATAATGGCCATTCTGACTAGAATTACGTGGTATCTCAGTAGAGTTTTAATTTGTATTTCCTTGTTGACTATGGAGGTTGAACAGTTCTTCATGTATCTGTTGGCCACTAGTATGTCTTCTTTTGAGACATGTCTGTTCATGTTTGCCCACTTTGTAATGGGGTTCTTTGTTTTTTTTCTTTTCAGCACGTTTGAGTTCTTTGTAGATCCTAGATGTTAGGCCTTTGTAAGACATGAAGTGGGCAAATACTTTTTCCCAGTCTGTGGGCTGTCTCCCTGCTCTCTTGATGGATTCTTTGTCTTTGCAAAAGCTTGTCAGTTTAATGAGGTCCCACTTGTCTATCGTATCTTTTATGGCCCGTGTGTTTCGGGTTTTGCTCAGGAATTGGATGTCAGTTCCAAATTCCATAAGGGTGTGTCCTGCATTTTCTAAAGTTCTTATGGTTTGAGGTTTTACATTTAGGTCTCTGACCCATTTAGAGTTAAATTTTGTGTATGGGGATAGATAGGGCTCTAGTCTGAATCTTCTGTATGTGGTCAGCCAGTTTTCCCAGCACCATTTATTGAATTGGTTCTCCTCTCCCCAGTGGTGGGTGTTGGAGGCTTTGCCGAAGATGAGTTGTTTAAGAAATTGAAGTTTTGCTTCTGGAATCTCAATTCTATTCCATTGGTCTATATGACTGTTCTTGTACCAATACCAAGCTGTTTTTATTATTGTAGCTTTATAGTAAAGTTTAAAGTCTGGTAGTGTGATACCTCCTGCTTTGTTTTTTGATGTTTTTGGGGGTTTTTTTTTATTGTTTTTTGTTTTTTGGTTTTTTGCTGAGGATTGCTCTGGCTATTTTTGGTCATTTGTGTTTCTATATGAATTCCTGTATAGTTTTTCTAGATCTGAGAAGAATGTTCCTGGTAATTTGATGGAAATTGCATTAAATCTGTAGTTTTCCTTAGGTAAGATGGACATCTTCAAAATGTTGATTCTTCCAATCCATGAGCATGGGATATTTTTCCACTTGTTTGTGTCATCTTTGATTTCTTTGAGCAGTGTTTTGCAGTTTTCATTGTAAAGTTCTTTCACATCTCTGGTTAGGAAGATGCCAGGGTATTTCAATTTTTTTATGGCTATTGTGAATGGGATTGTGCTTTTTATTTGGGTTTCTGTTTGTTTATTGGTGTAAAGAAATGTGATTGTCTTTTGCAAATTTATTTTATACCCTAAGACTTTGCCAAACTCCTTTATCAGAGCAAGGAGGTTTTTGACAGATTCTCTTGGGTTTTCAAGGTACACAATCATGTCATCTGCAAAGAGAGGTAACTTGACTTCCTCTTTTCCTATTTGGATACCCCTGATCGCCTTCTCTTTTCTGATTGTGCTAGCCAGGACTTCCAATACTAAATTGAACAGGAGGGGTGAGAGTGGGCATCCTTGTCTTGTTCTACTTTTCAGGGGAAATGGTTCCAATTTTTGTCTGTTTAAGAGTATGCTGGCTGTGGGTTTCTCATAGACGGTTTTTACAATTTTAAGGTATGTTTCCAAGAATGCCTAGATGTTCAAGGATTTTTATCAAGAAGGGGTGCTGTATTTTATCAAAAGCTTTTTCTGCATCTAATGATATAATCATGAGGTTGTTTTGACATCTGTTGATGTCTTTAATTACATTTATGGTTTTACGAATGTTGAACCAGCCTTGTGTCCCAGAGATGAAGCCTACATGGTCATGATGGATGATTTTTGAGATGTGTTGTTGAATCTGGTTCACTAGGATCTTGTTGAGAATTTTAGCATCTATGTCCATCAAAGATATTGGCCTATAGTTCTCTTTCTTTGTTGGGTCTTTACCTGGCTTGGGTATCAATGTGATGTTGGCTTCATGAAATGATTTGGGGAGAGTTTCATATTTCTCAATCGCCTGGAATACTTTCATTAGTGTTGGTATCAGCTCCTATTTAAATGTCTTGTAGATTTCTGCTGGAAAGCCATCTGGTCCAGGGTTTTTATTTGTAGGTAGTTATCTTATTACATAGTCAATTTTCTTGATTGTTATTGGTCTATTTAGGGTCTCGATTTCTTCTTGTTTCAACCAAGGCAGGTGTATGATGTCAGAAAGTCCTCCATTTCCTTAAGGTTTTCAAGTTTGTTTCCATACAAGTGTACATAGTAGTCTCTAACAGTCTTTTGTATTTCTTCAGGGTCAGATGTGACTTCATCTTTTGTATTTCTGATTGTGTTATTTGGGTTTTTTCTCTCTTTTCTTGGTCAGTCTAGCTAAGGGACCATTGATCTTGCTTATCCTTTCAAAGAACCAGCTTTTTGTTTCATTGATTTTTTTGTATTATCTTTTTGTCTTCTCTTTCCTGGATTTGGGCTTTTAGTTTGGTGATCTGGATTCTTCTGCTGAAGTTAGGGTTTTGGTGATCTTGCTTTGCCAGCTTCCATAGGTGACTTGTTAGTCTGTTAATTTGTGATCCTTCCATTTTCTTCATGTGCATTTGTAGAGATATGAATTCCCCTCTTAGTGCTGCTTTCATGGCATTCTAGAGATCTTGGTAAGATGCTTCTTCATTTTCATTTATTTCCAAGTATATTTTAATCTCTGTTTTGATTTCATCATTGACCCGGGAGTTGTCTAGCATCATGCTATTGAGTGTCCATGTCTTTGTAGGTTTTGGGGGAAACTTGTTGTTGTTTATGTTTATTTTTTTTCCACTGTGGTCCGAGAAGGTGCATGGCAAAAATTTCGATCTTTTGAAATTGGTTTATGCTTGATTTATGGCAAAGTATGTAGTCGATCTGAGAGTACATTCCATGTGGTGATGAGTAGAGTGTATATTCTGTGGCTGTTGGGTGGAGTGTTCTGTAGGTATCAATTAAGTTCATTTGGTCAAGAGTCACATTGAGATTCAGGATCTTATTGCTGATTTTTTTGTCCTGATGATCTGTCTAAGGTTGTGGATGGAGTATTAAAGTCCCCAGCTATGACAGTGTTAGAGTCAATATCTTTTTTGAGTTTTCTTAGAAACTGCTTTATGAAAGTTGGCACTCCTATTGGGTGCATACATGTTTAGGATAGATATTTCTTGTTGATGGATAGAACCTTTTATCATTAATTAGTGGCCTTCTGTATCTTTTTTAATTTTTTATAGCCTAAAGGGTATTTTTCTGAGATTAATATCATGACTCCACATTACTTTTGTGTTCCATTCGCCTGAAAATTAGATTCCCATCCTCTTACTTTGAGTCTATGAGTGTCCTTTCTAGTGAGGTGAGTCTCTTGAAGGCAATAGATTGTTGCCTGGTGATATTTTATCCATTTTGCCATTCTATGTCTTTTCAGTGGTGCATTTAGTCCATTCACATTCAGGCTCATTATTGAAATGTGAGGGTTGATCCCTATCATAAGGTTATTACAGAGTTGTTGTTGTTGTTCCTGTTTGTTTGTTGTATTTCTTTTGGTTTTAAATTTGGTTCATGTGTGTTTTAAATCTTTTTCCTGTACTCTTGTGAAGAACATTGTTGTTGTTGTTGTTTTCCGTTACTTCTATGTTCAATACTTTCTTAAGTGTTTCTTGTAGAGGTGGTTGGTGACAGCGTAAGCTCTTAGGGATTGGATATCTGAGAAAGATTTCAATTTTCCCTCACTGATGAACCTTTGGCTGGGTAGATTATTCTCAGCTGAAATTGTTTGTCTTTTAGAACTTTGAAGATAGGGTTCCAAGTTCTCCTAGCCTGAAGAGTTTCTGTAGAAAAATCTGCTGCTATTCTAATTTGTCTTCCCTGGTAGGTAGTCTGACCTTTTTCTCTTGCTGCCTTTAGGATTTTTTCTTTTATATCTACTGTGTTTAGGCAAATTATTATGTGCCTGGGAGTTGTTCTTCTCATTTGTTGTCTTGCAGGGGTTCTCTGAATCACTTGTGTTTGAATTTTTTCATCACTGATGAGATGAGGGAAGTTTTCTTGAAAGATTTCATGAAATGTTTGTTCCAGTGTGGTCTCTGTTTCTCTCTCTGCCTCAGGAAGGCCAATTTCTCTTAGGTTTGCTCTCTTGAAGTAATCATTCATCTCTTGAAGGTTTTATTTTGTCTTTTTAAGCTTCTTTTCTATGTTTGGACAGTTTGGGTTAGTTCTGTATTTTGGTCTTCAAGCTCTGAGATTCGTTCTTCTGCTTGGCTAATTCTGCTTTCCATGCTCATAAGTTTGTTATTAATTTCCATCACAGTATTCTTTACTGCTGTTATTTCTGTCATCAGCTCCTTCCTATTTTCCTCTTGTATCTCCTCAATTTTTTTTATTCTCTCTATTAATGTCTTGATGTCTGGGTTTGTAGCATGTGACCAGTCATTCTGGGAGCTCTTCATTGTTTTGTTCTTAAGTCTGTTTACTCAGTGTCTGACCTCCCAGGGGTCTGTATGAAACCTATATTCCTCTTTTGCTTTTTCTTCATTTGTGCAGATTTTTCCTCCCTACTTTTTCCTTTCCTCCACTTCCCTGTCTTCTTTAATTCTGTTATTCAGGGGTAGAGGGGTTGCTTTTACTTCTGTTTGCTCAAATCCCTATTCTTCCTTATGTACATTCTCTTGCTTTTTTGAATTCTGGAGTTGGACTATAGGTTGGGGGCGGTACTTTTTGCAGTTTTGAGATTTAATTAAGGGGGGAGCTGAGATTCAAAATCTATCTGCAGATGCCAGTATCTGTCGACAGGTGTATGGTCAATCAGAAACCCACTTCCCATTGATTGGAATCTTTCCATGCAGTGGGGTTTTAGGTTTACTCCCTGAAAGCAAAATGAGGTAAACAGAGGGAAAAGATTGGAGCAGGCAGCAGGGGGAAGAGGGCGGTGGAGAGAGAGAGGGGTAAGAGGTAAAACAGACAAGCATACCAACTAACAAATGAGAATAGACAGAAAGACTGAAACAAGTAAAAAGAAAAAACATTAACCCAATGACTACAAACTAACCAACAACCATATGAAAAAACTAAAACATACAATGATGCTAACATATGAGTTAACCAACCTCCTTATTATTGTGCTATTTCTCTATACAAAGATAGAGTTTACAGAGAAAAAAGAACAAAACAAAAGGAATAGAATAAAGTCAGTAAACTAACAGAACCAACCTAGCGCACTCTGAGACTTTTCCTCTAAGTCCAATGTCCTTTCTGCTCTGATTTCTAGCTGTCTTTGCAGGCTGGTAGATTTGTTCACAGTTAGGGTCAGTTGCCCCTGGCCTGCTATGAAGTGGTAGCTCAGATCTGGGCTCCCTGCCCAGTCTACCACTCAGATCTGGCCTGTGTCTATTCATCAAGGGGAAGGAACTTCCGTCTTTCCCATTTTGATGTTGTTACTTTGGATTCCCAGCAGGTGGTGCTATCTCACCGCTCCAGTTGATCTTTATTCACAGCAGCTGGAGACTGTCAAGCGATCTAGGCCAGGTTGGCGGAAGTTGGAGGCTGCCCAGGATGGGAGAGAGCAGGTAATGGTAGTCGTGGTGGCGGCAACTGCCTTGCACAGTACATGAAAGGAGTTCCATGAACCTGGCTCTGGGCGAGGGCCGGAACATGGCAGTGGCAGCAATGGCCACTATCTCGTAGATCATGCTTGCGGGGCTTCATGGTCCGAAGTTATGGGTCACCTCCAGGATTGCTTTTCTTCTTCCATTTCCCACAGGTAACAGATTAATAAAATATTTGCCAATTAATAAAATAGAAAAATTTTTGTAACCTCCATAAACAGTTCACTCAATGTCCACTGTCTGGCACCAAAGACAATTTTATATGCTTTATTATTTTGGTTACTGCAGTTCCTTCCTCCCCACACATGCTTTCAGTTTACATTCCTAACATGCTCAGGATGGGGTAGCCTAGGCAGTAACAAATTACACCAACATGTTTTGTAGAGACGAGGTCTTGCTATATTGCCCAGGTTGGTCTCAATCTCCTCAGCTCAAGCAATCCTCCTGCCTCAACCTCTCAAAATGCTGGGATTACAGGCATGAGACACTGTGCCTGGCCATCCAATATCTTAGTAGCATACAAAAACAAAAGTTTATTTCTTATTTATATATCATTTCCAACCCTGATTTGCTCTGCCTCTCATCCATCTTATTTTCTTCCAGGCTGCAGGTTGGCAGAGAAAATTCTGTCGGATACTTTGCTGATCTCACAGCAGAAAAACAAGAAAACTTGACAAGGCACATACAGTCTTACATCTGCTGCTCAGAAATGACACATCTCACTTCTGCTTGTTTTGTAGGCCAGAGCTAGTTATGTAACCATGCCTGAGTTCAGTTGAATGGAGTGGGTCAATGTAATATTCCCACAGAGAGGTTTTTTTAAAGAGTTTAAACATCTCCATTTTACAGGTAAGGAAACAGAGAAATGCTAAGTGAATTGTAAAATAGTTTACTTGATGTCCACTCTCTAGCCCCAAAGACAATGCTTAAGTGAATCTAAATCAGCACTAACCAGTAGAATTATCTGCTTTGATGGAAATGTTCTATATCCACACTGTGGATATAGTGATGAAAATACTGCACAGTGGAAGTAAAAGACATTCATATAGAGGCAAATCCAAAATTTGAACCCAGACATACTGGAAAAATAAAAGAATATTATTGTCCATTCAGTTATGTGACTGCTCTTGCCTGTGGTCTCATATTCTTCTTGAAATGCAAACTCCAAGGGTATGGCACTTTGTCATTTTTTCTTCATCTTTGTATCCCATGCTTGAAAAATACTCCCTGAGAGAATAAATGATGATGGATGGATGGACAGTCCCTGACTCACTTTGTTTCAACTTATGATGTTTCAACTTGATGATGGTGTGAGAGCAATATACTTGAAAATATTGATTTATGTTTTCAACTTCTGATGGATTTATTGGGACAAAACACTACAATACAGTGGAGCACCTGTATTATATTTTTATGTGCTT
Organism: Cephalopachus bancanus; assembly: GCA_027257055.1. Taxonomy (NCBI): domain Eukaryota; kingdom Metazoa; phylum Chordata; class Mammalia; order Primates; family Tarsiidae; genus Cephalopachus; species Cephalopachus bancanus. Next base: position 168,200 of record JAPVLO010000354.1, read on the forward strand.
GTATAAAGATTAAAACAGAGCTGGGCTCGGTGGCTCAGCCTGTAATCCTGCACCTTGGAAAGCTGAGGTGAGTGGATTGCCTGAGCCCGAGGGTTCGAGATCCACCTGGGCAACTTGGTGAGACCTCATCTCTACAATAAATTAAAAAATTAGCTGGGCATGGTAGCACATGCCTGTAGTTCCAGCTACTTGGAAGACTGAGGTGGAAGGATCACCAGAGACCAGCAGGTCGAGGCTGCAGTGACTGGGAGTGGCCACTGCACTCCAGTCTAGGTGACAGAGTGAGACTCCAACTCAAAAAAAAAAAAATTAAAATATTAAATACACACCCAATCTGGCCAAAAATTTTACTCAACACTCTGATTGAGAGGAGATTCTATATGCTTCGGTAACATTCTCTGATCTAATGGTGCTTGGAATAGCATTCACTGCATAACTGTTTTGTGTAGCTGTTTTGTGTTCTGTGTAACTTTTTGGTCTCATAATGAGAAAGAAGCACAGAAAGAATGCATCTAGCCTTGTGTCCAGCTGAATGTCACAAAGAGGATTCAGACCAAGAACTTCCTAATACCTGAGAATATATTCTTTTAACTAAGTAGTTCTCCAACAGGGTTGATTTTGTCCCCTAAGCAATATTTAGCAATGTATGGAGGCTTTTGTTTGTCTGATTACTTGGGCATTAAGCTGCTACTAGTATTTGATGTGTGGGGAGTCAACATGATTCTAAACATTCTACAATGCACAAAACAGCCCCCATCACAAGGAATGACCCAGCCCACATTGGCAATAATTCCAAGGTTCAAAAATCCTATTTTGAGCTAAATCTCCTTCATGAAATGATTGTAACTGGATTAGAAGATCATCCATGAACTAGGATCACATGGAAGAAGACATCTGCATTTTGGGAAAAAAAATAGAGGCACTCTTAAACAGAAAATTCCAACTGTAGCATTTAAACAAGAGACAAGCTAGAGCAACCCTCCATTGGTGGGGCTCGGTTGAGAGCCTACTCAGGGTGGGGACATTCTGGGTAATTTTTGCATCACTACCCTGTGGGTCTGGAACTCTGTTTGATTACAGTTGTCATAACCAGACTGACAATAGTAGTCACCTCATCCTCAGGCTGCAGTTCAGAGATGGCCAGGTAAGCAGCATTGGCAGAGTTGTCCTTGGAGCCAGAAGACCAATCAGGAGCCCCAAAGAAGCTTTGATTATAGTTGTATGTCATATCGGTGGGGGCACTGCCAAGATGCTGCTGATAGTACACATAATTGTTCCCAGTGTTGCCACAACTGTGAGTACATGGCATACTGACATTTTGCCCCAGAGACCCCAACATAGACTGATGCTGAGTGAACACAACCATTTCTGAAGGCCCTGCAAGGAGAGAGTGACACAGAAATCAGCAAAGACAGACCAGCCCCTCTCCCAGGGAGAATAGAGCAGTCATCATCACAGGTGATATCCAGGATCCCTCCCTGAATTCCTTGAAAGCATCCAACCTGTGCAGTGAGCAAAAAGTCTGAAAAGGAGCCATGGTGGAGACAACCTAGGCTCTGCATCCTGAATCCCACAAACAGAACTTAGTCCAAGAGCCATTTTCAGCTGTCACTCTGAACTGCGAGGTGGGGTCTCCACACAAGTCTTCCCTTTCTAGAAGCCTCTTTTTTGACCTTAGCCTGGACCTAGAGATGAGAAAAAGAGACTGTAGGGAGGATTCCTATCTGTGAGTACACGGGAACACCTGCTAGGTGTGGGAGAGACAGCTGAGAAGCTCAAGAGCACAAAACAGGTACCTGGACTACAGTGCCATCTGATGATATTCTAGCCATGTGTCTAGTATCCAGGGGATCTCACTACATCATCTCACCTATACTTACTGTATATTTAACCTTTAAATCTATCCAGATGTACCAAAGGCCTACTTTTGTCCAGACATTCAGATTCCCTTTATGCCATTGGAGGTGATGAATATCTCTATGAGAATGGGCTCTGTTCAAAGGATGTGGAGGTGAGGGTCCTGCTAGGAGGCACCCAATGTGGTGAGGTTGTGAGCCCTTCCCTGAAAAGAGACCCAGTCATTTTCACAGCAAAAAGAAATAACTCAGGGATTAGGGACTGGATTTCACATCAGAAGTCACCACAAGAGCTGAAAGACTGAGGAGCTAGAGAAGCATGGACCTGGATTTGAATCAGGAGATTTTTAAATAGAGCCATGAATATTTGAAATAAACATTAAGCAAACTTCCATCAAGATGGCAATGGGGCAGCTTGATCTGTGAGACCCTCCATGAAAAAGAACGCACATAAAGACTCTGGCTCTCTCCTGGGGGCTGCAGCTCCCATCGTTGGCAGCCTGCTATTTACACAGAACTTGGCCACTGCCGCCACTCAACCATCTCAGCAGTCTAAGCTGCTGCCACATCTGCAGACGCCGCCACTATGGCCATCACCCCACTGATGCCTGAGGCGACCTGCAGCTCCGGATCATGAAGCCCCACCCCCAAAGCACAATCTACTGAAATTGCCACTGCTGTTACCACTGCCATGCCCTACCCCTCACTCAGAGCCAGGCTCGGGGAGCTCCTTCCATGCAGAGTGAAGCAGCGGCCACCACCACCTCCATCATTGCCTGCTCCCTCCCATCCTGGGTGGCCTCCAACTTCCACCCTACCAGACTTGCATTGACTTGCAGTCTCATGCTTTGGATAAAGATCAACTGGAGCAATGAGATAACACAACCTGCTGCGATCCAAGGTAACAACATCAAAATGGGAAAGACAGAAGTTTCTTCCCCTTGATAAATAGACACAGGCCAGACTGAGTGGTAGATTGGGCAGGGAGCCCAGATCTGAAATACTCTTCACAGCAGACCAGGGGCAACTGACCCTAACTGTGAACAAATCTACCAGCCTGCAAAGACAGCTATAAATCAGAGCTGAAAGGACATTGGACTTAAAGGAAAAGTCTCAGAGTGTGCTTGGTTGGTTCTGTTAGTTTACTGACTTTACTCTATTCCTTTTGTTTGTTCTTTTTTTGTTTCTCTGCAAACCCCATCTTTGTATAGCACACCAATAAGGAGGTTGGTTAGCATGTACATTAGCATCATTGTATGTTTTAGTTTTGTTGTATGGTTATTGGTTAGTTTGCAGTCATGGTTATTGTTTTTCTTTTTACTTGTTTCAGTCTTTGCATCTCTTTTCATTCATTAGTACATTTGTCTGTTTTCCCTCTTACCCCTTTCTCTCTCCAACCCTCTCCTCCCCTCACTTCCTGCTCCATTCTCTTCCTTCTGTTAATCTCATTTTGCTTTCCAGGAGTAAACCTGCAACACCACTGCATGGAAAGATTCCAAGGCAGTGGGAAGTGGGTTTCAGATTATTCATACACCTTTTGGCAGATACTGGGATCTGCAGATAGAGTTTGAATCACAGCTCCCAACTAAATCTCAAAACTGCAAAAAAGACTGCCCCCAATGTACAGTCCAACTCCAGAATTGAACAAAGCAAGAGGATATACATAAGGAAGAATAGGAGATTGAAAAAACAGAAATAAAAACAACTCTTCCACCCCTGAATAACAAAATTAAAGAAGACAGGGAAGGAAAGGAAAAAGTAGGGAAGAAAAATCTGCACAAATGAAGAGAAAACGAAAGAATACAGGTCTCACACAGACCCCTGGGAGGTCAGACACTTGAGAAAACAGACTTCAGAACACAAACAATGAAGAGCTCCCAGAATGACTGGTCACATGCTACAAACCCAGACAACAAGACATTAATCGAGAGAATTAAAAAGTTGAGGAGAGACAAGAGGAAAATAGGAAGGAGCTGATGACAAAAATAACAGCAGTAGAGAATACAGTGATGAAAATAAATAACAAACTAATAAGCATGGAAAGCAGATTTAGCCAAGCAGAAGAAAGAATCTCAGAGCTTGAAGACCAAAATACAGAACTGGTGCACACTGTCAAAAACAGAAAAGAAGATTAAAAAGACAGAATAAAACCTTCAAGAGATGAATAATTACTTCAAGAGACCAAACCCAAGAGTAATTGGCCTTCCTGAGGCAGATAGACAGAGGTCACACTGGAACAAACATTTCACGTGATCATTCAAGAAAACTTCACTCATCCCATCAGTGATGCAAAAATTCAAACACAAGAGATTCAGAGAACCCCTGTATGACAACAAATGAGAAGACCAACTCCCAGACACATAATAATTTGCCTAAACAAGGTAGGTATAAAAGAAAAAATCCTAAAGGCAACAAGAGATAAAGGTCAGACTACCTACCAGGGAAGACCAATTCGAATAGCAGCAGATTTATCTACAGAAATCCTTCAGGATAGGAGAGCCTGGAGCCCTATCTTCAAAGTTCTAAAACATAAACAATTTCTACCGAGAATAACCTGCCCATCCAAACTAAGCTTCTTCAGTGAGGGCGAATTGAAATCTTTCCCAGATATCCAATCCCTAAGAACTTATGCTGCCACCAAACCACCTCTACAAGAAACACTTAAAGTATTGAACACAGAAGAAAAGGAAATAAGAACAACAACGTTCTTGACAAGACTACAGGCAAAAGATTAAAAACACAAATGAACCAACCCCAAAACCAAAATGAAGACAACAAACAAACAGGAACAACAAAACAACTCTGTAAGAACCTTATGATAGGGATCAACTCTCACATTTCAATAATTAGCCTGAATGTGATTAGACTAAATGCACCACTGAAAAGACATAGAATGGCAAAATGGATGAAATATCACCAGGTAACAATATATTGCCTTCAAGAGACTCACCTCACTAGAAAGGACACTCATAGTCTCAGAGTAAGAGGCTGGAAAACATATTTTCTGGCAAACACAAAAGAAAGGAGGAGTTGTGATCATAATCTCAGACAAAATACCCTTTACACCATCCAAAACTTAAAAAGTTAAAGAAGACCACTACATAATGATAAAAGCTTCATCCATCAACAAGAAACATCCATCCTAAACATATATGCACCCAACACAGGAGGGCCAACTCTCATAAAGCAACTTCAAGGTAAACTCATAAAAGATATTGACTCTAACACTACCATAGCTTGGGATTTTAATAACCCACTCACAACACTAGACAGATCATCAGGACAAAAAAATCTGCAATGAGATCTGCACTCCAGTCCAGGCAACAGAGTGAGACTCCAACTCAAAAAAAAAAAAAGAGACCTGGAACCTCAATGTGACTCTTGACCAAATGGACTTAATTGATATCTATGGAACAATCCACCCAACAACCACAGAATACACATTCTACTCATCACTGCATGGAACATGCTCTAAAATCGACAACATACTTGGCCATATATCAAGCATAAACAAATTTTAAAAGACTCAAAAAATAACAGATGCTGAAGAGGATGTGGTGAAAAGGGAACACTTCTACACTGTTGGTGGGAGTGTAAACTGGTACCGCCTCTGGAAATCAGTGTGGCGATTCCTAGAACTCTAAAAATCGACTTTCCATATGACCCCACAATCCCCCTACTGGGAATATACCCTGAAGAACTCAAATCACTCTATAAAAAAGATACCTGCACACATATGTTTATTGCAACATTGTTCACAATAGCAAGATCATGGAACCAACCATGCTGTCCATCAAAAGAGGAATGGATTTTTTTAAATGTGGTATCATATATACAATGGAATATTACACAGCCATAAAAATGAACAAAATCACGAATTTCGCAGCAACCTCCATGGAATTAGAGTTTATAATACTGAGTGATCTCTCAAAGAAACAAAGATCTGAGTATCACATGTTCTCACTCATACCTTGAACAACTTTCGTAATACTATAAAAAAAGGATTGACAGTGGCAGGAAACTATGGGGGAGGCAGGGAGGGGAAGGGAGGTGGGATTAGTGGTAATCAATATCTGTCTGGGGACGGGGGGAATCTCATCAGCAAGGGTACCTGCACAATGCATATTTGCATACCTAACCATTAACTGTACTTCACAATAATAAAATAAAAAATATGTAGTAAAAAAGAAAATAAAAAAAACTCCACCTAAATTGTTTTGTATGTATTTTTTAAACATTTTTTATTGACAATTAATGATTGTATATCTCCATTGGGTGCATAGTGATGTCTTGATCCATATAATGTATGGCAAGAAGATCAGGATGATTATCATATACAACATCCCAATTATTCATAATTGCTTTCTGTTGAAAACATTCAACATCTTCCTCATGGCAATTTAAGATTATATACTATTGTTCACTGCAGTCATCCTACAGGGCTATAGGACACCAAAACTCATTCCCCCAATGTAGTTGTAGTTTTGTATTCATTAATAAATATCTTCCTATTGTTCCCTTCTCCTTACTTTCCTAGCCTCTAGATGTTGCTTTTTATCAGAATTTTCCCTTTTGCGAGATAGATAACTATTTCATCAGTCATTTTTAAGTTTTTAAGCATTTTTATGTAGATAGTAAAGTTTTAACTTGAGAAAGTCTGTCTTCAAATCTCCCTTTTAAAATTCAACTTTCCATTTTTAAACATAAGAAAACCATATTATAAAGAATATTCTGATATTTTAGAATAAAATTTTACTAAATAGTAAAATTGTAGCTTTTAAACAATAAAAAAAGATTTTATTTTTTAAAAAGTATCACTTCAAAGTTAGACAATGGTGTACCCCTTAATGTGTTTCCTCACAGGCTTAAGAAAATCTTTGTGGTTTCAAAATAATATTTCATTGAATGATAATGAAGTTATAAAGATTTAGCAGACACAGCTGAAGCTAGATGACAAATGGTCTATGGAAATATTGAAAATCAGCTTAATTATTTTCCAAAAATGTACACAGTATTTTTCTCTAAATTGTCTGTCTTGGAACATTTTAGAAACACAAGCACACATTCCATTAGACTTCATAGCAGTGATATCATTCCAAATCATGTAAACTGTAGGAAACTCAGTGGTTAAAAAACAAGTTTTTGAGTGAAAAATTCACTGATGTGGTAGAATTCTTATGCAAAATGTTTTGATCCCATAGAACCCAAAGATGGTTTACTGAGACCTTCAGAATTTTCTGAACACAATTGGAAAAGCACTGTCTCAGAATTTAAAGTTTAGAAGGTATGACAATGTAAAAATGTTCCCTTCATTTTATATGATATGCATGTTTTATCACATCTAATAGCTCATTTCTTTCTCACGATATCCCTGCATTCTAATAAATACTCAAGGGATAAAGCCAATTTCTCGTTATGAAAACTGAGACCTCAGAACTTGTCCAAGTTTATACTTCTAGTAAGTCTCAAAGAAATGACTTTTGCCCGTACTCTTTGTTAACATCAATCACATCCACAATACGTACTGCATGTGTGCACATAATGTCAGAAACTCAAAATCAGAATAGAAATGTTTGGGGAAGAAAATCAAAAGAGAAATAAAGCACAGATAAAAAAGCACACAGCAACATTTGACATAAAATCTTCCATCTTAACCTAAATAAGTCCATCATTCCCTTTTCTAACCTTCTCAGTGCTACATGATTGTCTTGGGAATTGAAAAGTATTTTGACCTTGTCTTTTCTTGACTCCAGTCTCCACCATCACCCAACCATCACATGCATGTCTCTCTCTGCCACTTTTCTGTCAAATATGTGAAAAGATCCTACATAATGGTTTCCATCTTACCTTACGCCTTTCTTCAGTCTTACAAATGTCAGTTTACAAAGAATGAAATGCAGATAGAAGATATTTTAAATAACCTCTTTTCCCATCTCATATCTGTCATGTCTATTCTAAAAAACAAAGAAAGAAATTTTTAAAAACTGAAGGAAACATATAACCCAATGAAAATGTATTTCCTTTAACATGGAAGAGTTTAGAAATTTATAATTAATGAGGAAAGATATTACTAAAAATGATAACCCTGTGAATGATTTGACAGTCACTATCTTTTGAAATGAAGTTCTCACAAGATCAAATGGTGACATGTTTGGGAAACAATATGATCAATAGCAATTGTTAGTAAAGCTGATTGTCGAATAAAATATATTTAGATGCCTGCTACATGTTTTTAAGGGACAAATAATAGAAGACGAGATTGTAAACATCTTCAGTGTGACAATACTTTATGATTTTTTTGATGGTGAAAAACTAAGTTGAACAAAATAAATCATCATGCTTGATTGGGCAAAAACACTTAAAAGACCATCTTCCTTTGAACAATAGGGACTACCATCATGTTGCATCACTGTATTCAGGGTGTAAATTTCCTCATTCTTTTCTCCATACTGGCGCAGGTATAGTGAAAGGAAAACTTTCCACTAGGATGAAAGGGTTTGCTAAAAACAGCCTTGTTAATTGTACCCCAGTAACATGAGTCCTTTACTTTTTTGTGGAAGAAATGATACACAGTATAGACAGAGACAAATGGAAGACTTTAAATTAACTCCCAGAAAATTCAACAAGCACTAAGCAATATCTGGACAAGTAAATTACCAGGACAAAATAAGTGGCTTTATTGATGTGAAAAGACTTAAGTGGGTGAAAAACAGCTGCAAATAAGACTGGAGAGCACTCAAGGAATATAAAAAAAGAGTAAGGTAGTTAATGCCAAGTGTGATAGAAAAAAATATGCAGGGGGAAAAGAAAGGTCATATTTCTTGAAAAAGTCTCTTTCTTAAACTGACTACATAGCAAAATTCGAATAAAATTTCTGAATGAGAATTTTCCAAAAGTTAAACAGTAAAGAGTTCTCTAGAATCACATAGATGGAGAGGTGAAAGGAGAGTTTCCCAGAAGAAGTGGGCCAGAGGTCTGGGGAAAGATAATAATGGAAGAATTCCTGACAAGAAAATACACCCCCTTCCATTACATAATCATGAACTAAGAGATTACCAAAAAAAATCTTTAAAAAGTCAATATAGACCTATTGAATCTCTGCATTTAAGTGCTGGAACTGTAGGCAACATCAAGTCATTTGGATTTTCAGAGCCATAGATTCTTACCTTATGTACAATTGCAATAAAATTAGTTATTCCTTCTATGATTTCTTAGTACACTCTCAGTAGAGCTTAGCTGTGTGCAGGTGATCAAGAAAAATAAGGTTCCTCCCTTGTGAAACTTACAATGTAGAAAATAAAGTTTTCCTTCTCATAAATTGTTTACAAAAAGCAAATTTGCATATGTGAAACTTGTTACAAAAAAAGCAAGCTGAGAGCAATAAAAAAGGACAGCACACAATAATAAGATTGGACAGTATGAGAGAGAGAGAGAGAGATCCAAAAAGCTTGCCTGCCTGAGAACATTTAATAAAGGTACAAACAGAGCTAGATAAGCAGCCCTAGAGACCATCATTGCATCCAAAGCTGCTGGTACCCATCAAAGCAGCCAATGTTTATAAAGATTATAATGATTCTCAGACATACCAACACGCACACACACACACACACACACACACACACACACACACACAGATGCATTATCATATATTCACCATATTCTCCTTAAAGGGCAAGAAATCAAAATACATACTGAAGGATAGTCAACAAATATATTCAAATATTCAAATAAAGTATTATTGCTTAAGGAGTATTTGAATCTTTTGGGGATGTAATAGTTACATTTTTTTAATGTTAAATGCATGCATTTTATTAGCTCTCATCTGGTATCCGTTTTGCTGTATTTGTTGCCAAGCATTCCATATAAAAGTTGTTTATTTTGTGACCCTCAGTTTCTTCCTTCTTAATCTGATGTGATTAGTGATTCAGTGATGAAGATATTGAGCAGAATTTATCAATTCAGTGGACGCTAGTCAGTAAGTCATAAAGAAGTCACACAACAACAAGAATAAAAGCCATCATGCCAACAGGCACTAACCCAGTCAGTCACCAGCCCTTGACTTCATGACATAAAGTCATTTCTGATATACAGTAATCATCTTAATTTTAAAAGTTCCAATGAAAAAAAGGACTGACAGTGGTGGGAAAATATGGGAGGATAGGGAGGGGAAGGGAGGTGGGACTAACGGTTGTCAATATCTGTCTGGGGATGGGGAGACACCCCTTATTAACAAGGGTGACTGAATGATGCACATTTGTATACCTAACCCTTAACTATACCCCACAATTTTATAATAAAAAATATGTTTAAATAAAAGTTCCAGTGATTCTTTTATTCACTGGGTGAACTAAATATCACAAGGACTCTTAATTTCATTTCTGAGTTGATGGTATATAGACTACGCAAATATAACTTACTTTCTACAGAATCATTAAAATCATGGTGTGATGTTAACAAATTATGACCAAGGATTAGGTCTAATTATCACTACTTGGCATAAAATTCATTCAAGATGTAATTTTTTAGAAGAAAAACTGTACATTGTAAAAACCTTTTGACCTTTTGCCTCTCTTCCATAGGACTTCAGGGAACAAGTAGTGTAGCTGCTCTGATTAAAATGGGTATGTTTTGAAGATCATTAAGGGTACATGGAATCATGTATCTTAGTAAGTCTAGGCAAAAAAGCAATAAGCTAGTAAGTTTCCATGGTCTTGTTTTTCCCCTCTCCCTTTCCATAAAAGCTTGATTTACAATGGTACCTACTAGGACAGAAAAGAAAGAAAAATCGTTGATTTTGTCAGCCTGAACACTCGATGCTAAATTTTGATGCATTTTGTTGGCAATTAGAAGGCACTAAAAGCTGTGAATGCATCATAATTGGATAATCAAAAATTGATATTAATCATATTGAGCTAAAATAAACTAAAAACTTAAATTTTGTAGCCCATTACAATGTTGTCTACATAACATTAAATTATTCCAGTGAAATCTTAAAAATTCAGTGATTCATCATTTAGTAAAGATGTCAAATTAAACACCTCCTACTCCTTACCAAACACCGTTAAAATACAAATATTGATTCTCTGTTTAAGGTATAAACCCAAGAGACAAGTAGAAAGGGAAATAATGCACTAGGAAGAAAAAAAACTATAATGGGAGTTGTTAAACTGTGGGAGGTCTGAGAAAGCTAAATCCTGTACCAATGGGGAAGGAGGGAAAAGTCAGACATCGCCCACGTTGATTCCAGAATCTGGCCACCTCCCCAGTTCCAGACACCTGGGTGCCTACTCTCCCTGAGGCTGGATTTTTCTCTGCAAGCAGCAAAACAGAAAATCCCAGGCACAGCTGAAAATGAGCATCCCATAATGAGCTTATTCAAGGGTCCACTGAGTACTAAGATCCTCAGCTCTGCTCCAGGATGGTGAAAGCCAGATCAATATCTTCCTCACAGGAAGCTCCTACCCTGAATAATTTAAGAGAAAATGCCTCAAGCAATTGGCATCAGAACATCAGAAATAAAACAGACTAACCACATCACCCTTAAGCATATGTGATACCAAAACAAAGAACAAAATCAACCAAAAAGAGCAAAGCAAACTTGAAGAAAAAAGGACTCTGAATAAAGAAGAAAAAGTTTCAAAATAAGAAAAAAATAGCCAAGGAGCAAAACACAGAAATGTAAACAAGCTATTTAAGAACTGTAGAGATGAATATTTAAACTTCCAAGGAGTAAGGAACTTTCTTTCTTTCTTTCGTTCGTTCTTTCTGTCTGTCTGTCTTTCTGTCTGTCTTCATTTCTTTCTTTCTTCTTTCCTTACTCCCTCCCTTCCTTCCTTTCTTGCTTTCAACAGACCTATTGGATTATTTGATTCTTCTAGCGATGTATGTGCATCATTTTAATTTTCAAAACTGCAACCCATTATGCTAGGTTTTCTGTTCTGCATAGATTTTTCTTGGCAATACTGATTGTTCATATCAAATACTTTGGTAGCATGCCTTTCACATACACATACACACAGAGAGAGATGCATATTCCTACATACACATACATGGCATGGAGACCTACACATGCAGTAGTAAAGATGTTATTTCTAGGCAATAGCTAAATGCAATTTCAGTTCACAAATTGCATGGGAACTTGTCTAGATGTCTATATTGGCACATTTATAAGACCTACTCCCTTGAAAATATTTCACATGTTCTGCAGCCTGGCATTTCCAGCATTCTCTCTCTCTCTCTCTCTCTCTCTCAGTCTCTCTCTCTCTCTCTCTCTCTCTCTCTCTCTCCCCCCCCACCCCCAACCCCTGTCTTTCTGAATTACTGTAACAGATGCAATTCCAATGGCTATGTCTATTGCAGGCAGTCTAGTTTTTACTCATTTTTGAAGAGGGAAATTGCAGATATTTATTTCCCAGCCTTCCTTGTGTCACAGATTTTGGTCAATGAGTCGTAAAAGGATTTCTGAAATGTGATTCCAGAGAAAAAGAGAGAGAGAGAGAAAGTGAGAGGGGTTCTATAGTGATATGTGAACACGCATTATAGAGCTGTGGCAGTCCTATTGCAACCATGAGGAGAAAATCTGAGAATGCAGACACAGATTCAAAAAAACAGATTAAAAAGAAACACCTTAAGTGACATAGTTGAGCAACTAAATATTCCTATAAAGTTTCTTCTTCTAAACTTTTTGTTTTTTTCTAAGGCAGTGTCTTGCTCTGTTTTCCAGGATTACGACTCACCACAGCCTCTAACTCCTGGATTCAAGCCATCATTTTACCTCAGCCTCTTGAGTAGCTGGGACTAGAGGCACATGCTACCACACCTGCTATTGTTCTGAGTGTGCATATCTTTTGCTATTGCTCTTTTAAAATTTAGTAATTGTGATTAGAAAAGGAATGTGAGCTATTGTAAGACTATAAGAAAGGGATTGGCAGAGGTGGGAAATAGGGGAGCAGGGGGCATACCTCATCAACAAGGGTACCTGCATAATGAACATTTGTATATCTAATCCTGAATTGTACCCTATATATTTAAAGATAAAAATGTTAAATAATAATAATAAAATTTTTTAAAAGGAATGTGAGAAGAGCTCTTAAGAGGAAAAAAAATGGTGATGGCTCTTCCAAAAATGATCAAATTGGTGATAATAATAATTCTAAATGTGATTAAAGTGGCAAAGTAATGCATGCATCGTTTTTCCTTTTATACTTTGTAATTTTTGGTGATGTTCTTATGTGTATTTTCTGTAATGAAACTGTGCTTAAAGTACATTTATATATATATATCCATACATACAGTATATATGTATGTGTATATGTATGTATATATACGTACAGCATTTATTTTCAAAATTCCTGCTTCATAGAAAATGTACCCTTGTGGGAGAAAAAGCAATTAATAAAGGTATGTTACATCAGGTGGCCAGAAGTGCTAGGAAGACAAAGCAGGATAAAAGGATGACAGCAACTTAATATAAACACTCAGAGAGTCTTCCTGAGGAGGTAGCATTTCAGATCCCTACAAGAAGTATGGGGAGTGTGGGGGGGAGAGATAAAGACACTTGGGGGACACTAGTTTCAAGATGGCTGACTGTAGGCACCTGGCACTTGCCTTCTCTACAAAGCAGAGAAACAGCTAGTAGATAATCACACATTGTATAGCATGTCTAAGAGAGAACAATGGAATTCAATGGGAAGTGAAGGGAAATTTTGAGGCACAGAAGGAGGGGGAAGCAAGACAGTTGCCCCACTGGGATCAGCTGGGAAACAGAAAGGACCCCTCAGTGCAGGAAAAGGGTAAATGAGATATCCCCAGCAGTCCGCATGCCCACTACACTCTCCTTCAATCTTAGCAGGAGAGCCCCTGGGCCCTTGTGGGCTCTGAAACTGATATAGGGATCTGCCTATATTTTCTGCATGAAGACATTGTTCCAGAGGAATTCATTCTGGGTCCTACACACACACACCTATGCACTGTGACATTTTAAGGGCCCAGTCCCCACCAGACTGCCATCTTGCCCTGGGGTCCAACAGCTTGTCATCTCCATATTCCTGGAGTCACACTGACATCCCTTCATATATACCTGGAGTGCTACTTCAATATGACACCAGACACAGCAATGCCACTAGGTTCCCAACTAGCCCACACACAAAGTTCTACACCCTGTGGAACAGATGGTGCAGCGCGCTAGAAAGGCTGTGCCTACGATAAAGGGAGTCAATGCACGCGCTCCCCAGAGCCTGAGAGCTGCTTGCTTGGGGCTGCTGCCACTGAGAACAAGCCCACACTCCTCACTCCACTCCAGCAGCAGAGCTGCTACACAATTGCACGTGTCTTTAGTAGGTCTCAGTACTGGCCTGCCTAGAAGCCATGACAGGGCCTGAATACAAGGTAATCTTGCCCACTGTCACCACTATCTAAATCCACCATCCATGGACCCGGAGATTGCTCCACTCTACCTATTGCCACAGGGACATGTGTGCACCATCAGAGGCCTGACAACAGACCCAGCCATTGACATGCAAGCATGACATTCAGGGGCCTGTGATCACACCCCCTGATAACCTATGACAGTGTACTTCATAAGGGGCCTGAGGACAAGCCCACTCATTCTGAAAAAGACTATCTTCCATCCCTCCAGTGCCAAGTGCTCCATCTAGGGGCCTAGAGATTGGCCTACCCTTCCTGTCACCTCTGGTGAGAGCATACACTATCAGAGAGCCTAACAACAGGCTCAGACTACCTGCTGCCAGAATCCAAGCATGCGGTCTGAGGGCCTGGTCATCACCCTACCCTACCCACTGCAGCCTGCACCAATACACACCATTGGTGGGCCTGAAGACGGGCTCTCCCCACCTAGTGCTACCCAACAGTGCCCAAGTACACCAGAAATTGACTCGCTCACTCTGTCTCTGTGGGTCTATGTGTGCACCATCAGGAGACCTAGCCCACTCATCCAGGCTAGGACTAGCCCACTCATCCAGTCACCACCACTGCTGGTGTCAACACATGTTGCCTGGAAGCCCAAGAGTTGGCCTGCCAATACTACTGCCACCACTGATACCATACATATGACCCAGAGCCCTGAGGATCCACCCCTCAACCTGGGCCACAGCTGCCACTGCCTGGAGACCCAAGAACTGGCTCATCTGAAACCATTAACACCAGTGTCCAGGGGCCCAAAGATAGGCATGCTCTGTCAGCCATCCCCACCACTGTCCAAGTACTAGACTATCTGTAACCCCATATCCATCAAACCCTCACCACTCTAACAGCTGCACCTAAGCCATTAAGGAAATAACTGACACTTATACCATCAAAGAAATTATACAGAGACTACACTACTAAAAAGGATGAACTTACCCAAAATCAAAGAAAAACTATACCACCAAACAACACTATAGATACACCTACAGGAAAAAGTATTTCCCTATTATAGCCAATCCAAAAAGTTGGAAGAAGTGACTTTTATACCAGCTGCAGAGATATCAAGGTAAGAAATACATGGTCTGACAATTAAGTTTGTGAATTTACCACCATATGCTTACGCTAGCAGTACTGTACTAACAACTCAGTAAGGTTTCATAAACTTGGTATATCAGTGTCTCACAACTGTGTTTCATGTCAACACGTGGTGGTGTCTTGCTGAGTGGAGTTCATTATTGTTGTTGCATGCTTTTGTGTGCTGTAGTGAGAATGTTGGAGCTTGAATTAGAGCAACGAACAAACATTAAATTTCTTGTTAAAATTGGCAAGAGTGAAAGCAAAATCAGGGACATTTTAGTCTAAGTTTATGGGGATAATGCCATGAAGAACACAGCAGTATACAAGTGGACTAAACATTTTTCTGAGAGAAGAGAAAGCATCACTGATAAAGAGAGGTCAGGACGACCAGTAATGAGCAGAAATGATGAAAACATTGCAAAATTTATTGAATTGTGTGTTAAAATTTTTGGCTGCCTGTGAAAAGTATAGTAGACCAAATAAGCATTGATAGAGAAACAGGAAAATCTTAACTGAAAATCTTGGCATGAGAAAGGTGTGTGCAAAATAGTCCCAAAGGAGCTCTTGCATCATGACAATGCACCAGCTCAGACAGCACTGTCTGTGAAGGAGTTTTCAGTCAGTAAACAAATAACTGTATTGGAACACCCTCTATACTCACCTGATCTGGCCCCCAATGACTTTTTTCTTCAGTTTTTTCCTTTAAAGATAAAGTAAATATGAAAAGGAAGACACTTTGATGAAATTCAGGACATCAAGAATAATATGACAGCTCTGATAACCATTCAAACACAAGAGATTAAGAGAACCCCTGCAAGACATCAAATGAGAAGACCAACTCCTAGACGTATAGTAGTTCATTTACACAAAGTAGGTATGAAAGAAAAAATCCTGGGCAACCCCCTTGGGTTACCTCCCACTTTAGAAGTTTTTCTGTCCTCTCAATAAATCCTGCTTTAAAAAAAAATTAAAAGAAAAAATCCTAAGGCAGTGAGAGGGAAAGATCAGACTACTGGGGAAGTCCAATTAGGATAATAACAGACAGGCACAGAAACACAACAGGCTAGAAGAGACTGGAGTCCAGTTTTCAAAGTTCTCAAAGATAAACCATTCCAACCAAAAATTTCCTACCCAGATAAGCTAAGCTTCATCAGTGATGGATAATTAAAATCCTTCCAAGACATTCAATTCCTAAGAGTTTATGCCACCTCCAGACCAACTCTACAAGAAACGCTGAAGAAAGTATTAAGCACATAAGAAAGAAAAAAAAGAATGACCACACTCTTCCCAAAGACAACCCTCAGATTTCTAGGGCACAAGATTACAGTCAAAACATATAATAGACTGAGATTTTACTGAATATCAGAAGGTCTCCCAGTCATTTCATATTGAATGTGTGTTCTGTCAACTTTTAGCTAGGCTTTCATTGAGCTTAAGTACCAGAGCAAGGTCTTCTCAGGTCTTTTTTGTGTATGCATCTTGACCTGGGCATGTACATTGCTTTCTAAATTTCCCAGTACATACAAGGAGGCTTCAAAAAGTTCATGGGAAATGCATATTATAAAAAATTATAAATGAATTTTAATTTTTGCCTCAAAATAAACTCATACTAACCTGTTGTAACATAGCTAAACAGGATTAATTTTAAGGCACTAATAGGGATAAGATCAGTTTGAAAAGTGCCCCTATCAAAACAACATGAATTCTGCTAAAATTCAAGATTGAACATCAAATTTATGGTAAAGCATGAGTGGAAGAACGCTAAAATGATTGATTCTTTATGGAAAGTTTATGGGGACAATGCTCCCCAAAAATAAGGATTTTTAAAATGGATGATTCATTTTTAAGAAGAGAAAATACAATATTAAAGATCACACAGTAGCAGACTATTGACATTAGATGAGAAAAAAATTGTGAGAAAAAATTAATTTTTTAGTTAAAATTTTGTAAGCTAAACCAATGGAGACATCCATGGTGTTGGCTATTTTTTCTGCTGTTTTTTGTCAATTAGGAAATGAACAAAATTAAAGTTGAGCGAACTTTCCCTTTGATGGGTGCCAAAGCAATCACACCCAGAGCAGCTGTAGACAAGAACAGAGTTTTCTGTGGAAAATGTAAACAAGTGGGAATAAAATACTGAAGTCTTTCTCAGGAAAATTATAACAAGAGATAAAACATGGCTTTCCCAGTATGATGCTGAAAACAAAGCACAATTAAAACAATAGCTACCAAGAGGTGAAAGTGGTCCAATCAAAGTAAAAATCAAGAACAAAGGTCATGGCAACAGTGTTTTGGGATGCTCAAGGCATTTTGCTTGTTGACCTTCTGGATAACCAAAAAATAACATCATCTACTTTTTATGAGAGTGTTTTGAGAAAGTTAGCCAAAGCTTTAGCAGAAAAATAACTGGGAAATCTTCACCAGGGAGTACTTCTCCACTATGACAATGCCCCTGCGCAATTCAAATAATTCAAATTAAACAAGAGCAATTTTGTGAGAATTTCAATCATTAGGCATCCATTTTATAGTCCCTGATTCTGCACCTTATGACTTCTTTTTGCAACATAATCTTTAAAATTTTGTAAAGGATACCTATTTTTCTTTGGCTTATAATGTTAAAAACAAAAAAACTGCATTGACGTGGTTAAATTCCCAAAATCCTCAGTTTTTCAGGGATGGACTAAATAGATTGTATCATTACTCACAAAAGTGTCTTGACCTTGATGGAGCTTATATTGAGAAATAATGTTTATATTTTAATTTTTATCTTTTAATTTCATGAGCTTTTTGTAGTTCCCTCGCATGGTTGCTTTTGAATGTCCTCATTTTCCAAAGAAGCATTCCCCAGATTTTGCTTTAGGCAATCTATGTTTTGACTGCAATCTTGTGCCCCAGACATCTCAAGGTTGTCATCTGGGCTTGCAGTGTTCAAGTTTATCTGGTCTGAGTTCCAAGCTAGATGAAACAGAGGAGTGTCTTGCATCAGTCATTCAGGTAGCTCCAAGACAGGTTAGAGCAGGCATGTGCAATAATCTTTCTTTCTTTCTTTCTTTCTTTCTTTCTTTCTTTATTTATTTATTTATTTATTTATTTTTCAGAAATGGGGTCATGCCCTGTTGCCATACAATAATTTCTGAATAAGGTCCGCTCTGCTCCCTCTGGAACCAGGGAAATTGTCCCTCACTTGAAACACAAGCTGCCCCCACTTTAAGACTGCTGCTACTTTTACAACTGCCACAACACCAAGGAGGGGAGAGAGAAGGGTGAGTAACACTGCCAGAAAAACTTCCCAATGTTTTGTAATGCCTTTTCTTGATTCAGCACTTGTTTGGTTGCTCTAAACTTTTAACTGTTTCCCAGAGTTTTCACAAAATTGATTCTGATTATTTCTGTTCATTTTTCAATGTTTCTATGGGGTGGAGATGAAAACCTGGAGCTACCTACCTACTCCTCCATTTTGCTGATGTCATTCCTTCTTCTGATGTCCTTTTCTTTGAATTGCTTTTCCATCTTCATCCCCTTTTTTACCTAATAGTTTTCTGTCTTTTTCTTATCGGTTCATAGAAATCCCTTGAATGGTCTGGCTATCAATTTCTTGCTATTCTTTGTATCACCTCCTTCCTTTATGTTCTACTCACTCCCTGATGCTTCAGTTAGATGGATGCTGGTAATGGGCAAAGAGATTAATGCAGTGAGTTGGGAGGCAACAAGATTCAAACAGCCAGCCAAATAATCACAATGGAATTTTCCATAAGCAACAGGCAGATGAAGAATTGTTTCTGGGACAGTAGTCATTCTTCTCTCAACTTCAACCATGTAGGCTAGGCCATCTCCTTATCTACTAGGTGTGGCTTTGGCCCAAACAGTAACTTTGAAAGGGACCCACAACTAAATAGGGCTTTTTATTCAAAGAGAAGGAGAAAGAACCCTTGATGCATTCACTGGCAACAAGGACATTTCTCAATGATCCAGGAAGAAGATGCTGACTCCAGGGGTTTCACCATGGTGCTAGAACTTCAAGTACTGGTCATAGTTGCTGGCACATATAACATTGCTAAATGTGTTTGGTCATCATTCCCATGTCCTGGCATATCCATATCCCTTGAATAGTCTAGTTATCAATTCTTGCTATTCTTGCTACTCCTAAAATCCTTGGAATCTTCAGAGTAATGTATTTTTGTTTACTGGTGAGTTGACTCATGGCAAGCAGTCATTAGGTAGCATCATGACAAGGTCTGGTCAGCAGAAAGACCAAGGCAAGACTAGAGGGTTGGGACTTCCAGCCCATGTCCCAACATCTAGAGAGGGCAGAGGAGCTTAAACTTAAGTTGACCACCAATAGCCAGTGACTTAATCCATCATATCTATGCAATGAAGCCATCATAAAAATCCAAAATGACAATTTAAAGACTTCCAGATAATGGGACACCTGGAGAGTGGCACATTCAGAGAAGGCATGGAAGCTCGGCACACATTCCCATGTGCTTGCCCTATGTATCTCTTCATCTGCATCCTTTGTAGCATCCCTTATAATAAACTGGCAAGTATAAATAAAGTGTCTCTCTAAGTTCTGTGAACTGCTCTAGCAAATTAACCAAACCTAAGAAGGAGGTTGTGGGAACCTTGATTTATAGCCAGTTTGTTGGCAACACAGGTAAAACAACTTCAGGGCTTGTGATAGGACGTGTGTGTGGAGGGAAGAATCTTCTGGGACTGAACCCTAGACCTGTGGAATATCACTAGATAGGTCGTGTCACAATTAAATTGAATTAGACAGCACCCACCAGGTGTCCACTGCAGAATCTGGAGAATTAATTGTTTGTTGGTGGAAAGAAATTCCTTATACACTTCTTGGGGACCAGAGGCCATAGTTATCTTCTGAGTTGATTGTTGTGGTGTGAGTGTAGAGAAAAAAACAGCTTATTTTTTCTACATCCAGACATAGCCCCCTCTTTATGTAAGTTCTGGGTAATATATAAGTCCAGACAGGTGGGGCCTGACATCAAAGTTAGTACCTGAGCATGGGAGCATCAAATCAGGCAAGGCTGGGCCTTTCCTCCAAGGCTCAGCTCTGGGATCCTGGGCCTTGTAAACCAAAAATAAAATTATAAGCCCCGAACCAACTGTATGAACCCCATCTGGACGAAGAGAAGCCTGAAACACTAAATTCCAGACTGTGATAGAAAAGGAGGTCATATATACCTTGTTAGACCCTCCCTCGTTAGTTTAGGCACAACTGACTAGCATTAACATTAAAATAGAGATTATAAGATGACAAAACAAGTTCTGTGGTAACAAGATACAAATTCCAACCTGACTCTAGTATAGCATCATATAACATATATAATTTATGTTCAGCCCAAAACAATTCCTCTTTACTCAATGTGGCCCAGGGAAGCCAAAAGGTTGGACATCCCTGCTCTAGAGGAAGTTACAGGCTTCCCTCCCTCACAAATTCAGAGTTCCTCTCCTCAGCCCAAGTCATGTGAGGCAGAGCCAGGGCCAGGCCAAACCCTACTCCCCTGACTATGGCAGTCTTTTCTGTACCTTGAGGGAGTCGCCTTGCCTGTGCCAGGGGCCATCACTCCTGAGGGGCTGACCCCAGTGTGAGCTGGACAGGGCAGTGAATGAAGACTGGTGCAGGCTCAGAGCCAATTTGGCCATTCTAGAGCCAGGTGGAGTCTGGTAGCCCCAGATGACACTCATAGTCAGCATTCCCTCTGTAAGATGGGCAATGGCAGCCCTGCACCTCAGGATCACTGTGAGGGGAGCCCCAGGCATACCTCATGGTCAATATACTCTCTGTGAGGTGGGTAATAGCAGCCCTAAGACTCAGGGTTGGGGGGATTGGGACTAACAGTTGAGGGAAAGTGCTTGGGGAGGGAGGGACATGTCTCATCAACAAGGGTACCTGCATGATCAATGTTTGTATACCTAACCCTGAATTGTACCCCACATCCTTATAATAAATAAATAAATTTTTTTTAAAAGACTCAGGGTCACAGTGAAGAAAGCCCCAGGCATCCCTCATGGTCAATGTCCCCTCTATGAGGTAGGCAATGGCAACACTAAACCTCAGGGTCACCGTGAAGAGAGTCACAAGTGTCCCTCATGGTCAATTTCCCCTTTGTGAGGTGGGCAACAGTAGCCCTAAACTTTGGGGTCACCATGAAGAGAGCCTCGGGCATCCATCATGGTCCATGCCCCTCTCTGAGGGGGGCAGAGGCAGCCCTAGGCCTCAGGGTCACCATGAGGGTCAGTAAGGAGCTGCAATGTACCCAAAGTGGCCCAGGGAAAAACTAGAGCATCCGCAGACATTTCTGTTGATTAAATCTTATCCTAAGTGTTCGGAGGTGCTTGTGCTGCTTCAGACGTTCTCTGGGCCAAGTGCCAATCTTGGGGACTTGAAAATGGAGTTGGGGATTTGTGAGGTCCTCCAGGGAAGGTGGCCCTGGGCTTTGTATACCAGCACCTGGCATCAGCTGTGTTCACTGAGGGATGGTTGAATGATAAATGAACAAATGAAAGACATGGTCTACAGAACTGAGGAGTCATGGAAAGAGCCTGGGGTGGTCAAACAGCAACTCACTATGTGGCCCTGGGCAGATGAGCCCCCTTCCATCTGAGCCTCAGTTCTCTCATATGTGAAATGGATACTCAAACATCTGCCCCTGCTCTACTTTGTGGACACAGGAAGTCCCTTTATGACTCCCCTCCTGCCTGCCTCCTATACCCACTGAGTCAACAGAGACTGAAGTCCCACCCCCCACCACCAGCCACAAGGGGATCCATGTGCTCAGCACCTTCTCCTGGCCTCACAAAGCTTCCTCAGAAGGGAAGGGTGACTTTGGGTTGGGGGCCTGGGCACCTACCCTCTGTGCTGCCCTGACACTGGTAGGATCTGGGCAGGCTCGGTCCCCTCAGTCTGGTATCAAGGAAGGGGTGACTTTGGGTTGACCTTGGGTTGGGGGCTGGATGGATGCCCACTGTGTGCAGTCCTCCTTTACCAGTTTTGCGGCCCCAGCAGCTCCCTCTGCTCTCAGAACCTCTGTCTCTTCATCTGTAAGGTATGACACCTACTTCCTGGGGTGATCTAGGATCCCATGACATGAATTCACCAGCTTCCCTGGAAGTGGCCAGGGGTTGCCATGACAGGTGGTGGCAGGGAAGGTAGCACTGCAGCAGTGCTGGGAGCAATTCCACAGTTGAGCAGCGACTCGAGGGGCTCAGCAGTGGCTGGCCCAGCTCCACGTTGAACCTCTGAGGAATGTGGGGGTGCAGCCCCTGCCTTTGAGTGCCCACCTCCAGTGGTGACTCAGAACAGTGCTTGGCAGGGCTGCCACCAGGAGAGCACAATCAACAGCCCTGGGCAGTTTTCAAGCTCAAGGTCTGGCAAGGCTGGGGACAGGCCAGGGCTGGGGCAACAAGTCTTTTACATTCCAGTAGTTTACAAGTTGCACAGACGGTGAAAGAGTTGCCAAAGTTTCCAGCTTCCAGTGGCCCTGATAGGGAAGCACCAGGACAAGGGGCAGAAGACAGAACCCCTATGGCTGAGGAGCTTGGGTCATGCTAAGCTATTCTATAGCACCGAGGCTGTGCCTGAGGCACTGAGGCTGGGTGGTAATGAGAAGCTTCCTCCAGTGGCCTCCAAGAGTGATGAGGGAGTGGTCAGGCAAGGTCATTAGGTTCATTGCCAATGTCGACACACCAAGACCTGGGATGCAGCAGAGAAAGAGATGCAATCATAGGGTTTCCAAAGGAGGAGAGGACAGGAAGCCTCAAATCCATCTTTCTGAGGATTTGGGGGCTAGGCAGTTTAAGGTTTTGGAGTGGGTCTATGTGTGAAGAGCATTGATTGGTCAAAGAGTGCAGGGTGAAGTCATGAGACAGGGAGATTTTTTTTTTATTAATCAATATTTTTTATTATGGTTTTGTGGGGTACAGTTAAGGGTTAGGTGTACAATTACGTTTCATTCAGGGACCCTGTTGATAAGAGGTGTTTTCCCATCCCCCGACAGATATTTGCGACTGTTAATCCCATCCCCCTCCCTCCTCATAGTTTCCCAGTACTTTCAGTCATTTTCTTGTAGTATTACATTGGATGTTCAAGATCCATTATATGAGTGAGAACATGTGATACTCGGATCTTTGTTTCTGTGAGAGGTCACTCAGTATTACAGACTCTAGTTCCGTCCAGGTTGCTGCAAAATTCGTGATTTTGTTCTTTTTTATGGCTGCGTAGTATTCCATCGTGTATATGTACCACATTTTTTTGATCCAGTCCTCTTTTGATGGGCAGCGTGGTTGTTTCCAGGTTCTTGCTATTGTGAACAATGCTGCGATAAGCATACGTATGCAGGTATCTTTTATATAGAGTAATTTGAGTTCTTCAGGGTATATTCCCAGTAGAGGGGCTGTGGGGTCATATGGGAGGTTGATATTTAGAGCTTTTAGGAATTGCCACACTGCTTTCCACAGAGGTTGCACTAGTTTACTGCGGGGTCCCGCCCCACAAGGGTCGTGAGATATGTTGAAGGAGAGACAGATAGGCGATGACGACGATCATATACCGGACACCTGCTTCTTGAACAGATGACAATTTAATGCTAGTTAATACAGAGCTTTTATACCATTTTTGAAGGGACAAGACAAAGAAAACTCTTTCACATACATATCTTTTTAAAGTTACCAGCTAGTGGTCTTAGTAGCAAACAAACCAAGATTCCCAGTGGCTTTAGTAGCAAATAAGCCAGGAATCTCATAGGCATTAGACAAGTCCTATTCATAAAGCCAACAATGACACTCTCAGTCCAATGTCCCAAATTACAAATGTTTCAAGAAGGTTTCTTTAAGTGTATATTTCTTTATGTGTCAGGAATATTCTCATCTTAGGCTCTTGTGTTCTTCGGAGTCCTGTGATCGCCTTCCTTGTCCAGATGTCCTCGTTACTTTTCTCTTATCTTGCAGTGCTTGTTTCTAAAGAGAACTCAAAAGAAGCTTTTAGTAATGTTTCCCAGGCCCCTCAAGGTTACTTTCTGTTTTAGCTGATCTGTCATAAAAAGTGTCTGATTATATTATTATGAGTTCAGTGAAAACCTACTCTATAAATGTTAACTTAGAGTTTTAACTATAGAATTAAGTAAAAACCTTAACATTAATCTTTATCCTAAGTCAGTGTAAACAGTGTTATAAGTCACCTACATAACTCCTAGATAGGAGTGTTAGAACTTATAATGAATTCATAATGAACCTATTATAAACTTGTGCTTCTAAAAATCCTTATGTCTAAACACTAAACTGCATAGTTCTAAATCAAATAAGGAGTGGATATACTCATATCATTTATTACTTAAGCAATGTCTAGTAACTTATAACCAAGTGAAATAAAGCATTCTTGATGTGCTTCAGAGTTTAACCCTTGCATATGTTAGAAAAGGCCAAGTGGCATAGTGGGAAAAATGGAAAAATAAACCATGATGTTTCCAGGTTAGCTGTGAGCACTTCACATAAACATGCCATTTTCTTCTTCCACGACTGCACAGAATTCTTCGGCGGTATCAAACAGCAAAGGTGAAGGACAGAAGGGCCTCAGCTTCCTGGGTTCGCCCTGCGGCCCGGGGTCTTCGGCCCACCCGGACCCTGTCAATCAGGTGGACCTCCAAGGCTGGCTCCCAACAGTTTACACTCCCACCAACAGTGTAGAAGTGCTCCCTTTTCACCACACCCTCTCCAGCAGCTGTTATTTTTTGAGTTGTTGATAATTGCCATTCTGACTGGAGTTAGGTGGTATCTCAGTGTGGTTTTGATTTGCATCTCCCTGATGCTTAGTGAGGTTGAGCATTTCTTCATGTGCTTGTTGGCTGCTCAGATGTCTTCTTTTCTGAACTTTCTGTTCATATCTTTTGCCATTTTATAATGGAGTTGTTTGTTTTCTTCTTTTCAGTACGATTCAGTTCCTTGTAGATCCAGGATGTTAAGCCTTTGTCAGACCTAGAGTTGGCAAATACTTTTTCCCAGTCTGTAGGCTGTCTCCCTGCTCTCTTGATGGCTTCTTTGGCTTTGCAGAAGCTTGTCAGTTTAATAAGGTCCCACTTGTCTATCTTCTCTCTTATGACCTGTGGGTTTCGGGTTTTGTTCAGGAATTGGATGCCAGTTCCAATTTCCATGAGGGTATTTCCTTCCTTTTCTAAGGTTCTTATGATTTGAGGTTTTACATTTAGGTCTCTGATCCATTTGGAGTTAACCTTTGTGCATGGGGATAGATAGGGGTCCTGTTTCAATCTTCTGCATGCGGTCAGCCAGTTTTCCCAGCACCATTTACTAAATAGGTTCTCCTCTCCCCAGTGGTAGGCGGTGGGGGCTTTGTCGAAGATGAATTGGTTGAGAAATAGAGGTTTTGCTTCTGGAATCTTAATTCTATTCAATTGATCTATATGCCTGTTCCTGTACCAATACGAAGCTGTTTTGATGATTGTAGCTTTATAGTAAAGTTTGAAGTCTGGTAATGTGATACCACCTGCTTTGTTTTTTTTTTTTTTTTTGCTGAGGATTGTTCTCGCTATTCTTGGATGTTTGTGTTTCCATATGAATTCCTGTGTTGTTTTTTCCAGGTCTGAGAAGAATGTTGCTGGTAACTTGATGGGTATTGCATTGAATTTGTAGATTGCCTTAGGTAAGATGGACATCTTCACAATGTTGATTCTTCCAATCCATGAGCATGGGATATTTTTCCACTTGTTTGTGTCATCTTTTATTTCTTTGAGCAGTGTTTTGTAATTTTCATTGTAAAGGTCTTTCACGTCTCTGGTTAGGAAGATGCCAAGATATTTCATTTTTTTTGTGGCTATTGTGAATGGAATTGTGTTTTTTATTTGGGTTTCTGTTTGTTTATTATTGGTGTAGAGAAATGAAATTGTCTTTTGTACATTTATTTTGTATCCTGAGACTTTGCCAAAGGCCTTTATCAATGTAAGGAGGCTTTTGACAGATTCTCTTGGGTTTTCAAGGTACACAATCATATCATCTGCAAAGAGAGACAACTTGACTTCCTCTTTTCCTATTTGAATACCTCTGATTGTCTTCTCTTCTCTGATAGGACTTCCAGTACTATGTTGAACAGGAGGGGTGAGAGTGGGCATCCTTGTCTAGTTCCAGTTTTCAGGGGAATTGGTTCCAATTTTTGTCCATTTAGGAGTATGCTGGCTGTGGGTTTCTCGTAGATGGCTTTTACTATTTTGAGGTATGTTCCCCGTATGCCTAGATGTTCAAGGGTTTTTATCAAGAAGGGGTGCTGGATTTTATCAAAAATTTTTTCTGCATCTAATGATATGATCATGTGTTTTTTGTTTTGACATCTGTTGATGAATTTAATTACATTTATGGTTTTACGAATGTTGAACCAGCCTTGCATCCCAAGAATGAAGCCTACTTGGTCATGGTGGATGATTTCTGAGATGTATTGCTGAATCCGGTTTGCTAGGATCTTGTTGAGAATTTTAGCATCTATGTTCATCAAAGATATTGGCCTGTAGTTCTCTTTCTTTGTTGGATCTTTACCTGGCTTGGGTATCAATGTGATGTTGGCTTAGCAAAATGATTGGGGGAGAGTTCCATCTTTTTCAATTGCCTGGAATACCTTCAGTAGGATTGGTATCAGCTCCTCCTTAAATGTCTTGTAGAATTCTGCTGGAAAGCCATCTGGACCAGGGCTTTTTTTGTAGGAAGTTTTCTTATTATGTAGTCAATTTCCTTGATTGTTATTGGTCTATTTAGCATCTCAATTTCTTCTTGTTCCAATCTAGGCAGGTTGTGTGATGTCAGAAAGTCTTCCATTTCCTTAAGGTTTTCAAGTTTGTTTCCATACAAGTGTACGTAGTAGTCTCTAATGATCTTTTGTATTTCTTCAGGGTCAAATGTGACTTCATCTTTTGTGTTTCTGATTGTGCTTATTTGGTTTTTTTCTCGTTTTTTCTTGGTCAGTCTAGCTAGGGGACCATCGATCTTGTTTATCCTTTCTAAGAACCAGCTTTTGATTCTTCAATTTTTTGTACTATCTTTTTGTCTTCTATGTCCTGGATTTGGGCTTTTATTTTGGTGATCTGGATTCTTCTGCTGAAATTATGGTTTTTGTGGTCTTGCTTTTCCAGCTTCTTTAGGTGGCTTGTTAGGTTGTGAATTTCTGTTCCTTCCATTTTCTTCATGTTTGTTTGTAGGGACATAAATTCCCCTCTTACTACAGCTTTCAGGGCATCCCAGAGATTTTGGTAAGATGTTTGTTCATTTTCATTTGTTTCCAGGTATCTTTTGATCTCTGTTTTGATTTCATCATTGACCCAGGAGTTGTTTAGCATCATGCTGTTTAGTGTCCATGTCTTTGTGGGTTTCGGGGGGACTTTGGTGGTGTCAATGTTTATTTTTATTCCACTGTGGTCTGAGAAGGTGCATGGTAGAATTTTGGTCCTTTTAAATTTGCTTATGCTTGATTTATGGCCGAGTATGTGGTCGATCTTAGAATATGTTCCATGTGGTGATGAGTAGAATGTGTATTCTGTGGTCTTTGGATGGAGTGTTCTGTAGGTGTCAATAAGTCCATTTGGTCCAAAGTCACATTGAGGTTCCGGATCTCCTTGCTGATTTTTTTGTCCTGATTATCTGTCTAGGGTTGTGAGTGGGGTATTAAAGTCCCCAGTTATGATACTGTTAGAGTCAATATCTTTCTTTAGTTTTCCAAGAAGTTGCTTTATGAAAGTTGGCGCACCTATTTTGGGTGCATATATGTTTGGGATAGATATTTCTTGTTGATGGATTGAGCCTTTATCATTATGTAGTGGTCTTCTGTATCTTTTTTGGTTTTTAATAGCTTGAAGGGTATTTTGTCTGAAATTAAGATCACTACTCCTCTTTTTTTTTGTATTCCGTTCGCCTGAAAATTTGTTTCCCATCCTCTTACTTTGAGCCTGTGGGTGTCCTTTCTAGTGAGGTGAGTCTCTTGAAGGCAATAGATTGTTGCCTGATGATATTTTATCCATTTTGCCATTCTATGTCTTTTCAGTGGTGCATTTAGTCCGTTCACATTTAGGCTAATAATTGAAATGCAAGAGTTGATCCCTGTCGTAAGGTTCTTACAGAGTTGTTCCTATTTGTTTGTTGTCTTTCTTTTGGTTTTGGAGTTGGTTCATGAGTGTTTTTAATCTTTTGCCTGTACTCTTGTGAAGAATGCTGTTGTTCTTTTTTTGTTTTTCTTCTGTGCTCAGTACTTTCTTAAGTGTTTCTTGTAGAGGTGGTCTGGTGGCAGCGTAGGTTCTTAGGGATTGGATATCTGGAAAAGATTTCAATTCTCCCTCACTAATGAAGCTTAGTTTGGCTGGGTAGGTTATTCTTGGTTGAAATTTTTTCTCTTTTAGAACTTTGTAGATAGGGCTCCAGGCTCTCCTGGCCTGATAAATCTGCTGCTATTCTAATTGGTTTTCCCTGGTAGATAGTCTGGCCTTTTTATTTTGCTGCCTTTAGGAATTTTCCTTTTATAGCTACTTTGTGTAGGCGAATTATTATGTGTCTGGGAGTTGGTCTTCTCATTTGTTGTCTTGCAGGGGTTCTCTGAATCTCTTGTGTTTGAATTTTTTCATACTTAATGAGATGAGGGAAGTTTTCTTGAATTATTTCATGAAATGTTTGTTCCAGTGTGGCTTCTGTTTCTCTCTCTGCCTCAGGAAGCCCAATTACTCTTAGGTTTGGTCTCTTTAAGTGATCATTCATCTCTTGTAGATTTTGTTCTGTCTTTTTGAGCTTCTTTTCTATGCTTTTGACAGTTTGGGTTAGTTCTGTGTTTTGGTCTTCGAGCTCTAAGATTCTTTCTTCTGCTTGGCTGATTCTGCTTTCCATGCTTATTAGTTTGTTATTTATTTCCATCACAGTATTCTTGATTGCTGTTATTTCTGACATCAGCTCCTTCCTATTTTCCTCTTGTCTCTCTTCAATTTTTTTAATTCTCTCCATTAATGTCTTGATGTCTGGGTTTGTTGCATGTAGCCAGTCATTCTGGGGGCTCTTCATTGTTTGTGTTCCAGAATCTGTTTTCTCAGTGTCTGATTTCCCAGAGGTCTGTGTGAGACCTATATTCTTCTTTTGGTTTTTCTTCATTTGTACAGTTTTTTCCCCCTCCCTACTTTTTCCTTCCCTTCACGTCACCGTCTTCCTTAATTCTGTTATTCAGGGGTAAAGGTATTGGTTTTACTTCTGTTTGTTCAATCTCCTATTCTTTATGTATGCCCTCTTACTTTGCTCAATTCTGGAG
The DNA here is from genome assembly GCA_027257055.1 of Cephalopachus bancanus. NCBI lineage: Eukaryota > Metazoa > Chordata > Mammalia > Primates > Tarsiidae > Cephalopachus > Cephalopachus bancanus. Next base: position 197,849 of record JAPVLO010000354.1, read on the forward strand.
TTGCACTGTAGGTTGGGGGTGGTTCTTTTTACACTTTTGAGATTTACTTAAGGGGGGAGCTGTGATTCAAAATCTATCTGCAGGTTCTGGTATTCGCTGACAGGTGTGTGAATAATGTGGAACCCACTTTCCACTGTCCTGGAATCTGTCCGTGCAATGGGGCTGTAGGTTTACTCCCTGAAATAACATGTGGTTAGCAGAGGGGAGAGAATGGAGCAGATAGTGGGTTGAAGAGGTGAGTGGAGAGATAGAGGAGTAAGGGGGAAACAAACGAGTGTGCCAACAAATAGAGAGAGAGGCCTATACTGAAACAGATAAAAACAATAGACCACAGCTACAGATGAACCAACTCTCATACAAAAAATAAAAAATAAAAATAAAATATATAGTGATGCTAATATACAAGCTAACCAACCACCTTGTTAGTGTGCTGTTCCTCTATACAAAGATATGGCTTACAGAGAGAAGAAAAGAGAAGAAAAGGAAAAGGAAAAAAGAAAAAAGGGAACAATACAGTAGGAATAGAATCAAGTCATTAAACTAATAGAATCAATGAAGCACACTCTGAGACATTTCATTTAAGTCCAATGTCCTTTCAGGTCTGATTTCTAGTTTTCTTTTCAAGCTGGTAAATTAGTTTGCAGTTAGGGTCAGTTGCCCCTGGTCTGCTGTGAAGGACAGTTCAGATTACTCTCCGTTCAGCACTCTGGTCTATGTCTTTATCAAGCTTGTTTCTCCCATTTCGGTGTTGTTACCTTGAATCGCCAGCAGGTGGTGCTATCTCAGCTGCTCGCCCCAGAGGGGGTGGGGCCGGACAGGAGCAAGATGGCTGCGGGGGGGGGGGGGGGAGGCTGGGGCTGGGTAGGACGTCTTGGTCCCAGGAGAGGTGGCAGCGATCCCAGCAGATCTTCCCTGAAGGGGTTTGAAGTGGATCGCCTCCGGCCCGGGTGGTGTGATATGCTACAGCCATCACAGAGGCCCAGCGGCGGCCGCGGGGGGGGCGCTGCGGTGGCAGCAGCGGCACCATTTGCGCCGCAGTGACTGTCCAGTCCGTTGCGATTCCCCAGAGGTGGCAACGGCCGAGCTCTATATGAAGAACACGCTGCGATGTTGGGGTCTGCAGCCCCCTGGGGCAAGAGTCAGAGACCCACTGCAGATCTCCTTTGTAGAGGGCTTCACAGTCCGAGTTGTCCCATCGCCATCTTGCTGCTTCCTCCTTGAGACAGGGAGATTAAACCGTATTGTCCTCTGTGGGGTCTTTAAGTTGATTAGCATTGGCTGTTTGCTGGAGTTCAGGGCCTACTTAAGCAATTCTTAAACCAAAGCCTTATATGATTCTAATGTCAGAAATCCAATCTACAGGAGCAGCGTGAATGCCAACGGTCATTATCTAGTACTATGAGACTTGTCATTTGGGCTTTATCCTCAGGACACCGGGTTTGGGTTGAGTAGGCCTCTTGCCAGGGACTGATGCACCTGGTGGTGGGGGCATTTTAAGTCCTGCAGTAACCCTCACTTCCCAGAACCAGGACTGTGGTGGTATCTCCAGGAAGAAGGGACCCTCTCACGGCCTCTCCTGTGTGTGCATTGACCTTGACTTTTGATGTAGAAGACCCACTCTGACTCAAGGACCCTGTCTCCCTCCATCTGTTGTTGACCCAAGTAACTCTGTCCCCTTAAGTCATGTGTCCAGTGGGCTCTGAACTCTCCAAGGAGGAAACTGGATGAAGCAGGAAGGTCTAGCCAGGTGGACTGAAGGTGGCTGGACACCTGAGGTTGGGCTGAGTCTGGAGGTGGCCTAGGTTTGAGTCTCTGGTGTAATCTTGGACAGGTCCCTCCTCTCTGGGCTGTAGTGTCTCTGTTGTAGGGTGAGGATCATAACAGGCTTTTTCTCCAAGGGTGGTGGTTTGGCCTGGAGAGTATTTAGCTTCAGGGAACCTGTGGAAAGAAAATGTCCCAGGGCTGTGGCTAAACACACAGTCCCTTCCCGGGGACACCAGGAAGAGAAGGGGCCACAGGGGACCAAGGGACAGGGAAGGACTGGGCCTGGGCTAGGAAGATCCTCAGGGGTGGCCCAGACCCGACTGGGCAGGACACAGAGAAAGGCAGAGAAATGGGAGAGGTTTCCCAAAATCTCAGGGAGCTGGAAATGGAGCCATGGTTGGATGAATAAGGGTTCCCCAAGAACGTCTGTGTCCCATTCCAGGAACCTGTCAAAGTACCATGGCGTGTGGCCACAGGAACTTTGTAGATATGATGATGCTTAGGAGGCTGAGGTGGGAGGTTACCCCACATTATCTGAGTGGGTGCAAGGTGGGGTCTTTATAAGGGAAGGAGGAGGCAGGAGGGTCAGAGTGAGGGGAGGAAGCAGAGGAGGGGGAGAGGGAGGGAGGGAGAACTAGAGAGATCTGAAGATGCTGCAGGCTTTGAAGCTGGAGGAAGGGGCCACCGAGCCAGGGACATGGCATCCTCTAGAATCTGGAAAAGGCAAGGAAATTGACTTCTCCAGAGCCTGTGGAAGGAGCATGGCCCTGCTCACACTTTGATTTTAGCTCCCCCGGACTCACCTTGGACTTCTGACCTCCAGACCTGTGAAAGAATAAACGCGTGATTTATAAGCCACTAAATATATGATCATTTGTTATAGGAGCCACAAACAGACACCCAGGGAGACCTGAGTGCTGTCCCCACCCCCTTCAGCCCCCTTCAGAGCAGAAGCCACCCACGAGGGCTGAGTGGGCTTCGTCATGTCCTCTCTCCCCACACCTTCATCTCAGAGAGCAGCCAGAGCCTCTCAGGGAAAGTTCTGATGTGGGACCTGGTTTTCAGGCTGGGGCCCACGATTCAATAGAGTTCCCAATAAATAACACCCCCAAAGAAGATGGAAGGTGACTTTATGTGTCACACACTTGAGAGAATACCCACTACCCTTTGGCTCCCTGGTGGCAGAGCAGGAGCATAAGTGAGGAGCCTCCCAGAGGTCTGGGGAAACCCAAGGTGGCATCAGGCAGGGTTGCGAGTAGTCTTGGGTGTGTGGTGGTGCAGCGTGTTATGGTTTTATGTCAAGGACATGCCCTACACCCAGGGGCAAAAGCTGGCCTGGATGGACCACCCTGGGGGGAGCAATCAGGGAATTGCTGCTCTGCAAACACCTCCCGCCCCCCAGCAGTGGTGACCTGGTGGTTACTGTGGCAGTGGCTGACTTGCACCAAGGACTCCATGCAAGAGACACTGTAAGTACTTCCCGTAAGCTGGCTCTCAGTTACTGCCACATCCTGAGGATACTGGGTGCTCAGCTATGTGTCAGAGCCCAATCCCCCTCAATGCTGAGGCCTTAGGTGAAAACTGTAATTGTATTTGCACCACTTTTAATTGTAGTGCAAAAAACCTGGCCTCCGTTGAGAACACCAATTTTCCTCCAGAAAAGCTCTCCTCAATTGCATAGAAATGATGAAGCACCCATTTCCCTCCTTGCACTGGTTCCTGGGTAGCTCAGAGCTTATCTTTGACAATCCTGAGCCTCCTGCAGATCTTTTGTGTGAGTTTCCTTCCTAGTCTCCTCCTGTTCCTCTTACATCTCCGAGCCTCTTATTGGGTGAAGAATCAAGGTAGGCTCAGAATTTAAGAGCTTGTGAAGTTGATGGTGCTGGCATGTCTTGGACAGTCCAGCTCTCAGGAGTGACTGGGGGAAGAGGAGAAGGGGAGGAACTGAGCTGGACAGAGAGGGAGAAAGGGAGGAGGCAAGACTGGGGGGAACATAGGGCATCCAGGCCCTGAGCAGAGTTTCTAGGCTGAGGATACAGGGTAGATAGAGGGTCTGGGGCAAGGGCAGAGGGCAGAGGGCATATTTGCAGGCTTAGCCAGGGACAACTTCATTCAGGAAGGAGGTAGGGAGTGGAGGTCTTGCCGGGAGAAGGAAGAGGGGAAGAAGAGGCCACAGGGACTGATGTTTGGCCTGTGCCCTAGTCTATTTCCTGGGGAGATGCCCCAGGGAGCCTCTGCACCTCTGCCTGAGGCAACTGTCCCATTGGGTGCAGGAGTTCCCAAACCCCTGAAAACCTGAGGGGAATGTCAACTGAAATATGAGACAAAGAATAATGAGATGGGGAGGGTTTCTGATTGACAATGAGCATATTTATTGAGGGTTTATTGGGTACAGGGAGAAGGGCTGGATGACTTAAGTGGGAGGAGACCCCTCCATTGGGATCCTGAGCTCCAGGGACACGTGTGTGAGGGGAGGGCCAGGGTCTAAGAACACTGTGCAGGGGCCACTGTCTTCTCCACAGTGCTTCCTTCATGCATGACTTGGCAGCTGTATCTGCCATGAGCTCTCCACTGGTCAGGTGTCAGGGTCAAGTAGCTGCTGGCCACGTACTTGTTGTTGCTCTGCTTGGAGGGTTGGGTGGTCTCCACGCCCTGGGTGATGGGGGTGCCATCTGCCTTCCAGGCCACTGTCATCGCTCCTGGGTAGAAGTCGCTTATGAGACACACCAGTATGGCCTTGTTAGCTTGGAGTTCCTCAGAGGAGGACAGGAACAGAGTGACTGTGGGGACAGCCTTGGGCTGACCTGTGGGGTGGGAGAGGAGGTGTGAGACAGCAAAGCTAGAGTACCCTGTCTAAAGTCTCTAGGATTGTTCACAGTGTGGCTGTTGGGTCCACCTGGAGGGGTCTTTCCCTCCCTCATCTTTCCCCTCATTTCCACTTAAGCCCTCTGGAGAGAAGACAACCCTACACCTTCCTAGAAGCCCTTCCCAGTCACGTCTCCCTGGTGATCTGGCCCGGCACTCCCTTTTGCAGCCTCAGTTCCCCTGTGTGTAACCAGGGCAGTCTGTGTTCTCTCCTTCCTGGTCTCTATGAAATCATCCCTATAAACTTTATAAAATTAATCAGCAAAGAAGGGAGGGTGAGAAGTGAAAATAAGCCAAGCATGCAGAACACTCAGCATTAGTCATAAGATCAGTTACTCTCTGACCCCTTCCTCACAGGTGTTTGTTGCCTGTAGCCTCCAAATCATGTCAACCCTGTTCAAGATTATAGTTTCCTTTAACAGTTCCATAGACAAAAACTTGACTATTATGAAATGTTCCATTTTCTCTTTAAGGTATTCCTTCAGATCCTGCATACTGATGAAACTACTGACATCAGTTGGTCTGAAGGACCCCATGAAGTCAGTTGCTATGTCAACAAAGAATGCAGTGTCCACATTCTGATTTCATCCACCTTGCCCTGACCAACCAACAACCCCAATTCTCCAACCTCTCGCCCTCCATGATCCCCTTAAAAATCTCAGTCCAAGCCGGGCTCGGTGGCTCAACCTGTAATCCCATGCCTTGGGAGGCTGAGGTGAGTGGACTGCCTGAGACCGCGGGTTCGAGACCCTCCTGGGCAACTTGGTGAGACCTCATCTCTACAATAAATTATTTTAAAAATTAGCCAGGCGTGGTAGCACGCGCCTGTAATTCTAGCTACTTGGAAGGCTGAGGCGGAAAGATCGCCGGAGCCCAGCAGGTCGAGGCTGCAGTGGCCGGGAGCGGACGACAATCTGGGCAACAGAGTGAGACTCCAACTCAAAAAAAAAAAAACCCAGCCCAGAACTCCTCAGGGAGATGGATTTGAGGGTATTCTCCCATTTCTTCACTTGGCATCCTGCTATCATGCAACTCTTTCTCTACTGCAAACCCTGCTGTCTTAGTATATTGGTCTGTTGCTGTGCTGTGGGTATGAACCTGTGGGTCCTATTTTATTTTATTTTATTTTTTGAGTCAGAGCCTACTCTGTCATCCAGGCTGGAGTGCAGTGCAATGCTCATGGCCACTGTAGCCTCAGACTTCTGGGCTCAGGCGATCCTTCCACCTCAGCCTTCCAAGTAGCTGGAACCACAGGTGCACACCACCATACCCAGCTAATTTTTTGATTTATTGTAGAGATGAGGTCTCACCAAGTTGCCCAGGCTAATCTCGAATCCCTGGGCTCAGGCAATCCTCTCACCTCAGCCTCTCAAAGTGCTGGGATTATAGGTATAAGTCACCACACTTAGTCCCTGTGGGTCCTTTAAAATCTGGAGTCTGAGTTTGGAATCTGGCCTTCACCTTTGGATCTTTCAGCACCAGCCTTAGGCATCCCTACTTCATTCTTCAGTCCCTAGAGCCTCCTCTGTGAAGTGGAGGTCCTGCAGGATGGTCCTGGTGGTGTATGGGGAGGCCCTGGGCCTGTGACCAGTGTCTGGAACTTCCCATCCCCTTGGGCACCAGGGTCTGCCCCAGCCCATCCCACTCAGGTCCCTCATGAGGATGGGATCCACCCAGACAAGATCTCAGGGGCCCTCCAAGGCTCTGCCCACCTCCCCTGTCCTCACCAGCGTGACCACAGGATGCTTTTCCTTGGCCATGTTCTTGGGTTGCTCCTCCAGACTATAGAACACAGCAGCCCCCATACCACCCCAGCGGCTCTGACTCCTGATCCTCCCCAGCAGCCACGGGGTTCTCTGCACCCCCACTCACTCCCATTTTGTCAACTCCTGTGTCTAACTTTCACTTTGGGAAAGGCAGGAGGCTACCCTGGGGACAGGGAGACACTGAGTTCCAGAGGTGAAGAGTTCCCAGGGACAGATGAATCTCTCCCCAATGGGACCCTCTCCTTTCTGATGACTATCCTGAGAGGGCTGGGCTGTGATCGCCTTTCTCTGTCCCTCTGTGTTCCCCTGTCCTCGTGCCCAGCAAAGGCCAGAAAGCTGCAGCTTAGACCCTGAGCCCTCTCTGTACCCTCCATTGGTCTCCCTTCAGGGTGGCCTGGCCCCATGTTGCCTTCCCAGCCTGGAGGCATCCAGCCCTTAGCCCTGACCCAGGATCCTGGAGGTTGTCTCTAACATCACAGACATGCCCTTTAAAGAGCTTGCCTCTGCCCCTCACTCAAGCATCTGCCCTGGAAGAGGAGAAGGAACCTCTGTCCCTTGCAAAACCCAACCCAGCTCTGAATCAGGCCACATCTGGCTGTTCCTGACCTTCCTGCCAGTGACATCAAGACCAGCCAGCCTTTCCCAGACCCCATGGAGAAAGGTAAGGGGTCAGAGCTTCAGGCTGGGAGGGTGGAGGGAAAGTCGTAGAGAGAAAAATGGACTTTCTAGAGAGAGCAGAGGGTGGGCAGTTAGGGGAAGATTGTGAGAGCCACTTACCTAGGACAGTGAGTTGAGTCCCGGCACCAAACACATGCCACTGTGAGTGAGGCTCAGACCAAAACCCGTGAAGCCAGCACCTAGGGCCTGCCCCCTGGGGGCTGGGCTGGAGTGGGTACCTGCTGGGTGTGATGGGCAAAGGGATGTAGAGGGTGAGGCTACAACCTAGGCACAGGGCAAGAGGCCAGCCCCCCAGAGGTGTCTGTCTTCTGCCTAAGGCATGTGCCACTCATGGACTTGAGGTCTTCTTGGGTGGCTGTTTTGTGTGGCAGAGAGAGTCCTTAGCTGGCTTAGACCAACCAGACCTCTTCTGGACATATTTTAAGGGACCCTGAGTCTTTCTCCCCCACAAGTGTTCACAGTCCATCCAGGTTGACTTCCTACTTGGGCCAAGGACACTGGGCCATTCCTGACTCAAGTGGAGAATCTTCTGCTGTCGTTTCTATCCATGGAGATAGCGCTCAGTCCCACTTTGTTCATGAAGTCTTTTCTGATCTCTCAGTTTGCTCTTTCCAACTGTTCATCTATCCATTTGTTTAGCCATCTGTCCATCTATTCATCTATTTGTCCATCCATCTATCCATCCATCCATCCTTCCATCCACCCACCCATTCACCCATCCATCATCCATCCATCCATCCATTCATCCTTCCATCATCCATCTGTGCATCCACTTACCCATCCGTTTGACCACCTATTCATCTGTCTGCTCATATGCTGTCATCATTCTATCTATCTGTTTACTCATCTCTCTGTTCCTCTGTCATCTGTGCAGTCGTTCATCTACTCTATCTGTCTGTCCATCCATCCATCCTATCTGTACCAGGGACTGTTTCACATGCTGAGAATATGGCAAGGTTCCCTCAGCTCTCACCTCTTTCTCTGAAATCTCTCAAGTTAAGGCCAACAAGGCCCTCCTCATGATCAAGTCCAAGGTCCCTCCCCAGTTACTATTGTTCCTGATGTTTCTTCAGGATGCAACATGAGGTCGGCGCCTTAATCCAGTGATGCTCTTCCCCCATGGTGTCTGAAACCACACACTCCTCCTCCCCTGACATCCCTTTCTCCCCAACCCATGCATGTTTCTGACTCCCAGACCTCCACACCTTCCTAAAAGGGTCCACCTTCTCTGCCATCTTCCCACACTGTGGACTCCCACTACTGCCTATATGGTGAGGCTTGGATCTAGCCCAGGTCCAAATCCCCTTCTCAGTTTCACCTAAATTGCCTACTGACCATCTCCAGTGGGATGCTCAAACTAATCACGTCAAAGGAGACTGACTGCCTTCCTCCAACTGAGTCTGTTTTCTGTCTTCATCTCATCACAGTGAGCATGAATGCTCATCTGGAAACCTGGAGTCACTCCATGTTGTCACCTTGCCTCCCACACTGAAACCGTGTGTTCTGTGTCCTTAGACACTGCCTCTAAACATTATTTTAAAAAGTGAAAACAAGGTTCAAAATAATCAAAAAGCAATAAGATCACCCTGTGAGTCTCCAAAACCACAAAAACCTGGGCTTTGCCTTAATCTCAAACTCAATTTCATGCAAAGATGAGACATTGAGTGGGGTTTCCTAGGTGAAAGCATCTCTGCCATGGGGTTGGACCACAGCGTTTCTACCTTAGAATCTGGTCCAATGAGCAGTGGTTGGTTTGTGATGCAAATATAAGATTTTTTAAACTTTTTTTTTTTTTAGTTGATGTCTCATTCTGTCACCCAGGCTGGAGTACAGTGGCCCAATCACGACTCACCACAGCCTCAAACTCCTGGGTTCAGGAGATCCTTCAATATCAGTCTCTCAAGTATCTGTGCCACTATGCTTTGCTAACTTTTGGATTTTTTGTAGAGACAAGGTCTCACTATGTTGTCCAGGCTGGTCTCAAACTCTTGGGCTCTAGAAATCTTCTTGCTTTAGCCTCCCAATGTGCTAGGATTACAAGTGTGAGCTACTATGCCCGGCCCTATTTTCTTATTTTCAAAAAATCTTTATGCTTTTAAAATTATAAGAGCATAAGTTATAACACAGCTAAGCAATACGGAAGCACACTTAAAAAGTGTAATGTTTCTCTCTCCATCTCTCTTCTGCTATATAAAGCCCATTTTTTATTGTGATAACCATTTGTAAGTACAATTCAGTGGTATCAAATACTTTCACACTGTCGTACAACCATCACCACCATCTACCTCCAGAACTTTTTCATCTTCCCAAACAGAAACTCTACACCCATTAGGCAATAACTCTCCTTGCCCCTCTCTGGTAACCTTTAATCTACTTTTTTGTCTGCGTGAATTTCCCTAGCCTAGGGACCTTATATAAGTGGGATCATACAACATTTGTCCTCTTGTGTCTGTCTTATTTCACTTAGCATAAGCATAATGTCTTCAAGTTTCGTCCATGCTGTAGAAGATTTTTTTTTTAAATTGATTCTTGATTAAGCAATGCCAAACCTATTTTTAAAATAATTAACTGCAGTGTGTTAAGACCTTTGTATTAAAAGTAATACAAGCTGGGCATGGTGGCACACACCTGTAATCCTATCTAGGGAAGTTGATAGGGGAGGATCACTTGAGCCCAGGGGCTCAAGGTCAGCCTCAGCAATATAGGGAGATCTTGTCTCTGAAATAAATACATACATATACACAAATATTAAGTATAAAAAGTAATAAAATATCTATTTTTCTAAAACAAATAATGAAAACAACTCTTAATAAGTTATGAATAGAAGAGATATTTACTTGATAGGAGATATTTACCTGAATTCTATAGCAATAATCACTCTTAACAGTAAAATACTACATGCATTCTCATTAAAGTCTGAACATTTAATGGCAGAGTATCCTTTGCATCTTTATTATTCATATTATTCTGGAGGTTCTAAGCAATGCAATAAGACAAGAAAAAATAGAGGGGTACAAATATTAGAAATAAAGAGAAGAGGTTGAAAAACAACTAATGTAAATAAGAAATCAACATATTAAAGTTGATAACTTTCTTCTCATCATCAATAATCAATAACCAATTAGAACATGTAATGGATTCTCAGTAGAAATGAAATAAAGAAAACATATAAGGATGCCTTAATAAGAAATATGCAAAACCCACATGAATCAAGTATAAAAATTTAGTAAAATACAAATAAAGAGAGACAAACCCTAATCCTGGATGCAAAGGTCAAATATTGTAAAGAGGCCAGTGATTTCTGAAGTCAATCAATAGATGTAATTCACTTATAATCACAATTCCAATGTATACAAAATTAATAAACTGATTTTACAGTTCATTTTAAAAGAGAAAGAATGAGGAGGAGCTTCCCCTATCAGATGTCAATCCATACCCTAGAATTATAGGAATTAAAGCAATGTGGCACCAATGAAGAAACAAATGATTTAATGGAACCAAATAGAGAGAACAGAAAAATCATGAATGTATATATGGTAAGAGGAGAAGGATCTGACTGTTCAACAAATGGTGTTGGGACAATTGGTTATACTTTAAAGAGAAAAATGAAGTTAAGGTTCTATCTAACATAATATGCAAAAATAAAATTAAAGTGTGTTGACTATCTAAGCAGAATATCTCAATTTTTAAAAACTACAGATACCGGAAGAAAATATAGGAGAACATTTTTATGTCATTGAGGCAGAGAAGACCTTAAGTATGACACAAGGAAGGCACCATAAAAGAGAGAAAAAGATCAGACTCGAATGCATAAAATCAATGGTGAGGTGGGGAAGATGGCTGCCAAGCCAGTCAGACTATGCGAATCTTCATAAGAGTGAATGAGTGTATGGAAAATTTTGTGTATGTGCTGATGAACAAGTGGGCGTGTGAGTGACTGACTGAGTGAGGGCTAGGGAGCTAGCAGCCAGGGTTCTCCTGGTGCAGCGGCTGGTGCCACAACAACTCTAGCGATTGCTGGGACGCAGAAGCTGAGCATCATTTTCTCTTTCTTTACTTTCTTTTTTTTTTAATCAACAAACCCTTCCTGGCAAGAAAATGCTGGGAGAGACTGTCTAAGTGGGGTTCGTGAGCGGGTGGCCAAGCCCCTTGTGCAACAGCAGGTGCTGCAGCTTCTCTACTTCATCCCCAGCTCTTTCCAGGTCACAGAAGAGGGGCACCATTTGTTTTCAAAGCGGACAGAAGTTTTCCTTTGGAAAAGCAGCAGGGAGACACTATTGCCCCAGTGCTCTCACACCCTTGAAGCAGAAGAGAGACTGCTCCGGGCTCTCCTCATCACTTCAGCACCTGGCAGGGCACTGGAAGGGGCTGCAGACAGAGTCCAGAGCCAAGTTCCCATGGAAGAGGATAAGAGAGGCACCCCACTACCATCTTGAAGGGGGGACAGGAAAGTGCTCCAACTTGCTCATCACAGACCAACAGATTCGATCTCTGTGACTGGCAAATCAACTACACAAGGCTTGATCATGGCCCAAATGGAATATCCTGAGAGCACACACTTCAGAGTGACCTGACAAGTGCTGAGTTCCAGACGCCCCACCTCCTACCCTGATTCAGCTATGGGACAAAGGGTGTGGCCAGAAAAGGAAGGGAAAGAACTCCAAAGAGATCAGTACACCCCATCCATCACTTTATTCAAATTTTGAAAACTACAAGAGACAGCAAAGCTTCCCATCCGCCATCCTATTTCAAAATAGAATATATCCAGAGCCCAGATTACTGAATAGAGGTCTGAGCAAACACCAGAAGGGAAATCTTCTCCCACTGACACTGAATAACAGAACTAAAGAAAACAACAAGAGGTCTGTCACAAATGAGGAAAAGCCAAAGGAAGACCTCAGGCAATTTCAATATACCAAAGACAAAACTCCTGAAAAATCAGACCCTGGTGCCCAAACAATGGAAGTCACCAAAAACTGTCCCCAAAATATGACAGAGATTAGAGAATGGTTGGAATAGGACTCAAGAAAGACAAGATGCAACACTGAAAGAATTTTTAACAGAGATTTTGGCAATAAAAAGTTTCATCCAGGAAATAAATAACAAGATGACAAGCATGGAAAGCAGAATTAATCTAGCTAAAGAAAAAACCTCAGAACTTGAAGACCAGAACATGGATTTAACCTGATCGGCAACAACATAGAAAAAAGACTCAGAAAGAAAGAACAAAGTCTACAAGAGATGTGCAATTATATCAAGAGGCCAAACCTACATCTAATTGGTATCCCAGAAGAAGAAAGGGAAATGGAGAACAACTTAGAGCAAGTATTCCAGGAAGTAATCCAAGAAAACGTTCTGCGTCTCACCAGAGATGTGACCAGTCAAGCACAAGAGATACAGAGAACCCCCAAAAGACATCAAATGAGAAGACCAACCCCTAGACACATAGTAATTCAACTACACAAAGTAGGCGCAAAAGAAAAAAAATCCTAAAGGCAGCAAGAGAGAAAGGTCAGACTACCTACCAGGGAAAACCAGTCAGAATAGCAGCAGATCTATCAGCAGAAACACTACAAGCAAGAAGGGACTGGAGCCCAATATTCAAAGTCCTCAAAGATAAATAATTTAAACCAAGAATTTCGTATCCAGCCAAGCTCAGCTTCACCAGTGATGGAGAATTAAAATCCTTCCCAGACATCCAATCCCTAAGAGATTTTGCAGCTTCCAAACCAGCTCTGCAAGAGACACTTAAGGTATTAAGAACAGAAGAAAGAAGAAAAAGATTGACCACACGCTTTCCAAGAGAACAGTAGAACACAGAATCAGCAGAGAATACAGCGCAACAAGAAACTTGAAAACACATACATACATTAAACCCAAAGCCAAAAGAAAACATGCAAACACAGAAAAAAATTTATAAGAACCTCATGACAGGGATAAACGATCATATTTCAATACTCAACCTGAATGTGAATTGACTAAATGCACCACTGAAAAGACACAGAATGGAAAACTGGATAAGAAACCATGAACAATTATTCACTTCATTCAGGAAAGTCGTCTCACTACAAGGGATGCACACAGACTCAAAGTTAAAGGATGGAAAATGAGTTTCCAGGCAAATGGATCATAAAAGATGGCAGGAGTTGCTATCTTAATAGACAAAACAACCTTTAAGCTATCAAAAATTTTTAAAGATGCAAAAGGACATTACATAATGATAAAAGTTCAATCCTTCAACAAGAACATATACACACCCAACACAGAAGATTGGGTTGAAAGAGGACCCCTATCTATCACCATACACAAAAATTAACTCTAAATGGATCAAAGACCTAAACGTAAAACCTCAAACTTTAAGAATCTTAGAAAGTGCAGGAGATACCCTTATGGAAATTGGAACAGTGAATTCTTATTCAGAACCCTAAAGGCCAATACCTTAAGAAATAAGATAGACAAGTGGACCTCATCAAACTAATGAGCTTCTGCAAAACAAAAGAAACCATCAAGAGAGCAGGGAGACAGCCCACAGAATGGGAAAAAATATTTGCCAACTATATATCTGACAAAGGCCTAACATCTAGGATCTGTAAGGAACTCAAATACGCCGAAAGGAAAAAAAACAAACAGCCCCTTTAAAAAGTGGGCAAAAGACATGAATGGGCATTTCTCAAAAGAAGATATATGGGCAGCCAACAGACACATGAAAAAGTGCTCAACCTCACTCATCATCAGAGAAATGCAAATCAAAACCACATTGAGATACCACCTAACCCCAGTAAGAATGGCCATCATTAATAAAACAAACAACAACAGGTGTTGGCAAGGATGTGGAGAAAAAGTAACTCTTCTACACTGCTGGTGGGAATGCAGACTAGTGCAACCTCTTTGGAAGACAGTGTGACAATTTCTGAAAGAACTAGAAATTGGCCTTCCATATGACCCAGCAATCCCCCTATTGGGAATATGCCCGAAGGAACTCAAATTATTCTACAGAAAAGATACCTGCACACGTATGTTTGTTGCAGATCTATTCACGATAGCAAAAACATGGACCCAACCATGTTGCCCATAGAAGCTGAACTGGATTTTAAAAATGCGGTACATATACACATGGAATATTATGCGCCTATAAAGAAGGACAAATAGATGAATTTTGCAGCAACTTGGATGAATTTGGAGTCAATCATATTCAGTGATTTATCACAGAAACATAGAACTGAGTTCCCCATATGTTCTCACTCATAAGCTGACCTTCAACAATTACAGTGCTATAAGAAAGTGATTGGCAGTAGTGGGAAACTGTCGGGAACTGGGATTGGAAGTTGAGGGAAACTGCTAGGGGAGGGAGGAGCATACCTCATTAACAGGGGTACCTGCATGATCAATGTTTATATACCTAACCCTGAAATGTACTCCACATCTTTATAATAAAAATTTTTTAAAAGATACAAAAGTACACTACATAATGATAAAAGGTTCAGTCCATCAAAAAGAAATATCCATCCTAAAAATATATGCACCCAACACAGGAGCACCAGCATTTATAAGAAACTATTAAGTAAACTAAAAAAAGATATTGACTCTAACACTATTATAGCAGGGGACTTGAATACCCCACTGACAGCCCTAGATAGATCATCGAGGCAAAAAATCAACAAGGAGATCCAGAACCTAAACTTGACACTCAACCAAACAGACTTAATAGATACCTACAGATTTTGCACACAACAGACACAGAATATACATTCTACTCAACACCACATGGAACATACTCCAAAATTGATCACATTCTTGGCCATAAATAAAGCATAAACAAATTCCATAAGGTTGAAATCTTGCCATGCACATTCTCAGACTACAGTGGAATAAAAATAAATATCAACACCAACAACATCTCCCTAAAACCCACAAAGACATGGACACTAAATAGCATGATGCTGAACAACTACTAGATCAACACTGAAATCAAAGCAGAAATTGAAAGATCCCTGGAAAAAAATGAAAATAAAGAAATACCTTACCAAAACCTATGCGATGCCCTGAAAGCAGTTCTCAAGGGAAACATAACTCTACGAGCACACATCAAGAAAACAGAAAGATAAGAAGTTGAAAGCCTAACAAATCACCTAAGGGAGTTGGAAAAAGAAGACCACCAAACCCCCAACTTTAGCAGAAGAATCCAGATCACAAAAATAAAAGCCCAAATACGGGACATAGAACAAAAATATCAAAGAAGACATCAACAATACAAAAAGCTTGTTCTTTGAAAGAATTAACAAGATTTATGGGTCCCTAGCCAGAATGACCAAGAAAAAGAGAGAAAAAGTCCAAATAAACACTATCCGAAATACAAAAGATCGAAGCACAACTGATTCTGAAGAAATACAAAGGATTATCAGAGATTACTATACATACCTGTAAGAAAAAAAACTTGATAACCTAAATGAAATAGAGGACTTTCTGATATCACATAACCTCCCCCGGTTGAAACAAGAAGACACTGAGACACTAAATAGACCAATAATAACCCAAGAAATTGATTTTGTCATAAGAAAGCTACCTACCAAAAAGAGCCCTGGACCGGATGGCTTGCCAACAGAATTCTATAAAGCATACAAGAAGGAGCTGATACTAATCCTATTGAAAGTATCCCAGGAAATTGAGAAAGATGGAATTCTTCCCAAATCATTTTATGAAGCTAACATCACACTGATATACAAACCGGGCAAAGATCCAACCAAAACAGAGAACTACAGGCCAATATCTGTTATGAACATAGATGCAAAAATCGTCAGCAAGATTCTAGCAAATCAGATACAAAAACACATCTCAAAAATCATCCACCATGACCAAGTAGGCATCATCCCCAGGATGCAGGTCTGATTCAACATTCACAAAAGCATAAATGTCATTAAATACATCAACAGATGTAAAAACAAGAACCACATGATTATCTCATTAGATGCAGGAAAAAGCTTTTGATAAAATCCAGCATCCCTTCTTTATAAAAACACTCAAACACCTCGGTATAGAAGAAACATACCTCAAAATAATAAGTGCCATCTACGATAAACCCATAGTTAACATACTGCTAAATGGACAGAGGCTGGAAACATTTTCCCTGAAAATTGGAACAATACAAGGCTGACCACTCTCACCCCTTTTGTTCAATATTGTGTTGGAAGTCCTCTCTCAGGCAATTAGACAAGAGAGGGAAATCAGGTGTATACAAATAGGAAAAGAGGAAGTTAAGTTATCTCTCTTTGCTGATAATATGATCCTATACCTTGAAAATCCAAGAGAATCTGTCAAAAATCTGCTTTCACTGATAAAGGACATTGTCAAAGTCTCAGTGTTCAAAATAAATGTGCAAAAGATAGTTGCATTCCTGTACACCAACAACAAGCAAGCAGAGACCCAAATAAAAATCACAAACATTAAAAAAGAAATTATGCCAATTCTCAATAATTTTTCAGGAGACAGAAGCAGAGGAATACTTTCTAACTCATCCTATGATGCCAGCATTAGCCTAATACCAAAACCAGACAAGATATTATAAAAAACTATAGGCTAATATCTCTCACAACCTTGCAAAAATATTCAAGAAAATATTAGCAAATTAAATCCAACAACATATAAAAAGAATTATATAACACAACCAAGTGGAATTTAATGCAAGGCTTGTTCAATAATTTCAGTTTTTTGAGTCAGGATCTTACTCTGTTGTCCAGGCAGAAGTGCAATAGTAAGGTCAGGACTCAATGTAGCCTTGATCTACTGGGCCCGGGTAATCTTTCCACCTCAGCCTCCTAAGGAGCTGGGACTACAGGCACATACCACTACACCAGGCTAATTTTTAAATGTTTTTGTAGCGATGTCTTGCTATATTGCCTAGACTGGTCTCAAACTCCTGGGCTCAAGCAATCCTCCTGCCTTGGCCTCCCAGTGTGCTGGGATTACAAGAGTAAACCACTGTGTCTGACCAAAATAAAAAAACAACTCATTTATCTTTTCTCTTTCTCAATATCTACACTTATTCCTGTAAATGGTGTTAAAGAAATAGAAGGAATGAGTTCCCCCACATTAAAACAAATGGGAGTGGATGAGAGATGCTGAACAAATAATATGAAATAAATATTTCTAATATTGTATAACTGTATTGCTAAGCTAGCCAAATTGAAATCACAATGATATGCCATTTTTACATCTGCCAGATGGTAAAAATTAAAAATACAATAACAAATGTTGAAAAGTGCTTAAAATCATTCCTGATATTGGCTGTCCGACCACTACCATCATGGGTCATATGCACACTCCTGGGAAGGGCCTGTCCCAATCAGTGCTTCCCTATCACCACAGCGTCCCCACTTGGATGAAGATGACATCTGATGATGTGAAGCAGCAAATTTACAAACTGGCCAAGAAGGAGCTGACCCCCTCACAAACTGGTGTGCCTCTGAGGGACTCACACGGTATTGTACAAGCACGTTTTGTGACAGGCAATAACATCTTGAGAATCTTTAAGTCCAAAGGACCTGCTCCTGATCTTCAGACGATCTCTACCATTTAATAAAGAAAGTGGTTGCTGCTCAAAAGCATCTTGAGAGAAACAGAAAGGATAAGGATGATAAATTCCACCTGATTCTGATAGACAGCCGAATTCACTGATTGTCTCAATACTTTAAGACAAAGCAAGTCCTCTCTCCCAGTTGCAAATATGAATCATCCACAGACTCTGCCTTGGTCACATAAATTTGTCTATGTACTCAAGCAACAAATTGATTGTTTAACTAATAAATAAACTAATACAGAAGAAAAAACTGCTCTGATGTATGGTAAGTTTTACATAAGCATTTGCTATCATTATCATCATTTTATTATCCACAATATCACCACTGAATCCCTAGTCAGTGATATCACCACTGACTCCCTAGTCAGTCTTTTCCTAGTGTGTGGCTGCAGTCGTTATGGTGTTTTGTTTTTGAGGTGGAGTCTCACTCTGTCACCCAGGCTGGAGTGCAGTGGCACACTCATGACCACCCCAGCGTTGACCTGCTGGGCTCTGGCAATCCTTCTGCCTCAGTCTTCCAAGTTGCCAGAACTACAGGCATGTGCTACCATGCCCAGCTAATTTTTTTTTAGTTGTCACAAACCTGCGGGCTCAGGCAATCCACTCGCCTCAGACTCCCAGAGTGCTGGGATAACAGACTGAGCCGTTGAACCCAGCCTATAGTGTTTTTTAATAATTAATGGAAATTCTTCACTTTAACATAGTTGAATTTATCAATCCTTTTGTCTTAAAAAAAAATCCTTCCCTTCATGAAGATGTAAAGCTGTTCTCCTGCATGAATAAAGATATTCTCTGTGTACATATTTTTTAAGTTTTATAAACAACAACAAAATGGCTGAGGCATTTTTTTTTAGTTGAGAGTCCCACTCTGTTGCCCTGGCTGGAGTGCAGTGACACAATCCCAGTTCACCACAGCCTTGACCTCTTAGTCTCAGGCAATCCTTCTGCCTCAGCCTCCTGAGACTGGGACTACAGATATGCACCACCACGCCCAACTAATTTTATTTTTTATTTTTTGTAGAGATGAGGTCTTGCTATGTTGCTCAGGCTGGTCTTGAACTCCTGGGCTCAAGCGATCCTTCCACATCGGCCTCCCAAAGTGCTGGGATTACATTACGTAATGTAATCCATTACGTGCATCCTTCATCTCAATCATTTTGAGGTTATTTTTGCCAAAGTTTTAGGACATGCCCAGGAAAAAGAAACAAAAATCAGCAGCATCTGTGATCTGTGCTTTTCCCTCACCATTTGAAAATCAACCAATTCATCATATCAACAGACTAAAGAAGAGAAATCACATGATCATATCAATAGATGCAGACCTTCCATCTGAGAAAATCTGACTCTGATTTGTGCAAAAAAAAAAAAAACCTTCCAGTGAACTGAGAATAGAGGAAAATTTCCTCAACTTGATAGAGAGTATCTATGAAAAAAAAACCCTACAGCTAACATCATATTTAATGATGAGAAACTAGAAACTTTTTTACAAAGGCCAGAAACAAGGCAAGGTTGTCCCCGTCTCATTTTAAAAGGTACACAGCTTGTGAAGGAGAAATAAGACTGTCTTTGTTCTCAGGTGTCATGATTGTCTATGTAGAAAATCCAAAGAACTGACACAAAATCCCACTCCTGGCACTGATAAGCAATTATAGCAAGGTTGAGATACACAAGGTTAATCTACAAAATCAATCACTTCCCTTTACATCAGCAATGAACAGGTAGAATTTGAAATTAAAAACACAATACCATACATCACCACCACCCAAAATGAAATACTTAAGTATCAACCTAACAAAATATGTGTAAGATCTATATGAGGAAAACTATAAAATGTTGTTGAAATAAATTAAAGAGCTAAATAAATGGAAGAATGTTATGTGTGTATGGATAGAAAGACTCAATATTGTCAAAATGTCAGTTTTTCCCAACTTGATATGCAGATTCACTGTAATACCGATTAAAATTTCATCAAGTTATTTCGTTGATACTGATAAACTGATTCTAGAGTTCATACGGAAAGCAAAAGACCCAGAATTGCCACCACAGTGTTGAAAGAAAAGAGCAAGTTGGAGGCTGACACTACTCAACTTCAAAATTTACTATAAAGCTGTGGTAATCAAGACAGTAATACTGGTGAAAGAAAAGACAAATAGATCAATAAAATAGAATAAAGATCTCAGAAACAAAACCACAAAAATATAGCTAGTTGATCCTTGACAAAGAAGCAAATGCAATACAATGTAGCAAAGATAGTCTTTTCAGCAAACAGTGCTGGAACAACCAGACATCTATCCACAAACAAATGAATCTGGACACAGAACTTAAACTCTTCACACAAATGAACTCAAAATGAATCACAGACATAAATATAAAATATAAATCTATAAGACTTCTAAAAGATAACATAGAAAATCTAGATGACCTTGGGTTTGGCAAAGATTTTTTAGATACAACACCAAAAGAAAGAATTGATATCTGGACTTCATTAAAATTAAAAATTTCTGCTCTGTGAAAGACCATCGAGAGAATGAAAAGATAAGTCATCGACTGAGATAAAATACTTGCAAACGACATATCTGCTAAAAAACTATTATCCAAAATATGCAAAAAACTCTTAAAAGTCAACAATAAAAAGAGAACCACCCTATTAAAAAGTGGATCAAAAAACTTTGACAAGGATCAGAGAAAATATACAAGTGGTAAATAAGAATGTGAGAAGATGCTTCACATCGTATGTGATCAGAAAAATGCAAATTAAAACAACATTGAGATACCACGGCACACCTGTCAGAAGGGTCAAAATCCAGAACACTGACAAGGATGTGAAGCAACAAGAACCCTCATTCATTGCTGGTGAGAATTAAAAAATGGTACAGCCACTTTCTAAGACAGTTTGGCAAGTTTTGTTTACAAAATAAACATATTATTAGCATATGATACAGCAATTGCACTCCTTAGTACTTGTGCAAGGGAGTTGAAAATTTATGCTTTCAATAAGATCCTACACATAGATGTTTATAAGCAATTCAGAACTGGTAAAGCAACCAAACTGTTCTCCAATAGGTGAATGAGTAAATAAACTGTGGTACATCCAGACACTAGAATACTATTCAGTGCTAAAAAGAAATGAGCTATCAAACTATGAAAAGACACCAAGGAACTTTAAGTGCATATTATTAAGTGAAAGAAGCCAATCTGGATAGCCTACATATGGTACGACTCCAACTATATTACATTCTTGAAAAGGCAAAACTATGAAGACAGTAGAAAAGTCAGTGGCTTCCAGGGCTTAGGAAGGAGGGATAAATAAGTGGACTTTTAGGGTAGTGAAGCTACTCTATATGATACTATAATGGTAGATATATGTCATTATATATCTGTCCAGACTTGCAGAATATACAACACCAAGAGTGAATCCTGATGTAAACTATGGACTTTGGGTGATAACGATGTGTCAACACAGTTTCTTTTTTTATGACTCAAGTACTTGACTTTATTTCTTTAATTATTTTTATTTTTTAGTAGTTTCATCAATTGTAGCAAATGTAGCACTCTGATGGTGTTGAAAATGGAGTGGCTATGCACATATGGGGCAGGGGATATATGGGAAATCTCTGTACCTTCCACTTGATTTTGTTGTGAACCTAAAACTTTATTTTTCTCTAAAAAGTGAAGCCTATTAGAAAACAAAGTGGAAGAAAGTATTTTGAATTTATGTAATAGGTAATATTTGAATATTCATATTGTATAAAGAGTTCATGCAAACCAAGATGAGGAAGACAAGCACCTATTAGAAACTCAGGCTAAAGATAGCAATGGACAAATTATAGAAGGGATGCAGTCAATAAATGCAAAAGGTCTCAGCTTCACAAATAATCAAAGAAACACACGTTCAAAGTTCATCATTCAGCTTCAGTATTCCCAACAGGTGCCAAACTTGCTTCATTTCTACTCCCAACACTTCATGCCACTCTCTCTGGATTATTTCAGAACAAATTTCAGACATAATTATATCATTTTATCCATAATATTTCTATAAGATATATGAAGAGTATAAGATAAACATTCATATTCTCCTCCCACGTTACCATTTTGATGATCTGTGTTATACATATGCCCATAAACCAAAATTTTAGGAATTAATCCTGCAGAAATCCTTCCATTAGTGTCTGAGGTTCTTGTTCAAGAACATTCAAAGCAGTATGATTCATTATTTCAAAAATTTTTAAAAACCCTAAATGTCCACAAACATTAATTAAATTTCTTATCTATTATAGTATATTATGGAACCATATAAGAAATGAGTTTAGCTGGGCTCGGTGGCTCAGCCTGTAATCCCGCGCCTTTGGGAGGCTGAGGTGAGTGGATTGTCTGAACCCGCGGGTTCGATACCCGCCTGGGCAGCGAGACCTCATCTCTACAATAAATCAAAAAATCAGCCAGGCGTGGTAGCGCACGCCTGTAATTCCGGCCACTTGGAAGGCTGAGGTGGAAGGATCGCCAGAGCCCAGCGGGTCGAGGCTGCGGTGGCCGGGAGCGGCCACTGCACTCCAGTCTGGGCGACAGAGTGAGACTCCGACTCAAAAAAAAAAAAAAATGAAATGAGTTTAATTTAGTGGTATATTAAATATGAAATAGGTTGTTTTTTTTTACTTTTAAATAATAGCCACTTGGACTGTGGTAAGATGATATCTCATTGTGGTCTTAATATTCATTTCTCTGATTAGTAATGTTGGGCATTTTTTAATTATATATATTTTTATTTTTAAATTGTGGGGTACTGTTAAGGGTTAGGTATAAAAATATTCATTATGCAGGTACCCTTGTTGATGAGGTGTGCCCCCCATTCCCAAGACAGATATTGACTACCGTTAATCCCACCTCCCTGCCCCTGCCTGCCCTCCCCACCTCGTAGTTTCCTGACATTGTCAATCCTTTTCTTATAGTATTACGGTAGTTGTTCAAGGTTCACTTATGAGTGACAACATATGATACTCAGATCTTTGTTTCTGTGAAAGATCACTCAGTATTATAAACTCGAATTCCATCCAGGTTGCTGTGAAATTCATGATTTTACTCTTTTTTTATGGCTGCATAATATTCCATTGAATATTTGTACCACATTTTTTAACCCAGTCCTCTTTTGATGGACAGCATGGTGAATAGATACTTCTCAAAAGAAGACATATGAGCAGCCAACAGATACATGAAAAAATGTTCAGCCTCACTAGTCATCAAGGAGATGCAAATTAAAACTACACTGAGATACCACCTAACTCCAATCAGAATGCCCATCATCAATAACTCAAAAAATAATAGACGCTGGAGAGAATGTGGTGAAAAGGGAACACTTCTAAACCATTGGTGGGAGTGTAAACTAGTATAGCCTCTGTGGAAATCAGTGTGGCTATTCCTAAAAGTTCTAAAAACCAACCTTCCATATGACCTCGCAATCTGCCTACTGGGAATATACCCTGAAGAACTCAAATCACTCTATAAAAAAGATATCTGCACACATATGTTTATCACATCATTGTTCACAATAGCAAGATCATGGAACCAACAGGGCATTTTTTAAAGATAGGTGTTGGCCATTAATTTCTTCTTTTGAAAAAGTCTCTTCATGTCTTTTCCTCACTTTTTAATAGGATTATTTGTTTTGTTGTTGTTGTTTAGTTGTTTGAGTTCCTTGTATATTTTGGGTATTTGTTGGGTGAATAGCTTGCAAATATTTTCTCCCATTGTGCATACTGTCTGTTCACTCTGTTGATTATTTCTTTTGCTGTGCAGAAGCTTTTCAGTTTAAGTCCCATTTATCTATTTTGTTTTTGTTGCCTGTGTTTTTGAGGTCTTATTCAAAAAAGAAAAAACATGTTGGCAAGGATGCAAAGAAAAAAGAACTCTTACACACTGTTAGTGGGAACATAAATTAGTATAACTTCTATGGAAAGCAGTATGGATATTTCCTTAAGAACTAAAAATAGAACTACCATTCAATCCAGTGATCCCATTACTGGGTCTTCTACTAAAAGGAAAATAAACTAATATATTAAAAAGATGCCTACACTCATATGTTTATAGCACCACTGTTCACTGTAGCAAGGATATGGAAACATTCTAAGTGTTCATCAATGAACAGTTGGATAAAGAAAGATATATCACACATACACACACACACACACACACAAACACAAACACAATGAAATATTATTCAGCCATAAAAAAGAATGAAATCATGACTTTTCCATCAACATGAATGGAACTGGAGATCACTATCTTAAGTGAAACAAGTCAGATGTAGAACAAGTCAATTACTGTATGTTCTCACTTGTGGGAGTTAAATAATGTAGACACACGATGTAGAGAGTGAGTGTGATGATAGACTGTGGGTTGGGGTGGGGGGATGGGAAGTTGCTTAACGAGTACAATGTACGTTATGTGGGTGATGGATACCCTAAAAGCCTTAAATTCATCACTATGGAATGTATACATGTAACAAAATTGCACTTGTATACCATCAATTTACACAAATAAGAAATCCTCCAAAATAGAGTTTGCATATCCATATGTAGTATGGATCAGTTGTTGAAAAACCAAAATAGCTTTATATATTTATTTGGGGATAAGGAAAGGAGCATATACATGGGAAATAACCCAGTAGGAAACATACTCATCTGTTAGCAGTAGCTACATATGGTGAAGGACAGTGGAAAATAGACTTCACTATTAAAATCTATGAACCTGATGTTGATGTCATTAAAAAATGGTAGAGTAGGAAACTCCAAAACTCTATCCCTCAAAAAAAAGTGAATAAGCTGGCAAAACCCATCAGATTGATTCTGAATAGACATTTCTCAAAAGAAGACATACAAATGACCAATAAGTATATTAAAAAATGCTCAACATCACTAATCATCAGAGAACTTCAAATTAAGAACACAATAAGATATCATCTCAAACCCATTAGAATGGTTATTATCAAAAAGACGGAAGTTTTGGAGATAATGCAGAGAAAAGGGAACATTTGTACACTGTTGGTGAGATGTAAATTAGTAGAGGTATTATGGAAAACAATATGGAGTTTCCTCAAAAAATTAAAACTAGAACAATCATATCATTCAGCAATCTCACTATGGGGTATATATCCAAAGAACATGAAATCAGCTTGTGAAAGAGATATCTGCACTCCCACATTCCTTGCTCCATTATTTACCATAATTCAGTTATTAAATCAACCTAACAATGGATGAGTGGATTTTTTAAATGTGGCATATATACCATGGATGTACCATATTTATTTTACCTTCTCCTATTTGACATTTAGGTTGTTTTCATTCCTCCTTCCCCCAAGAACAAATTTATAATATTTAGCTGAAGTTTTATTTCCTCAAGATAAATGTCCAGAAGCGCAAGTACTTGATTCAAAGGAATGCACATTTTTATGAGTCTGAATATGTATTTCAGAAATTCAGTCTCCCACTGACTATGAGTCTATTCTACCAGTGCCCACTCCTCATCCTCCAAAGCTCTCAGCTTGTCCCTCGCCCTCCTCTCAGCGCTGCTGCCTCTGCCCAGCACCCCATCCTCAGCCAGCACCCAGCTCCTTCATCTGTGAGGCCAGCCTGGGCATCCGCCCACAAAGAGAACACACCCCTCCCACTGTGCTGCTCGTAACACAGACCATGGGTCTGTCCCCACCACCAGACAGACCCTCTGTGTTCAGGCTCCCAGTTTATTCTCAAGTTGGCAGGTGGATGGTCTTGGGGGGCCCAAGCCAAGCCCACACTCCCTTCTTGGACCCCTTGCAGACCAGCCCTTCTCTTGGACTGTTTTAAAATACAGAACACATTGATATGGTCACAGTGTTCTCTTAACTGTCCATCAAAAAGCCAGAGAGTCATCTTCACTCCTCCCTGCCTCCTGAATCTTTCCCTGTATCTGTCAAACTCTGCCTGGATTACTGTGAAACCCTCCTGGGGTTCCCTCTAGTTCTGGGTTCCCACCCCCACCTACCCATTCAAGCCCAGTACTGTCATTTACATGTAAACACGATTCCCTAGATGAAGTCTGCCTTCCAGGGATGGCTTCTCTGGATCAAGCCCTGGTCACCTATCCAGCCTCCTCCCAGACCACCTTGGCCCCAGAATCCCCTTCCTCCAGCCCTGCGAAAGATGGAGAGTTTCCTGAACCTGTGAGACTTCCACCCAGGTGGATGTCTCTACTTGTCATTCATCCTCTGTGGCAGCCCCTCTGCCTTCCCTATCCTAGTCTGTCCTGCAGCCATCACACTTCATGTAACTGTCACCTCACCTGATCTTCTTCCCCTGTGGACTTGTGGTAGGGCAAGTCTAGCTCCTCCAGGATCTCAGTCCTGGCACAGAGCTGGGCCCCAATGGAGACTCCTTGCTCAGCAGGTCCTTCAGGATACTGAGACCCCAGTCCTGGCCCCACACCCACAAGTGCTGACCTGCCCTGCACAACCAGGCTACTGGTCTAAAACAGAGTCAGCTCATCCCGGGAGCCCTTCACCAGAGTCACCCCAGTGAGTGTCAGGCTGCAAGGCCTTCACCCAATCAGGACTCTTACTTTGCAGAAAAGAAACTGAGGCCTGAGATGTGGACTTGTCAGCTCCATCATCAGGAGATGGGGACAGAAGAGAAATGGAGGCCATCAAGCTCAGGACTTGGGTTTGTGCCCATGAGCTGTGTGACCTTGGGCAGGTTGCCTCACCTCTCTGGCCTCTATGCTCATATGTAATATGGGGATAAAAGTAGGACCTGTCTTATGGGGTCACTAAGAGGGAGGTTCTCTCCCTGAAATGATGAGGACCTGCAGGGTATAAAGTACACTGGTGATGAACTGGCTGTTGTGTCACAGACTGTCATGAACAGACCCAAATTCTCAATGCTTTAGGGACTTCCCACTACACACAGAGAGGAGAGTGCTGGGATTACACAGCAAGGTGGGCTGCACCGTGCCCCCCCACCCTCCCCCAGGCCTTTCTCCTGGAGGTTCCTGCACCCTGGGTTGCCTTAGGCTCCCAGGGGGCCAGTCAGGCGATGTCCCTGGCTGAGGGTCTGGTGACCCAGAGACCACAGGAAAGGCCCTTCTACAACATCAGCTGCAGCCCACCACCTGGTGCTCTGGAGAGTGGTCCCTGCCCAGTGAGAATAAGGGCTCAGAGACAGGGATGGTGGGGGTGGGGAGTAGAGCCCCAGGCACGCTCCATGGACAGCAGTCATCAGTGACCACCACCTGTCACAAACATTCTGCTCCTGCCTTTGCTTCTGCCCTACACAGAAAACTAAGGGGAGGCAAGTGAGTCACTAGCCTTCATGCAAAAGTTAAAGGGGGGGCTAGAAAACTCAAGAATCTAACCAAATAATATTCTAATATGATATAAAAAATAAAAATGATTTCAGACAACTCCATGGTGGACAAAATATCAACCCCTTTAGATAAAGTCACTGTCTGCCTAGGCTCCCCTCTAGGGTTGACCTTCCTCCTCACCCCGCTGGCTGGTCTCCCCCTTGTCACCTACTTCGAGCTCTGGCTGCAGGACTCCCACATGCCCTGGACCCCTCTCCCCTTACCTGCCCCATTGCCTCCACAGGATGGTCTGGCCACTTCCTGCCCTGGCTCCAGAGCCCAGGGCCCTGCTCTGCCATGCTGCCATCGGGGACAGAAGCCCATGGGCACCCATGGCCAGGCCCAACAGCAGCAGGGGCCAGCAATGCCTGGGGCCAGAGCCCAGCAACCCAGGGGCCACAAGGCACATGTGGCCTGTCCCAGGCCTCATCTGCCCTCAGAGCCAAAGGCACCTCTGGCAGCGTGGAAGGCCTAGAGAGTGGAGCTTTTTTCCCTCTTGTGGGCAACAGTCACCCCAGTGCACCTCAGCCCTTATGGTCCTGCCTTCTCCCTGGACCAACTCTGGCCCATGACCCCAGCCCAACCCCTTCCAGGGTCTGCACCTGTTACCCCTGGGGGGATCTCTCCCAGAAGGACATCTGGCAACCGCCCTGTTGTGGTCAGGATTCAGGGCTCAACTGCCACCCACCACAGCCCTCCTGGCTCTGCCCCTGGGGCACACCTGGCCCAGTCTCGCTCCCCAGTTCCCCAAGGGCACCCTAGGTCTACAGAGCATTCCCAGTGCCCAGCAGGAGTCCCCAAGGGCTTGAGCTCAGTGGAGTGAGGCTCTTCCAACCAGTCCAGAGGGAGGAGTTGGTGAGAGGGGAGAAACAGGTTTAAGTTTAGCAAGAAGCCACTCACTGTTCAAATCCAGGAATCATGATACAATAATAAAAGTGTTGTTTAATGCACCATGTTCAGCACCCCAACAGACCTCATTGATCACACAGACACAGCCATACACACATCCTTATAGATTCCCCTGCCCCAGCTTTCTAAAGGTATAATTGACAAACAAAAATCATGTATACTCACACACATATATACATACACACACATATATTTATACACTCACAAATACAAATTTTTTTGAGAAAGGATTTTTCTGGGCCTCATCCCAGCCTCTGATCGTCAGCCAATTTTTCCAAAACACAAATCCATCTCTGACATCCTCTACTTAAATTCCTCCACAACTCCTCCAGGACTGCAGGACAAAGGCCGGGTGCAGGCATGGTGGGGAGTGGGGAGTGGAGGCCCAGACACCCTCCATGACAGCAGCCATCAGTGACCACCACCTGTCACAAACATTCTACTCCTGGGTTTGTTTCTGCCCCATCCAGAGGACTAAGGAAAAGCAAGTGAGGCACAAGCCTTGGTGCAAAATTTAAGTGCGGGGCTAGAAAACTGTTACCCAGGTTGGAGTGCAGTGGCACCATCATAGTTCACTGTAGTCTTGAACTCCTAGGCTCAAGGAATCCTCCTACCTCAGCCTCCCGACGAGTGAAATGGTCTGATCAACAACCAGCTGCTATCTCTCGTGGCCAATTAAAAGATAAGAGTCAGTGACTGGGCGAGAAGAGATTGTTTTATAATCAAGTTATAGGGAGACAAATTGGCGTCTTTACCAAAAAACCCATTCAAAGCAACACAAATTCATTCCGGTATTTATACTCAAAATTCATAGCCCTTCACCCACCCCGAGCTTGAAGCCTACGTGCAGTTTTAGCATGACTCAAGATTTACAGGAACAATTTTTGATATGTGGCCACTGACATATTCAGAGTCTGCTGGTTATGCTAACATTTTGGATAACATTTTGTAATTCACAATATGTTCTTTACAGGAAGGGGTAGGCAATTGCAACACTGGAAGTAAGGGAAAGTTACAATATTTAAAATGATAGCTTTAGATTGTTTTAAAACATATTTGTAACAATTCCCTATTCCCAGAGCCCTGGCCTACAGCAATCTAATGTCCTCATATTCACAGGTGGAGGAGAGGTGGGCAATGCCCACACAGGCTTTCAGATACATTCCTGTCGGCCTTGGACCACTCTCCTTATAATTAGGAGGACTGACTTGCTGGGCTGTTTCTTCTTCAGCACCAGCAATGACTTACTAGATAAAATTGACCAGTTGGGCAAGGCTCTGCTAGGAGAGAAGTCGGGGAGGGGGGGTTAGGAAAAATACAAACGACTTTTACATTCAGCTTAACTCAGTTACAAAGAATGGTTTCTTAATATAAGTTTTAAAGTCTTTTCTAAATGACTGTTCTAATACAACCCAAATGGCCTCTTTTCAGTCTATAACAGTAGCTGGGCATACAGTACCACATGATGTCCAACTAATTAAAAAACTTTTTTTTTGTAGAGACAAGGTCTCACCATGTTGCCAAGGCTAGTCTTGAACTCTTAGCCTCAAGTGGTCTTCCCTCTTTGGCTTCCCAAAGTCCTGGGATTACAGATATGGGCCACCACACCTAGTCAAAAATTGTATATATTTACAATGTACAATGTGATATTTTGATACATGCAGACATTGTGAAATGATAAAATCAAGTGAATTAACATAAACATGACTTCACATACTTATTTTCTTTTTGTAATGAGAACATTTAAGATCTAGTCTCCACCTCAGGAGGTGGAGGCGAGAGGATTGCCTGAGTCCTGGGGTTGGAAACCGCCTGGGCAACTTGGTGAGATCCTATCTCTACAATAAATCAGGAAAATTTAGCTGGACGTGGTGGCATATGCCTGTAGTTCCAGCTTCTTGGAAGGCTGAGGTGGAAGGATCGCCTGAGTCCAGCAGGTTGAGGTTGCAGTAGCCATGAGTGTGCCACTGCGCTCCAGCAACAGAGTGAAATTCTAACTAAAAAAAAAAAAAAAAAGGAAGAAGAAAAAAAGAAAAACTATTCTCATAGCAATTTTCAAGTATACAATATATTATTAGCTGTAGTCTCCATGTTGCACAATAGACCTCCAGAACTCATCCTTGTAGATTCCAGTCATAGGCCAGGAACCTTCTCTGGAATGAGGTTGGATTTACCATGGCTAGCACCAAGCCCACACATGCCATGGCCTCTGCCAGGCCCCTGAGTCCTCTCTTGCACCTGGGACTTTGGTGTGGGGTGGGCTGAGGCAACGAAGGGGAACGGAGCAGGGTGTCTGTACAGAGTGGTAAGGGTCTGGTTCTTCACTGGGCAGGCTGGCTGGGCCTACCTAGCTGGCACAGGTGCAGCACCAGCCACCCAGGTCTGCCCCATCTCCTCCTGGGCTGAGATGTGGGAGAGCTAGATCCATCCCACAAGCCCCAAAGGTTCCACCTGTAATCATTGCGACTCCTCCCAGGCCATCTTCAGAACTGGCCACAAGACCACCATCCCCAGGTCCCAGAAGTAAATGTTCTAGAAACTCCCAAGTTCTCAGGGCCAATGGACCTGCTCCACGGCTCCCGAGAGCCTCTCTGGGGGTGGTCTCTGCTATTTTGGAGACTTCAAAATATTCTTCAGTCTCCAGAAGTCTTAAGGTTTCCTTGAACATTAGGGTGATAATGTAGCTGCCATTAATTATTTAAGGCCAGAATGATGATTAATTTCCTATCAATTTGTCTGGGCCAGGGTGCCCAGATATTTGGTCAAACATCATTCAGGATGGTTCTGTGGAGTTGTTTGATGGATGAGATTAACATCTAAATAGGAGAACTCTGAGTAAAGTACACTGCCCTCCATGACATGAGTGGGCCTCATTCAGTCAGTTGAAAGCCTGAATAGAACAAAGACTGGCCTCCCCTGAGCAAGAAGAAATTTTGCCAGAAGACAGCCTTCGAACTTGATCTGCAATTCTTTCCTGGGTCTCCAGACTGCCAGCCTGCCATGCACAGTTTGGACTCATCAGGCTACACAATTGCAAGTACCAATTCCTTAAAATCTCTCCCCCCCCACCTCTCTTTCATCTTATAATAATGCCATAAATCCATGGAGGGTAAATTGTGATTCACAGACACTATTCAGAGACACAGCCACCCTGACAGGGCCACAGAAATCTAGGAACTCACGCAGGTGCAATGAGTTGCCGAAGGTCACAGAGCTGGGAAGGAGAGCCCTCTAGGTCCAAGGATGCTAGGACTTTTATGGACCATGGACTTCTTTGGAAATGGGATGAAAACCATGGGATTTTCCCCAGAAAAATGCTCCTTCTCATACTCTAGTACAATATTGCCCATGACTCCTGGGGTCCCATAGTTCAGAATCCTTGCATGAGACTTGGAACTCTGCACATAGAGAGGCTTCCCCTGTTCATGTCTGCATCCCTGGTGTCCAGCACTGAGCCAGAGGCACAAGGCAGGTGCTACACAGAGCCTCATGCATGCATGTGGAAGAATGAAGCAGGATGACATCCAGGTCTGTATCTTCCCAGACCCTTCCTTCCCTCTGTGCCAGGAGGGATGACATCCCAGGTCTCTCTGACTGACCTGAGAGATTTCTGGTCTGCATGAAGGTGGCAAGGGGAGGGTTGGCAGGGGCCATGGGAGCCAAGCCAGGGTAGAAGATTCCTGTCCCACTTCCCCATCTGTCTGTGTCACTGTGCACCACTGCCAGCTGCTCCTAGTGTCATGATCTGTAGCACAATACTAGTCAGCTTCATCCCTGATCTGGGACCCCTGATGGTCAGGGTGACCGTGTCCCCGAGCTGGAGCCAGAGAATTGATCCAGGACCCCTGAGAGTCAGTTGCTGTCATAGTACACAAGCAGCATGGGGGCTTGGCCTGGCTTTTGCTGGGACCAATTAGTGAATCTATCCCTGAGATTTTCTCCAGAGCAAGTCAGCCTGCCATCTTTCCCAGGGCCACTGACACCAAGGGCAAAGCCTGTGTGGTGGAGCAGGAGGGGAGCTTGAGGATGAAGAGCCCATTCCTAGGAGGTCCTTCCCTAAGGCTGTGCCTGGGTTGAGCTCAGGGTTTGGGGCAGGCCCAGTTCGGGGTCCTATAAGCCTGGGGCAGGGCCTGGGAGCAACACCTATGCAGAGAAGGAGAAAGGGGAACAGTAGGAGGCCCAGGCCATGGGGAGACACCCAGAGCTCTGCCTCTGATGAACCACCTGGGCAGGGATCTCTCAGATCCTGTACTGCTGACTCGTGTCTCATGCATATATGACCCCCTCCTGTCTCGTGCCGTGGACTCCCTGTGCCTCTGAGCTGGGTTGATCCCAAGGGAAGCAGCTAGGGGTGTGGCCACCTCCCAGATTCCCCACATGCTGTGTGCTTCTTCTTTTGCCCTCCTGCCCAAGAGGGAGTGAGGGGGTAGGCTCCAGCCTTCAGGGCTATGATGTGGTCAGGGTCCTGGAATCTTCATCATCACCATCATTTGGTTTCAGCTGCTCTGGCCATAGGGCTAGCCTGAATACTTCTTACAGTGCCAGATTTGGGAGATCCACGTGCCTGCTTGTCACTGGCACCCTCTATGAGCCAGGTTCAGAGCTGCCAGAGCAGAATTAGAAACATGGGTCCAACAATCGAGCAGCCAACAAACACATGAAGAAATGCTCAACCTCACTAATCATCAGGGAGATGCAAATCAAAACCACGCTGAGATACCACCTAACTCCAGTCAGAATGGCAATTATCAACAACTCAAAAAATAACAGCTGCTGGAGAGGCTGTGGTGAAAAGGGAACACTTCTACACTGTTGGTGGGAGTGTAAGCTAGTGCAACCTCTGTGGAAAGCAGTGTGGCGATTCCTGAAAGCTCTAAAAATTGACCTTCCATATGACCCTGCAATCCCCCTACTGGGAATATACCCTGAAGAACATAAATCACTCTATAAAAAAGATACCTGCACATGTTGTTCGCAGCGTTGTTCACAATAGCAAGAACCTGGAAACAACCATGCTGCCCAACAAAAGAGGACTGGATTAAAAAAATGTGGTACATATACACGATGGAATACTACGCAGCCATGAAAAAGAACAAAATCATGAATTTCGCAGCAACCTGGATGGAACTAGAGTCTATAATACTGAGTGACCTCTCACAGAAACAAAGATCAGAATATCACATGTTCTCACTCATATAATGGACCTTGAACATCCAATGTAATACTATAAGAAAATGACTGATGGTACTGGGAAATTATGGGGGGGAGGGGGATGGGATTAACAATAGCTAAATCTATCTGGGACTGGGAAAACACCTCTTATCAATAGGGTGCCTGACTGAAACGTAATTGTACACCTAACCCTTAACTGTACCCCACAAAACAATAATAAAAAATACTGATTAAAAAAAAAAGAAACGTAAAAAAAAAAAAAAGAAACATGGGTCCTTCTCTGTCAGACTGCTCTCCTCTGATACCTCCAATGCCGTCGTCCGCCCCCAAACCATGCTTCCTTTGGGACATTCGTCTCATTTATAGAGGTTCACTTGTTCTGCCTTGGTCTAAACAGACAAATGAGAAACAAAGTCAATCCTATTCACCCAGCAGTCCTTGTAGCAACAGCTTAACTTGTGAAGGGTGGCCATCAGCAGTGTCAAGTCCCTGTCTACTCCCTGCATGACCAAGCTCAGAGTGAGGAGTAGCCCAGGGTATTGTGGGAGCCAAGGTGGGCAGCAGCAACCTAGCCAGGGGGACAGGACTCCAGGTTGGTTCTTCTGGGGCTGAGAAGGTGGAGGATGCCAGATCCTCTAAGAGCTAGGAAGCTGGGGGGCAGGGAAATGTGGATGCAGTGGAGAATGTGGGGCTCTCAGGAGGGGCAACAGCAGTCCAGGAACCAGGGTGTGAAACCACAGTTGAAAGGTGGTTAAAATGCCAAAATAGCACAGGCTGAACTCCCGGCTTCAAGTAGTCCTCCCACCTTGGACGCCCAAAGTGCTGGGATTATGGTGGCTTTGTTTTTAATGCCCAATTTCTGTTTATTTTCTTTTTTAAATTGCACTCGTGCTCCAAGTTTGTGGTTTGGGTGAATGAACATGTCTGAAAAAATGAGGCTGAATCAAGGCTCAGACTTTAATGTGCAAGGAATTTCCAGGGATTTTGTTCAAATATGGATTCAGATTCAGCAGGTGTGGTGTGGCCCTGAAATGTGGCATTATTTTCAAGATCCCAGGTGATAAGGTTGTGGTTAGCCTGTGACCACGCTTGGAGTAGTGATGTACAAATGCTCCCTATACCGCCCCCTGGAGGTCATGTTAAACGGTGTTTGCACCTGTCCAGTTAGCGGGTAGAGGCCAGTGGTGATAATGTACCCAGCGGGGCAATTCCCAAGGATAATTCCCAAGGACAATGGTGACATCTGCTGAACTGAAGCTGAAGTTGAATTGGACTGTTGGAGGGTAGGAAATCGGGAGGCAATGACTCTGGATCAAGTAGGTATTGATGAGATGCAGGAAATGAGAAAAGGGTACAGATTTGAGGGACTTTTCAGACTTCCAATTAGAAGGTGGTCATGGAAGTGGAGGGAGGTAGAAGAGGGGTTGTGGTTGATCTGTGAAGATAATCAACCTCTCAGCTGTATTAATTTTTCTACTTTTGGGAGGATGTTTGCATCTTGGAGCCTCCCCTGACTTGATGTGAACCCAATTATCAGAAAATATATTCATCATTTGTTCCAAAAAATCTCCTTCATTTAGCAATAGTAGTTGGAGACTTCAATATCCCACCTTCAATAATGGGTAGAGCAATTAAACATAGGATTGGCAAGGAAAGAGAAGATTTGAACAATGCTGTATGTCAACTAGAACTAACAGACATTTACAGAACAACACTCTGTCCAACAGCAGCATACACATTCTTCTCAAATGCTCTTGGAATCTCCAGGACAGATTCTATACATTAAGAGATAAAACAAATTTCACTAAGTTTAAAAAGAGTGAAATAATACAAAGTATGTTCTCCAGCCCAAAATAAAGAAACTGGTAACAGAGGATATTTGAGGAATTTTTAAATATGTAGAAATTAAACAACACATTCCAAAGTCATCAACGGATGAAAGAAGAAATCACAAAAGAAATTAGAAAATATTTTGAGATAAGTGAAAGCTAAAACATACATACCAAAACATGTGGAATCCAGTTAAAGATGTCATTAGAGAAAAATGTGTAGCTGTAAATGCCTTCATTAGAAAAGAAAAAGATCTCAAACCAATAACCTTAAGCTATACCTTAAGGACCTAGAAAAAGAGTAGCAAACTAAATCCAAAACAAGCAGAAGGAAGAACATAATAAAAATTAGACTGGAAATAGACGAAACAGAAGACAAAAGAGAAAATAAGCAAAACTAAAAGTTTGTTCTTTAAAGTGATCAACAAATTTGACAATCCTTTAACTAGAAGAAAAAGAGACAGAAGATTCATATTACTAAATTTAAAATGAAGGGACATCACTACCTACCTTGCAGAAATAAAAAAGGATTATAAGGAAATAGTATGAGCAACTGTACACCAACAAATTAGACAGCCTAGATGAAATTAACAAAATCTTAGGAAGACACAACTACCATAACTGACTCAAGAAGAAAAAGAAAATCTCTGAATAGACCTGTAACAAATAAAAATATTCAATTGAGTAATTTTTTAAAACTTCCCACAAAGAAATGCCCAGGGCCAGATGATTCAGCTGGTTAATTCTGCCAAATATTTAAAGAATTAATACCAGTCCTTCATAAACTCTTTCAGAAAACAAGAGAAGAGGGAACACTTCCCAATTCATTTTACAATGATCCTGTGCTCTCCCTTGTTCTGAAAATGTAAGAGGCCCTCCTTCCCTGAGGTCTGGGGCTGACTGGTGAGCAGAGGGTCAGTAAGACCAAAACCCCTGATGACAAGCCCTGTCCACCTCTCTTTGCCTTGCCAGCACCTCTGGGAAGAAGAGACACCAACCCATAGCATATCTGATGGCCCTCGCTAGTGGCGGATGTGGCAAAACCTGGGTTTTGTCTGGGATGAGCTGAAAGCATAACACTCAAAGGGAAGGTTTTTAAAAAGACATCCGTGTTAATGGGATCTTATGCAGTCATAAAGAAGGACAAACATATGGACTTGGCAGCAATTTGGATGAATTTAGAGTCTATCATACTCGGTGTTCTATCACAGAAACAAAGAACAGAGTACCATATGTTGTCACTCATAAGCAGACCTTGAACAAGCATCATAATACTATAAGAAAAGGATTGGCAGTAGTGGGAAACTGCCAGGGGAGGAAGGGTGGGATTGGCAGTTGAGGGAAACTGCCACGGGACAGAGGGGCACACCTCATCAGCAAGGGTACCAGCTTGGGGGTATGAACATTTGTATACCTAACCCTGAATTGTACCTCACATCTTTAAAATATAAATAAATAAATGTAAATTTTTGAAAAAGACATCTGTGTTACACATGCTGGATAAAATCACCTCTGAGATACAGAGGGTGAACAGAACTCTCACACAGACCTTTCTCAGAAACCTCTGTAACACATATAGACATTACACATGCATACTGTGGGAGAGGGCTCAAGGGCACAGATCCCTCTCCCTGATGCCTGCCTTTCCTGTACCCCAAGGGTCTCTCTCAGGTTCATATAGGTAGTGCCTTCAAATGGGGCATCATCTGAGTTTTAAAAATAAAATAAATAGGCCAGGTTCTGTGGCTTATACCTGTAATCCCAGTGTTACAGGCTGAAAAGAGTTCATTTTTATTATATTAAAACAGTCATTTAGAAAAGGCTCAGAAACTTGTATTAACAAATTTTTTTGTAACTGAGTTGGGCTAAACGTAGAAGCCACTTGAATTTTAAAATGTACACTTTTTTCTTCTCCCCCTTTGCTGTCCTTTAATCTAGAACTGCTGCTAGGGAACATAGCCCTTTGCACTGTGCCCCCGATAAAGAGAATATACAAAAAAACTGCACGTCCCTGGAAAAGCCTCCACCAGACCTAGATAAGAAATGAACTCTGCTGAAACCCCCTAAAACCCAGAAAATTATCTGTTCCCTTAGTCTCTAGATGACAACCGCTTCTTTTCATGTCTTTGCATTAATGTTATATATAATGTTTAAGCCTTGTGAACCAAAGCTTCCATAATAAGCAAAACTGTAACCAACTAGAAAGTATGTGGCCCCAAATTGTTCAAGGAAGTTGTAACTTAGAAGATTAGCAGGATTGATGTAATCTAAACACAGACTTATGTCAGCAAATTTTTGAGGTCTAAACAGAGATTAGAAAGAAGAAACTGAGTAATGGTCACAAGACATGTAGTCATTATTAATCAATAGCAGCGATAGATAAGACACTCCCTGCTTTGCTGTAAATATGGTAAGAAAACTTTGCTTAAAGAAATGGGGTTTTGGTGAATACATACCCTGTTCCCTGATCCCATGGTATCAGAATAAAACTCCTTATTTCTCCAAGCTCTCTACCTCTTGAATTGATTGACCTCAAGTAGAGTAGCCAATTGTAACATCAGCACTTTGGGAGGCAGAGGCAAACCTAAGCAGCATAGTGAGACCTTATCTCTACAAAAACTTAATAAATAAAATTAGCCATATGTAGTGGCACATGCCTGTAGTCCCAGCTACTTGGAAGGCTGAGTGGAAGAATTGTCTGAAGTTGAGGCTGCAGTGAGCTGTGTTCATGCCACTCACTGTACACCAGCCTAGGAGACGACAGAGTGAGATATCAACTTGAAAAAAATTTTAAATAAATTTAAAGTTTTTTTAAAAATAGAATTTGAGCATTAAAAACGGAATCACAATAATCCTAGCACTTTGAGCAGCTGAGGTAAGAGGACTGCTTGAGGCCAGGAGTTTGAGGTTGCAGTGAGCTATGATTGTGCCACTGTGTTCCAGCCTGGGCAACATAGCAAGACCTCATCTCTAAAAAATAATGAAACTTTGTGGTGACCTTCCCACTCCCTCGAGAAAAAGTGCAAGTACTCACAGTGGCTTCCAGCCTCCCCCCGCCCCCTTCCTCACCAACTCACTAGTCGAGCTGCTTATGGAACATTTCTGAGCACCTTTCCACATCATGTGCCCTGGATGTCTCCGCCACCTGGACAGCCCCTCCATTTGTTTGGCTCACACCCTCTCACTACAGATTTGGCTGGGCTGTCAGCCCCACAAAAGCCTGTCTTGCCCCCTCTCCTGGAAACGATGCCTTTCCAGGACACTCTGTCCCATCCCCACTGTATTGTCTTCCTAGCATTGTCTCTACGATACAGATTAGTTGTTCAGATTTTGTCTCCTAACTGCTATGTCCCCACGGCTGAGACTCAACAGTCACTCAATACTCAATATTTGTCCAATAAAAGAATAACGTTCTTGTCCCTTAGGGGAAAAAAACTTGCAGCTACCTACCTCCACTGTATGCAAAAGTATGTCTCTCCTGGGTCTTATCAGAAAGAAAATATATATAAATATATATAATATATACAATATAATATATAGTAATATATATTTATGTAGTAAGTAAATATATATGTTATATATATATACATACACACACACACACACACACACACACACACACGAGGGGGACAAAAAAACTCAGGAATTTATTTATAAAAAATTGTGTGTTTATTCTTACATGTTTGCACTTGTCACCTTCAAAATACTCTCCATTTGATGTAATACACTTATCAAGATGCTTTTTCCACTGCCCAAACACTTTTTAAACTCATCAGTTTTGATGCTTTTAGTACTTCTGCCATTTTTTGTTTCACCTCTTCCACACTGGCAAAATGTTTTCCTTTTAGGACTGTTTTCATCGGAGAAACAAACAAAGACCCTTGGAGTGAGATTGGGTTAATAGAGAGGATAGGGCATGGGAGTCATGCTGTTTTTTGGTCCAAAACTGCTGAACATTCAGCACAGTGTGGGCATGTGCCTTGTCAGGGTGGAAGAACCAGCCACCTATTTGTCACACACACACACACAAAAATCACTGAAGCTGAACACTCAGATTCTTTCCATATTGTAGCAGACACTCTCAAGAATCTGTCTACATTTCTTCAGCCCATGTACTTCTATCTGACTTTTAATTTCTGTCACTTGGACATCTCTGGCCCCCAGGACCATCTGTGTCTGAGTGCAGGGCAGAACAGGTGTGTAAGATATCAAGTTGGCCAGGCATGGTGGCTCATGCCTGCAATCCCAGAGCTTTGGGAGGCCGAAGTAGGAGGATCACTTGAGACCAGGACAGGTCTTAACTCATCCTCACTTACTAGTTATAGGAGACAGATACTCTCCACCTGCTACCTCCAGATAATAGGAGCTTCCCTTTTAGGGAAACCTCAGTGGGGTGGGAACAGGGGTGCCTGAACTCAGCTGCTGGTTTACACCAGAGATCCTGTGTTGTTCTCTGGTGCTAATTCAGGCACTGAGTTACCAAAGGGTTGGGGAGTGTGAACCTCAAACACCATACATTTTCATCTCTCCTATCTAGAAAGGTAAAGAACCTCTGCCCCCCTCCACAACAGTGGTTTGCCTGTTATAGGACTTAGACAAGACTGCTCAGTCATGTTAATTTCCCTACCAGAATCAGGCCCTCAGCAGCAGGTGAGGAACAAGCTGACAGTTATGGTTTAGCCAAGACTTGCGATTTACCTCATAAGTCCATCAGAGGAAGAAGAAAAAGGTAATAAGGGTGATGGAATAAAGCATCATCCATTTCCCTGCTAGATTCTGGCCTCTAAGCTGGATGAATAGAGGAGGCAGGATAGCAAAGAGAGTGAAAGAGCTGTGAGTCTAGAGCCTCTAAGGGGTTGTAATGGGGACATAGGGCAAGAAAGTTGGAGGATATGAGGAAAGATGAAGGAGTGGGATGAAAAACAAAATTTCATGCAGGTTACAATTACAACTTAACAGGTTTTAAGTTGCAAGCAACAAAAAATTTCTCCTACTTCTTGTTTTGAAAAATTTTTAAACAGTTTGGAAAAAGTACAATGAACACTTGTACTCCTACCACTTAGAGATAACAAAATATTTTGCCTCACCTTTAAAAACTCTCTGAATGTGTGTATTGTACTCAAAGAAACTACCCAAAAATATACCTTCTAGAACTAATAAGTACATTAGTAGGGTGGCAGGAGACAGGATCAATAACAAAATCAATTGTATTCCCATATACTAACGAATGATGGAACTGAAGTTTAAAACACCATACCATTTGCAATTCCTCCAAAAAATTACATATTAAGTAGAGATCTAACAAAACATGTCCAGCATTTGTATGCCAAAAAATACAAAATGCCAATGAAAGAAATCAAAGAAGACCCAAATAATTGGACGTACCATGTTCATGAATTGTAATACTCAAACATAGTAAATATGTCAATTCTCCCTAAATTGCTCTAGAAGCTTAATGTAATTCTTACCAAAGTCCCAGAAAGGGTTTTGTAGGCATAGACAAGCTTAGTCTAAAATTTATATGGAAAGAGGAAGGAACTAGAACAAGCAAAAAAAAATTTTTCAAGAAAAGAATAAATTGAAAGAATCACTCTTCACAAAGTTAGGCCTTATTATATAGGTAAATAATCAAAACAGGACAGTACTGCAGAGGGGTAGGCACATAGATTAATGAAACAAAGTAGAGAACTTAGAAAAATACCTGTACAAATATACACAATTAATTTTTTAAAAAACAATTCAATAGAGAAAAGACCACTTTCTCAACAAATGGTGCTAGACAATTGGATATTTGTAGGCAAAAAAGAAACTTTGACCTAAATCTCACCTTATAAAAAAATAACTCAAAATGAATTATTGACTTGAATGTAAAGTTATAAAAGTTTAATACACTTAGAAAAAGCATAGGAGAAAATCTCCAGGACGTAGGCCTAAGACAAAATTTCTTAGGCTTGACCCCATCGGTAGGATTTGTAAAAGGAAAAGTCAATAAGTGTTACAGCTCTCTTAGAATTTGTCCAACAGGTTTTCTAGTAAAAATTTCCCATGACAAAAAAGAAAAAGTCAATCAATCAAATTTCATCAAAATTAAAAATATTGCTCTGTGAAAGACTCTGTTTAGGGGATGAAAAGAAAGGCTATAGAGTGACAGGGAAATTTGCAAATCATATATCCAACAAAAAACTTTTATCTAGAATATATAAAGAACTCTCAAAACTCAGCACTAAAAAAAACAAACAGAAAATGTGCAAAAGACATAAACAGATATTTCTCTAAAAGAATTTATACATGGCAAATGAGCACATGAAAATGTCCAATGACATTATTCATCAAGGACATGCAAATTAAAACCACAATGAGATGTTACTCCATACTTAGCACAATGGCTAAAATAAAAAAGGGGATAACACCAATAGCTGACAAGGATGTAAAAAACTGAATCAGTCACACATCATTAGTGGGAATGTAAAGTGGTACAGCCATTTGGGAAAGTAGTTTGGCAATTTCTTGTAAAACTGAAAAAAATAAAGAACTTACTATGCAGTGGAGTAACTATACTGCTGAGTAAGTATCCCAGGAATATAGAAACTTAAGTTCACAAAGAAACTCATATCCAAACGTTCATAGCAGCTTTATTCATAACAGTCCCAAACTAGAAGCTACCCAAATATCTTTCAATGAATGAATAGTTAAGAAAATTGTGCAGTCCAAATAATGGAATATTGTGCAGCAATAAAAAGGAATAGACTATTGATACATGCCACAACCTGGATGAACTTTGAGGGAATTACATTGAGTCAAAAACATTACACAGACTGTATGCTTCTATCTATATAACATTCCTTTATTTTCTTTTCTTTCTTTTTGTTTTGAGTTGGAGTCTTACTCTGTAACCCAGGCTTGAGTGCAGTGGCATGATCACAATTTACTGCAACCTCGACCTCCTGGGTTCAGTGATCCTCCAGCCTCAGTCTTCTGAGAAGATGGGACTATAGGCACACACCACCATGCCTAGCTAATTTTTTTTATAAAGTCTCACTATGTTACCCAGGCTGCTCTTGAATTCCTAGACCCAAGCATTCCTCCCTCCTTGACCGCCCAAGTTGCTGAGATTACAGGCTTGAGCCACCATGCCTGGCTTATATAACATTCTTGAAATGACAAAATTATAGAGATGGAAAATAGATTAGTGCTTGACAGGAGTTAGAGATGGGAGAGGTGAAAGGATGGATGTAGTGACAAAAGTGTGGCCTGAAGGAGACTATGGGGATGGCAGAGATAAATATCTGGATTGGTGACTTTACACAAAGCTACATGTGTGATAAAATTGCTGTACAGATGTACACACACACACACACACACACACACACACACACAAATGCATGTATAACTGGAGAAGTCTGAACAAGTTCTGTGGATTGCCCCAATGTCAATTTCCTAAAATTGACATTGTACTATAATTATGCAAGATGCTAATGGTAGGAGAAACTGGGAGAGAGGTGCATGGAATCTCTCTGTACATTACTTTGCATCTTCATGCCAAGTTTTTGTTAGGCACATACATGAGTTGAAAAGATCCTGCCCACCAAGAATTTTCAGAGTAGTGGTGGAGGGAGCCTTGCTAAGTAAACTTAGAGCTGTGTAATAGGTGCTAAATGTTGGTAGGTAGACATGATGTTTGCACACTGGAGGAAATTCATAGCTAAATAAAGAGGTCAAGGGAGTCTTGCCTAAGGAGTGAGATCTGAGACAACTGTGGGACC
Organism: Cephalopachus bancanus; assembly: GCA_027257055.1. Taxonomy (NCBI): domain Eukaryota; kingdom Metazoa; phylum Chordata; class Mammalia; order Primates; family Tarsiidae; genus Cephalopachus; species Cephalopachus bancanus. The sequence continues at coordinate 240,537 of JAPVLO010000354.1, forward strand.
CTGAGTCGTTGCAGCCAGCTGGGGAACACTGCAAAGGGACAGGAAGTCCTCCTGGCAGTAAACAGCATGGGTGAATGTTTGGAGGCAACCGAGAGAATCAGATGTTTGATCAAATACAATTGGCGTAACAGGGCAGAAACTGACAGTGAAGGTGTGCACAAGAATTGGGACTTGGGACAGAATCTGAGCCAGCCTCTGAAGGCTTTGTCATGGCAAGGAGTATGAATTGTATCCCTACAACCTGTGCTGAGTTTTCACAAGCCAGATGCAGCTGTTAACCACTTGGAATGTGTTTGGCTCAAATTAAGATGAGCCATAAATATAAAACACATCCTGGGTTTTGAAGAGTAAAAAAACAGTTTAAACTATCTAGTAACTAATTTTTATATGGATTATAAGTTGAAATGATAATATTTAGATATATTGTGTTAAATTTAAAACATTACATTTTTTTTTAAGAGACAGTTTCACTCTGTCATCCAGACTAGAGTGTAGTGGCATGATGTTGACTCACTGCAGCCTCCACCTCCTGGCCTCAAGAGAACCTCCTGCCTCAGCCTCCAGAGTACCTTGGACTATAGGCATATACAACCATGGCCCACTAATTTTTAAATTTTTTTTGTAGATATGGCATGTCCTGGTGTTTCCCAGACTGGTCTTGAACTCTTCAGTCTTCCAAAGCACCGGGGTTATAGATGTGAGCTACCACACCTGGACTTTAAAAATATATTATCAAAAATTGTTTTTACTGTTTCTCTAAAAAAAATGTTTTACCATGCAGCCACTAGGAAATTGGAAATTACAGATGTGGCTTGCATATGTGCCCTAGAATAGCAGAGACAACAAAAGTTTAGAGAAGAGGAGTGCAGGCAAAACTAGATCTAGGAGTAATGAAGGTGACAAGTGCAGGGTGACAATTTACAGCAGAGGGATCTATGACCAGGAGGCCAGATAACGGTCAAGGTGAGAAATGATTCTGACTAAAGAAAAGGCTTTGACAAGAGGAAGAATGCCAGATCAGTGATTGATGAGGAAATAATAATGCCACTATTTTGTTGAGTGCCCATGATGATTAGGCACTTTGCATAAATTAATCCATGCTGTTATTATCCCTTTATATACAACACTGGCAACTCTGGCCTAGATTTCAAGTGTCCCTACCAGGGCCAACCAGAGCTAAGACTCACACTGCCTGGTCTGAGGCCCACATCGAGAGATTAGGCCTCTCTTGAGCTGGTGAGGCTGGGGTATTGGGATACTGAAGCTGTTCGACTCAACTCCGACTTTCTAGATTTCTTGCCATGGCATGGAATCTCAGAATCACCAAGGATGAAGAGGGGACAGGCTACAAGCAAAAGACAGTTATTTTGGAGCCACCTAGCTGGGCTTGAAAAACATGAGCCCTTCCCAGATACAAAAACCTGGTACAGAAAGAACTCAGTGCATGTGAGGAAGCAAAAGCCCTGACAGACCCCAGAACATGGCATGAAATTGAGACCATTGTACAAAGGAGAGACTCACAGGTCACTTGTGGAAGGACCAATATTGGCATGCGTCCACCTCTCTGTGGTGGACTCAAAGTCTTTTTAGCCACAGTGAATGGGTGTTTTCAACTAAGTTTAGGGCCATGAGGGAGATGGCCTGCCCAACCCCTCTCTGAGTGTGAGGCATATCTATGCACTGTGTTGATGCCTGAATGAAGGGGCCCTCTCTGTAGGGCACATTCAGACTTGCCATCCTTGAGCTCAAGGGGCCACACTCTGGGCCACAGCTGTGGGAATTTCGTCATTCCTTGTCACCCAAGAAGCCAGTGCAGCCTCAAGAAAACCACTTCCCTCGTGCCTCTAGGTTTCTTCATGGGCCCTGAGGCTCAGGATTCCTGCGGTCATCAGGTAGAAGGAGTTGAGGGGGACTTTGATAATCCCACCAAGTAGGACTTGGCTAAAACCTGGAGCATTTTCTAGACTAGGAATTGGTGAGCTGGCCTGAGTGCCCTACCCAAACCAGTCCCATCTGTTTCTGTGACTAAAGTTTAATAGGAACATAGCCAAACCCACTTGTTCACAGATTGTCTGTGGCTCTTTCTCACTACAAAGACAGAATTGAGCAGTTGTGACAAAGACCATGTGACCCGCGAAGACAAACATATTTGCTATCTGGCCCTTTATAGAAAATGTTTTTCGACCCCTATCACTCTTCTGTGCAGAAGAATAAATGTGTTTCTCTCATCTAGACCAGTGGTTTTCAATCAGGGCCACTTTGCCACCTAGGGGACATTTGGCAATGTCTGGAGACATTTTTAGTTGTCACAATTGGGGTAGGGAGGAGGCACTGATGAGTAGAGGCCAGGGGTGCTGCTCAACATCCTACAATGCATGGGACAGCTTCACAACCAAGAACTGTCCAGCACATAATATCAGTTTCACCAGGGTGGGGAACCTGCCGTAGACCCACCACCTGGCTCTCATTCTCCTCCCCAGCAGCCCAGTAAAGGCATTTGCAAAGGTTTTTTAATCCTGTAACTCCAGAGCAGAATCAGATGACAATAGAAGATAGAGGCTCCTGTCCTTGACAAGGATGTCTTCCCCTACGAAGTACTTTTGTCAGCCCCTTGCTTCCCATGACCCATAGAGTACTCTCCACAGCACCTTGGTCAGTCTCCTGGGGCCTTTGCCCTAGGTTGGTCCTACAAGATCATGCACCAGTCAGACCAAACTCAGCAAAAAGACACAAGCAGCTTTAATACCCTAACACAGGCTCCAGCGGGGTTTACAGCAACACTGCAGGGCAGGGGAAAACCAAGCAGCAGTGTCCTCAGCTCTGCAAGCTTCCAGGGCCTCCTCCTCCACGCTGGCTTCTCCAAGTGGATGGTGCCCCACTTCAGGCCAAGGTACGTGTGTCCTGGAGTGCAGCGGGCTCCGAGTCTTCCCTCCTTTCCCTCTCTTTAGCTCTCTTCCTTCTCTCCGAGCTCTGGAACCCCATCGCACAGTAATATATAGCCTCATCCTCAGGCTGCAGCTCGGAGATACTTAAGTAGCCCCTGTTCCTGGCCACGTCTTTGGATCCAGAGAAGCGAAGAGGGACCTCGGGGCCCTGACTCTTGTCTGAGTGTGAGAAATATCTCAGCAGGAACCTAGGAGAGTGGCCTGGTTTCTGCTGGTACCAGTAGATGCTGTAAACACCGATGTAATGATCGCTGCTCAGGGTGCAGGTGAGGCGGATTGTGGTTCCGAGGGATGAGGACACAGATGGCGGCTGATGCAGCACTGGCTGAGGGCCACCACCTGGGGACACAGAAACATGTGGGCCCCTGGGCCAGGACAAGGGAAGGAAAGGGATAGGGGGCTGTGGGCTCCAGGGGTTCCCTCACCTGTGCAGTAGACAAGGAGTAGGAGCAGGACAGGAGTCAAGGACATGGTGCAAACCTGCAATGCTCTGCCTCCGGCGGCCATGGCTTCTTGGGACCTGACGAGCTGGGCCAGCATTCTCCTCCCTGCTCTGAGGGGTGGGGCCAGTACACACTGAGCTTTCTTGAGTTTGCAGCAGTGGTTATTGGAGCGGCCCAGTGGCAGCCTTCACGGCTTTGTTCTTGCCCTGTGGAAGCATTTGGGGAGGAAGCACCTGCTGGAAACTCTCAGACCTATGCCCTGGAGGCCAACTTTTAGGCTCAGGTCCCTGAGGGAGTGACCTCAACTTCCCTGTGGAAGCTGAGCCCCACATAAATAAATTCCTTGCCCAAATTTAAATGGTGGTGAAAACACCTACTTTGTACAGCAGAAGACGTCAGGGACCCCAGGGGGAGTGGGATGCTCTGCCTCTTCCACACTCCAGCCCTGCCTTCAACCCAGCATCTGTCCCACCTAGAATGAAAAGAAGTGACAGGGATCTTTAAGAAAGAAGACTTAAGGGACCTACCTAGCACCATTCTCTTCCCACTCTCTGGCCTACTCAGTAGGCACACTTGGCCCTGGCATGGACTGAATTGTGTCCCTCAAATCCATAGGTTGAAGAACCAACCCTCAGTATAGCTACATTTGTAGGCAAGGCCTTGGAGGAGGGAATTAAGGTTAAATGAGGTCTTATGGGTGGGGCCTTGGTCCAGTTCAACTGGTGTCCTTATAAAAGGGGAAATTTGGACTCAGACAGGCAGAGGGAAGATGGTGTGAATCGACAGAGAAAGTGGAACCTGCAAGCCAAGGAGAAAGACTAGAGCAGACCCTTCCCTCAGAGCCCTCTGAAAGAATCCACCCTGCAACACCTGGGTTTGGCCTTCTGGCCTCCAGGATTGGGAGAAAATACATTTCCATTGTTAAGCCACCCAGTCTGTGGCACTTTGATACTGTAGCCCTACACAACTAATGCAGAAGTGTTTCCATTCTTTAGGTCTGCTGTACAAAGTACCATTAACCAGGAGGCTTGTAAACAACAGAGATGTATTTCTCACAGTTCTGGAACTGGGATATACAAATCAGGGCACTGGTAGAGTCCGTGTCTGGTGAGGGTGCACTTGTGTACTCATAGGCACCCGTCTTCTCACTGTAACCTAAGTGGCGGAAGGGATGAGCAACCTCTCTTGGGCTTTGTTTATAAGGGCACTAATTACACTCATGAGGCTCTATCCCCATGACCTAATCCTCCCCCATGCTTCGCCTCCTAATAACATCATTTTGGCGTTAGGATTTCAACATAGGAATTCTGGGGAGATGCAAACATTCAAATCATAGCCAGAAGTCATTCCCGGATGACTCAAAGTTCTCTTATGCCACATGCTTGTCCTTCACCAAAATGCTGGAGTCTGTCCCCTTGGATCTGCACAAGCCTGTGATATGGCTGAAGTGACCCCAGGTGGACTAGGTGGTACTAAGCACCTTTTATTATCTCTCGAGAATATTATTATTAGCAAGTGGGTGTGCACCAGGACACGTTATTCACAAACACATGTGGAGGAAGCACACCTTTGACTCAGATGTGCCCCCTGCATGCTCTCAAGCTACCCACATCCATTCTCTCCTCCCCACCCTGGTACCTGGCTAGGCAACTCTGGAAGCCCACCCTTCTTCTTGCTGCCCCCCTGGCCAGCAGCTCCAACAGGCCAGGCAAGGGGAAGGGAAGGCCTAGGCAAGCATTGGGCATCTTGACCACCCTCTGTTCAGTCACAGCTGCAGCCACATCAATGGCCTTTCTCTCCTCCCTTCTCAGCACAAGCTGATGGGCGATGAGGAATTAACTAGGGAGTGCTAATTCCTGGAGAAGGGACAAGAAGCTTTGTTTATTCATTCATTCATTTTCTCATCCAGTAGTTCATCCGCATGTTGTTCATGTATTTATGATAAGAAATGCACCTCCCTGATCCTTCCCAGGGCACCCAGTTCTTGGAAGTCAGGGCAGGAGATGGTCCCACTTGTGAGTACTGTCACTACTGCAGCCCTCGAGCCAGTCCTACCATTCACTGTCAGTTTTTTTTATCCCTGTAAGTCTCAGAGGGGACAGGTGGTTCTACTCGCAAGTTGAAAGTAAATGCTCATAGTTATACTTAACAAGTGAGGCCAGATCCACTCCTCAACTATAGAGACACTCTGGTCCCAACTTTGTTTTGCAACCTTAATCTTGCTGTCCAGGACCTTTGCCCCGCCCACCTGCAATGATTGGTTCCCAACGGCTACTGTGTGTACTGGGAAATGCTCCAGCCCTTCCATTTCTTGCTGGAAATAGTCTCCACCCCCAGGAACATCTGGAGTTAGATGGAGGTCACATTCTTTGAACTCTGCCCTCTCCCGGCTCTGGGCAGCTACCCCACCTCTAGTCCCCTCAGCCTTGCCCTCAACTCCTCAGCATCTGGACTCATGGACCATATCCCTGGCTACACTCAACCCTTTTTAGGTAATTCTAGACCAAGAGAAGGTTGTTGAGCTCTGTGACAAACCACGAGGTCCACAAGGATGTCAGGGTGGACAGGAGGCCATTCAGTGCCCCTGCCTAGTTTATAGTACCTTATTTTTATTTTTATTTTTATTTTTAGAGACATGGTTTCTGTCTGTCACCCTGACGGGAGTGCAGTAGCACAATCATGGCTTACTACAGCCTCTAACTCCTGGACTCAAGCTATCCTCCCAATTCAGCCTCCTGAGTAGCTGGGACCACAGGTGTGTGCCAACACACCTACCTAATTTTTGCTTTTTTTTTAAGAGACAGGGTCTCACTATGTTGCCTAAACTGTTCTCACTCCTGGCCTCAAGTGATCCTCACACCTTGGCCTCTCAAAGTGCTGGGATTGCAAGTGTAAGCCACTATACCTGACCTTTTAGATATTTTATATGTTCTGCTTTGGTGACCTACGGCTGCATGGCAAGTCACCTAAAACACAGTGGTTTAAAACAACAGTTGATGAGTTCCCTAATTCTATAGGTTGCCTGGGTGGCTCTTCTGGTTCCACCCAGAATTGTGCATGTGGTTCGGTCAAATGATGGCCAGACTGGCTGGTCTGGGAGGTTCATGATGGTGCCTTGTTCACATAGCTCTGATCTCAGCAAGGCCCCTGTTCCTTCATCCAGTGGTCCCTCTGGTCACCAGTCCTCTCACATCAGAAACTCTGCTATTTCCTCTTCTGCCTCATTTCTCATCTGAAGCATGTTTATCTCGTGCCTTGCCACCCTTCTGCTCTCACATGGTGCTAAGCACTGGCACCAAGCTCTTTGTCACCAGAAGACCTTTGCCCATGATCCCAATGCCTGAATCAATCCTGGTCCTCTCAGAACTAGCCTCCTTCTTCAGGTGCTCACTACAGTGTCACCTCCTGGGCAGCCTCAGCTAACTGCCCCAGGTAAGTGGGCTCACCCTCCTCTTCCTGTGTTACGTGCTACACTCATTTTTGTCAGAGCATTTATCACAGGTTACAACTCCATATGTGCTTGTTTTTGTCCCATCTCCTGTCCATAATCGTTATGGGTACAGGGACCTCTATTTAGTTTGTCACTAAATATTCAACCTTTAGCTAATCTGGTACCCCATATACAGTTGACCCTCAAACAACACAGGTTTGAACTGTGTGGGTCCACTTATACATGGATTTTCTTCCATCTCTGCCACCCATGGGAGACGAAGACCAAACCCTCCTCTTCCTCCTCCTTCTCCTGTAGGATGATCCATTTCCACCTAGTGAATAGGAAGTATATGTTCTTCTTTTTTTTTAATATCTCAAAAGGTGAGGTCTTTATTCTTTTGACATAACCATGGTGCCATTATGATACCCAACAAATTGCCAATTATATCATAAACTTCAAATAATACATTGTTTAAGAGTTTACTTATTTGAATCAAGGTCCTGTGAAGGTTCACACATTGCTATTTGTTGATGTGTCTCTTGAGTTTCTTGTAATCCCCACCACCAACACCACCCGTTTCTCTCTCTTTTTCCTTGCAATTTCTTGACTAAAGAAACCAAATCATTTGTCTGTAATGTTTTTCACAGTCTAGATTTTGTAGCATTGTTTTTAATAACAAAACAATGAAACCAGTAGATGCTGTCCATCAAAGGAAAGTCAGTTAAATAAATGTGAATACATTTATAAATAAATAAATGGAATGGAATTCCTAAAAGCTCTGTGATTAATTTACATTAACCAAAAAGAAGCAACAAATATTTGTTAAATCTATACTGTGTGCCAGGTTCTATTCTAGGGGCTAAAGACATAGCAATGAACAAAACAAAATCCTTGTCCTCCTGAAATCTGTATTTTAAAGGAGGGTGACAGACAATAAGCACCTAAATAACAAAAATGCATAGAATGTCAGATGGTGGCACCTGTGATGGAGCATGATACAACAGGAATAAGGAGTCTGAGGAAATGGGGGAAGGGAAGGTTGCCATTTCAAATAAGATGGTCAGGGAAGACTCCAGTAAGAAGATGTCATTTGAACAAAGACTTGATGGAGGTGATGAACTAGCAAGTTCTGCAAATAACAGGGAGAAGGAATTCAATGCAGAAGGAATAGCCAGTGTAAAGATCCTGGGATGAGAGTGTGCTTGGTGTGTCGAGTGAACAGCAAGATGGCCAGTATGGCTAAAGGGAGTGAGGGGCAGGAGTGGAGATTCTGTCCAAGAGGTACCCAGGGCCAGATTGTACAGAATTTGGCAGGCCACTACAAGGATGTTGACTATCATTCTGGATGAGAAGGAGCCACAGGAGAGTTGAGTTGAGAAATGACATGATCTAATAATGCAGTGTGAATAAAGGAAGTCGCTAAACTTCCTTGTGGTTTGATCCCATTTTTGCTTAATACAAAAATCTAAACAAGGAGGAAAGAAGTTGGGGCCTTATTGGACTATTTCTCCAACCCCATCTCAGATTCTGCACATGACACTACATGCTGATGACAGACCATCTTTCATTCATCATAAAGGGAACCGGTCCAAGGGGCCCTAAGCCCCCACCACCCCCACTGAAGTTTGGGACACAGAGGTCTTAGAGAGAAATTTCCCCAGAAATCTCAGTTCAGTGGGGAGACCCCAAATTCCTGCACTCTAGCCTGGGTGTTAACAGTTACTCTATCCTCAAAGAGCCCCTAAATCAGGGATCAGTAGACTACATCCAGTAGACAGTAGATCAAACCTGTTTAGTTGCTTCCTGTTTTGGTAAATAAAGTTTTATTGGCACACAGCCATGCCCATTTATTTACATTTGTCCAAGACTGCTTTTTTACTACAACAGCAGAATTGGATATTTGAGGTAAAGACCATGTGACCCCAAAGACAAAAATATTTACTATATAGAAATAGATAAGTTGGCCAAACTCTGCTCTAGCAGAAACCAATACCCCTTAAAGCCCAAGATTCCCTCAGCAAGGTGGTTCTGGGTCTTTTGAAGAGTTGCAACCTGAGTTTGGCTGAGACGTGTCTCCACCATTCTGAGTGGCATCTTCCATTGGATCTGGGTGGACTTCCTGAGATGAGAGGTGCCCACCCAGGCTCTTCTATTGCTCTCCCTTTCTCTTATGCTGAAGACACAAATGAGTGGGCCCTGCCTCACTTTCCAGCCTCCTCCCACACCCAGGGAGAGCCCCTCATACAATGTGGTGTGTCCTTGTGAATTCAGACTCATAAAACATACAGCCCGGGCCCCAATCCAAGTTCTGCCACTTACTTGGACATTGTCCCATAATAGTGAAGCTGATGATAAAAGGAGTTTGGCTGCATATTTGTCAACCTGACCCAAGAGCTTCTTCTTCAGTATCTGGAAAGATCCAGGTACTTACCTGAAATTAAGCCTATTTTCCAGCTTAGACTTTGCACTATGTTGACCAATTTCGTTTCTAAGGATTAACAACAACAAAAAAAATAATAAATAAATAAATAAATAAATACATGCACAAGGTCTTGGTCCACAGCGTGTTTTCTCTAATCCATCCACTTCGGGAGGGCTAGAGAGAAGGAGAATTTAGAAATGCTGAGGACACACCCAGTGTGGCAGGCAAAATGATGGTCCCAAACATGTGTCCACATTCCAATCTCCAGAATTTTTGAATGCTACCATATGTGGAATCTTTGCATATATGATTGAGTGACAGATTTTGCGATGGGGAGATTATCTGGGTGGGTCCTAAATGCAATCCCAAGTGTCCTTATAAAAAAGAGGGAGAAGGAAATCTGACTACACACAGAGGATGAGGTGATATAAAGATAGAGAGAGAGGTTTGAAATGCTGCCCTTAAAGATTGGAGTGATGCAGCCATAAGCCAAGGCATGCTGGAGCCACCAGAAGCTGAAAGTCGGAAGGAACAATTCTCAGCAAAAGACTCCAGAGAAAGCATAATCCTGCTGCTGCCTTGGTCTTGGCCCATTAATACTGATTTTGGGCTTCTTGTCTCCAGAACTGTGAGACATAAATTGTTGTTGTTTTAAGCCACCAAGTTGGGGATGATTTGTTACAGCAGCCACAGGAAACTAACACAGCCAATCATTTTAGACTAATGTACTTTTAGAAGGACAAGCAGGCCAGGTGCAATGGCTCACACCTATAATCCCAGCATTTTGGAAGGCTGCAGTGGAGGATTGCTTGAGCCTAGAAGTTCGAGGCCAGCCTGAGCAATAGAGCCAGAATAAATCCTTACCCCCCCACCCCCGAAAAAACTAGCCAGGCATGTTGATGTCCACCTGTAGTCCCATCTACTTGGGAGGCTGAGGAGGAATTGTCTAAGCCCAGGAGTTTGGGGCTGCGATGAGTCATCATTTTACCCTTTTGGCATGCTGCTATCTGGTATATATTCTGGTTCACAATGTCACTTCTAACTTCATGTCTATTTTCCTTTTGTACTCTATTGAATTCCAGAGAGAAGGGGAATTAGAAATGCTGAAGACACACCCAGTGTGGCAGGCAAAATTCTGGAGATTAGGATGTAGACACATGCCTGGGGCCATTGAATGCCAGGTGGCACATAACTTCTTTTAAAATGATTTGTATGTCATTTTTAAATGATTTGTATGTCACGTGTTTTGATAGTGGAGAGGGATGGTGGGGTTTTCCTATTTTTTTTTCCCACACATACCCTTCCCTTGCTTGAAAAATGGAAGAAATAAGCAAACCCTTGGGTTTGGTTTCCTTTTGTCCTAGGCTTTGTGCTATCTGGTAATTTTTTTTTTTTAAAGAAAGTCTGATTTTTGTTTCTTTTTTTTTAAATCAATATTTTTTATTATGATATTGTGTGGTACAGTTAAGGGTTAGGTATACAAATATGTTTCGTTCAGGCACCCTTGTTGATAAGAGGTGTCTCCCCATCCCCAGACAGATATTTACTACCATTAATCCCATCTCCCTTACCCTCCCCCGCATAGTTTCCCACCACTGTCAGTCATTTTCTTATAGTATTACATTGGATGTTCAAGGTCCACTATATGAATGAGAACATGTATTACTCAGATCTCTGTTTCTGTGAGAGATCACTCCGTATTATAGACTCTAGTTCCATCCAGGTTGCTCCGAAATTCATGATTTTGTTTTTTTTTATGCTTGCATAGTATTCCATCGTGTATATGTACCACATTTTTTTAATGCAGTTGTCTTTCGATGGACAGCATGGTTGCTTCCAGGTTCTTGCTATTGTGAACAATGCTGCGATAAACATACGTGTGCAGGTATCTTTTTTATAGAGTGATCTGAGCTCTTCAGGGCATATTCCCAGTAGAGGGATTGCAGGGTCATATGGGAGGTCAATATTTAGAGCTTTTAGGAATCGTCATACTGTTTTCCACAGAGGTTGTACTAGTTTGCACTCCCACCAACAGTGTAGAAGTGTTCCCTTTTCATCACACCCTCTCCAGCAACTGTTATTTTTTGAGTTATTGATAATTGCCATTCTGACTGGAGTTAAGTGATATCTCCATGTGGTTTTGATATGCATCTCCCTGATGATTAGTGAGGTTGAACATTTTTTTATGTGTCTGTTGGCTGCTCAGATGTCTTCCTTTGAGAAGTATCTGTTCATATCGTTTGCCCTTTTTATAATGGGATTGTTTGTTTTCGTCTTTTCAGCACCTTTGAGTTCCTTGTAGATTCAAGATGTTAAGCCTTTGTCAGACCTGGAGTTGAAAAAAATACTTTTTCGCAGTCTGTAGACTGTCTCCCTGCTCTCTTGATGGTTTCTTTGGCTTTGCAGAAGTTTGCCAGTTTAATAAGGTCCCACTTGTCTATCTTCTCTCTTATGACCTGTGGGTTTCAGATTTTGTTCAGGAATTGGATGCCAGTTCCAATTTCCATGAGGGTATGTCCTTCATTTGCTAAGGTTCTTATGGCTTGAGGTTTTACATTTAGGTCTCTGATCCATTTAGAGTTAATTTTTGTGTATGAGGATAGATAGGGGTCCTGTTTCAATCTTCTGCATGTGGTCAGCCAGTTTTCCCAGCACCATTTACTGAATAGGTTCTCCTCTCCCCAGTGGTAGGTGGTGGAGGCTTTGTCGAAGATGAGTTGCTTGAGAAATTGAGGTTTTGCTTCTGGAATCTCAATTCTATTCCATTGATCTATATGCCTGTTCCTGTACCAATACCAAGCTGTTTTGATGATTGTAGCTTTATAGTAAAGTTTGAAGTCTGGTAATGTGATACCACCTGCTTTGGTTTTTTGTTTTTTTGGTTTTTCTTTTTTCTGCTGAGAATTGTTCTGGCTATTCTTGGACATTTGTGATTCCATATGAATTCCTGTGTTGTTTTTTCTAGGTCTAAGAAGAATGTTGCTGGTAATTTGATGGGTATTGCATTAAATCTGTAGATTGCCTTAGGTAAGATGGACATCTTCACAATGGTGATTCTTCCAATCCATGAGCATGGGATATTTTCCCACTTGTTTGTGTCATCTTTGATTTCTTTGAGCAGTGTTTTGCAGTTTACATTGTAAAGGTCTTTCATGTTTCTGGTTAGGAAGATGCCAAGGTATTTCATTTTTTTGTGGCTATTGTGAATGGAATTGTGGTTTTTATTTGGCTTTCTGTTTGTTTATTATTGGTGTAAAGAAATGCGATTGTCTTTTGCATATTTATTTTATATCCTGCGACCTTGCCAAAGTGCTTTATCAGTGTAAGGAGGTTTTTGACAGATCCTCTTGGGTTTTCAAGGTACACGATCATGTCATCTACAAAGAGAGATAATTTTACTTCCTCTTTTCCTATTTGAATACCCCTGATTGCCTTCTCTTCTCTGATTGTTCTAGCCAGGACTTCCAATACTATATTGAACAGGAGGGGTAAGAGTGGGCATCCTTGTCTTGTTACACTTTTCAGTGGAAATGGTTCCAGTTTTGTCTGCTTAGGAGTATGCTGGCTGTGGGTTTCTCATAGATGGCTTTTACTATTTTGAGGTATGTTCTCCATATGCTTAGCTGCTCGAGGGTTTTTATCAAGAAGGGGTGCTGGATTTTATCAAAAGCTTTTTCTGCATCTAATGATATAATACTGTGGTTTTTGTTTTGACATCTGTTGATGTTTTTAATTACATTTATGGTTTTATGAATGTTGAACCAGCCTTGCATCCCAGGGATGAAGCCTACTTGGTCATGATGGATGATTTTTGAGATGTGTTGTTGAATCCGGTTCGCTAGGATCTGTTGAGAATTTTAGCATCTATGTTCATCAAAGTTATTGGCCTGTAGTTCTCTTTCCTTTTTGGGTCTTTACCTGGCTTGGGTATCAATATGATGTTGGCTTCGTAAAATGATTTGGGGAGAGTTCCATCTTTCTCAATCGCCTGGAATACCTTCAGTAGGATTGGTATAAGCTCCTCCTTAAATGTCTTACAGAATTCTGCTGGAAAGCCATCTGGTCCAGGGCTTTTTTTGTGTGTGGACAGTTTTCTTATTACGTAGTCAATTTCCTTGATTGTTATTGGTTTATTTAGGGTCTCAATTTCTTCTTGTTTCAACCTAGGCAGGTTGTATGATGACAGAAAGTCCTCATTTCCGAAAGGTTTTCAAGTTTTTTTCCATACAAGTGTACATAGTAGTCTCTAATGATCTTTTGTATTTCTTCAGGATCAGATGTGACTTCAACTTTTGTGTTTCTGATTGTGTTTATTTGGGCTTTTTCTCTCTTTTTCTTGGTCAGTCTAGCTAGGGGACCATCGATCTTGTTTATCCTTTGGAAGAACCAGCTTTCTGTTTCATTGATTTTTTTGTATTATCTTTTTGTGTTCTATGTCCTGGATTTGGGCTTTTATTTTTGGTGATCTGGATTCTTCTGCTGAAATTAGGGTTTTTGTGGTCTTGTTTTTCCAGATTCCTTAGGTGGCTTATTAGGCTGTTAATTTGTGATCCTTCCATTTTCTTCATGTGCATTTCTAGGGATATAAATTCCCCTCTTACTACAGCTTTCATGATGTCCCAGAGATTTTGGTAAGATGTTTCTTTATTTTCATTTGTTTCCAGGTATGTTTTAATCTCTGTTTTGATTTCATCATTGACCTAAGAGTTGTTTAGCATCATGCTGTTTAGTGTCTATGTCTTTGTGGGTTTTGGGGGACCTTGTTGGTGTTTATGATTATTTTTATTCCACTGTGGTCTGAGAAAGTGCATGGTAAAATTTCAGTCCTCTTAAATTTGCTTATGCTTGATTTATGGCCAAGTATGTGGTCGATCTTAGAGTATGTTTCATGCGGTGATGAGTAGAATGTGTATTCTGTGGTCTTTGGATGGAGGGTTCTGTAGGTATCAATTAAGTCCATTTGATCAAGAGTCACATTGAGGTTTCAGATCTCGTTGCTGATTTTTTTGTCCTGATGATCTGTCTAGGGTTGTGAGTGGGATATTAAAGTATCCAGCTATGATAGTGTTGGAGTGAGTATCTTTTTTTAGTTTACCTAGGAGCTGCTTTATGAAAGTTGGTGCTCCTAAGTTTGGTGCATATATATTTAGGATGGATATTTCTTGTTGATAGATTGAACCTTTTATCATTATGTAGTAGCTTTCTGTATCTTTTTTAATTTTTGATTGCTTAAAGGGTATTTTTTCTGAGATTAAAATCATGACTCCTCCTTTCTTTCGTGTTCCGTTCACCTGAAAATTTGTTTCCCATCCTCTTACTTTGAGTCTGTGAGTGTCCTTTCTAGTGAGGTGAGTCTCTTGACTGCAATAGATTGTTGTCTGGTGATATTTTATCCATTTTGCCATTCTATGTCTTTTCAGTGGTGCATTTAGTCCATTCACATTCAAACTAATTATGGAAATGTGAGAGTTGATCCCTATCATAATGTTCTTACAGTGTTGTTGTTTTTCCTGTCTGTGTGTTGTCTTTCTTTTGGTTTTAGAGTTGGTTCAGGTGTGTTTTTAATCTTTTGCCTGTACTCTTGTGAAGAACGTTGCTGTTCTTTTTTCCTTTTCTTCTGTGTTCAATACTTTCTTAAGTGTTTCTTGTAGAGGTGGTCTTGTGGCAGTGTAGGTTCTTAGGGATTGGATATCTGGAAAAGATTGCAATTCTCCCTCACTGATGAAGCTTAGCTTGTCTGGGTAGGTTATTCTCGGATGAAATTGTTTATCTTTTAGAACTTTGAAGATAGGGTTCCAAGCTCTCCTAGCCTGGAGGGTTTCTGCTGTTATTCGAATTGGTCTTCCCTGGTACATAGTCTGACCTTTCTTTCATGCAGCCTTTAGGATTTTTTCTTTTATACCTTCTTTGTTTAGGAGAATTATTATATGTCTGGGAGTTGGTCTTCTCATTTGTTGTCTTACAGGGGTTCTCTGAATCTCTTTTGTTTGAATTTTTTTCATCCTTGATGAGATGAGGGAAGTTTTCTTGAATGGTTTCATGAAATGTTTGTTCCAGTGTGGCCTCTGTTTCTATCTCTGCCTCAGAAAGGCCAATTACTCTTAGGTTCGGTCTCTTGAAGTGATCATTCATCTCTTGAAGGTTTTGTTCTGTCTTTTTGAGCTTCTTTTCTATGCTTTTGACAGTTTGGGTTTGTTCTGTGTTTTGGTCTTTGAGCTCTGAGATTCTTTCTTCTGCTTGGCTAATTCTGCTTTCCATGCTTATTAGTTTGTTATTTATTTCCATCACAGTATTCTTGATTGCTGTTATTTCTGACATCAGCTCCTTCCTATTTTCCTCTTGTCTCTCCTCAATTTTTTTAATTCTCTCCATTAATTTCTTGATGTCTGGGCTTGTTGCATGTGACCAGTCATTCTGGGGGCTTGTCATTGTTTGTCTTCCGGAATCTGTTTTCTCAGTGTCTGATCTCCCAGGGGTCTGTGTAAGACCTGTATTCTTCTTTTGGTTTTTCTTCATTTGTGCGGTTTTTTTCCCCCTCTCTACGTTTTCCTTCCCTCCACGTCACCATCTTCTTTAATTCTGTTATTCAGGGATAGAGGGATTGCTTTTACTTCTGTTTGTTCAACCTCCTATTCTTTATGTATGCCTTCTTTGTTCAATTGTGGAGTTGAACTGTAGGTTGGGGGTGGTCCTTTTTGCAGTTTTGAGATTTACTTAAGGGGGGAGCTGTGATTCAAAATCTATCTGCAGGTCCTGGTATTCGCCGACAGGTGTATGGATAATCTGAAACCCACTTCCCACTGCCTTGGAATCTGTCTGTGCAGTGGGGCTGTAGGTTTACTCCCTGAAATAAAATGTGGTTAGCAAAGGGAAGAGAATGGAGCAGACAGTGGGGGGAGGAGGGAGGTGGAGAGAGAGAGGCGTAAGGGTGGAAACAGATGAGTGTACCAACAAATGGAAAGAGAGACCTAATCTGAAACAGATAAATACAATGGACCATGGCTACAGACTAACCAACTCCCATACAAAGAAAAATAAAACATATAATGATGCTAACATACAAGTTAACCAACCACCTTATTGGTGTGCTGTTCTTGTATACAAAGATATGGTTTACAGAGAGGAGAAAAGAGAAGAAAAGGAAGAGGAAAAGAAAAAAGGAAGGAAACAGTAGGAATAGAATTAAGTCATTAAACTAACAGAACCAATCGAGCACAGTCTGAGACTTTTCATTTAAGTCCAATGTCCTTTCAGCTCTGATTTCTAGCTGTCTTTTCAAGCTGGTAAATTAGTTCGCAGTTAGGGTCAGTTACCCCTGGACTGCTGTGAAGGACAGTTCAGATCACAGTCCATTCACCACTCAAATCTGGCCTGTGTCTGTTTTTCAAGCTTGTTTCTCCCATTTCGGTGTTGTTACCTTGAATCGCCAGCAGGTGGTGCTATCTCAGCTGCCCTCCCCAGAGGGGGTGGAGCCAGACAGGAGCAGGGCAGAGGCCAGAGATGGGAGCCTGCCTCAGGGCACACGGGAGGAGACCCATTGCCAGCAGGATGTCAAGTGGCAGCAGAGGTGGCAGTGATCCCAGCAGATCTTGCCTGCAGGGGCTACAAGGACTGAAGTCGTGGATCACCACAGGCACAGGTGGCGTGATGGGTATGGCCGCCACAAAGGCCATAGGTGGCGCCGGCGGCTGCTGTGTCTGCAGCTGCAGTGGCTGTCCAGACCAATGCGATGCCGCAGCGGTGGCAATGGCCAAGGTGTGAAGAGCAGGCTGCCAACGTTGGGGTCCGCAGCCCCCGGGGAAAGAGTCAGAGACCCTCTGCGTCCTCCTTGGCAAAGGGTTTCATAGACCAGGTTGCCCCGTTGACATCTTGCCGGAAGTTGGGTATTTTTTTGACTGGTATTTTTTTCTATTCTGGGAAGGTCTTTATCTCTGTTTTAGAAGGGCCCCTGCCTCAATCCTGCCCAAGGCAATCTATAGATTTAACTCAATACCCGTTAAATTACCAGCAGCATTCTTCTCAGACCTGAAAATGGTAATACAGGAATTCATATGGAAATATAAATGACCACGAATAGCCAAAACAATCCACAGCAAAAACAAAAACAAAAATAGGAAGAAATCACACTCCCAGACTTTAAACTTTATTATAAAGCTACAATAATCAAAACAAGCCGGGCTTGGTGGCTCAGCCTGTAATCCCACGCCTTTGGGAAGCTGAAGTGAGTGGATTGCCTGAGCCCACAGGTTCAAGACCTGCCTGGGCAGTGAGACCTCATCTCTACAATAAATCAAAAAATCAGCTGGGTGTGGTATCGCAAGCCTGTAATTCCGGCTACTCAGAAGCCTGAGGCGGAAGGATCTCCGGAGCCCAGCAGGTGAGGCTGCGGTGGCCGGGAGTGGCCACTGCACTCCAGTCTGGGTGACCGAGTGAGACTCCATCTCAAAAAAAAATCAAAACAGCCTGAAATTGGTACAAGAACAGGCACAGAGGCCAGTGGGATGACATTGAGATTTCAGAACCAAAGCCTCAATTTCTCAACCAACTCATCTTCAACAAAGACTCTACCACAAACCACTGGAGGGAGGAGAACATTTTCAATAAATGGTGCTGGGAAAACTGGCTTACCACATGCAGAAGATTAAAACAAGACCCCTACCTATCCCCATACACAAATTCAACTCTAAATGGATCAAAGACCTAAACATAAAACATAAAACTTTAAGAACCTTGGAAAATGCAGGAGACACCATTATGGAAATTGGAACCAGCAACTCATTTCTGATCAAAACTCCAAGTGCCCATGCCATATGAGATAAGATAGACAAGTGGGACCTCATTAAACTGACAAGTTTCTGCAAAACCAAAGAAACCATCAAGAGAGCAGGAAGACAGCCCACAGACTGGGAAAAAGTATTTGCCAACTCCAGGTCTGACAAAGGCCTAACATCTTGGATCTACAAGGAACTCAAATGTGCTGAAAAGAAAAAAACAAACAACCCCATTACAAAGTGGGCAAAAGAAATGAACAGACACTTCTCAAAAGAAGACATATGATCAACCAACAGACACATGAAGAAATGTTCAAGCTCACTAATCATCAAGGAGATGCAAATTAAAACTACACTGAGATACCACCTAACTCCAGTCAGAATAGCCATTATCAATAACTCAAAAAATAACAGATGCTGGAGAGGATGTGGTAAAAAGGGAACACTTCTACACTGTTGGTGGGAGTGTAAACTAGTGCAACCTCTGTGGAAAGCAGTGTGGCAATTCCTAAAAGCTCTAAATATCGACCTCCCATATGACCCTGCAATCCCCCTACTGGGAATATACCATGAAGAACTCAAATCACTCTATAAAAAAGAAACCTGCACACGTATGTTTATCGCAGCATTGTTCACAATAGCAAGAACCTGGAACCAACCATGCTGTCCATCAAAAAAGGACTGGATTTTAAAAATATGGTACATATACACTATGGAATACTACACAGCCATAAAAAAGAACAAAATCATGAATTTTGCAGCAATCTGGATGGAACTAGAGTCTATAATACTGAGTGATCTTTCACAGCAACAAAGATCTGGGTATCACATGTTCTCACTGATAAGTGGACCTTGAACATCTATTGTAATACTATAGGAAAAGGATTGACAGTGGTGGGAATTATGGGAGGGGGACAGGGAGGGCAAGGGTGGTGGGATTAATGGTAGTCAATATCTGTCTGGGGGTGGGGGGACACCCCTTATCAACTAGGGTACCTGAACGATGCATATTTATATATCTAACCCTTAACTGTACCCCACAATTTTAAAATTAAAAATATGTTTAAAAAAACACTAAAACTAACTCCTCAATAACTATTAAATTTAATGCTTGTTCTGTCCTCTCACACAAAAGTTTTCATGACCAAAGAAAATTATCTATGGGAGACATATACCTTGGCCCTGATACCACTGCTGAAGATGGTCTAAAATTATCAAAACAAAATATGGGGGGGAGCTGGTCCTTGTGTTAAAAATGGCACAACTTTACTCCTCCCAAATAGCCCTTTCCAGAACTGGTCTGTGTCTTTTAAATCACTCGATTTAAAGAATGGACAGCTCTAGCAAAAAAAACAAACAAAAACACTCAAAAATTAAATTCAACTTAACCCAGTCTCAACCATAGACAGAAATCTTGTAATACCTCGGAAATTCAGGTTAGGAGCAGTCATATCTGGACAGAACCCTCTAGGTAAATTTTAAACAAGAGTAATTACAATGCCTCCAGCATCTTCACCGTCCATCAATACTACCCCAGTCCCTAATCCAAACCCTTTACAGCTTTGAAAATTGAACCAAACTAACTCCAAGAATAATCCTGACAAGGTAATAATTATGAAAGTAACAGACTTAAAACAAACTTCAGAGGTTGAAACAGGATACTGGTACACAAATGCCTGGGTTAAATAGATAAAATATGTAGCAACAAGTCTTAACAAAAGTGATTGTTATGCTTGTGCCACGGGTAGGCACCAGGCTCAAATAATCCCATTCCCTATTGAATGGGACACAAATCCCAAAGAAATAAGTTCTATTGGCTCTGTATCAAGATAAGGATGCATGGAGGAATGAGACGTGCACAGTCTCTCCCTGATCCGCCTGTACAGATGCCAGATCTGAAGGTGTATCCTTCCTTCTCCTTAGGTAAGGCCAATCACTCCTCTTGTCTCTCCAGATGAGGGGATGGTTTCACCACTCCTGTGGGACATCTGCAAGCCTGTACCCATGTCCTTGATGTCTCTGGGTCTACTGAGGGCAACTAATCGAACTTTAACATCACTTGAGCGAATGTTTGGTGGTACTGTGGAGGTAGGACAATTCAAGCCCTGTTGCCACCCAAATGGATGGGAATCTGTGCTTTGGTTCCATTGGCTATTCCATTCACCCTGGCACTTCAAAACCCACTAATAACTATTAAGAGAGTTAAACTGTCATGACCTGAACCATGAGTACCTGGCTCATTTGACTCTAATATATATCTAAATGCTATAAAAGTCCCTAGGGAAGTTCCTAGTAAATTCAAAGCTCGAAATCAAATAACTACAGAATTTAAATCTCTCTTTTGGTGAAATCTAAACTGAATCAATTATATATGTATTATAATCAACAAAAATTTATTAACCATGCTAGAAATGCTATTAAAATGGTAAACAATTAAATGTTACTAGTAAAATGACATAAAAATATAGTATGGCCTTAAACATGATGTTAGTGGAAAAGGGGGAGTATGTGTCATGCTAGGAGAACAATGCTGTACTTCCTCCAAACTGTTTGGGACTTTGTGTGTTAGTGTCTATTCGACCCTCCTTCTTCTTGCTTCCACTTGCCAGTGGGGATGACTGGAAAGTCCAAGTATACAAGAATTGGGACACCCAAAGAAAACAGCGTGCTTTACAAATTGGCAACTGGAAAAATGATAAGTGGCCTACTAAACATATTTTCCAATACTATGACCCGACTACATGGGCAAAAATTGGGTCTTGAGGCTATCAGACCCCTGTTTACATACAAAACCGCATCATAGATTACAGACAGTTGTTGAAATTTTAACTAAAAACTGCAAAGGCCCTTAGTGTACTAGCCAAATAGCAAACCAAAATGTGCAATGTTCTTTATCAAAATTGCCTAGCCTTAGACAACTTGCTTGTTTCTAAAAGAGAAGTTTATGGAAAATTTAACCTAAGCAACTGCTGCTTACAAATAAATAGGAAAAGATCATTAAAAAAAATCACCAACTGAATTTTAAAAACTGCTCATGTCCCAGTCCAAATCTGGCGAGGCTGGGACCCCAGAAAATTGTTTAGAGAGTGTTCTCAACTTTTGGAAAATTTAAAATACCTCGTAGGTATCATACTTATAATTGTGGGAATATGTCTAATTCTGCCCTGTCTAGCCCCCTTAGCCATAGGTCTGCCTCCAACATCACTGAGGCCATGGTAAAAATTTTTTTAAAAAGGCGACACATATAATGATGTTATGGAAATACCAGGCCTTAAACCAAGATGATGCTCTTCAACCCTAAAAGGGCCCGAGCATCAAAGGGGGAAATGGGGCAGGGGCCCTTCTAAAACAAAGAGATATGAGTCTTCCCAGAATAGAAAAAAAATGTGTTATAGAGAAAGTGATGTGGTGTAGTCAATGTCTAAATGTGCATGAGTAATCCAGTTACAATCCTGTGCCATAAAATACCCAGTCGAAAATGCATGTTGCCATATAAGAAAGACAAAGGGATTAAAATGTAATATAAGGCAATGCCTCATTGTGTTTGGGGCTCAGCCTTTGGATGTGAATCTGCTGGGCCAGTGCTGGCACAAATAAACCTTGGCAAAGAAAGCCTTGGTGTCTCGTCTCTCTCTGTAAAGAATCCTGCCACAGGATGGAGAGCTTAACAATGTTGCTTCAGTGTAACAATCCATGAACATGGAATATTTTCCATTTGTTTGTGTCATCTTGACAACACATATTTAAATTTTGGAGCTTTCGGGGGTTTATTTACTTAGGTGAAAAATTACATCTCAGTGTCCTCTGTATAGTGTAATATGTATTTTTCATTTTGTCAGTAAGATTGACCATTTCTGCACAAGTAGAGGAACCATTTGTGTTTTCATTTTCAATAAAGTCTTTTCTTCCTCTATGCCATTTTTTTCTAACATTTTGTTTGACTTTTTCTTTTTCTTTTTAAACTCATGTATTTGTGTGGTCAGTCCTTCCTCTATGCTTAGAGTTGCAAATACTTGTCAGTTTGTCTTTTCTTTTGGTTCTCTTTAAGGTGCTTTATACCATGTAGACATTTTTTAATTCATGTAGTCAACTTTATTAATAAACTCATTCTATGGTATATGAATTTGAGTCATGGTTAGAAAGGTTCCTATCAACCCACTCCTTTCAAGGTTATAAAGAAATGTGTCCACATTTTCTTCCAGTACTTTTATGTTTTTCAACCAAAATTAATGAGGTATATACATATGACTAAGGGAATCTATTTAATGTATGTAATTTGGTAAGACTTGACAGATGTACACCTCCAAGAAATCAAATGGTTTCTCTTTCAATCGTAAACCTTGATCAATTTGTAATATATGTCGCTGTTCATTTTGAGGTAAAGACTAAGTTTTACTTTTTAAGTTTTCAGATGACTAGCCAAGTGTCTGAACACCCTGCGTTGAGATGCTTCCTTATCATATTTTATATTCTCTTATGTAGTTCAGTCTCTTCTATTGTATTTACCTATCTGGCTATACATACACTTTACTGCATTGTTTAAATGATTGAAGATTCATAATCAAATTGCCTTCAATAAATGCCACCAGCTTTAATAGCAATTAAGGCAGAAAACATGGTAACTCTGTATTAGGTGTTCAAGAGCAAGATGGATATCCTGGGTCCTTGAGCTGGGAATATTTATTTCCATATGCCAGCCCTCTTCTTTGCCCTTAGAGACAGATACCTAGTTTAAAACATACAGAAACTGAGGTGAAGTCAGTGAGGAAAGGCCAGTCACAAACTGGGCTCTACATTTTCAACATTCAGGAACACCCAGCCTCTAATGCTCATTTCGTAGATGAGAAAACTGATTCCAAGCAGGAATGAAGCCAAGAGTCAATTTATATTTTAAAAAGACAAAGCTAATCTTCAGAGGTGATTCAGTTCTTCACTTAATCATTACTAGTCCCCAACACGGACTGATTATACCCTCAGGGCCAGGCCCTGGGCTGAGGTACAGGAGGGATTTCCCAACTCCTGGAGCTCACAGTAGGCTGGAGGGACAGGCATAAAATCACTGAGAGACAGGAAGATATGACTAGGGCAGTGATGGAGGGAAGCACAGGGCTGTGGGTGTCCAGATTGGTGTGCGTATAGTCTTAGCCTAGGTCCTTTCTTCCACCCCTGACATAGGGGCCCTGAGCCTATTGATTATATCAGGAAGGGGATCCAGAGAGCAGAGTGAGGGACTGGGAGAGTGAAGGAGAAGAGAGAAAAAAATAGAAGAGTGTTATCTTGAGACAGCCATAATGAGGACAACTGAGTTTTAAACCAGAAAGATCTCTAGGAATACATTTAGAAAACATACAAGATTCTGTATACCTCTCTTTCCCATGGACAATGGAGAGAAGAATGTATTCCTAGCTTCCTGTTTCCTATTGATTGAGGATTTTCCCAGGAGAGCAGGGCAGGATTTGAGGTGACAGATTGTGTGACTCTTTGCCGGAGTCATGACTAAAATCTGAGGTAAAGTGAGACATGAGACCAGAGGACAATGGGTTACAGCCCTCCCTAGTTGGTGCTCTGTTGTGGAATATCATGGCCAACCTGCTGGCCTGGGTGGACATGAACCCCAGAGACTAGGTGGTGAATAAGGCTGCTTGGGGAACCCTCCTCACATAGGTTACTCTGGGGTCAACCCTCACCCAGGGCAGCCCTCTCTACTGGAGATCACCCATTAGTGACAGACCCAGAGGCTGCATCCAGCAACCCTGCCCTAAAAGGGGGCCTATTTCCAAGTTTCACGGGCTCCCCTGATGCTGCACCCCTAGGAAGTCATAAACTTGGAGCACAAGGACCCCTCCCAGCCCTGATGCCCAGGATTTCCGGCCTTTTCTGTGCCCTTGACTTGAGCCATCTGCCCCCTCCATCCGCTGTAGACATCCGCCTTTGCTCGTTGTTCCCTCTTTTTCTGCTGCTCTTTTCCCCTCCCCCATTTCCCTCTCTCTATGTATCTTTTCTCTTTCTCTGACCCTGTTTCTTTCCTTTTCTCTACTCCCTCGTTTCTGTGTTTATTCTCTCCAGGGTCCTCTTCCTGTTATTCAGTCCTCTCCATCTCTAATTCTTGCCTCCTTTGCTCTCCTTTTCTTTCTCTCTGTATGTCTCTGCATCTCTGTGCAGCTTTCTGGATGTCTCCCTCCCTCTGACTCTCATGTATCTCACTGTCGGTCTGTCTTCATTTGTCTCTTCCATTTCTTTTCTCTCCCTCTGCCCCAATCAGTCTCTCTCCATCAATCTCTCTCTTCCTCTGTCACTGGTATTTTTTGGCATACCTTCTATGTTTTTCTCTTTCTTCTTTCCATACATCTGTTTTTTCTCATCTCTTCTTCATTCTAACTCTGTGGGGGGGGGTGTGGGTGCGCGCGCGTGCGCGCGCGTCCCGGTTCTCTCCTTCACTCTCTCTCCCCCTCTCTCTCATTTTCACTCTCTACCTGTCCCTTTCTCTGACCCACCCTGCGCCCAGGTCCTCTGCTTCCCCCCACCCCTATCAGGGAGATTCTTGCCTCTGCCAAGGTGTCATATAAAGAGATTACTGCAGAATTGTGACACTCACAGGATTCATTGAGAAATCTCTGCTCCTCTCAGAGCCAGCCTGGACTTGGTGCTACTGGGTGCCAGAGGGCTTGGTGTAAGAAGGTACCTGACAGAGCCTGAGCCTCTGCAGGGCCTCCTCACTGGCCTCACCACCACTACTTGTCTGCCATTTATTCCTCATGAATGGAGACAGACACTGGTCTATCTGATCAAAAGGCACTCCTGTGATTGACAGTCACAAGGCAACCCAAGAATATTTCCTGTGAAGGAACCAGAATGGCTTCCACCCATATCTTGATAAAGGATGTTTCTATCACCCAGAAGGCCCCTCATGCCCCCCCCCCAGTCAAGACAACACAAAGAGAAACCCTACTTCTGCACCGGTTTCTGCCTGTGTTTGAACTGTGCATGCAGGAATCACACTGTCAGCTGGTCCTCAAAGAAGCAGACAAGAGACAGACAGGAATGCAAAATTTTATTAGGGGAAACGTTAGGAAAGGTAAAGTAGGCAGGAGAAAGCATCGGACAAAAAACATATTGAGGCCATAAAGGACATATGACACCTTTTCATATTATATAAAAACCACAGACAGTATGGTTATCATGGCTCAAGGTCCTCTTCAAATTTCAAACTGGTTGTGCTGTAAAGACAAAAAGGTGTTGTTTTATTTTCATGTGAACTTATTTTTTTCCTCTGAATATTTTATCTTCTATTATATATCTGATGAATACATTCATTTTAAATACTTTGTGTGACTGTATCTGCAAGTCTATATGTCATTAAAAATAATCATCTCCAGATCTCACTCATAGACTTTGGAATTTAACTATGAACACATTCTTATAATTATCATTTCTGTCTTTATCTTATAAAATCTGAATTTAAATCATAGAAATGGGAACTTTGGATTATCATTTGAAACAGGGATTGAAAATCCCTGGGCCTGAGGTGGTACATAATAAGATTTACTTAATGCACTTCAACAATATGTTTGATGATCTTCCATGTAGATAGGTGAGTTCCCAGCATGTACTCGCCATTTTTCAGATGCATTCTTTATGTGCTTTATCTCTTTATGCTCAAAATGCCCTCAAAATCAAAATGTATCAAAATCCCTGGCTGATCCATAACAAATAGGAGGCTCTGAGCTGGCCTCAGAGAGTTGGTGTCAGGGGCTGAGGCAGCCCCGGGACAAAGGAAGGGTGAAGATATTGCATGACAAATTTGGAAGATGCAAAGCTGGGAGTTTAGAGTGAGATCTAGAGGGTGCAGGGGATGTGCTGAACGTCTACCCACCAGGGCAGCTCAGGACGGGCCTTCAGTTCCTAGCCAGAGTCAGGCTCATTCTGAAGGCCAAGGCCATGACTCCACTGAACCAGACCCATCTTCTCAGTTAGTTTCATTGGGCTGTAATAAACTCAGGTGGACAAAATCTCCTCATAGAACTAATTTAAATTTCCCAGACCTCCAGGGCATCCATTCATCCCGATTCACAACCTTGACTCATTCAGGGGAGCAGTCATTTTTCCTACTGATTACGAACTCAGGGCTTTAGAACAACCAGGAGCTCTTGAAGAAGACAATTCCCTTGTCCATGCTGTGCCAGCTCAGTCTCCTGCAGAGAATGACCTCATATGGCCTCCACACCCATGCTTCCTCTGTTCTTCTGGAAGCTGTCTTCCAGTTCCAAGTAAGGGAGTACAACAAAATTCCACGTGACACCTCCACACTTCTTCCTTCTCTTCTATACACTTTTGATACTAGGAAATTCTCTCATTGTTTTGCACCCTGGGGCCCATCGCTGGTGGTTCTATTACAGGTGATCATAAGTTCTGTGCCTTTGGATACATGTGTCTTTCTCCTACAGAAACCCTTAAAGTCAAGAACGGGTCTCATCCCTCACAGAGCTGAGCACATGGCCAAGGATCCATAGACATCTGTTAAACTGAAAATTCTGACTTTTCACTACAAAGTTATTCCAGATACTTGGGCATCTGTGTCCAGACCCACCATTATCCTTTCCTCATCCCATCACAGGTGCTCCTTCTTTGCATATTAAGAACACAGAGAATGAGAGGAATGAGAAGTTCACTGCCCGCCCCCCCCCACGAATCCCTCCTATTCTTGGAAGAACTCTAAACAGGCCTTTCATGCCTTCCTTCTGAGACTCAGAACCCTGCAAGGTGAGTGTGACTGTCTTGCTCTAAATCGAAGAGAACAGAGGCTCCCAGGGAATGCAGCAATTCTCCTAGGGTAACACAACTTGCAAGAAACCAAGCAGAAGCCAGTCCCACCTCTGCCGGCAAGTCCCTGGTTCTCTGTTCTTCCCCCTTAACAAAGGGTCTTCTCTCAGGAAGTGCTGACAAGGGCACAAAGATCTCTGGGGAAACACAGAGGCCTGGAGTTCTGCAGGGGAACTCGGAAAACAGTTTTCTGCCAGAAACAATGTTACTTATAGAAGTTTGTTAGGCATGGGTATGGTATGTATCTTAACTTACAGACAATGCCACATTTAAGTGCACAATTATGTTTAAAAAAATTGCGCTTAGAAAATGGGGGAGATTTTAAAAAACAGAATTTTTTTAAAAACATGTTTTGATTTCAGGTGTAGAAGTCCTGTTAAGTATGATCAGAGGGCTCACCAACTGTAACTACTACAGAGGCCACAAGAAAACTGACTTCTGTGACTGTCATTTAAGGCCTTCTAGGGGATTTGATACTGCAGGTATTTAGCAACTTTACTTCTTACTTTCTCACTTCCAGTGTACATTTTCTGTGAAAAGAATCTAACCTCTGACAATTCAGAGTATTTTAACAAGGGGACTACATAGGAAGTTTCTGCATAGCACAGTCACCCACAGCGATTGGACAGTGATAAATGATAAAATGTACTTTGTCAAAGGGCATTCAAAATTGCACAAAGCACACAGTATACTGTTGGATGAAGGAGTTTTCACAATTTTTATTTCTGAAGGTTAAAGAAAATGTTCTAAAGAGGTTAATCCCCTAATTTAAAGCAGAAATGGTATAAAATAACCAAAGCAAAACAAAATAAACCATTAACAAAATAAAACTACTTTAGAGGAGAATCCTAGGAATATCTAAACCAAAGGAAGATCAGTCAGAGTCTACTGGTCCCTGATACCTAAAGTGGTGGTGTTAAGTGGCATCTTCTCATATTATTTCCAGAACCATGACAGTGCAGATCCTCCAGTCTTTGAAAACCCTTCAACTGAGAATGGTGTAGCCTGGAGGCCCCTGGGGAAGATTTTGCTTTTTGAAAAGTAAAGGCACAGAAAAGATATCACAAGACATGCAAACCAGAGATGAGGCCAGAAGAGGGTGCTGTAGGAAAAGACGAAAGTTTCCTGAAATCCTTACAATGAAAATGACCACAGCACTTACCTTGTTCTCTGTGTTCTCCGTTGGGATCCCGCTGCTGTTCCTTGCTGGCATTGAATGAGGTTCTGAGTCTGCTGAAGGTCCAAGAAGAGATCGGGGCTCACTTTGACTTGTATGTTCTGTGCAGGATAAGAAACCCTCCATGTCTTCCCCACCACCTCACTCTCTTTGCCACACTGGGTCCCTTATCAGAAGCGCAGGTTTCCCAGATGCTTCAGATGACCCCTGAGTCTCTATTCTTGAGGGAGATACCGCAGATTTTCCTGGGTAGTCAGGGTGCTGTTTTGTTTTATATCCAACCAATTTTGGCGCCATTAAAAAAATTCCCGTTTTTGATCTACATCTTTTTAATCTACCTTTTATATCAGGCCATGTAGTATAATATTTATGAACAGAAATGTACTTAAAGGGCTAATATTATAGTAATGAGAAAAAGAAAGCACTTCAGGCATTAACTATAGTGTTTTAGGGTTACTAACATAATGTTAGGAGAGTAAAATTATATATAAATTTAATTTGCTAGTGGAGTTCTATAGCTCAAAATAAAAAAACAATCAATAAATAAAGGAAGGTTCAAATAAAACAGAGAATAAATGTCTACTGTTTTAAAGCAGGTCTCATAGTACAACATCAATCCTTGAAGACATAGCAAGATGTCCCCTATCATCAAGAAATAATTGTTGTTGGTGTTACTTTGCTCAAATAAAAGAAAAATAAAGAATCAAAACTGGCCGGGATCGGTGGCTCAGCCTGTAATCCCGGCCTTTGGGAGGCTGAGGTGAGTGGATTGCTGAGCCGCGGGTTCGAGACCCGCCTGGGCAGCTAGACCTCATCTCTACAATAATAAAAAAATCAGCGGGCTGGTAGCCATGCCTTAATTCCGGCTACTTGGAAGGCTGAGGCGGAAGGATCGCCGGAGCCCAGCAGGTCGAGGCTGCGATGCCGGAGTGCCACTGCACTCCAGTCTGGGTGACAGAGTGAGACTCCAACTCAAAAAAAAAAAAGAATCAACACTGATAGAAGGTGGGAAGGGAGGTGACCATCATTCTCACTTCTAGGCCCATCTCTTCAGCTAGGAGTAACCAAGGTGGGGGTGGGGTGGGGATGTCCACAGTCAGTAGAGGAGCCTGAGAGCCACCATGCACAGAGGACTGCCCGAGACCCATTGGCTGGACACCAGAGGAAAACAGCCAGCTACAACCCATCCTTTAGACAGTGCCACCCTGTGACACAATCAGTCTTTTAGGCAGTGCTTGGGACTGTTTCCAGGAAACATAACCATCATCCCCGGAAGCAAGAGCAAGTGTGTGGGCTGTGCAGTAGAAGCTAAGCTGCTGCCTTTGCAGCAAGCTCCTACCTCTGCTTGGAGCCTTCGGTGTGTCTGGGCTTCTTGGCATCTCATGTGCCTCTTGTAGCCTCTGATTTTGCATTTCTTCCAGTCTTGGAGACAGAGAAGAAATGGAATTGAATACAAATAGAACACCAAGTTCTTTACCAGACACTCAATGCTTTATCTTAAAACCCCAGAAACATCCTTCAAAATGTCCTTTATAGCCACATACCCATGCTTCAAGTCAGTGACCTCCCTGATCTGCTTCTTCATCTCCTTCTCTAAAACACAAGTACTGAGCTGTGAAAGAAAAACACATTTTGTTCAGACGTAAAGAAAATGCACAAAAGCAAAGAAAGCAAAAACAAAACAAAACAAAAAAGTACCTTACCCAGTAGTTTTGAGTCATCGTTCTACAAAGGGTGATCTGAAAAAGCCAACACATCAGAAACCATCCATTAGGTAGTCTAAGAACTGTTAAATCATCGGTACCAGGCACTGAAGAATTCTGCAACTGACGGGCAGATGCTCCTTACCTGGTGTCTGAGGATTTGCCCCTCCTTCTGCTGCTGCTCTTTCATTTCTTGAATGTGTTTTCTATGGTTTAGAATAACTTTCTTCAGATACCAGCATAATATTGAGTATGACTTTATCTTCTATGTTTCCATTATCCATACAACTGTACCCTTACACAATTGATCCGTATAGAATATATTTTGCATGATTACAAAAGTATAGAGGAATCAAACTCTTGTTGTATTTTTTGTCCATTGTTCAATGTCTGCTGTGTTCTGGGTTGACATAATTTCCTGACCCCCTTCTCAGTATTTCCCTAGTTGACCTTCCATTGAGTACATAAAGCTCTAGTGCCCTTGTACTGATATCCTTACCCTATTGCATGGGGGCAGGGACAACTGAGCTTATAAAGTGGCACAATCCTTTTTTATAGATGTGATTCATCCTACACCAAAATGCTTTCCTGAGGAAACTGACAATTTTCACCAGTCCTAGAAAGGTTTGTGTGAACTGCAGTGCCCACACAGCCTGGCCAGAATTGGGAATCAGGAAATGTTTAATGACTTAGCTTTTTTTGTCACTGGTAAATCCTAAGTTACTTTGCTTATTCTTGTGTGAATTCTCTCTCTCTCTCTCTCTCTTTCTCTCTCTCTCTCTCTCTCATATGTGTGTGTGTGTGTGTGTGTGTGTGTGTGTGTGTGTGTGTGTGTGTGTGTTCGTTCTGGCTATTTGTCTATATATCTGTGTTTATTGGGTCTAGACATTGTACAAAGGTTAATAATAAATCAAACTAACAGGAGTTTCCTGAGAGGCTTGTGTTCAGTCTTTCAACTCACTTGTAGGTCTGGATTTCTTCTTCAGCCAAGTTAAAGTTTTTCTCTGCCTCTAGCAGCTGCCTATTTCTGCCTGCTCCTCTTCTTTCATTTTCAGCTTCCTGAGATGGGAAAGAAGTATACATGATCCAGTAGTCTGTGTGGAACTCTGCCCTTCTTCTCTCCCAGCATCTGAATGCCATGATTCAAAGGTCCCCTGCCAACTTTCCCATCAATGTACAGTCTAACAATTACATCAGAAGTGGAAATGGAGCCTCCCCTCCCTCCATTGAAGGACAAGGGGATATTTAACTCTGGCCTGCTGGCAAGTCCTTTGAAAATATCAGCTCTTGTCATCATTCTATATATTTATTCATTAGTCAATAAATCAAGGAATTGTAAAAAGCACCTATGTGATACACTATGTGTTCTGGGTCACTCTTTTGTCCTTGGCAGAGTGAAAGCTCATTTATTATTTCATTGGGGGAAACCAAACCTGACCAATTTTTAACAACTAAATCCATGAAGACAGAGCAGGGGATCATTACTTTTATGACTCCTCAGATGCATAAACCTGGTTCTTAGTAAGAGACTTTAACCAGAACCCTGGTCAGCATTAGAGAGATCCTTCTAGGACATGATGTTAACACTGCAGGTCACTCCTGGATGGGCCTTGATTAAGGAGTGGAACTATTGCTATCGACTTTAAAGATCCTGTTGAAGAAAAATCAAATCTTACTGCTGTCCAAAACTACTAAGTAAATAAAAGTTGAATGCCTCCCTAGTCAGGGGTCTGTCTCCTGGAAACAGATTCCAGTGGGAAAATCATCAACCTCAGTGCTCATCTACTTTAAGAAGGATGAATTCATAGACAGTGGAGAGGCGATAGAAAAGGGCAAAAGCCTATAAAGGTAGATTCGCTGTTTTGCCCTCAGATTTGTGATCCTGATTTAAAGGCTCTCACTAGATACCTAACTTATATGGAGAAAATGTAAAGTTTCAATAACTCTGGGAAAAAAGGACTCACACAACACACACACAAACTTAACAGAGAATGGTTATGCATTTGTTTGTGACCAAACATGGAATTGTTCCTCAAATGCCTTCTGTAGTGACCTAATGCTGTGGGGGTGTCGTGAGGCATTGAGAATACAAAGAGAAGCAGGGAGCCCACCACTGCAGACATTTTTTCTATCGTGGGAGCTCAGAGTGAATGCTCCTGTTGATACATTTTTTTGCAGCATTTTGAGGTGACTGTTACCCAACAGAAGGTGGGATATTCAGGCTCAGGCCCGCACAGGGGATGGAATCCCATTTATCCATACAAGGATTGTCAACATTCCTGCAGTTGGACAGAGGCACATGTCTAATCTGAAGATCTGAAACAGCAGGACAGGAGCAAAAATGATAAGTGGACTGCTTTGCTGTCAGTCTAGTAGCTGAGTTGAGGTGGCTCCTGTCCCGACCCTCAGCACTGACCTCAGTGCATTTTACTGGAAGTTCCTTCAACTGCTCAACACAGGGCTATTGCATATAACCACCTGTGTCAGTTTCAACCAGTTCTCATCCACAGGTGCCTCCTAACAGCCTAAAGACTAAATGGTTCAACCCAGAGAAAAAGTAGAGGAGGGGTGGGAAAGAGCTCATCACACTATTGGGGAACTGGATAAGCTTCATGAGTCCCCTGATTTTCTATTCCCACAGGAGACTGTGGAATATATATACACATCCAATAATACTCCCTTAATCATTTTATGAAGCCAACATCACTGACACCCAAACTTGGCAAACATCCAACAAGGAAAGAGAATACAAGCCAATTGCCTTGATGAACACAGATGCAAAAATTCTACACAAGACTCAGCAAATCGGATCCAACAACACATCTCAAGGATCATCCGCCTAGACCAGGTAGGCTTCCTTCGTAAGATGCAGGACTGATTCAACATTCACAAGATTATAAACTTAATTCAGCACATCAACCAAGAACATCAGATGCAGAGAAAGCATTCAACAAATCCAGTATCCCTTATTGATGAAAAACCTTGAAACCCTAGGCTTAGAAGGAACATTCCTCAAAACAGTAAGAGCCATCTATGATAAACCTGCAGTCACCATTTTGCTTAATGGGTAGAAGTTGGAAGCATTCCCTCTAAGAACGGGAACAAGACAAGGATGCCCACTCTCACCCCTCCTGTTCAGCATAGTGCGAAAGTCCTAGCCAGAGCAATCAGGAAAGATAAGGAAATCAGGTGTATCCAAATAGGAAAAGAGGAAGTAAAGCCATCCCTCTTTGCAGATGATATGATTCCATATCTTGAAAACCCTAGTGAGTCAGTCAAAAACCTTCTTGCACTGATAATCAAATTTGGTAAAGTCTTGGGGGTACAAAATCAATATTCAAAAAGCAGTTGCATTTCTATACACCAGAAATAAGCAGGCAGAGAACCAACTAAAAAGCACAATCCCATTCACTATAGCCACAAAAAAAGGAAATATTTTGGCATCCCCCTTAAAGTGAAAGATCTTTACAATGAGAACTACAAAACATTGCTCAAAGAAATCATGGATGACACAGATAAATGGGAAAAAGCAGTCCGTGTTCATGGATCAGAACAATCAATATTGCCAAGATGTCCATCCTACCCAAGGCAATCTACAGATTCAAGGCAATTCCCAACAAATTACCAACATTATTTTTCTCAGAGCAGGAAATGACAATACAGAAATTCATGTGGAAACAAAAAATAGCACAGAAAGCCAAAATATTCCTCAGCAAAAGGAATAAAACTGGAGGTATCACACTTCTAGACTTTAAACTTTACTACAAGTCCACAGTAACAAACAGCCTGGTATTAGTACAAGAATAGGCACATAGACCAATGTACCAGGACAGAGATTCTGAAAGCAAAAAATCAGTCTCTCAATCAACTCATCTTTGACAAAGTCATAAGTAACAACCAATGGGGAAAGGCGGTCATATTTAGTGATTGGTGATGGGAAAACTGACTGACCACATGCAGAAGAATGAAACTGGACTCCTACCTTTCACCATATATAAAAATCAAATCTAAATGGTTCAAAAACCTAAATTTAAAACCTCAAAGTATAAGAATCCCAGAAGGAAATGTAGGAAACACCCTCATGCACATTGGAGTAGGCATCAATTCTTGACCAAGTCCCCAAAAGTGAATGCCATGAAAGCTAGGTTAGACAAGTGGGTCCACATCAAACAGAAATGCTTTTGCACAGCAAAAGAAACCATCAAGAGAGTAAAGAGATAATCCACAGAATGGGAAAAAATATTTGCAAATTATAGGATAAGAGGACGTTAAACCATCCCTCTTTGCAGATGATATGATATGCATCTGACAAAAGCCCAGCATCCAGGATCTACAAGGAACACAAAGTGAAGAGAGAAAGACACCCCCGCTAAAAAGTGGACAAAGGACATAAACAGACTCTTCTCAAAAGATGACATACAAGCAGCCAACAGATACATGAAAAAGTGCTCTCGTTCACGAATCACCAAATAAATGCAAATTAAAACTGCAATGAGATACCACTTAACTGCAGTAAGGATGGCCATCATTAATAAATAAAAAAACAACAGATGCTGGCATGGGTGAGGAGAAAAGGGAACACTTCCACACAGTTGGTGGGAGTGCATGCTTGTTCCATATCATGGAATGCAGTTTGGAAATTTCTAAAAGAACTAAAAATGACCTTCCATATGCTCCAGCAATTCCGCTCCTGGGAATATACCCAGAGGAACATAAATTGTTCTACCAAAAAGACACCTGCACATACATGTTTATTCCCACACTATTCACAAGAGCAAAAACATGGAACTAACCCTACTGCCCATCGAAAGTGGACTTGATGGAGAAAATGTGGTACATATACATGATGGCATATTATGCAACCATTAAGAAGAACAAGATAATGGACTTTGCAGCAAATTGGATGGAATTGAAGACTATCATACTTAGTGATCTATCACAGAAACAAAGAACTGAATACTGCATGTTCTCACTCATAAGTGGGACCTGAGCATTAATCACATAAGCACAAGGGAGGGATTGGCAGTCTCTGGGCACTTCGGGAGGGGGCATATAACATGCAAGGGGTACCAAGTCTTATACTAGAGGTAGTGAGGACAAGTTGGAGGCCCAAACTTCACCTGAATACAGCCCACTTGTGTAGTTAATCCTTACTTGTGCCCTGAATCTCTATAATAAAATAAAATTTAATGGAAAAAAGATATTAAATGGCCAACAAACATATGTAAAAGTGCTCAATATCAAAAATTAATTTTTTTAAAGTTTAAAAACAAAGTTATTAGTGAGAAAAGAGAAGAAGGGAAAAGGAAGATTCATGGCAAAAAGACCTTGAATTTTTATTTTTATTAAATGCAAGACACTGGATAAGAAATAGAGAAAAATCAAGGTCTAGTATAATGGTTTTTTTGCTGCAGAAAACATGGGAGTTTACTCTGGCAGTCCTGTTAATACATTGAACTTTTGAAATCTCTCATTGTAGGCTCAATCAATACAAAGGCCAGTGCATTTTCTTTATTTTTAGTGTGTAAGTCTTCTAGGTCACATACAAAACCAGCAGTCTACATTAGGGAAAACTTCTTTATCAGATCGTAAACGCCGCTGATTTTCCTCTAAAGCACTGTATTTTTGTGAAATCAGCTCAGTGTGTTTGCATCTCTGTAGTTTCTTTGTGAATTCAGTGATGAAACTAGTAGAAGTTGGCCCCAACTACAGGCTGACCTTAGTCCTGGGTATTTTTCTATTTCCCTCGCCTCATGTTTCTTTACTGCCATGCTAGCAATTTGATGCATTCCGTCATGAGTTTTATATCATGTTTTATTTAAACACTGTCCAGTGTTTCTGATAATTCTCCAGGGAGATCAGGGTCTTCAGGTGCACTCCCCTACACACAGAACCTTAGATTCCCTCAAGGTTCAGGCTTTGTGCCATTTCTTCATAATGCACAACAGGCTCAGCTAAATTTTTTCAAGTTTTTCAAAGAAGGAAAACTGTCAAGGAAATGCAAATTAATACCACAATGAGATACCACCTTATACCAATCGGAATGGCCATTCTCAAAAAAAAAAAAAAAAATCTGAAAACAACAGATGGCACAAATATGGTGAAAAGGCAACATTTGTATACTATTGGTGGGAATGTAAATTAGTACAACCTCTGTGGAAAACAGCATGGAGAATTCTCAAAAAACTAAAAGTTGATTTACCATTCAACAGAGTGATTTCATTACTTGGTATCTATCCCCCCAAAAGAGGTCATTATACAAAGAAGACATCTTCATTTGTATGTTTATCACAGCCCAATTCACGATTGCAAATATGTGGAATCAGCCTAAATGCCCATCAGCTGATCAGTGGATAATGAAAAAATGTAGACACACACACACACACACACACACACACAACACACACACCATGGAACACTATTCAGCCATAAAAAAGAAAAAAATGAAGAACAGTGTCTGTACTCATCCTAGAAATGCCATGAAAAAGTCAGCTAAAACTCTTGTGCATTACAAAGAAGTGGCACAAAACCTGAGTCTTGAGGAAAGCTAAGGTAGAGTTCTGTTTCTGTGTGTGGATGAGTGCATCTGAAGACCATGATCTCCCTGGAGAATAATCAGAAACACTGGACAGTATATAAAACTCATGACTGAATGCATCAAATTGCTAGCATGGCAGTAAAGGAAACATGAGGCCGAGGTGGAAAAGAAAAATACCCAGGACTAAGGTCAGCCTGGGGGTTGGGGCCAACCTCTGTTACTTTCATCACTAATTCCCGAAGAGACTACTGTGATGCAAACAAGCTGAGCTGATTTCACACACGTGCAGTGCTTTAGAGGAAAATAAATGGAGTTTATGATCTGATAAAGAAGTTCTCCCTAGTGTAGACTGCTGGTTTTGTATGTGACCCAGAAGACTTACACACCAAGAATAAAGGTGGACAGAAAATGCACTGGCCTTTGTAGGGATTGACCTTGCAATAGTGATTTCAAATGCTGAAATCATTAGGGACTGCCAGAGTACACTCTCATGTTTTCTGCAGCAAAATAACATGCTAGATCTCAAATCTTCTCTATTTTTTACCCAGTGTCTTGCATTTAATAAGAATAACTAGACAAATGGGGAGATAATACAAAGTGATAGAATCAAAATTTTAAGACTATGAAAATGGATCCAGAGGTGCTCCAGATATTGAACTTAATGGTGCTGGTACCAATAACTCATGTTCCCCTGAGTAATTAGCAAGTACAAATATATGAAGCTAAAGAAACCATGCCAGTCACAGAAATCAAGGCCTGAAGGGCAAGCACAACTTTTTACCAACTTAATGAGCGACAAATATAGCAAGAAATGATTTTAAAGGAAATCACAATTGTCTTCATTGGTTGATGTGCAGTCATGCAACAGTATTTGTATCATAGAACATATGAACAGCATACTCACTCGTCCACCATCTTTATTTGTCCACAGATTGAATTGAGACTGTTAACTCTCATTTTCAGCATTTTGAATTTCACTCCCTTTACTGCATCCAAAGAGTTCAATAGATCACTATTGTCTTCCGTGCCCTTCATTTCTGGAACAGATAAAACAACTTATTTTGTGTGTGGACATGGGAAGTGAGAGCTTGGTTACAGCGAGAAGAGGAGAAGATGAGAATTCTGAAGCCTGAAAACCCTTTTCTCCCTCCCCAGGGCAAACTCATTTTCATGCTTTGGTGATTTCCCACATACAGCCTAACTTCTGGAATACAGTTTTTGGCCTTCAAGGATTTGCGGTTTGGATGTTCAAAACTATTCTCTACATCTCCAGGCTTTAAGACAGAATTGAGAGAAAACATTTAAGAAAGAATGATTGCACATCATTGTGAATATATAAACACTGCTGAACTCTAAATTTGAACAGGGTTAAGTGAGGTATCATGTTATGAACATTTTACCACAGAGAACTTGAAAATAAAGTTATTGCATTCAACTCATGAGAGTAATGTTTTGTTACCTGCTTTATCTTGATATTTGGTGAAGCATTTTCCTTCGGTCCTTCCTCATCTTCAGAGACCACTTTCCTTTCCTTCACACCAGCTTCCTTGAGGCGAATTTGATCCTAACATGAAACATTCTCACTAATGACTTAATTCCCATGAACAACAAGTCTA
Source organism: Cephalopachus bancanus (assembly GCA_027257055.1). Lineage (NCBI taxonomy): Eukaryota > Metazoa > Chordata > Mammalia > Primates > Tarsiidae > Cephalopachus > Cephalopachus bancanus. The sequence continues at coordinate 278,405 of JAPVLO010000354.1, forward strand.
CGTAGTTATCATATGATTTTAATCTAAGACATGAATTATTTGTTCCTCATCAAAGCTAACACATACAATGAAAATCCTGCAGTGAATGTAAATGGCTTACCTCCGAAACTCCTGAGGAGTTTGTCAAAATAACTTTCGAGTTCTCTGTGGATTTTTTTCTTTCCAATATCTGCACATACGATAGAAACAATTCAATAGAAGCACTGGGTGATATGATAAAATGATTAAACAACACATATACACAACTCACAGTGAGTGATTTCAAAAGCTGGATACCACTATATTTTATGGGGAAGTAGACCATTCATTCTGAGGCTAGAGCAAAAGTCAAGCACATAAAGAAATGAGGAACAAAGAACCATCTTGAAGCATGAATATTTGGTGGCATCATCCACCATCTTCCTGTTTAGAAGACAATGGAATGGATGACTGGATGACAAGGAGAAAGCAAAGAACATGCAACATCGTTCAAGTCAAGCTGCTCAACTGAACTTTTCTTACAACGAAGAATTTCTTAATGAAATATTTAAAAGTACAACATTAAAAAAAACTTCCCCAGTTCACACTAAAAATTCTCCATTCAGCATGAGGTATGTTAGGAACTGTTTAACTTAAAAATATTTCTTTATCCGTTATATATTTTCTGTTTTCTTACATGTGTCTGGAAGTGCAGTGCTGAATGATGTAATCATCACTCAGTTTGTAAAAATAAAACCTATTTTCTATTTTCTTGAATATAAAAAGTCATTGTGGTATTAGCACTGCAATTCCAGATCACTGGTCAGAAGATTCAAAACTCTAGACACCCAAACCTTTACTACAGGGAAAGCAAGAGAAAATTTAGAGAACAATTCATCCAAGTGATGAAAAAACTTAAAAGCCAAAAGTTATGGTAAAATTTAACGGCTAAATTCTTACCAAGTTCTGCTTTTTGAGGAACTCTCAAATTGGAACTTGGTATATGAACTTTGAATGACATATTTATAACTGTATTAGTTTCCTCAAATGTTTTGATAATTTTCTTCAATAAAACATATGGAAACATGAAGAATTCTCAGAATAGGATTAAAATAGCCAGCAAGAAGCAACTAGAGTATGTTTACCCCACAGAGTGAATCAAAATAGTGAAAATTCCTCAACACCCAGAGAAGAATAAGACTAGCAGCACACCCCAAGACTTATCAGAAAAGTGATAAGATCCACAGAGTGCAAAGAAGGCAAAAATCAATCAGCCTGGATTGGAACTAGCCAGACTTGCTTGAATCACCACGCAAACCATGAACAGCCTCCAGACACAGCGGGAGAGGTGAGTGAGGACAATTCAGTTCTGTGCTCGTGCCACAGACTTTGAAGTCCCCTTGAGCCTCACAGTTTCCCTCATGGGAAACTGCCTCATTCACAGTTGTGCTTTGCCAAAACTCATGCGAAGTAGTGCAGGAAAAAGAGCCCTGAGTGACTCCAGCAGTCATTTCCTGGGAATTCAACCCTTGCTGCCCACTGCTATCTAGCAAGCCTGGGAGGGAATGGGCCCCACAGCAGCCTCAGATAGTTTCTGGCTGGACAGACTCCTGTGAAAAGACCTGGGCTGGCCACACTTTTACATTCTGAAAGCAGACTACCTGAGGCTAAAGCAGAGGAGATGGGTGGGACTTGTTGCCTCAGCAACTTTTCACTTCCCTTGTACATTCTTTTGTGTATCCTCTGATGTAACAGCAGCGTTACATCAAGCCTTCCTAATCCCCACTGGGGTAGCCAATAGTGCACATAATGCTTTTCTTCTTGCATCCCCATCGAAGGCTGAAAACAGAGAAGTTAGGAGGATTGCTTGAGATCAGGGATTAGAGACCAGTCTGGGCAACATCGTGATACTATGTTTTCAAAAAAAAAAAAAAAAAATCAAAAATCAAAAAATTAGTTGGACATGATGGAATACATCTGTAGTCCCATCTACTCAGGAGGCTGAGGAGGATGGATATCCTGAACGCAATAGGTCAAGGCTGTAATGAGTCATGATTGTGTCTGACTCAGAAAAACCAAAAACAAATTAAAAAAACAGATGCTGGCATGGATTCAGAGACAAGAGAACACTTATACACTGTTGGGAATGAAAACTAGTGCAACCTCTATGAAGATTTCTCAAAGGACTAAAAGTAGATCTATGTTTGATCCAACAATCCCACTACTTAGTATCTACCAAAAGAAACAGAAGTTGTTATTTAAAAGACACCTGCACTCGGATGTTTATCGCAGGCAATTCACAATGACAAAGATGTGGACCTGACCTAAATGCTCAATCAGCTAATCAGTGGATACTGAACATGTGGTATACCATGGAATATTATTCAGCCAAAAAAAGAATGAAACAATGTCTTTTGCAGCAACTTGGATGGAATTGGAGAACATCATCCTATGTGAAATAATGCAGAACAGAAAAGCAAAGTCTGCATGTTCTCACTTATACATAGGAGATAAACGCAAGGTCTGCAAAAGCATATAGAATGCTTATAATGGATGTTGGAGTCTCAGGAGGTGGAGGGTGGAAAGGGGCGGAAGGATGAATTATCACCTATTGGGTACAATCGCACAGATGGGGGTGGTGGGAACACTTAAAGCCCAGACTTCTTTACCACTATACAATGCATTCTTATAACCAAAAACTATTTGCACCCCCAAAGCTACTGAAACAAAAAAGGAATTATTATTTTACTAATAATTTTGAAATGTGATCCAGCAAAACCAAGTGTTTTGCTTTGTATTTATTGCTTCATCAAAGAGAACCTTATTTTGCCTGTTACTTCTGTGAAAATGTTTCTTTCATGGATTAGTTTATGTATATATGTAATAAAAGAATCAGAATTCAAAAATATTAATTATAGTGGTGCAAAAACCTGTCATAAAGGGTGTGACTCCTTATCCATAGAAGGAACGTACTATGTTACATGTATGGAGTTTGCTTTGAATGTGGACAGCTTATAGAACCATATTAAACAGGATACTACATCAAAGAAAAGGTAGCTGAACTGAGGGTGGAAGTAATTTAAAGGGAAACTATGTGAAAATATAAATGGAAAGGACCATGTTACCTTCTGTTCCCAAAAGGATATTTCTTCCGCTAGTTCTGTGTTTTCCTTCACGAGATTATTGATCTTCTCAGAAATCTGCTGTAAGTTTACTAAAATGATATTAAAACTATCTCTAAGCTTAGAAAAACACAAGAAAATTATATTTATCCATTATATTAGTAGAGTCAAACATTATCTAAAACTATAAACATAAAAATAAGTTTTTAGCTTTAGTTTTGTGCCTGAAGATAGCAAGTTTTAGTTAGTTGCATTTAAATGCAATAAGACAAAGATAAATATAAGAACCCTGTTTCAGTAAAGCTCCCATTTAAATTTTTTTCAAATAGTGAGAGCCACTTTATCTTTACCTAATTTATCTCCCATCAATAAACTCTATTCTTCTTAGAAAATGTCAAGACTTTAAATAGTTTTTTCATAATCAGTGACAAAACAGATGATTAAAAGAAACAAGCATCCTATTTACAATACTTCTGTTCTCCAGTTACCAGAGCAAATAAATAGTTCCTATCAAAGAGTTGCTTATTTGGACAAGTTTGACTACTTTCAGTCCTCTTCATTGCCTACTGAAAGTCATTCAGTGACTTCGTGCTACCCAGCAGGCTGTCCTTTTTGAAGAGATGATAGTGGCTCCTGTGACAAGCTTTATGAAATCAAACACACTTGGGTACAATCATGGAGTTACCACTTGGTCTCTCAATGATCTGGATAACATACACTCCCTCTGAGACAAACCTTTTCATCTCCAAGATGAGAATGTTACTACCCATCATAAAGGTGAATAACATCCATAAAGCACTCATCCTATAGGTGAGTCACACATGCAAACACCTAGAACTTAGCCCACAACTCCAAAACCTTTTGACAGGTACTTAATTCTCCCGTCTGACCCCAATCTTATCTTCTATTTGTCCATTGCAAGAGCTCTGCAGCCCAGGGTTCACTGTTCTCAACATCATCAATGCTGCATTCATGGTAACAAACCCTAGCAGTTGAGAGCTTACTATGTGCCAGATAGCCACTCTGCCTCTCAACAGAGTATATATCTTAATCGTCACAGTCTAGGAAAAATGCACAGAATACATTTCTCACAATTTACAGCAAACTGATTTCCTTCATTCTCCACCAATAGTAATGACTCTCATAACTTAACACTCATAACACATGTTATAAACCGCCAGTATGGCATACATTTGTCTGGCAATATCTGGGCTCTTCTCTAAGCCTTACGTTTCTTAATAGGCTCAGTAAGTTTATTGATAGGTCAACATTTTGTGCAAGATTAACTCATACTCTTTCCCTACTCCTATGATATTTTCCTCCTCCTCATCTCTTGTCTCAATAAATAGTAAGTCCCTCTATAATTTCACTTAGAGTTCACCACAAGAAGAGTAAAATTTTATGGAAGTCAGCAGTCAACCAGACATCTGAAGAAACTGTATGTATCCTTGTTGAAGTAGAATACACATGAAATACGAGGGGTGACAAAATATTGCAAAGAAATAGAAGCCTAAAAATCTTACCTTGATATGTTGGAGGCTCTATCTAGAAAATGAAGAAACAAATTTATATTTTATGTCAATGCATATTAGGAAATGATTATAGTTTCTGATAAAAAATAATCAAAATCATAATCCAATGAAATTGCAATAACCATTTAATTCACCTTCTTGAATTCATGGTGTTGGGTGTCAAGAAACCATATGCAAGGCATGGCACTTTGGCATGCTGAATGCTCCGAATGAACAGTAATTATAAGGCTTCAGAAGTAAGCCTCAGAACCAAGGTCTCTTTCTGACCCTTCCCTGCCTCCTGTATCTTGATTCTTTCTTTCTGGAATCACATAGAAGGGCTTTCTTGAAGTTGTATTACCTGATTAAAAGAAAATCCTCCAGAAAAATTTTAAATTGTTTTAAAATTCCCTTCCAGGAATCCATGAAATAACCAGGAAAAGTTAACCACGGAGAAGAGAAAAAGTTGAAAGTTGGCACCCATGCCCAGATAGACTTTTTAAAAAACTTCTCTGAGGAAAATTCCAAAAGATTAGCAAGAAAACGTTTTTCTGCATAAGACAACCTTTGTTCACAGTGCAGTGCTGTCTCTCACCTTCCTGCAATTTGTTGCCTCCTTTAGAGCTCTGAGGAACCTTATCTCAGGTCAATTGTTTTTCTATGAGCTCATTCATGTCCTTTAAAAATCATTTACTGCTCCTCTACATTGCCCACATCTTCATCTCCCTCTCCTGTAACAGGAGGGTGCTATTTAAGCTGCAACCTTTTGGCCCTTATTAGAGTCTCATTATTTATGTCTCTTCCCTGTTTATGCATATTAATACATTTGTGTTTATTTTCCTATTAATCTGTTTATTGTTAGTTCATTTCAATAATGAAACTTCAGAAAGGAGAGAGGAAACTTTCCTTCCATCCTACAAGAAATTACAAATAAATTAGATTACAGAGAATTTCTTCTTTTAATGATAATACTTCATAGCCCACTTCTCATAAAAAGCACAAAGGTCTATTTACATTGTATTAAACAAATGCCAACCTATAATTTTTGCGATGTAAATGGCAGGCATTTTCATATTATACTCATTTTTGCTTAATTTTTTTCCTGTGTAGCCCAGTATTTATAATGAAGCCCAGAACTAGAGTTTTAAAGCTTTTTAATTCTTTTCTATTGGAGTCTTAATCTGTTGCCCAGACTGAAGTGAGTGCAGTGGCATGCTCATGACCACCACAGCCTCGACATGCTGTGCTCAGGCAATTCTTCCCCCTCAGCCTTCCAAGTAGCTGAAACTACAGGTACACACCACCATGCCAACTAATTTTTTTATTTAATGTAGAGACGAGGTCTCACCAAATTGCCCAGGCTGGTCTTGAATCACTGGGCTCAGAAGATCCTCCCACCACTGTCTCACAAAGTGTTGGGATTCCAGGTGTAAGTCACTGCGCCTGGCCTAGGAGTTTTAAAAGCTTTTAAGTCAACAAAAAAGGCAAAAACAAAATTTTTTTTTGCACCAACATATTCTTTTCTAACTCATCAGGTAATACCTCAGACAGCTTAAACAGAATTGGATGTTTGGTGAATTAATAAGCAATTCTGACAAATCAAATTCTATGTCTTTTCCAGACCACTAAAATATGTGTTTAAGTCACAATGAACTTGAAGATGGCTAGAGGAAATGCACATGCAACAACAGAAAGAAAAGGTAACACTTGGAGAAAAGGCAAAAAAACCAAAAACCAGAAAACAAAAAACTTCCCAAATGCAAAGCATCACAGAAATACAGCTGAATAAAATCCAGGCAGGGCTTTCTTTCAAATACCATGAAAGGGCACATTTTTGGCACTTAAAACATTCTTTTCCCCACTAGAAAGTAATAAATGGTAATCAGATGCTGAAGCCAGCCCAAAAATCTTGCCAAGAAATAAGAATACCACTACAGTATCAAAAATTTACTTATAATAATATTATGATAGAAAAACACATACAAGAAAGGGAAACAGGAAATTGTGGTTGTTCCTTTTCCTTATTATCTAGCTCATCATATACTGAACTTCTCTTCCCCAAGTCACTCTTGCCCCAGGCATGAGAAAGTAGACATGCAATAGGCACACAATTACTTAATATTTAGATTTTCTTGTTAAGGGAAATTGTGTATATCTTACAGTATTCTCTTGTAGAGTTAATTATAAAAAGCTCTCCCAAATAAAATTTCCAAAGTAGAAATCGGGGTTATAGATCAAAAACAGTTATTAGATAAATAATTTTTAAAATTTTTTTTGTGAACAAAAAATGAAAACCCCCGGGGTACCTTAAACTTTATAAGTGGGTTGCCAGTGCGGGTTCAAGGCACCCTGGGCAGAGACCCCCCTTTTAAAATCAAAAAAATGAGCCTCATTAGACATCATGAATTCGGCTAAAATAGGATGCCCGAGCCCGCATCAGGGTTTATGAATGAAGTCTCCTGGATTAAAAAAAAAAAGAATGGTAAGTCATTGACACCAAACCACAGATCCAGGAATGTAGAGGCAGATTTTTAAAAAACTCTTTCATCTTGACAGATAATATTCAAACTACAAAAATCAAAAAAGAAATCTTGGGAAGCAACTTGACAGGAAATTAAAAACTTCTTAACTTAGTAACAAGGGTAAAAATTTCATCAGACTTCTCTTCAGAATTCATGCAAACAAAAACAATGTGAAATAAAATACAATGTTAAAGGAAAATAAATAACCTTGAATTTTGTAGCCAGAAAAAGAGTCCTTCTAAAGTGAAGGAGAAATTAAGGGTTTCTCAGACAAATATAAATTGAAAGAATATGTTCTCTGATAGATCTGGCTTGAAATGTTATTAAAAGAGGGGATTCAGAGAGAAGAAAAGTTTGATTGGTCAGCAACTTGGATCTACACATCGAAAGGAAGAGCATTAGATAAGAAAAATGTGTGGTCACAACAATAATTGCAAAAAAAGAATAATAGAAAAAACACATTTGGTAATTATAGCTTATAGATAAATAAATAAGGGTAAGGTTGTAAAGGGGCATTTAACGTCATCTGTTAGAAGATGCTCACACTTCCTTAGAAGTGGTACAGTGCTATTTAAAAGAGGACCTGGGTTAATTTTAAATGTCTATTTCAAATTTGAGGACAATATCTAAAAAGAATAAGATAATTTTTTTAAAAAGTTTAATAAGTATAACTGTCATACTGAGACCAGAAGAAATACAATTTTTACTGAATTCTCAACTAAAACCTGGAAATACAAAGCAATAATGGAAGAAAAAAGAAAACAAGGACAACAAATAGAAAACTCACACATATGGGAGATACTCATGCAACCATACCAATCATCACTTTAAACATAAATGGTCTAAATACACCATTTCATAGACAGTAACTGAGAGAGTGGATAACAAACCAAAACCCAACAATATCATGCCTACAAAAAAAGACACACATAGATAAGTAGCAAAGAGATGGAGAAAAAGATACAATACTGATCAAAAGAAAACTGAAGTAGGTATTTTAATTTCACACAAACACATTAGAGAGCAAGGAAACATATCAGGAATCAAAAGGGTCATTAAATTAATAATGGAGTGCTCAGTTATTCAAGAACACTTAACAATCCTTAGCGTGCATCCACCTAACAAGAGAGCATCAAAATGCACAAGAAAAAAACTGAGAGAACTGTAAGGAGAAATAGGTGAATCCATTACTATAGCTAGAAACGTCAATACCCCTCTTACAGTCACTGACAGATTCTGCAGGCAGAAAATCAATAAGGATATAGTTGAACTGGATAGCACCATCAGTCAACTGGATCTTTTGATATTTATAAAACACTTCGCCCTAAAAGAGCAGAAGTCACATTCTCCTCCATCTCACACCAAACACTCACATTCAGGGCTATGAGGCACACCTTCATGAATTTAAAGGAATAGTAATCATAGAAAGTTTGCTCTGCACTATAGTGTTGATTTAAGATCGACAACGCAAAGATAGATGGAAAACTACAAGATATTTGGAGGTTTAACAACACATTTCTGAAGAGCACATGAGGTCAAAACATTTGTCTCAACAGAAATTTAAAAAATATTTCTATCTAAATGGCAATAAAATAGGAAAGACTAAAATCTGTTGGATGCCCAAAGTCAGTTCTACAAGGGAAGCATATATCAATAAATGCAAATAAAAGATCCTGTGAATTATATTTTATTTTCTTATTCGTAACTATACCTATATGATAAGTGTGTATACTCACAGCAAGGACAGTTCTCCAGAGGAAAATGGCAAGTGCAGAAATTCCCAGGAAGGCAGCAATAACAATAGTTTCCACAAAATTCCAAAAGTGTCAGGTCCAAGAAGAAGATGGTCATGCCCAATATGGAATGGCTGGAATAATAATATTTGAAATAATAAGATTCCTTAATGACATTAACAAGACATTAGTCACAAAGAATCTTCCTTAGGAAACCTAACCCCCTGCAAGTGGTAACCACACCTCTCATATATCTCTAGGCAATTTCAATGCTCAAGGTAGGTTGAAATTTATCAGTCTTATGTTTCTTGCCTGACTTGTAGTGTTGTTATACCTTGTGAATGTGGAGTGTCTTTTAATTTGGGGTCTAAAGTAATTAGCTTTTTGTCAAATTTCTTATTTTTAAAATTGAAATATACACTTGGATGAATTTATAATGTACAACATGGAGTTTTAAAGTATACATATATTGTGAAATTGTTAAATCTCGCTCACAAATGCATTACTCATAGAGTTACTGGGTGTCTTGAAGTAGTTTCTGGTTCACCATGGCTCCCACTCTCTCCTACATCTAACACTGGGTAAGAATCCCTCTGAATTATACTTTTCTCTTAGTAGACAAATCTTAATCACTTAAAGATAAGTAAAAAAATAAAACAAAGAGATGACTTTATTCAGAAATTATCACACTTTAGTGCCTAAAAAACCAAGGTGGTGATAATGAGATTGGCACTAATAGCATGGAATATCTTTCAGATTCTATTAGACTCTTATGTGAATGAAGACAAAGACTTCTATTAAATTCAGACTGATTCTGACACCTCTTCTACATAAATACTGGATTTAATAGGTTGCTCTTAAAAACTCAACACTTTGATTTTTTTAATGTTTCTTTAAAAATGGTGAATTGCACACAGTCATTCAACAGATTGGATTCAGCATATGCTGAGTCAGGACTGGAAAGGAAAGCAGTACCGATCTATTCCACTGTGTGAATGATTTCAGAAACATTGTGGGGCCTAACACATTTTACAAAATAAAAAGCAACACAATAACTCATTCACTTCTTGGTTGTGTCATCCCTAGGAGCTACCCCATTATAAACATCCTAGCAGAGTGCAGCCATTTATTTTCACATCGGATGAGCTTTTCACAGCTCCCATAAAACTGGTTGGACATAGTCCCTCGGGGCAACTCTCAAGAGCAGAAAAAAGGGATAACCCAGAAGCTGCTGAAAATCAGCAAACCAGATAACACAAAGCATGAAAGACATTTCCCTTTGAACAGACTAGTACTAACACCAAGGATGAGGTACCACAGTTCCCAGGGCAGGCAAACCTGCATAAAAATGAATAACAGACTGGCTGGGAAACCATATATGGGGTGGAACAAAACGGGCAGAAATAGAGGATGATTTTGCACAGGGATTCCAGGAGTCAGTCTAATATGCCCATGACTCTTATTAAATAAGAATTCCTTATGGTTTCACAACAACCTTCGTGAGATAAAATCACATACCATATAATTCCCACCACAAAACTGCTATAGTGTTACTATTTCAGGTTTACATTTTGTCAGTCTTCCCTGTGTTTGACCCAAGCAGACTTGATGGGCACAGGTGTGAGCAACCTCAGCCAGACACCTGCTCAAGATGCCTGCTGAGGACCTCAGTGAAAGAGGATCAAGTTTCCATCACAGACACCATGAACATCTCTTAATGTAAATCACAGCGTGACGTGACCCAATAAAAACAAAAGAAACCACGCCTGTCCAGTTCTTACTCACGTTGGCAGATGGGTGACAAGAAGACCTCAGCAGGAGGAGCCAGAATATCAGCCTCTGTACCCACATGTCCTGGTCCTCTTAGGGTGCCCAGAGGCCAGCAGGAAAGATGTGGGAGAAGCTAGGGGCTGGGGAGTGAATGTGGGTGTGGGTGGGCTAGGGCTACGGGGGGGGACGTTGCAATTAGGGTGGGGGTAAAGGGAAGCGGGGTTTAGGGAATCTGGGAAGAGGAATAAAAAGGGGTCTAGGGCAGAATTCGGATCAAACAAAGTCCTTGAGCTACGGGAGAAGGATTCAGCAACAGATCGGTCCGTGAGTAGGTCAGTACCAGCAAGATAAGAGGGGCAGGTGAGTGAAACTCTCAGGAACAGTTGGAGAGACCAGAGCTCTGGCTCCTGTATGGTCGCTGCCTTGACAACCCAGATGCTTTATACCCTCTCTGGACCAATCCCCTGCTGCCGCCCCAGGCGAATCACTAATGGACGCCTCGCGGACCAACCCCATTCAAGAAACGCACCCCCCCCACGTGAGCCCCTCTCGCGCCATCCCAACCGACACGGACAGGTCTTCCTTGGAAGCTTCGCAGACCTTGATTTCTGGTCCCTCTCAGACCAGCTCCCCTGTTCCCCGGGCCACTCCTTTCTTTCCCAAATCCCAAGGTTTCTTGTGGTCACTTTTGGCTGCAGAGGAGAATCCAACACCCAAGCAGAGTGGGAGGTTTCACACTCTTCGCTCAGCAATTCATACAATAATCAAGGAAACATCAGTTAAGACATAGAACATCTTAATAGCAAAGCATCTCAGTCACGTCTACTAACTATTTTATCATTGTGTCTATATAACAACTGTTGACAATACATTAATTTTAAGCACACATGATACCTTTACACAAATTAACCCTATTTATTTGTTCATAAAGTAAATTTCACTATATTTCAGAGGAATGAAATCACATTGTATGTTTCTGATAATGTAATTGTGCTAAAAGTCAGGAAAATAAAGCTAACTAGAAATTCCCGTACAGTTGGAAATTCAAAGTACCCTTATGAGTGAAATATAAGATAAAGTCAAAAGGAAGAGGCTGTTTGAACTGAATGATATGATCATAACATGGAAATAAATTACCTCCCTCTGTCCTGGGAGTTCCACTTTGGGTAACAAGAGTGTGTGGTCTTAAATCATCCCTAACTAACCTGGATATTTACCATCTGAAATGGGTTAAGCATATCACTTATCTACGTCACTTTACTGCCTGTGAGCATAGACGTTAAATTTGGATTCCAAATGGGCAGAAAATTCAAGCTGGGTTTTATGATTGACCTCTCAGGGATCTCTAAGGAATGTGGCATTTGAAAAGACAGAGGTTATCAGTTTTTTTCCTGAGGAATTTGATGACAGTACCCAGAGGGCATCTCAGCACCGGGAGTGATGGGACTAAACCCCACTGATGATCATCTCACCTGAGCCCTGTCCTCAGATGAACGTTCTAAAGGTCTTTTTCTGCCTAATTGCACAAACTGTTACCAAACTCATTAAGTTTTAACTGTTACCAAACTCATTAAGCCTCTGACGGCTTAAAATCATTGTTTTAAATCCTATTACTATTTATAGTTTACAGTATTATAATATATATCATATTATATATATATTATATATAACATATATAGTATTGGTATTCATAGTATTTATAATATTATATACATTTATAGTAAATAAGAAACATCCTATCACTGCTATAAATGAAAAAAAATCAAAGTATTTTTACCACAAATATAAAGAAACTCCCCCAAAAAACAGCAAAAGAAAACAAAACAGGAATACCAAAATAATGGTATTAAATCCTCTTTATGTGCTGTTGCCTGCATAATGAGAGAGCCCCAGAACTGGGTTGTCCTGGTTGTAAAAGGAGAAACTAGGTAAGGTCCAGTTGAAGTCAGATTAGCCGAAAAGGGAACAAGAGAGAGACCCATTATTTCTGGGAAGGGTTTTCAGATCACCCTGATTATAGCTGGAGCAGAGACAGGGAAAGGAAGAAATGAACAGAGTTTGGAGCCTCACACGGGAAGTTCATTCCTGCAGTCCCAGAAGTGCTCCCAAAGCCATGTCGACCTCTCTTGTAGGTAGGCCCTTGTGTGCCCCTGGAGGCAGAGCCAGGAGCCCTTGGCAGGGCAGGAACTTTGTGTTTGAGACCAGCTGCGATGTTGACCTGCTATGTGACCCTGGGCCAATTTTCTTCTCTCAAATGGCAGTGCCAGCGGCTGTGTGCAGAGACTGAGGACAGGAGGAGGCGATCTGTTGAGCCTCTGTGCACATGAGCTTCCTCACCTCCCAAGAGTGTCTTTCTTCCCACAACTGCCCCTGGGAAGCCTTTAGCATCAGAGGCAGTGACGATAACAGCAGCCCCTCCTGTCACCACTGCGCTAAGCACTGTGCTTGGCAGACATCATCTCCTGGGTCCCTGAGGGGCACCACTCTCCCATTGAACAGATGGGGAATCAGGTTCAGAGTGGTCAGGGGAGGGATTGCACCAGCCAAAGTAGAGGATCTGAGGGAACTTGGGTCTGGGTGGGGCCTCTGAGAGAGGAGGAAGCTGAGGCCTGTAGACTCCCCAAAGATAAGGGACCAGAGAGATGCTTTGTCCACTGCCCAGCTTTGCAGGGGTTGGCCCTGATCAGATGAGGCCCAACCAGATGGCCAAGTTTTTAGCCCTGTTCCCCCACCTGCAAATGAGTGATCAGTCATTGCTATGGTGATGGTGATATGATATCATATACAATACTCCTGATAATTTCATTATTGTGGGACAGAGGGTGCTAGCTCACTCTGTCTGGGTCCTGGGGGCATACTTCTCTCTTTCTTGACCTCTGGATCTGCTAAGCCCATGCAGTACCCCTAACCCTAAGCACATACTGACAGAGTCTCAGTCTCCTGTCCCCTGTCCCCAGAGTTATCCTATCCTGGCCACTCTCTGGCATCTCAGGGATTAGGTACAGTCTTCTCAAAGGCCTTAGAAAGGGCAGAAACTCAGCCCTGGATTTTACCCTGGAAAATATTCCATTTCATGGGAACTCAGGTGGTGCAGGTCACACTAGAGTCTAGTCCCCTCAAGGGACCCCAGGAGTGCCAGGTCTGTCTGGTTGTCCTGTGGGATGGGATTGGAGGGTATGTGCATTTTCGATGTGTAAATCTGCATGTCTGTATCTGCGTATCTGTGAATACATCACTGTGTGTGTGAACTTGCTGCTCCTTTGTGTGTTCCTGATTGTACTTGTGTGTCTCTGTTTGCTTGTGTTTCTCCCAGTATCTGTCTGCAAATCTCTGTGTTCTGTGTCTCTGTCTCTGCATGAGGCATTGTGCCACTGTGTTTGTGTGTCTTTTGCTTGTGTGGATCTTCCCTGTGGAGCTGTGTCACATGGATCTGTGTGTATCTGTGTGTTGTTTTGGATGTGTCAGTGCGTGTGTCTGCAGAATGAGTCTGTGTGTGAGTGAGTCCATGGGCCATATGCTTGAGTGCCCAGTTGAGGCTTGGGTGGTTCTGTACCTCTTGGTCTCTGTGTTTTCTGTTTCAGATTATTTCCCTGTAATGCATGTGCCTTGCACCTTAGAAATGGGCAGATGCTGGTGCAACCTCTCTAATGGTGACCACTAGGGATGGATGAGAAAGGGACAATTCGTGCTTTCCCCCACCCCCACACTGCACCACTTTTTCCCCACCTGCTCTCAGCCTCTGGTGGTTCCATCTCAGAGGCCAAGGATGGGGACTCTGGGGAGAGTTCCGGGTCTCTGGAGGGGTTTGTACTGAAAAAGGGGTATTATATGTTGAGGATTCTGGGCTTGCAGATTCCAAGGCCCTGGGAGAGTGGGCTGAAGGATAGAGCTCCTGGGAACTTGGGAAGGCATGATCCATGAAGCTAGGGAGTAGGGCTCATAGTCTTGGGCAGGGGTACAGAATACCTTGTGTTAGGTCAGTCCTAGTGAGGGAGTTCTGGACTATAATCTGGTGTCACGTGAAAGATGCAAAGAATTGCACAGAAGTTAGATTGGAAAATATAGTTTATTTAGAAAGCCAATGTGTGAGAGAGAGAGAGAGAGAGAGAGAGTGATTTACTTTCCCAAGGTAAGGAAGGGAGCCAAAGCTAGAAAAACATGGTAGTCATAACTCAAAGAGCCACGTGGCCAGAACAGAGTTCAGCAAAGCAATGGCGAATGGCTGCTTGAGGTTGAATGCTTTTAAACCTTCCCCTTGAATGAGTCAGGTCATTAAGGTGATTGGATGGTGTTCTTTTTCAGGTAATAATGAAGGACACTAATGAGCATAGGTACTGACATCGGGTGATGAATGGCAGGCAGATGGGTGGTTTAGTCACATGGCTGTTGCCATGTTGATGGGATCTGTGTCACCAAGGTTATGAAAGGCTGATTAGATTAACTTGTTGACAAAAAAAGCTGGGGAGGGAGTTGCAAAACAATTATCAATAGCTGAGAAACTGGTTCTGTCCTTGATTAGAGAGCAAGCTAGGTAATGTTGAGAGAATATGACAGAACTAGGCAGTGTAAAAATGACTGTTCATTGGGTATATCAGCTCCATCTTGGTCCTTTAACCTGAGTCACAGAGGTTGGTTTCCTCACTCCCCCAAACCAGGTTCAGGCTGGCACCCATGTGCAGCAGCAGCATCATTGGGGGTCATCATGGCAGGGGACCCATTGGATAGTCTGACAATTAAGTGTAGTCACCAAGCCAGGATTGACCTCTCCTAAAGCAAGAACAGTTACCTAGAGCTACGAGGAGCATCCCTCCTCCTGGCTATTCAAGGCAGTAGAAGCAGGCCACAGGATCTCTCAGATGGAGGATAGGAAGAGTTGTGAAGCCATTTAGCACAGGTTCATTCACAGAATAAATGCACAACACAAGGGATCATGATGGTAGTGTTTTATTATCTGCCACCCAATCTGAGTGCTCACATGAGAAACACTAAAAGAACACAGAGGCTGGGCTCAGTGGCTCAGCCTGTAATCCCGGCACTTTGGGAGCCGAGGTGAGTGGACTTGCCTGAGCCCATGGGTTCAAGACCAGCCCAGGCACCCTGGTGAGACCTTGTCTCTACAATAAATCAAAAATAAAAAATTAACAGGGCATGGTGACACACACCTGTAGTTCCGGTTTCTTGGGAGGCTGAGGATAAAGGATTGCCGGAGAAGCTGGGGTGGCTGTGACTGTGCCACTGCACTCCAGCCTTAGCGACAGAGTGAGACTCCAACTCAAAACAAAAAACAAACAAAAATAAAACACACAACTTGGAGGGAGGATAGTGACTAATTTAAAAAAGCAAGTACTTTGGAATTTTGGCATCCTGACACCCTACTAAATCAAGTTTCTCATCCTCACCAACAGCAGAGTGGGGAAACTGAGGCATCCAGGGATTTTTGCCCAATGTACACTACTGGTTCTGAGTTTACTTTTGATTACATCTGACCAAACTCCTCTTTCCAAAGTTCACTGCATCTCATCTTGCCAGCGATGATTTTGGGCAGCTCTGGGACAGACTCTACCTGGTTGAGGATAAAGCAAATTCAAGGTGACTTAGTTCTGCTGTCGTGTCCTGCCAATTCCCTCACTCCTCTCTTTTGCCCTCTACAGTCCCCAACAGGATGTCACCATGTGGTGGCCTTAATGGGGTCCATCGAGTATTCAGTTCTCCCCTCATCCCCTGAAGCTGGATGTAGTCATGTGACTCGCTTTGACCCATGATATGTGAGTGGAAATGAAATGTGTCACCTATAGGCAGAAGAGTGTGAGCCATTGAGACTGGCCACTCTCTTTTCTGCAGGGGACCTGCCCCTGCGAGGATTGGGGGTCTCTGGTCAGTGAGACGGCGTTGGCAATTATACTGGAGGATAGATATAAAGAGAAAAAAAGAGACTGGACCCCTGTCTAGTGCAGAAGCTGTTTATTGGAAATTACAATGGGTCTTTTATCCCCAATTTGCAGTCAGTCTCACATGTCTTTCACATGAACACAAAGCCAGGTGGATGAGGGGCGTCCCCCACCCACCAGATGTTTTCTAGGCATGAGGAAGGACAAACTCAAAATTGTCTTACTGTTCCCTATGCTTGGTTAATGTTCCTCAAAAGCAAAGCAACAATCCCTACTAGCATCATGATGTTCTAATAATCAATAACTTCTAAAGCTTATGCGTACACACCACCTATGATGACTAACTTAAATCCTATTTCCTTTCTATTCTATGCTAATTCTACTTACACAATTGCTATGGAAACTCTTAATTATAGCTCAAACCAGTTCCTAAAGAATGTAGCCCAGTCCAAAGATCACGCTGGGCTCTCCAGAATGTGGCCCAGTCCAAAGTTCCCAGTGGCCACTTCTTGGAACAATTGATTACAATCTCTTAACAAAATGGCTACACTAAAATCCTATATATCTATCTTAACTTCTATAAAAGTTTCTAATTCCTAATCCTAATATATGGAGCTTGTCACCAGCAATAAGTCTTCTCAAATGTGACCCAAGTTTAAACTATAAGTTGTACTAAAGCCAAAACTGCGGTTAGTGGAAAACGGGAACAATGAGATTTCTAAAGTTAGCTGTGTTCCTTTTAGATCTCAGAGTTTTATGCTTGAACTAGCAGAGTTGTTTCTGGCTTAAGTGCCAAATAAGAAAAGGGAGAGGAAATGGGGTCAACCCCTCCCGAATGCATCCTAGTGGTCTCGGGGTCCACGGCCCTCCCTGATCCCTAACGCTCAGTGGGCTTCTGTGGCTGGCTCCCAACACTCTTCCATCTCTTACAGCACTTGTCAGGTATCTCCATGGGGGCTGTTCCTTTATCAGGGTGTCAGGATGTGGGGATATGGAACACAGGTCCCGAGAGAGTCATGGTGCTTGTGTGTGTAGCATGAGCAAGAAGGAAATCTTCATCATGGAAAATCTCCGCTGCTTGGAGCTGTTTGTTTCCTACAGTGACACCTAGCCCTTCCTAAGGGGGAGACATCATCTATTCCACACTCTGGGAGGAGCCAGGCCTACTGTCAGGGACTTTGTTGTGAGACACATGTGGTTTTGAGCTCCAGCTCTGCCTCTTATTGAATGCAACCTCAGACATTTGACTTTGAGTCTCTGAGTCTCAGTTTTATGTCTATAAAATGGGTTAGTGATACTATCTATGATGCAGAGATTACATGAAAAAGCAATGCATGTAGAGCAGTGAGTCCAGGGCCCAGCACACACAGTCAGTGCTCAAACAATGTTAGCCATGAACTTCATAATATGTATTGATTGTAAATATTCAGATAATGCAGCACAGTGTTACAAAGCAGGAAATGTTAAGTTGCAGGCATATGTGTCTCCTCACACTTTATTTATAAGCAGATGGCATAATGCTGTGCATATTCTTCCAGAGTCTGCTTTTTTCCTTCCTAATAACATATGTTGAGATATTTATATGTCAAACACAAATGATCTGTATTATTTTAAATTGCAAGATAATATTTGATTTCACAAATCATTTATTCATTTCTCTATTGTTCAACATTTTTGTTGGTTGCATACACAACTTAAAACAAAGGAAGTAAAATAAAAATCAGAATGTATTGCATCTATACAAATTAATATCATTCTGTTAATCTCTTTTTGTTATATGTATTTATATATGCATTGAGTTGCAAAACAATGTTTTTGTTACTACAAATTGTGTTAGAAATAGTTGGGAAACTGATGATTTGAATTTTTTCAAATTTTGTAGGATAAAAAAAGCCTTTTTTTTTTTGAGTTGGAGTCTCACTCTGTTGCCCAGACTGTGTGCAATGGCCACTCCCGGCCACCACAGCCTCGACCTGCTGTGCTCTGGCGATCCTTCTGCCTCAGCCTTCCAAGTAGCTGGAATTACAGGCATGCACTACCATGCCTGGCTGAATTTTTGATTTATTGTAGAGATGAGGTCTCGCTGCCCAGCAGATCTCGAACCCGTGGACTTAGCCAATCCACTCACCTCAGTCTCCCAAAGGCGCAGGATTATAGGGACTGAGCCACCGAGCCCAGTCAAATAGCCTTTTTCATTGTCTTTGGGCACTTGACTAATTTTTTTTTTTTTTGAGTCAGGATCTCCTCTTCACCCACTCCAGAGTACAGTGACACAGTCACAGCCCACTTCAGTCTCAACATCCCAGGCTCAGGTGATCCTTCTGCCTCAGCCTCCTGAGTAACTGAGTCTACAGGTACGTGTCACCATGACAACTAATGTTATGATTTTTTGTAGAGTTGAGGTCTCGCTATGTTGCCCAGGCTGATCTTGATCTCTTGGGCTCAAGCAATCTTCCTGCTTCGGCCTCTGTGAAATGGGAACAATAAAGTTTATTTCTTCATTCTGTGTCTATAAATATTCCATGAGATAATACCTAGAAAAGTTCTAACTTATTTAAATTTACTAGTATTTCTATAGCATCATGATCATAACCATTTTTACTGTTATTGTATATACAGTTAGCATTTAATCATTAGTGCTAATTTACTATTATGTTAGTAATTATATCACCTTTTAATTACACAAGGCCTTGCACATAGATGCTGCTCAATAAATGCTTGCTGAATAAATAAATGGAGTCACATTGGGGAGATTCCTAATCAGGCTCACACCTTATTGGCTGTGTGAGGTGAGCAAGTTATTAACCTCCTTATGCATTTCCTTCATCATTGATAATGAGAGTGTGAGCCCTTAGATTATGTGGTTTTGTGGGAGTTAAATGATTTGGTATATAGGAAGTGATGTCACATATTTGCTCTCTAAATATTAGCTGCCTTCATTCTCTGGCAGGGGTTCTCTGAATCTCATGTTTGAATGGTCACGTTACTGATGAGATGAGGGAAGTTTTCTTGGATAGTTTCATGGAATGTTTGTTCCAGGGTGGTCTCTGTCTCTCTACCTGCCTCAGGGATTCCAATTAATCTTAGGTTCAGCCTCTTGAAATAATTGCTCATCTCTTGGCGGTTTTGTTGTGTCTTTTTAAGCTTTTCTATTTTTTTTTTAACAATTTGGGTTAGTTCCATATTTTGGTCCTCAAGCTTTGAGATCTTTCTTCTGCTTGGTTAATTCTGCTTTCCATGCTTATTGTTATAGCCAGATTGCGAGAAAGGAGATGCCAACATGTAGAGAGGGTTGAATTATGAGTCTTTTATTTAGCTGGCAACCAAGAGTGGACTAGTGTCCAAAGAACTCTCAGCCCTGAACAGAGTGCAGCAGGGGTATATAAAGGCAGAAATTATATAGGCTGTACAGTTTGATCTATATTTTCTTGGCATATTATTTGGTTGCAAAAGGGTACAGATAGCTACAGAATTTGTAATTAGAGAGTTTCCAAGCACCGAGGAGAACAAGAATGTGGGTGTGTGGTGTAATTACGGGAAGGTTACATAAGGGGGTTATTTCTAAGTTAAAATGGAAGATTTGTTACAAAATGGAGTTACTGATGTCAAGCAAGCTATTATAGGTTATTATGGGTTTTGCAGATGGATATTTCATTCTCCCCTTTTAGTTGTTCATGAGTCAATGTGTTGACTCATCAGTCATAGGTCAGCATTAATTTCTTGTGCAAGGTTAGATAGACCTAGTTCTCCACAGACCAGAGCAGCAGTGCCAGTTGCAGCTGTTCATGCTACACTTAGCCCGATTAAGGCAGGTACTAACAAGGGGACAGCATGTTTTGAACGAGCAATTGGAAGACCAGGGGCATTGAGTAGGAGGGCTCCTTCAGGACCACTATAAGGATAAACCTGAGGTAACATATGAACAGTAATATATATAAGGTAACTTTTTGTTAGAAGCACATTTTGTAAGACCTGTAGAACTAGCTAACCAAATGTTGGCAGGGGCCACGTACGTCATGGATTCGGCCATGGTTAGGGTGAGGGACAAGTTACAAATATCAGAGATAACAATAATTTCAGGGAATTATTAACCAATAAAACAGTCCACTCCGGGCAGTTGGAATCTACATTTTAGCTGTGTATCAGTTGGTCAGCCTGTGGTGAGGTTGAAGTAGGATGAAAGGCTTGGAGGGTGATTTTGAGAGGGTTTTCTGGGTCCTTTTCTGCAGTTCAATGGTCTAAGCAAGTTGGGGCAATGCTATTAAATCCAGTTTTATTGACTCGTGAGTGATGAATCCAGGTCGGTGTTCCATCAACCTTGAGTGCTGTTAGGGTGGTGAGGATGACAACATAGGGTCCATCTCAGGCAGGGGTCAGTCCTTTTTTCTGGAACTTTTTGACATAGACCAGGTTTCCAGACTGGAAAGGATAGCAGGGCGTGGAGGAGGGTGTTGGTAAGATGGCACAGAAGTTAGAGTGGATGGTAGCCTGTACTTTTTGGAGACACTGGAGATAATTTAACAGAGATTGATTAGTAATTTCTTCAAGAATGGGATCTTACAACCAGGGTAACACAGGAGAGGGTCTTCCAAACATGATGTTATATGGAGTAAACCTAGCCTTGTATGAGGTGCATCTAGCCTGGAGAAGGGCCAGAGGCAAATGCTTACTCATTTTTTTTACCGGTTTCTATTATGAATTTGGTAAAGTACTTTTTAAAGTTTGGTTCATGCATTCTACCTGTCCAGAGCTTTGTGGTTGGTAAGTGCAATGTAATTGTTAATCAATGTTTAGTGCTTACTAACCAGCTGAACTATGGTTGACGTAAAGGCAGGACCATTATCAGAGTCAATAGAGAGGGGGACCCCAAATCTAGGAATTATTTTGTTTAACAAAAACCTTGCAACCGTAAATGAGGTTTCATTTTTTTGTGGCAAAGACTTTTACCCATCCAGAAAAAGTATTTACAGAAACACCAGTAGACAGTTGTATCCCGCCTGAGGGGTTTTATTTCAGTAAAGTTTATTTCCCATTTTTTGCCAGGGCTTAATCCACTAGCCCTGATTTCTTTTGGAGGCTTTGGCCCTTGTTTTGGGTTAACATGGGCACAAGCAAGTCACATTTCACCTGCTGAGACCTTTTAAATTACTCATATGCTAAAAGTGATTTAACAGCTCAGTCATTCTGGTACCTCCCAAATGGGTGGTGGAATGAAGCTGTTTTACTAATGTATGTGGGAGTGCTGCAGGCAAAATAATTCTAGAGTCCTTAACCCACCAGCTGTCAGACCTTTTGTGAGCTCCTGCTGGTCCGTTTGTTTTTCTCTTTGGGTATAGTTAGGCTGTTGTGGGAGAGAAGAAACTGGAAAAATATTAGTTAGGATAGTCAGGGGCTCGACTGGAAATTCTGCTGCCTTTCTAGCTGCTTAATCTGCCAGGCATTTCTGGATGCTTCTGGAGTGTCTGATTTTTGGTGTTCCCTGCAATGAATGACGGCTACCTCTTTGGGGAGCCATATAGCATTCTGACACCTAGCCATGAAGAGGGCTAAGATTTCTTCCTTGTTTTTTATAGCCTTACCTACCACAGTAAGAAGTTCTTGTTCCTTGTAGATCATGGCATGGACATGAAAAGTAGCAAAAGCATACCAGCTGTCAGTGAAAATGTTTACCTGTTTTCCTGTTTCCCAGCATAGGGCCTTTGTTAAAGCAATTAACTCAGCCTTTTGAGCCTATGTACTGCTAGGCAAGGACTGTGACCAGATTACATCATGAGCCATGGTTACTGTTGCACAGCCTGTGGACTCCCCCTATTTCCAGACTGCTACCATCAGTGAAAAGTCAGTATCAGCCTGGGTTAAGGGAGTATCCGGAGATTGGGGAGGCTGGCCTGAGAGATGTTCAATATGTCTTCACAGTTATGAACTGGAATTTCCTGATTATTATGGGCAGCAGAGTAGCTGGATTGAGGCATTGAGTAGGAGAGAAAGATAGTTTAGACTGGTCAAGTAGGAGGTTTTGATACTGGGTGATTCATGCATTTGACATCCAGAGGCCAGAGGCTCCCCGGAGCAGAGTTTTAACAGCATGGGGAACAGTTAAAGCCAGGTTTTGGCCAAAAGATAATTATCTGCTTCCTTAACTAGTATAGCCATGGCTGCAATGCCCAAATGCAAGAGGGCCAGCCAGAGGCCACTGGGTCCAGTTTTTTTGACAAGTAAGCCACCGGTCACCTTCATGATCCTGGAGTCTCAGTGAGAACCCCTTTTGCAATTCCCCGCTGTTCATGAATGAATGAGTGAAAAGGCTTGGTGACATTTGAGAGGGCTAAAGCAGGGGTTTGGGTAAGAGCCATTTTCCACTGCTGGAATGCTTGTTCCTCAGTAGCAGTCCATTTTAGGGGCTGGTCCCCTGCAGAAGCTGTGTATAGAGAGGCTTGGCAATTCAGCAAACCCTGGGATCCATAACCAGTAATACCCCACCACCCCAGAATTCTTGTACCTGTTTTTTCAAAGTTGGTGAGGGGATTCAGAGAATGGCTTACTTCTAGGCTGAGGTTAGGGCTTGTTCACTCTTTTTCAGCTGGTATCCCAGATAGGAGAATTCAGTTGAGCGAGCTATGCTTTCTGAGCTGATACACAGTAGCCCAAGTCCTGGAGAAGCTGCCTCAAAGCCTTAGTGCCTTTTAGGCAAGTGTCCCAGTCTGCAGTTCTGAGCAAGGGATCATCTACATACTGGAGCAAAGTACATTCAGGGTTTAAGACACAGAACCCTGACAAATTTTGTTGTAAAGTTTCCCCAAAGTGTGTCGAGGAGTTCTTGAACCCCTGTGGCAGTAGGTCTAGGTTAACTGACTGGTGTCTCCTGAGTCAGAATCTGTTCATTCAAAAGCACTTTAAACCTAGCACAGTGTATACCTGATGCTGAAGGGGAAGCAAGCTGAGCAATGTGTATGGGTTAGGAACAGTAGGATGGATATTTTCAACCCATTTATTAACTTTCCTTAAGTCCTGGACTGTTTGATAATCAGATGTTTCTGGGAATGTTCCAGGTGGACTGGCAAGGTGTCAGAATGTTAGCTGCTAAAAATCTTTTGAGATGTGGAGTAATTCCTTTGTGGGCCTGTAAACTCAAGGGATATTGACAAATACAAACAGGAGTAGGTGATGTAATAAAACTTACCAAAACCGGAGGGTGATGCTTCACCAATCCCAGTGGGTTGGTCTCCACCAAGACTGAAGGAAATTCCTGCTGCAACTGTAGAAACAAGCTTGATGAGCCATTCTCAGTGGGAGACTTAGAAGAAGTTAACAGATATTCCTCAGAGAGTGGAACAGTTAATAGCATCTGATAGGTAGTGTTGGTAGGAATATACATTTTAGTCTTATCTGGTGAAAACAAAAGAGTTGCTCTTAGTTTTCTGTGCAAATTTTGACCCATGAGAGGGTATGGGCAGTCAGTGGTTATCAGAAACGAGTGGGTAATCCATTTTTCAGCTAAATCAACTGTCTGATTGGAGGTGAACTCGCAGTTTGCTATTGTGCCCAGTGCCCCTTAAACAGATATTTTGCTTTTAGAATATAGGCCCTAACAGGGACTTCAGGACGGACAGTTCTGCCCCAGTGTCCACTAAGAGTTGGACCAGGAGGTCCCCAATAGTGGTGGTTACCATGGGCTCTTGTGGGCCTATGGTAAAAGAGCCCCAGCCTCCTAAGCCTAAGTCATTTTCAGTTTCATCAGTAGAGGGCAGGACCAGAAGTGACTTAGAGTCCTCTGTCTTTGGGCAACAAATTTTTACCCCAAAATTTGCCCAATGTCCCAGTTCCTTATAATAGGCACATTGATTTTTAGCTAGCTGGATGTGTCCAATTTCCTTCTTTTTTAGTTTCTCCTTGTGGTCTATGTGCCAGTTTTGAGCCACATTGGGAGGCCTGAATGGCAGCAACTAGTACTTTTGTCTGCCATTTTGTTGATCTGTTTAACTTTTGATCTTTCTCTTTCTGTTTCTCAGCATCACAGTTGTTAAAAATTTTTTGGGCTACCTTGAGTAACTGAGAAAAGTTTATCCCAGCAAAAGCCTCAAGTTTCTGTAATTTTTCCAGATGTCAGGAGCCACCTGAGCCAAAAGCCAAATTGATTGCTTGAGCATTCTCAGGGGCTGAGGGATTGAATGGGGTATAGGTATAAAAAGTCTCCTGGAGACGTTTAAGGAATGCCCCCAGAGATTCCTCGGGACTCTGGAGAATCTCGATAGTTTTAGGAAGATTAATAGGTTTTCAGGCTGCTCCTTTTAGACCAGTTAATAGAATCTGGTAATAAGTGCCTAATGCTCTGGACCCTGCTGAAGTGTTAGGATCCCAGTCAGAACGGGAGGAGGGCAAAACTTCATTTAGTATTTTTTAGTTTTCCTCCTCTGTACCAGCAACCAAAGCCAGAACAGATTTTTGGGGGTTTTTCCCTGGTACGTTCCTGCTCCTCAGAGGTTGGGGGAAAAAAAAGGTCAGGAGAAGCTGCTGGCAATCGTCCCAGATGGGGCAATAAGTCTGCATGCCGAACTCCATTAAAGCAATCAGAGCCTGCCATTTGTCTGGGAACGATTTTTTTTTTTCAGTTTTCTGATGCCAAAGGATCTGACATTGTATCTAGCTTTGGAAAACACAGGAGAAGTAACCTACAAAATGACTTAACCAGATAGATATGGTCAGTTTTCAAACCTTATCAGGTCATGCACATGTCATACAAAGTGTTTACCATTTTAAATTTTACCTGTCTCATAAGAGGTTACTAATCAGCAGACGATTTAACCTTAAAGTTAAATGTATGAGCATTTTATTGATAATTTAGAAGGTTTAACTGTTTGAAACCAATAATTTCAAATTAGTCATTCTTGTAGCAAAGTATTTATAGATATAAAAATCATTCTAATCTTGGCTAGGCTTGTAATATTGTAATGTTTGATGAAATGTAATGTTGACAGTTTTAAAGATATATTTTTATACTATTGTTAATCATTAAACTCATATGAACTTGAAAAGCATTTTATGAGTACTTATTTACTTAAAAGCTAATTTGGTAGCATATTGGACAAAATATATAACATACAACATATAACATGCAAACATAATTAAACAAATCTAGATTTAATAACCTTTACTTTTAAATTTCAGTTATGAAACAGTAATAAATTTATTATTATTATTGTTAAAGATATTTAAATTTAGATTATATTTCTGACAAAATTGGAACAAGTTTACATGGCTAAACTTTGTCCCAATAGGCAGTTCAATAAAAACTGTGCAGGTTGAAATGATGCCTGCCTTTTTAGTTACAATTAGCTGAGCTGTATAAGCAATACCAATGAAAAAGGGCAAAATAAAGACAAAAACATACTTAGAGAAAACCAGAAAATCAAAGTCAGAGCTCTGAAACCAGAAAACAGAATTATGGCCATAAACAGAACAAACAAAATAAATTCAGCCCGAGTAAAATGAACATCCAGAGACCCTGTAGTGAACCATCCAACATTAAACAAAGGACAATTGATTTCACAGAGGATCTGGAGTCTGCCTTTTGATAGGCAGACCCTATAATCCTCCACAAATCCAACAGAGAAGTTCCTTATCATACAGTCCAGGGAACTGGAGGGCTTTGAAGCCTATTGTCCCATATGTCAAAGCCAGTAAATTACAGGAGGCATCTGAAGAGGATCAGACCTCCAACCATGAAGAGATGCAGAAAAGCCAGAAGAACATTCTGAACTGAGGGCCAGTCCAAAGGTGCAGCAGAAGCAAGCCCTGTAGCAAACAGCACAACAAGAACACAAAGAAAAGAAAGGGGCCAAGGATGACAGGGATCTAGAAATATCACAGGCAATCAGAAGTCACAGTGGATACCCAAACAGAAACCAAATACTAAACTGAGACACTGTTCTACCAGTGTCTTGGGTCAACAATCAGAGTCTAAGGAGCAGCCTTGACAGGCTCTGTCCTCTTCAATAGAGTTGTGGCCACATACAGATTGAACAGATTAAACAGATTCTTACCTACTAGGAGAATGAAGATGGATGCAGGAATTTTTGAGGAGAGAGGAAATTGGCAGTCATTCCTTCTCATTCCGAGCCAGATGAGAGGCTATGGGACCCTGGAACAACTCAGGGGGCACCTCCCCTATAATTCCTCCACTGAGCTGTTGAGAGCTGGAGCAAGGCCACCTTCCGAGGTTGGTGATTCTCGCAGGGACCTCCAAATGTTATAGCTGGATTGTGAGAGAGGAGACACAGACACATAGAGAAGGTCGAATTATGAGTCCTTTATTTAGCTGGCAACAAAGAGCAGACTATGGTCCAAAGACCTCTCAGAGCTAACAGAGTGAGCATGGGATATATAAAGGCAGAAATTAAAATATACATGAACCAACCCCAAAACCAAAAGAAAGACAAGAAAACCAAGTTGGAAGAACGACAACTCTATAAGAACTCTATGATAGCAACAAACTCTTACATTTCAATAATTAGCCTAAATGTGAATGGACTAAATGCACCACTGAAAAGACATAGAATGGCAAAATGGATGAAATATCACCAGGCAACAATATACTGCCTTCAAGAGACCCATCTCACTAGAAAGGACATACACAGACTCAATGTAAGAGGATGGGAAACAAATTTTCAGGCGAATGGAACACAAAGGAAAGGAGGAGTCGTGATACTAATTTCAGACAAACTACCATCTAAGCCATCAAAATTGTAAAAAGATACAGAGGGCCAGTACATAATGATAAAAGGTTCATTCCATCAACAAGAAATATCTATCCTAAACATATATGCACCCAACATAGATGCACCAACTTTCAAAAAGCAACTTCTAGGAAAACTAAAGAAAGATATTGACTCTAACACCATCATAACTGGGAACTTTAATACCCCACTCACAACCCTAGACAGATCATCAGGACAAAAAAATCAGCAGTGAGATCTGGAACTTCAATGTGACTCTGGACCAAATGGATTTAATTGATACCTACAGAACACTCCATCCAAAGGCCACAGAATACACATTATATTCATCAGTGCATTGAACATATTCTAAGATCAACCATATAATTGGACACAAATCAAGCATAAGGAAATTTCAAAGGACCAAAATTCAACCACACACGTTCTCGGACCACAGTGGAATAAAAATAAATGTTAACACCAACAAGATCCTCCCAAAACGCACAAAGACGTGGACACTAAATAGCATGATGCTATACAACTCTTGGGCCAATGATGAAATCAAAACAGAGATCAAAAGATACCTGGAAACAAATGAAAATGAAGAAACATCTTTAAAAAATCTCTGGAATGCCTTAAAAGCTTTAGTAAGAGGGGAATTTATATCCCTACAAACACACATGAAGAAAATGGAAGGAACACAAGTTAACAGCCTAACAAGCCACCTAAGGAAGCTGGAAAAGCAAGAAGACAAAAACCTTAATTTCAGCAGAAGAATCCCTATCACCAAAATAAAAGCCCAAAACCAGGACATAGAAGACAAAAAGATAATACAAAAAATCAATGAAACAAAAAGCTGGTTCTTCAAAAGGATAAACAAATCGATGGTCCCCTACCTAGACTGACCAAGAAAAAATGAGAAAAAATCCAAATAAGCACAATCAGAAACACAAAGATGAAGTCACATCTGACTCTGAAGAAATGTAAAAGATCATTAGAGACTACTACGTACACTTGTATGGAAACAAACTTGAAATCCTTAAGGGAATGGAGGACTTTCTGGCATCACACAACCTACCTAGGTTGGAACGAGAAGAAATTGAGACCCTAAATAGACCAATAACAATCAAGGAAATTGACTATGTAATAAGAAAACTACCTACAAAAAAAAAGCCCTGGTCCAATGGCTTTCCAGCAGAATTCTACAAGACATAAAAGGAGGAGCTGATACCAATCCTACTGAAGGTATTCCAGGTGATTGAAAAAGATGGAACTCTCCCCAGATCATTTTACGAAGCCAATAACACATTGATACCCAAGCCAGGTAAAGATCCAACAAAGAAAGAGAATGATAGGCCAATATCTTTGATGAACATAGATGCTAAAATTCTCAACAAGATCCTAGCAAACTGGATTCAACAATACATCTCAAAACTCATCCGTCATGACCAAGTAGGTCATGCCTGGGATGCAAGGCTGGTTCAACATTCATAAAACCATAAATGTAATTAAATACATCAACAGCTGTCAAAACAAAAACCACATGATTATATCATTAGATGCAGAAAAAGCTTTTGACAAAATCCAGCACCCCTTCTTGATAAAAGCCCTCAAACTTCTAGGCATATGGGGAACATACCTCAAAATAGTAAAAGACATCTACGAGAAACCCACAGCCAGCATACTCCTAAACAGAAAAAATTGGAACAATTTCCCCTGAAAACTGGAACAAGAAAAGGATGCCCACTCTCACCTCTCCTGTTCAACATAGTATTGGAAGTACTGGCTTGAGCAATCAGAGAAGAGAAGGCAATCAGGGTATCCAAACAGGAAAAGAGGAAGTCAAGTTATCTCTCTTTGCAGAAGATATGATTGTGTACCATGACAACCCAAGAGAATCTGTCAAAAACCTCCTTACACTGATAAAGGCCTTTGGCAAAGTCTCAGAACACAAAATAAATATGCAAAAGACAATCGCATTCCTTTACACCAATAATAAACAAACAGAAATCCAAATAAAAATCACAATTCCATTCACAGTAGCTACACAAAAACGAAATACCTTGGCATCTTCCTAACCAGAGATGTGAAAGACCTTTACAATGAAAACTACAAAACACTGCTCAAAGAAATCAAAGTTGACACAAACAAGTGAAAAATATTCCATGTTCATGGATTGGAAGAATCAACATTGTGAAGATGTCCATATTACCTAAGGCAATCTAAAAATTCAATGCAATACCCATCAAATTACCAACAACATTCTTCTCAAACCTAGAAAAAAAACAAAACAAGAATTCATATGGAAACATAAATGTCCAAGAATAGCCAGAACAATCCTCAGCAAAAAAAAAACAAAAACAAACAAACAAAAAAAAGTAGGTGGTACCACATTACCAGACTTCAAACTTTACTATAAAGCTACAATGATCTTGGTATTGGTATAGGAACAGGCATACCTATCAATGGAATAGAACTGAGATTCCAGAAGCAAAACCTCAATTTCTCAACCAACTCATCTCCGACAAAGCCTCCACCACCTACCACTGGGGAGAGTAGAATCTATTCAGTAAATGGTGCTGGGAAAACTGGCTTACCACATGCAGAAGATTGAAACAGGATCCCTCGCTATCCGCATACACAAAAATTAACTCCAAGTGGATCAGAGACCTAAATGTAAAACCTCAAACCATAAGAACCTTAGAAAATGAAGGACATACCCTCATGCAAATCAGAACTGGCATCCAATTCCTAAACAAAACCCGAAACCCACAGGTCAGAAGAAAGAAGATATGCAAGAGGGACCTTATTAAACTGACGAGCTTCTGCAAAGCCAAAGAAACCATCAAGAGAGTAGGGAGACAGCCTACAGACCGGCGAAAAGTATTTGCTAACTCCAGGTCTGACAAAGGCTTAACATCTTGGATTTACAAGGAACTCAAATGTGCTGAAAAGAAAAAAACAAACAACCCCATTATAAAATGGGCAAAGGATATGAACAGACACTTCACAAAGGAAGACATCTGAGCAGACAACAGACACATGAAGAAATGTTCAGCCTCAGTAATCATCAGGGAGATGCAAATCAAAACCACACTGAGATACCACCTAACTCCAGTCAGAATGGCAATTATCAACAATTCAAAAAATAACAGCTGCTGGAGAGGGTGTGGTGAAAAGGGAACACTTCTACACTGTTGGTGGGAGTGTAAACTAGTGCAACCTCTGTGGAAAGCAGTGTGGTGATTCCTAAAAGCTCTAAATATCAACCTCCCATATGACCCCTGCAATCCCCTACTGGGAATGTATCCTGAAGAACCCAAATCACTCTATAAAAAATATACCTGCACACGTATGTTTATCACAGCATTGTTTACAATAGCAAGAACCTGGAGGCAACCTTGCTGCCCATCAAAAGAGGACTGGTTTTAAAAAATGTGGTACATATACATGATGGAATACTATGCGGCCAAAAAAAAAAAAAAAATCATGAATTTCGAAAGCAACCTGGATGGAATTAAGTCTATAATTCTGAGTGACCTCTCACAGAAACAAAGATTCGAGTATCACCTGTTCTCACTCATATAGTGGACCTTAAGCATCCAATGTAATACTGTAAGAAAATGACTGACAGTAGTGGGAAATTATGGTGGGGAGGGAGATGGGATTAATGGTAGTAAATATCTGTCTGGGAACAGGGAAACACCTCTTATCAACAAGGGTTCCTGAACGAAATGTATTTGTATACCTAACCCTTAACTTTACCCCAAAATATTATAATAAAAAATATTGATTATATAAAAAAAGTCAGAAATTATATAAGCTGTACAGTTTGACTTATATTTTCTTGGCATAATATTTGGTTGCAAAAGGGTACAGAACTTGTAACTAGGGAGTTTCCAAGCATCAAGGGGAACAAGAATGAGGATGTGCAGTGTAATTATGCAGAGGTTACACAGAGGGTTATTTCTAGGTTAAAATGGAAGATTTGTTACAAAATGGAGTTACTTATGTCAAGCAAGCTATTTAGGTTATTACAGGTTTTGCAGATAGGTATTTCATTAAATCAGTTTGTTATTTATTTCATTCACTGTATTTTTTATTGCTGTTACCTGAGTTATGAATTGCCTCATTCTTTCCTTTTGTCTCTCCTCATTTCTATTTATCCTCTTTATTAATATCTTGATATCTGGGTTTGTGGTTTGAGACCAGTCATTCTGGGGGCTCTTCATTGTTTGAGTTCTGAAGTCTGTCTTCTCAGTGGTTTACTTCCCAGGGTTCTGTGAGATCCATATTCTTCCTTTGGCTTTTCTTCACTTGTGTAGATTTTCCTCCCCATTTTTTAAAACTCTTCTTTAATTCTGTTGTTCAAGGGTGGGTATTAGTTTTTATTTCTGTTTGCTCAATCTCCCATTCTTTCTTGTGTAGATCCTCTGGGTTTGTTCAATTCTGAAGCTGGACTGTGGAGCGGGACTGTGCTTTTTGCATTTTGAGGTTTAACTGAGGGGGAGCTGTGATTCAGAAACTACCTGCAAAATCCCAGTGTCTGCTGGGTGGGCCCCCTGGAACCTGCTTCCTACAGCCTTACAATCTGTCCATGCAGTGGGGGCATAGGTTTGCCTCCTGAAAAGCAAAATGAGATAAGAAAAAGGAAAAGAAGGGGGAAAAGGAAGGAGGAGGAGGAGAGGAAGGTGGAGAGAGAAAGGAAGAAGAGGGAAAACATACAGGCACTAACAAATGAAAAGAGACACAAAGACGGAAAGATTTTTTAAGAAAACAAACATACAGACAATCATACAAACACACAAACCAACAACCCCCCCCCCATAATGTACTCTCCCTCAAAAATACCCATGCACAAACAGGAAGAATTTAAAAAAAACATTAAAATTGCAGAAACAAAGCAAGTAGAAAATGTAATCAAAAACAAAAAGAGAGAAGCGGGAAAAAAACTAAAAACAAGCAAAAAACAAAAAAACCCAAGCAAAAAACGAAACAAACAGACAAACAATACCCCCAAAATAAAATTCACTCTGAAGTCATTCCTGTAACTCCAACTTCCTTTCAGCTCTGGTCTCTAGCACCTCTCCTCTGCCCTCAGCATAGGCTGATAAGGTTGCTCTCAGGGTTTGGGTCAGATGCCCCATGGACTACTGTGGGAGGAATGTGGATCAGATCTGGACTCACCTGGCTTGCAGTCAATGCTGTCAAGTCTCCCACACAGATCTCACATCCCTGAGCCTATTCCATTGTGGAGGAGGGGCATCTGTCTCTACGAGTTTGATGAGATAACCTCTAGGTCCTAGGATGGAGGCTTAGGCAGAGCAGGGCAGGACAATGCAGGTCTCCACCTGGTCCAACAACAGAGAAAATGGTACCCATTGGCATTTTCTCATCCATGGCAGGGCTCCTTCCCAGCTCTCCATAACCTGCTCTCTTCTCGGATCCCAGGGGCTTGAAAACTCTGCAATCACAGGTGATGGTGTGGGCCTGGCACCAGGTAGTGAGGATCAGCTGCTTTCTGCTGCCTCTTCTCAGGAGAACCCTAAGAACAGCACATGGCTCTGCATGCCAGCGGCTCCAATTTCAGGGCAGTGGGGGATTGTGGTCACCTCTGGAAGGAGACCCCCAGATGCATGAACCCGAGTCTCCCTTCAGAAGGACTTTCACTCACCCACCAGCACACACCCACTCATGCAGAGAGTCTTTATGGACACTCACTTTTGCAAAGACTTTACAATCCAACGTGTTCTGTCACCATGTTGCCAGAAATCCAGAGCTGTCATCATTCTCCTTTTCCTCATCATCCCTATCATTTTCAGAACCACAGAAGCCACCGTGCCCTCTGGTGACCATTTGCTAAGAGAGTGGATGTAACTGCACATGCACACTATGCCCTCCAAGGCAACCTTAGGTAGAAAAGGCCTGGAAGTTTCCCTGGTGCATGCCTTCCCACACGGAGACATGACGACTTCTGTGTTCTTCTCACCTCCCCTCGAATCGGGTTCAGGCTGTCCACCACGGCTGACTCTGCCACTGCTGGGTGCTCCGCCAAGGCACTCTCCACCTCTGCAGACTTGATGTGAACCTGGGGATTAATTAATTGCTTCTGGAGAAGATGCCAGGACTGAAGTGAATCAAGTCCTCAAATCTCCTACTCTGGAGGTCACATCTTTCCTTGGCACAGAGGGTAAGAATCATAGGGAGCCAAAGACCAGTAACCTGCCTGCTTCATGGGGCCAAAGTGTGAACACCTGAATGTTCAATGCTAAATATGCAAGGCTCAGGTTCTCCCCAGGGCTTCTCACCTCACTGCCTCTGCTAAGGGAGTGCGTGAAAGCTTTGTCCTCCCAGAACTCTGAGTGCTTGGCCCAAGCCACTTCCTCCAGCATGAAATCACTCAGAAGCCTCAAACTTTGTCTTGAACATTCATGCAAACTCTGCATCCTAATCTCCATTATATCAGTGTGTTCTATTTTATTTTATTTTTTGGCTTTTATTATGTATACTTAAGATGTACAACAGGATATTTTGATATGTATTTACATAGTAAGATGATTACTGTGGTCAAACAAACTAGCATATCTATCATTTTACATAATTACCTTTTTGTGGCATGTGCATTAACATCCACTCTCTTAGCAAAATTCCAGTACATCAGCATGTTTTAAAAAATTGTTTTAAACCTCAATTTTTCTGAAATATTCAAGAACAATTTCTACTATAGTGTAATGTGTCCTTTTTTAAATCACAGAGATTAGGGACAAGGGCTCAGAGCCAAGCAAACTCAATTCAAATCTGGATTCCACCCTGTACTATCTTTGAAACGTCAGTCAAATTTCTTCACTGGTCAGCAACTCAGCTTCCTCATCAATAAAGTAAGGATAATAATTGCATCTCCTTTCTAGCATTGAGAGGTAGGTTACATAAAACATTAAGGAGAGTTTTTAACATGGTAGGTACTCCATTTAAAAGTTAGCAATTTTCCGGGTTCAGTGGCTCAGCCTGTAATCCCGTGCTTTTGGGAGGCTGAGGTGAGTGAATTACCTGAGCCCGCGGGTTCGAGACCCACCTGGGCAGCGAGACCTTATCGCTACAATAAATCAAAAAATCAGCCAGGCATGGTAGCACATGCCTGTAATTCTGGCTACTTGGAAGGCTGAGGTGGAAGGTTCGCTGGAGCCCAGCAGGTCGAGGCTGCAGTGGCCGGAAGCGGCCACTGCACTCCAGTCTGGGTGACAGAGTGAGACTCCAACTCAAAAGAAAAATAAAATAAAAAAAATAAAAGTTAGCAATTATTTTGTGTCTCCTGTGACATCTCGTGTCATGTTAGAGGAGCACAAACATGTAATGAGCTTTCCTAACCCATGGGAACCAAAACTAAGACTCTCTTTCCAAACCACACCCCCCTTAAATTGTATGATGATCTATGATGGTTTCTCTTCCAGATACTCTTGAATTTTATTTTTATTGATTCTTCTAGATGCAGGGATCACAGGAGGTGCACAATATCTGAAATGAGGGTATCATACACATGGCTCTATTTAGAATTAGGCAGAGGGTCTGTGATGTTATGAGGTAGATACTGGGTTTTGTTCCCAGTTCCCAGTTTATAACCCCCATAGCCCTTGTTATGCCTTGAGGGGCAGGCCTCAGAAACAGAATCTCTGAGACTCTCTTCTGCCTTCCTTTCAACTGCCTCAAGTCAGGTCTCTAATATTTCCCCTCCTTTCTAATTGTGTATCTTAAGATTCTCCCTAGAGAGTGTCCTACCCCATACTCTGGGGGAAGAGTTGCTGATATCATAAGCTTCAATAAAAGCCAAGTAGACTGCGTTTGGAGAGCTTCCAAAGAGCTGAATGTGTGAAAGATAACAGAAAGGTGAAGACAAACTCATCCATGTGCCAAGAGAGTGGTACACCCCAACTCCATAAGAACAGAAGTTTCTGTGCTATGGACCCTTTCAGACCTCACCCTATATGTCTGTTCATCTGACTGTTTATGTGTTTCCTTTAAAATATGCCTCCTATCAAATCAGTAAGCACCATTCTAGCAAATTAATTGAACCCAAAGAGGGTTGCGGGACTGCCAACTTGAAACCAGAGGGTCAGAAGTTCTGGAGGTGAGCACAAAAGACAGGTGGGGGAGGGGAAGAGAGAAAGTCTTGGAGACTGAGCCCTAATCCTATGGCATCTGACACTATTTCTAGATATACAGTGTCAGAAATGAATTGGAGGGCACCCAGCTGATTTCCACTGCTTGGTGGTGGGGAGAAAACTCCACAATTGATCACATAAGTCTTTTCTGTGCTGTTGTTTGTTGTGGTGGTGGAGTGAGCAGAAGGAAAAGTCCTGTTTGAAAGAGTTTTCTCAAAGCAGGGTCCATCACCAATGCATGAAGGAATGTGAGGGCAAGCAAGTCTCCAAGAGGTATGTGAGGGTGACAACAGCCACCTGAGGTTCAGCCACACCTACCCAGAGGCATTGATGACATCATCACCCTTCCTCAAAAACCAGATGTAGTCCTCCTTATCCACAGTTGCTCATTCCCCAATGTTGTAAAAGTCCCCACATTCAGCCAGGCTCGGTGGCTCAGCCTGTAATCCCGCGCCTTTGGGAGGCTGAGGTGAGTGAATTGCTGATCCCATGGGTTCGAGACCCGCCTGGGCAACTTGGCGAGACTTCATCTCTACAATAATCCAAAAATTAGCTGGGCGTGGTAGCACGCGACTGTAGTTCCAGCTACTTGGAAGGCTGAGGCGGAAGGATCACCGGAGCCCAGTAGGTTGAGGCTGCAGTGGCCGGGAGCGGCCACTGCACTCCAATCTGGGTGACAGTGAGACTCCAACTCAAAAAAAAAAAAAAGAAACAACAAAAGTCCTCACATTCCACCTCGACTGTCTTCTCTGGGCTACCCTGCAAGCAGAACAGAGCTCCTTTGTAGAAGGCAGTAAGTTGAGGGATGAAGAGCCACAGCCTCAGGTTCAGATCTGAGTCTGGATTCTGGCTTTGGCTCTGCCTAGTACCTGGGTAGGTTTTGTAGTCACTTTAGGTCTATGTTCCATGTAAGCACACCATGAATGCTGCTGCTCAATTAGTGGATGTTATTAAACCAACTTTAATGAGAATTTTAAAAAAACAATTGACTTTGTGTGGCACTCCACTAGAATAAAATTTCATGAATATTATTTTACACTGTGTGTTTACTTTATTCACTGCCAATGTGCCTGGACAGATAAGAGGAGCCAATAAACAGTTGTCGAGTGAATTTTCTTCCTGAAGAAGAAAGAAAATGAAACAGAGAGCTTATTTAAATAAATAATAGTAGAAAACTTTCCAAATTTGAGGAAAGACATGGGTATACAAATACAGAAAAATAGACAATCTTTGGCAGGGGGCAGGGGCCCGTGTCAGTAATTCCAGCACTTTGAGAGGAAGAGGCAAGAGGATTGCCTGAGCCCATGGGTTTGAGATGACACCTCATCTCTATAATAAACCAAAAAAATTGCCAGGCATGGTGACACATGCCTGTAGTTCAAGCTCCTTGGAGGGTTGAGGTGGAAGGATCACCTGAACCCAGAAGGTCGAGGCTGTGATAGCCATGAGTGTGCCAATGCACTTCAGCCTAGGCAACTGAGTGAGACTCCAACTCAAAACCAAAAACAAACCAAAATAAAACAAAACATCCAAAACCAACAAACAGACAAGAAGCTTCATGTAAGATAAATCCAAGAGATCCACACTGAGACTCATTAAAATCAAATGGTAGGAAACAAAAGAGAAAGAGAGACTCTTGAAAGCAACAAGATAGAAGTGAATCATCCACATACAAGATACAAGGCATCTTCAGTGAGTTTATTGGTAGTTTCTTATTAGAAATATTGGTGGTTAGAGGAAATGGGATAATATATTTTAAGTGCTGGAAAGAAAATACTTTTAACCAAGAATTATTGTATTCTGTACTACTGTTCTTCAAAAGTGAGGGAGAAATTGAGGCATTTCAAGATAAACACTGATAAGGTTTATTATCTTTAGATCTGCCTTACAAAAAATGGTAAAGATATAACCTTCATGTTAAGAAACTAGATATTAACTCAAAGCCACCTAAAGTTATAAAGATCCCTGGTGGCCAAGCTCAGTGGCTCAACCTGTAATCACAGCACTTTGGGAGGTCGAGGTAAGTGGATTGCCTGAGCCTACGGGCTCAAGACCAGTCCGGGCAACTTGGTGAGACCTCATCGTTACAATAAATCAAAAATTAGCCAGGCACGGTAGCTGTGTGCCTGTAGTTCCAGCAATTTGGAAGGCTGAGGAGGAAGGATCACCAACACCCTGCAGGTTGACACTAGGGTAGCCGTGAGTGTGCCACTGCACTCCAACCTGGGCAACAGAGTGAGACTCCAACTCAAAAAAAAAAAAAAGATCCCTGGAAAAGATAAATAAATGGAAAAAAAGCAAGTATTATTGAAATTTTGTTTTATAGCTCCACTTTAAGTCTTCTATGAGTTGTACAAAAATGCATAAAAATAATATAAACATGTTATTGGACACACAATGTATATAGATGCAATTTTGGGCATCAACAACATAAAAAAGAGACAGAAAAGTATATAGAAGTAGAATTTGTATAGGTAATTGAAGTTAAGTAAGTATCAACTCAAATTAGATTGTTATAACTTTAGGATGTTGTTATGTAATTTCTATGGTAATGTCATGAAGAATATATCTATAGAATATAAACAAAAGGAAATCAGAAACAAAATATGTTACTACAAATAAAAAATAAACACAAAAGAAAAAGTTATGTGAGAAATGAGGGACAAAAAATGCTTTATGCCATACAGAAGACAAATGGCAGAAGTAAGTTCTTATAAGTAATTACCTTAAATGTAAGTGGATTAAACTCTCAAATCTAAAGGCCAGAAATTGGCCAAATGAATAATAAAGCATGACCAAACTATATGCTGCTTACAAGAGACTCATATTAGATTTAAAGATAAAAATAGGTTGAAAATTAAAGAATGAAAACATGTATTCGATGCAAATAGTAGACTAAGAAGAACTTAATTGTTATATGGACATCAAACAAAATAAACTTTAAGTCAGTCAAAGACAGTTGCAAAAGATAAGAAAGAAAATTATATATTAATAAAAGAATCAATTCGCTAAGAAGATATAACAGCAATAAACATACATGCAACAAACATCAGAGCCTCAAAACAAATAAAGCAGTCACTGACAGAATTGAAAGGAGAAATATACAATTCTACAATCATAGTTTGAGATTTGAATATATTACTTTCCATAATGAATTTAAAAAAAAGAAACAGACTGAAGGTCAATAAGGAAACAGAGGACTTGAGCAACACTATAAACCAAGAGGTCTGAACAGACATATATAGAATATTTCACTCAACAACAGAAGAATAAACTTTATTCTCAAGGGTACACTGAACATTCTTTAAGACTAATTATATATAGGACACAAAGGAAGTATTAATTACATTTTTAGAAACTGAAATCATACAAAGTATCTTATCCAATCACATGAAATGAATCTAGAAATTAATTAAAGACGGAAAATAAAACATTCACAATTACCTGAAACAATTAAGCAACATTCTCTTAGTCAACCAATAGGTCAAAGAAGAAATCACAAGGGGGGTAAGTTACTATCTGGAGATAAATGAAATAAAAACACAACACACCAAAACTTACAGATTTCTGCAAATGTAACAAATAAAGAAATGTACACATATACTCTCTTGTTCAGGCTGTTATAACAAAATGCTACGAACTTGGGTGGGTTGTAAACATTTATTTTTCACAGTTCTGGAGAACTGAAAGTTTAAGATCAAGTCACCAACAATTTTGAATTCTGATAAGGGCCCACTTTCTGGTTCATAAATGGCTGTCTTCTTGTGTCCTCCCATAAAGAAAGGGGCAAGAGAACTACGGGTATCTCTTTTACTAGGGCATTAATATCGTTCATGAGGACTCCTCCTTCATGGCATAGTCGTCTACGAAAGGCCCTGCCTCTAAATACCACCACACTGGGATTTGGTACTTCAAATTAGGAAATGTTAAAATGTTTTGGGGAGACAAAATCATTCAGTATTTAGCACCTATACTTAAAATAAGATCTCAAGTCAATAATGTTACTTTAAGGAACTAAAATAGGAGAGCAAATTAAACCCAAACACAGCAGAAGAAGGAAATAAAGATTAGAGCTCACATACATAAAATAAAGTATAGAAAAATAATAGAGAAAAGAAAATTAAGTTTCTTTGAAAAGATCAACAAAATTTACAAACGATTTGCTAGCTTGATTAAGAAAACAGAGAGAGAGAAGGCTCAAATTAGAAATGCAAGTTATGACTTAACTGCTAACTTTAGAGAAATACAAAGGATTATAAAAAGAATACTATGAACAATTATGTGTCAAATGATTAGTTAACCGAGTCGAAATAAACAAACTACTAGAAATGCACAATCTACCAAAAATAAATCAGAAAGAAATAGAAATCTGGTTAGATCTACAGCCAGTAAAGAGACAAAATTTGTAATCAGAACCTCCCAACAAAGAAAAGGCCTTCACCAGATGGCTTCACTGATGAATTCTAACAAATACTTAAATAATTACTGATAATCTTTTCAAACTCTTCCAAGTAGTAAGGAAGTAACAAACCTTTCTAACTCTATAAGGCCAGCATTACCCCCCTGACATCGAAGTCAGATACACACTATAAGAGAAGAAAATAGCCAGGCTCAGTGTCTCAGCCTGTAATCCTGCGCCTTGGGAGGCTGAGGTGAGTGAATTGCCCAAGCCCGTGGGTTCGAGACCCGCCCGGAGAACTTGGCAAGACCTCATCTCTACAATAAATAAAAAAAAATTAGCTGGGCGTGGCAGCACGCACCTGTAGTTCCAGCCAATTGGAAGGCTGAGGCGGAAAGATCACCGGAGCCCAGTGGCTCTAGGCTGCGGTGGCCAGGAGCAGCCACTGCACTCCAGTCTGGATGACAGAGTAAGAATCCGACTCAAAAAAAAAGAGAGAGAAGAAAATGACAGATGAAAATCTTTATGAATATTTATGCAAAAATCTCAATAAATTGAGAGTAAACCAAAATCAGACTGGTATCAAAAGTATTATAAATTATGACCAAGTGGAATTTATTAGTGTTTCAACATATGAAAATCAGTCAATATAATAAACCACACCATAAAATAAACAGGAAAAAACACGTGGTTTTCTTCACTAATGCAGAAAAAGCACTTGACAAAATTTAGCTTCCTTTCATGATAAAAACACTAAATAACCTGGGAAGCTTCCTCAACATGATGAGGCCACATGTTAAAAGCACATAGCTAAAGACATGGACACTAAACACCATGAGGCTGAACAATGACTGAGACAATATTGAAATCAAAGAACAAATTGAAAGATTCCTGGAAACAAATGAAAATGAAGAAACATCTTACCAAAACCTCTGGGATGCCACGACATCAGATTTAAGAGGGGAAATTATCTCTATGAGCACACATCAAGAAAATGAAAAGATCAGAAGTTGAGAGCCTAACAAATCACCTAAGGGAGCTGCAAAGTGAAGACCACCAAAACCCCAACTTTATCAGAAGAATACAAGTCACAAAAATAAGAGCCCAAATATGGGACATAGAAGACAAAATATCATGGAAAACATCAACAAAACAAAAAGCTGGTTTTTTTAAAGAATTAAGATTGATGGGCCCCTAGCCAGAATGACCAAGAAAAAGAGAGAAAAAACCCAAATAAATAAAATCAGAAACACAAAAGATCAAATCACAACTGACACAGAAGAAATACAAAAGATTATCAGAGATTACTACATACACCTGTATGGAAACAAACTTGATAACCTAGATGAAATGGCGGACTTTCTGACATCACACAACCTCCCCAGGTTAAAACAAGAAGAAATTAAGACACTAAATAAATAAATAACAACCCAGGAAATTGACCCTGTCACATGAAAACTACCTACAAAAAAAGCCCTGAAACAGATGGCTTTCCAGCAGAATTCTACAAATCGTACATGAAGGAACTGATACCAATCCTACTGAAAGTATTTCAGGCAATTGGGAAAGATGGAATTCTCCCCAAATCACTTCATAAAACTAACATTTCACTGATAACCAAAACGGGTAATGATCCAACAAAGAAAGAGAACTACAGGCCAATATCTCTTATGAACATAGATGCAAATATCCTCAACAAGATTCTATTAAATTGGATCCAAAAACACTTCTCAAATATCATCCCCCATGACCAAGTAGGCTTCATCCCCAGGATGCAGGGATGGTTCAACATTCACAAGACCATAAATGTCATTAAATATATCAACAGATTTAAATGCAAGAACCAAATGATTATCTCATTAGATGCAGAAAAAGCTTTTGGTAAAATCCAGCATCCCTTCTTGATAAAAACCCTCAAACACCCAGGTATAGAAGGAACATACTTCAAAAAAGTAAGTGCCATTTA
Organism: Cephalopachus bancanus; assembly: GCA_027257055.1. Lineage (NCBI taxonomy): Eukaryota > Metazoa > Chordata > Mammalia > Primates > Tarsiidae > Cephalopachus > Cephalopachus bancanus. The sequence continues at coordinate 320,142 of JAPVLO010000354.1, forward strand.
TGACAAACCCACAGTTAACATATTGCTAAATGGTGAGAAACTAAAATCACTTTCCCTAAAAACTGGAACAAGACAAGGCTTGAGCTGGAAGTCCTAGCTCAGGCAATGAGACAAGAGAAGGAAATCAGGGGTATCCAAATAGGAAAAGAGGAAGTCAAGTTATCCCTCTTTGCTGGTGGTATGATCCTATACCTTGAAAAATCCAAGAGAATCTGTCAAAAACCTGCTTACACTGATAAAGGACTTTGGGAAAGTCTCAGGGTACAAAATAAATGTGCAAAAGGCAGTTGCATTCCTGTCTTTTGCAAACAGGCAGAGATCCAAATAAAAAGCACAATCCCATTCACAATAGCCACCAAAAAAATGAAATACCTCGGCACCTTCCTAACCAGAGAATTGAAAGACATTTACAATGAAAATTACAAAACACTTTTTTAAGAAATCTAAGAACACAAAAAATTGAATAATATTCCATGCTCATGAATAGGACAAATCAACCTTGTTAAGATATCCATCCTACCACAGGCAATCTACAGATTCAACGCAGTACCCATTAAGCGACCGACATCATTCTTCTCAGACCTGGAAATGACAATACAGAAATTCATATGGAATCAAAATAACCATGAATAGCTAAAACAATCCTTAGCAAAAGAAACAAACCAGGAGGTAGCACACTTCCAGACTTCAAACTTTACTATAAGGCTACAGTAATCAAAACAGCCTGGTATTGGTACAAGAACAGGGATATAGACTATATGAAACAGGATAGAGATTCCGGAAGCAAAGCCTCCAGTCCTCAACCAACTCATCTTTGACAAAGCCTCCACCAACAACCACTGGGGAGAAGAGAACCTATTCAGTAAATGGTGCTGGGAAAACTTGCTGACCATACACAGAAGATTGAAACAGGACCCCTACCTATCACCATACACAAAAATTAACTCTAAATGGATCAAAGACCTGAATGTAAAACCTCAAACTATAAGAATCTTAGAAAACGCAGGAGACAGCCTTATGAAAATTGGAACTGGGAACCAATTTCTATTCAGAATCCTAAAGGCCAATCAATACCTTGAGAAATAAAATAGAGAAGTGAGACCCCATCAGATTAACGAGCTTCTGCAAAGCAAAAGAAACCATCAAGAGAGCAGGAAGACAATCCACACAATGGGAAAAAATATTTGCCAACTGTTTATCTGACAAAGGCCTAACATCTAGGATCTACAAGGAACTTAAACGCGCCAAAAGGATAAAAACAAGCAGCCCCTTTAAAAAGTGGGCAGAAGACATGAATAGACACTTCTCAAAAGAAGATATATGGGCAGCCAGCAGACACATGAAAAAGTACTCAGCCTCACTCATCATCAGAGAAATGCAAATCAAAACCACACTGAGATACCAGCTAATCCCAGTAAAAAAGGCCTTCATTAATAAAACAAACAACAACAGATGCTGGTGAGAATGTGGAGAAAAAGGAATGCTTCTGCACTGCTAGTGGGAATGCAAACTGGTACAGTCTCTTTGGAAGACAGGGTGGTGATTTTTGAAAGAACTAGAAATTGACCTTTCACATCACCCAGCCATTCCCCTATTGGGAATATACCCGGAGGAACTCAAATCATTCTACCAAAAAGATACCTGCACATAAATGTTTGTTGCAGCTCTATTCACAATAGCAAAAACGGAACCAACCATGTTGCCCATCAAAGCTGGACAGGATAAACAAAACGTGGTACATATACACAATGGAATGTCATGCAGCCATAAATAAGGACAAATATATGGACTTTGCAGCAACTTGGATGGATTTGGAGTCAATCATACTTAGTAATTTATCACAGAAACAAAGAACAGAGTTCCATATATTCTCACTCATAAGTGGGCCCAGAACAATTATAATGCTATAAGAAAGCAATTGGCAGTAGTGGGAAACTGTGGGGAGTGGGGTGGGATTGGCAGTTGAGGGAAACTGCTAGGGTAGGAAGAGGCGTATCGCATCAACAAGGGTACCTGCATGATTAATACTGTATACCTAAACCTGAAATGTACCCCACATCTTTATAACAAAAATTAGAATTAAAAAAATGAAAAACACATAGCTAATAGATTATTAATTGTGGAAGACAGAAATATTGCCTACTAAGATCAGAAACGAGAAAAGAATTCCTATTTCCATAACTTGTATTTGACACAGTACTGAAAGTTTAAGCCATCTCATTCAGGCATGAAAGAGAATAAGAGGCAACACAGTGTTAAAGAAAGAAGCAAAATCATCTCTACTTGCAGACATTATTTTATGCATAGAAGCCTCTAAGAATTTTACACACTCAAAAATTTGTTAAAGGTAATATATACATTTAGCAAAGTGGTAGAAAACAGAGCTAACATACAAAAAAAGGGTGCATTTTCATACACAATTAACAATCCAAAAGAAGAAATTAATAGAACAATTCCATTTACAATAGCATAAAAAAGAATACAATACAGTTCTAGGAATAAATATAATCAAGGAGACATAAGACTTGTACACTGAAAACTATAAACATTGCCAAAAGAAATTAAGGAAAATATAGATAAATGGAAAGACAGTCTATATTCCTTGATTAGAGACTTAATATTGTTAAAATGGCAATATTACCAAAGCTATTTATAGATTGATTGCAATATCTAACAAAATCTCAGTGGCCTTTTTTGTTGTTGTTGAAGGATTAGAAAAATCTGTCTTAAAATACATACAGTGTTGGGAGCCGGCCTTGGAGGTCCACCTGATTGACAGGGTCCTGGTGGGCCGAAGACCCCAGGCCGCAGGGCGAGCGCGGGAAGCTGAGGCCCTTCTGTCTTCCACCTTTGCTGTTTGGTACCGCCGAAGAAAATTCTGTGCAATCGTGGAAGAAGAAAATGGCATGTTTATGTGAAGTACTCACAGCTAACCTGAGAATGTCATGGTTCATTTTTCCATTTTCCCACTATGCCGCTTGGCCTTTTCTACATATGCAAGGGTTAAATTCTGAAGCACATCAAGAATGCTTTCTTTCACTTGGTTATAAGTTACCAGTTATTACTTAAGTAATAAATGATATAAGTATATTCACTCCTTATTTGATTTAGGATTATGCAGTTTAGTGTTTAGAAATAAGGATTTTTAGAAGCACAAGTTTATAGTAAGTTCATTATGAATTCATTATAAGTTCTAACACTTATCTAGGAGTTATGTAGTTGATTTATAACACTGTTTTCACTGACTTAGGATAAAGATTAATCGTTAAGGTTTTTACTTAATTCAATAGATAAAACTCTAAGTTAACATTTATAGAGTGGGTTTTCACTGAACTCATAATATACTAATCAGACACTTTTATGATAGGTTAGCTAAAGACAAAAAGCAACCTTGGGTGCCTGGGAAACATTACTAAAGCTTCTTTTGAGTTCTCTTTAGAAACAAACACTGCAGGATAAGAGAAAAGTAACGAAGACACCTGGACAAGAGAGGTGTTTACAAAGCTCTGAAGGTCATAGAAGCCCCAGATGGGAAAACTACTGCTACATGAAGAACTTTGCACTTGGAAACTTTCTTGAGACATTTCAAGGACTGTAATTCAGGACTTTGAACTAAAACTATCATTTTTGGCTTTATGATAAAGACTTATTAACTAGAAGTAGACAGTGTTCTTGGCTTGTTTGTCGCTTCTAGACCGCTAGATGGTGATAACTTTTAAAGCGTATGTACAGAAGGTATTTTCTTTGTCTTGCCCCTTTACGAATGGTATAAAAGCTCTGTGTTAACTAACATTAAATTGTCATCTGTTCAGGAAGCAGGTGTCCAAGTATAAGATTTTCGTCTTTCGCCTATCCGTCTCTCTTTCAGGAAAGCTCACGACCCGGCAGGGGCTGGACCCCTTCAATACAGAATCTCAAAGAATTCAAATCGTCAATACAATCTTGAAAAAATAGAGACAGTTTGAGGATTTATACTTTATTTCAAAATTGACCACAGAGCTACAATAATAAAAGTTGTATGTTACTGGCATAAAGATAGACATATAGATCATTGGAGGAGAACAGAAAGCCCTACAAGAAACTCACATATGCTGTCAATTGATGTAAGCAATGGTGCCAAAACCATTTCTTGAGGAAAGATTAATCTTTAACAAATAGTGCGAGGAAACTTGGATGTCAGGTAGCAAAATAATCAAGTTACTTTATGATGCATACAAAAATTAACTCAACAAGGACCAAAAACCTTCTGGTGGAATGTAAAAGGTGCTGCTACTGTGGAAAAGAGTTTGGAAGCTCCTTAAAAAGTTCAACATAGAATTTAGAAGTTCCACTTCTAGGTATATATCCCCAAGAAGTGGAAGCAAAAACTTGAACAGATATTTGAACACCCGTGTCCACAGCAGTATTATATACAGTAGCCACAACTGGAAACAACCTAAATGCCCCTGCCCCTGCCAGAGATGACTGGATATGCAAAATGTGGTGTATATATAAAATGGAATATTATTCAGACTTATACAGAGATTGCATTTAGCTCCATGCTATGACATAAATGAACCTTGAAATATGCTAAGTAAAAGAAACCAAGCTCAAAAGGATGGATGTTGTGTGATTCCACTTTTATGAGGTACCTAAAATAGGCAAATTCAGAGACAAAAAGTGGATTAGAGGTTACCAGGCGCTGGGGAATGTGTAATTGTTTAATGAGTACAGAGTTTTGGTTTAGGATGTTGAAAATTTTCTGGAGTTAGATTATTGTGATGCTTTCACAATTTGTAAATTTACTTGATGTCACTGATTATACAGTCAAAAATAATGAAAATAAATTGTATGTCATATCTTACCTCAATAAAAAGAAAAACATAATTTTAATGAAGGTGAATCAATACTTCATTGTAATGAAAGCATGTGAAATTGGAGACCCAGGTGTGGGTATCTGTGACGATGCCTTTGAAAAATAAAACATGCAGTGCTCAATAAAAAAAAAAAATGAAAAAAGGAAACCATTACTTATATCCTGAAATGGGGCACACCCCGTTCCACTTTAATCAAAATCTCTGTGGCTAGGCCCAAGCATCAATATTTTCAAAACCCCCTTAAATGACTCTAAAATGCAGATATATATCTGTGCTTCTCAAAGATACCTGCACATATATATCCATGTTTAATTTTTTAAAATCTACCCTTAAAGTTGTGCTGCTATGATTACTCTAAAGCCTGTATGGTTGGTGTCACCTGGTATCATACAATGGTCCAACCCCAGCAGATCAACTTTGATGCCATAATGTAAGAACAGCAGTGACACCAGGAGAGTCGCCAATAAAAGTGTCTTTGGAGAAGGGAAATAATGTCTGGGATCAAGTCCAGGGTCTAGTCACCCTTTCATGGTCAATATAGGAAGATAAGATTTTCCTCTTGGTGGTCATTACTATCTTGGGTTTTGTGAGGACTATGGTTTGTTTCATCACAAGTTTCAGCAGGTTTCTTTATAGTTCATCCCAATTTTCTAGAATCCCTGGATTCCTAATTCAGGTTTTGGGTCTCAAGACTTTTGATTCTAGACCTGCCCTTAATTTGATGTAAAGAAGACACTACTTTCAATATGCAGGTTTTCTCTTTATAAAGTAGGGATGATAGGGCTCCCTGGAGGCTCAGTGAGGATAAGTGATTTGTTCAACTCTGTTGTTGTCATGTGGGATGGTATTATTTGAATTGAGTCAAAGTCTATCCATGTAATCTTCACCTCAGAAGATCGTCGAAACATGAGTCTGATGGCTCTGAAGTCAGTCTTTGAGTTTAATAAAAATAAGTTTCATTGAGTTGGGCAATAAAGGAAGGTCTGAAGAACTCTCAGGATGCAGAGCTTCCTGTAGGGATTTTTGGGGACAGGATGAATATCATTACCTCGTAGCACAGGAAGAGGCCTATCAGCTCTGTGGGCTTGATCCTAATGACAGTGTTTCCTTCAGTGTTTGGTGGCAGGATGTTGTCATCAATGATCTGGAGTCAGAGGCCTGTGAATTCCACCCTGTAGGACTTCCCAGCCCTTCTTCCCTACCCAAGCTTTGCCTGGTTCATTTATGGGGCACCATTGAGGATAAACGGGGATAAGTGGGGATAGTGGTAAAGGAACTTTTCAGAAAATAGAATAAAATTGTCAAAAGTCTTTGAAATCAGCAAATGTGAAACCTGAGTCAAGGCTCTATGGTTCATGGGTACATAGACATCACCAACGTGTCTTGAAGCTTGAAAACACTGATCAAGAAAAAGAGCTGGTAAGGAGAGCTGTCAGTGTTAACTTTAGGTATGCTTTCCCATCCACTGTGTGTGATGCCTCTGGCTGCCAGGGTGAGCTGCCCGTATGCCCACAATAATTGAGTTTTCAACTGAAAATCAGAGGAAAAATAGGAAGAGAGGAGGAAGAGTGACTGTGACAGCATGGCTGGTTTTGACACTTGGCATTAGACAACGGTTCAGACTCAGCTGATCCCTAACTGCTCCCTGTCAATGCCCTTAGGATCAGACCTGGATGTTGAAGGGGTGGGATAACCTAACCCCAGGAACCCAGTTTGATCCTCATTCCCCAGGAGACACCACAACCTAAGTCCCTGTTCATAGAAAGAGGGTTAAGTTTGACTAAAGAATTCAGGCTGACCACAAAGCAGCAACCCCACCCCACTCACAGGTGTTATTTGATGCTGCACAAAGATCCCCTGTGGGTAAGCTAGAATTCTATTCAGGGGTTGTTTTCTGAAACCAACATGGGCTAGGTATATACTAAATGTGAAGTCTTCAGATTCCAGCGGGGAGGCAAAGAAAGAAGCAGAGGGGTGATCTCTGAGATGTGGGCAAGTAATGCGGGATGTTGGAGTGCCCATCGTGGGCCAGGCATGTATCAGTTTTCCAGGGGAAGGTCATGTTTCCAATTAACAAACGCTTACTGAGTGATAGGAATTCTGCCAGAACTCCTTGGTGTGTGCTGAGATTGTGTAGGTTGCCCATGTCGTGCTCTCTCCTGGCATTGCCTTATCCCCATTTATCTTCCTGATGAACTTTTTTTCTCCTTTCTGGGTCCTGTGTCCTTCAAGTATCATTCTTTCTACAGCTGAGTGCTTTACAATCAGAGGAAACTTTGAAATTTGACTCCCCAACATATTCACTGTGTGCCAATTAATCCCTCTTGATCACTATCAAAGAGGGATAAATATAACACTTACCACTCAGAGTTCTTGTAAGTATTTGGAAAATTCTTTGCACAGTGTGAGGCATGCACTTAGTGTTCAATGAGTGACTACCACTAGCTATTACTCAGACCCCAAGCAGAGTCAATTGAAGGATTCTCCTTCTGCAGTATTTCCTCCATACTTCTATTGTGGCATTATAATTTTTTAGCTTGCCTGTTTCCCTCAGTACATAATGAGTATCCTGAGAATAGGGATTGTCATATTCACACCTGACCTCCCAGCATCTGGCATTATACCTACCTAAAATAACAACAAGAGCCACAGTATTTGCAATGTAAGCATGGACTGTGGATGGACACTGGCCAGAGCCTTACAAACTTCTTTTCATTTACTTTATTTCAGTCTGGCAAAATTAACATTATAATTTCTACTTTAGAGATAGGGAAGCTTGAATGGCAGCCTTATGGTCTGTCTTAAAGTCATAATTGTCAGAGTTGAGACTTAGACCCGGTCTAAGCACTTGGGAGAGGACGCTCCTTCCCCTCTGCCATATCATTGCTCACATGTGAACAATGTTGCACAAATGAGTGAATAGGTACAAAGAATTGATGCAAAGGAACTGGAGTTATAGGTTAAGTGTGCTGCACTCATCCACTCTCCTCCTTGTCCAAATGTGACCTGTGGGTCATTGTAGCATAGGCCCAGGATCTCAGCATTTTTCAGACCTGGAAATAAGCCAATTAACTAAGTTATTATTATTAGCAAAAAAAGTCAGAGAAGTATGTGAGTGGGAATTGACACAGACATTTCATACGAGGCCCCAAACGACAATCACCCCTGTGTGCTGGTGGGACAGCAGGGATGGGGGGAAGCGGTTCTGTCCAGCATCAGAAATGAATTGAGAATATAGTGAAAGAGAGACATTTACCCATGCTATCATTGATGAAGTCCTTGAGGTTCCAGACATGCATGATTCTCTAAATGCCCTGCCCTCCTTGTGGCTCAGTGATACTGTACGAGGGTATTTTGTTTGCATGTATAGATGTTTGGTGTGTATGGAAAGCCTCTCTCCTTTCATCCACCCTGCTAGTATCCCATAATAGAACCTGCATGAGGTCTTCCTAAGCACTCAGGATCGAACTTTTGGGGCCAGGTCTTACCTGCCTCTGTAGTTCTAGGGAGAAATGGTTAAGTTGGCAGGACTTACTGGTGGTGGTCACAATGTTGCTGGGGAGAATCGGCTTCCCATCACCTTTTTTGGTCTCCTCTGAGCTAATGATATCAGGGACAGTAGCAAATGTCTTTGGACACCTTTAAGTTTTTGTTCAACAGTTTTCTGCACATTAGTTGCTCGATACATTGATGAGCTTTGAATGTACTTTCTGTCCATTGATTTGGGGCACCTTAGCTTAGAACTTTGGAGCTTCCTTTTGGCTTCAAGCAATACTGTGCACACACTGGGGCCTCAGAAACACACTTGGCATAATCCAGCACATCTGCTGGGCTCAGTGGCTGAGCACATCCTGACTGGCCAGAACGGACCTGCCCACCTACCATTTCTGACCCTCTGTAGCCCACATAGAGCCAAGGGCAGGTCTATCTTTTCCACTGCTTGTACCTCTCAGGCAGAAGGGCCTCCCCAGTAGTAGAGAGGTACTCAAGGATGGGAAACCTGCAATTTGGGGAAGACAAGGTGTGAGGCCTTGTATGCTCCACCCCAGCTCAGTGTATTAAGTGCTCATGGCCCTTTGTTTGATCATGCATCCTTTTGCTTCCTTGTTTTTAAATTTACTTTTGGTCATTTTACTGATGATCAAGGCCATGCAGATGCCACTCACTTCCTGTCAATCCCTGTGAACTCTTCTGCCAGGGGATGGGAGGGTGGTGTTAAAGTTATTGGGTTAAATCAGGGAAGTTTGGACGCATTTGGATGTTGATGTAAAGAGAGGGAGAAAAATGTGTTACTCAGAACTAATTTTAGAGACACATTCTATGTAACTCAAAGGGATATTTTAATAATCCATAAAGGGACGTTGAACAAGACCCCAATGGCATGATAGGGTGATAATAGAACTACACACCCTTAATATAGTTTGGGTGTTTGACACCTCCAAACCTCGTGTTAACATTTGACCCCGATGTTGGAGGTGGAGCCTAGTGGGAGACGTTTTGGTCATGGAGGCAGATCCCTTAAAAATGGCTTGGTGTCATTCTCGCTGTAGTGACTGAACTCTTGCTCTATTCATTCATACAAAAGCTGAGCTTGGAACCTCCTGTCTCTCTCTTGTTCCTGCTCTTGCCATGTGACACCTGGCTACTTATCCCCTTCTGCCATGATTGGAAGCTTCCTGAGGCTCTCAGCAGAAGTAGATGCTGACTTTGTGTGTCTTATATGGTATGCAGAATGATGAGTCAAATCTCTTCTGTTTATAAATTACCCAGCCTCTGGAATGCAATATAGCAATGCAAAGTGAACTAATATAAGACTTCTGTGGAGTCTGGGTCATACTAACTGAAGGGCTTTTGTATTTCTGAAAGGACATACACATTAGGGGTTGAAAATGAGTTGTTCAGGACTTCAGAGCAGATTTGACCGTGTGTAGTAAAAGAAAGAAAGAGAAGGGTCACAGTACTGACAGAAGGAATTTCAGAGAACAGAAAGGTCTGATGCAAACATTGTAGTTTATGCCTAAGCCTTGCATGGGTGAGAGGGACCCACCTCTGGGGACCCAGGAGGTCTCCAGTCCTTCCCGGGGCTTACCTACACCCCAGGCTTCTCCCAGAGGCACCCACAGATGATACCTTCCCAGGGACCTAGCTGCTCTCTCCCCAGCCCTTCCGAAAGGCCCCCACTCACACACTCACCCAGGGCCCAGGAATCCCCAGCACAGAATCCTCGACAGACAACACCCTTTTTTCAGCAAACCTCCATGCAGGGACCTGGAGCTCTCCGCAGTCCCCTGGCCTGGAGTCGTGTGAACTGAATCTTCACTCAATTGGAGTCTGAGATGGAATTACCAGGAGCCACCAAGGCTGAGAGCAGCTGGGGCAGTGCAGTATGGAAGTGGGAGACACACACACTGTCTCCTTCCCACCCACCCCTAGAGGTCACCATTGGAAAGGTCCCACCGGTATCTGCCCAGAACACAGAACTTTTCGAAAAATTATCCATGTGGGAAAAGAAGGTATCATTGTCCTTTTTAAGTGTATCTTTTTCATGGTTTCACTTGAAATTATTTCCACCTCCCTTAGTTCAATTATCTTGCTATCTCTTCTTGTTTTGGTGCCTTATTTCATGTGTTTTATAAGCTGTCCACATTCAAAGCAAGCTTCATATCTGTAACATATGGCTTTCTTTATTTGCATAAAAAGACACACCCATTATGATAGGTTTATCTAACACTACACAAAAGCACCTAGGAGGAATCAGATATATAACTGGGAAGGGGTGAATATTTGAGAGGTTTGAGTGTGAGTGGCAGAGGTTGAGGCAAGAGAACAAAGCTACCTCAGGAATCCAGGAACCGTCACACTGGGCACAGCAAACAGGTGCTGTGCACTATGAACAGAAACATTATCCTGCTTCTTTTTAGTTACCTTTCATCAGTCTACCAAGAAAGGTTACCACCCACAGAAAAGGGAGAAATGAGCAGAGAGGGGGAGGCTTTGAAAGAGATAGAAACACAAAAGGCCACATGCAGAAGAATGAAGCAGGACCTCTACCTGTCACCATACACAAAAATCAACTCAAAATGGGTCAAAGACCTAAACATAAAACCTCAAACTGTAAGCATCATAGAAGAAAATGCAGGAAACATTTTCCTCATGCACATCCTTCTGCAAATCTGGCACACAGCAGGAGATGGGGCACCCGGATTCACACACATGCTATCAGTTTCTGGTCTCTATGTGTTCAAGAAGACCATTGCTGGGTGCAGGGTATTTCCCCTGACCAAAAGTGTTTGAGGTGTCTCTATCAGTGGCTGGGTCCCTATTCTATTCCTTGCTCAACACAAGAGGCATCGGTCTGCTGCTCCATGGTGGCCATCTTGGCTCCCCCTCCATCACTACAATTCTGACAGGTTGTACACATCAATCAGTATTTCGGTCAACAATTCCCTAGATACCAGATGCTGTCCTGGTGTTCAAGGCTGGTCTTCCCTGCCTGAGCATAATCACCTCTGAATGGCATAGCTCCAGGGACAATTATCTCCCAAGAACCGGCTCTGGTGGCAGACTTGGTGCTCCTAGACCACAAGATGTGGTACTGAATGGCCTGGACAATGAGCTGGTTCTGGGTAGCTCCAGGACTGGTTAGGAATAATGTCATTAAATGGCATGAGGGCATATCTCAGCTTGAACCACTTCATTATTTTCTGAAAATTTCCCCCTATGCCATATGTGCTGCCTTATCATGTAGTGAATTCCCTTCCACTGCAGGGTTTCTTGTTTGCATTGTCCTAGTTGACTTCCAAGTTATTGATTTCTTCTAGGGATGAAACCAACCAAAGGTTAAGCTTCTTGGGCAAAAGCAGACCTGATATATGTAGTTTAGTTTTCCTGGGTGATGATGTGTCCTAGTTGCTGCCTCCCAACTCTTCTCAAATTCCCAGACACCTACTCCAGTTGCATGCATCTAATAGCCGCTCTCTTCAGATGGCAACCAAAACTTTGCTTTCAGGTATCCAACAACTATCAAGTGATTACTAGTGCTGGGTATTGTCCTATGCCTTGAGATACAGCTTTAAACCACTACAGCAGCGAGCACTGGGCCGAGAGGGTGGGCTACCTGGAGATCTTCAGCCACCGCAACCGCAGCGCGGGGGCCTTGTCCCAGCCGTTCGCCCGCTTTGCCGCCTACTGGGAGCGGTGCCTCTCCGGGCCAGCTGCACCCTGCGCACGCCTCAACGCCTGCAGGCACGCCCGCCAGCCTTCCGCCAGGCCCAGCCCAGGGCGAGGTGCTGGCGGACTTCCAGAGCCGCGAACCCTACGAAGATGGTTGCTTGCCCATGTCTACCATTCAGCAAATGCTTTTTCAAAAGGCAGCTGTTACCATTTCTAAAAAGAGATTAAGGAGACTGCATACGTTCTGTGTATTTCAGGGAACAGGCAGAGATGTGGGAAGAATTAACACACAAAATTTGGTGATCCTCTTCACTGACTCTCTTGAATTTTTTTTCATAAACATGGAGTAGTCACTCAATGTCATTCGTTTCTTCCACGTGTATACTCCCTCTAATTTCTTTGTGCTTTGGTTGTCCTCTAGCAAATTCTGATACTTTTCTTTATAATTTGTCCAGAGTTTATAGTTGGTCCCGTCAGGACATTGAGTCCACGGAAGGTATTTCTTAGTGTCTTTCACTTAAGATACTGGAAGATCAAGATACTTGAAGTAAAACCCTGAGATTATATTCTTAGTGGTGAATTATTTGTTTAATCTCTGCCACCCACTCACACTCGTCAGTGTGTAAATTTAAATGCTCTTAGGAAAATAAATTCCAAAAAATACAATTTTATTATAAGATGCACCAGCAGTTCTCAGGACAGTGTAAGAAAGTATTTTGGATTAGAATTAGTATTCAATCTTCAAGCTAAGCTTTATTCTACCTCAGAGTATTTTCACCTGCTGGAATCCTGATGTGACTCTAGAAATCTAAGCAAAGAATGATTTGACTGTGTGTACTTTCAGTTGGGAATTATTCCGAGGATTAACTTGTGCTAGTAGTGGATCATGGTGACCAAGATCTAAGAATTTAGATGCAAGTCAACATAGATACAAATGCTCTTTCTATCTGTGTGGGATTGGACATGTAGCTTAAATCCTTGATTGTAAGTATCTTCAGTAGTAAAATAATGGCAATAATAGGACCATCCACATAAGGTGGTCCACATAAGGTTATATGTTATGTGACTTGACACATATAAAAGGTTTAGAACAGTGCCTGAAATAAAATAAATATTCAATGAATTTGAGTTCATATTATTTAGTCACAAAAGCTTTCTAAGTCACAATATTTTCATCTCTATTATGAAAAGAAAAATATCTATTTGAGACCTAATATATGTATGTTAGGCTTACAAATTCCTTCAGGCAAGAGATACTTAAGGAGTAATCATTATTCTCTTTTCTTATTCTACTGTCCTTTTAAGTAATAGTAATAAGAATAAGAATACTCTTACTATATGCCAGACACTGTTCTATGAAATCTACATATAGTCTCTCTTAATTTTCACAGCATTTCTATGAGGTAGGCACTGTTCTCATTTTCAGAGAAGAAAATAAAAGCAGAACATTGCAATAACTTTGTCAATAACTGTGTGATCTAATGATTGGTAGAACAAGGACTCCAATTCTTCCCATCTGGCTCCAAAATCTCTTTTTAAAAATTGTAACAGCTGCCTTTTGAAAAGCATTTGCCATATGGTGGACATTGGCAAATGTCTTCCAAACATTATTTAAAGTCACTCCTTCCACAGGACATGTTTATGCAATACTGTGTCTCAGATGAATTGGGAAGTCATTGATAAAGCCTTATGACTTAGTCATTGGTAGAACCACACTGAACTTTCATGACATTGTGCACTGAGAATTAAGACTAAGGCCTATATGTTTGGTGCCTCTGTATCACACAATGTTCAACCCCAGCTGAGCCCCCGAGGCCACAATGTGAGGAAAGCAGTGACACCGGGACAGCCTCCAGTGAAACGTCTTTGGAAAAAGGAGAGTCTGGGATTAATTTTAGGATCTGGTCACCCATCCATAGCCAATATCGGAAGATAAAATTTTCTTCTATGTGGTCATTACTATCCTGGGAGGGCTATGGTTTGTTCCATCAAGAGTTTCAGCAGGCTTCTTCATAGTCCATCCCAGTTTTCTCCAATCTCTGGATTCCTCCTTTGGGGTTTTGGTCCCAAGATACTGGATTCCAGACCTACCATTTATTTGATGAGGAGACAACATGGAACAATTTCACCATGCTGTTTTCCCTCTATAAACTAGGGAATATAGAGCTCCATGGAGGCTCAGATAGATTAAGTGATTTGTCCCCCCCATCCCCTCAGTTAATTGTTGGTATGTGGGATGGTGTTATTTGAATGGAGTCAAAGTCCATATAATCAGGAAATCACTGGAACCCAAGTCTGATGTTTAGGAAGCCAAACTTTTTTCTACCCCATCTGTCATCCTACAGTCTCCTATGGGTTAAAACAGGAAAAGATGTGTGAATTCTCTTTGAGCTTTCAGTTTAATAAAAGCAGGCTTCATTGAATTGGGTGATAAAGAAAGGTCTGAAGAACTCTCAGGATGCAGTTTCCTGTAGGGATTATTGGGGACAGGATGGGGGCCATTACCTCATAGCACAGGAACAGGCCTATCGGCCTGGTGGGCTTGATCCTGATGCCAATGTTTCCTTCAGTGTTTGGTGGCAGGATGTTGCCTTTGTCATCGATGATCTGGAGCAAGAGGCCTGTGACTTCCACCCTGCAGGATTCTCCAGCCTTTCTTCCCCACCCAAGCATTACCTGGCTCATTGATGGGGCACCACTGAGGATAACTGGGGATAAATAGGTACAGGGATAAAGGAACTTTTCAGAAAATAGAATAAAATTGTCAAAAGTCTTTGAAATCAGCAAATGTGAAACCTGAGTCAAGGCTCTATGGTTCATGGGTAGATAAGCATTAACAACGTGTCTTGAAGCTGGAAAACACTGATCAAGGAAAACAAAGAGCACCAGCTGGTAGGGAGAGCTGCCAGTGCAACCTCTAGGTATACTTCCCCACGTACTGTGATGCCTCAGGCTGCCAGGGTAAGCTGCCTGTGTGCCTACGGTAATGCCGATAATGCAGTCTTCTATACTATAGCCTCCATAAGAAATCAGAGGAAAAATGGGAGAGAAGAGGAAGAATGATGGGGACAGCATGGCTGGTTTTGCCACCTGGTGTCGTTTAATGGTCCAACCCCAGCTGAGCCCTACCTGTTCCCTGCCAATGACTCTAGAACCAGACCTGGATGTTGTGGGGTGGGATGGGCTTCCCCAAGGAACCCAGTTTGATCTTCATTCCTCGGGAGACACCACAACTTATACCCTGTTTGCAAAAGAAGGAGAATTGGGGTTGGCCAAGGAGTTCTTGCTGATCACAAAGTAGCAAGAAATATGCACATCACCCGCCACCACTCATGTTATTTGATTCTGTACCAGGAACCCTTGTGGGTAACTAGAAAGCCAGATTTTCATCTCAAAACATTGGCCCTACTCTGTTCAGTGGCCATTTTCTGAACCTACATGGGCTGTGTCTGCACTAAGTACAAAGTCTAGAGTCTGGTGTGGAGGCAAAGAAAGAAACACAGGGATAATCTCCAGGTTGGGGGCATGTAACAAGGAATGTGCATCATGGTCCAGGCATGCATCAGTTTGCCAGAGGAAGGTCATGAGTCCATTTAACAGACATATACTCAGTAATAAGAATTCTGTCACAACTCCCTCTCAGTGTGTGTGAAGATTGTGTTAACTGTCTGTGCTGTGCTCTCTACTGGCTTTATCTCTTCCCTATTTGTTTTCCTGATGAACTTGATTTCTCCTTTATGGCTCCCTAAGTATCATTCTTTCAGTCAGACAGACAAAGGTTTGAACTTAGACTCCACCACACTCACTGTGTGCCAGTTCATCTCTCTTGATCTCCTCTGTGAAAGGGGGATAATTTCAACACTTACCTCCCAGAGTGCTTGTAAGTGTGTGAAAAATTCTTTGTACAGTGTAAGACATGCACCAAGTGTTCAATGAATGACTAACACACTAGCTATTAATCAGGTCTCAAGAAAAGTCAACTGAAAGATTCTCTCTCTCTGCACTATTTCCTCCATAGTTCTATTGTGGCACACAGGGCATTGTAACTATTCTGGCTTATGTGTTTCCCTCAGTAGACAACAAGCATTCCAAGAATAGAGATTGTCCTGTTCAACTCTGTGCTCCCAGCATCTGGCACTATACCTACCTAAAAAAAAATCTGCAATGAGAGCATGGACTGTGGCTGGATGCTGGCCAGTATTACGTACTTTTTTTGCATTAGACTTTTGCAGTCTGGCAAGATTAGCATTATAATTTCCACTTTAGAGACAGGGAAGCTTCAATAACAGCCATTATGGTCTGTCTTAAAGCCATAATTGGCAGAGTTAAGATTTAGACCCAGGTCTAAGCGCCTAGGACAGGAAGTTCCTTTCCCCATGACATATCACTGCTTACACTCTAGGCATGTGAAAAATGTTGCACAGATGAGTGAATAGGTGTGAAAGTGCTTTGTAAAATAAAGCTTTCATCTCTTGTTGCAAAGTGTTGATGCAAAGAGACTGAGTCATACGTTTAGTGTGTTGCACTTACCCACCCTCCTCCTTGTCCAAATGGGGCCTGTGAGCCATTCAAGCACAGGCCCAGAATCTCAGCATTTTTCAGGCCTGGAGGTAGACCAATTAACTAAATTATTATTGTTGTTATTTACAAAAAATGTCAGATAAATATGTGAATGGAAACTAAAATAGTCATTTTGTAGAGTCTGAGATGACAGTTATCCCTCTGTGCACTGGTGGGATAATGGGGAGGTGGGAGAAAGTGGCTCTGTCCATCATCAGAAACGGATTAAGAATGTGTTGAAAGAGACACCCACCCATACCCCAGACTATCATTCATGAAGTCCATGAGGTTCCACACATGCAAGACAGTCTAAATGCCCTGCCCACCTAGCAGCTCAGTGACACTACGGGAAGACACTGTATTTGTGTGTGCATGTGTTTGGTATATACAGAAAGTCTCTCTCCTTTCAGCCACCATGCTAGCATCTCATCATAGAACCTGCATGTTGTCTTCCTAAACACCCAGGAATGAAATTCTGGAGCTAAGTTCCAACTATCTCTGCAGCTCCAGGGAGAAATGGTGAAGTGGGCAGGACGTGCTGGTAGTAGTCACAATGTTTTGCTGGAGAGAACCTCCTCCTACCACCCCTCCTGGGCTCCTCTGAGCCAGTGATCACAGGGCTCGTGGCAAATGTCCTTGAGCACATTTGTGAGTCTTTGTCCAACAGTTTTCAGCAATTCATTGCTTGATAAGTTGATAAGCTTTGAATTTACTTTCTGCCAATTGATTTAAGGCACCCTGACTTAAAACTCAGGGGCTTCCTTTTGACTTCCAGCAATGCTGTGTGCACAGTGGTGCCCCAGCACACATATGTGGCATAATCCAGCACAGTTGTCTGCTGGGGACAATGGCCAAGCACACCCTACCCAGCCAGAAGAGACCTGTTCACTTACCATTTCTGACTGTCCAAAGGCCTCATGGAGCAGAATGCCTGTCCTTTTTTTCCACTGCTCATGCTCTTCCGGCAGAAAGGTCTCCCCGCCAGTACAGCAGTGCTCCAGGATGGGAAACCTGATACTTGGGGAAGGCAAGGTGTCAGGTCTTAGATGCTCCACCCCAGATCAGTGCATTAAGAGCTCATAGCTGTTGTTGGAACATTCATCCTTCAGCTTGCTTACTTTTTTATTTGCCTTCTGGTCATTTTACTGATGGTCAAGGCCAAGTGGGTGTCACACACTTCCTGTCAGTTCTTGTGAACTCTCTGGCAGGGGTGGGTGGGTGCTGAGGCTACTGGGTTAAATCAGGGGACTTTGGATTAAATCTGGATGTTGATATAACAAAAAAAGTATGTTTATCAGAACTCATTTTAGAGAAGCATTTTGTGTGGCCAAGACTGATATTTTTATAAATCATAAAGAGGGGAGGAACAAGATCCTGAAGACACACTAGGGTGATAATAGAACTATAAGCCTTGATAGAGTTTGGATGTTTATCCCTTTCAAATCTCATGTTGAAATGTGACCCCCAATGTTGGAGGTGCAGCCTAGTGGGGGATTATTGGGTCATGGTGGTGGTCCCTTCATGGGACCAAGAATGGCTTGGTCCCATTCTTGTGGTAATGAGTGAGCTCTTGTTTTATTAGTTCATGTGAGAGCTGACTGTTTAACAGAACCTAGAACCTCCCTTCTCTCTCTTGCTGCTGGTCTTGCCTGTGACACCCAGGCTCTCCCTCCTCTTCTGCCATGATTGGAAGCTTCCTGAGGTTCTCAGCAGTAGTAGATACTGACACTGCAAGTCTTGTATGGTCTGCAGAATCGTGAGCCAAAATAAATTTCTTTTCTTCATAAATTACTCTGCCTCAGGTATTCCTTCATAGCAATGCAAAATGGACTAATATGGTTCTCCTGTGGAGCTTGGGTTGTGCTACTGAAGGGCTTTTGAATTTCTGAATGGGTAATTTAGGAGTTGGAAATGAATTGCTCAGGATATCAGGGTAGATTTGGCTGTGTGTAGAAACAGAAAGAAAGGTCACAGGAACTGATAGAAAGAATTCCAGAGAGAACAAAAAAGTCTGATTGGGCATTGGTAGTAGTTCAGAGGGTACATCATGAGACATAAACCCTCTCCTCCATTTCCCCATGAAGTTTCCCTAAATAATGCAAAACTAATCACAAAATAATTATCTGATTCCCTGAAGAAATGGGGAAAGTGATTGAGGTCTGAGACCCAGGTGAATCCTGAAGGCACCAGGCTAAGCTTGACTCTTGGTGATGAGGGAAGTAGCAATATCTGGACCGCTTTCCCGCCTCATCATCTTCTCCTGGTACAGTCAGGATCAGGAGTGAAAGATAGGAAGGTTAGGATCATTGAAGTTGTCTTCCTTATTATTCTAGAGCTTAATCCAAAGTACATAAAGTAGGCAGAGCCTCAGATGGAGTTGTTAGTTATGCCCTGATAAGATTTTCACTGGGTTTGGACAAAGGCCATCATCTGAGGAATGTTGCAGAAAGTGGCTGTAATATGAGCTTGCCAATACACATGGAAATGGAAAATAGCCAGACTGAAGCTTCATGAATAACAGCCTTTTGTAATTCTGAGTTAGCTCTTTCAAGGTGATCATTAAACTATTTGACAGGTTAACTCTTGCTTCTAAAACTTGTTATCCGTTATTATTAAAGTAGCTCTCTAAAAGATGTTCTTTCAGAGTCTCTAAAAGATACATAAATGCCCATAAGTTTCAAAGGCAGATTTGGGGTTAGCTAAAAATAAGTCCTCAATCCCAGGAAAGTTCAAAAATGAAACTGTAGTAAGATAACACTACAGACCCTTCAGATTGGCAAAAATTAATAATTCTGAAAATAGCAAATGTTGGCAAGGATGTGCAACCATGGGAATTCTCCTGCTCTGCTAGTGGGAGCAGATATTGGTTTTATACCTTAGAAAATAGTAGCCGGGCTTGGTGGCTCAGCCTGTAACCCCACGCATTAGGGAGGCTGAGGTGAGTGGACTGCCTGAGCCCGCGGGTTCGAGACCCGCCTGGGCAGCGAGACCTCATCTCTACAATAAATCAAAAAATCAGCCGGGCATGGTAGCGCATGCCTGTAATTCCGGCTACTCGGAAGGCTGAGGTGAAAGGATCGCCGGAGCCCAGCAGGTCGAGGCTGCGGTGGCCAGGAGCGGCCACTGCACTCCAGTCTGGGAGACCGAGTGAGACTCCAACTCAAAAAAAAAAAAAGAAAATAGTGAGGTATTACGTAGTGTCACTTTGACCTGGAAATTTCTCTTCTAGGAAAACTCTGTAAAAATACATGTTTATATACACTAGGGTGTGTGTACAAGAGTTCAACAAGAGTTCAGGATGATCCTGGCCTCATAGAAAGAGTTCAGAAGAATGTCATCCTTTTACAATTTTTGTTGTGGTTTAAGAAGACATGGTGCTTTGTTTTGTTTTGTTTTTTAAGTTTGGTAGAATTTAGTAGTAAAGTCATTTGATTCTGGACTTTTCTCTGTTGGGAGATTTTTTTTTTACTGATTCAATCTTGTTACTTATTCATTGTTCAGATTTTCTAAATGAAATTCATTCAACTGAAATAAAAGGACTTTAGACAGTAAATCAAAACCTTGCAAAGAAATAAATAACACTGTTAAAATGTAGCTACCTAAGTAAATAGCCCCTACAAAGAGATTTAGAGGGTCCCTGGGAGGTGTGGTGGCGTCAGTGATTATTCTAGAAAAATAAAGAGAAACAAAGGGGGGGGAGAAAAAGACTGGACTCTATCTAGTGCAGAAGCCGTTTAATGGGGCGAACCATAAGCCTTTTATCCTAAAGTTTCACAGGTTAAATCACAAGACTTTCACGTGAACACAAAGCCAGGTGGGTGAAGGGTGTCCCCCACCCACCAGGTGCTTCTTCAAGCATGAGGAAGGAGGATCCCAATTAAATCACAAAACTTTTACATAAACATAAATGCAGTATTCTTGCATTTTGGTTTATTTCCTGATATAATTTAAAAGATAAATTTATATAATGATAAATACTAATCTATGTTAATATGTGCACATGTATAAAGATGTAACTTGTGAAAATCATACCATAAAGGGGAAGATATGATGTTGTACAGAAAGCAGAGGCTTTTGTATACTTCTGAAAGTAAGTTGGTATCATTTGTAATTCCCATGGTAAACATTAAGAAAATCACATACACACACATGCAGTCACTCACATACACAGAACTAAGAAAGGAATCAGGTATAAAATAAATGTGCAAAAGATAATCTCATTCCTGTACACCAACAATAAACAAATAGAAACACAAATAAAAAACACAATCCCATTCAAAATAGCCACACAAATAAATAAAATACCTTGGCATCTTCCTAACCAGAGAAGTGAAAGACCTTTAAAACATAAACTACAAAACACTGTTCAAAGATGACACAGACAAATGGAAAAATATTCCATGCTCATAAAGTGGAAGGATCAGCATTGTTAAGATGTCCATCCTACCCAAGGCAATCTACAGATTTAATGCAATACTCATTAAATTACCAGCAGCGCTCATCTCGGACCTGGAAACAACAAAATAGAAATTCATATGGAAACATAAATGACCACAAATATCTAAAACAATCCTCAGCAAAAGAAACAAAGTGGGAATTATCAAACTTCCAGACTTTAAACTTTATTATAAGGTTACAATAATCAAAACAGCCTGATATTGGTCCAAGAACAGGCATATAGACCAATGGAATAGGATAGAGATTCTGGAAGCAAAACCTCAATTTCTCAACCAACTCATCTTCGACAAAGCCTTCACTATCAACCAATGGGGAGAGGAGAATCTATTTACTGAATAGCTGGGAAAACTGGCTGGCCACATGCAGAAGATTAAAAACAAGACCCCTACCAATTACCATACAGAAAAATCAACCCTAAATGGATCAAAGACCTATATGTAAAACCTCAAACGTACAAGAATCTTAGAAAATGCAGGAGACACACTTATGGAAATTGGAACTGGCAGTCAATTCCTGATTAAAACCCCGAGTGCGCATGCCATAAGAGATAAGATAGACAAGTGGGACCTCATCAAACTGAAAAGCTTCCAAAGGAAAAGAAACCATCAAAAGAGTGGGGAGACAGCCCACAGAATGTGAAAAAACATTTGCCAACTGTATATCTGACAAAGGTCTAACCTCCAGAATCTACAAGGAACTCAAATGTACTGAAAAGAAAAAAAAAAAAAGCCCTATTAAAAGTGGGCAAAAGATATGAATAGACACTTCTCAGAAGACGACATACAAGCAGTCAACAGATACATGAAAAAATGCTCAGCTTCACTAATCATCAAAGAAATGCAAATAAAAACCCCACTGAGATACCACCTAATGCCATTCAGGATGGCCATCACCAATAACTCAAAAAACAGCAGATGGTGGAGAGGATACAGGGAAAAGGGAACACTTCTATACTGTTCGTGGGAGTGTAGACTAGTACAACCTCTGTGGAAAACAGTGTGGTGATTCTTAAAAGATCTAAAAAGCAACCTTCCATATGACCCCACAATCGCTCTGCTGAGAATATACCTGAAGGAACTCAGATCACTCTATGAAAAAGATACCTGCACATGCATGTTTATTGCAGCATTATTCGCAATAGCAAAAACATGGAACTAACTAACCGTGCTGCCCATCAAAAGAGGACTGGATAAAAAAAATATGGTACATATATGTGGTGGAATATTACACAGCCATGAAGAACAAAATTATGAATTTTGCAGCAACTTGGATAGACTTAGAGTCTATAATATGGAGTGATCTATCACAGAAACAAAGAACTGAGTACCACATGTTCTCACTCAGAAGCAGACATTGAACAATTATCATAATACTATAAGAAAGGGATTGGCAGTGTTGGGAAACTGCCAGGGAAGCCCCACCTCATCAACAAGGGTACCTGCATAATGAGCATTTGTATACCCTACCCTGAATTGTACCCCACATTTTTAAAATAAAAAAAAAAATTGTTAATGCTCAGCCTCACTAATCATCAATGAAATGCAAATTAAAACCACACTGACATAGCACCTAATTCCAGTCAGGATGGTCATCATCAATAACTCAAAAAACAACAGATGCTGAAGAGGGTGCAGGGAAAAGGGAACACTTCTACACTGTTAGTGGGAGTGTAAACTAGTACAACCTCTGTGGAAAACAGCTTGGCGATTCTTTTTTTTTTTTTGAGTGCAGCGGCCGCTCCCAGCCACCACAGCCTCCACCACTGGGCTCCGGCGATCCTTCCACCTCAGCCTTCCGAGTAGCCAGAATTACAGGCGCGCGCTACCACGCCCAGCTGATTTTTTGATTTATTGTAGAGATGAGGTCTCGCTGCCCAGGCGGGTCTCGAACCCGCGGGCTCAGGCAATCCACTCACCTCAGCCTCCCAAAGGCACGGGATTACAGGCTGAGCCGCCGAGCCCGGCTGGTGATTCTTAAAAGATCTAAAAATTGACCTCCATACAACCCTGCAATCCCCCTTCTGGGAAGATACCCAGAGGAAGTTAAATCACTCTATAAAAATTATACCTGCACACACGTTTATTGCAGTATTATTGACAATAGTAAAAACATGGAACCAACCATACTGCCCATTGAAAGAGGACTGGATTTTTAAAAGTGCTACATATACACGATGGAATATTACACAGCCACAAAGGACAAAATTATGAACTTCACAGCAACTTGGACGGACTTAGGGTTTGTAATAATGAGTGATCACAGAAACAAGAACTGAGTACCACATGTTCTCACCCATAAGCAGACTTTGAACAATAATCATAATACTATAAGAAAGGGATTGGCAGTAGTGGGAAACTGCCAGGGGAGAGTGGAGGGGGGCACACTTCGTCAACAAGGGTACCTGCATAATGACCATTTGTATACCTAATCCTGAACTGCACCCCACATTTTTAAAATTAAAAAAATTTTAAAAAGAAAGGAATAAAAAAGGTACACAATAAAAAAATAAGACACAAGAAGATGGCAATGGAGGAATTGAGGAACAAAAACCATTTCAGACATATATAAGACAAATGGCAAAGTGGTAAAAGTATGCTTTTATCAGTAAATATTTTACATGTCAATAAATTAAACTGTCCAATTCAAAGGTATACATTGGGCTGTATGTGGTGGTTCATGCCTATAATCCCAGCACTTTAGGAGACCAAGGCAGAAGAAATGCTTGAAACCAGGAGTTTGAGACCAACCTGGAAAACATAATGAGACCCTATGTCTACAAAAATAAAAATAAAAAACTAGCCATGCATGGTGACATGCCCCTGAGCCATGATGGTGCCACTGTACGACAGTCGGGGTGACAGAGTGAGACTCCAACTCAAAAAAAAAAAAAATACATTGACAAGATTTACTTTTTAATATGACCTAACTGTATGCTGCCTTCAGAAGACTCACACTGAATTTTTTTTAAAAGTTTGAGAGGAAAAAAATGAAAAACAGATATTCTAGATCAATAGTAACCAAAAGAGACCTGGGTTGGCTATTCTAATGTCAAACAAATGTACTTTATGTCAAAAGATTTTATAAGAAACCAAAGAAAAGACATTACATATTGATAAAGTGGTCAATTCATCAGGAAGATATAAAAATTATAAATATATATGAACCTAACACAAAGCACCAAAGTTATAGAGCAAAAAATAGAATTGAAATGAGAAACTAGTTCTACAATAATAGTTAGAGATGTCAGTACTCTACTTTCAATAATAGAACCACTAGAAGACCAACAAGGAAACAGAGCACATGAATAACATTCTAAACCAGCTGAATTTAACAGACATGTATAGAATGAACACTCCACTTAAAATAGCAGGATATTGCCTGAGCCCGCGGGTTTGAGACCCGCCTGAGCAACTTGGTGAGACCTCGTCTCTACAATAAATCAAAAAATTAGCCAGGTGTGGTAGCACACGCCTGTAGTTCCAGCTACTTGGAAGGCTGAGGCGGAAGGATCGCCGGAGCCCCGCAGGTCAAGGCTGCGGTGGCCGGGAGCGGCCACTGCACTCCAGTCTGGGTGACAGAGTCAGACTCCAACTCAAAAAAAAAAAAAACATAGCAGGATATACATTTTTTTCTCAAATGCACGTGGAATATTCTCTAGGATAGATAATTATGTAAGCCACCAAAAAAGACTCAATAAATTTAAAAATACTGAATTTATACAAAGTATCTTCTCTGACAACAATGGACTGAAAGTAGAAATCAAAAATAAAGGATAATTTAAAATTTATAAATATGAGGAAATTAAAAATATGCTTCAACAACAAATTGGTCAAAGAACGAATCAAAAGGGAAATTAGAAAATACCTTGGGATGAATGAAAACAAAAGCATAACATACCAAAACTTAGGAGATGTAGTGAAAACAATGCTAAAAGGAAAAGTTATGGTATACATACATACATTTAAAAATGAACTCAAAACAATAACCTAACTTAACACTAATGAAGAACTAGAATAACAAACTAATCCCAAAGCTAGCAGAAAGAAGGAAACACTAAAAATCTAAGCCAGATAGAAATTTAATTTTTAATTGAAAATTAAAAAAGAAAATTACTGAAACCAAAAAATTGGTTCTTTGTAAAGATTAAATGAATTGACAAAACTTTAGCTAGACTGAGAAAAAGAGGGATGACATAATTAGTAAAATCAGAAATGAAAATGGGAGCATTACTGCAAACCTCACATAAACAAAAAGAATTATAGGAGAATACTATATGCCACCAAATTAGATAATCTAGATAAAAGGGAGAAATTTCTGGAGACACACAATTACAAAACTGAAGCAGAAATAGAATATCTTAATAGATATGTAAAGGATGTTGAATCAGTAATCAAAATTCCCAACAAAGTAAAGGCCAGAATCAGGTGGCTTTACGGACAAATTCTGCCATTCATTAAAAGGAAATTAACATCAATTATTTTAAAATTTTTCCAAACACTAGAAAAGGAGGAAACACATCCTAATTCATTCCATAAGGCTCACATTACCCCATACCAAAGCCAGATAGACAAGAAGTCATCAGAAAAGAATACTTTAGGCCAATATCTTTTATTCATACCAATATGGAGATCTCTTAAAAAAATACTAGCAAACTGAATTCCATGACAAAGTAGGAATTTATCCCAGAAATGCAATAGGAGTTCCACGTATGAAAATTAATATTATATACATATTAATAAAGTCAAAACACAAATATATCTTACTAATGCAGAAAAAGTCTTTGGTAAAATCAACACCATTTCATGTGAAAAACACAACAGATTTGAAAAACAAGGGGAAATCTTCAACATGACAATCTATACAAATGTATATAAAGTTATGAATTTACGAAAAGCCATAGTTAATACCATACTCAATGGTGAAAGACTGAAAGCTTTTCCAATACTTTCAGGAACAAAACAAGAATGCCTTCTTTCACCACTCTTATATCAATAGTGTAATGGAATTACTAACCAGAGAAAATAGGCAAGAAAAAGAAATAAGATATCCAACTTAAAGTTAAAGGAAAACTATATTTGTAGATGACATGATTTTGTAAATTAAAAAAATTCCAAATAATTTGCACAAAAAAACTTGTTTAAGCTAATGAATAAATTCAGCCACATTGTAGGGTAGAAGATAGATACACAAAAAATCGCACAGTCTTTATACTAGTAATAATCCAAAAAAAAGGAAATAAAACAATTTCATTTACAGTAGCATCAAAAAATTAAATATTTAGGAATAAATTTAGCCAAAGCAATTAAAGACTTGCACTGAAAACTACAAAATATTGCTGGAAGAAATCAAAAAAGACATAAATAAGTGGAAAGACACCCCATGTTTCATGGGTTGGAAACTTAATGTTGTTAAGATGTGAATACTGTGAAGACAATCTACAGATTTGGTATAATCCATCTCAAAATCACAATGACCTTTTCTGCAGATATATAAAGACAGATCCTAAAGTGCATGTGAATTGCAAGGGGATCTTAATTAGCCAGAGCAATACCACAAAACAAGAACAAAGTCAGAGGGCTCACACTTCCTGATTTCAAAACTTAGCTATCAAGCTACAACCAAAACAGCATGTAGTAATGGCATAAGGATAAATGTATAGAGTAATACAGCAGTATTGAGAGTTCAAATGTAAAACCATATGCATATGGTCAATTAATTTTCAACAAGAGTGCCACCATTCCACAGAGAAAGAATAATTTCTTAACAAATGGTGCTGATCAATGGAATATTATGCAGCCATAAAAAAGGACAAAATTAGAGACGTTGAAGCAGCTTAGATGGATTTAGAGTCTATAATATTCAAGTGATCTACCACATGAAACAAAGAACTGAGTACCACGTGTTCTCACTCATAAGCAGACCTTGAGCATTTATCATAATACTATAAGAAAGGGATTGGTAGTAGTGGCAAACTGCCAGGGGAGGGAAGGGGAACACACAACATCAATTAAGGGTACCTGGGTTCAAACCAGACAAGTGGGGATCAAAGGGAAGCCCAAACTTTACCCGTATGATGACCATTTGTATACCTTTTCCTGAATTGTATGTACCCCATATCTTTAAAATAAAATATTTTTTTAATGGTGCTGGTAAAACTGAATATCCATACACCGAAGAATGGAGTTGGATCTTTGCTTCACACTATGTACAAAATTTAAAGTCAAATGGATCAAAGGTCTAAACATAAGAACTAAAAGTATAAAACTTTTATAATAAAACATAGGAATAAATCTTCATAACCTAGGATTTAGCAATTGTCTAGTAGATATGACCAAACACACACACACACCACACACACACACACACACACACACAAAATAGATAGACTTCTTCAAAATTAAAAATTGTCATGCTTCAAAGGACTGTCAAAAAAGTGAAAGAACAACTCACAAATAAGAGATTTGCAACTTATATTTCAGATTACAGGCATCCAGAAGGTATAAAAAACTCTTATTATTCAACCCAAAAAAGCCCAATTCTACAAGCGAAGAACTTCAATAAATGTGAATCCAATGAAAATATGCAAATGGTCTGCAAGCACTTGAAAAGATGCTCACAATATTTAGTTAATAGCAAAATGTGATTTAAAACCACAATGAGATAACCCTTCACACTCACTTGGATGACTATAATCAAAAATGGAAATATCAGTGGTTGGTGAGAATGTGGAGAAATTGGTGCCCTTAAACATTCCTGAGAATGTAAAATGTTGTCACCGCTGTGTTAAAAGTTTGGCAGTTCCTCAAAAAGTTAAATACAGAATTGCAATATCACTCAGCATGTCCACTTCTAAGTATATACCCAAAAGAATTGAAAACAAATACTCAAACAAAAACTTGTACCCAACTGTTTATGGCCAAAACATAGACACAATCTGAATGTTCATCCACTGATAAATGGATAAACACAATGTGGTCTGTTCATACAGTAGAATATTATTCGGCAATAAGAAGAAATGAATTACTGATGCATGGTACAACATGGATGAACTTTGAAAACATAATGCTAAAAGAAAGAAGCCAGACACCAAACCCACATATTGTATGATTTATATAAAATGTCCAAACTTCACAAATCTGCAAAGAGAGAAGATAGATTCGTGATTGTAAATAGGCCTGGGGAAAGGGACAATGGTGACTGCTTAACGGGTACTGGTTTTTCTTTTGGAAGGATGAAAATGTTCTTGCTCTAGACAGTGGTGATGGCTGCATAGCATTGTGAATGTACTCAGTGTCAGTGAACTGAACACTTTAAGTTGATACATTTTATGTTTTTTAGATTTTGTTGCAGAAACCAATAAATAAATAAACTGCATTTATGTACTGAAAACCAGCCAGCCACGAGGAACCCGCCCCCTCCAAAGGCTAAGCCTAGGCGTGGCCCCCACCTAAAATGGCGCTCCCGCCTAAGGCGCACGGACAAACTAACATGGAGGCTCGGACAAGGCTCTCCGGGTTCTTCTTCCACAACAAAGCCCACCGTTCCTGCACCCGCGAAACCCCCTGCCAATCCCAAAAATACCTCACATGCCGACCAATAGGTAATCGACAGGTCGCTTTAAATTTCTATAAAACTTGCCACACCCCTGCCTCCATGCTGCAATCTGATTCTCAGGTTCTGTAGCCACCGGCTCACCCCCATTAAATCTCTTGGCCTTAAAGGGTGTTGAGTCTCACTGCGTGCCACTGTCTATCATTGGTGCTGTTGGTGCTGTGTGACTCGGTCGGGGATTCTCTCACCCTAAGGCGGGACCCCGTCCCAACGCCAGTGGGACTCACCCCTTGAGGCCTTCGCCCATTCTCCTGAACGCCAACGCTACATCCACCACTGGCCTTTGGATTGGTAAGTGTCCCCACACTGAAAACCTAAAACCTTGCCTGGGAAAACTGACCGTTGATCGTCCAGCAGCTCCTTCGGCCCTGGGCAAGGGGCGCCACACCCCACCTAGGTCTTTATGACCAAAGCGGACCCCCATCGGTTTCCGTCGGCCGCTAGATATTTCAAGCCTTCCCTCCCTCCGGTTTTGGGTTACTTTCTTGTCAAAAATCCCGGTACCGGGTTGCCCTTAACCTCCTCGATTCTCCAGGAGAATCCGGGTCTACAATAACGACCTGTGACGACAGGCTTTATTGTAACCCACCTGTTCCTCAGTGGTCGCTTGTCCGGGGGACGCCCTGACCAGCCCCCACTGCTAACATGGGAAACTCGTCATCTCTTCTGGCCGACACCCCCCTCAAGTGCCTCTTAAATAATCTCTCTACACTCTCCCTCACTTCCGATATTAAGCCTAAGTGTCTAATCCGCCTCAGCACCCAAAATTGGCCTACCTATCCTTTAGATAACCAAAGTAAGTGGCCCCCACATGGGTCCCTAAACCCCGACATTATTCAGGATCTCTGTAACTTCTACCAGCGTTCAGAAAAATGGGCAGAGATTCCCCTTCCCTCCCATCCCATTTACACCGCCACCTCCCTCCTCTATCTCTGACTTCAACCCAGCAGATAAATCTCCTATAGTCTGCTTTTCCTATTCCACTCTCCATCAGTTTCTCCTCCTTCTCACCCTCCACCTTTATCTGGTAAGGAGGGGCTGGTGTCTCCAGCCGGGTCACCTGACCCCAGTCTCCAGTCTTTCTCTTTTGTCTTTGGAGGAGGGGCTGGTGCCAAAGGCCACAGTGCCTGATCCCAACCTCCAGTCTTCTCACCCCCCCTCCCCTCACTGCTTAATAACTTCCTGGTAACAGCTGCAACAAGTCACCACCCCCACATGTACTTAAAAAAACCCATTCAAGTTTCCACATGGCTTAATAGGTCTCTTCTCAAGGGGGTGACTGGGACAAAAGGATTAAAAAACTTCTTCTTTGTTGTTTTCTTATGATAAATTTCT
This sequence comes from Cephalopachus bancanus, assembly GCA_027257055.1. Classification (NCBI taxonomy): domain Eukaryota; kingdom Metazoa; phylum Chordata; class Mammalia; order Primates; family Tarsiidae; genus Cephalopachus; species Cephalopachus bancanus. The sequence continues at coordinate 350,135 of JAPVLO010000354.1, forward strand.
CTCAAGTTATATCTAAACTGGAACTATATCAACCTTCTTCCCAGACAAAAGTAAAGGGATCATATAAATAAATCCTGTTAGCTAACTACAAAAAGGTGCTAATAAACAGGCTAACTAGGACAGAATAAAAGAGGTTTTCCAAAAACCAGATGGAAATCCAGCAATGTTTGTAAGTCGCCTCTCTAAGGCATTGCAGCAGTTTACAAAAATTAATTTAAACTCTGGAAGGGCAAACTCTTTTGGCTATGTATTTTATCTCCCAGTCAACACCAGACATTAGGCACAACTCCAAAAAATTAGATAAGGGCCCACAAACCCCTCAATTAGAACTATTGGACACGGCCTTTAAAGTCTAACAACCGGGGGAGGAGAGAATGCAGGACCACAAACATAAGCGGGAAACGTTTCAACTTTTATCTACCGCTTTAGCAGGGAGAGCCACCACTGAATATTCCACCCCAGACGGTCGATAGCAGAAGGGGTACACAGCCCCGTTCCCAGGTTTGTTTCTGATGCCGTCAAAATGGGCATATGGCCAAAGACTGTCAAGCCCTGCCCACCAACAAATCCCTGTCCCAAATACAAACAGCATGGACATTGGGCTCATGATCGCCTCGTTCGCCTAGCCGGAGAGCATATGGCCCAGAGGCTTGCTGTAATTAAGGGACATCAGGCATCTTACACGATCTCAAAGGGGGATCTCTTGGGCTTGCTCCAGTCAGACTGACTCGCCCCTAACTTGGTAGCCCCAATGTCTTCGGAACAAACTATTAAACCAACCAAGCCTAGGGTGGAAATATCAGTAGCTGGCGGAGTTATGTCATGTTATTAATACGGGGGCTACATGCTCAGCTCCACTTAAATTTCCTGGTCCACTCCTTCCTTCACCCCTTTTGGTTGTGGGGTTACAGGGCATTATATCCAGGCCCCTCACTATGCCATTATTTCCATGTGTTCTGGGAAATAAAATATTTCAACACTTTCTTATTATGCCAACGTGTCCAGCTCCATTATTGGAAAGGGACATTATGACAAAATTAAAGCTCATACTATTCTTTACCCTGAGCTATCACCACTGTGCTTTTTGGGTGCCTTTTGTGTAGCTTTGGATTTCCCTAATAGATCCACATTGGATCCTATCTAAGCCTTTCCACTGCATATAAACTTATTGCTTTGGTTAGAGCTATGAGGTTAGGAAAAATGTAAAGAAATTTGTTGGTATAAGATATGTTTTTAGTAAGAAAAAATGAAAAAGATAATTATATAGGAAAAAATCATGTATGGTACATTTTGTTCTATAATAGAATGGCTGGTTAAAGAAACCAAAAAACAAAAATAGAAGGTTTAAGCATGTCAAAGAATGGTATGAGTTTAACGAACATGTTGGGTGAAAGTTAGTGGAAAAAAGTAAAAGAAATTCTGTAAACACTCGAGGCTACAAAAAAGGGCCCCACATAGTTAGTTTGCATTGGGGGTGTACCAACCTACCAATTGCTAAGAGGTGTCTGAGATATCTTCGTAAGGAGTATGACTGGAGGGGGACAAGGCGGATGTTTCCCATACCTGTCATTCTCTTATTTGTGTGTGTCTGTCACTTTAAATCTACTAAAAAGCTGGTTATGGCTCAGCCTGTAATCCCGCGCCTTTGGGAGGCTGAGGTGAGTGGATTGCCTGAGCCCGTGGGTTCGAGACCCGCCTGGGCAACTTGGTGAGACCTCATCTCTACAATAAATCAAAAAAAGAAAATTAGCTGGGTGTGGTAGCACACGCCTGTAGTTCCAGCTACTTGGAAGGCTGAGGAGGAAGGATCGCTGGAGCCCAGCAGGCGAGGCTGCAGTGGCCGGGAGCGGCCACTGCACTCCAGTCTGGGCAACCAAGTGAGACTCCAACTAAAAAAAAAAAAAAAAAAAAAAAAGCTGGTTAAGTTACTATGCTTTGTTTGATGGGACACGTTGTCTTTTAAAACTTGATTGGCGCATATTTCCTTATGTCATTTTATGTCTCCCTTTATTTGTGTGGTGTTTTCTCCCAACCCGTTGGCACTGTTAAAATTTCTGCCTTTTGTTGTTAAGGTTGTGAAAAAATTGCCTGTTGCGTATAAATGTTACCGGTTATCTTAAATTCTTTCTGGGGACCACTCCCCCTCCCTTCCTTAGCCTGTGTTCTCCTTCGTAAATTCTGAAGGAGCTCATTCTGATCCACCTGTAAAGAAATGGAGAAATGTCTCTTATATGCTACTTAGCCTTTTTCTAACTCAGAGTAAATTAATGCTAACCTTGGAAAAAATAATTTTGTGATCTTTCTCTGACAACTAAGGGAATAGACTGTTCTCGTTTTCAAATGCTAAAAGCCAGGTTAGTTGAAAGTAAGTCCGTTTCTAAAGGTTTAGGCCTTGCCTAAAATCGTAATCAACTGCTTGTCCCTGTAAAACTGTTAAAAAGTCTCTCAGAGTCTTGTAATGTATGCTGAGTCCCTACTTTATATTATAATGCTAAGTAACACTAATGCTTGCATTTTTCGGCTATGCTCATTTAATTGTCCATGTCTTACAACTAAGGGTGCTGTGAGGATTTTTGACAATTTTGCCTGTTCATAATTAGGAATAAGTAGGAACAGATCATCTTACATCTATGTGGTCTGTTCACTCTAAAAAGGTTTTATACCAGGCCATTTTTGTAGACATCATTGGAAAGTCGTAAAGCAAAAAAAAAAAAAAAAAAAAAAAGGGCTTCAAAAGAAAAGCTGAGAACACTCAGTCTGGGAGAAGCATCAAGGTTCCAGGAGTTCCTGGCATTGCTCTTTATGACTTTATTTAGTTATTTGTTTGTTTTAAAATTCTCCTTTGAGGAATAAATTGCAAGTGTTCAGAACAAATTCTGGGTTTTCAAGAAACGTGACCAAGAGTGTGTAGTGGTCTGTGTACTCGGATACTCCGATAGGACAAATTTCGAATAATTGGGGCAAATTAAAATTACGTGGTTTAATAATAGGTGTCTTATTATGAAAAAAATCAAATTTGAACTCACTACAAGTTAGCAGATAACAAGATTTGGAAAAGAATAAAACTATCTGGCAATTAAATTCACTTTGTAGACCTAAGAAAAAATAAAACGGTAGAAAGTTCTGTATGCAAAGTCATTTCAAAAATTTTATTTCACTACTTTGCAAACAAGAGTATATCCTATAGAATATTAAATGCCAAACTCCAGAGGCTTAACTCAGGACTAGGAATACAAAACTCCCAATTATAGAAAGCCTCTAAAGTTCTTAAAAACTGAAACATTAAGAAAAAAAAAGGGGGAGAAGAACTCCAAAATGAGCACCAGCCAGAGGAAAGGTAAACAAGTTGGCCCCCAGAACTTTGTCCAATATCTGGACTAAAAAGCCAGAGAATCCTTGGGTCTATATAAATATGGCTGGGGTCCAAATTAATTAATATTAAGGCTAAGTTTTTAGCCCTTGTGCTCACACTGAACTTCTTCCTCCTAAAAACTGCTCTCCAGTAAAATTAAAGGTGTTCCAAAAACTAAATGTCTCACCTAACAGTTACTAAAAGGTAAAGTCAAATTATGACTGTAAAAAGTTATCTATAAATAAATAAAAAGGAAAGCAAAACAGTGAAGAAAAAAATGTAAAAAGGTTGTTGGTATACAAATAAGGTTTTAGCAGGAAAACAAAAAGAAAGGAATATAAAAATATATATATTTATCTAAGAGGAAATCTTATATAGTACATTTCTGTCCTATAATAAAGTAGATAGTTATAAAATTTTTAAAAAGGGGGTAAAAAAACAAAAATAAAATGATATAAGCACACCAAAAATGGTATAAAGTTTAAAAAATATATACATGCAAAAAATTCTATAAACAATCCAGGCATAATAAATTCTTTTCTAAATACAAGTCTCCAAACATTTTCAGATTTCCCTTCAAATTTTATATAGAATTTACTTAAGTGCCTAGTTCAAATTATAGTCTAAAACAATCTGTTAGGCTACCATTATAGTCCAGAAATACAAAAGCTGGTACTTGTAATAAAGCCACAAAAATTAAAGTTTATCATTTAAGTTATGCTAATAACTTCAGGCCTTATAGGTTTTAAATAAAAAGATAATCAGCCAGTTGCCTACAATTGTCTAAATATAGGCCTGACTTTATTCCTTTTATGGAACTACAATCCAGTAATTTCATGCAGCCCTTTGTTTCTTTATTAAATCACTCAATATCAGACTCTGAATCTACCCAAGTTGCTGTAAGGTTCATAATTTTATCCTTTATGGCTGCATAATATTCCATCATATATATACACCACATTTTTATCCAGTCTTCTTTCAGTTAACAACACAGTTGGTTCTACACATACATGTTTATTGCAGCATTATTCACAATAACAAAAATGGCAGTACCATTCATAAAAAATCTTACCACCCCTTACACACAAAATCCTACTGTTCATTTCCCCTCACTATCAGAAATTCCCCTGTTCACAACCCCAACTCAACCATCACCTGTCAATGTTACCTATGACCCACCTGGCTTCTTCTTCTGGTGCTGCCCCTAAACATCACTTAACTTTTCTTTTAGATATGTTCTCTTCCAGGTTCTCTATTTACCTCCACAGTCTGCTCCAAGACAACTGGTTAATATCGCCCTCGTGCCCACTGGAGGACTGGCCGAAACAAGTCGTCATTCTGCATTTACAAAAACTTTCATACAACTCAAGCTTTCAAAAATCTTCACCTTCAGTGCCTACCTCTAGACCCTATTCTGACTGGTTCTGTGCCCTTCCCTCACCTCACCCCACAACACCCACATCCAGCAGGAAGCAGCCAGAAAAAATAACGACGCCCCAAGATGGCGCAGCCTCCCAAAGATAACAAAGGCCCTAAGCGGCTTTTCCCGCCGGCGCAAAACTTAAACCTGTGCTCAAACAACCTCTTCCTATAGAAATGCGGCCTCATGGTCTCCTCCAATGGGACCCAGGCACGGCACGGGCCAGCCCCTCACCATCCTAGACCACACTCTACGTTTCCTAAATCAATCATTCCCTGACCTCCCTTCTTCACAATGCTTCCTCTGCGCCTCTTTACAGCAACCCTTACTAGCAGCAGTTCCCCTTCCAGCTTTTCCCAACTACACTCTCAACACGTCCGCCCATGGGGAAATTACAGTCAAACCTCATGTACCCCTCTGGGAAATAGCCTCTAATTCCTCCTACCTCTGTATCAACTAGCCACGTGCCCCCTTTATCAACACTCTTTGTTCAGCCTACACAAACCTCACAAAGGCCCACTTCCTGCCACCTGGGCTATTTTTGTGGTGCAATGGCACCCTCCTCTCCTGAGCTTCAAACCTAACTCATCCCTGCATAATTGTCATGTTGGTCCCTCAGCTCTCTTTATACTCCATGACTGACCTCCAGACACTTTTAACCCCCAGGCACTCACACAAAAGGGCCGTCTTCCTCCCGGTTATGGTTGGATTGTCCCTCACATTCGCTTTCACCTCCCTCGGCCTGGCGGGAGGAGCTCTCGGCTACTCACTATGGGCAGTAGAAGATCTACAAAACAAAATCCAGATGGTGCTAGACACCACCTCAGAATCCATCAGGTCACTACAAAGACAAATAACTAGCTTAGCACAGGTAACCCTCCAAAAAACCCTAGAGCCCTAGACCTCTTAACAGCCAAAAAAGGAGGCACCTGCCTCTTTCTCCAGGAAGAATGCTGCTATTATGTCAATGAATCAGGCTCATTGAACAAAATATCAACAAACTAAACGACTTCTCTTCACAGCTTCAACGAACAAAGCCCAATCAAATTACCAGTTGGTTTCCAAACTCCCTCCTCACGTGGCTTCTTCCTATCATTACTCCAGTCGTTCTCCTTCTCGGCCTGTGTTCCTTTCTCCCTTGTATTATAAAATTTCTTCAATCTCAATTCCAAAAAATTTCAAATCAAACCATTAACCAGTTTCTTTTACAGAGTTACAACCTCCTACCCACCGAAGACCCAGGCCTCAACAACCCAAGCCCTACTGCCTCCTAAACCTTCTCGCCCCACTTTTCATTACAGATATGGCTTTCAGGCCTTATTACCTCCAACTCAGGTTTTCAGCGTTCCTTGACCATCTTCTTCGTGACAAATGGCTCCTCCCTTTCCCGTGTCCACTTGACGACTGGCCGGACCAACTTGCATTCCTCTACCTCCAGGGCACCTTCCAAGACTTCCACCCCAGCGAAATTTTTTCTTTTGGCGCCTTCTTATGGGGCCTCTTGTGGCTGGTTCTTTCACCCACCTCACCCGGCAACGTCCTCTGCCAGCAGGAAGTAGCCAGATTGATCAACTCCACCCCTTTATCACTTAACCAAAGAGGTGGGAATGAAAGCCAGCCAGCCACGAGGAACCCGCCCCCTCCAAAGGCTAAGCCTAGGCGTGGCCCCCACCTAAAATGGCGCTCCCGCCTAAGAAGGCGCCTGAACAAACTAACATGGAGGCTCAGACAAGGCTCTCTGGGTTCTTCTTCCACAACAAAGCCCACCGTTCCCGTGCCCGCGAAACCCCCTGCCAATCCCAAAAATACCTCACCTGCCGACCAATAGGTAATCGACAGGTTGCTTTAAATTTCTATAAAACCTGCCACACCCCTGCCTCCATGCTGCAATCTGATTCTCAGGTTCTGTAGCCACCGTGCTCACCCCCATTAAATCTCTTGGCCTTAAAGGGTGTTGAGTCTCACTGCGCGCCACCATCTATCATGTATGCTGGGATAAATCAGTCAAAAAATACAATTCTTACAAAAAGTGTTTTTATTATCTTTATATCTCAGAGTTGCCTTCTATTCTCATATCCAAAATTCAGCTGCTTGTTTTAGCTAATTTTCTCTGCAGGCAGGCCAAAAACTATCACTAATAGCCCACTGACATTTTAGACTATTTGTTGTTTTCATCTTTATGAGTATTGCCATGTTAAAACTTTTTCCTGGCTGGGCACAGTAGCTCAAGCCTGTGATCCCAGCACTTTGGGAGACCAAGGCAAGAGGATTGCCTGAGTCCAGTGGTTTGAGACCAGCTGGGCAACTTGGCAAGACTTTGTCTCTACAATAAATAAAATTTTTTTAAAAAATTAGCTAGGAAATCTCATCTCTTTCGCTGTTGCCTTCCCCCCACCCACCCTTGGTTTTGTCCTTTCCTACACTTCAGATTTCTATTTTGTGTTGAACTTGCTTTTTTTCATATTGAAAAGATGACATTGCCCCAAGAGCCAAAAAATAAATGGGAATTGAAAAAGTTAAAAAAAAAAAAAAAAAATTAGCTAGGCATGGTAGCAGTGCCTGTAGTTCCAGCTACTTGGAAGGCAGAGGCAGAAGGATCACCTGAACCCAGCAGACGGAGGTGGTGGTGGTTGTAATTATGCCACTGCAATCCAGCCTGAGCGACAGAATGAGACTGCTCTCACTCAAAAAAAAAAAAAACACTTTTTCTTATTTGTAAAGCAAAAAAAAAACTCACTGAAAGTCTTTAAGAATATTCTGACTATATATCACCACACACATGCCATAAATACTTTTATTTTGTGTGTTTCATTTCATTACAAAGCATTCTGTTCACAAAGCCTCTGCCTTTGAAATTCATTTAATATGCGGTAAAATTGTCTCCTATTAAAAAAACTAGTAAAAACTAGAGGAAAAATCAATTAGCAAAATAATTTTTGTAATAATCATAAATAACTGTAAATGTCAGGGAAGAGCAAATAAGATATTCGTGTTCTGTAATACTCTAACTCTAAATTAATCTTGATCCTATATTTCTTGATATTTGGTATCATCTTATACTTTGTGTCAGTTTTTAAAGTAAGACTATCTCTTTTATCATTTTCAGTTCATCCATACAACATCTATCAGTTTGGAAAACTTGGGATTGCAAGGTTTTTTATTACAACGGCTGCCATGGGTTTAGTTTTTTTCCTCTTGCTTTTGTCTCTGAAGACTGCATTCTGGAGCCTGAAAATTTTTGTCGTTCATAACATTATATTTAATGTCTACAAGAAATTCACAAAATGGAGTAAGGTGAGTAACTAACACGGGCTTCAGATACAACTCATAGAAACCTCAATGTTAGGCCAAAATGTGTGAATTTACATATAACTACCTCCATTACTTGACAAAGAAAATATCATTTAGTTATATCAAGGCCTAACTGGGACTCATTTGAATCACAAGTCTCTTATCTTAGTTTGAGTTTAAGGTTCTAAACTTTGAAATAGTCTGCCTACAAGGAAATAATCCATTTATAATGAATTAACTATGATAGAAAACTGTCTTACTCATGCACTGTCTTTGATGTATTTGGTTGTAATTACAGAATGTACTTCTTTAAAACTGCAGCATTATTGAACTTCTTGGCCTCTACCAATCAGATTATTAACTACTGCTTTACGTAACTGATAATTTTACATAAATTTTGCCTAGGATTTTAAAAATTATTTTAGTGGTCCATTCATTCAGTAATTGAATCTCTGCTCGTCTATGCTTGATTGAACATCTGTTGAGGCAGAAAACAAACTGCCTTTCAATACGTCTGTCTCTTTGTAATTTCTCATTCTTCTCAATTCTGTCTCTGGGTGCTATTTGGGATGGCTCTGGATCTTGGCCAAAAACTTCTGTGAATCTGCCTATTTCTAATAATTCAGAAGAGAGCATATCTTGAGGCCATAATGGCTCCTGTTGCCATCTGGAATACTGATTATTATGAATAGCATTCACCCAGAATTTCAGTTGCCTGTTATATATTGCTTATTAATGCCTTGACCAACAGTCCTGTTCTACCTAATTGTATATCAAATCCAGTACAGATTTTGCTCCTTCAGTAAGTAGATATCTGGTGTAAGACATGCCAACAAAAAGAAATTTAAGTTTTTAAGCACAATAAAAAGATTTTTCTTATTGCCTAGAACTAAATAGGTGAATGTTACCTCCAGACTTTTTCTTGTCCCTCAATTTTTTTTTTTAAGTCAGAGTCTCACTCTATTGCCAGGCTGGAGTGCAGTGAGCACCACAGCCCTGACCTGCTGGGCTCAGGTATTCCTTCCATCTCAGCCTTCCAAGTAACTGGAACCACAGGCATGGGCCACCATGCCCAGCTAATTTTTTGATTCATTGTAGAGACGAGGTCTCACCATGTTGCTCAGGCTGGTCTCGAACCTCTGAGCTCAAGCAATCCTCTCACCTTCGCCCCCCAAAGTGCTGGGATTACAGGCTTGAGCCACCACACTCGGCCTGCCCTAAATTTTTAGGCTGGGACAATAGCCCCTGAATCATACTACACTTCACCAGGTATGAAAGATATTGGATGTAGAATTCTTGGTTAATATTTTTTTTCAGCACTTTGAATATTTCACACCACTGCCTTTTGAACCCCACTGTTTCTGTAACATGGAGTATTGACTTCATGAGAAGTAAACTATTAGTTACGTGCTGCCCTTGTAGGTGATTGGCTATTTTTCTCTACCAACTTTCAAGATTTTCTGTTTGTCCTTGGCTTTCAGTGGTTTGAATATGACGTGGCTAGGTGTGGATCTCTGTGTAAACTATTTGGAGTTCATTTAAAATCTTGGATGCATAAATTAATATTTTTCAGCAAATTTTGGAAGTGTGGGACCATTATTTCTTCAAATATGCCCATTACGCAAATAATAATAGACTTTACTTCATATAGGTATTAAGAAAATAAAATACTAATGAAGTGCACAGTACTTAGTACATAATAAACTGTCAAAAATGTTGCATTTTAGTTGTTTATTAACATCTCCATTTTCCACTTCGTCCACTGCCCAAATACCTCCCATTGTTGCCTATCTCAGTAAGTAACACTATTCTCTATACAATTGTTCAACTGAGAATGCTTGAACTTTTTCTTGAATCTTTTTTCATATGTCCTAGTCCCAATCTAATCTATCACTAAAATTTCTGTACTTTCACTTTGTTTCAAAAGGAGTTCTTGGTACTTTATCCTGGACGCAAACATTTTTACTGGTGTCTTAGAAAGTCAAGGGATTGAATGAATGCCTCCTGTGGTGTATATTATAGTGGACCCTTCAGATCGCCCTTCAGTGAAGGAGTTGCTGCCCCCAGCCTCTGGGAGTGCTATCTTTGGAGAGTCTTCAGCTGTTGTGTTAGTTCATTTTGTGTGGCTGTAAAGTTTATGCTGCTATTTATGAAAACAGGTTTGTTTGGTTGCCAGTTCTACACAGCACTGGCATCTGATCATGCCAGTGGATGCTTCTATTGTGACCTCAGGAAGCTACTATTTATGGTGGAACACAAGGGGAGGCATATTACATGGTAAGAGAGAGTGAAAAAGAGAAATACCAGGCTCTTTTAAACAATCAACTCTAATGAACAAATAGAGCGAGAATTTACTCATTACTGTGGGGAGGACACTGAGTCACTCATGAGGAATGCGTTCCAATAACCCAAACACCTCCCACTGGGCCCCACCTCCAACACTGGGGGTCACATTTCATCATGAGATTTGGAGGGAACAAATATCCAAACTGTATCAGTTGTCATACTCTTCATGGATTGCTTCAGCTGCAGATAGCCTCCTCTCCCATAGTGACATCTCTTCTTGGATGGCCCATATCTACTGACTCACTGATGCAAGAGTAAAATGTTTGGTCAGCTCCATGCCACTTGGACAACTTCAGCTCCCCATGGGGTCATCTGAGGACGTCATTTAGCCTGCTACACAATTTAACTGCTCCCTTTGCTTACTCCTGATTCCTTCTGCTCCCTTCCACAGATGTTGATCCCAAAGTAACCCTACCTGCAACAGTTAGTACCAGGAGAAATCTGAGAAAGTAGACAATAAGAATACATTTTGAAACTAGATGATTCAACTGCCCAGCTGGCAATGAGGCCCACATCACTTGTAGTAAGGAAAGCACAGATGGACTCTGGTACAAGGTGGTGGTCTAATTGTTAAATCTTTCACCACTGATCATTTTTTTTAATTGGAATGATAACGCAGTGGAAGAGAATGCCCTTACTGATGCAATATATTAAGTATTTGAGAAAATTGGAGGAAATCGAAACTTTAAGGACAATGGAATTGTGAAGTTCTTTGCTTTATAAAATATAATAAAAAGATGAGAGTGATTAGTAGGAGATTAAAAGCCAAGTGTAAAAGTGAAAGGGCCTTTTTGGTAGCATATAATGAGTCTCTCATATCCTAAATTGGGGACAGGGGAGTAGAGAAAACTAAATACTAGGATGAAGACTTAATTTTCAGATTGGATGAGCTCCAACATAGATCTCAACCAAGGCAGTTCTACTATGCCAAGATCACAGCTCTTGTTGGAAAGAATGGAACCCTGAAAGATATGATGGGGACAGCCAAGTCTATGACCCAAAAATCTAAAATCCCCAAATTCCCCTGAATCCTCGGAGCCTACAAAAGTCATCTACTCCTCTCAGTTAAAAATTACCACTCCCTTCTCAGATGCAGAAAACATAAAGACCTCCCCTGCAAAACATGTGCCCATTCACAGTTGTTGCTTATTCCCTCAATCATCAATAGAACATAGAGACAGTAGGGGCACACAAGAAATGTAAAACACCATGTACCAACTAGATCAAATTGACTTTTATAGCACACACCACCCAAAAACAATGCATATGAAATATTCACCAAGAGAAACCATTCACCATTTTAAGAGAATTGAAAAAAGGCAGAGTATAGTTTTCTGGACATCATGAAATTAAACTACAGTAACAAAAATATGACTGGAAAATCTCTAAATACTGGGAAATTAGACAACACTTTTCTATAACCTATTAGTCAAAGAGGGCATTGCAGAGGAAATTAGTAAATATTTTGAACTGAATGAAAATGTAAACACAATATATCAAAATTTGAGGGATGTGCCTAAAAGCAGTGTTTTCATGGAAATTTATAGCTTTGAATGCTTATATTAGAAATGAAGAAAGTCCCAAGTCAGTAGTTGAAACTCCTGACACCAATAAATAAGAAAAGAAGAGCAAGATACATTCAGAGCAAGCAGAAGTAAGTAAATAAAAATAAGAGATGAAATAATTGAAACTACAAACAGAAAAGCAATAGAAAAAACAATGAATTCAACCAAAATTTAAGTGCTTGAAAGATGACTAGAACTGATAAACCTCTAGCCAGAGTAAACATAAAGAGGGGAGATACATATTACTAATATCAAGACAAATGAGGAAACATTACTACAGATCTTACAGATATTAAAAGTCACTCTATGATCAATCTGACACTTTAGATGACATAGAGCAATCTCTAGAAAGACACAAACTACCAAAACTCACTCAAGAAATAAAAAACTTCAATTAAAGAAATTTAATGCATACTTTAAAGCCATTCAAAAAAGAAAACTCCAAGCCTGGATAATTTCACTGGTGAATTCTACCAAACATTTAAAGATGAAATGGCATCAAGTTTGTGCCATCTTTTCCAGAAAGTAGAAGAGAAGGGATAATTTCCCAAGTTATTTTATGAGGCCATCATTATCCTGATACTGAAACCAGAGGGAAAAGTACAATAAATCAGTATCCCTAATGAACACAGACACACAAATTCTCAACCAAATGTTCACAATTAGAATCCAGAAATAAATAAAAGAAATAATATACCATGAACAAGCAGGTTTTATCCCACAAAGGTAAGGTTAATCTTTTTTGCGGGGGGAGGGTCAGGTCACTCTGTTGCCCAGGTGGGAATGCAGTGGCATGATCATGGCTCACCACAGCCTCAAACTCCTGGGCTCAAGCAATCCTCTCACCTCAGCCTCCCAAGTTGCTAGGACTACAGACACACGCCACCATGCCCAGCTAATTTTCTTTTCTTTTTTTTTCTTTTTCTTTTTCTATTTTTTTTATTTCTATTTTTATTTTTTTTGGTAGACATGCAGTCTCACTATGTTACCCAGGCCTGTGCTCAAGCAGTTCTCTCGCCTTAGCTTCCCAAAGTTCTGGGATTACAGACATGAGCCACCGCACCTGGTCCAGTTTAATCTTTAAAATTGAATAAATGTAATTCATAATATTAGTGATATCAAGAAGAAACACCATATTATCCTACCAATTCTTGTAGAAAAAGCATTTGACAACATTCAACATCCACTTACCATTTTTAAAAAACTCTCGGCACACTAAGAGAAAGGAACTATCTCAGTCTGATAAATAGCATCTACATAATGCCTATGGCTAACCTAATGGAGAAAGACTGCATGTTTTCCCCACTAAGATTGGAAACAGGGCAAAGATGCCTGTTCTCACCACTCCTACACAATTGATTTTCAGGTTTGGAAGGAAAAAAACTTGTAAGGTAGCTCTCTTTTCACTTCCTTAGTTAACGTGTTTACTAGGCTGAATATAAGAATATAAAACAGGCTTGGGCTCAGAGGCTCAGCCTGTAATCCCAGCACTTTGGGAAGCCAAAGTGAGTGGATTGCATGAACCCACGGTTTCAACAACTGCCTGGGCAACTAGGCAAAACCTCCTCTCTACAATAAATCAAAAATTAGCAGGTGTGGTAGCCCACACCTGTAGTTCCAGCTACTTGGAGGCTGAGGTGGAAGAATCACCAGAGCCCAACAGGTCGACGCTGGGGTGGCCATGAACATGCCACTGCCCTCCATCCTGGGCGACAGAGTAAGACTCCAACTCAAAAAAAAAATAATATATATATATATATATATATATATATATATATATATATATATATATATATATAAAGCATAATTCCATTCCTCATTAACCAGTACTGTTAAATGAGTACTTGATGCAAAAATTGACAATTTAAACGAACACAATTTTACTCAAGCAGTACACAAAACATGCTGTTCACAAAACATGCTATGTTGTTTTATTTCTACATATCTTTCACTAAGCTCTCACTGCTGACTTTTCTTTTTATATGCTTTTTATATACACCTTTTCTTGCATCCTCACCCAGCCTTCAATCTCTCTATAATTCCTTGCTTATTCTTCAAACTCAGCTCAGACTTCACCTATAGAGAGGCCTTCCAGAGAAAATTAAGAGTTCATTCTTTTCTGTCTTGGCTCTTATGGTCTCTTGAACATATTTTAATTGTAATAAATCACACTAAACAATAATCATATCAATGTGGCTTCTGTTTTCCATAAAGCGTCCATGTTACTGGCAAGAACATATTGCTTACTTATAGCTGGAAAAACTTGTAAATTGCTGTAGTTCAAAATTAAGCAAGTCAAGAGTAGACTCGTACATGAGTTTAGGAAATTATTAGGAAGGCTTTTAGAAATTACTTAAGATATCTTCTGGCATCTTTAATATTACACGCTCAGGTCAGTTTTCCTAAAGCTTCTCAATTTAAAGCAGGTATCTAAAGAGTATCTACATCTATGATTCTTGTCTTTAAAATACAGACTAAGATAACCAAAAATGTAATCAAGGAATATGAGGATGAAGACATAAAAAATGAAAGGAATGAAGTCATGGTATTACTTCAAACGTTACAGAAGACCCCATTGCTTCTTAAAGAACTTGAAAAGGTAAAGTTATTCCATGACTGGTATTGCCCAGAGCTTTACTCACCTTCCCTGCCAATAATTTATTGGTGGTACTACTAATTCAATGGATAGTCTTGTAAAATAGAAGGCTAAAAGGGGAGGAGAGCTTGTGAAACTGCAACGGCAAGCAATTCATAGGGCGTTTGAGGTTATTGTTATGGTTGACCTATAATCAGTGCTTCAGTACATTGTGGGTTGTTTTGTTTTTTAATTTTCTCAGATTTACTTTAAGTGTCCTCCTATAAAAGCTGTAAGAAACATTTCCCTTGTAGTCAAAAGCTCAGAGTGCTTTGGATTACTTGGATTAAATGGAGTTGGAAAAACCACCACATTCAAAATGTTGATTGGAGAGGCGATCATCACCTCTGGGGTTGGGTTCATTGATGGCATTAGCATCACTAAAAATATCAGAAATGTATTTCTCATCCTAGTCACTAACTCAGTGCTTTGAAGAGAGGAGATAACCAGGCAAGTAAGTGGGGACACGGAAGGGAAGCTGAGAGCATTGATAAAGAAATATTATTTTCTCAAAAGTAACAGACTCTAGAGACAGTAACAGGCATAATAATATACTGCGTTTGGAGAAAGTTAAGCATTCTTTCTGGCTGAAGCAAAATATAAGTATCTGTAAATGGATCAAACTGGAAAGAGGAAGAGCAGTAATTACATTTAACTGCTGTGACGTAACTAATGTTTGAAATAAAACTGATTAGGAAAAGTAGTCACTGAAGTAGGATTCAGGCTTCATGTGGATATGGGTTATAAGGAAAAGAAAGGACCTAAGATGTTGTCCAGGTTTCTATCCTGAGCTTGTGAATGGGTGAAAGTTCCATTCGCCGAGATAGTAGATGCAAGAGATGAGTGTGTTTGGAAGAGGATATGTTGAGTTTAAGATGTCTGTGACCCATTCAACTAGGAGAATAACCAGTGGACAGTTGGAACCTATAGCAGTGAATTGATATAGAGATATAAATTTTGGATTCATTAAAGTACTGGTGACATTTAAACGGTGAAAACTGATGAAATAATATATCAGAAGTGTGTATAATAATGAGAAGAAAGATGTGGACTAGATTTTGAGGATTGTCAACCTTTCTAAGATATGGAGAGGAAGAATAACAGGAGAAGAAATTGGGAAGGATTAGTGAGCTAGGAGGAAAATCCAGATAGAGTTTTCTCACACAAACCATGTGAGGAGAAATTTTTACTTGGAGGAAATGAAATAGAAATCCCATGCATTATAGGTCCAAAAAGTGTCCACTGGACATCACTAAAGCCTGGATGCAGTGGGATGACAAATAGATAAATGTGAAGTGAGAAATAATGAGCATGCCCCCAACATTGAAGAAAGGCAACCATGAAACAAAGGGCAGAGAAAGAATTACACTCAGAGTTTGAGTAGATGCCAAGGACAGTGTTGTATTTTTTTGGCAACTAGAGCATATTTAAATGGTGAGGAAAGGCAGTAAAAAAAATTTAAAAACAGCAACAGGAGCTGGGTGAGAGAGGAAGGAATTCATGCATATAGAACATAAATCAAAACAATTTTTAAAAGCATAAAAGTAGCAAGTCTTGATTCTTCTCCTACCTACTTTTGCCTCATCCCTTCCTAACTGCACACAAAAAGGTAACCACTTTATTATTCCACAGTTTTTTATGTATATAACAATAAATATAAAGATCTATTTTACTAGACAAAACATAGTATACTACATACAATCTTCTGGGCCTTGTCAAATTGCTTTCCATATGTGGTTATGTAAATTTGCATTATACCAACAATATTAGAGAGTGCTTGATTCTCTATACTGACCACAGCAGACTGTGTGCTCTGTCTTTTGGATTTTTCCTAATCTGGTAGGGTTTTCTTAAATATGCTTTTCCTTAATTTTCTTTTTGATTGACACAATAATTGTACATATTAATGGGACACATATAATGTTTGATACATATAATTATAGTGATCATATCAGGATAACTGAGATGATATTCATCATCTTAAACATTTATCATTTATTTGTGTTGGAAACATTTAATATCCTCCTTCTAGCTGTTTGAAACTGTAGAACATATTATTGTTAACTGTAGCCATCCTACAGTGGTATCAAACACTAGAACTTGCTCCTCCTATCTTGCCATAATTTTGTATACCTTAATAAATCTCTTCCCATTCCCACCTCCCCCTACCCCTCCCAGCCTCTAGTTTCCTCTGTTCTACTTTTTTCTCTTATGAGATCAACTTTTTGCTTCCTCATATGAGTAAGAACATATGGTGTTTAACTTTTTGATTTTTAGTTTTTTTCTCTTCTTATGTGAAGTTACATAGCTTTCATAATACACTTAAAACTTATTTACATTTGCATTCGTGTGAATAGTCTATTCTTTTTTTTTTTTTTTTTTTTTTGAGTTGGAGTCTCACTCTGTCGCCCAGACTGGAGTACAGTGGCCACTCCCGGCCACCGCAGCCTCCACTTGCTGGGCTCCAGTGATCCTTCCACCTCAGCCTTCCAAGTAGCCGGAATTACAGGCATGCACTATCACGCCCGGCTGATTTTTTGATTTATTGTAGAGATGAGGTCTCACTGCCCAGGTGGGTGTCGAACCCATGGGCTCAGGCAATCCACTCACCTCAGCCTCCCAAAGGAGCTGGATTACAGGCTGAGTCACCGAGCCCAGCCAAATCTTTTATATATGTTTTAATTTTGACATTTTCTTTATTAATTTTTTTAAATTCTTCATATTTTCTGATGTATGTAATACAAGTTGCAAAAACATTTTGTTTGCATCCTGACTTTGCTCATATTATTTTTGACCTGCAGAAACTTTTAGGTAGGTAAATATACCAATCTTCTCTTTTATGTACTTCATTCTAAGTCATTGCTATGGTGAAACTCACTAGCCAAAGGTCACTAGAAACGTACCTATAGGCAAACAAAGTTAGGTTTATTTATCTTGCTGCAGCACAGGAAAGTACACACTAGAGGAATGGGGATCAGGGAAAGAGGAGAGGGACTTATTACAAGATATGTGGTCTTGTTCTGGGGATGAGAAAAGTGATGATTGGAGGCTGTCAGGAAGTAGGGGAAATTTGCTGATGGTTGGTTTTTTTTTTTTTAAGTCGGAGTCTCACGCTCACGGCCACTGCAGCCTCTACCTCCTGGGCTCAGGTGATCCTTCCGCCTCAGCCTTCCAAGTAGCTGGAACTACAGGCACGTGCCACCATGCCCAGCTAATTTTTTTTTTTAATTTTTTGTAGAGATGAGGCCTCTTCAAGTTGCCCAGGCTGGTCTCAAACTCATGGGCTCAAGTAATCCTCTCACCTCGGCCTCCCAGAGTGCTGGGATTACAGGCGTGAACCACTGCACCCAGCCGATGGCTGGTATTTTTAACAAGGAGGCAGAAATATTAAAACAAGGTTAGAGATGTCATTTGGGTTAGTCAAAAGAGAGAATTGTTTATTTTTGTGATTGCAGGTATCCTTTTCTCTGTCTTTGTTTTAGGTATAGTCATAGAGTGGGCATTTTTCTATCTTGTTCCATTAAGTTGTTGCCTTGACTAATTATTGTTTAGTCTATGAGAACTATTTATGTTCTGCCTAAAACAATATATGTGTCCAAGATAAAATTTGTTGTTAGATGATGTTACAAAATTAACTGTTTATTTTCATTTTTGATTGTTTTTCAGAAGAATGGTTGTTAAAAATTTCAGCTTGTAATCCCACGCCTTTGGAGGCTGAGGTGAGTGGATTGCCTGAGCCCGCGGGTTCGAGACCCACCTGGGCAATTGGTGAGACCTCATCTCTACAATAAATAAAAAATGAGCCGGGTGTGGTAGCACACGCCTGTAGTTCCAGCTACTTGGAAGGCTGAGGCGGAAGGATCGCCGGAGCCCAGCAGGTCGAGGCTGCGGTGGCTGGGAGCGGTCACTGCACTCCAGTCTGGGCGACAGAGTGAGACTCCAACGCAAAAAAAAAAAAAAAAAATTGTCAAAAGCAGTTGGGCTCGGTGGCTCAGACTGTAATCCCAGCACTTTGGGAGGCCAAGGCGAGTTGGATTGCCTGAGCCCACGAGTTTGAGACCAGTCGGGCAACTTGGCGAGATCTCGTCTCTACAATAAATAAATTTTAAAAATTAGCCAGGCATGGTAGCGCACGCCTGTAGTTCCGGCTACTTGGAAGGTGAAGGTGGAAAGATCACCTGAGCCTAGCTATTCCCCATTAATCACTTATTTTCATTGTATTGGTGTTCTCTTTGCTTTTTATCCATTTCATAATTTTTACCAAACTCTAGATGTTTGACTCAACTTGTTGGCTAACTGACTTTACACTTTTAATTTATTAACTTGTGCACTTATTGCCTACATTTATATTAATGTTTCTATTTCCTTCTATTCATTTTGGGTTTTTTTCTAATTCTGGTGCTTAAGTTCATTTTATTCTTTCTTTTTTTATAAAGATTAGTATACAGAATTATACATTACTCCCTGATTGTTGAATAATAGTATCTCATAAGCTCTGGCATAGTTTTTAGAAATTTTTAAATTATCAATTGAAAGTTGATACATTTTTAAATTACCAATTAAATGAGGTTTTATTTTCTGAACAGGTTTTATTTTATCACTTCTTTAATAAGTTTTTAATAAATAATTGATATACAGTGGAAAGAACATATTTAAATTGCACAACTTGATAAATTTTGACAAATATATATAACCACAAAACCATCACACAAGCAAGACAGTCAGCGTATCTAACACTCCCAACAGTTTTTGTGTGTCCCTTTGTAATCACTCCCTCCTGCTTCTCCTCACCCTCTCCTCCTTAGGCAACCACTGGTGTACTTTCTGCCACTGTGCATTAATATGCATTTTATAGAGTTCTTTCATTCAGCATAACTGCTTTGAAATTTATCCATGTTGTTTCATGTATTTTGGTCAGTTCTTTGTATTACTAAGCTGCATTCTATTGAATGGATACACCATAATTTGTTTATTCATTTACCTGTTAATGGGAATTTTTGGATTGTTTCCAGTTTGTGAATATTACAAATAAAACTACCTTTACTTTTAAAGAACATTTTTGCTGGATATAAAAGTCTGCACTTCAAAAATGTGCTACTGTCTTCTAGTTTCCAAAGTTAGAAGTCAGCAGAAATTTATTTATTTATTTATTTTGCAAAAACTTGTATTGTTTCCTCCCTGGATGCATTTAAGATTTTCTCTTTTTTTGGTTTTCAGAAGTTTGACTACATTATTTTGAGCATGGCTTTCTTCATTATTATCCTTCTTGGGATTCACCGAGCTTTTTGAATCTATAAATTTATGTTTTCCACAAAATGTGGGAAATATTCAACAAAAATATTTATGTTCCTCAATTATTTCTTTTCTTTCTGGGAGTCCAGTTTTACATATGTTAGTTCTTTTAGTCTTGTACCACACAGAGATACTGTGGCTCTGTTAGTTTTTTCTGCATTTTTTAGGCTAATTAGTTTATATAGGTTTACTTTTAAATTTAAGTCCTTCTTCTTTTATCTCCAACCTAATATTAATTCTGTCCAGTGAATTTTTCACATCAGATATTAAAATTTTTAGTTTAGGAATTTCCATTCGGTTCCTTAATACGGTTTCTATTTCTGCAGTGATTTCCTATCTTTTTATTATAAGCACTTTTTTAGTTTTCCTTACTATTTTTGAGCATAGTTATAAGAGTTTATTTGAAATTCTTTTCTAGTTATTAAAGTAGTTTGGTCATTTTGGGGTCAGTCTTCACTGAGTGTCTTTTCTTTAAAGAAAAGGCAAAAATAGGCAAGAGGTAATGGTTGTCTGTTTCTTCATTTGTCTATTAATTTTGAATTCTCTCCTGGATGCTGTGCAAAGTACACCGTAGAGAATTTTGATTCTGTAATATGCCTTCACAAAGTTTTAAAATATTTTCAACAGACATTGAAGATGGGGGAACTCACACTATAAACTCTGTTTTAGACATAAGCTGGTATCTCAGCTTAGTTCTTTTAGCATTAACTTGGCCAAAGTATATATAAAAGTATAACATTTGCATATAAATACATGAATATATAGTTATATATGCTTTATACATAATATTTGCATATATATGGCTTATCATTGTTATCTTTGGGAGGGTTGGTCCAATAGAAGTTACTTGGCCATTACTGAAAGTAGAATCCTATGTTATTTTAATGTATAGAATGGTTTTTTCTAATAATATTTAAATAGGCAAATTCATCTAACCAAAAAAATATATATATATATTTCTTGGGCACACAGTAGTGTACAACAGATATATATACAAATTCTAGTAAGAAATGTTATTATTGCATTTTACTTCATGAATTCTGTAAGGATTCTGTAGACTAGAAAGGAAGTAATTCTTGGTAGGTGCTCCAAGGGTAGCAAACCTTAGTATAATGAACTAGAAAACTCAGGTCATCTACTTCATCCATGTGAACTGTTTGTTCAGTGGAATAGTTTATATGGTCTAATGCTTATGAATACCCTCTTGATTCAGGTTAGATAAAAAATTAGCTATTGTCCTCAATCTGACTCCGTGCTGAACCACATGACAGGTCGGGAATTGATGATCATGTATATCAGGCTGTTGGGGGGGGGTCCCTGAGCCAAACATTTACAAGTATGTGGAAGCCTTTTTGTATTCATTGCTCCTGGAAAGCTATGCTGATGAGTTTGTTTGCACATACAGGTAAGACATCATGCTGTTGCAATTATTAAGCTACCTACCTGTATTTCTACTCTTTATGATGAATGCCTGCAAATTCAACCTAAGCCTCTCTGTCACACAAGGGCAGTAACTATGAAATAACCTAATGTCAGCTGGGCTCAGTGGCTCAGCCTGTAATCCCAGCACTTTGGGAAGCTGAGGTGTGTGGATTGCCTGAGCCCGTGGGTTCAAGACCCACCCAGGTAACTTGGCGAGACCTCGTCTCTACAATAAATCAAAAATTAACCGGGCATGGTAGTATGCACCTGTAGTTCCAGATACTTAGAAAGCTGAGGTGGAAGGATGACTAGAACCCAGCAGGTCGAGGCTGCGGTGGCCAGGAACATGCCACTGCACTCCAGTCTGGGCGACAGAGTGAGACTCCAACACAAAAAAAAAAAAAGAAAAGAAATAACCTAATGTCAAGGTTCAGGTATCAGGAATAAGGCAGATCCCATTTGTATGAAGTTAATCTTTTGCAGAAATTAGCCTTTGCATTTCTTTTATTATTTATTTATTTGTTTGTTTATTTATTTATTTATTTTTTGAGCAATCCTGCCGCCTCAGTCTTCCAAGTAGCCGGAACTACAGGCTTGTGCTACCATGTCCGGCTAATTTTTGATTTATTGTAGAGATGAGGTCTCACCAAGTTGGCCAGGCTGATCTCGAACCTGTGGTCTCAGGCAATTCATTTGCCTCAGCCTCTCAAAGTGCTGGGATTACAGACTGAGCCACCAAGCCCGGCTTAGCCTTTGCATTTCAAAAAAGAACACCTTCATCCCTGTCTTTTGCCTTCCAAAAACAAAAGTATTTCCCAAATAACGATGAAAAAACAAAATACCCAAAAAATGCAATTTTGATGAAAATGAGTTGATATACACACTTGAACCAGCTGCTTTGTTAGTCATAACAAATTAGCATTCTAGATGTATGAGCTAATTATGTCCTATTAATTAATGACATGTAAATCCTTGTCTTTTTCTTTCTCATGCACTTACTGTCTTCTTTTTAGACCATAAAGTAAAGGATGCAAATGTAGACTGAATGCTGCTATTGCCCTAATGGGAAAGTCTTCAGTTGTCTTCTTGAATGAGCCATCTACTGGCATGGACCCAATAGCCCAGCACTTGCCCTGGGATACAGTTAAATGGAGCTGTAAAACTGGTAAAGCTGTCATCATAACTTCCCACAGGTATGATCTATTGAGAGTCTTGGTTGGAAGTTATAAGGTGCTACAATGGGTATGGGATGGAATTTGTTGGATCCAGGAATATGATTTAGAACTTATCTAAACATATGAGCTACAGAGGAGGGACCATGGTTAGGAAATGAACCCGCTAAAGGGTTCAGCTAAGAATCCTCTGTTGATTTCTGGAACCAAGAATTCAGAGAAGATAGAAAGTTAGGGAACTGTTCCTATCGTGGATTTAGGCATCAACTACTTTGAATTTTAAAATCTCTTCCTAAGCATGTTCTCAGTGGTAATCATCTGCAACACAAAAGCTTCCAATTCCAAGCCTTATAATTCTGGCTCTGTTGGAAATACAGAATTTGTCCTTAAAAGGAATCTCTAGCTCTATCTCCTTTGTCCCCCTAGCATGCAAGAATGTGAGGCCCTCTGTACTAGGTTGACCATCATGGTAAAGGGAAGGTTCACATGCCTAGGCACACCTCAGCACCTCAAGAAAAAATTTGGTAATATATACACTCTGGTGGCTAAGATTAAGATTGATGCAGATGAAGATAAAGTAAAAGAGTTCAAAGAATTCATTGAAACAACTTTCCCAAGTAATATACGTTGCACTAATTTGTAGCACTTAAGTTATATTTCTTGTTCTGCCACATGTCCTCGATAATTTTTTCAATAAGTTATTGATGTTTATTGAGCATCCATATTAAGCTTCTTTTGAATAATTATCTCTATGAACTTATTCCTGATTATGCTGAGAAGCTTTTACGAGATAGCAGAGGCTCTCACCAATCTTTATATGAACCAACCAGTAAGATAAAAGTGTTCACATGTTTTCATCTAGAGTTAAATTATTGAAGGTAAGTCTCTATTATTTATCCTTGGTCATTCATTCAGTTTCCCCTTAACATGTATCCTTTTCCTTTTTCTGATCCCTGAACCAGGCAATGCTTATGAAATACAAACAAAAACAATAAACCCTTTATTCCCCTTTCAAAGAAATAATCCAGATGTATGACACATAAAAATCAATAATTCTGCTCTTATGTGCTAACTTCAGTAAGCACCTTTCTGTGCACATAGTACAATAGCACAGTCATTTGCAGCAAGCATTTATTTATTTCTATCTCCACTACTTTTTTGTATACATATAAGGGGTACAAGTGCAATTTTATTACATGGCTATATTGTATAGTAGCGAAGCCTGGGCTTTTAGTGTAGCCATCACCCAAATAATGTACATTGTACCCATTAAGTAATTTCTCATCACCCACCCTTAGCCACCATTCAGTCTTCTGGGTCTCCATTGTCTATCACTCCACACTCTTATGTCCATGTATGCACATTATTTAGATCCCACATATAGTGAGAACAGACAGTATTTGACTTTCTGTTTCTGAGTTATTTCACTTAAGATAAAGGCCGCTAATTCCATCCATGTTCTTGCAGAAGACATGGTTTCATTCTTTTTAGTGGCTGAATGATATTCTATTATACATTTATACCACATTTTATTTATCCAATCATCCATTGATGGACACTTAGGTTGATTCCATATCTTTGCTATTGTGAATAGTACTGCAATAAACATGTGAGTGCATGTACCTTTTTGATAGTATTTTTTTCCTTTGGGTAAATACTCAGCATATTCCGCTACTACATTATAATCATTAAACAAAGATATGGCAAGTTTTAAAATCATTTTGGCTTAATTAGTCTCCATCTTGAATGGTGATTCTGTCAACAGTGTGGTATCCAGATTGTCAAGGTTCAAGATGAAAAGCACGGAGGCTATAGCAATGGTGAAGCAATAAATGGTACTGACCTGCACTAAGGAAATGACAGTAAGAATGAAAAGAGGGAATGGAGATGATTGATTAATAGATGATAGATAGATAGATAGATAGATAGATAGATAGATAGATAGATAGATGGATGATAGAGGAATGGGTAATTCAAGAGGAGAAACCATTACATGGAAAAGATAATTAATTCAGTATTAATTACATTAATTATAAGGTGCTTATGAGCTATTCAGATTAATATGTTCACTAGGCAGTTGAATTTTCTTCTAAAATTATTCATTCATTTAATAATATTTATGGAGAATTGACTGTACCTAATGTTAAAGATCCTAAGTTAACCATGCAAAGAATCATGTATACTCTAAGCCAATCTAACATCCTGCATAGCCTGAAAGGGAAAGAGGACACAAAACGCTGAGGACAGACTTGTTCTGAAGGAGGTGAATACAATAGCTTGGTTGTAAAACATGGTCTGATACAATATGTCTAAATATAAGATCCGAATCTACCGATCTTTCTCTATACTATCTTTGAGTAAATTCTCTGTTTCATATATAGCTTCCTACATTTAAAGATAGCAGAATAGAAAGGAATCAGTATGTAACCTATATATAAAGATCATCCAGAAAAGGAGGAAATAAAAATATATAAAACATGAAAGGTGACTTGAATATACATTTAGTCTAAGATCAACTCTAGGGATTGGAAAAACAAATTTAAGTGCTTCTCCCTAATGGCAAAGAATGTTAGAGAAAATGTAATATTAGCCAGGCGCAGTGGCTCACACTGATAATCCCAGCATTTTGGGAGGTGGAGGCGAGAGGACTGCCTGAACTCAGGAGTTCAAGACCAACCTGAGTAACATGGCAAGACCTCATCTTTACAATTAAAAAAAAAATTAGCTGGGTGCATGCCTGTGGTTCCAGCTACTTGGAAGGCTGAGGAGGAAGGATCACCTAAGCCCAGCAGGTTGAGGCTGCAATGGACATGAGTGTGCCACTGCACTTCAGCCTAGGTGACAGAGGGAGACTCAGATTCAAAAAAAAGAGAGAGAGAAAAGAAAATGCATTATTTTAAAAGACCACAAAGAAAAGAGTTCCTTTTTCTACCTCATTGCAGATCATATTCTCACAAAGGTTCTATCATTAAAATAAAAATACATACAGAAAAACATAAAGTTAAATTGCTTTTTAATAATTTGCTTGCAATCTGAAAAAAAGTGAGATAAAATTGAAAGAACCGCAAGCCTTCACATGTCTTGCTGCTTCTTCCCTCTTGCCGGGAACTCCAGCCTCATCTGGGCTCGACATGGACCCCAACTGCTCCTGTACCTCTGGTGACTCCCGTGCCTGTGCTAGCTCCTGCAAGTGCAAAGAGTGCAGATGCACGTCCTGCAAGAAAAGCTGCTGCTCCTGCTGCCCCGTGGGCTGTGCCAAGTGTGCCCAGGGCTGTGTCTGCAAAGAGGCATTGGACAAGAGCAGCCACTGCACCTGATGTCAGAAGGGCCTGATTCCAGATGGAGATAGAAGGACATGTACAAACCTGGTTGTTGTTGTTGTTGTTGTTGTTGTTGTTGTTGTTGTTTTGAGTTGGAGTCTCACTCTGTTGCCCAGACTGGAGTGCAGTGGCCGCTCCCGGCCACCGCAGCCTCGACCTGCTGGGCGCCGGCGATCCTTCCGCCTCAGCCTTCCAAGTAGCCGGAATTACAGGCATGTGCTACCACGCCCAGCTGATTTTTTGATTTATTGTAGAGATGAGGTCTCGCTGCCCAGGCGGGTCTCAAACCCGCGGGCTCAGGCAATCCACTCACCTCAGCCTCCCAAAGGCGCAGGATTACAGGCTGAGCCACCGAGCCCGGCTCGTTGTTGTTTTTTATACTACTCTATCCCATTTACTACATGATTTTAAAAATGTGTAACTAATAATAAAAGTTGTTGACTTTTTTAAAAATTGGAAGAACCAAAACAGAACGAGAAAAAAATTATCAAGCTGAAACTTGATAGTGAGCAATAATGAAATACAAAATCTGGTATTCTCTGAAGCAAACTCCAACACCAATACTGGTATAAGAGATGAAACTTATTGCAAGGTGGTTAGATTAGCCTGAGATTCTCACATTAAGCAAGGACCTCCAAGAAATTAACAAATGCTCCAGTTTCCACTCTAGCAGGCAAGAAGCTTGGGATTTCCACTCTGTCCTAACAAGTAAAAACCTGAGTAAATTGAAAAATCAAAGACTCTTCTTAGATCTATAAGAGAAGTGAGGCCGGGCTCAGTGTAATCCCGCGCCTTTGGGAGATTGAGGTGAGTAGATTGCCTGAGCCCGTGGGTTTGAGATCCACCTGGGCAACTTGGCGAGACCTCATTTCTACAATAAATCAAAAATTAGCCGGGCATGGTAGCGCGTGCCTGTAGTTCCAGCTACTTGGAAGGCTGAGGCGGAAGGATCGCCGGAGCCCAGCAGGTCGAGGCTGCAGTGGCCGGGAGCAGCCACTGCACTCCAGTCTAGGCGACAGAGTGAGACTCCAACTCAAAAAAAAAAAAGAGAGAGAAGTGAGGTTATAAGGCAAACAACTGCTCCCAAAATTGGGGAGACAGACAAATACAGAGAAACACAATATACATGAGTAAAAACCCAAGTGCTAAAATCTCCACAGGAATCAGTGCCCAGGTAAAGAAAATTGAACTGTAATTGATGAATTGACGGAGGCTCCCTATGGACAAGTGTGAGACATAAAAAATTCAGATGATCTAGTCTTGGGGGTGGGGGAGAATCCCACACTTTTATCTCCTGGAACTCTTCTAAGTTCTCATAGTGAATATTAGAGAAAAATCCCCTCATGATTCTTGCAGAGAGTGGAGGAACCATTTTTTAAATACACCAACATTCTGTTCTTCTTAGCAAGATTTGCTCTCAGGAGAAACTATTTAGCCAGAACCTAACATGCTGGGGTTTATCAGAGCCTCACAGACCTGGGGAAGGGAAATACCCAACTCCAACCCACTCTAGCCAACCTATCCCACCTAACGGGAATAGGAGGTCTGAGAGGCACAGTGACTTTCACAGTTCAGAAGCACAGATGACAAAAAGACTAAGACCTAATCATAGGACTGTACCTTGAGTCTCTTGCTCCTACACCTTACCACCATATTACCAAAATCCTATCAACAGCAACTTCTTTTGCCCAGTAAATTATGCATGACTACCAAAATATACTAAAAGACAAAAAAAAACACCACAGTTTGAATAGCAGAGCAAGCCTCAGAACCAGACTAAGAAATAACGGAATTGTCAGAGAATCTAAAACAATTATGATTAATGGATACTAAGAGCTCTAATGGATGAAGTATACAGCATGGAGATGGACAATATAAACAAAGAGATGGAAATTCTAGGAAAGAGTCAATAATGAATTCTAGAGATCAAAAACACAGAATAGATATAAAGAATGCCTTTGGTGGACATATTAGTAGAATTGGTACAGC
The DNA here is from genome assembly GCA_027257055.1 of Cephalopachus bancanus. NCBI lineage: Eukaryota > Metazoa > Chordata > Mammalia > Primates > Tarsiidae > Cephalopachus > Cephalopachus bancanus. The sequence continues at coordinate 377,939 of JAPVLO010000354.1, forward strand.
TGCAGACAATCTCTGAGCTTGGGGATAACGCAATGAAAACCTTCAACACCAGAAATCTAACAATAACAACAACAAAAGAACAGAATGTCTAAGAACTGTGAGATAACTACAAAACATGTTTAACATACATATATTGGGAATAACAGAAACAAGTAAAAGGAATAGAAAGAATATTTGAAACAATAATGACTGAGAATTCTTCAGTTTTACATCAGACACCAGGCCGGGCGTAGTGGCTCATGCCTGTAATCCCTGTACTTTGGGAGGCCAAGGTGAGAGGATTGCCTGAGCCCAGGGGTTCAAGACCAGCCTGGGCAACTTACAGTTGATTTACAATAAATCAAGAAAAATTAGCTGGGCGTGGTGGTGCATGCCTATAGTTCCAGCTATGTGGAAGGCTGAAGTGGAAGGATCACGTGAGCCCAGGAGATCGAGGCTGCAGTGGCCATGAGCATGCCACTGCACTCCAGCCTGGGTGACAGAGTGAGACTTTAACTCAAAAAAAAAAGAAAAATCAGACACCAAGCCACAGATCCAGGAAACTCTTAGAACACCAAGCAAGATAAATGACAAAAAATAATAATAAATTACAACTAGACACATCATGTTAAAAATATAGGAAGCCAAATATAACAACAACAACAACAAAATCCTGGTAGAAGTCAGAAGAAAAAAACACCTTGCCTATAGCAAAGCAAAGATAAGAATTACTTATGACTTTCTCAGAAACCATTCAAGCAAGAAAAAAATTGAACGAAATATTTAAAGTGTGGAGAGATTTTTTAGAAACGCTAGAATTTGGTACCCTGTGAAATTATCCTTCAAATAAAGATATTCTCAGACAAACAAAAATTGAGGAAATTTGTTGCAAGTAGACCGGCTTTACAAGAAATGTTAAAAGTTATTTAAAGGGAAAGAAAATTATATAGGTCAGAAACTTGGACCTACACAAAGAAAAAAAGAATAGGTGAAGATAAAAATGAAAACTGCTTTTTTGTTATTAATTGATCTAAGAGATAAGTTTTTTAGATAATAATAGCATTGTGATAATGTATGTGTGTGTGTGTATAGGTTTATGTAAGTTTATATATAAATGAAATGAATAAATGAATGACAGTGATGATTCAAGGGACAGGAGGATGGAATTATAGTGTTATTATAAGGTACTCACTAAACATGAAGTAATATAGTGTCATTTGGACCAGGCACGGGTGGCTCATGCCTGTAATCCCAGCACTTTGGAAGGCGGAGGTGAGAGAATTGCCTGAGCTCAGGGGTTTGAGACCAACCTGAGCAACATGGCGAGACCTAGTCTCTAAATAAGTCATAAAAAATTAGCCAGACATGGTGGCGCATGCCTGTAGTTCCACTGCCCTCCAGCCTGGGCAACAGAGTGAGACTCTGACTCCAAAAAATATATATATATGTATATATATATGTGCATATACATATATGTAGTGTTATTTGAAAGTGGATTTGGATTAATTATAAATAGCTGTATATTGCAAACTCTAGGTCAACTACTAAAAAATGTTTTTAAAAAGGAAGTATAACTGATATACTATGAAAGGAGAGAATATGGAATAATATAATATGTTCAATTAAACCCATAAAAGGCAGAAAAGGAGTGGAAGACAAAGATAGGAACAGACAACAGAGATAATTAGAATATCCCTATACCTATTAAAGAAACTGAGCCAATCATTTGTAACATTATTAAACAGAGCACCAGGCCCAGATAAGATCACTGGTAAATTCTACCAAACATTTAAGAAAGGAATTATACCAATTCTCTATAATATCTTTCCAAAGATACAAGCAGAGGAAATATTGCCTAATTTATTATATGAACCAGCATTATGCTAATATGAAAAACAAATATCACAAGAAAAGACTAATATCACAAATATCACAAGAAAAGACTACAGACTAATATCTCTCATAAACATAGATGCAAAAATCCTTAACCAAATATTAACCACAATGAGATACCACTGCACTAGGATACTAGGATGACTGTAAGTCAGTGATGGAAAATAACAAGTATTGGTGACATGTAGGGAATTTGGAACCCTTGTGCATTACTGGTGCGAATATAAAATGGAGCAGCCACTATGAAAAATGTTTGAAGCTGGGCGCAGTGGTTCACACCAGTAATTCTAGCACTCTGGGAGGCTGACGTGAGAGGATTGCCTGAGCCCAGGGGTGTGAGAACAGCTTGGGCAACTTGGCGAGACCTCATCTCTACAATAAATCAAAAATAAGCCAGGCATAGTGACACACTCCTGTAGTTCCAGCTACTTGGAAGACTGAGACAGAAGGATCACCTGAACCCAGCAGGTTGAGGATGTGGTGGCCATTGAGCAGCTACTACACTCCAGCTTGGGCAACAAAGTGAAACTCCAACTCAAAAAAAAAAAAAAAAGAAAGAAAAAAGTTTGAGTTTCTCAAAACTTTAAACATAAAATTACCATATGATCCAAAATAACTGAAAGAAGAAACTCAGATTGTATACCAGTGTCCATGGCAACATTATTTACAATAGCCAAAATGTAGAGAAAAACAAATTGTGATATATACACAAAATGAAATGCTATTCTATTATGGGGAATGAAATTTTGATATATGGTACAACTTGGATGTGTCTTGAAAATACTATGCTTAGTAAAAATAAGCCAGATACAGAAGGACAAATATTTTGTGACTGCAATTACATGAGTTACCTAGAAAAGGCAAATTCATAGAGACAGAAAGCAGGCTAGAGATTACCAAGAGATGGTGGGGGTTGAAAGAAGGAGAATGATTGCTTAATGGGTACGGCATTTTGTTGGGAGCCGGCCACGGAGGCCCACTGAGCATTAGGGATCAGGAAGGGCCGTTGACCCCAATGCGTTCGGGAGCTGTTGACCCAATTTCCTCCCCCTTTCTACTCAGCACTATAACCAGAATAAGCTCCTGTAAGCTCAAAACATAAAAACTCTGAGACCAGGATGAACACAAGCTAACTTTAGAAGCTCATTGTTCCCATTCTTCCACAAACTGCAGTTTTGGCTTTCATACAACTTACAATTCAAACTCGGGTCACATCTAAGAGCCTTAGTATTGGTCACAGCCTTCTGGGTCATGATCTTAGGATTTAGTGAAGTTGAATAAGGTGTAAATTATAGAATATAGTTTTAGAAGACAGTCATTTTGTTAAAAGAATGCAGCTAGGTTACTTGCAGGTAGCCCAATATGAACTTTAGACTGGGCCACATTTCAAACATTCTGGGATGGGCCACTTTAGGTTATAAAGTAAGTACTTAAGTTTCTATAGAATTGTTTAACTTGATATTAGTATAAATCAACTTAGGATGAAAAAGGTTTATAGGATAGGTCAGTCACAGATTAAGGTTAGCCTTTGTTATGGGATTTTTAGGTTATCATTTAACTTGGTATTAGTATAAGTTAGCATAGGACGAAAAGGATTTATAGGCAGTCATGGATTAAGGTTTAACATCTTTTATGGGATTATACCTGAAAGAACATCTGGTGGGTGAGGGATGCCCCTCAAAAACACCTGGCTTTGTGTATAAAAGACCTGTTGTAATTCCCAATTAATGGCTTCTGCACTAGACAGGGGTCCAGCCTCTTTCTCTCTCCCTCTTTCTTCTTCCCCCCAATCGCTGACACCGTCTCCACCTTTGGGGTACCCTGAACCCAGCAGGAGCTGGACTCCCGCAGCATTTCTGTTGTGGTTGAAGTTTTGAGTAAATATAACGATGATGGGAATGGGAATGTAATTAATGCCACTGAACCGTATACTTACAAATGGTTAAAATATAAATACCATGTATATTTTACCACAATAAAAATTATCAATAAATTAGATACTATCAAAAATTAACAAGAAGCTGGGCTCGGTGGCTCAGTCTGTAATCCCACACTTTGGGAGGCTGAGGTGAGTGGATTGCCTGAGCCCGTGGGTTTGGGACCCGCCTGGGCAACTTGGCAACACCTCATCTCTACAATAAATCAAAAAAAAAATCAGCCAGGCGTGGTAGCACATGCCTGTAATTTTGGCTACTTGGAAGCCTGAGGTCAAGGCGGCGGTGGCCGGGAGGGGCCATTGCACTCCAGTGTGGGCGACAGAATGAGACACCAACTCAAAAAAAAAAAAAAAAAATTAACAAAGTAGACTGAGGAAGCTCCCTTCTTTTCCTGGTTTACTATGACTCTTCTTTGTTAATGAATGTTGAATTTTATCTGTTTTTATACGTCTATCAAAATGATGATGTAATTTTGCCCTTTGTTTCCTCCTAATGTAGTAATTTTACATTGGTTGATTTTTTTTTTAATTTTTTATGGTTGATTTTTTTAATGTTGACCAATCTTGTATTTCTGGACTAAATCCCACTCAGTTATGATGTATCCTCTTTTTCCATATTGGATTCAGTTTGCTAATGTTTGATAAGTATATTTGCATCAATGCTCAGAAGATATATTGATCTGTAACTTTCCTTTCTTGTAATTAGTGTTTCATAATTTTAGGAACAAGGCTATGCTCATCTCATAAAATGAACTGTAAAATGTATTCTCTTTTTCTACTCCTGAGAAATCTAATAGAAATGCATATATAAGTTCACCAAAAACTATGTATAGGATTGTTTATTGAAGCACTATTTACAAAAGCAAAAACGTAGGAGAATGAAAATGTCCATCAACGGTGGAATGAATAAGTAAATCACAGCCTGTTCATAGTGGAATGGAATATGATTCAGCCCACTGAAGTGAAATATACATACACAATGGAATACTATACATCAATGAAAATGCAAATCTACAACAAGATAGCAAACAACTCAAACATAAAATTGAAAGAGACAAAAAGCCAAACACAAGAGAGTACTAACTGCATGATTTGTATAAAGTTACACTTGTTCACTTTGTACAGTTCATTGAGCTGCATAACTATGAGTTAAATACTTTGCTGTATTATGTAATACTTTAGTGAAGAATTTTTGCATATTTATGATTATATGCTTTGTTTTGTGTACTTGATACTTCAATAAATAGTTTTCTTGAAGAATGAGCAAAACATTTGAAAAAAATAAAACCTTCAGAGATGAAAACGTAGTTACTGAAATTAAAATCAAATGACTAGCCAGGTGCAGTGGCTCATGCCTGTAATTCCAACACTTTGGGAGGTAAGGTAAGAGATTACCTGACTCCATGGGTGTGAGACCAACCTAGGCAACATGGCAAGACCTAGTCCCTATAATAAATAAAAAAATTAGGCAAGTGTGGTGGTGCACGCCTGTAGTTCCAGCTACTTGGGAGGCTGAGGCAGAAGGATCACCTGAGCCCAGCAGATCAATGCTGTAGTGGCCATGAGCATGCCACTTCACTCCAGCCTCAATGACAGAGTGAGATTCCAACTCAAATAAATAAATAAATAAAATGACTAAGGTATGGCAAATATTTATGGCTACCTACTTTTGAATCTTTCCAAATATCTCACAAAAACAGATCAAATAGAATGGTAAAATTACCTGGAACCAACCATGCTGTCCATCAAAAGAGGACTGAATTTTTAAAATGTGGTACATATATGCGATGGAATACTACACAGCCATAAAAAACAAAATCATGAATTTCGCAGCAACCTGGATGGAACTAGAGTCTATAATACTGAGTGATCTCTCACAGAAACAAAGATCTGAGTATCACATGTTCTCACTCATATAGTGGACCTTAAACATCTACCATAATACTATAAAAAAAGGACTGACAGTGGGAAACTATGGGGGGGTAGGGAGAGGAAGGGAGGTGGGACTAATGGTAGTCAATATCTGTCTGGGGATGGGGAGACACCCCTTATTAACAAGGGTGCCTGAACAATGCACATTTGTATACCTAACCCTTAACTGTACCCCACAATTTTATAATAAAAAATGTTAAAAAAAAAAAGAATGGTAAAATTGAAAACTCATGGATAACATCTGTAACAAAAATTAGTATAACCCCACAAACTTCAGAATATAAGCAGGTAAACTGAAACCACTGACAGCAACAAGACTCAAGCACAATCAGCAGTTATGCTGGACATAGCTAAGAGAAGAGAAAGAATAGTTTTATATTCCTATCAGTCTAGAAATTGGTGGTTTGGAGGGAACAGTTTTTATACTGAAAAAATAACCAAAACAGCTAGTAAACATATAAAAATGTGCTCAGCATTTTTAATCCCCTTGGTAACACAAATTAAAATTTGTAATAAGATGCCACTGTACATCCAACAGAATGATTAAAATTCAGGAGATTGGCCAAATCAAGTGTGGTACAGATGTGGATAAATGGGGCAGTTGTAAATGGCTGGTTGGAATGTAAAACACTTGAAAATTTAGGGCAATATCTGCTAATGTGAAAGATACTCAAACCTCTGCACCCAGCACTTCCACTCCTAGGAAAATAAATTCACATAGCATAGGTAGAGAAGGTTCAAAACAAAATTGTATGTAATCACCCAAACTGGAATCTGTATTAGTTATCTATTGCTACATATTAAATTACCAAAACAAATTAGTGACCTTAAACAGTAAATATTCACTATCTCATAGTTTCTATGGCTTAGCAGCGGGGTCTGGCTCAAGATCTCTCATGTGGTTGCAATAAAGCTGTTGGCTGAGACTTCAATCACTTGATGGCTCACTGAGATTGAGGATCCACTTACACTGACTCACTTGACTGTGGATAGTTCCTTATAATCTGCACCTCTCCAGAGAACTGTTTGAGTGTCCTCACAACGTAGTGGCCAGCTTTCTCCACTGCAGATGACACTGAAGAGAGCAAAATGGAAACCACAGTGTCTTTTATGACTAATCTCAGACTCTGTTATTTCTGTAATAGTCTATTGTTTACACAGGTGAGTCCTATTTAATGGGGAGTGAATTAGACAATGGTGTGACTACTAGGAGACAGGGGTTTGGGGCCACCTAGGAGGCTGGATACCACACCATATGTCCATCAACAGCAGAGATGTCGTCATATACTGGAAACTTTATGTAGTGACATGAATGAAGTATAGCATGACAACATGGGTGAGTGAAAGGAGCCCGGTAAAAAGAATATACACTGTGTGATTGCATTGATATAAAGTACAGAGAAAAGCCCAAACTTCACCTGTATGCAGTCTACTTATGTAGTTAATCCTCACTTGTACCCCACATCTCTATAATAAAATAAATTAAAAACAAACATCTGCAGATACAGTAGGGAAATATAAAAATAAAGTACAGAGAGGTCAAAACCAAATTATAGTATTTAAGTTCTATACTTAGGCAGTAATACTATAAATAATAGCAAAAAAATGTTTACCATAAAAATGAGGATAGTGATTGTCTTCAAGGAGGAGGAAATGAATCTAGGAAGCAACACATAGGTGGCTTCTAGAGTGCTGGGTCTCAGTTACATGTTTGTTAAGTTTACTGTAATTCACTAGGCTATAGGTATGTTTGATATATTTTTCACAATGAAAATATTTAAATTTTTTAAATTATTCAAGGAGACTATGTATGAACTCATTACAAAAGAAAATCACTATTTTTGATATAAAACTTATTTCTTTAAAACATTTTAATACCAGTTATATTTCATTTGCAATTATCTCCAAGTATGTGATAATAAATCTGAATACATCCTATCAATTAGGAATGGCTACAATATTACTATCTTATTTCCAAAAGCTGTAATATCTCATTGCTCCAGTGAATGTCTTCATATTTGTGTTTCATATACATGAATTTTCTCTTAGTCTTAGGAGATTAGGATTTATAATTTTAGAATGAAGTGTGCTTAGTGATGAGAATAGCAGAGATCCTACCCTACACACACACACAAACAACTGCAAGAAGAAACCATACACAAATTTTATGAGCATAGTTTCAGGACCATGTTGACGAATAGAGTTCTACAGAAAATTAGGATTCATATAAGTCTTGGGTTTTACAAAATGACTATGTGAGCTACCCACTTTTCCATGCCTAAGCTACAGGTAATAAGATCATATTCCACAAGGAAGTAAATCTACTGAAATACTTAACAAGGCCATGTATATTAAAGAGTACAGGCTTCGGAATTCTGTCATATTTTGTATTAACTGCATATATTTTTTTTCTTTCATTGGTGTGGATAATTGGAATGGGATTTACTTGGGAATATATATATTTGAGTCAGAGTCTCATTCTGTCACCCAGGCTAGAGTACAGTGGCACACTCACGGCCACCACAGCCTCGACTTGCTGGGCTCAGGCAACCCTTCTGCCTCAGCCTTCCAAGTAGCTGGAACTACAAGCATGCACCACCACACCCAACTTATCTGTTTTATGATTTATTGTAGAGATGAGGTCTCACCAAGTTGCCCAGGCTGGTCTCAAACCCCTGGGCTCAGGCAATCCTCTCACCTCAGCCTTCCAAGTGCTGAGATTACAGGCATGTACCACCGCACCCGGCTTGAGAATATTTGTAAACTCTATCAGATACTGGGCCCCTATTCATTACTCATCTGTCAAAGTCTTTTCTTTCCTAGGTAGCATCATAAAACAGGAGTATCGAGGAATTATTGGCTACCACATTCCCAGCAAGGAAATTTTCTGGGGAAAGGTGATTGCAGAAAGCATGCCCTTCTAACATTATGTGTTAATAGAGGACTACTAGCACCACTTTCCAAAGGCCACTGTAGTTTGTTTAATTGATTGAGACTTAAATTAACCTAAATTCTATTATTATTCCATACCCATCAAGAGAATGGGAATGGAGAACTCTTCTCTGTTTTTCAATCATCTTTTCCTTCTATTTCTGTTTTTTTTTTTTCCCTGAGCATAAACTTGGCAAGATTTAGGATAGTAGGGTGAGGAAAAGGTTTATCTGAGGATATTGCAATGGTAAACTTCACCATTTTTTTTTTTCTTCTAAAGGTGTTTAGTATTTTGGAGGAAGCCAAAGTGCTATTCAATATAGACGACTATTCCATCAGTCAGATAACACTGGAACAAATCTTCCTGACCTTTGCTAATACTGATAAAATGGAAAATAATCAGTAAATAAAGCTGCCATGAGATTTGGATCGAATCAGTGACCCTTCTGTCTTTCTTAGAATAGTGCCTGCAATTAAATACATAGAGGTCTCTCCCTCCCCACTCCCCCTTCACATCCAATTGAATCTCCAATGATGAAAGTTTGTCATCTTTAGAGATTAAGGTGAGTGACCTATTGTCAAGAACTGTGACAGGTCTAAGATTTTACCCTACTTGGACATGAACAAGTTAGTGTGCCACAGTTTCATGGATGTGCAGAAGACATGAAAATTCTGGGTCAAAGTTAGAGGACTTTATTATAGCAGTAGCAGTAGTCAGATTATAATAAATTGTGTCAGTTACCCAATCCCTAATTCTCATCAGTCAACACAAAGAGAGCCAGATGAAGCCTGTGGTGTTATAGGAGAGGAGCCCTGAGTTTATGGAATCTAAATCTTTTATAATGGTTACTAAGTAAACTCACCCAACCTTTGCTTGGGTAGGACACATTCTTATAATACTTACCATTCAAGAGATCTTCCCTTTGATCCAGAGGAAGATAGTCTGTCTCTTCAAAGGTGGTTTTCTCTACAATTATGTTTGCAAAAATAGTCTGGAACGAAAAGGCAATCAATACATCTCTCTTTTTTTATTCTTTCCCTAAAACTCAGAGGTCTCCATTAAATGTTTTCACTCTCAATTTATACCATAATGCGAGAGACCATGAAGAATTGTCTCCTGACAAATATCCATCCCTCATTTATATGCCTTCTGGCAAATTTCCCCATGAGAATGCCACTCCATCAGTTATTTTGATTAATCTGAGATTGGAACTAACTTTAATTTGTATCGTACAATGTTTAATAAAACTCTAAGCAGCAGGATAAAGCCAACCTGCATTATTTGACCTCAGTCATTCCCCCAGGGGTCCACATTCAACTAGCTTAACAATTGGGTCTATTCTGGAAAGCCTAAAACAATTTGGCTCTATTCTGGAAAGTGAAGTAGCTTTCTCCTTACATTTCTCTATTGACCTTTCTACTTGGTTTGAGGCATTAATCAGGTACAGCGCAATGTATTAGTGATTACACAGACTGCATGCTGGCCTACAAGGAGGAAGTCTAGGGAAGTTCTACCATCCTAAACCACCTTGGCCATGGGAGTCTGACTTGAATGCCTTCTTTAATGCCTCCCAAAGTTGAGTTGACATTTCCTTAAACACCTGAAGGTGCAAGCCAGTGGTTTGTTTGTTTGTTTATGATTTTTTTGAGTTGGAGTCTCACTCCATCGTCTATGCTGGAGTTCAGTGCACGCTCACAGCCGCCCAGCATCGACCTGCTGGGCTCCGGTGATCCTTCCGCCTGAGCCTTCCAAGTAGCCGGAACTACAGGCGCACATTGCTACACCCGGCTAAGTTTTGATTTATTGTAGAGACGCGGTCTCGCCAAGTTGCCCAGGCTGGTCTCGAACCCGCGGGCTCAGGCAATCCACTTGCCTCAGCCTCCCAAAATGCTGGGATTACAGGCTGAGCCACTGAAGCCAGCGTTTTTTGAGGGAATACAAGTTAACACCTGACTTTCATGTAATAGTATGATCCTGAAGATGTACATGGTGCCCCTGGAAAGTGTTATTTACAGTTATTGGTACTCACCAAGTGGGAACCATGTCAGCCGGAAAACACAAGTTGGCAATGCCTCAAACATATCCTACTGGCCAACTTGTAAGCTGTATGAGCTTGTTTTTGGAGGGAATTTTTAAGGACAATCCATCCAATCTCTCCTATTTGTCTATGTCAAAAGCCAGGTGGCATTAATCTTGACCAGGCTGTTACCCAGAAGGTGAACCAATCAGGCCCATTCAGGATACATAAAGAAGTATTGTGTCCAGGAATGGTCAGGGCAAAATTCCAAATTTTCAAAGTAACTCCCTAACTCCATGCCTCTTTCATCTAGATCTTTACCAAGGAAATTACTGAAAGGGATGATCCTTTTCTTGGAACAGCTACTTTAGATGATCAAAATGCCTCACTAAAGCATGTGGACCAGAAGAAAGTAAAAGTGATAGAGTTGGAAATCTTTGTGAGTTTCAATGCTGTACAATACCAGATACCTGAGGATGGTAGGGAGTATAGAAGGTCCATTGAAGATTTTGACTTTCAGCCCATAGTTATGTAACTTTTGTGGTAAAAGGTTCACCTTCACAAATTGCAAATAGTTCAGAAAGTCAAATACACACCACAGATTAGTTTCAAGAATTAATCTAGAATAATTCTAATGAATAACCATTAAACTTTAATGAACCTAGGAATCTTCTTGTTTTTAGTAGTAGACTTGATATTTTTAGGATAGTTTTAGGTTTACTTTTGTATTACAATAGGATCTTTTTTAAATGAAAACTCTGATTCAAAAATCTGGGGTCAGGCCTGAGAGTCTGCATTTTCAAAATTCTCCCAGGTGGTGATAATGTTGGTGCTGACTGATTGATCATACTTTGAGAAGCATAGCTACTTTAGGGGTATAATTTTTTTATTATTGTATGTGCCTACAAAAACTTCAAAGCAACAAGCCAATGCAGAAATAGAAGCAATACCCAACTTGTAAATAGACAACTTATAAATGATTCATGTCTAAATGACTGCCACTGTCCTGGTCCTTACTCCAGTGGCAAGGTCAGTCTTCAGAGATGAGAGGATAAAATAAAATATTTAGAGAGATCTACACTTTAAAAAGCATTGACTGGGACAACCCCTTCAGTTTCCCTCCCACCGTGGGAGCTTTTCTGTCCTCTCAATAAATCCTTCTTTCTCAAAAAAAAAAAAAAATCATTGACTAAGGCCTGGTTCAAGCCTGTAATCCCAGCATTTTAGGAGACTGAAGTTAGAGGATTGCCTGAGCTCAGGTGTTCGAGAACAGCCTGGGTAACTTGATGAGACCTCATCTCTACAATAAATCAAAAAATAAGCTGGGTGTGGTAGTGCATACCTATACTTCCAGCTGCTTGGAAGGCTGAGGTGGAAGGATGACCTGAGCCCAGCAGGTGGAGGTTGCAGTGGCCATGAGTGTGCCACTGCACTCCAGTCTGGGTGACAGAGTAAGACTCCAACTCAAAAAAAAAAAGCACTGACTGAAAGGAAAACTAGTACTTGGCTTGCATAGCAAATTCTCTCTTTCTCTCTCAATTCAAAGGGTACACGTGCAGGATTTGTTACATAGGAATATTGCATGATGGTAGACTTGAGCTTCTACTGAGCCCATCACCCAGGTGGTGGACATGGTACCTAATGGGTAGTTTTTGCCCCTTACTCCCTCCCTAATTTAAGAGTGCCTGTGTCTGTTGTTCCCATCCTTGTGCCGTGTGTATACAGTCTTTAACTCCTGCTTATGAGGGAGAACATATAATATTTAGTTTTCTGTTTCTGTGATAATTTACTCAGGATGGTAGTCTCTAATGATATCCATGTTGCTGCAAAGGACATGATTTTGTTCTTTTTTATGGCTTTGTAGTAGTCCATGGTGTATATGTACAAAATTTTTTCTTTATCCAGTTTACCATTCATGGGCACCTAGTTTGGTTCCATGTTTTGCTATTGGAGATAATGCTACAAAAAGCATGAGCATGCAGGTGTCTTTTTGGTAGAGTGATTTGTGCTCCTTTGGGTATACACCCAGTAATGAGATTGCTGGGTTGAGTGTTAACTCTATTTTTAGTTCTTTGAGAAATCTCCCAATGCCTAGCAGAATTTTCTGTATACACACACATACCTCTTATACTCTGTCTTTCCTTCTCTCTGGTATACTATGCGAAAGCCTATCACCTAGAAAAGCATCCAATTATTTTTATTGCAAAATTTTGTAGAGGAGTATATAAACAGCACAGAACACTGAAAAGAACTTTAACTTAGAAGTCAAACTCGAAATTCTATTCTTTTTTTTTTTTTTGCCATTAATTAGCTTTGTGACTTTGGTGAAGTCATTTACCATTCTTGGTTCTCAATTTCATAATCACTAAAATCAGAGGTTTGGAATACATCGTTAAGATCTTTCTATTGAGCCAGGCTCAGTGGCTCAGCCTGTAATCCCGCGCCTTGGGAGGCTGAGATGAGTGAATTGCCTGAGCCTGTGGGTTCGAGACCTGCCTGGACAACTTGGCGAGACCTCATCTCTACAATAAATTTTTTTTTTAAATTAGCTGGGCATGGTAGCGCGCGCCTGTAGTTCCAGCTACGTGGAAGGCTGAGGCAGAAGGATCGCCAGAGCCCAGCAGGTTGAGGCTGCGGTGGCCGGGAGCGGCCACTGCACTCCAGTCTGAGCGACAGAGTAAGACTCACAAAAAAAAAAAAAAAAAAAAAGATCTTTCTATCACTAATGTTGTAGGTCTGTTATATCATCTGATTATGTTACTTTCCTCCTGAATGGTCAGCTTTGCTGAGAAAATGGAATTTTGATTTGAGAGTAGAGAAAGTATAAATTATTGAACATTTTTTGAAGAAAAGTGAAGGAAAGAAGACCTTGGTAGAAAACTGTAAGGGGGAAACTTTGAACAACAAAAATTTACTGAGTCCTAGGTAGCCCTTAGATAGTCAGTCTAAAAGTCAAAAACAAGAAAAAAAATCTAAGTAGGAACATGAAAGGTTGTACAATTAAGGAAGAAACACACTTTATGAAATTACTCCAGTCAAGTCATTAAATAAATTAACAAATGATTAAACAAAAACAACAGTAACAACAAACTCCAGAAGTGGAAGAAGGATTCGTATCCAGAGTTGCTACCATATATTATCTAAAATAAAATGTACAATATATATATTTTTTAATGGTAAAGTGTGACATACACAGGAAAAAACAAAGCTAGCAATAAAAACTTTGAGGGAGCCAGATGTTAGATTATTCAAAATATGGTTAAAGAACAATAGGACACCATATTTAAAGAATTAAAGGAAGTGATGATACAATAATTTATCAAATAGAAATATCAATAAAGGAATAATTATAAAGAAGAAATTTATAGAAATTTTGGAGTTGAGAAATACAGTAACTAAAATGAAAACCTACAAAGAAGATCAACAGGAGATCTGAGATGGTTAAAATAAAAGAATCGGTGAATGTTTGCTGTATTCTCCGCTGATTCTGTGCTCTGTTGTTCTCTTGGGAAGCACAATGGAATATTATGCAGCCATAAAGAAGGACAAATATATGAACTTCACAGCAACTTGGATGGATTTGGAGTCTATCATACTCTGTGATCTATCACAGAAACAAAGAACAGAGTACCATATGTTCTCACTCATAAGCAGACCTTGAACAATTATAATACTATAAGAAAGCATTTGGCAGTAATGGGAAACTGTCGGGGGGGTTGGGATTGACAGTTGAGGGAAACTGCTAGGGGAGGGAGGGGGCATACCTTATCAACAAGGGTACCTGCATAATCAATGTTTGCATACCTAACCCTGAATTGTGCCCCACAACTTTTTTTTTTTATCAATATTTTTTATTTTGATATTGTGGGGTACAGTTAAGGAATCGCCACACTGCTTTCCACAGAGGTTGCACTAGTTTACACTCCCACCAACAGTGTAGAAGTGTTCCCTTTTCGCCACACCCTCTCCAGCAGCTGTTATTTTTTGAGTTGTTGATAATTGCCATTCTGACTGGAGTTAGGTGGTATCTCAGTGTGGTTTTGATTTGCATCTCCCTGATGATTAATGAGCATTTCTTCATGTGTCTGTTGGCTGCTCAGATGTCTTCCTTTGTGAAGTGTCTGTTCATATCTTTTGCCCACTTTATAATGGGGTTGTTTGTTTTTTTTCTTTTCAGCATGTTTGAGTTCCTTGTAGATCCAAGATGTTAAGCCTTTGTCAGACCTGGAGATGGCAAATACTTTTCCCCAGTCTGTAGGCTGTCTTCCTGCTCTCTTGATGGTTTCTTTGGCTTTGCAGAAGCTTGTCAGTTTAATAAGGTCCCACTTGTCTCTCTTATACCTTATGGCCAGTGGCTTTCAAGTTTTGTTCAGGAAATGGATGCCAGTTCCAATTTCCATGAGGGTATGTCCTTCATTTTCTAAGGTTCTTATGGTTTGAGGTTTTACATTTAGGTCTCTGATCCATTTGTAGTTTATTTTTGTGTATGGGGATAGATAGGGGTCCTGATTCAATCTTCTGCATGTGGTCAGCCAGTTTTCCCAGCACCATTTACTGAATAGGTTCTCCTCTCCCCAGTGGCACGTGGTGGAGGCTTTGTCGAAGATGAGTTGGTTGAGAAATTGAGGTCTTGCCTCTGGAAGCTCAATTCTATTCCATTGGTCTATATGCCTGTTCATATACCAATACCAAGCTGTTTTGTTGATTGTAGTTTTATAGTAAAGTTTGAAGTCTGGTAATGTGATACCACCTGCTTTTTTTTTTTTGCTGAGGATTGTTCTGGCTATTCTTGGTCGTTTGTGTTTCCATATGAATTCCTGTGTTATTTTTTCTAGGTCTGAGAAGAATGTTGCTGGTAATCTGATGGGTATTGCATTGAATTTGTAGCTTGCCTTAGGTAAGATGGACATCTTCACAACGTTGATTCTTCCAATCCATGAGCATGGGATATTTTTCCACTTGTTTGTGTCATCTTTCATTTCTTTGAGCAGAGTTTTATAGTTCTCATTGTAAAGGTCTTTCACGTCTCTGGTTAGGAAGATGCCAAGGTATTTCATTTTTTTTGTGGCTATTGAGAATGGGATTGTGCTTCTTATTTGGGTTTCTGCTTGTTTATTATTGGTATAAAGAAATGCGATTGTCTTTTGCACATTTATTTTATATCCTGAGACTTTGCCAAAGGCCTTTATCAGTGTAAGGTGGTTTTTGACAAATTCTATTAGGTTTTCAAGGTATACGATCATGTCATCTGCAAAGAGAGATAATTTGACTTCCTCTTTTCCTATATGGATATGCCTGATTGCCTTCTCTTCTCTGATTGCTCTAGCCAGTACTTCCAATACTATATTGAACAGGAGGGGTGAGAGTGGGTATCCCCGTCTTGTTCCAGTTTTCAGGGGAAATGGTTCCAATTTTTGTCTGTTTAGAAGTATGCTGGCTGTAGGTTTCTCGTAGATGGCTTTTACTACTTTAAAGTATGTTCCCTGTATGCCTAGATGTTCAAGGGTTTTTATCAAGAAGGGGTGCTGGATTTTATCAAAAGCTTTTTCTGCATCTAATGATATAATCATGTGGTTTTTGTTTTGACATCTGTTGATGTATTTAATTACATTTATTGTTTTACGAATGTTGAACTAGCCTTGCGTCCCAGTGATGAAACCTACTTGTTCATAATGGATGATTTTAGAGATGTGTTGTTGAATCCGGTTTGCTAGGATCATGTTGAGAATTTTAACGTCTATGTTCATCAAAGATATTGGCCTGTAGTTCTCTTTTTTTGTTAGATCTTTAGCTGGCTTGGCTATCAATGTGATGTTAGCTTCATAAAATGATTTGGGGAGGATTCCATCTTTCCCAATAACTTGAAATAGCTTCAGTAGGATTGGAATCAGTTCCTCCTTAAATGTCTTGTAGAATTCTGCTGGAAAGCCATCTGGTCCGGGGCTTTTTTTTGTAGGTAGTTTTCTTATTACATAGTCAATTTCCTTGATTGTTATTGGTCTAGTCAATTTCTTCTTGTTTCAACCTAGGCAGGTTGTGTGATGACAGAAAGTCCTCCATTTCCTTGAGGTTTTCAAGTTTGTTTCCATACAAGTGTACATAGTCGTCTCTGATGATCTTTTGTATTTCTTCAGGGTCAGATGTGACTTCATCTTTTGTGTTTCTGATTGTGCTTATTTGGGTTTTTTCTTTCTTTTTCTTGGTCAGTCTAGCTAGGGGACCATCAATCTTGTTTATCCTTTCGAAGAACCAGCTTTTTGTTTCATTGATTTTTTGTATTATCTTTTTGTCTTCTATGTCCTGGACTTGGGCTTTTATTTTGGTGATCTGGATTCTTCTGCTGAAATTAGGGTTTTTGTGGTCTTCCTTTTCCAGCTTCCTTAGGTGGCTTGTTAGGCTATTAATTTGTGCTCCTTCCATTTTCTTCATGTGTGTTTGTAGGGATATAAATTACCCTCTTACTACAGTTTTAAGGTGTCTCAGAGATTTTGGTAAGATGTTTCTTCATTTTCATTTGTTTCCAGGTATCTTTTGATCTGTTTTGATTTCATCATTGATCCAGGAGTTGTTTAGCATCATGCTGCTTAGTGACCATGTCTTTGTGGGTTTTGGGGGGACCTTGTTGGTGTTGTTTATTTTTATTCCACTTTGGTCCGAGAAGGTGCATGGTATAATTTCGGTCCTTTAAAATTTGCTTATGCTTGATTTATGGCCAATAATGTGGTCGATCTTGGAATATATCCCGTGTGGTGATGAGTAGAATGTGTATTCTCTGGTCTTTGGATGGAGTGTTCTGTAGGTATCAATTAAGTCCATTTGGTCCAGAGTCACATTGAGGTTCCAGATCTCATTGCTGATTTTTTGTCCCGAAGATCTGTCGAGGGTTGTGAGTGGGGTATTAAAGTCCCCAGTTATGATGGTGTTAGAGACAATATCTTTCTTTAGTTTTCCTAGGAGTTGCTTTATAAAAGTTGGTACACCTATGTTAGGTGCATGTATGTTTAGGATAGATATTTCATGTTGATGGAGTGAACCTTTTATCATTATGTAGTGGCCCTCTGTATCTTTTTTAATTTTTGATAGCTTAAATGGTATTTTGTCTGAAATTAGGATTGCGACTCCTCCTTTCTTTTGTGTTCCATTCGCCTGGAAATTTGTTTCCCATCCTCTTACTTTGAGTCTGTGCATGTCCTTTCTAGTGAGATGGGTCTCTTGAAGGCAGTATATTGTTGCCTGGTGATATTTTATCCATTTTGCCATTCTGTCTTTTCAGTGGTGCGTTTAGTCCATTCACATTCAGGCTAATTATTGAAATGTGAGAGTTCATCCATCATAGAGTTCTTATAGAGTTGTTCTTCCACTTGGCTTATTGTCTTTGTTTTTGGGGTTGGTTCATGTGTATTTTATTCTTTTTCCTGTACTCTTGTGAAGAACATTGCTCCTTTTTTCCCCTTTTCTTCTGTGTTTAGTACTTTAAGTGTTTCATGTAGTGGTGGTTTGGTGGCAGCATAAATTCTTAGGGATTGGATATCTGGGAAAGATTTTAATTCTCACTCGCTGATGAAGCTTAATCTGGCAGGGTAGGTTATTCTTGGTTGAGATTGTTTATCTTTTAGGACTTTGAGGACAGGGCTCCAAGCTCTCCTGGCCTGCAGGGTTTCTGTAGATAAATCTGCTGCTATTCTAATTGGTTTTCCATGGTAGGTGATCTGGCCTTTTTCTCTTGCTGCCTTTAGGATTTTTTCTTTTATGCCTACTTTGTTTAGATGAATTATTATGTGTCTAGGAGTTGGTTTTCTCATTTATTGTCTTGCAGGGGTTCTCTGGATCTCTTGTGTTTGAATTTTTGCATCATTGATTAGATAAGGGAGGTTTTCTTGAATGATCTCATGGAAGGTTTGCTCCAATGTGGTCTCTGTCTCTCTTTCTGCCTCAGGCACGCCAATTACTCTTAGGTTAGGCCTCTTGAGGTAATCACTCATCTCTTGAAGGTTTTTTTCTGTCTTTTTGAGCTTGTTTTCTGTGTTTTTGCGAGTTTGGGTGAGTTCTATATTTTGGTCCTCAAGCTCTGGGATTCTTTCTTCTGCTTGGGTAATTCTGCTTTCCATGCTTATCAGTTTATTATTTATTTCATTCACAGTATTCTTTATTACTGTTATCTCAGATATCAGCTCCTTTCTAGTTTCTTCTTGAGTCTCCTCAATTCTTTTTAATTTCTCCATTAATATCTTGATGTCTAGGTTTGTATTTTGAGACCAGTCATTCTGGGGGGTCTTCATTGTTTGCATTCCGAAGTCAGTTTTCTCAGTGTCTGCCCTCCCAGGAATCTGGGAGAAACCAGTATTCTTCTTTTGGTTTTCTTTATTTGTGTAGATTTTTCTCTCTCATCCCTTAGTGGATACAATTCCTTGAGTTCTAATCTCTAGCGTCTCCCCTCTGTTTTTGTTGCAGGCAGGCAGTCTGTTAGCTTGTTGCCTGGGAGATCTGTGACACTGGTCTCTATTCAGCCTAGAGGAGGGGCTTTGTCTCCTGTTTAATGACATCACCGTGGGAATCAAGTTGGAGGCTCTGATAGGTGGGCAGGGTGATGCGATGTAAATATGCCTTGAAAATGGCAGAGGTGGTAGTTTTACTTTCACTTTTAGGTATGCTCCTGTGGGACTCTAGGTGGAACCAGCTGCACAGCTGGAGTGGGGGAGAGGGCCGGGCGTTTCTTCCTCTGGAGCTGGAAGCCTGCGATTGGCACCTTAAGCCAGCTTGGGGTTCTGCCCCCTTACACAGGCTTGTGGTCACACACTGAGTGCCTCAGCCAGGGTGGGCCCAGGGCTTCAGATCTCCAAAGCTCCAGGGGGCAGGTGGTGGCTCTGGGTCCCTCACAGGGCACTTTAGCCAGAAATGGGGCCGGTATCTCTGAGGGGCGGGCACTCAGAGCCTCCCTGGGTAACCAGCAGCTTGGCGCTGGGTGCTGGTCGTGACGATGTAGCCAGGGATGGAGCTGGGATCTGGGATTTGGGATTCCCCAGCCTGCCGAAATAACATATAGTGGAGCAGCCACAGTCTGGCCACAATGTCTGGCCCTGCGTGGGACCAAAAGTCCCCAGGCCTCGTACCAGTGCGGCTGGCAGTAGGCAGGGGGGTGCTGGGAGAAAAGTAATAGTCTTTTTGGGAACTCACGTTCTGAGAGTCTCAGGGATCCACCTATGCCATCGCCATCTTCAGGTCACCTCCCCCCACATTTTTATAATTTTAAAAAGTTTGAAAAAGACACAAAAGCAAAAAAAAAAAAAAAACAGTGAATGTAAAAGATAGACCAAAGAGGCTATGTAATCTAAAGAAAAGAAAACAAAAGCAATGAAGAAAACTGAACAGATCCTCAGAGACCTGTATATCGAAAAAAGCAGTATATCGAAAGAAGTATATATTAAGTATATCGAAAGAAGCAGAAGAGGAGAAAGAAAAGGGAAGAGCATAGAGCTATATGAGTAAAGTTTCGATCTCTCATTAGAATTGAGTTAGCATAAATCTTAAATAGATTCTGACAAGATGTATATTGTACACCCTAGAGCAACCACTAAGAAAAGAGCTCAAAATAACATATTTTGAAAATAAGAGCCTCAGTCTAGGAGGAGTAAGAGAGAAATGAAAGAATACTAGAGATAAACTTGGTTTTAGAATTGTTTTCTGGACCTAGAAAAGACCAAGTTTTCCTTTTCTCATGGCCATCTCTGTTTCCACCACATAGAACTCAGACCAAATTTATTAGTACACAATGTAGCTTGAGCTATAATTTTAAATAGGTTTTAGGACCTATTTGAGAACCTAATCTCCAATGAATACCTAGTTTATTTCTGAAAATTCATTTTAAGCTTCTTACGAATAAATGTAAACTCAACACATTCTCAATCTTATACTCACGTACCAATAAAGACAAGTTTTTAAATCTCTACAGTTTTTAAGAGAAATAAGCCCAAATAGATTAGTTTTTACATATACATAAGCAATGATAATAGGCTTTACTGATGCTGCTTTGAATTCATTGTATTTTGCCTCAGTAGGAAAAAAAAAATCTTTTTTTTTAGGGAAGTTTATAGTCGTGTTTAAGACAATAGTAATTTAAAAATATAATAAAGATTGGGCATGGTGGCTTACATCTGTAATCCCAGCACTTTGGAGGTCATCACAGGAGGATCACTTGAGTCCAGAAGTTTGAGACCAGCCGAGGCAACATACTGAGACCACTATCTCTACAAAAAAATCAATTAGCCAAGTGTGGTGGCAAATGCCTGTAGTCCCAGCTACACAAAAGGCTGAGGTGAGAGGATCGCCTGAGTCCAGGAAGTCAGGGCTGTAGTGAGCTGTACTGTGCCACTGCACTCCAACCTGGCTGACAGAGCAAAACCTCTTACTCAAAAGAAAAAATAAATTTAATAAGGTTTTAAAAAATTATATAGATTAGCCGGGCACAGTTGCTCACACCTTGGGAGACAGAGGCAAGAGGACTGCCTGAGCTCACAGGTTCAAGATCAGACTGGACAACTTGGCAAGACCTCATCTCTACAATAAATAAAAAAATTAGCCAGGTGTTGGTGACACATGCTTGTAGTTCCAGCTACTTGGAAGGCTGAGGTGGAAGGATCACCTGAGCCCAGCAGGTCAAGGCTGCAGTGGCCATAAGCGTGCTACTGCACTCCAGTCTGGGCGACAGAGTGAGACTTCAACTCAAGAAAAGAAAATATATAGATTAATATCATCTGTAGCCAGGCTCGGTGGCTATGCCTGTAATCCCGCGCCTTTGGGAGGCTGAGGTGAGTGTATTGCCTGAGCCCGCGGGTTCGAGACCCACCTGGGCAGTGAGACCTCATCTCTACAATAAATCAAAAAATCAGCTGGGTGTGGTAGTGCATGCCTGTAATTCCGGCTACTTGGAAGGCTGAGGCGGAAGGATCGCCGGCGCCCAGCAGGTCGAGGCTGCAGTGGCCGGGAGCGGCCACTGCACTCCAGTCTGGGCGACAGAGTGAGACTCCAACTCAAAAAAAAAAAAAAAGATATACCACAGAAGGATCCCTGGCTGTGCAATATGCTTCAAGCAAAGCAATTAAGTAGTATCATGCAAAAGAAAGAGCAGTACATCTTTTTAGATGTACCATTATTCTTATTAAAAGATTTTCATTTCCAGCCTTCCTTTCTGACAACTTTCTTATGTATCCCAGTCAGATATGGCCCATGTTGATCTTATCTTTTCCCTAACTGTACTAACAATACTTTGTACCATTGTGCAGGAAAAGGAAACAAAATTAAAGATAGCCTCTATTTTTATTGTAATTTTAACATCTGCAAGGAGAAATCTCAAGTTTGGTGCTGGCTTTACTTGTTAACTAACATTCATCAGTTGATATAAAGTAAGAAAAAAACAATCAAAGCTGTTGACTTACAGTTGTTGAAACATAATTGTTGAGCTCATGGGTTCATTTACAGGATCCTGCTTCAACTATCTTAACCTAACTCTACTCCTGGAACTCCCATTATTTGAAGTTATCTAATGCTGATGTTTTATTGTAGGAATTCCAAGAATGAATTCCTTTTTACATATTTTAAATTGGTTTACTTGTTTGCCATCTAAAATCCCTATTGATGCCATCATTATTTTAAACTTCAAATAATTACTTAAAATCTCTGGCAGGGTGCAGTGGCTTCACACTTGCAATCCCAGCACTTTGGGAGGCTGAGGTAGGAGAATCACTTGAGCTCAGGAGTTTGAGACCAGTCTAAGTAACATAACAAGACCTCGTCTCCACTATATATATATACATACATATGTATATATGTCAAAATTAGCCAGGTGTGGTGGTACACACCTGTAGTCTCAGGTGCTCAGGGGACTAAGGTAGAAGGATTGCTTGAGCCCAGGAGTTTGAGGCTGTGATGAGCTGTGATCATACTGCTGCACTCCAGCCCAGATGACAGTGAGACTCCAACATACACACACACACACACACACACACACACACACACACGTTATACCTAAAGCTCTACGTTTTTTTAAAAAAAATTTATTTTAAAGATGTAGGCTACAACCAGGATTAGGTATAATGTTCATTATGCAGGGACCCTTGTTGATGAGGTGTGCACCCCCCTCCCCTAGCAGTTTCTCACTACTGCCAATCCTTTTCTTACAGTATTACAATAATTGTTCAAGGTCTGCTTATGAGTGAGAATATGTGATACTCAGCTCTTTGTTTCTGCGATAGATCACTTGGTATTACAGACTCTAAGTCCATCCAAGTTGCTGTGAAGTTCACCATTTTGTCCTTTATGGCTTAAAGCTCCACTTCTTCCTTCCCTTTCTGCATCTCTCCCTTCAAAGAGATAACTTCTTTGAATGTATATGTATCATATCCATATTTTTTCATTTTACTATATTTGTTATATATTATTCCATAAGCAACATACAATATTGTTTGGTATGTCTTTAGTTTTACATAAATGCCATTGAACACTAAATGTATCTTTTGCTACCAGAAAGCTTTTTTCATTCAATATTATGTTCTTGAGTTTGTAGATACTGATCTGGCTAGCTTTGTTCATTTTTATCTACTGTAAAATATTCTGAATGAATCCACAATTGATTTAACAACCGTATTTACTTCCTTACTGAAAAGCAGAATTTGTCCATTTTATCCTATTACAAACACTGCTGTGATGAATAACTGAATACATGTTGCCTACTGTACACGTGTGAGAGTGTCCCTGAAATGATACCTAGAAGTGAGATTTATCATTGAATATATACATCTTCATCTTAACTTGATTGTACAAATACATATTCCCATAAGTAGCATATGAAATCACCTGTTTCATACTTGATTGATACAGCCAGGAGAAAAGAAAGAAATGGACTGTTTCCCCAGGCGGAGTGGCTCAAGCCTGTAATCCCAGCACATTGGGAGGCCAAGGTGAGAGGATTGCCTGAGCTCAGGGTTCGAGACCAGCCTGGGCAACTTGGTAAGACCTCAACTCTACAATAAATCAAAAAATTGTCCGAGTGTGGTAACACGTGCCTGTAGTTCCAGTAACTTGGAAGGCTGAAGCATAAGGATTGCTGGGTGATAGAGTGAGACTCCAAATCAAAAAAAAAATTAAAGAAATGGACTGTTTCTCACATTTTCATCAATTTTTTTTCAGTCTTAGATTTTGAGCTTTTTTGTTATTTGATTCTACTTTAATTACATTGCAATCAAAGAATAAGGTAGATATGATATACTTCTATGGGGTTTGTGGGGACTAGTTTTGTAAGCCATCAACAGTCACTGTTAATTTTCCATGGGTGCTAAAAAAAATATTCATATATATATATGTATATATATATATATATATATATATATACACACACACACACACACACACACTCAAATGGTTGAGTGAATGATACTATATATGACAATAGATCAATTAGATCAATCTTGTTAATTGTCTTAATCAAATCCTCTCAATTATTATTATTTTTGCCTGATCTGTCAATTGCTTTATTAAAACCCCTCACTACAATTATAAATTATTTCTCCTACATTTATATGCTTTTAAATTCTTTCATTTTTTTCTTATGTATTTTGAAGTTATATAGGATGTAAATAGTTCAGGGTTGTTGTCTTCCTGATAAATGGTTCCTTTTATAATATTTAGCAAATTATTTTGTCCAAAATAATTTTTGCCTTCTTAGATAATAATATAATTACAACAGGCCAGGCTCAGTGACTCATGCCTGTAATCCCAGTACTTTGGGAGGCTGAGGCAGGAGAATCGCTTGAGGCCAGGCGTTCAAGACCAGCCTGAACAGCAAAGCAAGATCCTATCTCTACAAAAAAAAAAAATGGAAAAATTAGTCAGATGTGGTAGTGTGGTTCCAGTACAGTCCCAGCTATTTGGGAGCTGAGACAGTAGCATCACTTAAGCTACATTGGGAGTTGGGAGCTACATTGAGGCATGATCATGCCTGCCATTTCACTCCAGCCTAGGTGAGAGAGTAAAACCCTGTCTCAAAAAAAAAAAAGAAAAGAAAAGAAAAAAGAAATTGGCTGGGCACAGTGGCTCATGCCTGTAATCTCAGCATTTTGGGAGGCCAAGGTGGGAGGATCGCTTGAGCCCAGGAGTTCAAGACCAGCCTGGACAACATAGCAAGACCTTATCTCTACAAAAAAATCACGCTAATGACTGAGCATGGCAGTGGTACTAGTGGTACTAGGATTTCTCTGACAGTCAACCTTGGCTGGAAGACATCCCAACGGCCTCACCAAACTTTCCTTAGATTCCATAGCCCTCTAGAGTGCTACCTTTCAACTTTTCTTCCTTCTCTTTCTCTTTTTCTTTTTTTTTTTTTGGGTTGGAGTCTCACTCTGTCATACAGACTGGAGTGCAATGGCCGCTCCCGGCCACCGCAGCCTCGACCTGCTGGGCTCCAGCGATCCTTCCGCCTCAGCCTTCCAAATAGCCAGAACTACAGGTGCACGCTACCATGCCCGGCTAATTTTTTATTTATTGCAGAGATGAGGTCTCCCCAAGTTGCTGGAGTGATTCTCGAACCCGCAGGCTCGGGCAATCCACTCATCTCAGCCTCCCAAAGTGCTAGGGTTACAGGCTGAGCCACCGAGCTCAGTCTCTCTTTCTCTTTTACTTGGGGGTCAGAATTTCATTGTCATGTGATGGCTCCCTTAGCCTTACCCAAATTTCTCCCTATTTTCTCTCACAGTTATTTCCATCAATAAAATCTGTCTTGTCAGATTTATCCTGTCTTGGTATCCACTACTCAGAAGACATAGTACTCAAAGTGCTCCAAGAAAACTTGGGGGCACTTTCTCAGGACGTGTGAATAAACCCTAGCAAGGACTTCAGGAAATGGGGCAAACTCACTGATGGCTTTTAGAAGCCTAGAAAAAATTATGGTCAATTCTGAACAAAGCTGAAATGCCTGAGGTTCCCTGGAATGTAGAAGCATAAATAAAGAAGCACTGGGAAGTGGCATGCTTGAATGGATATATTTCATATGGCTAGAAGACCCACCAGAAAAGTATCTTCCACGAGAAGGCTCATACATTCAACAAGGCCATCAGAAATGAAATAATAAAAGAAACACCAGCATCACTAAGAAATTCAGGGATATCTTCCTCTGCAGTCCAAGACCTCCTTGTCAAAAATAGCTTTCGCTACTTGAGTCTTTAAATAATTTAAAAGAAGGAAGACCATACTTACAAAACTTTAGATTTTATTGATATCATGAGGGCTAACTGACCATCATGAGAACTAGAGCATGGATCTCTTCTAAACTCGCTTCCGATGTTCATTCTGAATAAAGTATTAATCCTAAGTCCCTTCCTTTTTTGTTTTTGTAAGTTTATGGCGCAAGTTATCTCTCTTGGATTCTCATCGTCATATCTGACATCAACTGATGACGTGCATATCAAACTTATTATATACAACTAAAATAAAAGTTAAAGAAGAGTTTTTAAGACAAAAAGGATGTGTGTGTTTCTGTCTAATCAGAAATGCACAGATCCAAGAGAAAATGAAATAAACATTAATTAGAGCAGCTTTGACTTCAGATCTTGCCCACTCAAATGATGTGTCAAAAATAACCATGCCTCCTCAATTATAACTGAATCCATCTTAAACATTATAAGCCATAGATCTCTCCACCAAGGAGCTTTAAATCAAAGAAAGACAGGGAAAATTTGACTATGGTTCAAACTGGGTAATAGGTACATAAGGGTTCATTATACTAGCCTTTCAACTTCTATTTATGTCAAAAAATTCCAATTCTGTTTCTTTAGCTAAGGGAGATGAAATATGATTGTAAATTAATTATCAATGCAGGGCAATAAAGTTCAGAGAAGGGAGACAAAACTCCAGGCTAGAGTGATCAGGGAAGATTTTGTCAGAGATAGTATTTGACTGAGATTCTGATTCTGAGAGAAATGGAGAAGGAAATGCTAACATCATAATTATGGATTAATCATGGGAGTTATGATTAATGCCTCTGGCCCTAATATGGCAAGATAACATTATTCCCAAATGTAAATCACATCATTTTCCTCTGGTATGTTTTGCCCCACTATAGCCTCCTTTTACATACACACACACGCATGAACACACACACACACTCCACTCCAGTTCAGGGTAGGCAGTTGGGTTCCATGGGATCAAACTAGGCTCCACATTAACAAAACTAATAATTAGAGCTTTCCAGCAATGCACACATCTGCACTTCCATGTCTACTCTCTTCCTGTGTGCTTGTTTCCTCTCCCAGGGCTTTCAATGTCTCCAATGCAGAAAACGCTTCAAGGACTCTATTCTGCAATAAAATGCTAGAGTTGCAGTAAACCTCCACCAGTGAGCAGCAGTAATGGAGTTGAGTAGGGCATGTCATGATGGAGAAGTGATAGATCTGTCCACAAGATGGCACTCCTACTTCGTAGTTTAAAGCTTTATAGGCAATTTTGCAATGCTGCAAAACAGTGGATAAACCTGGGATTTTATGATTTATGTAACTGATGTCATGAATTATGTTTCAAATCCTACACATTTCGAACAGAAATTTCTTGCCCCTTTCTGATATTTGGGTCACAGTTATTTGAAGTATAGATAGTATTATAGCCTAAGAATGAGGGGACATTCTAAGCAAGTGTTTGTGTGTTTGTTTGTATTTATGCACTCGAGCATGGGAACTTGTGTGTCCCTCCCATCAGACATGAACTTCTGGATGATGAAGTTCCAATGACTGGACGCAGGAGTGCAGCTAATCTGGGGGTCGTGATGAAAAAGTACTGGAGATAGAGCTTTTGTATGCCATGTTAATAAATTTGAACTGCATCCTGAAATACGTGGATAAGTCATTGAACAGGCAGGTGACAATCAGAGCAGTGCTGCCCAAATGTCACTCAGTGGTACCTATATAACACATTTGTGATTTTTGCCATATCTTCACATCACTAATAGTTACTTAATGTTTTTAGACCAACTGTTCTTTTATAATGTATTTAAAGAGGAAATTCATTACTAACATTGCTTGCCGTAATCAGAAAAAACATATAACTCTTAAAATAGATGTGTTCATTCAGACACCAACTTAAAAGCATCTCATGCCCCCACTAGTGTAAGTCTACCACACGTGGGGTAAGTCTGCTCTATGGTATGAATTGGGTTGGGGTGCACCCCAAAAAGGTGCGGAAATTGGGTTGGCGCCAGGTCCTTAAAGGCCAGATTTTTTTTTTTTTTTTTTTTTTTTTGAGTTGGAGTCTCACTCTGTCGCCCAGACTGGAGTGCAGGGGCACGCTCCCAGCCACCACAGTCTCGACCTGCTGGGCTCCGGCGATCCTTCCCGCCTCAGCCTTTCCAAGTAGCCGGAAATACAGGCGCGCCCTACCACGCCAGGCTAATTTTTGATTTACTGAAAAGACGAAGTCTCGCCAAGTTGCCCGGGTGGGTCTCTAACCTGCGGACTTAGGCAATTCACTCGCCTCGGCCTCCCAAAGCTCGGGATTACAGGCTGAGCTACAGAGCCCGGCCAATGGCCGGATCTTAAATGACGTTAAAGAGCCAGAGTCAGTTGCAGGTGTGGAGCAATTGAGACCCAAGCCAAAAAGGATGTAAGTATACCATGTAACGTCTATATCATCAGCTCTTCTGAAACTTTAATGTGCATATGAATCACTTCAAGATCTTGTAAAAACACTGATTCGAACCCAGTAGAGGGCCTGGAGTTTCTGCATTTCTAACGAACTCCCAAATTGTTGGTTTCCCATCCACGTAACGCAGCAAGGTACGGAACTGTTAAATCCGTACAGAGCAGAGACCACGACTTAACCTTTAGCAGAGCCTGGCACAAGGCACCTTCTCAGTTAATACTCGTTAAGAGTGGAATGAATTCTCTCCAAATCGTCCCATGACTGCCTTTCTCAATATGCAGATTTCGACTCACATATATATCACATATACCAACTACTCAAAACATTTTTATTTTATCCACACATAAAGTATGGTTAAGTTTTTTTTTCTATGTAGCCACAGCCTAGGATGTAAATTCCCTGAGAGAGAGACCTTAGTTGTGAGGATCCCCCAGCTGAGGACCCACCTAAGTATGCCCCGGCCTGCTCCGGGAGGATACAGAGACGAACGCGTCGGACAAGGCTTCTGCTCTTACGGAGTTAGTGGGGACTTCACCAAGCAAGAGGCAACCATGCCCAGCGTCAACCTCCAGGACCTGTGCAGAAAGGCGGACAGCAGGAACCCCCTGGAGCCTTCCCTTTTCAAGAACACGGAAGTCTAGGACATCAAAAGAAGACATCCACGCAGAGAGAGCCTGTGGGACCGCGGGAAAGGCGCTGTCTCATTGGACAATCCAGATCGGCGGAATCCAAAATGGCGGGGGAGAGTTATGGTGGGTTGTCGCAGATGTACCTAGAAAAATATTACAGATAGGATAATCGGGCCATGAATAGAAGTTCTTAAATAACCTTATGTATATTTACTTACTAAATTATGCGTCCCCCTACTCTACGTCTTGGAGAAATTGGACTGGTCTAATTTTTTCCAGGGAGTAGTAGAGAGCAGTCGGTATAGAGAGTCTCCCTCACGGAGGGGGCGTGGGAAAGTGTTCGCGAGGAACCCTGGGAAACTCCGGTCCTCCGCCACCATCTTGCTTTCTTTTAAGTCGTCTGTGACCGTGGATCAGAGCAATCTTGAGCCATGAAGCTGCTAACCAGAGCCGGGTCTTTCTCGGTGAGCAGGGCTGGCGGGTTTGGGGAAGGGCTGGGAAGCAGTGTGTCAACAAGGTGCTAGGAGCCGGAGGTGCTTTGTTTGGGGTCCCCGGCCTTGGGCTTCCGTCTGCCCTTCAGTTGAACGCTGCGGGCCAAGTGGGCTGCAGCCTGGGTCAGGCATTGGAGGCCCAGCCCGTGCTCTGAACAGAAGAGACCTAAGTCTGGAAAACCCGGAGAGAGAGAGAGGGCTTGAGAGCGGAGTAGAAGCGACTCTGTGGAGAGACTTCTGAAGGTCACTCCAGCTCCTTATGTGCGGGAGGAGGAGACCACGAGCCCCGGGGGAGCGGAAGGTCGGCGCAGACCTAGCCCTCCACCCTTACCTTATCCGCTGCAGCCTGTGCTCGGTGGTTTATCACAATGCCTGAACGTCATTGTTAATGATTATGGTGTCCTGGTAGTATAACGTGTGCTTTTCTTAAGATCTTTGTTGGAGGATTCCGGCAGGACGGGCTTTGTCCTCAAAAGCTGCTTAATTAAGATTTTCTCTTCAAGCCCAAACTAAATATAGCTGTCACTTGGGGGAAAATTCAAGTGTTAGTGTTAGATCACTGTGGAGCAGTGGTTATCAAGAGGAGAAGGGGGAACTCTTTTCCAAAATTTCAGCTGGGAACCGTTAGCAACGTTTGGGGACGTTTTGATTATAACAACTTGTGGCGAGAGTGCTACTGGCATACATCCTACAGTGCAGAAAAACAGCCCCCTACAATAAAGAATTACCCATATCAAAGGGCTACTAGTACCTGAGTTGAAAAAACCTGCTAGAGGAAGATACAAAAGACCAGAACTGGAAATGAAATTTCCCTCTGCCTGTGTTTAAAGAGGTGCTGTAGATTATACAAATTTAGGCTGTAGTTGTATTACCCTTCCTGGCATTCCTAGATAAACGATTAATGGCCTTCTGGTTTTTCTGTGTTTTGTTTTTTTTTTTTTTGAGTTGGAGTCTCACTCTTGTCGCCCAGGCTGGAGTGCAGTGGCGCCCTCACAGCCACCACAACCTCGATCCTTTTGCCTCAGCCTTCGAAGTAGCTAGAACTACAGATGCACACCACCACACCCAGCTGGTTTTTGTGATGTAGAGACGAGATCTCACCAAATTGTCCAGGCTGGTCTCGAACCCCAGGCTCAGGTAGTCCTCTCACCTTGGCCTCACAAAGTGCTAGGGTTACAGACTGAGCCTCCACGCCCAGCTGATTAACAACCTTTTGAGGGCAGCACATTTAGACTGGCAAAGGCCCCAAAATTTCCACCTCTATTATCCAGTAGTATAAAGAGTCCAAAGATTACAGTCAGAGAGGACCAAAGCAATAAACTTGAAAGCAATTACTTATGTTTCTAATTACAGCATTTAGTTTACATGGGATTAAATTTACACTTTTTTTATTAAAACAAAATACTTTAGTAATTATATAACAATCACTAGGATAATTATTGCTGATTGAATGGGACAGATAAGCACATAACCAACTAAGTGTCACTGTTCAGTCATCTTTGAGTAGAAAGCACATAAATGAAGCCGTGGATTATTCAAACTTGAACTATGCTCATATATCTTAAAATTTACTTTTTGGAAAATCAAACCAAAATTGTAGGTAGGGTTAACTGTACCATACCTGGCAAACTAAATTGATGATGATAAAGCAAAGCTAATTGTAACTTATAATTAAAAAGTGATACTGAGAGTAAATGATAACCAGCAGCCAACTTGTTACAGCACTGATACTGAATGTATAACAAACCACTCTCTGGACAGTGCAGAGTGGAGGTATTGCAGCCTCTGTTGGAGGTCCTAGGGCAACTACAGTGACATGCTCAGTGAATCTTAGGAGCACCAAATTTTATTTACTCAGCATCTCCACAAGTAACCTTGTGAACCTTAGTCATGATCAGAAATTCTTTATTTTATTTATTTATTTTGAGTTGGAGTCTCCATCGCCCAGGCTGGAGTGCAGTGGCACACTCACTGCCACCCCAGCACCGACCTGCTGGGCTCCAGCAATCCTTCTGCCTCGGCCTTCCAAGCAACCGAAACTATAGGCGCATGCTACCATGCCCAGCTAATTTTTTTTATTTATTGTAGACATGAGGTCTGGCCAAGTTGCCCAGGCTGGTCTCGAACCCATGGGTTCAGCTGGGATTACAGGCTGAGCCACCCAAACCCGGCCACTTTAATGACATTCTTCATCATTTGCTGCAAAAAATTGAAGTGTGTGTGTGTGTGTGTGTGTGTATAATAAAGTTGATTCATTATCTGACATTTAAGAGGACCCTTTTGTCCTACCAGTAACTGCATATTATATATTGAGACTCTGCTGTGAAGCTATTATAAACTTGTATTTAGTCAAAGAAGTTAAGACCTGTGGTTGTATGGTCTTAAGTGTAACATGCAGGGAGTGAAAATACAGTGGAAAATATTGAGGGCTTGGAGGAAGTTGGTATATTTTGTCTTTTTTAAAAGCCGCGAAAATGATTAAGGAGATGAAGTCATTTCAGTTGAAAGACAGACTAAAAACATCAGACTCATTGGGTAGGTAAGGGAAGCAGTGGTGCCAAAACATATAAAGGGTATGAGTGTGGCAATCTGACACTTTTTAAAAAAAATTACAAAGCATTAGAACTAGAAAGAACCGCTTGAAACTAAAATAGTTGAAAGACCAGGTGCCGTGGCTCATAATCCCAGCACTTTAGGAGGCCAGGGCAGGAGAATTGCTCGAGGCCAGGAGTTCAAGACCAGCCTGGACAACATAGACCCCACTGCTACAAAAAAAAACTTTAAAAAATTAACCAGGCATTGTGGTGCACATCTGTAGTCCTAGCTACTCAGAAAGCTGAAGCAGGAGGATCACTTGAACCCAAAAGGTTGGGGCTGCAGTGAACTATGATCATACCACTGTGCTCCAGCCTGGACAACACAGCAAGATTCTGTCTCTTAAAAAAAAAAAGGAAAAAAAAAAAGATGATTGAAAGGTAAAACAAAGTACAGTGATACTTTATGCAGTAAAAATGTGAACATGGAGAACTCAGTATTCTCTATAAACCCTTAATAAATAGAGACTTAAGGATGGCTTGGGTAAACTGGTGGATTTATAATTTATTCAGCGAAATCCTCCCATGGAGATGGTTACTCCTGAACACCCTCTGTCACTTAGGTATACTAAGATATAATGCTTTTATAGAAAGCACTGTTCTTGTGAGAAATGTGTATAACCTGTCTTTTTTGTGTTTAGAGATTTTATTCCCTCAAAGTTGCCCCCAAAGTTAAAGCTACAGCTGCACCTGCAGGAGCACCTCCTCATCCTCAGGACCTTGAGGTTAGTCCCACTGAGTTGCTCACTGGAACCCATACATGACTTACTCTTCTTGGTAATACAAGGACATTAATTATGTCTCTACTTTATTTGAAATACAGTTCACCAAACTACCAAATGGTTTAGTGATTGCTTCTTTGGAAAACTATGCTCCTGCATCAAGAATTGGTTTATTTGTTAAAGCAGGCAGTAGATACGAGGACTCCAACAATTTAGGAACCTCTCATTTGCTGCGTCTTGCATCCAGTTTGGTATGTATAAAACTATTTCAATGTTTGGAAATGCTGTGGTATCTTGGTCCTATGAAAAACAAAAATCAATGTCTCTGTATTTGCTTCCTTGAGCTGGTGTAACAAATTACCATGAACTAGGTGGCATAAACAAAAGAAATTTACATTCTCACAGTTCTAGAGGATAGAGGTCAAAGTCTAGGTGTTTAAGACAAGCCAAGGTATCAGCAGGGCCATGACGGCTTTAAAAACTCTAGAGAAGAATCCTTGCTTGCCTTTTCCTGGCTTCTGGAGCTTGTCCGCAATTCTTCACATTCCTTGATTTGCAGCCTCTGCCTTTGTTGTCACGTGGCCTTCCTTCTGTCTATGTCCAAATTTCCCTGTTTTTTTTTTTGTTTTTGTTTTTTTTTTTGATTTGGAGTCTTACTCTGTCACCCAGACTGGAGTGCAGTGGCCAGTCCCAGCCACCGCAGCCTCGACTTGCTGGGCTCCGGCAATCCTTCCGCCTCAGCCTTCCAAGTAACTGGAACTACAGGTGCGCAGTACGACGCCCGGCTAATTTTTTGATTTATTGTAGAGATGAGGTCTCGCCAAGTTGCCCAGGTAGGTCTCGAACCCGCGGGCTCAGACAATCCACTCACCTCAGCCTCCCAAAGCACTGGGATTACAGGCTGAGCCACCGAGCCCGGCGAAGATTTCCCTGTTTTAAGGACACCAGTTCTATTGGATTTAGTGCTCACCCAACTCCAGTATGATATCATCTTAAAAACTTAAATCAGCAAAGACCTTATTTCCAAATAAAACTACTTTCACAGGTTCTGGCTAGCCATGGATTTTTGAGGAGAGGCACTGTTCAACCCAGTACAGTCCCCTAATATAAAATGAGAAAACATACTACATTTGCCACAGCAAAGCATTAAATTTTTATCCATCTGAATGTTGATGTTAGAGCATAAGAAATCAATTTTTTAAAATTTAGTTTAGTTTACAAATCAGTAAGAAAATTTTAAAAGATAGCCGGGTGTGGTAGCACGTGCATGTAGTTCCAGCTCCTTGGAAGGCTGAGGCGGAAGGATTGCCAGAGCCCAGCAGGTCGAGGCTGCGGTTCCTGGGAGCAGCTACTGCACTCCAGTCTGGGCTACAGGGTGAGACTCCAACTCAAAAAAAAAAAAAAAAAATTTAAAAGAAAAAGTGCCAAAAGTTAAAAGCAAATCACCTTTTTCCCCCATATGCAGGTCATTTTCAAAATAGACTAATGAATTCAGTAAACTTTTGACAGTGGAATTTTTACATAAATATACTTCATGTAAAAACCTGTATGTATGTTTTTTGCTGAACGTTGTCTTATAATTTTTAAGGCTTTTTAGGGCTCACTAGTAAAAGTCCTTTTGAATCTGCTAATTATAGACAATAGATTTTTATATAGTGTGATGTCTGGTAAACTTGGCATTGAAAAACTACTGAGAAAATCATTCTTTTTTTTCAAGACTTCAAAAGGAGCTTCGTCTTTCAAGATAACCCGTGGAATTGAAGCAGTTGGTGGCAAATTAAGGTTTGTTAAATAAATAATAGGAAATAAATAATGAAAACAAGCCGGGCTCGGTGGCTCAGCCTCCAACCCCACACTTTGGGAGGCCGAGGTGAGTGGATTGTCTGAGCCCGTGGGTTCAAGACCCGCCTGGGCAACTTGATGAGACCTCATCTCTACAATAAATCAAAAATTAGCCGGCTTGGTAGCACGTGCTTGTAGTTCCAGCTACTTGGAAGGCTGAGGCAGAAGGATCACTGGAGCCCAGTAGGTCGAGGCTGCAGTGGCTGGGAGCATGCCACTGCACTCCAGTTTGGGCAACAGAGTAGACTCCAACTCAAAAAAAGAAAAATAGTGAAAACACCAGAAAATGCTCCATTGTAAGGTAACTTTTTTGTTATCAAGATGGTTCAGGATTTCTTAAACAGAGCACAAGAAGGAAAAGACTGATGAATTTGACTATACTAAAATGTAAAACATCTTTATGTTAAAATGTAAGTAACTGCCTGGAAGTAGATATTTGCAGTATACAGACATACCTTGGAGACATTGCAGGTTTCAGTTCCAGACCATGGCGATAAAGCAAATATTGTAGCAAAGGGAGTCACACAAAATTTTTGGTTTCCCAGTGCATATAAAAGTTGTATTTACACTATAGTCTACTGAGTGTACAGTAGTATTATGTCTTTAAAAATACATACATACTTTAATTTTAAAACACTTTATTGCTTTAAAAAATTGCTGGCAGTCATCTGAGCCTTCACCAAGTCAATCTTTTTGCTGGCGAAGGATCTTACCTTCATGTTGATGGCTGCTAACTAATCAGGGTGGTGGTTGCTGAAGGTTGAGGTGACTGTGACAGTTTTTTTTTGGTTTTTTTTGTTTTGAGTCAGAGGTTCATTCTGTTGCCCAGGCTGGAGTGCAGCGGCACACTCACGGCCACTGTAGCCTCAGCCTGTTGGACTCAGGCGATCCTTCCACCTCAGCCTTCCAAGTAGCTGGAACCACGGGTGCACACCACCATGCCCAGCTAATTTTTTGATTCATTGTAGCGACAAGTTCTCGCCATGTTGTTCAGGCTGGTCTCGATCCTTTGAGTTCAGGCAGTCCTCAACTCTACCTTCCAAAGTGCTAGGATTATAGGCGTGAACCACCATGCCTAGTGACACTTTCTTAAAATAAGACAGCAATAAAGTTTGCTGCATTGATTTACTCTTCCTTTCACTAAAAGATTTCTTTGTAACATGAGATGCTGTTTTATAGCATTTTACAGAACTTCCTGCAAAATTAGAGTTAATCTCCCTAAACCCTGCTGCTTCTTTACCAACTAAGATTACGTAAACCTTTATTGTCATTTCAACAATATTCACAGCATCTTCACCAGTAGATTCCATCTCAAGAGACTATTCTCTTTCCTCATCCATAAGAATCAACTCATCTTTTCAAGTTTTATTGTGAGATTGCAGGAGTTCAGTCACATCTTCAGGTTCTAGTTCTTCCACATCCTCCACTTCTAGTTCTCTTGCTGTGTCCACCACATCTGCAGTTAATTCATCTACTGAAGTCTTCAGCCCCTCAAAGTCAAACAGCTTCTTCCAAACTCCTGTTAATGTTGATATTTTGACCTCTTATTTTTTTTTATTTTTATTTTTTGAATTGGAGTCTCACTCTGTCACCCAGACTGGAGTGCAGTGGCCGCTCCCGGCCACCGCAGCCTCGACCTGCTGGGCTCCAGCGATCCTTCTGCCTCAGCCTTCCAAGTAGCTGGAACTACAGGCGTGCGCTACCATGCCCGGCTCATTTTGATTTATTGTAGAGATGAGGTCTCGCCAAGTTGCCCAGGCAGGTCTCAAACCTGCAGGTTCAGGCAATCCACTCACCTCAGCCTCCCAAAGGCGCAGGATTACAGGCTGAGCCACCGAACCCGGCTGACCTCCTCTTATTAATCAGGAGTGTTTTTAATGGCATCTAAAGTGGGGAAAACCTTTCCAGAAGGTGTTTTTTGTTTTTTTTTGTTTTTGAGTTGGAGTCTCACTCCGTCACCCAGGCTGGAGTGCAGTGGCACACTCATAGCCACCCCAGCATCAACCTGCTATGCTCAAGTGATCCTTCCACCTCAGCCTCCAAGTAGCTGAAACTACAGGTGCATGCTACCATGCCTGGCTAATGTTTTTATTTCATGTGGAGACAGCCTTACCGTGTTTCCCAGGCTTTTCTCGAGCCTATGGGCTCAGGCAATCCTCTCACCTCAGCCTCCCAAAGTGCTTCAATTACAGGCTTGAGCCACGACGCCCAGCCTCCAGAAGGTTTTCGATTAACTTTGTCCAGATCCATTAGAGGAATCACTGTCTATGACTGCTATAGCCTTACAAAATGTACTTCTAAATAATAAGACTTGAAAGTAGAAATTACTTCCTGATCCATAGGTTGCAGAATGGCTGCTGTATTAGCAGACTTGAAAACATTCATCTCCTTGTGTATCTCCATCAGAGCTCCTGGGTGACTAGGTACCTTGTCATTGAGCAGTAATATTTTGAAAGAAATCTTTTTTCTGAGCAGTAAGTCTCAACAGTTGGCTTAAAATATTCAGTAGACCATGCTGTAAACAGATTATCTAGGCTCTGTTACTCCATTTCTAGAGCACAGGCAGAGTAGATTTAGCATAATTCTTAAGGGCCCCGGGATTTTCAGAATGGTAAATGAGCATTGGCTTCAACTTAAAGTCAGCTGATAATGATTTAACTTCTCTCTGGCTGTGAAAGTGCTAAGTGGCATCTTCTTCCAACGTGAAGCTATTTTGTTTACATTTAAAATGTGATGTTTAGTATAGCTGCTTTGATCAATAATTTAGCTATATTTTTCGGAATAACTTGCTACAGCTTCTCCATCAGCACTTGCTGCTTGACCTTGCACTTTTATGTTATGAAGATGGCTTCTTCCCTTAAACCTCATGGACCGACCTCTTCTGCAGCTTCCTCACCTCTCTCAGCCTTCATAGAATTGAAGAGTATTAGGACCTTGCTTTGGATTAGGCTTTGGATTAAGGGAATATTGTGGCTTGTTTGATCTATCCAGACCACTAAAACTTGCTCCATTATCAGCATGTCTCAATTTTTTATATTTTATGTGTTCACTGGAGTAGCACTTTTAATTTCCTTTAAGAACTTTTCTTTTGCATTCGCAGCTTGGCTGTTTGGTGCAAGAGGCCTAGCTTTTGACCTGTCTCAGTTTTCAACATGCCTTCCTCACTAACCTTAATCACTTCTAGCTTTTGATTTAAAGCAGGACATGCAACTCTTCCTTTCACTTGAACACTTAGGGGCTACTGTAGTGTTATTAATTTGCCTAATAACTGTATTATTGTGTCTCAGGGAATAGGGAGGCCCAAGGAGAGGGAGAGACACAGGAAAATAGCCAATCAGAATACAGATTTCTTGATTAAGTTAACCATCTTATTTGGGCGTAGTTCATGACACCACAAAACAATTACAGTATTAACATCAAAGATCCCAGATCATAATAACAAAATAATAAAAAAGTTTGAAATACCACAAGAATTACCAAATGATACAGACATGAAGCAAGTACAGGCTGTTGGAAAAATGGGGCTGATAGACTTGCTTGACACAGAATTGCCACAAACCTCCAATTTGCAAAAGTAATAACTCTGGAGCACAGTAAAGTGAAACTCAACAGAACAAGGTATGCCTGTACATAACATGCAGAGGATTACTATTTGAAAAAAAAGAAAGAACTACAAATCCGAAAAAAAACAACCAAAGAGAAAATGGATGGGCAAAGGATAGAAACAGGCTGTTCACAGGAAAGAAAGCCAGAAACACCAATCTTGTAACAACCAGTGATACCATTTCATACCCATCAGATTTTTTACATATCATGTGTTGACGGCAGTAAGATGATAGAGAATCTCATTCTGCTAGTAGGAGTATAAGTTGATATGACTTCTTAGAAAAGAATCTGGAAATATTTAGTAATAGTGAAAAACTCAGCTGTTGTTAATCCATATGTACAAAGGTATTCTTTATCTTTGTAAAGACTGGAATTTACTAAATGTCTTTAGAGAAATGGGTAAAGTATGATAGAGTCATATGATGGGACTACTACACAGCAGCTAAATAACTAGGTCTATATATCAGCATAGCACAACTTAAAAGCAAAATATTCTTGGTGGCTCAGTCTGTAATCCCAACACTTTGGGAGGCCCAGGCAAGTGGATTGCCTGAACCCGCAGGTTCGAGACCCGCCCGGGCAACTTGGCAAGGCCTCGTCTCTACAATAAATCAAAAATTAGCCGGGCATGGTTTGCGCGCGCCTGTAGTTCCAGCTCCTTGGAAGGCTGAGGAGGATTACCAGGAACCCAGTAGGTCAAGGCTGCGGTGACTGGGAGCATGCCACTGCACTCCAGTCTGGGTGACAGTGAGACTCCAACTCAAAAACAAAAACAAACAATAAACAAAACAAAATATTATGTGGAAAAGCAAGTTTCAAGTTTTTGTTTTGTTTATTTTTTGAAACATGCATTATAATTTTTTAAGCAAAATAATATACAGTACTTATGACTGTGGTCGTTTCTAGAGGAATGGGAGTGAGTGAGGGAATTGGCCTGGGAAGGATACAAAAAGATCTTCAACTTTATCATTCTTTAAATTGTGGCAAAATCTATATAAACATAAAATTTGGCATTTTAAAAAGTGCACAGTTATGTGGCATTTAGCAACCATTACCACTGTCCATCTCCAGAGCTTTTTTATCTTCCTCACCTAAAGCTGTACTCATTAAACAATGACTCTTCATTCTCCCCTCCCCTCAGTCCTTGGCAGCCACCATTCTGTTTTCTGTCTCTGAATTTGACTACACTAGTTACCTTAAATAAATGGAATCAAACAATATTTGCCCTTTTGCAGTGGGCTTATTATTTCACTTAGCAAAATAACATCAAGGTTCAACTGTGTTGTAACATGGGACAGAATTTCATTACTTTTTAAGGTTGAATTATTGGCCATGTTTTTAAAAATATTTTAAAATTTTAGGTGATTTGGGGTATTGTTTTATTATTATGTATACTTTTTTATTCTTTAGAAAGATTTTTTCCAAAGGAATTGGTTGATTTAGCAAAGACGATATAAGGGAAAACTTACTATTCTGATTCAGACAATTCACTGTAATTTATTTCCAATTCAGTGTGACTGCAACAAGAGAAAACATGGCTTACACTGTGGAATGCCTGCGAGGTGATGTGTAAGTACCTGCATGTTTAGGATATCTGCTTTTAAATATATATTGAACTTGTCTTTGTAATGTGTCATTATGACCTCTGACTTTTGTTTTGGCTTGTTATTCACAAATTTGGCACTCATAAACACTATACTTAACACTAAACCTAAAATTTAATATTGAGTTTTGTATTTATATCGAATCTTGAATGTTAGTTTTAAATTTTTGACCTGTCACCCTTACCTTAATGTCTTCTATAGGGATATCCTAATGGAGTTCCTGCTCAATGTCACCACAGCACCAGAATTTCGTCGTTGGGAAGTAGCTGACCTGCAGTCTCAACTAAGGATTGACAAAGCTGTGGCCTTTCATAATCCGCAGGCTTGTAAGTACATTTTAAGGAAAAACTCAGTTGTTTCTAAAATACTGACTTTTTAAAGAAGATTGTTTTGTAGAAGAAAAAATTACTGTTGAAGTTTTTTACTACTTGGGTTTAAAAATATCTTTTCCAAAATTTGTTCAATTATTTAGATATTTGTTCTTTTGTTTCTAAATATTTATATGTGTGTTGATTATTTTTCATGTCTGATGGTAAGTAAATTGTGAAATCCTAGATGTTTTGCCTGTTTCCCTCCCAGTGTTTTTTAACAGTTGCTTGCTTACACCAAATCCAGCCTGCTGCTGCTATCGTTTATTGTTTTGTATTGCAGTTATTATTTTGCCGACTCTCATTTATTGGGCCTTTCCAAAGCAAGCAACTTAACTTTTTAAAAATAAGAACTTAGGCTAGGCGTGGTGGCTCAGCCTGCAATCCCAGCACTTTGGGAGGCTGAGGCCAGAGGATTCCCAAGCCCAGGGGTTCAAGACCAGTCAGGGCAACTTGGTGAGACCTCATCTCTACAATACATCACAAAAAAAATTAGCTGGGCATAGTGGCATGCATCTGTAGTTCTAGCTACTTGGACGGCTGAGGCAGAAGGGTCATCTAAGCCCAGGAGGTTGAGGCTGTGGTGACCATGAGCGTGCTGCTGTACTCCATCCTGGGCAACAGAGTGAGACACCAACAATAAATACATACATACATACGTACATACATACTTTTTGTGTCCATATTGTTATTGACAGAGTGAGACTCCAACAATAAATAAATGAATGGATTAATGAATAAATAAATAAGGACTTTTTGTGTCCATATTGTTAGTTTATATAATGTTTGTTTATAAGTCCAGTTCGATGGTAGCATTTGACCTCTGAAAGCTAATAGTGTGACCTAAGACCAACACTTTCATATCTATCTCCTCTTACCATGACAGCCTCCTCATTAGCTAGAGAAGGTACCTAGAAGTAAGTGAAATTCAGATTGAATGACATGTACAAGGTCGCATGGCAAGTTGATGGCAGAATCATAACTAGATTTGGACTTGCTGAAACCCAGGCCATTATATTAGATAGTGCCAGGAAGATTAAAGTTAGAGCAGCGATTTAGGTGGACTCTGGCACATAGAAGCTACTGCCATATAACTTATTTTTCTCAGCACATTCAACTGTTAGAATTTTTATAAAGTTTCTAGAGGTTAAATAGTAATAAATTTCAAGTGTTCTTAATACTCGAATGCCAGAAGATGACAAAATTTGTATAGATTTATTGCTTTATAGATGTTGAATTATTCTTGTTGTCTTAAATTACATTTCAGTAACTGCTTCTCTACAGGTGTCATTGAAAATTTGCATGCTGCAGCTTACCGGAATGCATTGGCTAATTCCTTGTATTGTCCTGACTATCGGATTGGAAAAGTGACATCAGAGGAGGTACAATTTTAAAATGTGCTTGTTTTCACATTAAGTTGAACATTTATCTACCATTTCAGGTTTGTTTGCTAAGTTTTCTTTTTCTAACTTTAAGAAACTTAGCTTGCTTTTTTTCCATCAACTTTTTAACTAAAATTTTATCTGAACAATTTTTGTATATCTTTTAACTAAAAAAATTTTTATGGCAATAGGAACATGGTGATCTTGGAAAATCAGGAAAGAAAGACAAGCAAAATGAAGGACACATACCTAAAGACACTCATTGTTAATACCTGGTATATTTTCCTCCAGACCCTTTTCTGTGTATATGTACCTTTTGTAAACAGTACTTAAATGTATAAATATCATAATGAGGTCAGGCTCACGCCAGTAATCCCAACACTTTAGGATGCCAAAGCAGGAGGATTACTTGAGCCCAGGAGTGTGAAACCAACCTCAGCAGCATAGGAAGACCTCCTTTCTAAAGGAAAAAAAATTAGCCAGGCATGGTGTTGCAGGCCTGAAGTCCCAGCTACTGGGGAGGCTGAGGCGGAAGGATCATCTAACCCAGGAGTTTCAGGCCTCAGTGAGCGGTGATCATGCCACTATACTCCAGCCTATGCAACAGAGTGAAACCCCAACTCAAAAATTAAATAAATAATCTTAACGAGTCCTTTAACTAAAATTCTTTGGTCCCTCTGAATACATAAATAGACTGAGCCCACATCTTGACCTCCCATCCTATCAACCCCTGGCCAGCTCATTCACCTTCTCCTGCACTTCAGCCTCCCTTTGTTGTGTATATCTTAGAACTTTGTTTCCAAAACATAAAATATTCTGTGTTAATTTCATATTCCTGTCATCCATCCTCCAAAACAAATTTTATCAAAAGATATTTTTAAAAATTTGGAATTATCAACACTTTCCAAGTATATCTGACTCAGAAATTAAGACCTAGCCGGGCTCAGTGGCTCAGCCTGTAATCCCACGCCTTTGGGAGGCTGAGGTGAGTGGATTGCCTGAGCCCGCGGGTTCAAGACCCGCCTGTGCAACTTGGCAAGACCTCATCTCTACAATAAATCAAAAAAAAATTAACCAGGCGTGGTAGCACGCGCCTGTAGTTCCAGCTATTTGGAAGGCTGGGGCGGAAGGATCGCTGGAGCCCAGCAGGCCAAGGCTGCGGTGGCCGGGAGCGGCCACTGCACTCCAGTCTGGGCAACAGAGTGAGACTCCAACTCAAAAAAAAAAAAAAAAAAAGAAATTGAGACTTTTATTCAATGACTTTATGGGATGAAAAGCTTTGCAGAGATTGGTTTTAAAAGTAGGCAAGGGGTGTGTAGTGACATAATTCTTAGCCCTGTTAAAGAATGTTATCAGGCCGGGCTCAGTGGCTCAGCCTGTATTCCCAGCACTTTGGGAGGCCGAGGTGAGTGGATTGCCTGAGCCTGCAGGTGGGCAACTTGGCAAGACCTCATCTATACAATAAATCAAAAATTAGCCGGGTGTGGTAGCGCGCGCCTGTAGTTCCAGCTACTTGGAAGGCAGAGGCGGAAGGATTGCCAGAGCCCAGCAGGTCGAGGCTGCGGTGGCCAGGAGCGGCCATTGCACTCCAGTCTGGGTGACAGAGTGAGACTCCAACTCAAAAAAAACAAAAAAAAAGAATGTTATCAGTGTTTTTTACTACCTGTAAAAGAAACAAAAGAAACCTAATGCACTACGTAAGCCACATTATAATAAAAATCATAAACCTAGTCCCATTTGTCTCAAGTTCAAACCAGTATGACTCTAGTTTCTTTTCATTCCTTTTTTTATAACAGTTTTACTGAGATGTAATTCACATACTATGAAATCTACCTATTTAAAGTGCACACATAATTCAGTGGTTTTTACTATAGTCATAGAATTGTATAACCATGACCACAATTAAGTTCTAGTTCTTTTAAGTAATAATTTTTATAATAAAATTCCAGGGTAATAGTTAATCCCATGAAGTTCATTATTGCAGTTTTTAATCCTAAGTATTTATTTTTTGCCAAAGTGCACTTCTTTGTTTTTGCAACTTTTTCTATTTATACCAACATAAACTAATAAGTGTTTTTAACTTCCTCAGTTACACTACTTTGTTCAGAACCATTTTACAAGTGCAAGAATGGCATTGATTGGACTTGGTAAGTTGAATATTGCCTGCATGTCAGTTTGCTTTCTTAAGCACAGTCCCTTAAGCTGTAATTATGTGAACATAAAATTGAACATAATTTGAAAACTCAGACAGGCAATATATGATAGGATTTTAATTGCTAGTCATTTGTTTTGGAAAGCAGAATCCAACATTTAATTTTGTAAACCACTTGCTTTAAATTCTTTACAGTATTTGCAAAACCTGTGACAAGGTTTCTCTAAGCAAAGAAGTTTTTTTTTTTTTTTTTTTTGAGATGGAGTCTCACTCTGTTGTTGCCCAGACTGGAGTGCAGTGGCCGCTCCCGGCCACCGCAGCCTCAACCTGCTGCGCTCCAGCGATCCTTCCGCCTCAGCCTTCTAAGTAGCTGGAACTATAGGTGCACGCTACCATGCCCGGCTAATTTTTTTTTATTTATTTATTTTAGAGATGAGGTCTCACCAAGTTGCCCAGGCGGGTCTTGAACCCGTGGGCTCAGGCAATCCACTCACCTCAGCCTCCCAAAGGCGCGGGATTACAGGCTGAGCCACCGAGCCCGGCTTGCAAAGAGCTTTTACAAACTATCTTATGAAAAGAAGTACAGCTAAAGTAAAACAGACAAAGGACATGAACAGAAAGTTCTGGGGCAAATATGTATATATGTGTATAGCTAATTAATCTTTTTGGTTTTTGTTTTTTTTTTTAATTGGAGTCTCACTCCATTGCCCAGGCTGGAGTGCAGTGGCACACTCATGGCCACCCCAACGTCAATCTGCTGGGCTCCAGTGATCCTTCTGCCTCAGCCTTCCAGGTAGCTGGAACTACAGGCATGCGCTCCCACACCTGGCTAATTTTTGTTTTTTTTATTGTAGAGACAAGGTCTCACCAAGTTGCCCAGGCTGGTCTCAAACCCACGAGCTCAGGCAATCCACTTGCCTTGGCCTCCCAAAGTGCTGGGATTATAGGCTGAGCCACCAAGCGCAGCCGCCTATTAATCTTTTATTAAAAAATTATTTTAGTTTGTATACCTAACCCTGAATTGTACCCCACATCTTTATAATTTAAAAAAAAAATTAATAGCCAGGCTCGGTGACTCAGCCTGTAATCCCACGCTTTGGGAGGCTGAGGTGAGTGGATTGCCTGAGCCCGCAGGTTCGAGACCCACCTGGGCAACTTGGCGAGCCCTCATCTCTACAATAAATAAA
The DNA here is from genome assembly GCA_027257055.1 of Cephalopachus bancanus. Lineage (NCBI taxonomy): Eukaryota > Metazoa > Chordata > Mammalia > Primates > Tarsiidae > Cephalopachus > Cephalopachus bancanus. The sequence continues at coordinate 422,881 of JAPVLO010000354.1, forward strand.
AAAAAAATTAGCTGGGCTTGGTAGCGCATGCCTGTAGTTCCAGCTACTTGGAAGACTGAGGCAGAAGGATCACCGGAGCCCAAGAGGTTGACGCTGCGGTGGCCGGGAGCGTGCTACTGCACTCCAGTCTGGGCAATAGAGTGAGATGCCAACTCAAAAAAAAAAAAAAAAAAAAATTATTAGATGGTCAGCCTCACTAATAACTAGGAAAAAGGTTTTATTTCTGTAAAACTGGCAAAAATTAAAAGGCTGACACCGCCCAGAATTAACCAGTGATTGTATGGAGAAATAATCACTTTCAAAAATTGTTGGGTGTGAGTGTTAATATTTTTGGAGGTCTATTTGTATACATCTATTAAAATTCTAAATGTTTGTATTCTTAGACCTAGCAATTTTGCTTTTAAGAATTTGTTGTAGCCAGGCGCAGTGGCTCAAGTCTGTCATCCCAGCACTTTGGGAGGCAGAGACAAGAGGATTGCCTGAGTTCAGGGGTTCAGGACCAGCCTAAACAACATGGTAAGACCTCATCTCTACAATAAATCAAAAAATTAGCCAGACATGGTGGCACATGCCTGTGGTTCCAGCTACTTGGAAAGCTGAGGCAGAAAGATCACCTGAGCCCAGTAGGTCAAGGCTGCAGTGGCAATGAGTGTGCCACTGCACTCCAGCATGGGCAACAGAGTGAGATTCCAACTCAAAAAAAAAAAGAATTTGTCCTATGGAAACATGTAATTAAGTCTACAAAATAATTGCTTGAGAATATTGTTTACAATACTGTTTTTGTTTTGTAAATAACAGCTTAAATAACATACCATAAAATCTATCTTGAATGTACATTTCTGTGGTTTTTGACATATTCAGAGAGCTGTACAACTATTACCACTTTGTAATTTCAGAATGCGTTCATCTTCTCCAAAGAAATCCTAGACTTATTACCAGTTCATCCCCATTCTGACCTTCCCCCTACCTCTGGCATGTACTAATCTATTTTCTGTCTCTATAAATTTGACAATTCTGGACACTGTGATCTCTTGTAACTGACTTCTTTTACTTAGCATGACCTTTTCAAGGTCATGTATCAATGTTTCATTCCCTCTTATAGCTAAAAAAGTCTATTGCATTTTGTTTGTCCATTCACTGACATTTGGGTTATTTTCACCTTTTGACTGTTAGGGATGTAAACATTCATGTGTAAGCTTTTCTTAGAACATCTGTTTCCTATTTGTGTGTGTGTGTGTGTGTGTGTGTGTGTGTGTGTGTGTGTGTGTGTTAGGGATGTAAACGTTCATATGTAAGCTTTTCTTAGAACATCTGTTTCCTATTTGTGTGTGTGTGTGTGTGTCTGTGTGTGTCTGTGTGTCTGTGTGTGTGTTGGAGTCTCTCTCTGTTGCCCAGGCTGCAGTGCAGTGGCATGCTCATGGCCACTGCAACCTCGACCTACTGGGCTCAGGTGATCCTTCCGCCTCAGCCTTCCATGTAACTGAAACTACAGACACATGCGACCACACTCAGCTAGTTTTTTGATTTACTGTAGAGATGAGGTTTCGCCAAGTTGCCTGGGCTGGTCTCGAACCTGAGGACTCAGGCAGTCCTCTCACCTTGGCCTCCCAAAATGCTGAGATTATAGGCATGAGCCACTGCTGTAATCTGTCTTTTGATCATTGGCTTTCCTAGTGAGTATAAAGTGGTCATTGTGGTTTTTGATTTGTATTTCCCTAATGACAATGACATGGAACATGTGAACATGTTTTCTTGTTTTGTTTTGAGTCAGGGTCTTACTCTGTCACCCAGGCGGGAGTGTGGTGGCAAAATCGTAGCTTGCTGTAGCCTCGACCTGCTGAACTTAGGTGATCCTTCTGCCTCAGCCTCCCATGTAACGTGCCACCATACCCTGCTAAGTTTTTTATTTTTGTAGAGACAAGGTCTCACTCTGTTGCCCAGGCTAGTCCCAAATTCCCGGGTGCAAGCAATTTTCCTGCTTCAGCCTTCCATAGTACTAGGATTACAGGCATGAGTCACCATGCCAGGCCATGAACATGTTTTCATGAGCTTTTTGGCCATTTGTACAACTTCTTTGGAGAAATGTTTGTTCAAGTCCTTTGCCTATTTTTTATTGGTGATTTGTAAGGGCTCTTTACATACATTGCCTGAGCCCATGGGTTCGAGACCCGCCTGGGCAGCTTGGCCAGACCTCATCTCTATAATAAATCAAAAAATTATCCGGGCATGGTAGCACGCGCCTGTAGTTCCAGCTACTTGGAAGGCTGAGGTGAAAGGATCGCCGGAGCCCAGCAAGTCGAGGCTGCAGTGGCTGGGAGCGGCCACTGCACTCCAATCTGGGCGACAGAGTGAGACTTCAACTCAAAAAAAAAAGAAAGAAAGGAAGTAAGGATAATAATAACTGCACAAAAAAATTCTAGTTGAATAGTAATAGTGAATCGTATATAGTAAATAGTTTGACAATAATAAACTGTAAATGGATATCTCTGGGAGAGTGACATGAAGGGAAGACTCTTGTTTTCTTTTTTTTTTTTTTGAGTTGGAGTCTCACTCTGGCGCCCAGACTGGAGTGCAGTAGCTGCTCCCGGCCACCGCAGCCCCGACCTGCTGGGCTCTGGCGATCCTTCCGCCTCGGCCTTCCAAGTAGCCGGAATTACAGGCATGCGCTACTGCACCCAGCCAATTAATTTACTGTAGACATGAGGTCTGGCCAAGCTGCCCAGGCGGGTCTTGAACCCACGGGCTCAGGCAAGCCACCCACCTCAGCCTCCCAAAGCGCGGGATTACAGGCTGAGCCACCGAGCTTGACTCTTGTTTTCTTTACTGTTTAATTCTATAATGTTTGAAATTTATAACCAGATTTGCTTGTAAAGGAAAAACATATTTTGTAATTATGGTTTAGAAATTCTGGTTCGAGCTTTGTTTTCACTTCTGTTGAAACAGGTGTGAGTCATCCTGTTCTAAAGCAAGTTGCTGAACAGTTTCTCAACATGAGGGGTGGGCTTGGTTTAGCTGGTGCAAAGGCCAGATACCGTGGAGGTAAGCATTTCATTCTATTACTGTTAATTTGTCAGAAGGATGTTTCCCTGCTAGAACAGTGCATTGAGGTAGCGTAGGCCTGATTATTCACTACCAGTTTCAGTATAGAATTGAATGGCTTGGATATTGTATATATTAAGCATGTTTTGTGTGTGTGTGTTGAGGCAGGAAGGCACAGGGAAAGCACAGGGCCACAGAAATGCTTAGTCTTAGTGGGTTATACTGTGCTATAATACTGAAGATGAAACCAATGGTGGGAAAGACATTTTCTTCTTCACTCTCTCTTTCCATGACCCCAGGTGAAATTCGAGAACAAAATGGAGACAGTCTCGTCCATGCTGCCCTTGTAGCAGAAAGTGCTGCCGCAGGAAGTGCAGAAGCAAATGCTTTTAGTGTTCTTCAGCATGTCCTAGGTGCAGGCCCACATGTCAAGAGAGGCAGCAATACCACGAGCCACCTATACCAGGCTGTGGCCAAAGGAACTCATCAGCCATTTGACGTGAGTCCAAGCAGTTGATATTACTGCTTTTGTTTTAAAAGGGTTAGTATTAATCACACACAGTACTTCTGATAATCTGCTCTTAAAACTTAAAGTGAACGCACAGAAAATCTTTGTACAGTTGACAAGACAACAAGGCTTGATTTTAGGACCCTTGTGGGTCTATCAGAAATTTATTGTTTTCAGTTATTCTGATATAGAAAGAAGAGTTGAACGCTTAGGAATAAAAGACATTCACACATCAATTGTCTTCAAAATAAAATTGTAGATATTAAACATTCCCCTGGATTCTAACTAGTCTCTTTTTCTAGATTTTCTTCTGCTTCCTTCTGTTCCTGTGGCTACTTCCTGAATTTCATTGCTGTTTATGTTTTCCTTTTTTTTTTTTTTGAATTGGAGTCTCACTCTATCACCCAGACAGGAGTGCAGTGGCAGGCTCCTGGCCACCGCAGCCTCGACCTGCTGGGCTCCAACGATCCTTCCGCCCTAGCCTTCCAAGTAGCTGGAACTACAGGCGCATATTACCATGCCCAGCTAATTTTTTTTTTTAATTATATTGTAGAGATGAGGTCTCCCCAAGTTTTCCGGGGGGTCTCGAACCCGTGGGCTCAGGCTATCCACTCCCCTCAGCCTCCCAAAGTGCTGGGATTACAGGCTGAGCCCCCGAGCCCAGCCTGTTTATGTTTTCCAATCAAGTGGACAAGATGTTTATGGTTCCATTCCTTTAGCCTAAGATTAATTTTTTTTAAAGTGATGTTTAATTGTTACAAGTTTTTGTTACCTTAGAAGATACCTTTTTATGAAAGTGAGGAAAGGGTTGCTTTCTTTTTTGAGTTGGAGTCTCACTTTGTCACCAGACTGGAGTGCAGTGGCCGCTCCCGGCCACCACAGCCTCGACCTGCTGGGCTCCGGCAATCCTTCCGCCTCAGCCTTCCAAGTATCCGGAATTACAGGTGCGGGCTACCACGCCTGGCTAATTTTTTTTTTTATTTTATTGTAGAGATGAGGTCTCGACTGCCCAAGTGGGTCTCGAACCCACGGGCTCAGGCAGTCCACTCACCTCAGTCTCCTTTGGTTCACATTTGAATCTGGAGAATGTAAAATGTGAACCAAAAAGGTATTAGTTCACAAGTGAAGATTGTTTGCCCAATGTAATATCCTATGTGACCTTCAATGTGGCCTTTGAAAGATAACAAATGGGCTGGGCGTGGTGGCTCAGCCTGTAATCCCAGCACTTGAGGAGGCCGAGGCAAGTGGATTGCCTGAGCCCACAGGTTCAAGATCAGCCCAGGCAACTCGGTCTCTACAATAAATCAAAAATTAGCCAGGTGTGGTAGCACATGTCTGTGGTTCCGGCTACTTGGAATCCTTCTGAGGCAGAAGGGTTGCCAGAGCCCAGCAGGTTGACACTGGGGTGGCCTTGAGTGTGCCACTGCATTCCAGCCTGAGCAACAGAATGAGACTCCAACTCAGAAAAAAAAAAAGAAAGAAAGATAACAAATGTACTAAATCATAGGCTTGAGCAATTGTTCATAATTACAGCTATTACAGTACATGACAAAGGTTAGGTTTATGCTTCAGTAAGTGTTTGACCAAATATTTGACACTTAACAGAAAAAATGTAAATCAGTCTTCTTCAGTTTTTATTCCTCTACTTAATGTGTGAGTGGTATTTCTTAAGCTTTTTATTTATTTATTTATTTATTTATTTATTAGCAGAGGAGCCTTTTTTTTCCATATGATTTCCCAACTGCAATCCATAACATAAAAGTTTTAGCATTTATAGGAATTTTGAAGGATTACTTTGCTGTAAAACCCTTTGAATATTTTGTGCAGAGCTTTAGGGTTTCCTCAAGTACAGTTCAAAAGCCATTGTCTTAAATTTGTTCTAAATTAAATTAAGCTACTGCTTTTTAAATTTCTTCCAGGTTTTCTTTCTCTTGGTTCATTGTCAGTTCTGTTTTCTTCATATTACACTTTTCACCATTGAATGTTACTGGTGGTTTTCTATGACTAGAGTATATTTCTAATACAGTGACATAATTTAATAGAAATTCCTAATTCAAAACTTGACCAGAAATTTGGAGTATGAATAGAAGTCTCAGAGTCTAAGAATTATAATTAAATGCCAAGTAATTGAAGTGCATTTCTTCTTATGCTTTACATGAACTGAACCAAGGATTCTTGAAGTTTAACATGCATTAAAAATCACCTGAAATTCTTTTTAAAAATGTGGGCTCCCAGGCCATGTCCACAGGCATCTGAGTCGGTAAATCTATTGCAGGAATCTGAAAGTCTATGTTTTTTATAACAACTTATGTGATTTTTATGTAAATGGTCTACATACACTACAGAACACTATACTAGGCAGTCAAGTTCACCTTAAGGAGCTTAAAACTCTGCTCAGACTACACACAGCAATATCCCTATTATCCAGAGGCTAAACTCTTGATACCTTGGATACCTAATGTCCCTAAGCAGAAATTTTTCTCTACCTTTCTGACTTTAGAAAGAGAATTGAAAGCAAATTGGTGAAAATCACCAACAGCAGAGAAGAAATCAGGGTCTGTGTAACACAAATGCCCATCTATATAATGTTTGCAAATTAGTGTTTGCATTAACTTGTAATTATCAAAAGAAGGTTAGAAAATACCTAGCTACAAGGAAAATGAGAAGTCATTCTAATTCATCTATTTTGTTTATTTTGTGAAGGTATGAGTTTTTGTCTAAACAGCCTTGAAGAAACTGTACCCTTTTAACCTGGTAGAGTATCATGCAGTAAAGTTTCATTGTATTTTAGGTTTCTGCATTTAATGCCTGTTACTCAGATTCTGGACTCTTCGGGATTTATACTGTCTCACAGGCTGCAGCTGCTGGAGATGTAAGTTGCAAACTCACCAACTCTCACAAACGAGTTTTTTCCCAACATTAACATGTTTTTAGTTAAAATATGAAATGTTTGAATGCCATGATTCATCAGAGCTCTAGGTATTGTGATGTCATCGAACTGTCTCTGCTGTGAGGAAACTTTAAAATGTATACTAAGAAAAGAGGAGGGAAATGCCATCTTGGTGTTTTGGTTCTGCTTGGACACATTGCATTGATTTGGCTTTAAGACATCTAAATTGAGAACCAGGAGAGGTCATGGTCAAGATGTGTATTTGTGAGTTTTCAATATGAAGATTGTGTTGAAGTCGGGAGTATGTATAAAAGACTGTAGGAAGCCAGGCGCCGTGGCTCACACCTGTAATCCCAGCACTGGGAGGCTGAGGTGAGAGGATTGCCTGAGTCCAGGGGTTTGAGATCAGCCTGGGCAACTTGGCGAGACCTCATTTCTACAATAAATCAAAAAATTAGCTGGGTGTGGTGACGCGTGCCTGAAGTTCCAGCTACTTGGAAGGCTGAAGCAGGAGGATAGCCTGAGCCCAGCAGGTCGAGGCTGCGGTGGCCGTGAGCGTGCCACTGCACTCCAGCCCGGGCGACAGAATGAGATTCTGACTCAAAAAAGAGATTGTAGGAAAAGAAAACTGAAGCGTGAGTTCTAGGAAACGCCACTATTTAAGGAGCAAGTGACTAAAGACAACGGCTAGGAAAACAGTAAGAAATAGAAGAGAACATGGTATATTTGGCCAGTGTGTGCTAGTGGAGCTTAGACTAGCAGAGAGTAGGATGGTAGTTTTAGGAGAGTTTACACTGAGATAAGTTAGAAAAAGCATCATTCATACTGAAAGAAAGATTGGGAAGATAGTTAAATTATAAGTGGCTCAAGTCTGAAAAAGCAAGAGCAGGTAGGATCTAGAGCACAAGTGGACATGTTAGCCTTGCAGACAAAGGCTAATGTTGGGAGATGTCGAAGAGAACATGAGGAAGTACATCCTTGGATAGGTAGGAGGCTAAGTCATGTTTTGAGAGAGACAGGAGGAAAATTTAAAGAAATTAATGAGGTTTGGGGCAAATAAATGGCTAGACACATACAGAATGGGCATCAGTGACAGTGTAGGTGTCTTCTTGAAATTAGTAACGATGAATCCATAGTACTGTCAGGGCTGCTTTAGAATTATTCTTCAGTAACATTAACTAGCCTAATGGAGAAGTGGAGGAGGCAGGTGGTAGGGGCAATCCCAGGTTGGAATCCTGCCAAGTGGGCAGGTAAGAAGTATGAGGAGATAGCAAGGGAGCTGGGAGCATTGGCAAGAGTGATTAAAGGGGTGGTTCATGGGTTTAGAGTAGACAGAGAAGTGAAGCCAGAGGGGCCTAAAAGGCTGAAAGAAAATGGACAAATGAAGGAACTTATTCTTGATAAAGTGGAAGAATAAGAATAGCATATTAAAGACTGAGATCAGGGGTCTTCGAATTGAAAGTTTCAGAACAAATGTAGGTTATGTTCCAGTATGGGGTATGGCTATGGAAATGGGTAGCCAAAATAAATAGGAAAAGAAGGTCCTAGAATTTAGGTGGTCAGAGGGAATGATAAGTAGCAAATCTCAGAATGGCACCAAGGCTAGAATGGAGAAAATCGTGGACTAGATGTATTAATGTATTTATTCAACAAATATTTGCCAAGTACCTGCATCACTGAAACTTGATTTCTTATTGACTCAGGCATCACAAGTATAGAAAAGCCTTACACATTGGCTATGTATATATTACTGCTTTCTTCTTAGTGAATAGTAAGCGATAACAGTATTAATTGCATAACACTATAAGAGTCTGGGAGATTTTAGAGGTGTTTGTTTTTTACACATGATTATAAATCCATATGTTTGTTCTCCCTAAAGGAAGATCCATCCTCTGCCACTTAACTTTCAAAGGAAGCTTGGCTACTTGGAAATTATAAGCTGTATGTATAAACAGCTGCTTTACAGAACACAGGGAGATTAAGGAACATAAAGTGACTACAGAATTTCAAATGAACACTGTTCTGTTTCTCTGGAACTAACCCTCTATCTGGTGTTTTTGTACCAGTGGAGGAATATTTGAGTGTTGCAGGAGACCAGTTGACCAACTTTTATTTATCTGTCCTAGGTTATTAAGGCTGCCTATAACCAAGTAAAAACAATTGCTCAAGGAAACCTTTCCAGTACAGATTTCGAAGCTGCCAAGTAAGTTTCTGCATTAACTGTGTGTTTCATATTTTAGTTATTTGAAAGTTGTATTTTTTCTAGTTAGAACTGCTCATAAGAACTGAGAAGTACAGAAAAGTATTAAAGAGTGGTATAAAAGTATACCACCTAGAGGTATAATTAACATTTTGCCTATTTTTTAAATTAATCCAGCTAATTTTTAAAATTATCGTAGAGATGGTCTCATATGTTGCACATGCTGGTTTCAAACTCCTGGCCTCATGTGACCCTCCCGCCTCAGGTGACCCTCCCACCTCAGCCTCCCAGAGTACTAGGATTATAGGCATCAGCCACTGTGCCCAGCCTATATCCTATTATAGCATGTTTATTATAGAAATTTGAAAATTACAATTGAAAAGACAAAAATGATCTTTGATTCTCTATCAGGGATTCTTCTTTTTAAAACATTATAATGATGTCTGCAGTTATTTAAATTACTAAAAATTGGTCTAAACAATATTAATTGGTATGTCAGATGTACTTATTGGACCTTTTTGCAGATGGAATTATAAACTATAAGGGATATCTTTGGGCTTAAAACATTTTTGTATTTCATATTTCTTGGTGTAGATTCCCAACTGAGTCAAGAGTTATAAACATAAAAGAAGGCTTCATGTTAAAGCGTGTGTTGATATATTTCTAGTCACAGTCTTAAAGGGTTATACCAGTATATAATCGCACCACAAGTTTATGAAAGTGTACCTATTCCACATTTACCACTGGCAGTTTCTTTTTTCTTTCTCTTAACTGATAATATACCCCAGAAAACTACTGATTTTGTATTAAAGACTAAAATGCTTGTCTACTATTTGGTTGTTTTTTTTTAATTTACACTGTTTAGATTGAAAGTGCTAACAAAAACACTCCTAAATCATTAGTTTAGGGAGTTTCTCTAACTAAAAGAGACAGACTTGGAGAAAATTGGAAATAAACCTGCATTTTCAGACAGCAGCTGAAGACATTTATGTTCGATTCCATCTCCTTTTAGGACAATTCAAAATGTGAATCCAGGGGCAACCCCTTCAAGTCCCCTCCCACTGTGGGAGCTTTTCTGTCCTCTCAATAAATCCTGCTTTCTCAAAAAAAAAAAAAAAAAGTGAATCCTGCAACTTAAACAGTCTTTATGATCACTTAGTATTGCCCATGGGGGAGGTGTGACAGGATGAATTATAACCCAGGCTGGAACAACCTTTAAGTCCTTTCTGTTCCCATTAGTATTGTTTGTTTGTTATACTAAGCACACTGCAAAGTTACATCTCTTATATAAGTAGAACACAATTTAGTAAATATTGTATGCTTGGCACCAAAACTTGATAGGATGCATTTCTGCCAGAAACAAAATATGATGAGAATAAATAGAAACACTGGATTTACTTAAGAAAAATCTAAGTTTCAAATCTAATTTATTTAAGAAAATTTATTTTCTTAATAAGTGTAACAGCCGGGCTCGGTGGTTCAGCCTGTAATCCCGTGCTTTGGGAGGCTGAGGTGAGTGGGTTGCCTGAGCCTGCGGGTTCGAGACCCGCCTGGGCAACTTAGCGAAACCTCATCTCTACAATAAATCAAAAAATTAGCCGGGCGTGGTAGCACACATCTGTAGTTCCAGCTACTTGGAGGGCTGAGGTGGAAGGATCGCTGGAGCCCAGCAGGTCAAGGCTGTGGGTGGCCAGGAGCGGCCACTGCACTCCAGTCTGGGTGACAGAGTGAGACTCCAACGCAAAAAATAAATAAATAAGTAGCACAGTTTTTATGAGATAAGGCAATATGTAGAAAATGGAATTTTGATTATTAATGTCAAGATAGGTTTGTTTGTTTTCTGCCATTATGTTGGAGTTGATACTTTTCCTTGTAAGGCTCTTAGTCTTCCTATAGTGAAAGAGAGAAAGTGAGGTATCATTGCTAAAGAGACAAACTAATAACCTCTTGATAAAGTTTATTGTTTGTAAAATCCTTTTTTAATTAAGCTAATAATATGGTCAAATTGCTACATTAAAGTGTAATTATCTTTAAATGGAAGTCTTGCTGTAGAGTGCCAAGGGATGATAGTTTATTTGGGATTTAAATAACTCAAGTGCCTCATTGAACATCATGTTTATAAGGAATAACAGTTTCTTTCTGGAAGGGTTGTGAATTGGGTTTTGTTTTGTTTTGTTTCAAAGTCATGCTTTTGCACCCATATTTAAGTTAATGGAGCTTACAAGACCTATATTATCCTTCCCCACCTGCCTTCTCTCTCATGCCATAACCTCTCTGAGCAATTCCCAGCCTAGAAATAGCCTTAGAGGGAGATATATATACGAGGGGTCCCCCAAGAAAGGGAATTATCTTTTGGAGAGCAGGTCCCTTGTAGTAAACTCCAAATTTGTTCCTCCACATCAAACAGTTAACTAAAGTTTTATCTGGGAGTTTTGAGAAGATTGGTTCATGATTTGTGGAAAAAACATCCTGAGTTGTGGCAAACAGGTGACTGGTTTTTCCACCCTGACAGCATACCTGCCCACACTGCAGTTTTTTACCAAATATGGCATGACTTTTATGCCCCATCCTCCCTATTCACCTGATCTCATCCCATGTGGCCTGGATGAAAAAAACCCTCAACGGGAAATGTGTTGTGGATGTAAGAGGTGAAACAAAAAAATGGCAGAAGTACTGAAAGTGAGCGATGGCTCACACCTGTAATCCCAGCACTTTGGGAGGCCAAGGAGGGCGTATTGCTTGAACCTAGGCATTCAAGAACAGTCTGGGCAAGACAGCAAGACCTTGTCTCTAAAAAAAACAAAACTTGAGCAGTGGAAAAAGTATCTAGATGTATTACATTAAACAGAGAGTACTTTGAAAGCGACTGAAGATTAATTACAGTTTAAGAATAAATACACAATTTTTTTGTAAATAAATAAATTTCAGTTTTGGGGGAACCCCCTCATATATATGCATGTACATAGCAGAATGTTACGTTGGGAGATATGTATGTCTATGTATGTGTCTATGTAGCATAGCAGAATGTTCCATATGGAATCACCACACAATATTCTGCTAGGCTAAGTGGACAGTATCTTAAGAACCCACATAGCATCTTTCTTTAATAGAAGTGCCTGAAATTATTACTTAAAAAAGTATCAGGAGGTAGGAGTCACTTGACTAATCAAAACCTCAAATTAAAATAGTTTTATCTAGATCTAAGTTCTAGTCAATAATCTAAAAGCAGTCTGTGGTGTTTTCAGTAGGTGTTTACTTTGTACTAACAATTTTCCAAATAGTAATGTAAATAATAAAATATTTGATGAACTGATAAAATAGAATGGAGGTCTTTAGCACCATAAGGTTAAGCTGTACTTATTGTAATATATTTACCAAAAACATATTGAAGAGTTTTGGGGAACATGCTTTACATTTGCCTTGTTCTGCTACACAAGATGAACTGGAAACTAACAGCAAAAGCTATTCAGACACCCTGAAATCTGCTAAGACACGAAAGGTAATACAAGTGGATGGAAACAAACATAAGACTCTTCAAACTGCAAGAGTTAAAATGTGTCCTCCATCCAAGAAGAAAACCCAGTTCATATAAGGAAAAGTCTGAAGCAAAAGGTCAAGACGTTATAACACTGTTACCATAACTGGGCAAATTGGAGTTGTCTGTGGTGAGAACATCTCCAGGCCTGACACCCAGGTTTGGTACAAGGGTCTTCAAGGGCCCTAGCCTGCACCTGCGAAATGCATTGTTAGGCAATATCATCATTGTACAAATATGTTAGAATATACATATACAAACCTAGATGGTGCAGCCTACTACACACCTAGACTCTTTTGCTCCCAGGCTACAAACTGTGTGGCACATTACTGAATACCATAACCAATTATAACAAAATAGTATTTGTTTATCTAAACTTAGAAAAGATACAGTAAAAATATAGTATAAAAGATAAAAACGGTACACCTGTATAGGGCACTTACTGTGAATGGAGCTTGCAGAACTGGAAGTTGCTTTAGGTGAGTGACTGAATGGTGAGTGAATCTGAAGGCCTCGGACATTACTGTCCACTACTTCAGACTTTATAAACATTGTATACTTAATTGTGCTATGATGTTTTGATGTCACTGGGCAGTAGGAATTTTTCAGGTCCATTAAAATCTGACAGGACCACTTTTCTATATGTGGCCCATCAGTGACCAATCCATTGTCACGCAACACATGACTGTACTTTGAATTTTGATCTTTCCTGGGCTATAGCAAAAGCCAGTACATGAGATGTCCAACACTTTATTACAAAATAGGCTTGTGTTAGATGACTTTGCCCAACTTTAGGCTAATGTAAGTGTTTCAAGCACATTTAAGGTAGGCTAAGCTAAGCTACAATGTTTGATGGGTTAGGTATATTAAATGCATTTTCACCTTAAATATAGTATTTTCAGCTCATAGTGAGTTCACTGAGACATAACCCCATTGTAAGTTGAGGAGTATCTATATATCTCAGTCAATAGCATCCCATTCACTGACAGCAAAGAGATCTTCCTCACTGTGCCAGTGGGTGGCAGAAAGAACATGCTATTACTGGCCAGTGACCTTTAGAGGATCCATATTGCACAACTATATCCTTTGCAAGTTTTTGGCCAGTAATAAAACATTAAGAAGCACTCTAAGCCAGGCACGGTGGCTCACGCCTCTAATCCCAGCATTTTCGGAGTTCAAGGCAGGAGGATTGCTTGAGCCCAGGAGTTCGAGACCAAGCTGGCCAACATAGCGAGTCCTTGTCTCTACAGAAAATCACACACACACACAAAAAATTGAAGGATGGGTCTTCAATGGCCACTTCGAGAACTCTGAAGAGACTTCTGCCTTTCAGGCTTATTGTTTGTGATGTTCCAGAGCAGGGAACAGTGTTCTTGGGGAACTGAGAAAGGGGAGGATACACTGCTCCTACATCAGTTAAATCAAGCTGTGCTGTTCCCATCTCCCCCTCAAAAACAAAAATTGCCTTGCTCTATAAAACTGACTCTTGCCTTTTATTGTATAGGAACAAGCTGAAAGCTGCATACTTAATGTCCGTGGAGTCTTCTGATGGTTTCCTGGAAGAAGTCGGATCCCAGGCTCTAGTTGCTGGTTCTTATATGCCTCCAACCACAGTCCTTCAGCAGATTGATTCAGTGGCTAACACTGATGTCATAAATGTAAGCAAGTGAAGAGGTAACATTTAACAGCAGAGAATTTAACCTATTGATCCAATTGCAGGAGGATACATGAGTGTCCTTGGGCTATATATGTTATTCTTGTGTTTGGTGCCTATCTACTTAGTGTGTAGGCAAGAGGGCTCATCACTATTATATCTGCAGATTGCTTCCTTGTCACATCAGGGGATGTGTATCTTCCTTATTCAAATAAATTACCATTAGGTTATACCGTTCTAAATTCTTAGACGTGAAGAAGAATCGCATATTGGCAATTTCATATAATTTAACCTAAATAGTAAAGTTTGCTATTTTTCCTCTCCACCCCCAAGAAATAAACTCTATCCTGCCAGTCCTTCACTTCAATATCTCATTATTTTCTTTACTCTTCTTAGCCCAAGACATTCTCTAGCTCTTCCTATTTCTTTTCTCATGTGTTACTATTACCACCAAGATTAAGTTGTTTTAAGGGCAAGGACTATGTATGTGACTATTCCCTACTTGGCCTTAGAAGCACTTGAACTACAGAATAAATCCAAAGTCTGGGTTTTCCCAATCCTTTCTACATTAAAAATGCCAACTTATAGCCAGGCTCGGTGGCTCAGCCTGTAATCCCGTGCCTTTGGGAGGCTGAGGTGAGTGGATTGCCTGAGTCTGTGGGTTCGAGACCCGCCTGGGCAACTTGGCAAGACCTTATCTCTACAATAAATCAAAAATTAGCCGGGCATGGTAATGCGTGCCTGTAGTTCCAGCTACTTGGAAGGCTGAAGCAGACGGATCGCCGGAGCCCAGCAGGTCAAGGCTGCGGTGGCTGGGAGCGGCCACTGCACTCCAGTCTGGGCACCAGAGTGAGACTCCAACTCCAAAAAAAAAAAAAAAATGCCAACTTGCCTTCCATTGTAGATGTCTCAACCATCTTGTCACCAACAGATCTACCTTGTATAGAGACAGTGAGGATTGAGAGAGAGAGAGAGACAAGGCCTTTTTTTTTTTTTTTAAAGTAAGGTAGGGCCAGGCTCGGTGGCTCAGCCTGTAATCCCGCGCCTTTGGGAGGCTGAGGTGAGTGGATTGCCTGAGCCTGCGGGTTCGAGACCCGCCTGGGCAGGCGAGACCTCATCTCTACAATAAATCAAAAAATTAGCCGGGCGTGGTAGCCCGCGCCTGTAATTCCGGCTACTCGGAAGGCTGAGGCGGAAGGATCACCTGAGCCCAGCAGGTCAAGGCTGCGGTGGCCAGGAGCGCCCACTGCAATCCAGTCTGGGCGACAGAGTGAGACTCTAACTCAAAAAAAAAATAAAAAATAAAAAGTAAGGTAGATTTCAGAGTTAGGTACATACAAGGTCATCGTACAGGTAAAGTGTGGGTATCCTATTGATGTTATGTGCCCCACCCCCACCCCCACCCCTGGCAGTGTCCCACTACTGCCAATCCCTTTCTTATAGTATTATGATAAATGTTCAGGATCCACTTATGAGTGAGTTCATGTGATATTCAGATCTTTGTTTCTGTGATAAATCACTGAGTATTATAGACACTAATTCTATCCAGATTGCTGCAAAGTTAATAATTGTGTTTTTCTTTATGGCTACATAATATTCCATCATGTAAATGTACCATATTTTCTTTACTCAGTCCACTTTCAATGGGCAGCACGGTCAGTTCCATATTTTTGCTATTGTAAATAATGCTGCAATAAACAATGCATGTGCAAGTATCTTTTTTATAGAGTAATTTAAGTTACTCTGGGTATATTCCCAGAAGGGGGGATTGCTGGGTCATATGGAAGGTCGATTTTTAGATCTTTTAGAAATCGCCACACTGTTTTCCATAGAGGTGGTACTAGTTTACATTCCCACCAACAGTGTAGAAGTATTCCCTTTTCTCTACATCTTCTCCATCATCTGTTGTTTTTTTTGAGTTATTAACGATGGCCATCCTGACTGGAGTTAGATGGCATCTCAGTGTGGTTTTAATTTGCATTTCTTTGATGATTAGTGAGGCTGAGCATTTTTTCATATATCTGTTGGCTACTTGTATGTCTTCTTCTGAGAAGTGTCTATTCATATCTTTTGCCCATTTGTTCTTTTCTTTTCAGCACATTTGAGTTTCTTGTAGATCCTGGATGTGAGGCCTTTGTCCGGTTTACAGTTGGCAAATATTTTTTCCCATCCTATGGGCTGTCTCTCCACTCTCTTGATGGTTTCTTTTGCTTTTGCAGTTTGTCTGTCTTTTATGGCATTCGCTTTTAGAGAGTTGATCAGGAATCGGTTGCCTATTCCAATTTCCGTAAGGGTGTTTCCTACATTTGCTTCTAGGATTCTTATAGTTTGAGGTTTTACATTTAGGTCTCCGATCCATTTAGAGTTAATTTTTGTGAATGGGGATAGATAGGGGTCCTGTTTCAATCTTCTGCATGTGGTCAGCTAGTTTTCCCAGCACCATTTACTGAATAGGTTCTCCTCTCCCCACTGGTTGTTGGTTAAGGTTTTGTCAAAGATGAGTTGGTTGAGAAATTGAGGTTTTGCTTCCAGAGTCTCCATCCTTTTCCATTGGTCTATATGCTTGTTCTTGGACCGCTAGCAGGCTGTTTTGATTATTTATTATTACAGTAGAGTTTGAAGTCTCGAAGTGTGATACCTCCCACTTTGTTTCTTTTGCTAAGGATTGTTTTGGTTATTCATGGTCTTTTATGTTTCCATATGAATTCCTGTATTGTCATTTTCAGGTCTGAGAAGAATGGTGTTGGTAATTTAATAGATATTGCATTACATGTGTAGATTGCCTTTGGTAGGATGGACATCTTAACAATGTTAATTCTTCCAGTCCATGAGCATGGAATATTTTTCCATTTGCTTGTGTTTTCTTGGATTTCTTTGAGCAGTGTTTTGTAGTTTTCTTTTTTTTTTTGAGTTGGAGTCTCACTCTGTCGCCCAGATTGCAGTGTAGTGGCACGCTCCCGGCCACCGCAGCCTCTACCTGTTGGGCTCTTGCGATCTTTCTGCCTCAGCCTTCCATAGCTGGAACTACAGGCGCGCACTACCACACCTGGCTAATTTTTTTGATTTATTGTAGAGATGAGGTCTCACCAAGTTGCCCAAGCGGGTCTCGAACCTGCAGGCTCAGGCAATTCACTCACCTCGGCCTCCCAAAGTGCAGGATTACAGCCTGAGCCACCAAGCCCGGCCTGTAGTTTTCATTGTAAAGATGATTCACTTCTTTGGTTAGAAAGATGCCAAGGTATTTCATTATTTTGTGACTGTTGTGAATAGGATTGTGCTTTTTATTTGGGTTTCTGTCTGATTATTGTGGGTGTATAGGAATACAACTGTCTTTTGCACATTTATTTTATACCCTGAGACTTTGCCAAAGTCCTTTATCAGTGCAAGGAGGTTTTTGACAGATTCTCTTGGGTTTTCAAGATATAGGATCATGCCATCTGCAAAAACTTCCTCTTTTCCTATTTGGATATCCTTGATTTCCTTCTCTTGTCTAATTGTTCTAGCTAGGACTTCCAACACTACATTGAACAGGAGGGGTGAGAGTGGGCAGCCTAGAGTAAGGCTATTTTAAGATAGTAACCCTGACTTCATTTTACTTGGCCCCTAAGTTCATTATATACTCTTCGCAAATGGCCATCCTCATCTTGTATATCATCATCATGTGAGTCCCCACCCAGCTGCTTCCACCACCATTTCTCCTTCATTAAAAAAAATAAAGCTGTCCAGGTGCAGTGGCTCATACCTGTAGCCCCAGTACTTTGGGAGGCAGATGTGAGAGTATTGCCTGAGCTCAGGGGTTCGAGACCAGCCTGAACATGGTAAGACCTCGTCTTTATAGTAAATAAAAAAAAAAAAAATCAACTGGACTTGGTGGCTCATGCCTATGGTTCCAGCTACTTGGAAGGCTGAGGCAGAAGGATCACCTGAGCCCAGCAGGTCAAGGCTGCAGTGGGCGTGAGTGTGCCACTGCACTCCAGGCTGCACAACAGAGTGAGACTTCACCTCAAAAAATAAGCTGGCCTGAGATCACGTGACTCATGGTATCACACTTAACCTAAACAACCAGACTTTGAACTTGAAGTAGTGGCATGAAGAATACTAGAATATCAAGTTTGCCTTCTAAGTCAACAATCTGTGTATTTTGATTGACCCAGGCTATGTGCTATTGTAATACAGAAACAGGAAAAGTACAGCCCTGCCTGAGGCCACTCTGCCCTTTTTGGCAATGTCAGTGAAGTTTTCCTTTACCTCCTTGAACAACTACCCTCTTATCTAGAGCATTGCTCTTGCTCACTTAGTAACACATTTGATGGAACATTCAGAGAACAGCTGAGCTATTCACAAATTAAAGTATCAGGCTTCTTGCAGCTAATTTTCACAAAAGGCTATAATAGAATTGCTGTCTTAGAATATCCTATCATAAACTCTTGAAATGACAGAATAAATAAGTTCATCTACTTGATGATATATATTGTTATTTTTCTTAACTTTGTCCTTTTTTGTGTGTTTTTAAGGCTGCAAAGAAGTTTGTTTCTGGCCAGAAGTCAATGGCAGCGAGTGGAAATTTGGGACATACACCTTTTGTTGATGAATTGTAATCCTGAAGCACATGTTAAAGGAGAAAGGTTAACATTCTCTCACTCCAGAGCAGCAAACATGTGAAAGCCAGAAGTCACTGATGTAACGTTTATCTTTTTTTCAGTGAGGTAAAAATACCTTAAAGCATAAATGAGCGTAATTATTTTCAGCTGACCTAAAATCAATAAAACGTTCTACTTAAATGTGGGGTTTTTTTTTTTGCATTTTCCAAATCACTTAATCAACAAATACTTATTACATGCTGATACCTTTGTTTTAGATTCTACAGGGGATACAGGAATGTAATAATTGAGTGCAAAAGAATCAGGAACTATTAAAATTAAGGCGAAGTGGCAATCAGGGTAAATAATTCCAGATTATTATTGGTGACTTTTTAAGATAAAAGCAGTCATTTTGGGTATCAACAGTTAAGTGATCAGATTTTTACCCACATTTTACCTTTTTTGCAATAAAATTATCTCTGAGAGACATAAACTCTATATCAGTTATATCCTGTATTCTCATTGTCATGTTATATGTCTGATTTATCTTCACTAACAGAGTTTTATTCTTCTCTTATCTCCTGTCTCTCCCGCTTCTGTTTCTATCCTGACTCAAGTAATTAACTCCAACATTCAAAGTAAAAGTAGGTCTGAAAGGGGGGAAATTCTAATGTGAACAACTAGGCAAAGAATGTATCTCTGTTAATTATTTTAATTAAGTACTTGAAGTTTGCAAAAAGAAAGACAGACTAACGATCTAAAGAAAAATGCAATATTTACCCTAAGTGAAGTTATCTACTATGTTTAGACATTCTGATATTGGCGTCCCCTACTGCATTTTCTAGAAGATGAGAAATTCTTCTCAGAAAGGAAGGTCTTGATGATCTGAATGATGTTACTATTTTGAGAATAAGATGTGTGAGGCCTGCAAGATCTCAGGGAAGTCTTTAGATAATCACATTGAAGAAAGTCTCTGAAGGCTTATAACATAGGCATGGAAGAAAATCTAGGTCTACACATAGTCCTGTAAGAACAGCAAACCTGTACATAGTGATGCACAAAAAGTGGGTATTTTCAAAATAAATGCTTCTGTAATCACATTTTTGCAAACCACTGCCTAACCAACCTTTGATGCCACTTGGCATTTACCCTCTTCAACTTGGGCACAGTCTTCCAGCCAAAATACATCTGAGATAGAGGAAGCTGAGGAGGAAGAGCTTTTGTTTTCTTGCTTCACCATTGTCCAGTATGGAGAAGGGGCTCTCGTTCCTTTCTTGTGCTCTGTGTGAATCACCACATCACTGTTAATGTCTTTTCCTACACTAATACTATGGTTGTTCTTTTTATATCCATGCCATTCTCTGGAGATGGATATCGGTCTTCTTGCAGAGTGATGCCCAGTTGACCGTGGAGACTTATAGTACTTAAATTTTTTATCTAAAACTACATCTTTATTGTCATCACCATGTATGAAAGATTGATCTTTTGCCTCTTCAGGTTTTTTTGCT
Organism: Cephalopachus bancanus; assembly: GCA_027257055.1. NCBI lineage: Eukaryota > Metazoa > Chordata > Mammalia > Primates > Tarsiidae > Cephalopachus > Cephalopachus bancanus. The sequence continues at coordinate 442,795 of JAPVLO010000354.1, forward strand.
GTGCTGAAATGAAAAGAATAATAAACGAAATGAATTTTTTAATGTCTGAACATCCCCTAACAAAATGTCATATAACCTGCTTTGGCTCATAAAAGAAAAGATGCAATTTAACTTTAGCGCTACCTTTCTATGTCATTGAAGGTTTTCTCTTCTTAAAAAGTACTTTTAAGTTTTTCCATTCCTAAACAGAAGTCAAATTATGCTTTAATTAGTCCACACTACTTTAAAAAACTTTCCACAGATGCAGGCCAGACTACTGACTAGAATATGAGGAGGCATTAAAGAGTGGGTTAATTCACTGCAGCTAGAGTGACAGGTTCAATGTGGCCATCTCCTCCTGAGAACTCTGTTCTTGCGGGTCACAGGGCAATAACAGCATTACCAGTTGCCAGGGGAGTCAGGAAATATGGGCCTCTAGGATCTTCAACATGTTAGTCATTAGTAAGCCTTTGAGTCTTCTTTTTTTCTCATAACACTGCCACAAAGCAAAATTCTTTGCCTCCCTTTTAGGTTTACAGATGTGAATTTGTAGAGTACTCTTCTACCCAGATATCTCTTGTTATTCACTGTTCTCCCTCTCTGTTGCCATCCAGAAGCTTTAAGGTTTTCTTTGTAATTTTCTCCAACTATTGACATTTTGATTGTTGAATCTTGGATGATGCTTGCCTACTAGCAACTACAGACCTCTGAATGCTGTACCTGTGCTTGTTATTAATTTCTAGAACAAAGGCTGTCTATCATCAGCTTTCCCTTGTCCTGATGCTATTGCTCAGCATAACCAACGTAAACCTCCGGTACAATCTATCTGCTAATACAAAATCAAGTTTCTTCCCACCCCCAACCTGGCAAGGTTTGCTAGTGTTATCACTAATACCCTTGATGGTCTGCCTGTTATATTTGCTTCCAAGAATTTGAACAGCTTTTCCTAAAAGGGTTTTATCTGTTCTAGTAATAAACAATTGGTATTAAGTCTTTATTTATTTATTGAGTTGGAGTCTCACTCTGTCGCCCAGGCTGGAATGCAGTAGTACACTCATGGCCACCATAGCCTTGACTTGCTGGGATCAGGTGATCCTTCCGCCTCAGCCTTCCAAGTAACTGGAACTAAAGGCACATGCCACTATGCCTAGCTAATTTTTTTATTTTATTGTGGAGACACAGTCTCACCAAGTTGCCCAGGCTGGCCTTGAACCCCTGAGCTCAGGCAATCCTCTCGCCTCCACCTCCCAAAGTGCTGGGATTACAGGTGTGACACAGCGCCCAGCAGTATTGAGTCATTTTTATTGAGAGCCACTAGTCTTAAATTGTTTGATTTTCTTTATCCTTGATTTAGGGCCATGTGAAGAGATTCAGAAATATCTCAGGACAAGAACAATTTGCCTTCAGATACACCCAGGTCTTCCTGAACAGCACATACGTGAAAAAAAATTCAAGTTACTGATTTTTTCAGATTGGAAGGAGTACTCTTGGTAGCTCTGTATTAGGTTACTATAAAGGACAGTTAGTAAAGCCAGCTCTTTTCAAACTGGCATTAGACAATAAAGCCATAAGCCAGCAGAGGTCAGGGTTGGCTGGTAATAAACTTTATACCACTAGGCATACCCAGAGCATTACATGGATTATTTTCTCCTGTGTGCACACAGTGTGATATTCTCCTGAAAGGAGTCGTACCAACTTTGTGAAAGAAGCCTTTGCTTTCCCCTTCTGTCCCTTCCCTGGCCCCTTTCACGTAAGTTACTAAAATGCCTTGGATATAAGGACTTTGTTTAATTAAGAAAAGGATTCGGTCAGGCTTGGTGGCTCAGCCTGTAATCCCAGCACTTTGGGAGGTGGAGGTGAGAGGACTGCCTGAGTACAGGGGTTTGAGACCAGCCTGAGCAACTTGGCAAGACCTCGTCTCTACAATAAATTAGCTGGGCGTGGTGGTACACACCTGTGGTTCCAGGTACTTGGAAGGCTGAGACGGAAGGATCACCTGACCCCAGCAAATCAAGGCTGCAGTGGCCATGAGTGTGCCACTGCACTCCAGCCTGGGCAACAGAGTAAAACTCCTACTCCAAAAAGAAAAAAAAAGACTCAAAATGTGCTTGGTATTATTTCTTAAGTTTGTGGCTTTTAGCCTCATACTTAAGTTGTGCTGTTCTCTTTGTTTATCTTGTCTTTGCTTTTGGTTTTTGGTTTTTTTTTTGAGTTGGAATCTCACTCTGTTGCCCAGACTGGAGTGCAATGGCCGCTATCGGCCACCGCAGCCTCGACCTGCTGGGCTCCGGCGATCCTTCCGCCTCAGCCTCACGAGTAGCCGGAATTACGGGCGCGCACTACCACACCAAGCTAATCTTTTTGATTTATTGTAGAGATGAGGTCTCGCCTGCCCAGGTGGGTCTCTAATCCACGGGCTCAGGCTGTCCACTCACCTCAGTCTCCCAAAGGCACGGAATTACAGGCTGAGCCCCCGAGCCGGCTAGCAGAAAGTTTTTACTCAACATCGGTCACTGCTCCAGGGACAGACCCATTTCATTTAACCCTATGTCCCCTGGCAAGTTTACACACACCCCTCTGGGGCTCAGCTTTCTTATCTGTAAAATGAAGATAATAAAAAGTCAGCATGGGCTGGACATGGTGTCTCAGGACTGTAATCCCAGCACTTTGGGAGATCAAGGTGAGGGGATTGTCTGAGCCCATGGGTTCAAGACCAACCTGGGCAACTTGGCAAGACCTCATCTCTACAGTAAATTTAAAAATTAACCAGGCATGGTAGCACACACCTGTAGTTCTGGCTACTTTGATTAATGGTAAATGGTATAATGCTTGTAAAGCTTGTGCAAAGCCCAACACATAGTAAGCAATGAATGTGTTCACTATTACTGCTAGTGATTTTTTTAAATTAAATTAGGATTGATTTGGCCACTGTGAGAAAGATCAGAAGACAGCTGATACCCAGCTCTAGCTCACTGTCACCATGTGGGAATGCAGGCCCGTCTTCTGAATTTTTAGGAGAAACCAGACATGCAGATTCTTTCCTGAAATCTCAGATTTGTAAATTTGGCAACTCGCTTAAATATTTTTCATTTAACATTTGGAAATATACAGAAAAGTGAGAAAAACCAATCATTTAATGGAAAAAATAGATAAGCATCTTAGTAGCCACTACCCAGGTCAAAAAATGAGTGTTACTGGCTCCTGGTAAGGCCCTCTCTGTATCCTCCTTGCTCTCTGCAGGTGACCGCTCTTCTGGGTTCTTAAAATTCTGTGGGAGCCAAGCAAAGCACATCCGTGCATCGTGTCAGTCCACTAGACCACAAGTTTGAGTCTCTGAAGTAAATTCATGTCATATGGGCCATTTTCTAGTCTTAGTAAAGTCTCTAGCTATATTTCTTTGAGTCCATCCCGGTAAGCAAAGGTACACAGCTACAGCAACCAGTGCTCAGAAACCCTGTCACAGTTATTGAGGACAGCACTGAATTATTGATTGTATCAGCACTGAATTTGTCACTAAAAGAAAAGGATCTCATATTCTATATGTTCTTTGTGTTCTGTTCCTCATATCTCTGATCCTCAGAAGAGCCCCTACTACTGCTGCGTTACAGGTAAAGAAACAGCCTCGGATTATTCAGGTGATCTAAGATTCAAAGCAGGACTTCCCATTTTTCATTCACTTTTTTTTTTTTTTTTTTTTTTTTTTTGAGTTGGAGTCTCACTCTGTCGCCCAGACTGGAGTGCACTCCCGGACACCGCAGCCTCGACCTACTGGGGTCCGGCGATCCTTCCGCCTCAGCCTTCCAAGTGGCTGGAACTACAGGCGCACACTACCATGCCCAGCTAATTTTTTTTTTTACTGTAGAGATGCGGTCTCACCAAGTTGCCCAGGCGGGTCTCGGACCCGCGGGCTCAGGCAATCCACTCACCTCAGCCTCCCAAAGGCGCGGGATTACAGGCTGAGCCAATGAGCCCGGCATTTCATTCACTTTTTCAATAAATAAGCCTATTGACTACATGAAAGTCCTATGATAGGTTTAGCAAAACAAGTCAGGCGGGCTCGGTGGCTCAGCCTGTAATCCCATGCCTTTGGGAGGCTGAGGTGAGTGGATTGCCTGATCCCAGCACTTTGGGAGGCGAAGGTGAAAGGATTACCTGAGCCCAGGGCATCAAGACCAGCCTGGGCAACTTGGCGAGACCTCGTCTCTACAATAAATCAAATAATTATCTGGGTATAGTGGTGCACGCCTGTAGTTTCAGCTACAAGTTGGAAGGGGCAGGTAGGGGCTGGAGGGAGCAGGAACAGGGAAATGGAGTTAAGACAAGGCTTCTTAGGAATAGGATTTACAAGTATTTTAAGGGCTGACTTGGGAAAGAGGAACACAATGCAGGTAGCTTTGGAGACAACATTGTTTTGGTTTTTTTACTCCAAGATTCCTTTATCATGCTGCCTCATATTAGGTCCTACAGACTGTCCTTTCCAAAAACCAGGAGCCCAGCAAATTATTGATAGTGTCACCAAATCCCCACCACCACGGTCCTTACCATTTGATAATTCTCAACATTAAACCAGGACCCTGTATCTCACAGGCCCTGAGGGTTTTCTGTATTGTAAAAAGAGTTCCCAAAATGAACTACTTACTGTGTTACTGGGAACTTGGTCTCAGGGATTAAATCATATATCTCTTGCCATTCTTCAGGTATGTCAATAAAATCTCGGTAAACCTTGATTTGTAGCACCGTTCCTATGGTAATATATTGCAAAAGCTTTAAAAATTCTCGAAGAGTATATCCTAATACGTTGGCATAGCCAACAGTAATCAGAACATCACCTGAAGAGGGAAAAAAAATCAGTAAAATAAAGATAATAGTTTAAAAGGGCCACACTGATTTCTGGCTTTATTGTGAAGTTTTTCATTTCATGGGTTCATATTGTTGGTTTGGTTCTTTTTGAACCAAAACCAGGCTTCAGTCTGTATAAAGACATTCATCTCCGTGACATGAGTATCTTTCACATAATGAAGAATGCATGTAAGATGTTTCTTAATAGCAAAATAAGGTAGATATTATATCATGTTTTTGAGGCATTTCTGAAGCTCTTGGTGTGACAAGCTAAAAAACATAATCTGAACCATCCTTTAGGGTTTTAAAAGTATATTAGTTTCAAATAAAACGAATGGCTATTACTAGGAAAGAAAAAAATCACACTAAGTGATGAATAAATGACCTACTTTCTATTATACCACCTTGGCAATTCCCAGTTCTCTCCACAGTTAATAGACCGTATTAAACATAAAGGCTTTCATTTTAATTTTCTGTTCGCATGCAGTATTCGTTGAGAAAATAATTAATATAAAACATTGGGTAATTAGGCATATTATAATTAAACTTACGATGTGTATGCAAGGCCAGGCACAGTGCTCCAGCCTGTAATCCCAGCACTTTGGGAGGCCAAGGCAAGAGGATTGTCGAGACCAGCATGGGCAACTTGGTGAGACCTCGTCTCTACAATAAATCAAAAAACTAGCTGGGCATGGCGTGCATGCCTGTAGTTCCAATTACTTGGAAGGCTGAGGCAGAAGGATCACCTGAGCCCAGCAGGTCAAGGCTGCAGTGGCCATGAGCGTGCCACTGTGTTCCAGCCTGGGCGACAGAGTGAGACTTCAACTCAAAAAAAAAAAAAAGTGTATGTAGAGAGTATGTTGGTTCAAAGGTATTTGACAGCTACATCCCATACTTTAGGACAATGCAGAGCAAGGTAGTAGACATAGTGGTCTCTGGGTCTCCAGCAGGTGAGAAAAGGATGACACCTTGGCAACAGACACCCAAACTGGAGGAAGCTAAAAAGACCAATTATTCAGCCAGGTGCAGTAGCTCACATCTGTAACCGCAACACTTAGGGAGACCAAGGTAGAAGGATCGCTTGAGGTCAGATGATTGGGACTAGCCTGGGCAACATAGCAAGACCCCATCTCTACAAAAATAAAAATAAAAAAATAGCTGGACATGATGGCATATACTTGTAGTTCCAACCAGTCTGGAGTCTCAGGCAAGAGGATCACTTAAGCTCAGGAGTTTGCAGCTGCAGTGAGCTATGATTGTTCCACTGCACTCCAGGGTTGGTGAGATCTTGTCTCAAAAAAAAAAGACCAATTATTCACTTGCCCTGACTTCCCCCATTTCCTTACCCCCAGCAGCTAAGGCATGGACCCATAAACTAGATCCAACCACTGGGCTCTGCCATCTGGGTCACTGCACCTGGAGCAGGCGATGCAGAAGAGTTTGACAGAAGCATCTGGTTTCTTTTTTTTTTTTTTTGAGTTGGAGTCTCACTCTGTCGCCCAGACTGGAGTGCAGTGGCCGCTCCCGGCCACCGCAGCCTCGACCTGCTGGGCTCCAGCAATCCTTCCGCCTCAGCCTTCCAAGTAGCTGGAACTACAGGCGTGTGCGACCACACCCGGCTAGTTTTTTGATTTATTGTAGAGATGAGGTCTCACCAAGTTGCCCAGGCAGGTCTCGAACCCACGGGCTAGGCAATCCACTCACCTCAGCCTCCCAAAGGCGTGGGATTACAGGCTGAGCCACCGAGCCCGGCTTAGCATCTGGTTTCTACAGGTACTTGTATATGGCCCTTTGTTCTCTCACCATTTTCCAAGCCTGGTTCTTCAGCCTTTTTGGCAATTCTGTCAGACTGGTTATCCTAAATTCAGTGCCTTAACAGAGTTGTTTTCGGTTGCTTGCAATGAAGAACCCTGACTGCTACAAGAGCATTCAGGAAGAACCACAAAAGATTTCCCTTTTTTTTTCTTTTTTTTTTTTTTGAGTCAAAGTCTCACTCTGTCACCCAGGCCAGAGTCCAATGGTATGCTGCTCATGGCCACCATACCCTCAACCTGCTGGGCTCAGGCAGAAGGATTCTTCTGCCCCAGTCTTCCAATTAGCTGGAACTATGGGCGTGTGTCACCATGCCCGGCTAATTATTTGATTTATTGCCCAGGCTGGTCTCAAACCCCAGGGCTCGGGTTATTCTCCTGCCTCCACCTCCGAAAGTGCTGGAATTATAGGCGTGATCCACTACACCCAGCCTAGGATTTCCTTCTTAAGGACAGACTCACCTTGGGCAAAGTCTTAGTCTTCAGATCTTACAAAGTACTCTCTTTTTTTTTGAGTTGGAGTCTCACTCTGTCACCCAGACTGGAGTGCAATGGCCACTCCCAGCCACCACTGGGCTCCGGCAATCCTTCCACCTCAGTCTTCCAAGTAGCTGGAACTACAGGCGCGCGCCACCACGCCCGGCTAATTTTTGATTTATTGTAGAGATGAAGTCTCTTCCAGTAGCCCAGGCGGGTCTCAAACCTGCGGGCTCAGGCAATCCACTCACCTCGGCCTCCCAAAGTGCTGGGATTACAGGCTGAGCCACCTCTCATGCTGCCAAACAGTAATGGGGGCTTAATAGCTGATATCAGATGACAAGTTTCAATGACATGAAGTTCCAAAGGATGTGTTTACCTTTCTCTGTGTGGAAGCTAAGGACCCCAAATCACCTCCATTCCAAGACAGCTGAAGCCTAACTTCCTGGGAGAAAAGGATCAGGAAGAAGCACCTTTGCTGATACTACACTCAAGGTGCTTAAGTCAGGAATTACACTGATCCCATAAGAAGCCTGCAAGGAGCCGGGCTCGGTGGCTCAGCCAGTAATCCCGCGCCTTTGGGAGGCTGAGGTGAGTGGATTGCCTGAGCCCGCGGGTTCGAGACCCGCCTGGGCAGCGAGACCTCATCTCTACAATAAATCAAAAAATCAGCTGGGCGTGGTAGCGCATGCCTATAATTCCGGCTACTTGGAAGGCTGAGGCGGAAGGATCGCCGGAGCCCAGCAGGTTGAGGCTGCGGTGGCCGGGAGCGGCCACTGCACTCCAGTCTGGGCGACAGAGTGAGACTCCAACTCAAAAAAACAAAAAAACAAAAAAAGAAGAAGCCTGCAAGGAAAGCCAAGGACAGATATCCATAGTTCTAGATCCTTATTCAAAAAAAGTTCACAGAATTCAAGAAAGTTCTGGTTCATATCCAAAAAAAAGTTTCCAGAATTCAAGAAAATGAGTACTTAGAATGGTGGAGGAAACCTTACTTCAGTCTTCAAGTAGTAGCTGGTGGTAATACAATCAACCACGAATCCGAAGCTAACTTCAGCTTGAAACAAGGCTACCTGCAGATTGTGCAGTATCAAACAGCTGCTCATCCCACAGAGCAAGAAAAAATTACAATGGCAAGAAAAAAAAAAGAGGAAAAAACCCTCACTGGATGAGATTACTTGCCTAATGTTAAAAGCAGTGTTTATAACTGAAAGCTAGGGGTTGGCATTCTGCTTAATTATGTTGTAAAAGGGTGACTTTTATCAAGAGGGCAGAAAATAAACAGCTTAATTCCCTGACCATTCTGGCTGTAAACCAAAAGTATCCGTGTATGAATGTGATTACTCTGGCAATAGATATTAACATTGCCCTTCATAGAGAAACACCATTTTGGTATTTATGAACACCAACCTCATTACACATGTTTTTCTGTTTTAATGGGCTGTAGGAATGACATTATATAAACTTTGTCTCTATTGCCTATATTAAATCAACATTGCAGCAGCCAAGCCACTACTGAAAAATAGATTTTATTTATTTTGAGTCAGGTTCTCACTCTGTTGACCAGTCTGGAGTGCAGTGACACGTTCATGGCTCACTGCAGCCTCAAACTCCGGCGCTCAAGCAATCCTCGCTCCTCAGCCTCCCACATAGCTGAGACTACAGTCCCACGCCACCACACCTGACTAATTTTTTTATTTTTATTTTTTGTAGAGACAAGGCCTCACCATGTTGCCCAGGCTTGTCAAAAAAAATATTTATCTTCATCTCTCTCAACAAGACTGTATGTTCCATAAGTGACTCACCACAACTCCCCCAGTGCCTAGTTCAGTGCCTGTACACAGCAAACCTTTAGGAAATGCTCATAGAATGAATATGGCCTGGTAAGGGCAGTAGCCAGTACATGACTTGTATTTGCTGTCAAAGCTATATTAATTTTTTTTTTCCAACCTTGTCGCCAAGGTTGGAGTTCAGTGGCATGCTCACGGCCGCTGCAGCTTCGACCTGCTGGGCTCAGGTGATCCTTCCACCTCAGCCTTCCAAGTAGCTGGAACCACAGACATGTGCCACCATGCCCAGCTAAAATTTTTTTTATTATAGAGACAAGGTCTCACCATGTTCCTCAGGCTGGTCTTGAACCCCTGAGCTCAGGCAATCCTCTTGCCTCTACCTCCCAAAGTGCTGGGATTACAGACTTGAGCCACCATGCCTGGCCTAATTTCTTAAGACTTTGGATATCAGAGTCTGTTAAAGCCACACTGGCCAAAAGAGTTGAAAGTTTAGCCAGGGCCAGGTGCATTGGCTCACACCTTTAATCCCAGCACTTTGGGGAGGCTAAGGCAGAAGGATTGCTTGAACACAGGGATTTGAGATCAGTCTGGGCAACATAGTGAGACCTCATCTCTACAAAAAAAATTTTAAAAATTAGACATGGTGGTGCACACCTCTAGTCCCAGGTACTTGGGAGGCTGCAGCAGAAATATCACCTGAGCCCAGGAGGTCAAGGCTGCAGTAAGTTATAATCATGGCACTGTACTCCAACTTGGGCAATAGAGTGAGACTCGAGTCAAAAATAACATAAAGTAAAAACAAAGTTTAGCCAGAATAAACTAACACTAAACTGAATTAGGAAATCAAGATGAAATTCTATCAGGAGACACCAAAGGAGAAACTTATAGTACATGGATGAGAAATAATGGGGCTGGAAGGCAATGAGAAGAAGGAAATAGAAAGTTTCTAAGATTCTCACCACCCAAAATCTCATAATCATTGCCAAAAATGACTGAATTACAGAGACTAAGACCTAGACAAGTACTGAGGAGAATTGGCAGAATCGTCACAGAGAGACTCGGGGCTCTGGACTCCCTCTGTATTAAAATCTCATTTTTAGTTATAGGCAGTTGGCTAGAAAAGTATGGGCTTTCTACGCAGACATGGGTTCGAATCCCAGCTATGACCACAGACTTAGTTGTGTATATTGAACAAATTACTTGATCTCTCTAAGTCTCTATATTTCATTATCTACATTTTAGGGTTGTAAACATTAGTTAGATAAACGGTGCGGAAGCATCTTGCACAATGCCTGGGACAACACTAATTTACTATTCATGTATTAAGCACAGACATAATAAATGTACCAGTACTGTACATAAGTCCTGGATTTAAAAGGTGAATTCAGCCGGGCTCGGTGGCTCAGCCTATAATGCCGCACTTTGAGAGGCTGAGGTGAGTGGATTGCCTGAGCCCACAGGTTCAAGACCCGCCTGGGCAACTTGGCAAGACCTCATCTCTACAATAAATCAAAAATTAGCTGGGCATGGTAGTGGGCGCCTGTAGTTCCAGCTACTTGGAAGGCTGAGGCGGAAGGATCGCCAGAGTCCAGCAGGTCAAGGCTGCGTTGGCCGGGAGCGGCCACTGCACTCCAATCTGGGCAACTGAGTGAGACTCCAACTTAAAAAAAAAAAAAAAGATGAATTCAAGACTGCCTCTGACCTCAAAGCCCTGGTCCCACACTAGCACCCTAGAGCACATACCAGGATCATCAACCAGCATCTGTACCTGACCCTGGAGAAGCTGGGAAGCAGCAGAAAAGCCCATGGGACCTGCGCTGTAGTTCTTATGTCTGGGAAGTCCAAAACTCTCCTCTGGGAGTCTGTTCCCCAGCACAAGTAGTGATGTGCGGAGAAAATGCTTTGAATTTTAAGGTACAGCAAACTGTTTCATAACAGCATCATGCATCTACCTTCTTCTTTGCTTGGAACCCTACCTGCAGGTTAGAATTGCCTAAGGAACTTTTAAAACATGAACTTCTGGCCATTGCTTCAGTAAACTCTTGTGTGGCCACGTGGTTCTTTGAGCTATGGCTGCCACCATGTTTCCTAAGCTTTGGCCCCCTCCCTTACTTTGGGGAGGTAAATTTCCTCTTTTGTCTCTCTTTAATTTACTTTCTTTTTTTTTTTTTTTTTTTTGAGTTAGAGTCTCACTGTTGCCCAGGCTGGAGTGTAGCGACACACTCACGGCCACCACAACCTCGACCTGTTGGGCTCAGGCAATCCTCCCGCCTTAGCCTTCCAAGTAGCTAGAACTACAGGCACACGCCATCACACATGGCTAATTTTATGGTTTACTGTAGAGATGAGGACTCGCCAAGTTTTCCAGGCTGGTCTCGAACCTGTGGGCTCAAGCAATCCTCTCACCTCGGCCTCCCAAATTGCTGGGGTTATAGGCGTGAGCCACTGCGCCCGGCCAAATTTACTTTCTAAATAAATGATATTTTCCAATCAAATAAATACATAAAATAAAACATGAACTTCCCTGTCCCAACTCCAGAACCATTGAATCAGAAACTCTGGGGACATGGGGTCCAGATATTTCCATTTTAAACGCTCCCCAGGTGATTCTAATAGGTGACCAACATTGCAAACCAGTGGTTTAATCTGATGAGACTCCTATACCGCAACAATTTTATATTAAAAAACACACACTGGATTGCCTGAGCCCGCGGGTTCGAGACCCACCTGGGCAACTTGGCGAGACCTCATCTCTACAATAAATCAAAAAAAATTAGCCAGGCGTGGTAGCGCACGCCTGTAGTTCCAGCTACTTGGAAGGCTAAGGCAGAAGGATTGCCGGAGCCCAGCAGGTCGAGGCTGCAGTGGCCGGGAGCGGCCAATGCACTCCAGTCTGGGCGACAGAATGAGACTCCAACTCAAAAAAAAAAAACAACACACACACACACACAAGTCTAGAGAATCTGCAAATAAGAACAGCATAAAAGAAACAACTGCCAATATTTCCATAGCCCTTAAATGTTGTTTGTTTGTTTGTTTGTTTGTTTGTTTGTTTGTTTGTTTAGAGACAGGTCTCACTCTGTTGGTCAGGCTGAACTGCAGGGGCACAATCACGACTCACCACAGCCCTGACCTCCTCAGCTCAAGCAATCCTTCCACCTCAGCCACCCAAGTAGCTGGGACTACAAGTGTGTGCCACCATGCCCTGATAAAGCACTTTAGTTTTAAAAGCACTTTCATAAAAACTATCTTATCAAGTCCTTACAATCTCTGACAAAAAATGGGATTATCTCAATTTATAGATGAGGTAACTAAGGCCTGAAAAGTTAAGTGACTTTGTCCAGGGTCACAGAATAAAAAGTGGCAGAGCCTGGACTTGAATCCAGACCAGCTAACACAAAATGTTTTTTCCTTCTCACCACAGCACCATCCCATTGTGCCCCCCCCCACTCCTAAGCACAGCACTAAGACCAAGCCAGGCTCTGGGAAAACACGTCTTAAATTGCATGGAAAATTCATTTACCCAAAGACAAGAGGAACAGAGCCCTGCAGTCTGACAGAGAGGGTTCATTTCTGGGTGTGAACATGGGCACATTACTAAATATCTGATTCCTTGTCTGTAAGGCAGTTTAATGTAGAATCTACCTCAGAGATTGTGAGAGTAAAATGAGATCATGCAGCTAAATGTTCGCAATGATTAATTGCTTATGAAAGAAAAAAAAAATCGACGCACAGAGACCCATAAGCTCTGGAGTAACACAGTGCCTGTGCTTGTATCTCACTTATTAGACACAGGTGAACCTGGACAGGGAACTCAGTCTCACTGAGCCTCAGTTTTCCCACCCATAAAAGGAAGATAATAACAGTTGCTACCTAGAGGGTTATTAAATTAAATGAATCAATTCACCCAATATGACACTTATATAAGTGATAGTAACAGCAATTAGCTGACCCATAGAAAGTTCTCAACCAACGTCATATCTTTCTAGTTAACCTGGTGACCCAAGGCTCCCTGAAGGCAGATGGGATGGGGTGGGAGGAGTGGATTGCTGGGAAGCATTGGAGAACCACAGTTACCTGGCTGGAGTTTCCCGTCCTTGGCTGCAGCCCCTTTCTTGATGAGGTGGGAAATCTGGAGGTAGGGCCCATGCTGGATGATTATCAGGCCTAAGCCCATGCGGCCCACAGTCAGTTTGGTCTGCTGTGTTTTGCTCAAGGCGTGTACGGATGTCTTGACCTTGATGCTGACTCGTTTCTCTAATAGAAAGAAGGAAGCTTGTGTCAGTCCCTCACCAAGACAGAGGTCTGCCAGTAGATTCTGAAGCCAGATCCCTGGGGCAGTGGTTTTACCTCAACATTCCTCGATTTACTCATCAGTAAAATGAGGATAGTAAGTGTCCACCTCGGAGAGCTGTTCTGAGAATTAAATGGGATCGCTAAAAGCTTTTTCAACAGAGTCTGGCATATGATGAGTGCTTAATCAATATCAGTTATTACTATTATCCACTTCAATATTTATTGATGCAGGCAGTGTGCTAGGCCCTGGGTTTACCACAGTGAGCAAACCAGATGCGTTTCTTGCCCTCAGGGATCTTACAGCCTAGTGGAGCGGTCAGATATCTATCAGTCATGTAAATACAGTGTATACCAGTATAACTATGAGTATAAAACATGCTATGAAGTATGGAGAGCATTGAGGGTTAACCCAGGGACCAAAGTCTCATCTGGGGAGGCAGTTCAGGCTTCCCAGAAGGGTTAAAATTTGAATTAACTTCAAAAGAACCAATAGGAAATACCTCCTCAAAGGAGGGTGGGGAAGCACATTGTATCAAAGTCTGAGACAGGAAGGAACAAGCCCTGTCAAAGGAGCAGGGAGGTGGAGGAGCCAAGGCCAAGCAGGCTGGGGATGGTTCTCAGATTTACCTAATTGTAAGGTTTAGACATGATTTAAACTGGACAGGATCAAAAATTTGATTTTTTTTTAATGGAAAGGAAAAGTTCATGGCACATGTCATGGTGGTGACACTGGAAATTGACAGTAGGTGGATCCAAAAAGTACTTGGGAGGAAAACCCAAAGGCTTTGGGGACAATAGTTAGGGAGAAGGGCTAAAATATGTTTTCTAAAGAACCAAATCTCACAAACGGTTTCCAGGCCTGAGTAGTGATTCAAAACAAGTTATTTTCCCAAGAGGAAACTTCCGGGAGACTCCTTTCCAGTACACAGGAAGCTTCTGGGAAGTTGTTTACAGAACACCTTTGCAGCATTTCACACGCAACTCTTTCCCATAAGGACAAGTGACTTGCCAAGTCCGTGTGACTATGGTATTTTCAGGGCCATTGCTGAGGGAGGGGCTCCCCCATACCCACCCCTGACTGGGAGCTGGAGGACGGGGTTCATGTCCTTTCCTCAGAGCCTCCCATCTTCAGCCTCATCTTCCCCCAAACCACAGATGCTCTTGGTCTGGAAAATAAACTAACATAGTATAAAGAAGATACTGTCTTCGGAGGCCTTTCAGCGTTTGGGGAGCGATTTGGGGCAGGGCAAGCCCTTCTTGCGCCTCTGGTTCCTGAGCACCCAAAGAAGTCACATCTTAGGCAGGGCCCAGGTTGCAAATTCAATGTGCCTATGACATAACCTACTATGGAGGCCAGTTTCGAAAGCCAGCAGGGTTAGGTGAAAGACGCCAGACTCAAAAGGCTCCTTACTATCTGATTCCATTTTCACGTCATTCTCCGTGGAAAAGGCAGCACTATAAAAAACAGACGGGGGTGGGGGGAGGGGTTGGCCGCAACAGGGCAGAGAAAGTAATTTTGGGGTGCATAGGAACCTGTCTTGATTGAGGGGGTGACTCAACGTGGGTATACGCTTGTCAAAACTCACACCGCTGTACTCTAAAAGGGGGGGATTCTGCTGTGTGGAAATTATACTTGGATAAGCAAACGGTGGCAGGAGGTTATCTCCCAGGCCAAGCGTGTGATGTTGCCATTTTACAAAGGAGGAAAAGTGAGGAGGGCTTGGTCCCCCGGGCCTCGCCCTCTCCCCAGTTACCACTTATGTTTTTGCGGGAGGCCTGGTCCATGGCCCCGGGAGGGCGGGCGGCTCGGGAGAACCCCCCCGGAGCCGAGGCCGGGATCGATCCGACGCCCAACAGTTTCGAACCTTGGAGGAGCCGGCTTGCCTCGGGCAGACGGCGGGCAGCCGGGGGCCGCGGGCATCGCCCCTCGGGCTGGCCGCCAGGGGGCGCTGCGCTGCGACGCCGCGGCCTAGAGCCCGGAACTCGGGGCGCGGGTACCGCACTCTAATGTCGTGTGTGAAAGCTTCGGTGGAGAAGGACGAAAGGTCTGCGGGGACTAGCACCGCGCCTGACTCACAAAGGGGTTCCTCATTCATTCTCGGTGAAACAATGAAATGGGGAAGGGGAGAAAACACAGAGGAGGGGATCTCATCGAAGATGTGAGGTGGTCTTCAGAGGAAGAGCATAGCTACAGGATCACAGAAGATCACAGAATGCCTAGAAGATCAGAGAATTCCCTGCCGCGTTCCTAATAATGGTATTTTAAAATACTGTTACATAAATAGCGCCAATGCTTTGGAATTTGCACTTGTTTCACGGATGTTTTGAATGAGAAAAGGCCCCAGGGTGGCCTGGAAAAAAAAAAAGAAGAGTCATTCTTAGGAGAGACACTATTGATGCTGCCTTCTTTTTTCCAAAATAATTCTTCCTCCCACACACTTTCACTCATACAAATATTTACCGAAAGCTGCTCTACAGCTTGTGCTGATACTGGGGACACAACAACAGACAAGACAAACATGGGCTGTATCCTCTGGAACTTGTATTTAAAAAACAGATCAAATAGACAATTTTAGGAAAATATATATCATCAAGAATAAGTTGCCAGGCGCAGTGGCTCACAGTCTTTAACCTCAGCACTTTCGAAGGTAGAGGTGACAGGACTGCCTGAGGCTAGGGGTTCGAGACTAACCTGGGCAACTTGGCAAGACCTCGTCTCTACAATAAATAAAAATTAGCTGGGTATGGTGGCACACACCTGTAGTTCCAGCTACTTGGAAGGCTGAGGCGGAAGGATCACCTGAGCCCAGCAGGTTGAGGCTGCGGTGGCAGTGAGCGTGCCACTGCATTCCAACCTGGGCGACAGAGTGAGACTCTAAGTCAGAAAAAAAAAAAAAAGGAATAAATCCTAGGCTGGGGGCAGTGACTCATGACTGTAATCTCAGCACTTTGGGAGGCTGAGGTAGAAGGATCACTAGAGGCCAGATGTTCAAGACCAGCCTGGACAACATAGCAAGATCCCTATCTCTACAAAACATTTTTAAAAATTAGCTGGGCACGGTGGTGTGCACCTGTAGTTCCAGCTTCTCAGGAGGCTGGGACAAGAATATTGCTTGAGCCCAGGAATTCAAGACTGCAGTGAGTTATGATTGCACCACTGCAATCATAAAGACACTGGATGACAGAGCAAGACCCTGTCTCAAAGGGGAAAAAAATTTAAACCTTTATAATAAATAAGCATGGCCTGGTGTGGTGGCACACTCTTATAATCCCAGCACTTTGGGAGGCCGAGGTGAGAAGATTGGCCCACAAGTTTGACACCAGCCTGGGCAACTTGGCGAAACCTCATCTCTATAATAAATCAAGAAAAACTAGCTAGGCGTGGTGGCACACACCTGTAGTTCCAGCTACTTGGAAAGCTGAAGTGGAAGGATCACCTGAGTACAGCACGTCGAAGCTGTGGTGGCCATAAGCATACCACTACCCTCCAGCCTGGGTGACAGAGTGAGACTCCAACTCAAAAATAAATAAATAAATAATAAATAAACAAAGAAGAAAGAGAAAACAACAAAATAAGTCAGGGCCTGTTGTTATCCCCTCTCTGATGAAACTAAGGGGTTAAGCACCTTGCCAGAGGCCATTCATTCATTCAACAAATAGTGGTCAAGCACCTGTTGAGTGTCAGGACACCATGCAAAGATTGCCATAGTACACCTAGGTAAGTCCCAGTTATTCAAGTGTCTCTGTGCTCTACCTAGACGATAAACCAGGACAGATTTCTTATTAGATAAATCCTGGGTCACAGAGGCTGGTATAAAAGGTTACTTTCTACCTCAGTCTCCTGCTGGTGGTTTCTTGTGACAGGTCACCTGTTTCCTTTTCCAAATAGTCTGGCAGGAGCCAGGTGCAATGGCTTATGCCTGTAATCCCAGCACTTTGGGAGGCAGAGGCGAGAGGATTGCTTGAGCCCAGGGATTCGAGACCAGCCTGGGCAACTTAGTGAGACTTTGTCTCTACAATAAATCAAAAAATTAGCCAGGCATGGTAGTGCATGCCTGTGGTTCCAGTTACTTGGAAAGCTGAGGTGGAAGGACCACCTGAGCCCAGAGTTTGCGGCTGCAGTGGCTGTGAGCGTGCCACTGCATTCCATCCTGGGCAACACAGTGAAACTCTAACTCACACACACACAAAAAAAACCCTGGCAGAGATCTACCCAGATCAACCTAATTCTATCATGAAGTGCATCCTCTTTATTCATTTACCTATCAGTAGGGAAAGGGTGAGAGTTTGTGGGAAGAAAGCCCATCAGCATTCAAGGTTCTGTCATGGGAGCCTATCCGTGCCTGTCATAGATGCCCCCTCAGCCTTCCCTCCTTCCAGGCTGGAAAGTCTCTTGAGAGTAGATACCACAGTCACACTAGTTGGTGGAATTACAGGTTTCAAACCTCCGTGGGTGCTGTGCTATGCTGCCCAGCCTGACTTCACAGCTCAATCCTGCTTCCTTCCCCTCCCCGACAGGTGGAGATCAGGGCTGAAGGATTTACACCTCCCACCCTCATTGCTGCTGGCTGAAGAGAGCCTTTTGCCCAAGACCACATAGCCCATGGCAGCTAGCATCCAATGACTGGCCAACACAGGGCTATCTCACCTTCAGAGTTCCCCACGGGGCCTACCGAGGCCCTGCTGGGCTGAAGCCAGCCTAACTTCTCCCTCTGTCTTGTCTTGTTTCCTTGCTTCTCGCCATAGATGAGGGTCCCAAAAGCAGTCTCCTAATAAAGTCCCTGCAATTCAGAGACTGTTTCCTAGAGAATCTGCAACAGCTAGTGCCAGAGGTGACCTGAAAGAGTGGGTGTCAAAATGGGATTTCGGAGCTGGATCACCTGCTGCTCAGGATATAAAGGATGGGCCCCTGTACCCCAACTCAGGACATCTTTGTTGGAGGAGCAGCAAAGATAGCCTCTAAGATTGCTAATTTTTTTTTTTTTTTTTGAGTTGGAGTCTCACTCTGTCGCCTAGACTGGAGTGCAGTGGCCGCTCCCGGCCACCGCAGCCTCTACCTGCCGGGCTCCGGCGATCCTTCCACCTCAGCCTTCCAAGTAGCCAGAACTACAGGCACGCGCTACCACGCCCGGTTGATTTTTTGATTTATTGTAGAGATGAGGTCTCGCCAAGTTGTCCAGGCGGGTCTCGAAACCGCGGGCTCAGGCAATCCACTCACCTCAGCCTCCAAAGGCGCGGGATTACAGGCTGAGCCACCAAGCCCGGCAATTGCTAAATTTTTTACTGGTAGTAAGTGGAAGGATATACCAGAGGAAAGCAGGCAAAACTAATCAATCACCAGGAAGGAAGCAGGCTGCAACTACACATAGGGGCAGGGAGGAATGTGTGGCATTGATATGTGATCAATAAATACTCCCGTGCCCTGTTTTGACAGCAAATGGACAGATACAGCAGCCACAGCCTGAGAAGTGCATGACAGTCAGGGGCTCAAACTCGTCAAAGCCGGAGGTCTAAGTCACCCCCACCATGTGTACCACCTAGACCATGAGTGGTGCTGGCAGAGGTCAAGAGGAAGCTAGGTTGGATGGTAGAAGAGGAAATGATGGGTGTGTCTGTATGCTGCTAACCTTTCTCTAAGAGTTTCCCACAGGAAAAGGTGCCCACCAGGGCCCTGAAGGTGCTGCTCTCAGAACTGAAGAGGAGAAAACGATCTGCCCAGCACCATGGGACACTGTTGCAAATGCTGCACTGGGCTGTCCAGGTACCCCTTCAGGATTGAAGGACTACTCCCCAGCCACTGGGAGGGTCATAGGTCAACAGATCTCAGCTGTCAGCCCTCTTGAAGAATTGTCTTTGGTTGAAGAGAGACCCCAAGGTCACACCCTGTTCCTGGGCAGCTAGCATCTAATGACTGGTCAGCACAGGAATATAAAGGCTGGGCTCCTGTACCCCAACTCAGAAAAACTCAGAGTGGCCATCCCAGCTTTAGAGCTCCCCCTGGGATCTGCCAAAGCCTTCCGGGACAGCGGCAAAGCCTAACTTCTCTCTCTCCCCATCCTACTTCCTTCCCTGCCCCCAGAGGAGCTTATCCTGAGAGCCTCACTAATAGACTTCCTGCACACCAATCGATAATCTTGTCTCCGAGTCAGCTCAAAGGAAACCAATCTGTGAGACAAACTGAGATCTGAGCCCCGGACGCAGCCACTATCCCTGGGACTTAGCTCTTTTGTCTTCTCTAACCCCAGAAACCCAAGGTACAAGCATGTGGTACACCCACCACACTTGGCCCACATGGTAAACTTGACCTCCAGGGAGTCAGTGTGTTCTTTATCCTGTCAGGCCAGATACTCCTTAAAGAGAAGGGTGATCACACAGTCCCTTCCACAGCTTTCCATGAGAGACCGTCTGGTTTCAGCCTCTTCTGGCCAAGACCTACCATTCATCATAATAAAGCATGCCATGTTCACGGCCCTTTAACAGCTGCAGAATGGCTATTTATGACTTCAGGCTGCCAGCATAGCTTCCTCCTAGAAGCCTTCTATGTTTTTCTGGGTCCCCAAGGATTTCTGCCATCAGGAGCTTCATGGCTTATCTCTGAAAAGTCCCAGCTGCTTTGCTTAGGAGTGGGTGAAAGGATAGGATACTTCTTTCACCGAGACAGAGCAACTCTCAGAGTCTGTTAGGTCAGATGGGAGAAAGAGGCCCAGAGAGCTGATATGACTTTCCCAAGGTCAAGTCAGTAGCAGGGCAGGGACCAGAACATAGTTCTATGTTCTTTTTGTTCCACCACACCACCTCCCCAAAATCTTAGGGTTTCCCTCTACTAAAATCTAGACTGAGATATAGGGGAGAAGGAAACTGATTTGTTCTGTAGAGCTCAGAGAATGGGGACTCTGAAACACCAAGTAAGTTGGAAGGCAAGAATAAGTAAGATGTGGGGCAAACAGGGATGGTGGCACATGCTTGTGGTCCCTGCTACTGGAGAGGCTGAGCTGGAAGGATCACTTGAGGACAGGAATTTGAGTTCAGCCTGGGCAACATGGTGAGACCCTGTTTCTAAAAATAAATAAATAAATAATAACCAAACAAGCAAGAAAGAGAAAACAAAAAAAGAGGTAGGGCTAAAAACAGGGATTAATGGGAAATCTGTAAACTGTGTATTTGGGCCTGCCAACCCCACCCCCAATCCTGGGTGGTAGGAAGGGATGGGATAGGTGATTATTGTTCTGTAGTAATGTGCAGCCATTAATCTGAAAAAATGTTTTAAATTCTTTTAACTCAGTACTGATTGTTTTTAGATCCAGAACCATTTGTGGAAGGACAGAAGTAGGAGGATCTGGGAAGTACTACCTGGGTAAAAGAAGAATTTATACTTGTCTTTTTAAAACACAAGAATCAAATCATAATCATTCCACTCAACTGGATTTAGAAGAGGTGCGACCTGTTCTAACATTTGACCCTCGGATTCTTGTCAGCTGGCCAGTAGTGAACATCAGTGGATATAATTCAGGAATTTAGTCCCATATAGTTAGAGTTTCTTCTATTAGTGGGCAATAGAAGGACCAGATAAGAAGCCAAGAATACAATACCATTAAACTTCTCCATTACTTTTTTTTTTTTTGAGTTGGAGTCTCACTCTGTCGCTCAGACTGGAGTGAAGTGGCACGCTCCTGGCCACCGCAGCCTCGATCTGCTGGGCTACGGCAATTTTTCCGCTTCAGCCTTCCAAGTAGCTGGAACTACAGGTGCGCGATACCACGCCCAGCTAATTTTCTTGATTTATTGTAGAGATGAGGTCTCGCCAAGTTGCCCAGGCGGGTCTCGAACCTGCGGGCTCAGGCAATTCACTCACCTCGGCCTCCCTAAGTGCAGGATTACAGATTAAGCCACTGAGCCTGGCCTCCATTACTTATTTTAATAAAAGAGGGGGAAAAAACCCAAATCCTGAAGATCTATTGTAGTAATAATGCATGTGATATGCATTATATCTGGATCCTTGGACTACATGAATTACCTTGTGTCAATTTCTGTGACAGAGGAAAAATACATTGTGTGTGTGTGTGTGTGTGTGTGTGTGTGTGTGTGTACAAAAAAAAAAAAAAACCCTTCTCCCCAAGAGACCATTTTGGACAGAAAAGTCTATAGACTAGTAATCAAACCCCTCCTTCCCCAATCTATGTAATGACATTGATACTCTGCACATTTCTGCAAGGTTGTTGGATTTGGTGGAATTCGAAACCTGCTAAATTTTGTGGACATGTAGTCATTCCCAAAATAGAGTCAGATGTCACTCTTCTAGGTCTTTCAAGAGATGACCTAGGTGACATTTAAAGAGAAAATAAATGTCTCATCTCTATATGCTGCATGGAGTACTATATGGGAAAAAGGACTGGATCCAAAGTCAGGGTTGATGGTTATTTGGCACACGGACCATGGGAAGATAAAATCCAGCCAGGCTCAGTGGCTCAGCCTGTAATCCCACGCCTTTGGGAAACTGAGGTGAGTGGGCTGCCTGATCATCTTTATTGCTAATGAATTATGCAAACACCTTATTTTTTTTCCTCTTTATCCATCCAACCTAAGACTCTTCTCCACACCTCACTGGCTGTCAACAGGATCACTAAACACCTACTCGGGCAAAAACTTAAAAAGCCATTCATGCCAGGCTCGGTGGCTCAGCCTGTAATCCCGCGCCTTTGGGAGGCTGAGGTGAGTGGATTGCCTGAGCCCACGGGTTCGAGACCCACCTGGGTAGCAAGACCTCATCTCTACAATAAATAAAAAAAATCAGCCGGGCGTGGTAGCGCACGCCTGTAGTTCCGGCTACTTGGAAGGCTGAGGCGGAAGGATCGCCGGAGCCCAGCAGGTCGAGGCTGCGGTCGCCGGAAGCGGCCACTGCACTCCAGCCTGGGCGACAGAGTGAGACTCCAACTCAAAAAAAAAAAAAAAAAAAGCCATTCATTCCCGAGTCCTCTTTCTTTCAACTCCTCCCCCATTATCAGCAGGTCTTTCTATCTACAAAACGTCCAAGTCTGTTCATTTTTCCCCATCTTCACTACTCTCACCTTAGCCAAAGCCACATGGTGGTCTCCACAGAAATATATCCTTCCCTGACCGTCATTGGCACCACCTCCCACCACACCGACCCCCATTGAATTCATGGATCAGCACCTGAAATTATCTTTATTTTAAAGATAGGTTTGGCCATTGTTTTGCTAAACTCTGGTGTGTTCACGTGGCTGAGTTCTGGCCGCCATGTTTCTAGGTTTTGTCCCCCACCCCTGTCTTGGGGAGGTGAATCTCTCTCCATTCGTCAGGGCTTTGCTAAGCTATGGTCTGGCCGTGCGATCTTTGAGCTATGGCCAGGCCATGTTTTCTTTAGCTTCGGCACCCTTCCCTACCTTGAGGAGGTGAGTCTTCTCTCTTCCCTAGTTTGCTTTCTAAA
Source organism: Cephalopachus bancanus (assembly GCA_027257055.1). Lineage (NCBI taxonomy): Eukaryota > Metazoa > Chordata > Mammalia > Primates > Tarsiidae > Cephalopachus > Cephalopachus bancanus. The sequence continues at coordinate 465,432 of JAPVLO010000354.1, forward strand.
GAAATTATAGTTTTCCAATCTAAAAAAAATGTAGTTTTTTTGGTGGTTTTTTAAAACGTATTTCTGACTCTTTTCCAGCAGAACGTGGGCTTCGTGAGAGCGGGAGCCTTTTCTCTATCCATTCCAGTACCCCCAAGCACCTATAGTGCCTGACGCAGAGAAGGTGCCAGAGCCATCTCCTAAACGGGGCAATCCCGGTTGCTGACAGAAGGGACCAGGCAATGATAGCACAAGGTGACAAGGGTCGTGCGGGCCTGCCTCTGGCTGGGAGACGGGCGGCCCTCCCCTCCCCCACTCCAGGATCGCTAGGGAAAGGCTGGGGGGGGGAGTCTGTGCCCAAACAGCCATCAACAACGACAACAACATGATGACTACTGGGCAGAAAGCCGAGAGACGGCGCGGCCTGCCGGAAGAGACCAGGTGCGGGGCAGGGACCGCAGCCAGGCGCGTCGGGTCGCGGCCCGGAGCGGCGAGGCGGGCGGCGCTGGCCGAGAGGGTCGCGAGGCTGGATGGAGGCGCGGGGACGCCACGGCCCGGGCCCGGGACGGCATGCCGGCGCGGCGGCTTCGCTTCCGGGTGAGGGGCGGGCGGGCCGAGCAGTTCCGGGGCGGGTGGCGGTTCCGGCTGTGCGGGCCGCGCCGCGGCTGCTGGTCCCGGGCGCGCGGAGGGCGCGAGCGGCGCGCGGGGGCCGAGAGGGCGCGAGGCGGCGGCGCGGGGACTCCGGGCCCCGGCGGCGGCCCATGGGGCGGGAGGCGTGAAGCCGCTGCCTGCCCGGGGCTCGGGGGTTGGGGGGAGCGGGGCGGGGAGATGGATAAACTGACCATCATCTCAGGATGTCTCTTTCTGGCCGCCGATATCTTCGCCATCGCCAGCATCGCCAACCCGGACTGGATCAACACCGGGGAGTCCGCGGGTGAGCGGGGGGCGCGCGGGGCCGGGCGGGGGGGGAGCAGGCGAGGCTGGGGGAGTCCGCGGCGGGGGCTGGCGGGAGGAGAAAGGGGGCGGAGAGGGGAGCCGGGGGGAGGAAGGGGGTAGAGGAGAGGAGGCGACCGGTGGCGAGCCAGGACCCTCAGGCTGAGGGCAGGGGCGCCCAGGCCGAGGGGAAAGTGGCCGGGAAGCCCTGGGCTGGGCTGGTGGGTCCCGGACCGGAGAAGGGGAGGGGGCAGCCCCCCGACCCGAGGGACGGCGGAGGGACAAGCTTCGTTCTGGTTAAAAAATAAAATAAAATAAGTCAAGGTGGGAGACAGGAGGAAACTGAGGCGCCTGCGAGGAAATTAGAAACCAGGCGGAGAGGCTGGTGCCAGGAGTGAGGCCGCCCGCGGAGCAGCGCGCGTGCCGGCAGAGAGCCGGTGGGCGAGGGGAGGCCGACGGGAGTCAGGTCTGACCCTGGACCCCCCACCCCAGGGGAAGCTGCGACCGGGTGAGAGGTGCCCGGGCTGCCGGCGCTGACCCCACGAGACGGGATTGCTGGTTGGTGCTGGGGAGGCTGGTGGGGTTGGCCGGAGTGGGGGTGAGGGCGCCGTGTCGGAGCCCGGGTAATCCCCGCCGACTCCCATCCATTGCCCGCTTGACAGTGTTTGAGAGGTTGGTGGCTTCGAATTTTCCCTTGGAAGTGTACGTGATTATAATTTTGCTTTATTTGAGGCCCGGGAGCTATAATAGTACTAATAACAAACCTCATTTCGTGGAGCGTCTTTCATTCCAGCGCATCACGAAAACGCTGTAGAGATCTTAATAGTAGTAACAAAATTAAATAACACACGAGAGTTGCAAGCAGCCCAGCAGCGCCTGCTATAACACCATAGAGCTGTGGGCGGGAGAGACCAGGTGGTGCCCTCAAGGAAGGCGCGGGCATCTTTCTGAAGGGTACTCCAGGTGGATGGGCTTGCAAGATTTTTCTCAGCCTAGGCCATATCCTTTACACCCCCACCCCCACCTGTGAAACTAAACCTTTTTTTTTTTTTCTTTTTTTTGAGTTGGAGTCTCACTCTGTCGCCCAGACTGGAGTGCAGTGGCACGATCCCGGCCACCGCAGCCTCGACCTGCTGGGCTTAGGCGATCCTTCCGCTTCAGCCTTCCAAGTCGCAAACTACAGGCGTGTGCTACCACGCCTGGCTAATTTTTTTTTTTTTTTAATTGTAGAGACGCGGTCTCGCCAATTTCCCCGGGTAGGGCTGGAACCCGTGGGCTCAGGCAATCCACTCTCCTCGGCCTCCCAAAGTGCTGGGATTACAGGCTGAGCCACCGAGCCCGGCCTGAGGCCAAACCTTTAATTCAGGCCAAACCTTTAATTCAGGCCAAACCTTTAATTAATGTAAATAGCTGTCGGGAGAACTTGCTCGGAATTAAGGAATAGTCATTTTTTTAACTGCTTGTTCACTGCAGGTGAAGGAACTGCTGAGGGTTGGGAATGTCAAATTCCTTCTGTGAAGAATTTGTTATAAAAATGTATCACTGTGCTGTCAAAACTTACTTTTTAAGTATTACTTATGGTTCTGTATTTATCCTGCAATATTTTTAGCTCTTAGGGGAAAAAAAGCTGTAGCTGGGACATTTGTTGCTTCCTCCTCCCTTCTCTCCCCCAATCTAGACCTAGTAACACAAAATCATGCTGTCAGATTTACTGGTTATTAAAATAACACTCTGAAGAATTCTGCTGCTTTTCTTGACTGTAGAGTTTTAGCAGAGCTCTTAACTGTGAAGCATATAAAGTATCTGGATGGTTTAGATACTATGGCCTTTGTTTCTGAAAACGTTGGTGATGCCAGACAACTTTATATATGTGTGATATACAGTTCATGACCCATTGTTTTTAATCCTAACGTGTAGTGACTCCTTTTATGAGACTCTTTGGTGCTTTGCATACTTAGAGCGAAGGGTTTCACGTTCTAGCAGAAAGACATTTTTTGCTAACACATTTTAAGTGGAATCCCAGTAGGTAAAATAGGCTAAACATCTGTAGATTACAGTTGAGAGAGGGAACTGTTACATGTATAAACAAAGAAAGATAAGTAATAGTATAACATTCCTGAGAAGATGGAAAAAGGTCAAGCTCCTCTTATATTTGTAAGAAAGCAAGGATAGGGTAAGTACAACTCCTTCAGACTTGGAGGCATAATCAGCTGTGGGTTGCTGGAGATGGGAGGGACAGATGGGAGGTTTGAAAGTAAAAAATGTTTGAACCCAGGCTCGGTGGCTAAGCCTGTAATCCCAGCTCTTTGGGAGGCTGAGGTGAGTGGATTGCCTAAGCCCTCAAGTTCGAGGCCCGCCTGGGCAACTTGGCGAGACCTCATCTCTACAATAAATCAAAAAATTAGCCGGGTGTGGTAGTGCGTGCCTGTAGTTCTAGCTACTTGGAAGGCTGAGGCGGAAGGATGACCGGAGCTCAGCAGGTCGAGGCTGCTGTGACCGGGAGCGGACACTGCACTCCAGTCTGGGTGACAGAGTGAGACTCCAACGCAAAAAAAAAAAAGTTTGAAAAAAGTAAGTAATTGCAGAGAAAGCTTGCTAGCCAGTGGCAGTAGGATTGTCTAGCAGCAGTAAATCCTTGTTGAAGTTGGTGGTCAGACGTGGACATATAGTGTAATAACCTATCTGCCCTGTTGACCTTGCTAGTGCTTGGCTACTTTGGTACTCCAGTGTAGTTGATACCAAATATTTTCCAGATGTTCTTGGAAATAAGGAAACATCGAGAATAATGCAAAGGCCAATAGAAGGCTTCATTCAGTGTTAGGGTTTGCCAGATAACATGGCAACAAAATTATAGAGCAGCCAAGGTGTTTAGTCTATTGGTCAAAGTATTGTAATTATGGCTTACAGAATATCAGCTGGATAAAGAGTGAACATGAATAAAGGAAAGAGCTAATGAATCGGTCAGTCGATGAAATAGTGGACCTGATAAAACTGAAGACCAGTCAGTGTGGGAGTGATTGACACAGCAAAGAGCAATGGCAGGGGATTGTGAGCACAAGGTCCAGAGGGTAACAGTGGGGGTGTGAGGCTGAAGTGGGGTGGAGGAAGTGATTTCTCTTCGAACAGTTTCCCTTGCCATCTCAGGGTACCCTTACATATTCTGTGACTAGAAAGAGTAACAGTAGGAAAATTTTCAGAATCATAGTTCATATTTCTTACCTTCAATATGTCAAACAATAAACCTCCTGAAACTTAAAATGAAGGGGACAATACATTCCTTTGCTCACCATTGTGCTCTTGTGCTGTGATAAGATATACCTGAACTTTGCCTGGTGTTTGCTTGAGCCTATATGTTCACTGTACAGTTTTACCCGAGCAGACAGATGAGGTCTTGAACTAAAAAAAAAAAAAAAAATCAGTGCAGAGTTACATCTTCCAAATCAATGAAACATTTATAAGTTTCATTGTTATATTACATTTACAAATAAGATCTCAACGGTAACAGGACTAGCTTTATTCCAAGGTCTGAACAAAAGTGACTTAATGTGGCAGCAGAAAGTTAATGTATTGGTTCCCGTTTGTGTATTATTTTCAGACTAAAAGTTTTTATTGAGGTCAGGCATGGTGGCTCATGCCTGTAACCCCAGAGCACTTTGGGAGGCTGAGGCTGGTCGATTGCTTGAGGCCAGGAGTTTGAGACCAGCTTGGGCAACATAGCAAGACCCCATCTTTACAGAAAAAAAAAGTTATGATTGTGATGTTTTCATTACAATTTTTAAATGGATAAAAAGTATTTTGGAAGTAAAACTCTTAGTGCTGAAAGGTTTTGCAGAATATTTAGCTTGAAAACCACTGCAGTGGACTACTAAGGGAAAGTTTCAGGATTCAAATCCAAGCTTCATTACTTACAAGCTTTCTGACTTTAGGGCAAGTTTCTTAGCCTCTCTATGTCTCAACTTCCTCCTATGTAAGATAGGGATAATAATAGTACCCATCTCATTGGGTTATTGTGATGATTCACTGAGTTAATCTATGTAAAACATTTAGAATGGTACCTGAGACATAGTGCTCAATAAAAGTTAGATATTGTTGTATTGCAGTTCTGGTTTATAAGAACAGGTGTTAGAATCTCAGTTTTAAAATTAAAGCCCAGAACTTGAAGGCTGTGAAAAAATGATGTATTTTCTTTACTAGGTGTTCTTGGAAATAAAGAAACACCAAGCATAGTATAGTGAGACTTAGAAGTTAAATAAATGCCTTGGCTTTGGACTTTCTCCATCACTCCCATACTGTTCTTCCTCTTCTAGTCTCTCATCTCCATACTCTAATGCCTTTCTTCCTCACCTTCTACTTGAACTACCACAGAAGGAAATGAAATATCTCCCCCAAACAAACAAACCTAGATAGAATAACTCCCTAAAATTCCTATTGAGTCACTATATCACTATAAGATTATTAACCGCATTTTGGATGGGCAGAGTTTCTAGTTTGTTTTTATTGCCTTGATTCAGATACAGAGAAAGTACATTCCTTTTATTTTCACCTGTATTTGGTAACATACATGTCATGCACTTGTCTAAAGGCTTGGATTGTGTGCAAACTTTTGAAGATATGATCAGACAGATGAAAGTACATGGGGAAGGCACTCTAGTTTCTATTAGTGCAGCAAAACATATTAAGTGGTAGATGTAAATAATGGCAAAATTACATAATTCTGCTATGCTGAAGTCAAATTTTTGTTGGTTACTGGAACTCAACATCAGTAGCAGTATCTTTTGTATAGTGCTTTATAGTTTTTGAAGCGCTTTGACATTTATATTTGGCCCATGTAAAATAGTCATTCCCACATTTTTCCCCACGTGTTAATGCTTTGCATGTGAGATTTGGGCTTCTGTGCTACAAAGATGCCCTGCAAGAAAACTCTTCATTTTGAATTATTACCCAAGTCTTCTTTATGCATACCTTTTATTTATCTTTTAAATGAGGTTAAAATTCTTCAGTGGCTGGAATTTTTGCCAGATTACAAAAGAAAGAAAGAAGGAGATTTGGATTTTAGTCTTGAGGTGATATCCTCATTGTCACTCTTTTCTCATCCCTAAAGAGACAAACTTTTTGTGGGCAAAAAAAATTTTTTTTCGTGTTAGTTTATTTTAACAAGATCAACAGTTAAGCTAAGCTGCTTCTGATATAAATGACCTACAAGGCCAGGCTCACATCCTTAATCCAGCACTTTGGGAGGCCAAAGTGAGAGGATTGCCTGAGCCCAGGGGTTTAACGCCAGCTTGGGCAACTTGGCAAGACTTCATCTCTACAGTAAATCAAAAAATTAGCTGGGCGTGGTGATGTGGGCCTGTATTTCCATCTACTTGGAAGGCTGAGGCAGAAGGATTGCCTGAACCCAAGACGTCGAGACTGCAGTGACTATGAGTGTGCCACCGCACTCTAGCCTGGGTGACAGAGTGAGACTCCCAACTCAAAAAAAAAAATTACCTACAGATCCCTTGATTGAGACATTATCCTTTTACAGCAAGGAATTTAGTGTCCATAATTCTAATTGTCCTAGATAGATTTGCTTAGTGTTCTTTATGAAGATTTCCAGATGTTTCCCAAGATTCTGTTTCAAGTATATGAAAGAACTTTCCCTTTGTGTCTAATCAGAATTTCCCTAGAATGGTTATCATATTCAGATTATAGTATATCATAACTAAGTTAAGGTTAGTGTATTCATTCCTGAAAGTATTTTCATTCTTGCTCTTTTAAAATCGTTTAGTTGAGCCGGGCTTGGTGGCTCAGCCTGTAATCCGGCGCTTTGGGAGGCCGAGGTGAGTGGATTACCTGAGCCTGTGGGTTCGAGACCCGCCTGGACAACTTAGTGAGACCTCATCTCTACAATAAATCAAAAAAATTAACCAGGTGTGGTAGCACGCGCCTGTAATTCCAGCTACTTGGAAGGCTGAGGCAGAAGGATCGCCGGAGCCCAGCAGGTCAAGGCTGCAGTGGCCAGGAGCGTGCCACTGCACTCTAGTCTGGGCGACAGAGTGAGACTCTGACTCAAAAATAAGTAAACAAATAAATAAATAAAATTGTTTAGTTGGATGTTAGCATTTAGGGGGTCTCAAAAAGTGACATCCTCTTCCCTGCTTATATTCCAAACCAGTTGAGGGCAAAAAAATGAAATATTTAGGGACTAAAATATTATTTTATTACTGATAAAGAGGATATGGAGAATGTCACTTCTGTTTGGAGGCAAGCTACTTCCTGCTCCTGGACCTCAAAACTGGACAGACTTAACTGTACAGTTCAGGCAGAACTGGGAAAACCTGCCCCTCTAAGACTTCCAACCTGACAGAGGAGATGGGTATTTCTAAGGGCAAAAAGTTAGATCTGCCTGTCAGATAAAGTCACTCCTCCTGACCTGGGAAGGGCTGAGTGAGAGACTCAGACGCTAAGAGTATAATGCTAGCAGGGTTTGCGCTCCTCACCCTGGTTCCCATCCCTCACAGTTGGAAAAACCAGGAATAGAGAGAAAGCCTTACCCAGGAGATGTCTGACGTTTTGTGAGGAAGAGTTTTCTCAAGTCTAAAGATTGGCAGGTGCGTGGGGAAGTGGAAGACTTGGTAGAAGGTGTCATTTCCCATTCTGCTGTCTACTGTTTTCACAGGAAATCCTGGTAAACCTCAGTTGAGGGACTGTGGTGCTTGACATATATTTCATAAGGCTTCGAGGTCTACAAGAATGTCCTGGTCTACAGATTGAGGATTTTTGGTTTAAAACATTGAAATTACAAGCTGCCCAAGCAGACCCATTTATTAAATACTAGAAATTATTAGATAATAAGCCCTTTCCCCTGAACTGTGACAACTTCAGTGATCACAAAAGTGCTTTGGCTTGAAGAAGCTCTGTTGACATCAGTCGTTAAACATATGAAGCTATCTAGAACTTTATTTTGTTAATCATTTTAGGCATCACTTGTAGAGAAGGACAGAATTTGGTTACCTAAAAGGGCCAGATTTTGAAGTCGTGTTCTTTAATTTAAAAAGCATTAATAGGCCAGGTGTGGTGGCTCACATCTGTAACCCCAGTGCTTTGGGAGGGTGAGGCAAGAGGATTGCCTGAGTCCAGGAGTTCAACACCAGCCGGGGCAACATGGCGATACCTTAGCTCTAAAACAAATTTTTAAAATTAGCCAGACATGGTGACACACACGTGTTGTGTCAGCTATTTGAAAGACTGAGGTGGAAGGATTGCCTGAGCCTAGCAAGCGGAGGCTGTGGTCACCGTGATCATGCCACTGTACTCCAGCCTGGACGGCAGAGTGATTCTCTGATTAAAAGAAAGCATTGGTAAAATTTCTTCATTGGCCTTTTGAGTCTGTTTCCAGTAAATTTCTTTTTTTTAAACAGCTGTATTGAGATGTAATTCACATAATCATAAAATTTACCCATTTAAGCCGGGCTCGGTGGCTCAGCCTGTAATCCTGCGCCTTTGGGAGGCTGAGGTGAGTGGATTGCCTGACCCGCAGGTTCGATACCCGCCTGGGCAACTTGGCGAGATCGCATCTCTACAATAAATCAAAAATTAGCTGGGCATGGTAGCACGCACCTGTAGTTCCAGCTACTTGGAAGGCTGAGGCGGAAGGATCACCGGAGCCCAGCAGGTCGAGGCTGCGGTGGCTGGGAGCGGCCACTGCACTCCAGTCTGGGCGACAGAATGAGACTCCAACTCAAAAAATAAATAAATAAATTTACCCATTTAAGTCTACAATTCAGCGGCTTTCAGTATATTCACACAGTTGGTGTGCCACCAACACCACAATTTTAGAACATTTTCTTTTTTTTTGAATTGGAGTCTCACTCTGTCACTCAGACTGGAGTGCTTGACCTGCTGGACTCCGGTGATCCTTCAGCCTCAGCCTTCCAAGTAGCAGGAACTACAGGCATGCACTACCATGCCTGGCTAATTTTTGTTTTATTGTGGAGATGAGGTCTTGCCAAGTTGCCCAGGCGGGTCTCGAACCCGCGGGCTCAGGCAATCCACTCACCTCAGCCTCCCAAAACGCTAGGATTACAGGCTGAGCCACGAGCCCGGCGGAACATTTTCATAACTTTAAGGCCTCTTAACCATCACCCCCAAACTCCTAGCCAGAGGTAACCCCTAATCTACTTTCTGTCTGTAGACTTGCCTATTCTGTACATTTCATATCAGTGGGTTCTATGTGGTCCTTTGTGAATGGCTTCTTTCATTTAGCATAATATTTTCAAAGTTCATCCATATTATAGCTTTTTTTTTAAGAAATAGGGTCACTCTATCTTGCTTAGCTGAACTCAAACTCCTGGGCTCAAGTGAGCCTCCTACCTCTCCCAAGTAGCTGGGACTACAGGCATGCACCACCACGCCCAGCTATGTATTTCTTTTTATTGCCAAATTTTTTGTTATATGGATAGACCACATTTATTTATCTGTTCATTAATCATTTGGATCACTCAATTTCTTTTACTTCCAACAATAAAACTCCTTGATGATAAAGTGGTACAAAGACTTTTTAAAATTTGCTTTTTTATTTTATTTTTATTTATTTATTTATTTTTTGAGTTGGAGTTTCACTCTGTCCCCCAGATTGGAGTGCAGTGGCCGCTCCCAGCCACTGCAGCCTCGACCCACTGGGCTCCGGTGATCCTTCCACCTCAGTCTTCCGAGTAGCCGGAATTACAGGCGCCCACTACCACGCCTGGCTGATTTTTGATTTATTGTAGAGATGAGGTCTCAAGTTGTCCAGGCGGGTCTCGAACCCGCAGGCTCAGGCAGTTCACTCACCTCAGCCTCCCAAAGGTGTGGGATTACAGGCTGAGCCACTGAGCCTGGCTTAAAGTTTGGTTTTTTAAAAGGTGACATCAGCCGGGCTCGGTGACTCAGCCTGTAATCCTGCGCCTTTGGGAGGCTGACGTGAGTGGATTGCCTGAGCCCACGGGTTCGAGACCCGCCTGGGCAGCGAGACCTCATCTCTACAATAAATCAAAAAATTAGCCGGGCGTGGTAGTGCGCATCTGTAATTCCGGCTACTCGGAAGGCTGAGGCGGAAGGATCGCCGGAGCCCAGCAGGTCGAGGCTGCGGTGGCCAAGAGCAGCCACTGCACTCCAGTCTGGGCGACAGAGTGAGACTCCAACTCAAAAAAAAAAAAAAAAAAAAAAGGTGACATCAGCCGGGCATGGTGGCTCAAGCCTGTGATCCCAGCACTTTGGGAGGCCAAGGCAAGAGGATTGCCTGAACTCAGGGGTTCAAGACCAGTTTCAGCAACTTCGTGAGACCTCGTCTCTACAATAAATCAAAAAATTAGCGCTGTGTGGTGGCTCATGCCTATAGTTCCAGCTACTTGGAAGACTGAGGCAGAAGGATTGCCTGAGCCTAGCAGATCAAGACTGCAGTGGCCATGAGCGTGCCACTGCACTCCAATCTGGGTGACAGAGTGGGACTCCAACTCAAAAAAAATTAAAAAGTGACATCAGTATTATTTATTTCTTGATATACTATTATATCAAATAATAAGAACTTTCAATAAAAATTCTTTTTATAGTATTCATATAACGCTTAAAGCTTGAAATCATTTATGGTACTGTGAATGTCACAGTGTAAACCAGATTTTCCAATATGCGATTAGATTTCCTGAACAAAGCATATTTCCTTTGCAACTTTAGTTCCAAAAGTCATCTCTTTTAACCATTACCAACAGAGATGTAGCCATTTCAGGATGAAGGGTATAAGTGAGCCTAAATGTTTTGGAGAAGGGGAATTTAGGACTAAAGGCATGAGTAAATGAAAGTCACTGGAAGAAGGAAACTCAAAAATAAATTACAGTCATGACTACTGATGTATTCATTAGACTGGCCATATTTGTTGAATCTTTCGTTACTGTTACCAGAGTCTCTTTCGCAACTGACATGGTAATAATAGTCATATACGCCAGGCTCAGTGGCTCAGCCTGTAATCCCGCGCCTTTGGGAGGCTGAGGTGAGTGGATTGCCTGAGCCCACAGGTTCGAGACCTGCCAAGGCAACCTGGCGAGACCTCATCTCTACAATAAAAAAAAAAAAAAAAAAAAAAAAATTAGCCGGGCGTGGTAGAGAGCGCCTGTAGTTCCAGCTACTTGGAAGGCTGAGGATGAGGCTACGGTGGCCGGGAACGGCCACTGCACTCCAGTCTGGGCGACAGAGTGAGACTCCAACTCAAAAAAAAAAAAAAGTCATATACATCAGTCCTCCACTGCTCAGTTTAGTGGTGACCAAAAACAATGTCATTATTTAATCCCTTTCCTGATATATATCGGGTTTGTATTGAAGTTGCAGGATAGTAAAATGGTTCTGTAGGATTTGGAGTTAGGCATATCTAAATGATGCTTGGATTTTCTTTTTCTTAGCTTTATGATTTGGGACATGTAATTTGATTTCTCAGCTGTAAAATGGAGATGATACACTTATCTCCAAGGATAGTTGTAAGGAAATGAAATGTGACATACAGGGAATAGCACATTATCTAAAACATAATAAATGCTCAAATGTTAGTCATAATTACTACTTATTATATAAAAGACCAAAACATCTGAATTTTTTTGTGTCCGCTTTGTATTATCTTTTTTAATGTACTTATACACTGCCTTGTTCCAAAAGAGATTTAAAGCAACATGGTGTGTCTGTATTGAATACTCCTGAAACCCAGCTGGGTCCAATCTGGGAAGAAAGACTGCATAGTCAGTTTTAGTGGTAATATAAACTTAATGGGACACATGTAAGTACCAAAACCAAGGAGTGCATTGGGTTTATATGTTTCCGGAACAGATTGAAGAGGTTTCCTAAGTGAAAGCGTAGCATAATAGGGCACACAGGTTTTGGGGCAAACCAATATGTAGTCAAGTCCCAGTCCCACTATTTACTAGCCATGTGTTTGATTTTAGACAAGTTGCAGTTGAGGGTTTTAGAATTATTAATAAAAGTTAATATCATTCAGTCCTGAGTATCAACCACAGAATACTGAGAAAATAATTTAGTTCAGAAGTTATTTTTAAAGAAATACATCCAAGAGCTGGTAGTTGGTAAAGCCTTACCAGTTGGAATGTCAAGTCAATCTATCTCACCCGAAAGCCTGAAAATAAGTTTGAAATATGTGAGATAGCTGCTTCTTTAGAGAAACCTGGCAAACACACCCGATGTGGTTGCTTACGCCTGTAATCCCAACACTTTGGAAGGCTGAGGCAGGAGGATTGCTTGAGCCCAGTAGTTTGAGACCTGTCTGGACAATATAGTGAGACCACATTTCTGTATTTTTAAAATTAAAAAAAAAAAAAAGAAACCTGGCAGACAGTATAACTGAAGATTTAATTTTAGTTTATAGAATAACATTTTTTTCTAGTTATTAGCTTCTGTAGTGCAACTCTGAGTTTGTTTTTTCCCATACCCCATTTTAGCACATATTTAAGCAGTGAGCCATATTGTATAATCTTATAGGGGAAATTTAGGCATGTAATGAAGTGCTGCTGTTTATGAAATTGTTATTGTTGAGTTATAAACAAGAGCTTAATCATGCAACCCGGATGGATAATTATTTCCATCATGACCTTATATTGATATGCTCTTCTTTTTTGTTGTTGTTTTTTTTGGTTTTTTTTGAGTTGGAGTCTCACTCTGTCACCTAGACTAGAGTGCAGTGGCTGCTCCCGGCCACCGCAGCCTCGACCTGCTGGGCTCCAACGATCTTTAAGCCTTAGCCTTCCAAGTAGCTGGAACTACAGGCGTGCGCTACCACACCCGGCTAATTTTTTGATTTGTTGTAGAGATGAGGTCTCACCAAGTTGCCCAGGTGGGTCTTGAACCCGCGGGCTCAGGCAATTCACTCTCCTCAGCCTTCCAAGGTGTGGATTACAGGCTGAGCCACCGAGCCCGGCTGATATGCTCTTCTAAGCAGCCCAGGAAATTAGATATCACAGTGACAGTATATAGGTATACATTTCGTATTTACAGCTTTATGTTTGTGATGGTTTATATAACATGACATTCATACCTTTTTGGTTGTCAAAATGTTCTATTTTCTAGTTCTGAAGCTACACATTTGTTTTTTTTCCAAATGCTTTCTAGAATTCCTTGCTGAACTAAGCAGCTAGCTGCTAAAAGGTTTAATAATTACAAAACTTGACCCAATTGATAACAACAGATTGACAGTAGTGGTTATTGTCTCCTTTTTGACTATTGACTGATGAAAAATAACATTTGTAGCCATTGCAGAAATTCTAAAAAGGCTAGATAAGAGCCATGAGGGCTGGAAGCTGTGGTACATGCCTGTAATCCCAGGAGGCCGAGGTGGAAGGATCCCTTGAGCTCAGGAGTTCCAAACCAGTCTGAGTTTCATAGTGAGACTGTCTTTCAAAAAAAAGCCATGAAGAAACCCAGAGTTCTTTTGAATACCAAAGTACCTAATAATAAGTACCTGAGCCGGGCTTGGTGGCTCAGCCTGTAATCTCGCACCTTTGGGAGGCTGAGGTGAGTGGATTGCCTGAGCCTGCGGGTTCGAGACCCGCCTGGGCAACTTGGTGAGCCCTCATCTCTACAATAAATCAAAAAATTATTAGCTAGGCGTGGTAGCACGTGCCTGTAGTTCCAGCTACTTGGAAGGCTGAGGCAGAAGGATCGCTGGAGCCCAGCAGGTCGAGGCTGCAGTGGCTAGGAGCGCCCACTGCACTCCAGTCTGGGCGACAGAGTGAGACTCCAACTCAAAAAATAAAAATAAAAATAAGTACCTGGATCAAAATCACCTTTTTTTTTTTTTTTTGAGTTGGGAGTCTCACTCTGTCACTCAGGCTGGAATGCAGTGGCACACTCATGGCCACACCAGCTTCCACCTGCTGGGCTCTGGCGATTCTTCCTCCTCGGCCTTCCAAGCAGCTGGAACTACAGGTGTTCCCTACCATACCTGGCAATTTTTTTAATTAATTCTAGAGACAAGGTCTCTCCAAGTTGCCTGGGCTGGTCTCGAACCCGTGGGCTCAGGCAATCCACTGCCCTTGGCCTCCCAGAGTGCTGGGATTACAGGATGAGCCACTAAGCCCATCCAAAATCACTTTTCAATAATATGCCTTTACTTTGTATTTAATGTACATACTGTGTATTCTCTTGTTAACCGTAAGTTACATGGAGAAGAATCCTTGACAGATATGCAGTGAACAGATAGGATGTCATATTCCTTTGGGATTTATTGCTTGAGAGTTGACAAAATAAAGAGCACATGGATTGGGTGTTGCTATCAATGACACCTATTTGTGTGTACCAACCAACAAAGAGTACCAACTAACATAGAGTTTGCTTACGTGAAGTTTCAGTGTATGACTGAAGTTCAGTTTTTTGTGTTTGAGTCGAGGTCTCACTCTATGACTTAGGTTGGAGTGCAGGGGCACGATCATGGCTCAACCCTGGCTCATTTCTAAATTCTTTTGTAGAGATAGGGTCTTGCTATGTTGCCTATGCTGATCTCAAACTCCTAGGCTCAAGTATTCCTCTCGCCTCGGCCTTCCAAAATGCTGGGATTACATTAAAGGTGTGAACTATTTAGTTTTAAATGAACTGACATTTCTTTGAATCACTGCATTATTATTTTTTTTATTAGAAAAAGTCTGTACCTTTAACGTTTCATTATACTAGCTTTGCTATAAATAAAATGTCACATTTGGCATTTTGACACTTGCCATTGTGTATATTGAGCAAAAAAGCAGCTGTTGACTTTTAATATAGATCTGTTCAACTGGAGATCTTATTCTACTATAGTTAGAGATTAAACAGGAGTAAAGAAAAAATGCACTTGGGTGAATCAAATAAGAAAGAGGAAGAACACATTTTCACTAGCTCTCCTTATTTGTGATATATTCACAGTAAATTGTTTACCTGGAAATTTGTTGAGTCTACTTTCAATTATAATAGAAGTTCTTTTCAAAAACAGACAGACTGTTCAGATCAGTTCGACTGCTCAGCCTGCTAACTTCCAAAGACAAAAATTGTTAAGGCCTCTTAAAGTATCAAAGATGTGACTGTTTCATTTATAAAATATCATCATTTTGATTAACAGATATTTAATTTACTATGAATGTTCCTTAAATCTTCCCATAGGTGTCCCCTATACCACTGGACTATATTCTAGACTGTCTTGCAACAAATGTTATTAAAGTATTTGTGCTTAAATATAGGGATTATATTTAAGCAAACAAGAAAAGTATTTGGCCGGACTTGGTGGCTCAGCCTGTAATCCCAGCGCTTTGGGAGGCCAAGGTGAGTGGATTGCCTGAGCCCGCGGGTTCAAGACCTGCCTGGGCAAATTGGTGAGACCTCATCTCTACAATAAATTAAAAAAAAAAAAAAATTAGCTGGGTGTGGTAGCGTGCGTCTGTAGTTCCCGACTGCTTGAAAGGCTGAGGCAGGATATATGCAGATGACCAGGTGTTCAGAGAAGAGGTAGAATTTGAACTTAACAGATGATACATTTAATAATGAGTACTTAAATAATGAGGAAGACTTGGGCAGTACTTATCCTTGAAGGTGGAGTGGCATGAGTAGATAGAAAGCAGTGAGATTTCCATTCCAGTCCATTTCTCTACGTTGTTGCTAAATTTATCTTTCTAAAGAACAATATAATAATAGTAAATACTTTGTGACAGATTCTTTTCTAGGTACGTTATATATGTTAATTAATTTAATCCCCACAGTATCTCTATGTAAGTGCTTTCATTAGCCCCACAGAGATACAGATAAATTAAGTAACTTGCCTAAGGTCACACAGCTGATCCTGGCTTCTTTAATACTGCATGTAGCTTGTACCTTCAGTGACTCTTCCTCTTCCACAAAACACAGGACACTCAAAAATGTTCACAGTATGACTCCAACCTACCTTTCCAACCTTAGATTCTACTTTTTTTTTTTTTCAGAATCTACATCCTAGCCCCTCTGTATTGCTTTCTGCCTCCTCTTTAAGTACAGTCTGTATTCTGAGGTCTAATCTTTGCTTGTGTTATTTATTCTCAACCTGAGATATCCTCTCACTTTTTCCATTCCGTGTTTTATCAGTGTCCTACCCATTTCCCAAGCTTATTTCAACTGTCATCTTCATAAAACCTTTGGTGATCCTCTGCCTGAAGTGACTTTTTCCCCCTTGGTGAACACCTTGCACATTTTTTGTTGTAGCATATCTATATCATGCTTATTTGCATGGCACTTGCTCCTTTTTCTAGCATACATTGTTTTTCTATTATAGATTTTTTTAAGTTCTTTGAGAGCAGGAATGTGATTTATTGATCTTCGTATCTTAGGTAGCATTAGGTATAAGCTTGCACGGGGCAGGAAAGTGGAAATGGTTGACACTGAGATTTTGAAGTTGGGCTAGGGAATTGAATTGGGAATTTTGGAGAGTGAGGTGAATGTAAACATGAGGAGTTTGGTTTAGACATACTCTGTTTGAGGTGAGAGCAGAATATGCAAAAAGAAAGGGACTACCACTCAAGAGACAGGAATATTTGACACTCCCAGTCTTACCTCATTTTTGCAAGTATGATGTATACATTGTTACATATATCAAATTATTGTTCAATAGCGGCATATCCACATAATTCAGTCTTAATTTTTTTGAGATGTGTCACTTGGCTTTTGTTTGAAAAATGAGGTCCACCTAGTATTTAGTCATTCCTAACTTTTTTTTTTTTTAATTTAGTTGGAGTCTCACTCTGTTGCCCAGGCTGGAGTTCAGTGGCACACTCACAGCCACTGCAGCCTCAACCTGCTGGGCTCAGGTGATCCTTCCACCTCAGCCTTCCAAGTAGTTGGAACTGCAGGCATGTGCTACCACACCCAGCTAATTTTTTGATTTATTGTAGAGTTCTCAAGCCCCTAAGCTCAGGCAATCCTCTCACCTCAGCCTCCCGAAGTGCTGGGATTATAGGTGTGAGCCCATTCCCAACTTTAACAGTAAGATGAAAGATAGGATGAAAGGTAATTTTAGCTTGATTGATTGATTCTTTGTGGATCAGAAATTAGATTTCTAGACAAGTCTATAAGACCATATTGTAGCTGAAATATTTCTGCAAAACAAAATAAAAGTAGAAAGGAATACAGTTGCTTTACTAATCGTTGTGTGTGTGTGTGTGTGTGTGTGTGTGTGTTGGAGTCTCACTCTTTTGCCCAGGCTAGAGTGCAGTGGCACGCTCCCGGCCACCACACCCTCGACCAGCTAGGCTCCAGCATACTTCCGCCTCAGCCTTCCAAGTAGCTGGAACTACAGGTGCGTGCTACCATGCCCAGCTCATTTTTTGATTTATTGCAGAGACAAGGTCTCACCATGTTGCCCAGGCTGGTCTCGAACCCACGGGCTCAGGAAATCCTCTCGCCTTGGCCTCCCAAAGTGCTGGGCTTATAGGCTTGAGCCATGGTGTCCGACCACTAATAGACTTTTTAAAAGATAAAAATGGCTGAAAGTGGTGACTCATGTTTGTAATCCAAGCACTTAGGAAGGCAGAGGGGAGAGGATTGTCTGAGCCCAGGAGTTTGAGACCAGCCTGTGCAACATGGTGAAACCTCCTCTCTACTGTAAATAATTTTTTGTAAAACATTAGCCTGGTGTGGTGGCATGTGCCTGCGGTTCCAACTACTTGGAAGGCTGAGGCAGAAGGTTCACGTGAGGCCAGCAGGTCGAGGCTGTGGTGACGGGGAGCATGCCACTGCACTCCAGCCTGGGCAACAGAGTGAGATTTCAACTAAAAAAAAAAAAAAAAAAAAAAGGAACAGTAGCTTACTTCTCTAATTCTTTAATTTGTCAGTTTAACTTCAAAGCTTATAACATTCTTCCTATGTGATATGGGTACTTCTCTGAGATTCTTTTATATTTGTCAATGATATTTTGGATTTTTTTTTGGCTTATGAATTGCCCTATCAGAGGAAGAGAAGAGGAATTTGGGATAATGTATGTTTAAGAGATTTCCTGAAGTGGAATAAACTGAGGTGGATTTGACGCAGTGGAGATGAGGAAGGTTTGTATGAGTGCATGCATGGCCATATAATATGTGTAGTGTGCTGTGGTGGGGGATGGACCTGGGGAAAATGAGGAACTTGTAATGGGTAAATGATCTCTCTCATGAGGAAGCAAGGTGATATGAAAGAGTTTGGTTCCAGTGTTTTTCTTTTTCCTTGTTTTTTGGAGTCAGGGAATGTCTCACTATATTGCCCAGGCTGGAGTGCAGTGGCATGATCATGATCATGGCAGTCTTGAGCTCCTGGGTTTAGGCGATCCTTCCACTTCAGCCTCCCCAGTAGCTGGGACTACAGGTGTACACCACCATGCCCAGCTTTCTTTTTTATTTTTTGTAGAGATGAGGCCTTGTTATGTTGCCCAGGCTGGACTTGAACTTGAGAGCTCAAGCAGTTTTTTCACCTCAGCCTCCCAAAAGTGGTGACATTACAGGTGTGAGCCACTGTGCCTGGCCTTCCAGTACTTCTTGTTTGAACCTATGAGAAGAGATACTAGTCTGGTCTAATATGATTGCTCTTTGTTGAGGGAGTCCCTATGGTTACATGGGGTTAGAAGAAAAACATTATTTTATATATACTAGTTTAGGAGTTTGGGTATGTATGCTACTGTGCAAGTTCAGTATCTTTAACTTGAGAGTACCTGTATTGAAATCTGGGTTCTAATTCTGGCTTTGCTGTAGATGTTTTGTTTTTGCTTGAAAAATTACCTAAATGCTTATTCTATATTTTCCCAAATGAGAATTAATCTCTGTTCTCTCTTCATCCTCATGAATGCCATCTCTTAGTTTAAATCAAAGTGAGCATGTATGATATGTTGTATTCTTAGAAAAGTTTTTATTCAGAAAGTTATTTATAGTTAAAAGAACATGGTGTTGAAGTCACAACTCAGTTCAAATTCTGACTCTGCCATTTACCAGCTGTGTGGCTTTGGATATGCCTATGCTTCTTCACCTCTTGATCTTTAGTTTTTTGTGTGTGTATAAATAGGAATGATACCTCTTACCTTGAAAGGTAGTTGTGAGAATCAGTTTATCTGAAACATCTACCATAGTAAAGGCATATATGGGTAAGCTGATGTTATTGTTGTTATTAAGCAACTAAATGAATTAATCTCTTAAAAATCACATTTGATACATAGAATATAAGTGCTGTAATTGATTATTTGCCCACCATACAGTCACTGAAAGCAAGCTGATGTTTTTATTTGTTTTTATTTTTTATTTATTTATTTATTTTTGAGTTGGAGTCTCACTCCGTCACCCAGACTGGAGTGCAGTGGCCACTCCCGGCCACCGCAGCCTCGACCTGCTAGGCTCTGGCGATCCTTCCACCTCCGCCTTCCGGGTTGCCGGAATTACAGGTGCACGCTACCACACCCAGTTGATTTTTTTGATTTATTGTAGAGATGAGGTCTTGCCAAGTTGCCCAGGAGGGTCTTGAACCCGCGGGCTCAGGCAATCCACTCACCTCAGCCTCCCAAAGCTCGGGATTACAGGCTGAGCCACCCAGCCTGGCTAAGCTGATGTTTTGAAACTAGGATATATCATTGTTTTATACCTGGCTGTCCACATCACTTTTACCATCGACACTGTAACCATGCTCCTAGTACTTGGATTGCTACCTTCTTCCACCTCGGTACACAAAGAGTACCAGGCAGTCTATTCAAATGTTTATATATGCAAGTGTTATTCTGTATATTAAAGGTAACATGTATTTAGGAATTTTTTTCAGTAATGATTACAATATACGAAGCTATTAGCAGTCTGTCAGCCTTCTTACACTGGCTAACCTTTGCTAAGTGGATTATAGATGTAGTTTGGTCCTCGAGAATATTTTCCCAGCTGGCTAAATATGTAAACCATGACCCTAACCTCCTTAGTTGCTGTTATATATGGACTGAATATTTGTTCTCCCCCAGTTCCTCACATTCGGTTTGAAATCCTAACACCCAATGTAATGATGTAGGTGGTGGGGTCTTTGCAAGATTATTAGAAAGAGTCTAGGCTTCTTTCTGCCATGTGAGGATACGATGAGAAGTCGTCAGTTTGCAACCCAGAAGAGGGCCCTCACCAGAACCTGACCTTGCTGGCACCCTAATCTGAGACTTTCAGCCTCTAGAACTGTAAGAAATGAATTATCATTGCTTATAAGCCACCCAGCCTATGGCTCTTTGTTATAGCAGCCCCAAAGGACTAAGACAGTAACCAACTATAAATAAAGGATTCTACAAGTAAAGGATGATTGATAATCACAGGTAACCTATTAGATAATTGATGGTCCAGTCTTATTCATTTTCTTATTGTGATGAAATATAAAATGTGAAACTCTTTGTTTTTTTATCCTGTAGACAAAATACTTTGAGAGTTTAATTGTTAAAAAAAAAATTGAGTTACTTAAGAAACCGTAGCAAAGAATTATGTAAGCAATCACATATCAGCATATTAGATCACCTTTTGGATTACCACTCTAGATAAGATTCAGTGGCTTGGCATTAGATGAAAAACCCTTATATGTTGACATGTTGCTGATACAGGGCTAATCCTGGGAACTTTAGAGAACGATTTCTATTATCTGCCTACTTACTGTCCAGAAGGTAGCTATCATCCTAGCACCAGTTAGAATCACCCCAGTAGCTATGTAAGATATCTGCTTTAAGTGGACTCCCTTGTAGTCAAGATTTAATTATCCTTTATTGTGAGTATCTTCACAGTTATCAGGGTTGTTAGGTACATTTGTGTTTCCTTTACTGTGCTATTTCTTTCTTTCATTTATTTTTTTGCCTCTGTAAGTTGTTGGGCATTGTGTTTGCTCTCTTTTTGTTAGCCTAGAATTAACTAAAATATTGTATCTCTTAACTGTCATCTCCTATTGCCTTCTGCCTTCCCTCCTTAGGAGTCCATTGTGACAGATCCCCAACTTGGCCATAAGTGGTTCATACCCATGTTTGGAGTACAGATGTCATCAGCCATTCCAGTTGGTCAGTTCCCACTAACTTTACTTGTAGTCTAATGCTGTGCTGGGTTCCTGTTTCTTTGAGTTTGTGTTTTACTGAGGTTTTTTTTTGAGGGGGGGAGAATTTGTTAATTTCTAAGCTTTTTTTTTTTTTTTTTAAGTAGGATTCTCTGTCATCCATGCTGGAGTGCATTGGCACAATCATGGCTCACCACAGGCTCCACCTCCTTGGCTTAGGTGATTCTTCCAAGTAGTTGGGACTACAGGTACACCTCACCACACCAGGCTAATTTTTATATTTTTTGTGAAGATAAGGTCTAACTATGTTGTTCAGGTTGACTTTGAACTCCTGGACTTAAGCAGTTTTCTCGCCTTGGCCTCCCTAAATGCTGGGGTTACAGACGTGAGCCACCACACCCGGCCAAAAAAAAGCATTTTTCAAATGAATCTGTTTGCCAATCTTGCTTTTATTTATTTATTTATTATTTTTTGAGTTGGAGTCTCACTCTCGTCACCCAGGCTGGAGTGCAGTGGGACACTCACAGCTACCACAGCCTTGACCTGCTGGGCTTAAATGATCCTTCCACCTCAGTGTTCCAAGTAATTGGAACTAGAGATGCATGCCACCATGCCTGGCTAGTATTTGTGATTGATTGTAGAGACGAGGTCTCACCAAGTTGTTCAGGCTGGTCTTGAACCCCCAGCCTCAGGCAATCCTCTCACCTCAACCTCCCAAAATGCTGGGATTATAGGCTGAGCCACTGTGCCTGACCTAAACTTGCTTTTAAAGAAAAATTATATTGAAATCCTGGGCCTAGACATTTTTGACATTTCTCTAGTATATTATATAAAATTACAGATTGTTCACTGAAATGACCAATCTGGTCTTTTGGTCTGTTGAAGATTGAAATGTTCATGTATTTTTGTAAAACACTTAAAATGCTTGTCAAGTAGCACTACTATAAGTGTCAACTAAAATTAATGGTACTAACTTTTGAAGATTTTTAGCTATAATTTTTTTTTTTTTTGAGTTGGAGTCTCACTCTGTTGCCCAGGCTAGAGTGCAGTGACATGCTCACCGCCACCTCAGCATCAACATGCTGGGCTCCAGCTATCCTTCCGCCTCAGTCTTCCAAGGAGCTGAAACTACAGGTGTTCGCTTCCACACCTGGCTAATTTTCTTTTGATTTATTGTAGAATGAGGTCTCGCCAAGTTGCCAGGGCTAGTCTCGAACCTCAGGCTCAGGCAGTCCACTCACCTCAGCCTCTCAAAGTGCTGGGTTTACAGGCTGAGCCGCCGAGCTCGGGAGCTATATATTTTTTTTTTTTTTTGAATTGGAGTCTCACTCTGTCGCCCAGACTGGAGTGCAGTGGCCGCTCCCGGCCACCGCAGCCTCGACCTGCTGGGCTCCGGCGATCCTTCCTCCTCAGCCTTCTGAGTAGCCAGAATTACAGGCATGTGCTACCACGCCCGGCTGATTTTTTGATTTATTGTAGAGATGAGGTCTCGCTGCCCAGGCGGGTCTCGAACCCTCAGGCTCAGGCAATCCACTCACCTCAGCCTCCCAAAGGCGCGGGATTACAGGCTGAGCCACCGAGCCCGGCTCGGAAGCTATATTTTTAAAAACCATAGGTAGCTATCTTAAAATTGAATATAGATCCTATGTAGTTTTAAGTTGTAGTTGTAAGTGTTACCATTCAGATTCTACTGTTACATGCATACAGATTTTCATCCATGAATATCTGGTGAAAATTTTTGCACTACTGTAATGAAGAGTAGTCTTTGCCTGAACTATGTATATTTTTATATAGCAAAAAGTGAAATTGATAATAATGGGGAAAAGTAAATTCTAATATTGACTACAAATTTAAACCAGTGGGCCTAACTATATCAAACTGATAATGTAACTATCAAGAAAAAAAGAATTAACTCAAGTAACTTTTGAACATAGAACTCTGACTATGCTTCCTTAATGGGATATAGCCTAAGGACAAAAAAAAAGTGCAAAGAAATATTGAATTTATTAAGTAGTAACAACTACTTACAACAGCTCTGCAGGGGAAATGTCCCTATTTTGCTAATGAGGAGCCATATTCAGAGAAGGGAATGATTAATCTGGCATTAAACGATCCTGTATTCATTACACTCCATGTTGTATATTGTGCTGTTTCAGATGAGTCCTGTGCAACCATCCTGGTTTGTTTAGGACCTCCTTTTTATTGACATCATCTGTAATTATTAGTCAAAGTTGCATTTTCAAGAGTTTCCTAAACTCTTGGATCTCCTTTCTCTTCCTTCCTTCTTTCTTTCCTTCCTTCCTTCCTTCCTTCCTTCCTTCCTTCCTTCCTTCCTTCCTTCCTTCCTCCCCTCCCCTCCCCTCCCCTCCCCTTCCTTTTCCTCTCTCTGTCCCTCCCTTCCTCCTCCTTTTTTTGAGTCAGAGTTTCACTCTGTCACCCAGGCTGGAGTGCAGTGGCACACTCATGGCCACCACAGCCTCGACCTACTGGGCTCCACCTTAGCCTTCCAAGTAGCTGGAACCACACCTGGCTAATTTTTTGATTTATTGTAGAGATGAGGTCTTGACAAGTTGCTCAAACCCCTGGGTTCAGACAGTCCTCTTACCTCCACCTCCCAAAATGCAGGAATTACAGGCATGAGCCACTGCACCTGACTGAATCTCCTTTCTTTTAAGTATTTCAAGTATTTCATTCCATGTAATTCAGCCTAGTGTTTTGAAATCTGCCTTCCTCAAGGGAAGCTGGCTTTACTCACCCTTTTCTTTCTCTTTCAGCTTTCTCTGCCAACTTTTTTCCCCTAGATTATCATTCCTCCTATATCACCAATAACTAATTTCCTAGCTAGTATCAAAGTCACAGTTACTTAGGGATATAATCTGTATTGGTAACTAAGCCTAGAAGTTGTACATGAGAGAATTCCATTCTTGAAGACATTAATCTATTTGTAATTTAGGATGTCTTATGGTGATTTGGTTGTGAGACGTGTAGGGAGAGAGTGATAAAGAATGCAGTTGTTGGACTTGTGTTTTTTTACATGAAATAGTGGAAACAATATTACTTTACAAACTGATTTTTGAAATGATTTACTCATTAAAGAAGGCAAATAAAAATAGCAATGAAACTGGGGCATAATAACTGGTTGTTAAATGAACTCTATGTCTTTTGAAAAGAGGGTGATTAAGGAAGAAGATATGTAAATAATGTGGGTACATAAGCTGCTATTTGAAATTTTGCTGAGTAAAAAATGATGGGAGGAATTAAACTGTTCAAGAATTTAGTTGGATCTTGTTTAAAGGACTTTGTGTTTTAAATCTTCAAACATTTGAAGGTTCTCTTCTTGAATTAGCAAAATCAAAATGAAATCCTGTTTTAAAATCACTTTTTAATTGTCTTTACAGTGTGTGGCTTTAAAATATAATTTTATATAATATGCCAGAGAAATTGCCAAGAAGATCTAGGTCCATGATTTCAATATAATTTTTAAATGAAGTAAGTTTGGCAAGCAGATTAATTTGAAAAAGTGCTTTTTATCAGAATTAAGTATATAAAATAGTGTTAAAGTCTTTTTATTAGATTAACTGAATTTCTAGACACCAGGAGAAAATTATTTTAGTATTTTCTGTCCAGAATAGCTGTTTGTGGGGAATGTGCCACTTGTCTATGGAAATCGGTGTTTATAAGACATCTTTGTTGATGTTTCAAAGATTTTAACTCTATGGACAAACATTCAAGAAAAATTTAACTCTTCTACCAAAATATTCCTTTGAGCACAGCTGTGGAATCAGGCCTGGTTAATGTCTTAACTTCAGTTTTTTTTGGCTGGTGCCTAGTCATTTAGCTTTTTATTCGGTTTCCTCACTGAATTGTTCTGAGAATTAAATGAGCATAAAGTACGTAATACCATGCCTAGCACAAAGTAAGCACTCAAATTGTAGTGACAGCTATAATTATTTTTCCTTTTTCCTCTTCCTTCTCCAGATTTATGAATGATGTGGAAAGAAAATTTCTTATGAGAGTGCCCTTTATTTTAATCTCAAAGTTTTGAAGTAGAGTTTAGGAGAAAACTAAATTTTTCTGAACCCAAACACTTAAGATTCTGTTTGGGAAGTGAGAGAGAAAGCTGCTAAACACCTACTCTACTTATGCAGTAGCAAAAAGATTGAATTTCTCTTTTGTTTCCTGCCCCTAGCCCTGCCTCTGTATGAAAATATCTATATGCCTTTGTAGATAGTTGGCTCACTGAAGCAAGAGAGGGCAATCTATAGGAATTCTATTAAGGCTAGTTCACCATGGCCTTTTGGAAGAACATCTGGATCCATTTTTTAAAGTTTATAATACTTAAGGTCATTAGATTTGTATAGTTTGAAATTATTTTATTTTCCTGTATTGTGCCAATCCATTTTGAAGAGTTATATGTCTTTTATCCAGAAAATACAAGTATATAAGTGGTCATAAAAATCACTATTTTCTTTTTTTGAGTTGGAGTCTCACTCTGTCACCCAGGCTGGAGTGCAGTGGCATGCTCATGGCCACCGCAGCCTCGACCTGCTGGGCTCAGGCGATCCTTCTGCCTCAGCCTTCCAAGTGGCTGGAACTACAGGTGTGCACCACTACAACTGGCTAATTTTTAAATTTATTGTAGAGATGAGGTCTCACCAAGTTGCCCAGGCTGGCCTCAAACCTGTGGACTCAGGCAATCCCCTCACCTTGACCTCCCAAAGTGCTAGGATTATAGGCGTGAACTACTGCGCCCGGTCAAAAAAATCACTATTTTCAATTAAACTACTTGAGTTTTCCCTTCTTACTTTCACATTTTAAGGATATAATCATTCTCCTAAGCACATATATGCATATGCATGTATAACCATACATACAAATGTAACTTTCCTTTTTTGTGAACACTCAGTTACATAAAGTAGAAGTTATAATATTTAATTTATTATAATTAATTTCAACAGTATCTTTCATAGGACTGTCAGACCTTGGAATTTAAAAAGAGAGAAGGTAACATCGGAAGACATAATTAATACTCTGTAAAAATCTGAAGGGTGATTTAAATTTATTTCTAAAACAACTGTTTTCTTTTTTAATTGACCTCTTGCTGTACTTAGCCTCTTTTAGGAATTATTGTATGTAATCGGCTCAGTCACATTTCCTTTAATTTTTCTTTTTCTAAGACTTTACCTTTTCAAAGGTGATGTAAATTTCATGTTTTATGTTGTCCTACCTTTATACTCCACTTAGCTTACCTCACTCCCATGTACTTGAATGAGTGCATATCGTCAGAGCATTGTTTCTTTTACCCTTTCTTCTATGTTCATATTTTAAAAGTCATAAAAAGCAGGTTGTTTAATATACATTCTTGGCACTTTAAAATACCTCTAATTTTTTTTTATTTTTTAATTTAAAAAAATATTTTGTGTAGAGATGAGATCTCACTCTAATGGTCTTGAACTTCTGACCTTGAGTCATACTCTTTCCTCAGCTTCCCAAAGTGCTGGGTTTAGATATGAGCCATTATGCTCTGAATACCTCTGATTTTGAAAGTTTTTTTTCTCTGGGCTTAGATACATGTATGATTCATAAAATGAAAGAGGGTTGCCTGTTGTTATTTCTTGAGTTGCCGTTTAGAGAATCTTCTGGCCTTGTCATCTGTCTAGGGAAAGAATCCAGCATACCTTACTGTCATATACGTCGTTGTAGATTCTCTCTTTTTTTTTTTTTTTGAGTTGGAGTCTCATTCTGTTGCCCAAACTGGAGTGCAGTGGCACGCTCCCGGCCACCACAGCCTTGACCTGTTGGGCTCCAGTGATCCTTGTACCTCAGCATTCCAAGTAGCTGGAACTACAGGCGCGTGCTACCATGCCCGGCTAATTTTTTTATTTATTGTAGAGATGAGGTCTCACCAAGTTGCCCAGGCGGGTCTCGAACCCGCAGGCTCAGGCAATTCACTCACCTCGGCCTCCCAAGGCACGGGATTACAGGCTGAGCCATAGCGCGCGGCCTGGATTCTCTTTTCTACAGAATTTTCCTGTTTTAAAGCTTTTTATTCTGCTTTAATTTTATCACTCAAATGCAGTTTAGCAGTCACTTTATCTGGAACTTTAGACACTTAATTCTGCTGGACAGAAAAATGCTATCATATTCTTAAAGTCTTTTTAAGCAGTTATTTGGATATCTGGTAGAACTTTCTAAATTTTCAGGTTGTTAAACAACTTCACACAAAATTAATGATAATCTGAAGAGATTGTTTTCTTAGATTCCTCTCACCATAAATTCATGCTTCTACATGCAACTCCTCAAAATCTAAAAATGTCTTAGCAAA
Organism: Cephalopachus bancanus; assembly: GCA_027257055.1. Taxonomy (NCBI): domain Eukaryota; kingdom Metazoa; phylum Chordata; class Mammalia; order Primates; family Tarsiidae; genus Cephalopachus; species Cephalopachus bancanus. Next base: position 492,682 of record JAPVLO010000354.1, read on the forward strand.
ATTTCTTATGAAACCTATTCTTCAATTTGAGAAAACCTATACAGAGGCCATTGCCATATTATTTTGGACTCCAGATGGAATGTATATTGTCTATTGTACCTTCGCTGTTATTTAGAATTGATAGGAACGCACTGAGCCTTAGTACTCTCTTGGGTCTGATTTTGCAGACTGTCTTGCAGATATTCACTTGGACCCAGAACCTGTCATGCATCACTGCAGAAAAAGATTCAAATACAGTCAAAGTATTTGAAAATCAAAACTGTATTTTCCAAACAGTCAAGTAAAACATATGTATGTCTGCACAAAACTTAAACAGTTAAGACAATGTCATCATTTTTCCTTTTGAAAGCTTCATTATAGTGTCTGCACATTAAGTATCTCATGTATATTTCTAGGCAAATTATGCATCAGTGCTTTTATCTTTTTTTTATTGAATTGCAGTCTCAGTCTGTCACCCAGATTAGAGTGCAGTGGCACGCTCCCAGCCACCACAGCCTCGACCTGCTGGGCTCTGGTGATCCTTCCACCTCAGCTTTCCAAGTAGCTGGAACTACAGGTGTGCACTACCACGCCCAGCTAATTTTTGATTTACTGTAGAGTTGCCCGGGTGGGTCTCAAACCCACGGGCTCAGGCAGTCTACTCTCCTCAGCCTCCCAAAGTGCTAGGATTACAGACTGAACCACCGAGCCTGGCCAGTAATTTTATCTTTACAATTCGATATTTTCAGTAGTTGGGACTCTTTTTAAGTATTCCTTTGAGCTGCAAATTAAAGGATCACAAAAGTGATTCTGAGTTATGGTTAGTTTAACCCATTTTTTGATAAGTTTTTTTCTTTTTTAATCTACTCTAGGCCAACATGTAATAAATAAGACCCAATTTTAGTGAGAGAGACAGACAATTTAACAGTTACTTGGAGTTCAATGAGAAGAGTGTTAAAATAGCAATAAGTGTGCGTTGCTGTTGAATGTGCCTCTAACTCAGGCATGGAAAGTTAGAAACAACTACACGAAGGAATGACATCTTAAGCTGAGATGTAAAGAACAGATAGGCATTGGATGAAGAAGGAAGGAATGCAAGAATGTTCCAGGTAGAAGGAAAAGCAAGATTAAGGCCTCAGAGGCTTAAAGAAAAATCATGTATAGGGGACCTGGAAGCTCAGTGTGCCTGATAGCAGTAGTTTGAAGGAAGGAGTGGCATCAGATGGCACTGGGTGGGGAACAGACTGGATCATGAAGAGCATATTTAATATCTCTCTTTTTAAAAACAGATTTTTATTGAGATATACTTCTTATGTCATACAGTTTACCCCTTTAAAATGTACAACTCAGTGCTTTTTAGTGCATTCACAGAGTTGTGCAACCATATCACCATAGTCAATTTTAGGATATTTTCATCATCTCAGAAAGAAAGCCTATACCTTTTAGCTACCAAACCTCCAACTATGCCAGCCCTAAGCAACTACTAATCTACTTTCTGTTGTCTCTATATAGCTTAAACTATTTTGGGTAGATAAATGAACTCACATAATATGTGGTCTTTTATGACTAGTTTCTTTCACTTATGATTTTTATTAGTATTTGAGTCGAAGTCTCACTCTGTCACCCAGGCTGGAGTGCAGTGGTACACTCATGGCCATCGCAACCTTGACCTGCTGGGCTTAGGCAATCATTCTGCCTCAGCCTTCCAAGTAGCTGGAATCACAGGCACATGCCACCACGCCCAGCTAAATCTTTTATTTACTGTAGAGATGATGTCTTGTCAAGTTGCCCAGGCTGGTCTCCAACCCCTGGACTCAGTCCTCTCACCTCTACCTCCCAAAGTGCTGAGATTACAGGCGTGAGCCACCAGACCTAGCCAGCATTATGTGTTTTTGTTTTGTTTTGTTTTGTATTTTTTTGAGGTTGAGTCTCACTCTGTCGCCCAGACAGAGTATTTGAGTCGAAGTCTCACTCTGTCACCCAGGCTGGAGTGCAGTGGTACGCTCATGGCCATCGCAACCTTGACCTGCTGGACACCGGCAGTCCTTCCGCCTCAGCCTTCCTACACCACGCCTGGCTAATTTATTTATTTGTTGTAGAGACGAGGTCTTGCCAAGTTGCTTCGGCTGGTCTCGAACCCATGGGCTCAGGCAGTCCACTCACCTCTGCCTCTCAAAGTGCTGGAATTACAGGCTGAACCACCAAGCCCAGCCCAGCATTATGGGTTTTTTTTGTTTGTTTGTTTGTTTTGAGTTGGAGTCTCACTCTGTCACCCAGACTGGAGTGTAGTGACTGCTCCCAGCCACTGCAGCCTTGACCTGCTGGGCTCCAGCGATCCTTCTGCTCAGCCTTCCAAGTAGCTGGAACTACAGGCATGCGCTACCACACCCAGCTAATTTTTTTTATTTATTGTAGAAATGAGGTCTTGCCAAGTTGCCCAGGCGGGTCTTCAACCCGCGGGCTCAGGCAGCTCACTCACCTTGGCCTCCCAAAGCACGGGATTACAGGCTGAGCCACCGAGCCTGGCCAGCATTATGTTTTTAAGGCTCATTTGTATTGCGGCATGTATCAGTCCTTAATTCTTTTTTTTTTTTTTTTGGAGTCTTACTCCGTCATCCAAGCTGGAGTGCAGTGGCATGCTCACGGCCACCACAGCCTTGACCTGCTGGGCTTAGTTGATCCTTCTGCCTCAGCCTTCCAAGTAACTGGAACTACAGGTATGTGCTCCCACACCCGTCTGATGTTTTTTATTTATTTTAGAGAGAGGTCTAAGTTGCCCTGGCTGGTCTCAAACCCAGGGACTCAGGCAATCTACTCTCCTCGGCCTCCCAAAGTGCTGGGATTACAGGCTGAGCCACTGAGCTCGGCCTTTCATTCATTTTTATTGCCAAATGATATTTCATTATATGGATATGCCACATTTTGTTTATCCAATCATTGGTAAATGGATATTTGGGTTGCTTTTACCTTTTGTGGCTGTTTTGAATAATGCTTCTATAAACATTTATGTAGACATTTTTGCGTGGACATGTTTTCATTTCTCTTGTGTATATGCTTAGCAATAAAATTGCTGAGTCATAGGAAAATTCTATCTTTAACTTTTTGAGGAACTATCAGACTGTTTTCCAAAGTGGTTGCACCATTTTACATTCCCATCAACAGTGTATGAGAGTTCCAGTTTCTCTACATCCTCACCAACACTTCTTATTTGTGTTTTTTATTATAACCATCCTATTGGGTGTGAAGTAGTTTCTCTTTTGGTTTTGATGTGCATTTTCTGATTTATTAATGATGTAGAGCATCATTTTGTATGCTTTATCTTCTTTGGAGAAATGTCTATTCAGATTTTCTGACCATTTTAAAATTGGATTCTTTGTCTTTATTATCGAATTGTATCTGGATTCAAGTTGTCAGACACATGATTTGCAAATATTTTCTTTCATTCACTGGGTTTTTACTTTCTCAGTGGTATCCTCTGATGTAAAAAGGTTTTAATTTTGGTGAAGTTCAGTTTATCTATTGTTTCTTGTGTTGCTTTTGGTGTCATATTTCAGAAACTGTTGCCTAATCCAGTGTCACAAATATCTTTTCCTGAGTTTTCTTCTAGTAGTTTTAGCTTTCACATTTAGGTGTCTCATCTACTTTGAGTTAATTTTGTATAAAGTCTGAGGTGGGGTCCAAATTCATTCTTTTGCATATGAATATCCAATTATTCCAGCACCACTTATAGAAAATACCATTCTTTCTCCTTTTGAATAGTCATGGCACCTTTGTTGAAAATCAACTGACCATAAATGTGAGAGTTTATTTTTAAACTCCCAATTCTTTTCCATTGATCTATACCTGTCCTTATGTCATTGTTATCTTTTGTTTTTTTGAGACAGTCTTGCTCTCACCCAGGTTGGGCTTCAGCCATTTTCCCTCCTTAACCTTCCAAGTATCTGGGATTATAGACATGTGCCACCATGCCAGACTAATTTTTTATTTTTCTTTGATTTTCACTGTGAGAACCTGATAGGACTCCTAGAAATAAAACTCACAAAAGTATGTCCTCTCCTCCTTCAAGTCAAGGGCTCCCTGGAATTTTTTTTTTTTTTTTTTTGAGTTGGAGTCTCACTCTGTCACCCAGATTGGAGTGCAGTGGCCGCTCCTGGCCACTGCAGCCTCGACCTGCTGGGCTCCGGCGATCCTTCCGCCTCAGCCTTCCAAGTAGCCGGATTTACAGGCGTGCACTACCACGCCCGGCTAATTTTTTGATTTACTGTAGAGATGAGGTCTCGACTGCCCAGGCGGGTCTCGAACCCGCGGGCTCAGGCAATCCACTCACCTCAGCCTCCCAAGCAATCCACTCACCTCAGCCCCCCAAAGGTGCGGGATTACAGGCTGAGCCACTGAGCCCGGCTTGAATTTTAAATCTCAAACTCGATCACACTGAGCCACCAGGAATTCATGTTACAGGCTGAGCCACCGAACCCAGCCAGCAGGTCTCAGTTATAATCTTATCTTGATTGCATGGTGATTTAGGCAGATTACTTAACTTCTAAGCTTCAGTTTCCTAATAATAATCATACCTAAGCATATAGTTTTTCTAATTATAATAATATTTATCTTCTTCAGTGATGGGGATTAAATGAGGCAAACAAGTAAACCCCTTAACACTATAGTTGGCACATCATAAATGTTTATAAATTGCAGCATTTATTATTATTTATGGCTCAGTTCTGTCATTCTGTCACTTATTAGCTAGGTTACCATAGGCAAGTTTCTTTTCCATTTTTGTAGAGACCAGAGTTTTGCTATATTGTCCAAGTTGTTCTCAAACTCTTGGACTTCTGCCTCAGCCCCCTAAACTCAGGGATTACAGGTGTGCGCCACCATACCCAGCTATTTCTTTCCTTTTTGTATATAAAAAGGAAATCACAATACTTGCTAGGAATATTCAGCTGAGTGTCTTTTGAGGGGTTGGGAAATGTCAAGCACTGTGCCTGACACATCCTTTTAACCACTCAGTAAATGTTAGTCGAAGCAGAATCTAAATAAGTTTTAGAAAATTAGGTTGGAAACTTAGGTATGGGATTTTGGCCTTTGTCTTATAATTAGGTGCTTTAAAAAGTTTATGATCAGGAAGATAACATAAAAGTGATGTTTTAGGAATATTAATGTATTAGTAGTGTGGCAGAATTTGTGTCTCAGCTAGATGTCACCCCTTCAGAGAGACGTTCCCTAACCATGCTGAGAATTTAAGATAGTGCTTCCCCCTCCTCTCTAATGCCTTACCCTACATCATTTTTCTCATGGCATTTTTGACGTCTGCCATTATCATGTTTATTAATATGCATACTTTTATTTATTTATTTTGAGTTGGAGTCTCACTCTGTTGCCCAGACTGGAGTGCAGTGGCCGCTCCCGGCCACCACAGCCTCGACCTGCTGGGTTCCAGCGATCCTTCCGCCTCCGCCTTCCGAGTAGCCGGAATTACAGGCGCGTGCTACCACGCCCGGCTAATTTTTTTATTTTATTTTATCGCCTGCCCAGGTGGGTCTCGAACCCACGGGCTCAGGCAATCCACTCACCTCAGCCTCCCAAAGTCGCAGGATTACAGGCTGAGCCACCGAGCCTGGCTAATATGCATACTTTTAAACTGAGTCCCTCCACTAAAATATACGCTTCATGAGAAGAAAGATGTTGTCTGTCTTATTGCTGTATCTCAGTACCCAGAACAGTGCCCAGCATAGTAGAAAGCATTCAATATATATGTTGAATGAATGAAATTTATTAGTAGTAAAGAGGGACTGGAAGGAGAAACTAGTAAAGAAATTATTAGAATAATTTTAACATTAGGATATAAAAAGCTGGACCAGGAATGATGATAGCAATGGAAATGGAGAGAAAAAACAAATAAGAAAAATTACAAAGAAAGATGATTTCTGACATATTAGAGAAGATAATATGAGGCAGTCAGCATGAATGATTCCAAGACTTACATACTGAGTTTCAGAGAGATTTTTTAGGTAGCTGGGAAGGCAAATGAGGTTGCCTCATTTGCATGACCTTGGTCTTATTCCTTTAAGAGGGAAGAAAGGTTATCTACTTTGGGCAGGCATGAGAGAACTTGAAGAGTGTGAAAAGATTTGGAACAGCTGCTATGGGGGATGCCACAGAGTCAACAAAGGCCAAACTGCTGAACTTCATCAGGATTCTGTAAAGTTGGTGGCATGATTTTATAGTGGACCCAGTCAGGAGTTGTTTGACGTTTTTCTAAGTGAGGAAAACTCTTGAAAATATGTATCTTCTCTTGATAATTCATCCTGGCTCCATCACCTGTAGTTTACTTAAACCTTTTTTGATGCTGTCAGCCTATATCACTTCATAGAACAATGAACTTCATATACCGGGGGTACCAAAAGAAAAGTATAAAATAAGTTATCTATGTATTTTTGAAGTTGAATTGAAGTATGGTAGCAATGTGTACTATGAAGTTCGCTCCAATGCTAACATCACCATGTAACAGGCAGGTATATATTGAGTATTTCAATTTTAATGTAGCTTTTTCCTTTCTTAAAGTGTGTATACATTTTTTGGCACCCTCTGCGTTTACCATACAAAGATCTAAAGTTTACTGACTTACAACTTAAAAGATATTTTATGATTTGCTAAAACATATTTACATTCACTCTCTCCGTACTGGTTAACTTTTTTTTTTTTTTTTGAGTTGTAGTTTCACTCTGTCTCCCAGACTGGAGTGCAGTGGCACGTTCCCGGCCACCACAGCCTCAACCTGCTGGCCTCCGGCAATCCTTCCACCTCAGCCTTCCAAGTAGCCAGAACTACTGGCGCGCGCTACCACACCCGGCTAATTTTTGATTTACTGTAGAGATGAGGTCTCGCCAAGTTGCCCCAGTGGGTCTCGAACCTGCGGGCTCAGGCAATCCACTCTCCTCAGCCTCCCAAAGTGCTAGGATTACAGGCTGAGTCACCGAGCCCAGCCTGGTTAACATTTTTATGGATTTTGATCACAGGTCATATGATGCATGCCATCATTTTACAGATTGGTATTTCTAAAGCCAGCCCTATTGAGGGTATTTATTTTCTCTAGGGCACCAGAAGTTACCACACAGTGCTCTGTTACCCTCATTGCTCCCAAGTGAGTGCAGTGTCCTGGGTTAGGACAAAGGAAACCAGCCAGCTGAGTTTTCTCCAGGTTTGTATAAATGAGAGTCGATTGGAATGAATTGGGGAAGGAGCATCTGGGCACTGTGCTGCTTGTCCTATTTATTGAAATACTTTTAACAACTCTGTGAGATAGGTAATAGAATCTCTCCATTTACAATGGGGAAACTGAGGCTCAAATGCTAAATTGCCTAAGGTCACAGAGCAAAGAAGCTAGAGAGCTGGAAATCAAGCTCACATCTGTCTTTTCCACACCCAGTTCTCCTTCTTAAACCATGCTGCATTGGTTAGGATACAGTCCAGCTTCCTGTGTTTTTATGATAAAATAAAATAGCAATAGGACTATTGATTAATTAACAACCTCTAATGGGGAACAACTTGTTGCCCCGCACAGATCAATAATTAAAGATATGCAGCATTGGGAATTCAATAAGTGGAAAGTTTTCTTTTAACTTTTAACTCCTATAGGTTTTTAGGTTGCTAGCATGGCACACAGAACTGCACACAGAACTGCATGCTCTTCATGAGAACAAAGAAGAGTTAGGAATAGTAGGAATTTTAAAGTTTTCTGTTTTGTTTTCATTAAACTCTGATGGTACCAGCATTCAGTCTTTTAGCCACAGCAGTACATTTTCATTTCTGACATAACTATCATTTGATATACATAGGAATCATGTTTCCTTAAACATATATCTTTACATTACTCACATGGGCACTTATTTCTTCTCACATTATTCATATGCACTTGCCTCATCTTCCTATATTTTATCAATGAGTATTTATTGAGCACCTATTTTATTCCAGCCATTATGCTAGCTATTCCAGGAAAAGCCTTGTGCTTTCTGAAAATTGGAATTCATTAATTAAAAAGTTAAATAGAACCGACATGCTGTGCTTTTGTATCCAGAGAAATGCATCTTTTTTTTTTTTTTTAATTTTAGTTGGGGGTCTCTGTCACTCAGGCTGGAGTGCAGTGGCATGATCACAGTAATCCTGGGCTCAGTCAGTCCTTCCATCTCAGCATCCTGAGTAGTTGGAAATACAGGCATGCACCACCATGCATGGCTAACTTTTAAATTTTTTTGTAGAGACGAGGTTTCGCTGTGTTGCCCAGGCTGGTTTCGAACTCTTGGGCTCAAGCAGTCTGCCCACCTCAGCTACCCAAAGTGCTGGGCTTACAAGTGTAAACCACCATGTTTGACCAAGAAATGCATAATTATAGTTTGATTCAAGACTAAATAATTTATTTCCCTCCCAGTCATAGAATAAACTGTTGTTTGTTGCTTTTGGGTCTTAGGTACAGAATCTGATAAAAAGTCTAGGTGGTCCCAATAGTTGAATTTATAATCAAGGGGCTTGCCTTAAATATATGATCCATTTAGATAGATTTGGGAAATTCTGAAATGTAAATTATGTAAAAATACTATAGAAAATACTTTAATGGAATATAACTCACTCACTAAAGGAATATGCGATTGTTTAATTACTTGTTTCCCCAAGCTGGCAGAAGAGTTTAGTTTGCATTGTTGATACAACCTCTCAATAGTAACTAATTTATTAAGAGCTCCTGTATGCCAGACATTGTTCCTAAGCTTTCTGCAATAATAAATTCATTGAAATGGGGGTCAGGTTGAGCATCCCAAATTCAAAATTCGAAATGCTTCAGAAACTAAAATTTTTTGAGTGCTGGATTTCAGATTTTTGGATTTGGGATGCTCAGCTGGTAAGAATTATGCAAATATTTCAAAATCGGAAAAATCTGAAAGTTGAAGCACTTCTGGTCCCAATAATTTTGGATAAGTGATACTCAATCTTTACTATTTAGTATCCTACCATTTCACAGATGAAGAAAGTAAAGCAGAGGGAGGACAATTAGCTTGTCCAAAGTTACAGAGCTGGTGACAGACCCCAGACCAACTTGCTTACTGTGCTGCTAACCACTATTCTGTGCTGCCTTTCACCGGCCTTTGTGTTAAGAATAACTTTTCGGCCTAGAAAACTGTCCAGCATTATCTGATGAGCTTGTGTATAATGCATTAATATAACTAAGTGAAAGGAAAGAATGAGTTTTTCTCTATAATCTTATACACAGTCAAGATTCTACTATGTAGTTAATTCATAGTGGGAAGTTTGGGGATTTTAGAAAATGTATAATTTTCTGATCTGACTTTATAAGAGTGAGAAAGACATAGAAAAGCAGTATTTGAGCCAGATCTCCATAGTCTTTATACATGTATTGAGTCCTTAATGCTGGCTGTGGGTCTTCATGGGTAGTAAAATATTTTGGAACCAATAAAAATGATTAGGTATTGGGTTCTGAAAATAAAAATTTGCTCTTTGCATTTTTTCCTTTTTTTTTTCCCCCTGAATCAGAGTCTCACTCTGCACTTATGGCCATGGCAGCTTTGAACTGCTGGGCTCAGGCAATCCTTCCACCTCAGCCTTCCAAGTAGCTGGAACTATAGGAGTGTGCCACCATGCCCAGCTAATTATTTGATGTATTGTAGAGATGAGGTCTTGCCAAGTTGGTCCTAGGCAACTCTGGGCTCGAGTATTCCTCTCGTCCTGCCTCTCAAAGTGCTGGGATTGCAGGCATGAGCCACCATGCCCAGCTTCTTTGCTTTTATATTTTATTTCTTTTTTAGCTTTTAAATATTTTATTTTAAAATTGTGGGGTACAAAGCCGGGCTCGGTGGCTCAGCCTGTAATCCCGCGCCTTTGGGAGGCTGAGGTGAGTGGATTGCCTGAGCCCGCGGGTTCGAGATCCGCCCGGGCAGCGAGACATCATCTCTACAATAAATCAAAAAATCAGCCGGGCGTGGTTGCGCATGCCTGTAATTCCAGCTACTTGGAAGACCGAGGCGGAAGGATCGCCGGAGTCCAGCAGGTCGAGGCTGCGGTGGCCGGGAGCGGCCACTGAACTCCAGTCTGGGCGACAGAGTGAGACTCCAACTCAAAAAAAAAAAAAATTGTGGGGTACAATTCAGGGTTAGGTATACCAATATTCATCATGCAGGTACCCTTGTTGATGAGGTGTGCCCCCCACCCTTCCCCAGACAGATTCCAACTACTGCCAATCCCACCCTCCCATCCCCCCACAGTTTCCTACTACTGTCAATTCTTATAATATTGCAATAGTTGTTCAGGGCCCACTTATGAGTGAGAACATGTGGTACTTTTTTGCATTTATTACAAGGATTTCCTATGCTAAAAGATGTCAGTGAATTTAAAAGGACTTTAATTATGTTTCTAACAAATGTGTTATATTTCATTTACTCAATAGCACATGTAGCTAATGGCTGTCTTGTTAGTACAAAGTTCAGGGCTATCCAAGGGATCATTTCTGGAATAAAATCTTAGGTCTTTTTGAATGAACCGTGGTGTCAGTAGTAACTCATTTTGATTTCTTTAACTATTTTGAAGGACCTTATCAAGAACAATTTGAGTTAAAACGTTTAAACAACTATATCATCACCATGAAAAGTAGGCAGCTGAAAAAAGGATTTGAGTGCACCAAAGAGCTAGAAGGACATTTTTTGCTTCATCAACGACTTTATTGCTCTATTTAAAGGACTGTGGCTAACTTAGCTCTTGCTCTTTAGAAAACAAACAAGACTTTAGTAAAACAGTTGGTTTTCTTGTAGTAGAATTAGTGAATACAGGATCATTGCCCCTAGGGGAAATAAACAGGTTTCCTTTGAATCTCTGGTAACATTTCATCAGCTGATCAATATAACTTTGTTTGTTTCTGTTTTATGACACTTTATTTAATATATAGTTGGTTCATTAACATTAATTAATAGCACATATTAATATTGTACAGTAATATATGTCAACAATATAGTGCCAGAAGCACTATAATTCATGCCTGAATGAAGTTTATGTAACACACATATTTTCTCTGAAAGGGACATCGCAGTTTTCTTATACTTAGGAACACTAGATAGTACTTCAGCACTACAATTTGGGCCATTTTAAACAGTGAAATCACCTGTAATAAAACACAAACATGCGAAAAATGTGGCTTGAAAAAGACAGAAAGGACACTTGCTTACCATAGGAGAGCTGAAATAAGAAGGCAGAGCATCACCTTGTTCAACTTCGTCTGGGAACATGTGTGTCTGGTGACTCAAATTTGTTGCCATTTTGCACATGCATTATATCCCCATATGTCCATGAAAGTGCCACACCTAATTTTTTTAATTAATATAAAGATGTGGAGTACAATTCAGGGTTAGTTATACAAACGTTGATTATGCAGGTACCCTTGTTGATGCGGTGTGCGAGTGCCACACTTTTGATTTGGGAGTGACAAATACATTTTAGCAAGTAGGCACTCATATAATGAAGGTCAACTGTGTATAAATGCATCCTAAATTTTTTTTTTTTTTTTTTGAGTTGGAGTCTCACTCTGTCGCCCAGACTGGAATGCAGTGGCTGCTCCCGGCCACTGCAGCCTTGACCTGCTGGACTCCAGCAATCCTTCTGCCTCAGGCTTCCAAGTAGCCGGAATTACAGGCACGCACTATCACGTCCGGCTGATTTTTTTTATTTATTGTAGAGATAAGGTCTCGCCAAGTTGCCCAGGTGGGTCTCGAAACCGCAGACTCAGGCAATCCATTCACCTCAGCCTCCCAAAGCGTGGGATTACAGGCTGAGCCATCGAGCCCGGCTTGCATCCTAAATTTTATTTTATTTTATTTTTTAACTTTTAAATTTTTTATTTAAAAAATGGGTACATGGCTGGGCATGGTGGCTTACGCTATAATGCCAGCACTTTGGGAGGCAGAGGTGAGAGGTTTACCTGAGCCCACGGGTTCGAGACCAGCCTGAGCAACTTAGTGAGATCTCATCTCTACAATAAATCAAAAAATTAGCCAGGCATGGTGGTGCATGCCTGTGGTTCCAGCTCCTTGGAAGGCTGAGGCAGAAGGACCACCTGAGCCCAAGAGTTTGAGGTTGCAGTGACCTTCAGTGTTCTACTGCACTCCAACTTGGGCGACAGAGTGAGGCTCCAACTCAAAAATAAATAAGTAAATAAGAATGTGGGGTACAATTCAGGGTTAGGTATATAATTGTTCATTATGCAGGTACCCTTGTTGATAAGGTATGTGCTCCCCTTCCCTGGCAGTTTCCCACTACTTCCAGTCCCTTTCTTACAGTATTATGAAAATTGTTCAAGTTCCACTTATGAGTGAGAGCATAATGATATTCTTTGTTTCTGTGATAGATCACTCAGTATGGTAGACTCTAAATCCATCTAAGTTGCTGCGAAGTCCATGTTTGTCCTTCTTTATGGTTGCATAATACTCTATTGTGTATGTGTACTACATTTTTTTATCCATTCCAGTTTCGATGGGCAGCACAGTTGGTTCCATGTTTTTGCTTTTGTGAATAATGTAATGCATCCTAAATTTTATTTTTTTCTTTTCTTTTCTTTTTTCTTTTTTTTGAGTTGGAGTCTCACTCTGTCGCCCAGGCTGGAATGCATTGGCATGCACACTCACGACCACCCCAGCGTCAACCTGCTAGGCTCCACTGATCCTTCTGCCTCAGCCTTCCGAGTAGCAGGAACTACAGGCGCGCGCTACCACGCCCGGCTATTTTTTATTTTATTGTAGAGACGAAGTCTCACCAAGTTGCCCGGGCTGGTCTCAAACCCGTGGGCTCAGGCCGTCCATTCACTTTGGCCTCCCAAAGTGCTGGGATTACAGGCTGAGCCACCAAGCCCAGCCCTAAATTTTAAAATGAGAATAAAAATATAGGACTTGCTCATCCCTACCTTTCTTACCCCCTCTCTCCATCCTTTCTTTTCAGAAATAACCACCGTTATCTCCCTATGCATTTGCAAGCATGTGTACTTACAGAAATAAATGTATCTATTTTTTAAAGTGTATCTTATGATACATACTTATCTGATACATTTTAGTATTCTTGTGTGTGTGTGTGTGTGTGTGTGTGTGGTGTGTGTGTGTGTGTGTGTTGGAGTCTCACTCTGTCGCCCAGACTGGAGTGCAGTGGCTGCTCCCAGCCACCGCAGCCTCGACCTGCTGGGCTCCAGCGATCCTTCCGCCTCAGCCTTCCGAGTAGCCGGAATTACAGGCGCGCGCTACCACGCCCAGCTAATTTTTTGATTTTATTGTAGAGATGAGGTCTCGTCTGCCCAGGCAGGTCTCGAACCTGTGGGTTCAGGCAATCCACTCATCTCAGCCTCCCAAAGCCGCGGGATTACGGGCTGAGCCACTGAGCCCAGCTCCATTTTAGTATTCTATACCATTTATGCACTATTATTTTTTCCTCTGTGGATAGGTATTTAGGTTTTTGCCATTATAAATAACAGTGCAGTGAACATCTTTGTACCAATTTCTTTTTCCATATGTGCAAGTTTTTCTCTGGATTGCATATGTAAAAATGAAATTGCTAAGCAGAAAGGTATATACACTTGAACTTTTGATAGAAAAACAGTTGTGTCAGGTCCCCCTGGAAAGCTGACACTGAGATGGAGTTAGGACTGCACACAGTTCTTTGAAGGTTAGTGCCTGTGTGAATGACAAGGAAGGGGTTAGAAGCTGAAGGACAGGAAAAGTGGTCAGACTGTGATTCAGATCTAACAGGGTCTTAGCCTACTCAGTGCGGCACCCTGGAGCGAAGATTGCCTGTTGGAGGAATGGTACCAGTTTGAGTAGAAATGGCCAGGTCCTAATATTCCCTCATTTTTGGTTTTGATCAGGGCTGCCAGGGAAGAAAGTGACCTGATCTTGAAAGATGAGGGAGGTAAATCCTAAAGGCACAAACAGCTGGAGACTAACTGCACACTTTGGAGCTGATCTGCAAGAGGTTTAGTCAAGGGAGAGCTGAGCAGTTAGCTTCCGTGGTTGCCACTGCAATGTAATAGTGTATAGCATAGCGAATAAAAACACAGATTCTAGAGCCAAACTCCCTGGATCCAACATCTTTCAGTAAGATGTTACTCAACATCTGCGTGTCTCAGTTTCTTCATCTATAAGCTGGAGAAATAAAAGTACCTGTGGCATAGGATTGTAAAGAGATGAAATGAGCTGGGATATCTGAGGGACTTCCAGTACCTGGGATATGTTAACACTGTATAAGAGTTAACTGATGTTGCTATTGTTATTAGTATTGTTAATACAAAATTGTTATTAGTTATTGTTATTAGTATTAGTATTATTACTACAAATTGCTCTCCCAAAACTTTGCTCCAGTTTTTCTTCCCACCCTTCCAACAGTGTATAAAAGTATACTTTCTTCTCTAGACCTTTTTCAGTATTGGATAGTATACATCTTTTTAGCTTTTGCCAAGCTGATGGCAAAAAAATAGTGTTTTGTCTTAATTTGCATTTCTTTATTATGAGGTTGAGCATCTTTTCATATTATTGGTCACTTATAATCCATCTTCTTTTGTATATTTGAGTTTTTAAATTTTTTCTTATTGGTGTTTGGTACCTATTCATATATTCTAGATATTAAGTTGTTAAATAGTTGTAAATATTTTCTCCCAGCCTCACACTGGTATTTAAGTTTATTTTTAGTATTGTTCATGGTTTCTTTTGACATAAAGATGTTTAAAATTTTGTGGATCAATTTATTTCTTTATAGGTTCAGGGTTTTGTGTCTTACATTGAAAGAACTTTGCTACTCCAGGTTTATAGTTCTCCTTTTTTACATTTAGCTTTGTAAAGCATCTTAAAATTTATTTTTGCTCATAATTTGATAAAAGCATCTAGCTTTATTTTTTTTTCCCTAACAATAGCTAGTTGTCTTAGTGGTCTTCACTGACTAGCACTTTTTTCCCCCTGAAACTTTGAAATAACATCTCTACCATATTCCTGTATTTTGGGTGGGAAGATATTACCTTTTTTTTTTTTTTTTTAAATAAATAAAAACAGGATTTTGCTATGTTGCCCAGGCAGGTCTCAAACTCCTAGCCTCAAGTGATCCACTGCCTTGGCCTCCCAAATCTCTGAGATTACAGGAATGAGCTACCGCACACAACATATATTAACATTTTTAAAGGTTTTACTATGTGTTGCCAAATTGCCCTGAGGAATACATATGCAGATTTGTGTTTCTACTTAAGAGTATTTTTACTCTACTCTTTTTTTGTTGTTTTTGTTTTAGTTTTTGCCAAGTTAATAGTCAATATATAGAAATAGTGTTTTGGTCTGCATTTCATTGGTTCCCAAAGGCTGCATTTTTTAAAAAATGAAATATATATATATACACACACATACATATATATATACACAAACACGCACACATATATAGATATATACACACAGACACAGACATACATACTTTTGATGTTCTGTATGCCATCTTAGTATTTACTCATTTTTTTAAGTCTTGGTCTTGCTCTGTCACCCAGGCTGGAGTGCAGTGGCACACTCACGGCCACCGCAGCCTCCACCTGCTGGGCCCAGGTTGGAACTACAGGCACGTGCCACCATGCCTAGCTAATTTTTTGAATTATTGTGGGTCTCGCTAAGTTGCCTAGGCTGGTCTTGAACCCCTGGGCTCAGACAGTCTCTCTCCTCCACCTCCCAAAGTGCTGGGATTACAGGTGTAAGTACTGCACCTGTCCTTTCTTATATGAATTGCTTGTTCATAGTCTTTGCTCATTTTCAGTTTTGGTGTATGATTTTACATTGATTTGAAAGGACTTGTATATAAAAGAATATTAGTCCTTCATGAGTATTACACAGTGGTTTTTTTTTTTTTTTGCCTTTAAATTACAATTATGTTTTTTTTCTTTATAGAGTCTAATTTTGTATATCTACATAGGAAGGTGTTGGCCATTCCTAAGACCACAAAGTCAACTAGAATATTTTCCTTTCTTTTTGTTTTATGATTTTAATTTTTATATTAATTCTTCTGTCTTATTTTGGTGCGTGGTATTAAGTAGGAACCTATCTTAATTCTTTTCTAAATGGTAAGCCAGTTATCCACAACAGTTTACTGAATAATCTGTTCTTTCAAGTGATTTGTCATATCATCTTAAATATACTTGGCTCATTGGGGTATTTGATTCTGTATTGTTGATTGACATACCATTAACCACACACTCCATTATTGTAGCAGTTGTGTCCATTTTTTGTGAAGAGCTCACCTTGGAATATAAGCACTCTGTGGAAGTATCATTTCAAGACACTGACTTTAATTTTGGAAGTTAAAAAGGAAAACTCTAAGCTAGATTAAGGGAAGTGAATTGAATTGGATTCTGCTGGGGTGCCCTCTGTCTACATTCTGCCTTGTGGTCTTTAAGTAGCATACTTTATTAGTCCCATTGGATCTAAGGTAATGGTTTCTCTTAAGCTATTATAAAGCAAGAGACAGAACTGTATAAAAGCATTATCAACACCACTTTCTTTACTTGGTAACTTAAAATATTAAACTCCCAAAGAAAATAGTTCCAATGTTTTAGAAACACCTTTCAGGTTAAGTGTAATTGCTTTGTCTGATCATTCCTGTGATTAGAAGGAACTGTTGAAGGTAAACCTATTTCTAGAGCAGGGATTCTCAACCGGGGCAATCTTGGCTGCTCCATCTCCCCAGAACATTTGACTTGTCACAACTCTTGTGGAGAGGGAGTGCTACTGGCTTCTAGTGGGTAGAGGCCAGGGATGTTGCTAAATATCCCACAATGCTCATGACAACCCCAACAAGAAAGAATTATTTGGTCTAAAATGTTAGTAGTGGACCCAGGCGAGGAATCTCCCTTCTGTAGTTCCATTTTGGAGGCTGAGGCGGGAGGATCACTTGAACCCAGGAGTTCAAGGTTACAGTGAAGCCTTCAGCCTGGGTAGCTGAGTGAGACTTTGGCTCTAAAAATAACAAGTTAGTAGTGCTGGGGTTAAGAAACGCTGCTATAGAGAAAACTCAAACCAAGAACTTATTTGTGGGTACAGTCCAGTTTGATAACTGCTGTGTTTAATATATGCACAGAGGAAAGCATAGGTAATTTAATATTAGAGAGGAAACTTCTAAAAGTATAACATAAAATCTAGAAGCCATAAAATATATAATTGTTCAATTTAACTTTATATAAAAATGAAATTTCTATATACCAAAGAAACTACCACAAACAAAAGAAAAATGATAAACTAGGATAAAACATCGGTAGATCAAATCACAGACAAATGGCTAATTTCTCCAATATTTAAAGAGCTTGTGCACTTCATTAAGGGAAATACCAGCAACTCAAAATTAGTTGGGCATGGTGACATGTGTCTATAGGCCTAACTACTCAGGAGGCTAAAACGGGAGGATCACTTGAGCCTACGAATTTGAGTCTATAATGAAAAATGTTATCTCACAATAGTTTTATTTATTTATTTATTTACTCGAGTCAGAGTCTCACTCTGTTGCCCAGGCTGGAGTGCAGTGGCATGCTGACCCGCTGGGCTCAGGCGATCCTTCTGCCTCAGCTTTCCAGGTAGCTGGAACCACAGACACGTGCCACCATGCCCTGCTGGATTTTCTTGATTTATTGTAGAGATAAAGTCTCACCATGTTGCCCAGGCTGGTCTTGAACCCGTGGGCTCAGACAATCCTCCCACCATGGCCTCCCAAAGTGCTGGAATTATAGGCATGAACCACCATGTCCCGCCTCACCATAGGTTTAATTGGTCTTTCTCTTACCAGAGAGGCTGAACAACTTTAAAGGCCATCTGTTCATAACTTTTTCTTTCTTACTTTCTTTTTTTTTTTGAAAAAAAAAAAAAGGGGGTCTTGCTCTGTTATCCAGGCTGGAATGCAGTGGTGCAACTATATACATATGATATATCTATCATAAGTAAAACAGGAAGGTGCAGACAATATGAAGTGTTGTCAAAGATATACTGCTGGTAGAAAAGTGAATTGGTATGACCTCTTTGGAAAACAATTTGGTATTATCTAGTAAGTTTAAAGATGCATATGTATTTTATGACATAGCAGTTTTACTTATTAATAGATTGAGAATTCTTGCTCATTTTCCTTAAGAGACAAGTATAAGAAAACAATAGCAACAAAGTTTTAGGAACAACTAAAATGTCCAGAGTAGAATAACTAGTAGAATAAATAAATTTTAGAATATGAATTTAGAATAAATTTTAGAATACAATATAGCAATAAAAACAAATGAGTTACAGCTACGCATGACAATTTGAATGAATCTTAAGCATCATATTGAATAAGAAAAGAAAGTTATGGAAAAATACATTTAATAAGATTCCATGTATATGAAGTTCAGAAATACACAAAACTAAACAACATGTTCAGGGGAAAAAACATAGTAAAACTACAAGCAAGGAAATAAATACGCATTAAATCAAGGAGAATGATTACCTCAGAAGAGACAAAGAAATTAGAGAAGGCACATAGGGAATTCAAAAAGTGATAATATTTTCTTAAACTGGCATGAGTGCTCGTTATATCATGGATTTTTTTTTAACCTCATGTAATTCTGTAAACTTTTATATTTACTAATGACTGGGATTTTTTGGTTTTGGGGTTTTTTTGAGTTGAAGTCTCACTCTGTTGCCCAGGCTGGAGCACAGTCGCATACTCATGGCCACCCCAGTGTCGACCTCCTGGGCTCAGGCGATCCTTCTGCCTCAGCCTTCCAAGTAGCCAGAACTACAGGCACATGCTACCATGCCTGGCTAATGTTTTTTTTTACTTATTGTAGAGATGAGATCTCTCCAAGTTGCCCAGTTTAGTCTTGAAGCTTTTTTTTTAAATTTAAGTCAGGATCTCATTCTGTCACCCAGGCTGGAATGGGGTGGCACAGATCATGGCTCACTGTTTCCAACCTTCTAGGCCCAGGTAATCCTTCCACTCAGCCTCCTGAGGTGGGGGGCTATAGGTGTGCACCACCACACCTGGCTTTTTTTTTTTTTTTTTTGTAGAGATGAGGTCTCACTACATTGCCCAGGCTGGTGTTGAACTCCTGGGTTCAAGTGGTTCTCTCCTTGACCTCCAAAAGTCCTGAATTACGGATGTGAGCCACTGTGCCTGGCTGGTTTTTTATAAATAAAGGATATACACATGTGTGCTTTTATATATGCATACATTATCCCTCCTATAAAGATACACAAGAAACTGATAACAAGGGTTGTTGCTTGAAGGGAGGGGGAGCCAAGTAATTGGAGCCAGTTGTTGAAAGGAAATTTACTTATCACTACTCTGTACCCTCTTGTACCTTTTGAATTTTTGTGGCAGATGTGTATAGTACATATCCAAATTTTAGTTAAAAAAATATTTGCATAGGAAAAAAGAAAGAAAAGCCATTTATCATTTGTGAGAGATGGCTGGAGAAATTCCAGTACCATTTCTAACCTTGGTGACTTTGCAGGTTTTGCCAAACCATATGTGAAATTAAAAGAAGACACATTTTTGTAAGCTAGCTACTTCACCTCTCATGCCAATTATTACTTCAAGGTTAAGTTCGATGGACTATAATAATATATTAATCACAGATAAGTAATATTCTACTCTTAGCACTTATCCAAAGTCTCACTAACCTTACTTCTCTTTATACTGCTTACTGAGGAGTGTCTGAAGTTTTGTTCAAGTGGTTTTAAACGTCTTTTTGAGGAAAGAAAGAGCCCTTTCCTAATTTTCTTCGTATCTCAACTCTTAGTAAGCATACACCACCACTGCTTCTAGGTACTGCTGCATCCACCAGACACCACTACTGCCTTTTCTAGGTTGAATGTGGATATACTGGTATCTCCAAATGACATGGTACTAAAGTTAACTACATTGTACTCTACTGAAATGGGAAAACGTCTTCTATTTTATGTTACACCCGTACTAGAGCAGTACAACAGGATTGCCACTTCCTCCAATATATTACAGACTTTTAATGGAACTGGCTATTTTTTCCCATTGCCTTTGCATCCTTTGGGTTTAGATTCAAATCCACTGGAGGCCAATACAAGCGACACCATGCAATACTCAGACTCACTCCTTCTCTTTGATGGATGATAGACTTTTTACTAGGTTAAATTTGTTTCCTAGACTTTTTCTCCCATGAGAGTAAGTTTTTTCCAAAACAGCCCTTGGTCTTTAACACAAGTGAGTTTCTTAAAAAAGAGCAATCCTTGGAGCTCAAGCCACAAAAATTTTGTCATATATCAGGGCTTGTTGTGGAAAGGATCAATAGGTGCTGACCATACAAGTTGAAAATTGTAATCACATTAACCTTTAGCTAACCTTTAGTGTGGAAAAGACTTCTCATCACGACTCTCATATGCCTGAATTGTTCACTAATCTTAGACAAAGGGTAGTTAGGTTGTCCCCCGCCTACCCTTTTGTTGAGTCAGGGTCACTATTGCCCAGACTTGAAAGCAGTGGCATGATCACAGTTTGCCACAGCCTCAAACTTCTGGGCTCAAGTGATCCTCCTGCCTTGGCCTTCCAAAGTGCAGGGGTTATAGGCATGAGCCATCACGTCTGGCCAGGAATGAATTTTTAACATGGCCAGGCAACTGTTGTCTAAGATGTGAACTGGGGAATATGTTAGTTTCTAATGGGCTAGACTGGTTCCTGGCACAGTGAAGTGTAAATATAGGGAGACCAGAAAGATACTCAAAATTTTGTCTAATTTGAAAGGAGGAAGAAAAGAAAGCAGCAATAGAGACTTGAAAGCAAAAAAGAAAGACTACAGAATTGACAATGTCTGAACTCATGCCTCAGTGGCAGGTGTTCCCAAAATATATTTGTGAAATGTCTCTATGAAAAAATAAAAAAACCTAGCCAGATGTGGTGGCATGCACCTGTAGTACAAGCTACTTGGGAGACTGAGGCAGAAGGATTGCCTGAGCCCAGAAGATCAAGGCTGTGGTGAGTTGTTATTGTGCCACTGCACTCCTGCCTGGGCAACAGAGTGAGACTCCGACACACAAAAAAATAAAAATGATGCATTCCTGATTCTGTTCTAGATATCTTTAGTCCATGAAGTAAATGAGAACATTATCAGGATTCATAATGATTATTTGCATATGTCACCAAAATATAACATGTTTTGCTGACTTACTGAAATATTTATTTCTTTTTCCATTTTCCTTCCCCTCAAATTGTTACTTAAATGGTGTCAGTGACCTATGAAAGCTATGTTTAAATGTTTCCTTTCTTATAATGAAAAATTATTGACTATTCCTTAATTGTTCATTTTGAAGAGAGAGTATATACTATATGGTAAAATGTGGTGTCTTCATCTCTTTTGTGCTGCTGTAACAGAATACCTAAGACTGGATAATGTATAAAAAGCAGAAATTTATTTCTCACAGTTCCAGAGGTGGCAGGATAGATGTCTGGGGAAGAACCAGTCTCTGCTTTCAAGGAGGTACCCAGATGCTGCCTCTTCCAGAGGAGAGGAACACTGTATCCTCATATGGCGGAAAAAGCAGAAAAAAGAGTGAACCCACTTCTTCAAGCTCTTTCTATAGTGGCATTAATCCATTTATGAGAGTGGAACCCTTATGACCTAAATACCTCTCATTAAGCCCCCGTCTCTCAACACTCTTGCATTAGGGGTTACATTTTCCACATATGAATTTTGGGTGGCATATTCAAATCATAGCATGTGGGTTCTCAAATAATAGACACAATTACATAGAACAGACTGACAATTCACTCAATAGTATGTATTGAGGACATATGTCAGGCATTATGCTTGGCATTAGATAGATATTAGTAAATAAGATACAAAACTGACCACATACAGAACTTTTAGTCTAGCAGTTAAAAGAGACAATAAACAAAACATCATGAAGTAAATACATGCACTATAAAAGGAACAATATAGTGTCACAGGAACCTGTAACAGGAAGAAGGTACTAGGGAAGTTTTCCCTAAGAAAATGACAAACTAAAAATGAAAGGAAGTGCAGGAGTTAGCCAAAAAGGAACAGGAAGTGGTGCTGTAGCCAAAAAGAATAACATATGCAAAGGCCTTGAAGTGGAAGAGTCCGGTGCATTTGGAAGCGAAAGAAAACCACTGGGGCTAACTTGTGTAGAGCTGGAGAGCAGGAGAGAAGTGAGATGAGATATGGCTGAAGAAACAGGGATAGATGAGGTCATGCAGTACCTGGTAGGCCATGGTAGAGATTTGGGTCTTTGTCCTAAGAGTGATGGGAAGCCATTAAAGATTTAAGGCAGTGTGGCAGACATCAGATTGCATGTTAGAAACAGTTGCCCTGCAGTATGAGGAAGAAAGGATTGAAGGGTCAAGAAATGAGTGATAAGACTTAGAATTGACTCAGGTTGGGATGTTGGACATGGAGATAGACGTGAATAGACTTTTGTTTAGGAGGTAGATTCCACTAGCCTTAGTAATTTCAGGGTGGGGAGTGATGGGGGTTAGAAGGTATTAAGAATAACTGGCCCAAATAGCTGGAGGACTGGTGGTACCATTGAGAAGGGCACTGTTCAGTTTTAGAAGAAAAGTTTATCTTTGTTAATCTTGAGGTGCCTATCAGGGATCAAAGTGAAAATATTAAATAAGCAGGAATCTTGAATTTTAAAGAGATATCTTAGCTAGAGATAAATTTGTGAGTCATTTTCTTAAAGGTGATAACTGAATCAGTACATCCAGCTGAGATTGCCTAGAAAAAATATGGAATAAGAAGAAAAAGGCAGTTTGGGAGCAAACTTGAACTCAATTGGTGATGTTCTTTATGATTTTTGTTATTATCAAGCTTTGGGGTTTTTTTGTTGTTTTTTTTTTTGAGTTGGAGTCTCACTCCATTGCCCAGGCTGAAGTGCAGTGGCACGCTCATGGCCACTGCAACCTTGACCTACTGAGCTCAGACAATTCATCCACCCTCAGCCTTCCAAGTAGCTGGAACTACAGCCACTCACCACCATGTCTGGCTAATTTTTTGATTTATTGTAGAGATGAGGTCTTGCCAAGTTGTCCAGGCTGGTCTCAAGCTCAAGCAATTCTCTCATCTCTGCCTCCCAAAGTGCTGGGATTATAGGTATGAGCCACCATGCCCAGACTCAAGCTTTGGTTTTATGAGAACTGTGCTTTATAATAACCTTGGCTGTTTCAACTGAGACTTCCTGTTGTGATATTGTAATCCTTTTCCTCTTGCCAGATATATTTGTCATCTCTTTATTTTTGCATATAATCTACTGTTTATTCAATTATGAATAGACTTTGTAGTTATTGATCTTCCAAGGGTAATGCAATTGATATTTTCTAAGCATGTGGGCTAGGCACTGAGTTATGTCTAGGAAAGGAATAAAGAACTATTCTTGGTCAGGCGCAGTGGCTCAAGCCTGTAATCCCAGCACTTTGGGAGGCTGAGGTGAGGGGTTTGCCTGAGCCAATGGGCTCAAGAACAGCCTGGGCATTTTGGTGAGACCTCATCTTTACAATAAATCAAAAAACGTTAGCTAGGCGTGGTAGCACATGCCTGTAGTTCTGGCTATTTGGAAGGCTAAGGCAGAAGGATTGTTGGAGCCCAGCAGGTTGTTGCTGGGATGGCCAAGGGCATGCCACTGTACTCCAGCCTGGGTGATGGAGTGAGACTCCCAACTCAAAAAAAAAAAAAAAAAAAAGGAACGACTCTATATATATATGTGTATGTATAAATTTTTTTTTTTGGCATTGGAGTGAGACTCCAATGCAAAGAAATTAATATATAAAGGGAAGACTATGGGGGAGATATCTGTAAAACACATGTCAGGTGATAGACTTGTATTCTGGCTATATAAAGAACTCTTAAGTTCAATAGTAAGACCACTTGATTTTTTTTAATTGACAAAAGACTTGAACAGACCAAATATGTCACATAAGTACATGAATATATGCTCTACATCATAAAACATTAGGGAAATAGATTAAAAGCACGGTAAAAGACCATAACCTCTGCTTTTTTTTTTTTTTTTCTCAATCAGAGTCTCACTCTGTCACCAAGCAGGAGTGCAGTGGCATAATCACGGCCACGGCAGCCTCAACCTACTAGACTTAGGCGATCCTTCTGCCTCAGACTTCCTAGTAACTGGAACTACAGGCACACACCACCATGCCCAGCTAATTTTTATTTATTGTAGAGATGAGGTCCATCCAAGTTGCCTAGGCTGGTCTTGAACCCCTGGGCTCAGGCAATCCTCTTGCCTCTGCCTCCCAAAGTGTTGGGATTACAGGTGTGAGCCACCATGCCCTGCTACCTCTATCTGTATTTTTTAGAATGGCTAAAACTGAAAAGACCAATAATACATACCAGAATTGTCATTTGGAGGGCAAGACCCTTGAAGTACACTTGGAATTTGTTCCTCCACAACAGACAAAGTTTTTTAATCTTTAAGTTTTGAGAAGTTTGCATCATGATTTACAGAAGAAACATCCTGAGTTGTGGCAAACAGGTGACTGGTTCTTCCTTCATGACAATTCATCTGCCCATACCTCCTTTAGTGTTCAGCAGTTTTTGACCAAAACGGCATGACCCTGGTACCCCACCCTCCCTATTCACCTGATCTCACCCCGAATGACTTTTATTTTTTCTCTGGATGAAAAAAATTCTCAAAGGGAAACGTGTTGCCGATGTGGAAGAGTGAAATAAAAAATGGCAGAAGCACTAAAAGGCATCAAAACTGACAAGTTCAAAAACTTGTTTCGAGCCATGGTAAAAGTGTCTTGATAGCTATATGGTATCAAACAGAGAGTACTTTGAAAGTGACTGAAATTTAAACATGTAAGAATAAATACACAATTTTTTTTTTTTTTTTTTGAGTTGGAGTCTCACTCTGTCACCCAGACTGGAGTGCAGTGGCCGCTCCCGGCCACCGCAGCCTCAACCTGCTGGGCTCCGGAGATCCTTCCGCCTCAGCCTTCCTAGTAGCCGGAATTACAGGCATGTGCTACCACGCCTGGCTGATTTTTTGATTTATTGTAGAGATGAGGTCTCACTGCCCAGGCGGGTCTCAAACCCGCGGGCTCAGGCAATCCACTCACCTCAGCCTCCCAAAGTCGTGGGATTACAGGCTGAGCCACCGAGCCCGACTAATACACAATTTTTTATAAATAAATTCTGGGGTTTTTTGGGTCACCCTTGTGCTGGTGAGAATGCAGAATAGTATAGCCATTTAAGAAAACAGTTTAGATAGTTTCTTATAAATATAAACATACACTTACCATGTGTCTGAGCATTTTTATTCCTAGGTATTAACATGGGAAAAATGAAAACATGTCTATACATAGATCTATCCACAAATGTTGATAGTAGCTTTCACATAATAGTAAACAGTATATGATTCCATTTATGTAACTTTCTTCAAGAGGCAAAACAATAGTGATAGGAAACTGATCTACCTTGGGAGCTTGGTGGAGGGGATTAACTGCAAAGGAGTCTTCAGGAACTTTTTATGGTTATACATATGTTCTATATCATGATTGAGATGGCTGTAACACATCTGTCGGAATGCATCGAATTATACACTTTTAAGTGGTGAATGTTATGATGTCTAAATTATACCTTAAAGGTAATTTAAACAATTGTGAAGGACTATCAGGAGCCTTTCAGGAAGTCTTTCATTCATAAAATGAGGCTGGAGACCTAAAGAAATGAAGTTTTTTTTGCTCCAAATTACATGAAGTGTTCCTGTGCATAGAGTTCTTATTTCCAGATTGCTAGTCCCACAAAACAGCACAGTTCCTTTGACATTAAATTACACCCTGCTATGCATTGTGCTTTTTGACTTTCTGTGGATGGGCATCTTGGTTGTCTGTCTATTAGTTCCTGAAATACAGGGATCATGTCTGTGTTCTTCATACGTCCCACGGTGTATTACACAGATTGTATGCTCAGTGAGTATTTGCTGAATGAATAAAAGCTTGGCGTAGCACACTGTGCCTACCAGACTTGGACAGAAAAAGGAGGCATGTCTTATGGCATGGTACCAGGCTACTCAGATTCATCAGAGACCTTTTCTAATGTGTGGTTTTCCCAGACCACCATCTCTTTGCTTAGGAGATCACAGCTACCACAAATAATAAGTTAATTAATGAGGGATTGATTTTATCTATTTCTGCAAAACCTTAGGTAGTGTTTTCTGATGTTGAAATTGAGGAAGATATCACCTTACATTTTTAATCTGAGGCCAAATTTAACTACACTGAGTACACAAGCTCTTACAGATTAAATGAAAGAGCAGCTGTCAGAATCCGAACTGTCATCTTTCTCCAAACCTCTCCGCTCTTAAATTCATCCTCTTTGTAAGAGGCCATACTGATGGCACAGAATACACACTTGTCTCAGAGGTAAACGTCTTCATATTTTCAAGGCTCTAAACTTTTACAGTTTTGATTGATTTAAAGTAGATCTACATAAATTGAACACAGACTTATGATTGTTTTTATCTAAGTCCAAGAAAGCAAGGAACTCAAAGGTACTGAGAGAACAGTAAATTTAAGAGAAAAATGGAGGCTGGGTGCAGTGGCTCAAGCCTGTAATCCCAGCACTTTGGGATGCCAAGGTGAGAAGATTGCCTGAGCCCACGGGTTCAAGACCAGCCTGAGCAACTTGGCAAGACCTCATCTCTACAATAAATCAAAAAATTAGCCAGGCATGGTAGTGCACACCTGTAGTTCCAGCTACTTGAAAAGCTGAGGGGAGAAGATCTCCTGAGCCCAGCAGGTTAAGGCTGCAGTAGCTGTGTGCATGCCACTGAACTCCAGCCTGGGCGACAGGGTGAGAATCCAACTCAAAAAAAAAAAAAAAAAAGAGGAAAATGGAATCCCACAGACTATGTTTACTTTTGAAGTAAAAGTACGTCTATTAAAATAGCAATATATTGGATAAGGCAGGAGGATTGCTTGAGCCCAGGAGTTCAAGACTAGCCTGGGCAACCTAATAAGACCTCATCTCTACAAATAAAAAACAAAAAAGTTAGCTGGGTACGATAGCCATGCCATGTAGTCCCAGCTGCTCAGAAGGCTGAGGCAAGAGGATCGCCTAAGCTCAGAAGGTCGAGGCTTCAATGAACCATGGTCATTGGTCGACTGGTCAGTGGTCGAACCATGGTCGACCACTCCAGGCTAGGTGATAGAGTGAGGCCCCAACTCTGAATAAATAAATAGTAATATTGTTAATAATATTTAACATCAGGTTCTTTCTCTGTGTCAGGCATTTGTTCTAAGTGCTTTATATAAGTTCTCTTTCTTAATCCATATAGTACTGAGGGATCATTCTGCATTTTACTGAGCAAACTAAGGTACACAGAGGTTAATTGACTTGCTCCAACTCTCATTGCCAGTAAGTAGTGGACCTGCAGTTGAGTCTTAATCCAGTTGAGTCTTAACCTAAACTCAAACTTCTAATATACCGTTACCCTATTAAGACAACATATATATATGACAATTATCATATGTATTTGATATCGTATGTAATTGTGATAATTGTCATATATGAGATATATGATAATTGATAATATAGTTTAGAATTTTATTTAGTCAGAATTACTGTACTTACTGTAAATTGTTAAGAGATTACAATTTATTAGAGAAATGACTTAAAGTTGTTTAATATTAGGATATCAACTAGCTGGAAAAGAGTGGTTATTTTGATAGACCTGGAAATCATAAAATGAAACCGTCGTTAAACCCTTAGGAAAGTTATTTATTTAGTATAATTTGCTCTACAAATTCCTGTCTTATAAGGTGGTGGTGCACATTTTTTGGACAATACAATTAAGTGAGACAAACATGAATGTTCACTTTGATGTTTGAGAATAGACTATAATTAGCCAAGTTACATTGGAGATAGGATAACAGCCTAAAGTTGATGCAGGGAATCTTTTTGTTCTTTAGACAAAGAAATTTAGAATGTTTCTTTAAGGAGAATGAGCTGTGAGCAGGATATTCCGTGAACATTTATGAGAAAGAGTGGCTAGAATGGGAGAAGGTTATGTTTCATAGTAAACAAAACCCAGGGAAGTCATTCCTGTGAACTGACAAGAGGAATCCAAAAATGACAATCTCCCTCTTTGTATATGTTTTGGACCTCCATGAAAGTTTATCTTAGACATACTATCACTGTGCTTGCAAAATTGTAATTAAACCTACTCTAATATAAATCTGAATGTTCCTAGAGGTGTTTTTAGGAATATTATTTATTTTCTTTACTCAATGAACGATGTTCAAGGAAGTTAACATCATGTGGTAGGGATAGTTTTGAAGCAGGTAATTAAAAACCTAGGTTTTAGTCCCAGCACTACTAGTTATTTTGTATCCTTGGATTTATCATTTAATCTCTCTGGGCCTCAGTATTCTCTGCTCTACATTCCCTAATTTTATTACTGCTTTCAGCCAATCACTGTATTATCGAGAGCAATTGTTTTCTACTGTATTGCTTGTTTCTTTTTGGATCATCCGTAGGTGAACCTTTTCTAAGAGGCTGTGGAGTCGTTAATGTTCAGCCACTTCATTACAATCCTTTTACAAGTAATTTTATAGGACTTTCCTACCCACAAAAATTATTTGACCTACCAAATTTGTTTGACTTTTATTCTGTTTACCAGTATCACTGTAAGCTAGCTCAGTTCGACATACAAAACATGGAGATTATTCATTCAGGTGAAATAAATGGGTTTCCTCTGCCAAATCAATTAGAAAAGAAACAATAAGTATCCAGTTTGATCTATCAGGTTCCTCCATAGGAATTTTTCATGATACCCTAACTGAAATGAAATAGAACATGTAGACATTGTCATTTATATTTTAGCTCTCTACCTGATTTACTTTGGCTTACTCTGATTTGTTTGCCATTTCTTAATTTATTTTAGATCTAGAATATGTGCTTTAAATCTGTGTATGCTTGAGAGATTTTAGTGTATAATATAAATGCAATTAGCACATGTTATTTAAATTTAATGTATACTATAAACATTTTAGAATTTTGAAATATAAAGCAAATGCTTAAGGACAGAATTGTTTGCATTTATCTACACTTAGATAAGATAGAGTCAAAAGTACAAAGGTTCTCACCTTCTACTCTCCGTTTCACCTCCAGTTCTACTCAACTAGAGTAGGCCACTCCTAGCAGAATGACGGATATTCTTCCAGATATTTTCTACACACCGGATAGATTAAATATTGTGATAAAGCTTTTCTTTAATGAGTTCTTCATACATTACATGTTAAGAGCTTCAATGATTGGTAGAGTCACGGCGAGGGCAGATTCTGGTAGCGTATTGTGAAGCAGGATAGCTAGTACAGGTTAGGCATAGATAAATTTCTTATAGGCAGGTTTTAGAAAGCATCCAGACATCCTGCAGCAGGCTAAACCGGCCCTGCGGGCTGGAATGTGAATTCTCAGTCCTCCCCACCCCCTCAGCTCACCAAAGGAAAACTTCAACAAGGTAGTTCCCCCGACATGGAATCAAAAGGCTGTAGAAATGATTATAAGACCACCCCTGCACCCACCAGAGGCCAAAATGTCAGTCTCTTGGAGGTGATGGTTACCTGAGCCACCCTCTTTAGCATATCAATCACTGTAAAAGCATATCAAGCCTGTTGTCAAAAGCAAAAAGTGTGGTTTCTCTTGCCCGTGCCAGCTCTGGCATGTCTATCTCTCCCCTCTTCTTTTTTTTTTTTTTGAAAATGCCAGATGGCAGTTTTTATGGTTTTATTTAAACACAAAACGTGCACATGAGCTGTCTATTCATTTTCTTCACTGCACAGCCTGGCATTAGGATTGGTGACTCTGATGCCCAGCTGGGCTGCTCTTTCTACAATGGCTTTGCGGTTCTTGGAGGAAACATTGTGAGCAGTCTCAGCACAATAAGATTTGTTGCACATCAGCAGCACTTCCAGCTCCTTGACATTGTGGACCAGAAACTTCCGGAAGCCACTAGGCAGCATGTGCTTTGTTTTCTTGTTGCTCCCGTAACCAATGTTGGGCATCAAGATCTGGCCCTTGAATCTCCTACACACCCTCTGGGCTTCCACCAGTTACACTTAATTTTGACATATTGGTCTGACTGGTGCTGGATCAACTTCTTGGTCCTTTTTTTGATGATCTTGGGTTTTACCAGGGGTGTGAGGGCAGCCATGATGCCAGTTAGGAGACGGCAGCCACCTCGTTAACCAGCACTGAGGAAGAAGCTCCCCTCCTCTTTGTTTAATAAATTTTGTTTTAAAATTTTGCTAGCCACACTAGTTAAGCCAAAAAAATCCACACATTCTGTGCTGCACTCCACCCAGCATCAGTTGTGCTTGTCAATAAAGCAGCTTTTTAAATAGATATCCACTATTAGTTTGTGTTTAGTGTCTTTATGGGATTAAATCCAAGACCAGTTTAGGGACCAAAAACTGACAAAATAAGCCATAATGAGAGGGTCATGTTGGGTATGGTTTAGTCAATTGTAAAATGAGGTATATGGCCTCTGAGCTACAGTTGCTTACAAACAGTTGGTAATTGTTGTCTTTTAAATAGGGATAGAGCAAAAAGCTAGTAGGATGTACGGGAAAAGAAAATCAAACTTTAAGGTTAATGATTGTGTTTTTTATTTGCTATGTAACAAAACATTTGTGATTTAATCATTTTAACAAAGCCTTCTCAATCCCAAGGATTTTAGCATTACTATTCATATAAACTCCATCCCCAGAGCTTTTACTTCAGCAAGTCTGAACTTGCCTTGTGAATAAGTCTTCAACCTGAATGGTACACCAAAACAGCTGAGCAGGGGGGTAATTTCCTAAGTGCTTTTTATGACTAACAGCCTTAGCAACCATCAAATGTCACCCTATTTATTTTAGAATGTGAGTTTCATGAGTATACTACTGTGTTAAATTACTGTGTTTTCTACTGTCTTATATGTATGTATATTTTAACCAAAACAAAAATATCTAATTTCCTTTCCTGAAAATGTGTAATTGTTATTTAGTGCTTATAGTTATATTTGCCTTCAGGTATTATCTCATTATCTTATTTAATTCTCACACAAACCCAAATGGTAGCCTGAATTCTTTTTCTGCTGCAGCAGACTTAGAAAGATTAAATGACTTGCCCAAGTTAGTGGCAAAACTGAGATTGACATTTTCACCTGTTTGATGGCAGATTCTATCCCCAGGGCATTTGTTAAAAACAATCAGCAGCAACTGTTTAACATAGCATGTACCTGAGATGTTGTTACTACTTGGAGGGTAATAAAAAGCTGACAAAAAACCAAACTGCAAAGGAAAATCTGGGGAATGGAATGTCCATATGAGTCTTTGAAAAGCTCCAACATATTTCTGAGAATCTAGAAGGTCACACACTTGTTTAGGGCTGTCCACATGCCCAGGAAAGAACTGGGAAGGCCCTGATTTTCACCTCTAACTGATTGAGAGCTATGCACAAGTAGGAAGTAAGGGCTAAGGCAGAGCTATAAATTGCTTGCTGAAGCATTGATGATGTACCACAACATACAGAGAGAGCCCCCCAGCAAAGACTGGGAAACTTACTGATTCAAGGCATTAAAAAAGTAATAATAATTCCAACCATAAGCTGACTACTAAACTAATCTAACATTGACTTCAGAGGCCACATTCAACAAAGGAGATAGACTTTTCAGAATAATCCCAGGAAAGCTAATGAACAAACAGTAACAGCAACAAATCCTGGGGAAGAGAGGAATTTTATTTCCATAGTTTTCAAATTACATTATTTAAGATGTCTAGTTTTCAACTAAAAATTACAAGACATACAAAGAAACAGGAAAGTATGACCTATACACAGAAAAAAGTAAAAGCAGTTAATAGAAACTGTCTCTGAGGAAATTATTCACTGGATTTCCTACTAGATTTAAATCAGCTGTTATAAATATGTTACAAAAAATAAAGGAAACCATGTGTAAAGAATTAAAGTATGAAAACAGTGTCTAATCACATAGAGAATATCTAATAAATAGGTAGAAACTATTTTTAATAGAAATTCAGGAGTTGAAAAGTTTAATAGCTGAAACTAATTGGCATAAGAAAGGCATGGCAATCTTGAAGTTACATAGCTTGAGATTATCCCATCTGAGGAATGGAAAGAAAAAATAATGAAAAATTAATAGAGCAGGGGAACATGTTGGACATTATCAAGTATATCAACATACAATAATGGGAGTTCCAGAAGGAGAAGCAAGAGAGTAAACAGAGCAGAAAGAATATTTGATTAAATAATAGCCAAAAATTCCCCAAATTTGATGAAAAACTTTAATCTGCACGTTGAAGAATCTCAACAAACTCCAAGTAGGATAGATTCAAAGTAGTACACACCAGATATGTCATAGTCACAGTCGAAAGCCAAAGACATAATCTTAAAAACAGCAGGAGAGCCGGGCTCGGTGGCTCAGCCTGTAATCCTGCGCCTTTGGGAGGCTGAGGTGAGTGGATTGCCTGAGCCCGCGGGTTCGAGACCCGCCTGGGCAGCGAGACCTCATCTCTACAATAAATAAAAAAAAATCGGCCGGGTGTGGTAGCGCATGCCTGTAATTCTGGCTACTCGGAAGGCTGAGGCGGAAGGATCACCGGAGCCCAGCAGGCGAGGCTGCGGTGGCCGGAAGTGGCCACTGCACTCCAGCCTGGGCGACAGAGTGAGACTCCAACTCAAAAAAAAAAAAAAAAAAAAAAAACAGCAGGAAAATAGTGAATCCTCATGTAGAAAGGATCCTCAATAGTACTCACAGCTAACTACTCTTAGAAGACTATGAGGCCAGTGGGACAACATGTTCAAAGTGCTGCAAGAAGGACTGTCAACTAAGAATTCTGTTTCCAGTAAAACTGTTCTTCAAAAGTGAAAAAGGTTTAGACATTCCAAGATAAACAACAGAGAAAATTTGTCACAAGCAGACTTGTCCTATAAAAAATATTCAAGAATGTCTTCAAGCTGAAAGAAAAGAACACTAGTCAATATTTTGCATCCACACAAAGAAATAAAGAGCACCAGTAAAGGTAACTGCATAGGTAAGTGTAAAAGTCAGTAGAGGCCGGGCATGGTGGCTCATGCCTATAACCCCAGCACTTTAGGAAATCGAGGTGGGAGGATTGTTTGAGCTTAGAAGTGCGAGACCTCGTCTCTACAAAAAAATTTAAAAATTAGTCAGTCATGGTATTGTGCATCTTAGTCCCAGCTACTCAGAAGACCAGAAGTTCAAGGTTGCAGTGAGCCATGATCATGCCACTGCACTCCAGTCTGGATGACAGAAATAAGACCCTGACTCAAATAAATAAATAAAAATAAAAGTCAGTAGAAATGTCATTTTGTTTATAACTTTTTTCTTTAAATAAAGCAGTAATTATAAAACTGTGTTATGATAAGGATGCATAATAGTGCAAAGGCAAGGGAGAGAATGAAGCTATTTTGGAGTTTTGGTATACTAAATTTCAGTTGACATTAATTTAAAGTAGATTGTTGGGTTTCGTTTGAGATAACTTTCACCATTTTAAAGTGCACAATTTTGTGGTTCACAGTATTGTGCAACTACCAGCACTATCTAATTCCATAATGTTTTTATCTAGAAGAAGAAACCCCCTACTTCTCAATTCTTCCCACCACCAACTCCTAGCAACCGCTAATCTACTTTCTGCCTCTTTGGATTTGCCCGTTCTGGGCATTTTAAAATTATTTATTTATTTATTTATTTTTATTTATTTATTTTTATTTTTTTTTAGTTGGAGTCTCACTCTGTCACCCAGACTGGAGTGCAGTGGCTGCTCCCGGCCACTGCAACTTCGACCTGCTGGGCTCCGGCAATCCTTCCACCTCAGCCTCCCGAGTAGCCAGAATTACAGGCGCGTGCTACCATGCTTGGCTGATTTTTTTATTTATTGTAGAGATGAGATCTCGCCAAGTTGCCCAGGTGGGTCTCGAACCTGCGGACTCAGGCAGTCCACTCACCTCAGCCTCCCAAAGGGGATTACAGGCTGAGCCACCGAGCCCAGCTCTGGGCATTTTTTAATAAATGGAATTATATAATTTGTGGTCTTTTGCTTCTGGCTTTTTTTCACTTAGCATGGTCTGTCCAAGGTTTAATCCATGTGGTAACATGTTAGTATTTGATATTTTTATTGCTGAAAAATCATCATTTTGGATAGTCCATGTTTTGTATTTCCATTCATCAGTAGATGGACATTTGGCTAATATGGATAATGCTATGAACATTCATGAACATATTTTTGTGTAAAGATATGTACACTTTTTCAACTCCAGTAGAGTTCACTGCCATGCAGTTTATTTCTGGCACTAATTACTTGACGTTAGTGCAGACCTCACAAGGTATGGTCTCACTTCTCCACTGCTATCCCCAATGTTGATACTGCTGCAAGTTCAGGGAGTCCCCAGGCTATTGCACTTTGACTAGGTACAAATTCAGGTGTCCCCATGATCCCCTCAGATCCAATAAGGAGTTGGTTATAGTGTTTTGATAAGAGCCGTGGAAGCACAGAGGACAAGCACTCAACCCAGAATGGGAGTGTAAGAGCTTGTCAAGGATGATATCCCAGAAGTGACTTCTAAGTTGCAACTGGAATTTTGAGTCATGGGTAGCAGCCAGGAAAAAAGATTTGGAAAAGTGCTTGTGTGTTTGTTTGTTTTAAGTTGAGGTCGCATTCTGTCACCTAGCCTGGAGTACAGTGACATAATCACAGCTCAC
The DNA here is from genome assembly GCA_027257055.1 of Cephalopachus bancanus. Taxonomy (NCBI): domain Eukaryota; kingdom Metazoa; phylum Chordata; class Mammalia; order Primates; family Tarsiidae; genus Cephalopachus; species Cephalopachus bancanus. Next base: position 527,463 of record JAPVLO010000354.1, read on the forward strand.
TGTAACCTGAAACTCAAGGACTCAGGTGTTCCTTCTGCCTCAGCCTCCCAAGTAGCTGGGACTACAAGTGTGCACACCACCATGCCTGGCTAATTTTTTTATTTTTTATAGAAATGAGGTCTTACTATGTTGCCCAGACTGGTCTCAAACTCCTGGGTTCAAGTGGTCCTTCTGCCTTGGCTTCCCAATGTGCTGGGATTACAGGCATCAGCCACCGTACCCAGCCTTGAAAGAGTATTTTATGCAGAGAGAACAGCATATATGAAGGCCGTGTGTGTGTGTGTGTGTGTGTGTGTGTGTGTGTGTGTGTGTGTGTAGGGCAGGGGAGGGAGCATGGAAGGGGAAGAGAGGTAGATATGCATTAAGAATTATTCTAAAGGCTTTTCTGAGGAAATTACCTTTGACCTGAGGTCTGGAGGATAAGTAGGCATTAATTAAATGAAAAAGACCAAGCACAGGGTAGCATGAGCAAAGGCCCTGTGGTAGGAAGAAGAAAGACATCTATGAAAAATGTGGGAAAGACTAGGTATAATAACTTTGCGAATCATCTGTAAATTTCAATTTACTAAAGATGATAGCATGAAATAAAGAGCCAGTACACTATACACACATACACAAAAAACACACACATATATTCAGCCTGTCTTTGGGTGAAAGCAACTACAGACTTTCTACCTATTTACAACTTCTTAGATATAAAAATAATATAGAATTATCTTTTTCAGCTACTGTTTTCTGTAGCTTGGGTAGGCATCAAATTACCTTTTTGCTTTGCAGATATTTTTGTGAATAATTTTCATGATAAAATATTTTCAAGGTTAAAAAATTATTCTTTGTCGGTTTACTATTCTATTTATATCAGGGAATTTGCAATAACCCTTAGAAATTTTATCTCTGTCAATAAAATGTGAATAAAGAACAAACAAATGAAAAATATTATGTCCAAAAAGTTGGTAACAAATTTTCATTTTAAAGTCCCGATTCTCACCCCCCAAAAAGAATCATTCTAAGAATTTGAGCATCAAGTATGAAAAGGAATTAAAAGAATGACTATAGTAGACTCCTCAGCCTTTATGGCCATTTTAAAGAGTTTAGACTTAGAACCAAAAGTGTAGATCCAGAAAAGATTCCTAAAGAACACCAAATTTTAATGAAAGACAGAGAAAAAGAGTATATATTTTAAAAGATAAAGAAAGATAAACCGAAGAGGCAGGAGGAAGACTAAAGGAAATGTGTTTGAAGAAGCTGTATCAAATGCTGCTAAAGCGGTAAGACAGTAACTTAGACATACCTGTTGGAGTTGGCAGTTATGGAGTGAGTGAGCTTCGCAAGAGCTGTTTGAGAGAAGTTGGGGCAAAAGCCACCCTGCAGTAGGCTGAAGAGTGAATGAGACCCTAGGAAGTGGGACCAGGGAATCTCGACAAGACTGGGGGCTAGGGAGATTAGGCAGAGCAAGACAGAATCAGAAATCATGATGCCACTGGAGGATGACTTGGCATAGTGGGATAGTTTTATCTTCTATAGGAGAGACTTAAGCACATTCAAACATTTTTGAGATCCAGAAGAAGATAGGTTTGAGAAGAGAAAGAAAATATTAAGCTGGGCAAGATCCCAAGGACGGTGAGAGAGGATGGGATCCAAAACACAAGAAGGGTCTGTAGAATGAAGGAATAAATGTGTACAGATGCACAAGTTGATGGTGGACAGTTGAGGAGTTGCTGTCTAGTGGCCTCTATTTTTTTCTGAGTAATAGTAGAGACTGGCACCTACTGAATGTGAAAGATGTGGTAGATGGTTCTGATATTTAAGGAGTGTGCAGGAGACTTGGAATAGTCACAGTAAGGAATGTGGAAGCACTGAATTAGGGTTAATTTCTGGGCAGAGGTAATGGCCCTGAGATGGAAATTTAGAAATCTATAGTGGCACCTCTCTGCTCTGGTATATGACTTTTCTCACCATCACTCAGCAGCCTGGAGGTAAGTGTGAGAAGGGAGAAATTTATATTGAATCAGTGTTATGATTTTTGCCAGGTGAATGGAGTGAAAAGATAAAAGGTGGTGATATGATAGGTGAAGGACTCTAGGCTGGATAGAAAGAAGCAAAGACCATAGGAAAGTGAGAGATGAGAGAAGGTATGAGGTCAGTGACTGGAAACGCCAGGGAGGCATAAGAACAGAGTAACAGGAGGAGATACTGTTACTATAGTGGACACTAGGGCCTAACCTCAACCTGTTAATGTTACTCAGGGTTTCAGACACTGTCCATGTGTGTGGTTCATTAAGGTTCTCTGTTTCACTATAGTTTACTCTTTTGGGCCACCTCACTATAAGCACCTACATCCTAAGGTGGAACCCGTATCATAGCAAATAAAAATCAACAATACTAGCTATGTTTCTAGAACAAAAAAGTATGTAAAATGTTTAAGTTACTTCTAGGCTGTTCTTTTATGTGCTTGTGCTCCTACTCATTTAAAGACTGAGCTGCCAGATATGACTTATCTGGGGAGTGTGCATCGCTGCCTACATTGAGGACCTCTCTCTTCCTTTTCCCCTCCTCTCCTCATCTGCTCTCCAGCTCTTCTAATTTTTTCAGCCAGCCTGTCACTAAAATATGAGACTCAGTCATTTCAGTTCAGTTGTAATACTGTCTCTTGCTTAAATATAAATGCTCTTGAGTGGAGCCGCCTGTTAAGTTTTTATCAATCATTAAGACATTTGTGGCAAAGCATTTGTTTGGTCTTTGTAACTGACAAGATAGCTTGCCAAGAACAGATTTTTATATCCCTAGGGAGAAAATGGAGCAGACCGGGTCACAGTACCTAGAGCTGACAGGAGAGTCTTGCAAGAGAAGAGGAAAACTTACAGGGGATATGAGAGAAGGCAATACTGTAGCAAATTTTAACTTCACCATTTTTGCTCAGGTTCAGCCCTGTATGGGAAATCCTTCTCTCTGACCAGGTTGGTGAGCACTGCACTTGATTTACTCTGACAGATTGTTGGTTATGCCTCTCTGCTTTATAGCTCCTGTTTCAGATTTTCTGTAACACCACTTTTACAGGTAGCAATGACATGCCTTATAATCATCCTCATTGTGGCAACAGGCATGCTCAGATTGTCTGTATTAAGTCGTGTTAGCAGTGTCTAGATCTATAGATGATAAGTATCGAAATGCCTCTTTAGTTAAGAACCCCCACTTAATGGGGTAACACTCATGGCTTTTCCTTTTGTGTATTATGATGCACAGGTGACATACTGAGAGGCATGTGTGATACTATAGTTTCTAGTTTGGTTTCCTTTTTTCTATTGTGTACAAGTCTTTTATTTGGCTGGGTTGGTTACCTAGGAAACAGCTGCAGGGTACAGATGGATTGACTGGGGAATGAAATTACAGGCCCCTTTTAAGAGGCAAAAAGACTTGTTGGATAAAACAAAAATTAGAGCCGGGCTCAGTGGCTCAGCCTGTAATCCCGCACTTTGGGAGGCTGAGGTGAGTGAATTGCCTGAGCCCTTGGTTTGAGACCCGCTTGGGCAACTTGGCAAGACCTCATCTCTACAATAAATCAAAAAATTAGCCAGGCATGGTAGCGCGCTGTTCCAGCTACTTGGAAGGCTGAGGCAGAAGGATCGCCAGAGCCCAGCAGGTTGAGGCTGCGGTGGCCGGGAGCAGCCACTGCACTCCAGTCTGGGGGACAAAGTGAGACTCCTACTCAAAAAAAAAAAAAAAAAAATTAGGTCATGGTTGAGCTTGTGCTTAATAAGCATGCCACAGGAAACCACACTAAGGCAGCTCTACAGGAGAACCTCTTATTGCAGTGTTGTTTTAAATTTAGCTTGTTCTTAATACATTTAAGCTCACTGAATGCTTATGAATTCCACTGCTGCAGGCCATTTTGGGGTTTCCAGTGAAGCAAATGGTACAGTTTTCTCCTCTGAAAAGCTCATGTCTTGTTTGGGGTAAAAAGAAGCTACCTTAAAATCAAGTGCATGATTGTGTCATACAGGCTATATGTGTTAAGAGAATTTGGAGGAAGGAAAAGATCTTGACTATCAATGGGAGTGATGGATTTAAAGCTATAGGCAAGAGATAATTCACTGAGGTAAAATAGGAAACTTAAAGACCTGATAAAAGTTTGGCTACTAATAGTACCTGAGTTTACAAGATTTAATAGTAGCAGCACAGTTATTCTTGCAGATTCTCCCAGTTAGCTTATGGAAAATGTGCAGCTGTAGGCTAAATTGTTTTGATTTAGAGTCTTACTCAAGAAAATGAATTTTAACAGCAATGCTGACCAAACACTGCACTAGCCCTTGTATAATATATTTAGGGAAAGTCTGTTTTTACTGAATGTGTGACAGTGTATTTGTTTTGAAATCTACTGCTGGCCGGGTTCCGTGGCTCAGCACTTGGGGAGGTTGAGGTGAGTAGATTGCCTGAGCCCGTTGGTTCGACACCCAGCACTTTGGGAGGCTGAGGTGAGTAGATTGCCTGAGCCCGTCGGTTCGACACCCACCTGGACAACTTGGTGATACCTCATCTCTACTATAAATCAAAAATTAGCCAGGCATGGTAGCATGTGCCTGTAGATCCAGCTTCTTGGAAGGCTGAGGCGGAAGGATCACCAGAGCCCAGCAGGTCAAGGTTGCGGTGGCTGGGAGCGTGCCACAGCACTCCAGTCTGAACTGCAGAGTGAGACTCCAACTCAAAAAAAAAAAAAAGAAATCTGACTGCTGCAACAATGCTGAGCACATGAGAGGCACTCAATACAAAGTTTGTGCATCTATTTTCTTATATACAGTGTACCTTCTGGTTGTCAATTAGCATTAACTTTCTTTTCTTCCAAAATAGAGCTGCTCAATATTTGGTTTTGTTTTGTTGTGATGAGGAACTTTATAAATACAGGAGCGTAGTTCTTCTTTTAAAGCTGAACATCTGTCAGGTTATTTCCAGTTGTTTTGCAAAAACTATAGCTATAATTTTCATTTTCTTGTTCTGTTTGTATTCACTCGGTATGGTGTGCTAGACGGGAGGAGGAAAAAAGCAATCCTACTTATAGGCTTCAGAATCTACAGGCACAGAAGGCTGAGTTAAATTTCATCCCTGGTGCTAAGGGAGAACAAGGGAGGCAACATAAGGATACTCAGAAATATTTTGAAGGAGAGATATTTTAGTTAGAATTTACTGAACCTACAATGTTTAATATTTGCCAGCAAAAATAATTCTCAAATGTAAATCTAAGTCCACTAGGTATGTAGAAGTACCAGTGAAACTTGCTTTGTATGTTAAATTAAGTTGTGAAGAAAGTTGCTGCTATATTAAGAATCCGTAATACTGCATTTTATCAGAAGGTCTTCCATTGCCTATAGTTTATTCTCATAGCATTTGCAGCTTTTCTGAATGAAAGTGACTAAAACAGGGTAATTTGTTAGAAGTCTTGCTGAATGATCAGAAGTAGTTTACTGTTAGGAATTCTTAAGCACTGCTGTGAATACTTTCTTTCCAAAATTATAACAAATTGCTTTATCATAATAAGACACTCCCTCTATCTCATGTTTTCTTTTCGAAGACACTTTTTAGTGTTTCTTTTCTTTTCTTTTCTTTTTTGAGTTGGAATTCTACACTGCCACCCAGTGCAATGGAGTGCAATGGCATGCTCACAGCCATCGCAGACTCCATCTGCTGGACTCAGGTGATTCTTCTGCCTCAGCGTTCCAAGTAGCTGGAGCTACAGGCACGTGCCACCATATCCAGCTACTGTTTTTTCTTTTTTCTTTTTTTTAATTGTAGAGATGAGCTCTCACCAAGATGCTCAGGCTGATCTCGAACTCTGGGCTCAGGGGCTCCTCTTACCTCTGCCTCCCAAAGTGCTGGAATTATAGGCGTGAGCCACCGTGCCTAACCTAGTGTTTCATTTTAAGAGCAGTTATGTAACTCCCTGGTGCCTACTCACCCCTAGGAAATCCTCTTGTTTTCAAGCAATTACCATAAAACTTAAAAGGTTAGACTAGCCATAGTGTCAGCTTTTACTTCTTTGACCTATGAAGTTACTCTGCTCCAAGCAGCAATTAGGGGAAAGCATTGTGTGTGGAGTTACGGTGTTGGTTTGCTTACTTTCTGTCCCCAGTCTGCCTTTATCTTGCCTGTGACAACCCCATAATTACAATGTTGTTTGCACCTGTGCAGGGATCACCAGATGGTCCTAATTGTTAGATGATTTGGGAGAAAAACTACAGCTTGTTTATCTTCTTCCACTCAAGAGTTATGCTCTCAGACAGAGCTATCATTAGAGGGGAAAAAATTTTAAGAACAGAACTGATTTCTTGTTTCATTTTCTTTTAACACATTGCTTCATTTCTAAAAATGTATCAATGGCCAAATGCCCCGCCTACCCACACATGCATCTGTCTATAAACACGGATCCAGCCCTGTTCTTTCTTTTCCCACCGAGGCAGCTTCTCCAAAAACATCACTAAGAATTTTACTGATTACAGAAGACACTTGTTCATGGCAAGCGCTATGATTTTGAGGTTAATGTTTTTTGTTTTTTTAAATTTGTGTTCATATTGAGAAAATAATACCACAAAAAGACCACCAAAAAGATGCAAAAATCTATTGTGTTTTCAATGACTCCAAAAATTTCTGCTCCTGTATTTTTGGTAACTGCTTTCCCATTTGCAGTTGCTCTTGCAAGGGGAAGACAAGCAGTTTTTATTCAGAAGTAACATTTTAATCATTTTACTTAGTGGGGAAGAGGGAAAATTATTCTTTCACCTTTTAAATTTAATCTGTTATAAATGTGGTCATCCCACATTTGATAGATGGGGAGTCCTTGGGGCATGAGACTATGTTTGTGGAAAAATAGCACTTGATTTTTTTAAATTTTTTTTTTTTTTTTTTAGGGGGAGTCTCACTCCATCACCCAGGCTGGAGTGCAGTGGCACACTCACAGCTACTGCAGCCTTGACAGACTGCACTCAGGCACTCTTTCAGCCTCAGCCTTCCAAGGAACTGGAAGCATAGACATTCGTTTTTTTATTTATTGTAGAGACAAAGTCTCACCAAGTTCCTCAGGCTGGTCTGGAACCCCTGGGCTCAGGCAGTCCTCTTGCTTCTGCCTTCCAAAGTGCTAGGATTACAGGCATGAGCCATGGGTGCCCAGCTAGCACCTGATGTTTTACAAAACTCATGTTCATGTTATTTAAATGGGAAGGGGGCACTTTACAAGTTACCTTTGTGCTTTCCTGTTGAAGCATGCCAGTAATAGTTTGGCAATGTAAATGAACATTTGAAACTGTACAAAAAAGAGGACCTACTAGTTTTTGCAACATTTTCTTGAGTTTAATGGAAACCTACTTGTAATATTCTTAGACCGTTTAGCTTTGATAAATATACTCTTCTAGAATTTAATCCATTATTTAATTTTATTTATATATATTATGATTAGGCATATTTCAAGTTTGTCTTCAATTTCCTGAAAAGCCAAACAAAGTAATATCAATGAGCCTTGGATCTGGGAATTGAAAATCTCAACTCTTTGCTAGTATGCAGGCTCAGCAAGGGCAAGAATCTCATCTTTTTTTGCCATTATTTCTGTGGAGCCTGGAACAATGCCTGATACAAGTACTAAGAAAAGTATTTGCTTAATGAATGATGGAATTAACTGCCTTTTTTGGCTTTTATGAGGTTTTTTGGTGTGTTTTTCTGTTTTTGTTTTTGGGTTGGAGTCTCACTCCGTCGCCTAGGCTGGAATGCAGTGGCACACTCACCACCACTCCAGCGTCAACCTGCTGGGCTCCTGCGATCCTTCCACGTCAGCCTTCCAAGTAGCTAGAACTATAGGCGTGTATTACCACATCGGGCTAATTTTTGATTTATTATAGAGACAAGGTCTCGCCAAGTTGCCCGGGCTGTCTCAAACCCGCGGGCTTAGGCAGTCCACTCGCCTCAGCCTTCTAAATATTGGGATTATAGACTGAGTCGCTGAATCTGGCCAGTGTGGTGTTTTTAAGTTCACTCTGTATATTAAGCCAAGTATTCTACTGTGAACTACAGCATGCTGAAGAGTAGGACTCGGGAATTAAGTACTTGAATGACCCAAAAAGAGATAAATAAGATTTAAGGATTAAAGGGGTGGTGGTAGGGAATATTCCCTGGGTATGCCAAACCCCCTAAAGTATTCCCATCTTTTGCATCTCCCCAGGAGCACTCACTGTGGGCCTTGTGCGACAGTGTCAAACAATCCATGGACGAGACCGGACATGCATCCCTCCCCGGCTTCCCCCAGAGTGGGTCACCACACTCTTTTTTATCATCATGGGAATCGTTTCATTGACTGTCACATGTGGTTTGCTGGTGGCTTCCCACTGGCGAAGAGAAGCTACAAAATATGCTCGATGGATAGCATTCACTGGAAGTAAGTAACCTGTGCTTACTACATTTGTCTAGAAGGCACGCACACTGGTATTTTTATGAAGATAATCAAGAATCAGTAATGAGGACTCCATAACCATCAAAGAACACCCTTGCATATGGCCGTGAGATAGACGCTACACAGCCCCATCAGTTCTTCAAAACTCTTACTCCAAGACCAAGACATCCACAACTTTAATTACTTTGTATGAAATGCTATTTTAATGAATTTTATTTTTGCTCAGATTGTAACATAAGTATTCCAGGTTTATGACTTAGAGCTACTACTAGCCTGCCTAAGTCTTTTTCTCTTGAAGGTATTGGTATTTTCCATCAAAATAAAGATTAATCTAGAAAAAATACATGAAAATATAAATTAGATGAAGGTTGTAATATGCTTTTTTAATATTTATTTTGAGTTTCTGCTGTATGCTGTTATGTAACCATTGAAAAATCAGCTTATTTGGTTATTTAATAATCATTTACCAACATTTCTTACTCCATTAAGCTATGCCCAAGGGTGTGATAAACGTATATATTACACATTCTCTTATACTTTGCAAAATTGGTTTAATTTCAAAACGCATCAGAGATTTTTCTCAAGTTAAACAAAAGAAACAAAAAGGCACTAAGAAAAGACACTTCTGTAATTCTGCTTGCTTTTTTCTCTCAAGCAATTCTGCACCCCAGGGGATGCTTAACAATATCTGAAAACATTTTTGATAGGCCACAACTAGGAGAATGTCACTGGTATTGAGTATGTACAGGCAGGGATGCTATTAAACCTTCTGCAAATGAACAGAATGGCCTCCCACAACAAAGCTGGCCCAAAACAGCAACAGTGCCACTGTTGAGAAACCCTGCTTTAAAGAAACAGGATAACAATACCTGTGCAGAATACTAGGGGACTTGATTTTTAATTCGGTGCCTTAAAATAATCTCAGGTTTGCATAAGTTTTTAAACATGAGTATTGTAGCAAAGGTCGCTTTCACTTGATATTTTCATCTACAATTTTATTATTGGAGTAAGGGATAATCCCATATATTCCTATTAATGTTAAAACTCAGTTTATCCTTAAAGGCTGCAAGATAGTGATTTTCCTACATAAGTCTTTGTTTCTCCCCTATTCTCTGTGGAACTTTCCCTTTAACGTGTATGTTTCTGACTCTTTATTTTTGCCTCTATATCACCCTTAATGTTTAAGTCAAGTTGCCTTTGATATAAAAAAAAGGCTTCTTCATCCTTGTTAAGCAATGTAAAACAAGTTGATGCTCTTTCCTCTGTCAAACAAACCTCCTGAGACAGTTCTTTTCTGGAGAGAGGGGCCAGAGCAGTTATATAAACTGTGCTGCTAAACTTAGGGGTATTGACAAGAAAATTAAAGAGAATCTGATTCTTTATCTTTTTGCTCACAGATATGGTCACTTATCCAGATGGAATTTACTCTCTTCAGGGAGTGAAATAATACCAAAGAAGGATTTGGGTTTCTAGATTTAGTCAAAATTTGGAAATGCATATGCTTTGAAAATCAAAAATCTAAATATAATTTAGCAAAGTAGTATTAGTCAAAGAAAGCATTTACTCACATGAGCTATTGGTTCTTATGACCCAATAAAGGGAAATAACTGGAATTATCTTTGTTTTTTGTTTCCTTTTAACAGACTATTTAGTATGTGTAGTTGCCCCAAATTAAATGTTTTTCCTTTATTTTTTTTTTAGTTAATTTAACTTTTTGAAAAAATATGTGCACATGGTACTTAATTCCAAACCTATGAAAGGCTAACCAAGTGAAAAGTCTCATGCGTGGCTCTGTCACCCAGCTACCAATAACCCCTTTCCTGTAGGCAGACATTTCTGCCAGTTTCTGGGGCTTCCTGCTAGAGGTATTCTATGCCTAGAAATGTTTCTCTATGTATATGTATATGTGTTCTATAAATACATATTTATGTAAATTTTTTTACATAATTCTTTATCTTGGTTCTTTAACTTAATTTATCTTGGGGTAGCCGGGCTCGGTGTGGCTCAGCCTGTAATCCCGCACTTTGGGAGGCTGAGGTGAGTGGATTGCCTGAGCCCATGGGTTCGAGACCCGCCCGGGCAACTTGGTGAGACCTCATCTCTACAGTAAGTAAAAAAATTAGCTGGGCTTGGTAGCGCGCACCTGTAGTTCTAGCTACTTGGAAGGCTGAGGCGAAGGATCGCCGGAGCCCAGCAGGTCAAGGCTGCAGTGGCCGGGAGTGGCCACTGCACTCCAGTCTGGGTGACAGAGTGAGACCCCAACTCAAAAAAAAAATTTTTTATCTTAGGGTTAATTTCACTTAAATAAGCATAGAGCTGCCTTACTCTTAGCATCCTCAAACACGTTTTTGTTACTAGAGCTAGTCTGCTGGGGTGGCAGTTCTGAGAGGGATTGGACTCCCCCTGGTGTTTCCATTCAGCCTTTGAAATGGTCTTTTTTTAAATTTTTTTTTTTTTTTTTTTGAGTTGGAGTCTCACTGTCTCCCAAACTGGAGTGCAGTTGCACACTCATGGCTACCACAGCCTCGACCTGCTGGGCTCAGGTGATTCTTCAGCTTCAACCTTCCAAGTAACTGGAACTACAGGCATATGCTACCATGCCCAGCTAATTTTTTTATTTATTGTAGAGGTCAGGTCTCACCAAGTTGCCCAGGCTGGTCTCGAACCTGTGGGCTTAGGCAATCCTCTCACCTCGACTTCCCAAAATGCTGGGATTATAGGCGTAAGCCACCATGCCTGACCTGAAAGTGTTCTTTATTGTCTATATTTCTATTCCCATTAAACTGAAGTTTTTGTAACAATTAGAGGCTAATATTTCCTAATGACTATGCACAGTGTGAAATATGTCTCAGAGAAAAGTCCCACATGATGGAACTTGCCTGTGGGGGCAAGAGAAACAAAGATGAGTCCTCTTCTTCTAGTCTGACCCTTGTTCTTTTCATTGCCATCCTGAGTATAACCTCTTCTGTCACTACAATTGATTTCTGATTCTCACCACCAAGAAATCTGTGCTATGGAGGATATGAAGTTATGTCTTACAAACTTATTTAGGACCCATAACTCAGTCCTCAAAGGTTGATATTATTATCAGCATTAGTAATATTTTAAGATGTAAAGAAACTTCATAGTTCACAATAGCTTAAAAGAGAAACACATCCACCGAACATTAAATCTGCTCTCCAGAGAGTGTTAGAGAACCTGATTCCTTGGCTTGAGAACCAAGGTTAGATTGAATAGGACTTCATTACTCCCTTAAATTTTAATTAAGCTTTTTCTAACGAACTTAAAAATATTTAACTCTTGAAAATATTAAGTAAACTCTATAGTTGCAAAATAATTACTTCATTATAAAGGATAGTGTTTTTGTTTTTGTTTTTAGTTGGAGTCTCACTCTGTCGCCCAGGCTGGAATGCAGTAGCATGCTCAAGGCCACCCAGCGTGGACCTGCTGGGCTCCAGCAATCCTTCCACCTCAGCCTTCTAAGTAGCCGGAGCTAGAGGCATGCGCTGCCACGCCCACCAAACTTTTTATTTATTGTAGAGACGGGGTCTCGCCAACTTGCCCAAGCTGGTCTCAAACCCGCGGGCTCAGGCAATCCCCTTGCCTCGACCTCCCAAAGTGCTGGGATTACAGGCTGAGCCACTGAGCCTGGCCTAGATTTTTTTTTTTTTTTTTTGAGTCGGAGTCTCACTCTGTCACCCAGACTGGAGTGCAGTGGCCGCTCCCGGCCACCGCAGCCTTGACCTGCTGGGCTCTGGCGGTCCTTCCGCCTCAGCCTTCCGAGTAGCCAGAATTACAGGCATGCGCTACCACGCCCGGCTAATTTTTTGATTTATTGTAGAGATGAGGTCTCGCTGCCCATGCGGGTCTCGAACCCGCGGGCTCAGGCAATCCACTCACCTCAGCCTCCCAAAGGCGTGGGATTACAGGCTGAGCCATCGAGCCCGGCTAGATTTTTATTTTATAGTAGAAAATAGGAAATGATGGACTCAAGTTGGCACATCAGTTAACACAGTAAACACATTTAATATCTGCATTTCTCTAATGCACTTTTCTAAATTACATGTTTCTCTTGAGATTACATTAGCATTAAACAACATTAAAGAAAAAATTGTTTTTACATCAACAATTTTGTCTTTTTAAAAATTAGATTGTGTATAACTGCTTAGATTGTGGTTTCATTTTACTTACCAAACCATATTTAGCCATAAGAACCATTTGAAATTGGTGACAGATAACACTTAAGTGGACATTGCCAACACTTATAAAGTTACTTGTTGCTGACTCTACAACAAAAAGGCCAAAAACTCAAGAACTTGATGCCTGAGTTTATTTCATTTTTTCTATAGTAGGTATCTGAAAAATTCAAGTTCATTTATATAATACTATTTGGCATGGTCATTTGCCCAAAATGAAATAGGCTTTATGTGGTGCAAAGCAAACAAGAGTGCTGGTGTGTTTTTTTAAGCTGGTATATTCAAATATTATTTTTTAAATGTATTGCTGGAGCTATTTCCTCCAAGAGACTATTCCTAATTGGCTTTTTAAGGACTCCCATATTAAATTTTGATGGTTGATTAACACACAGAAAGTGTAGAGACAAGTTTCAGCTGATGTATTTATTCAGGGTTCTGTCAGTGTTCCTGGGGGTAGGTTTAACTTGGAAAAGATTCCTCATTCAGCTAATAATGGAAAGTTTCAACTCTTCGTTACAGTGACTGGTAATTTGTTTTCAAATAACACTGAAGACATGTTTCTACCTCCAAAGAAATTTGAAGAACTGCGAATGTTTGATCAATATGCTTTCAAAAAGGAAAAGTATTTTCTTGGAAAAGCTAGCCTATCTGTAGATAATTGTGTTCACTAAGAACAGCGTTTCTTTGGTAACACAGGGGAGTACACTGCTCAAACATTGTACTGCAGAATCATTTCTACCCAGACACTGGATTTTCTGGTATCTTTCTAGAAACATTTTAGCAAGTAATATATTTCATTGTGTTTCTATGCAGACCTCAAAGGTTTCTCACCTTCCCCCACTTTAACCTCTCTGTATATTCAGAGACCCGACAGATTTTTTAAAAAAAATATTCATGATGAGACAACCACTCTGACAATTTACTAATCATCCCAGTGATCTGAGGTTGTCCCTCATAGCTGATTTTAAGTCTTGTGAGTACCTTTTCTCCAGTTCCTTCTAATAACAAGAGAAACAGAGAATTGGCAGAATAATAGCTATGGTGATAGTGGTATGCAACATTTATTCAACATTTACCGTCAACTGGCACAGTGTCAGGACTTGACATTATTTTGCTTATTCTTCTAGTATTTCCCCCATTTTCCGAAGGGAACCAGAGGCTTGCAATTGCACGGCTAGTAAGTAGAGGAGGCAGGACTTAGTCCCTATCTGACTCTAGCCAGTTCCCTTAATTACTATTCTGAATGGTTAGGAATAGTGTATTTGAGGACTTAGTGAGTTTAGAGAAGGCTTTTCTTAATTCCAATATTCTAAATCACCCTAAAACTTATGTGAAAGGCTAACCTAGTTTTTACTATATTTAATTGTTAGGCTTGAGGGATATTGTGTGACCTGTAATATTTGTGAATCTTTTGACAAGTTGTCCATGTTTTAACAGGTTTGACCATGCTATCAGTCTACAACCCTTCTTATAAGCTTCCTTTGTGCCATATTTTCATTGTTTTTTTTTAATCACCAAACCATGTTACTAATGTTGTGTTTTGGTTTGTTTTACAGTGATCCTTTTCTGTATGGCTGCCCTAATATTTCCAATAGGATTTTACATCAATGAAGTCGGAGGTCAACCTTATAAATTGCCCAACAACACAGTAGTTGGGTCATCATATGTACTTTTTGTCTTATCCATTTTCTTTACAATAGTAGGACTTCTATTTGCTGGCAAAGTTTGTTTACCAGGCTGATGAATGTCTAAATTGCTTGATTCTCTTATTATTTTTTATTTTATTTTATTTTTTTTATTTTTGGAGGGTGGGGAGGACAAAGGCAAGGTGTCTAAGCAGTCTTTTCATAGGAAGATGCTTAGATGAAACTGATGCTGAAAAGAAAAAAAAATGCTTTGATTTGTTCTCACTATGCACTTTGGATTTAAAAAAGAAAAAAGGAGAGCCTTTTCCATAACCAAATACAGACAATATTGACTAAATCTCCTGAGCATATTCAGGCAGTCAGGTCTGCACTGTGATAGCAACCTAGAGAAGGAGAATGCTTTATACTGAAAAGCATGTGGCCCTTTGTGACTCTGTTGTTCCGTTTTTAACGTCTAATGATTGATTTGAGGGGAAAAAAAAGTCTAAGTATTTATAAATCATGGTGGACCAGAGGGATGCAAGAGAAGTTCCTGTGGGGCTGGCCCCACCTCCTAAAAATTAGTGTTCCCAACTTCCTTGTAATGGAATGAGCCTTTGGCACCAGAATGGATTGCCGTTGCATTACTGCACCAAGAAGCCAATAGATCAAAACGTGTTTGCTAAAATGTATGTAAAAATTCTGAAATACCCTATTCTCTGTGTACAAAAAAAGAAATCAAACACTAAGAGACATATTTGCGGTGGGTGGGTGGGGGAAATCTTCCTTATATTTATATAAATATATATAATATATATATTTTGCTGATGCAGTATACAGTGTGTATATGTGTGTGTGTGTGTGTGTGTGTGTGTGTGTGTGTAAATTTATATACGCACACATACAAACAGTTCCTGGAAGAGAATTCTGAATGCTTTGCTAGCAAAACACTGTGGTGTGCAAACCTAGAACTCAATAGAAAAAAAAGCCATTTATCTGAAGGCCGCATAGTGGAGAGAGTCTTCAGTTTACCTCATTCTTTGTAGCAGCCCTTGATTTTAACCGGTTTTTGTAATAGGTACAAATAATCCCATACCTTTATAGGTGCAATTTTAAGTTAAGCTAAAATTTCTTTATAGGGTTAATTTATTTGTATATGATAGTAGAGGGTAAGATCATGTCAAACCTTATAATTTGGGGAATCTGACACTATTTAAATTATTGGCAACTGTTGTCTGTTGTACAGAGATTCTTTTCTACTGGCTCAGTCTGTTACATTAATAATGCATTTTATATGTTCAAGCACACAACTTTACATAAATAAAAAGTTCACTAGTAAATATCTGGCTATTTACAACACTAATTTCACTCTTTTCATCTATAAGCATTATTAATACATCTTTACAAAAAAACCTGAGCAATACAATATTTTCTTTATATGCTATATGCCTTTGTTTGCTAAAAGCTAACATTTTTGCATTTACTTTAAAGGGCTGTACTAAACCCACAGCTTTAAGTTTTTTTTCCCTAAAAAAAGAAAAAAAAAAGAATTACAGCTAACCCTTGAACGCAAATAGTTTTAAAATACAGTATTTATCTTCTCCACATTTCCATGCCTTCGTGTCAATGCTTAATTGTTTTTCCTGGTGAACACTATAGATATCTCCTGTTTGAAATGTGAAACAGGAGGGTGTTTCATGGCAATGGAGCTAAGTTTTTCCTCTTTATAGTGAAATGGTGACCCAAATGTCCCTATTAGTATTTATACTGAGTCCCATGTGGCCTGTGCTTCACACAAGCAGAAATGAATGTACTGTTAAGAAGCTAGATGATAAATTCTAGAATGATTACTTCAGAGAAGTGGCTGCTTCCCCAGATATTCAGACTATGAAGTGGAGGATCTTGATGTGTTTCACACTGACTTGTTTGACATTCTTATATCTGACTGTTAATTCAGCAGTATTTTATTGTGAAAGAAAATCCCAGTGTTTCAGCTCACTTGGGAGTTGGGGAAAGAGATGGACCACCACTGTGGTGCATTCCTTGAGTGTTCTAAGGGAATGCCATGCTTTTGCTTCCCAAGGTGAAAAGAAACCTTTGGAAAATCCTGACTGAAACTATCCCAAGTATTATGATGTCTAGTCAATTCTAAGAATACCACTGGAGATGTTCTATGGACATTTGGGATTACAGTTCCTATTGTGATTTGATCAATCCTCAGACAGATGGATCACTTTGAAGGAAAGCTTTGGTTGTCACCATTATACCACTGAGATAAAGTGTTAGCAAAGTATGGTTCAAATTAATATATGATTATGACCAAGAGCTTTTCTCTTCCAAAAGATGAATTGTATTGTAAATAGTTTCTCAAAATATTTTTAACTGGATCATAAGCATGGGGAGAGAAAGTTTCTCAGCTGCTAAGAATTTCCCCACTGTTTACTTCTTTCACTTACAGTGGTATTTCATTTGAGATGACAAAATTTAAGGTTTTATTTGTATCTATTACCCAGACCATTAAATTGTCATTAATTTCTTCATCGTCTTGGCAGTCCAGTGCATGAAGGACTGATAGAGGAGAGCTCCCTCTAGCCAGTCAGCACTCTAACCCAGGATTAAACCATCCCATCAAGTAGTATGTGCAGTCAAGTCTTTGTACTCTTTCAGACCAAACATCAAAATGGACTCATTCATACAAATTTCCACAAATCCTGTAAGTGAAAAGATAGACAACTATCAGCAATTGCTTTTTAAAAGGTCACTATAATAAGTACTCTATAGTACAGTATTAATTTATAGCAGGAAACCATATCTTGTAAACTGTATATAAAACACTGTTTTATGGTGCAATCATTTGTCAAACTTTTGTCTGTTACATTGTTTTTAGAGTGTGTGCATTCTTCTCATACCTAAGAATATCACTGTAAAATCTGCTGAAAACTATTTTTAGGTTTTATTTGCACAAGACTAAATTAGTTTGAAATTTTTGGAAGCTCCTATTGAACATGCCTAGACATCTGTAAACATGAAGGATCTTCAATTTATTAAAAGCAAACATTTCAGTATAATTCTTTCCAAAGGTAATCCATGTTCTGTGTTGTAATGTGTGTATGTAATTTTTCTGACTCTTCCACTTCTTATAAACCTATTTTCTGTTTCATTTGTTTTGTTTTTGAAGGATGGCTCTTTTTTCTTTTTAATATTCTAAATGACCAAAATGCTTTGTTTTTACCCTTTTGCTTAAAGCTTTGATGCCCCCAGTTGATATTCTGTGAATTCACTGTTTAATCTATTAAGTGAAAATAATAAATAGTCCTGGTGACAAACAATCTGTTGATTTAGAGGAAAAGCCCTGAAAAAGTATTGGAAACTAACTTTGGATACACTGTTAGTTATTATTTTGCATCGTGGGCTTCATGGGAAGAACATGTTGCATTTATTTTGTCTTTATTAAAAGACTACTAGCCACAAGTTACTCTGATAGTAGTAACTGTTTTATCAACCCACTTGGTCTTTACAAAATTAAATTTACATTCATAATTCAAAACAGTAAGCTGTCTTTCAGAAAATTTTTGAAGGATAAAAATATATGAAGGAAAAAGTGGCCTGTGTAGGTAGAATTCCCTACACAAGACTTTTAATGGTATCACATCGAGAGATTTTGACGTTTGTGATCAAGGTCTGTATATTATCCCAAACTTTATTAAGAATTGTTTTCTAATTGGTTATAACATTTTTCAATTAATAGTTTCAAAGCAAATTGTTAATACAACTGTATAAAATGAACATAATTTTCTTCACTTGTATTTTTGTTATTGAGCAAGTTTATCAAAATAAATTGTCTACTAAAGAAACTAAAAAGGCTTCTATTACTTTGAAATATGCTTCATTTTAAAAATTGATTTCTTACAGAGGTTTTACATATTTTCACAGTGACATGTCCACGCCTCTTCAATCGGTTTTGTTGTTAGTATTGGGGATGGGGAGTCCCTTTCCTGTCCTCTTCTACTCTTAGCTCACCTAGGGAAGAAAATTAATATCCCAGGACATGGATTAGGCCATGTTTACCAATAGGAAGAGTCACTCAGCAATAAAGCTACATATATGTGGCTCTCTCTTCTGCGTCGTAATTCCATGAGCTAGGGGAGATAAACTGTGCCAAGGCCCACAAGGCCAGCCATCTTCCTTTTCCTTGCATTAGACCTAAGTTCCCCTTTGCTTCAGTCTTCTGTTTCTGTCTTACTGTAGGCGAAAAGATCTTCAGCTGTGGTATAGAGGAGGAATATAGATTGGTCTTTCGGCTTGTTCATTACAGCTTCACTGTACCTCTCTCTGGGGGTGTCAGGATTAACCCAGTCTGATAATAACTCATAATAAAATATTTGCCCTTTGCTTCTGTTTCTCCCTTATATGGCCTTTTCAGGACCCTCATGGAGAGTTGGGGGATTCAGACATGGTAAGATTTAGATGTTCTTGAGTTGTGGAATTTAATGCATCTTCATAGGATGACCACCTATCCTGGTGAGCCTGAGACTCAGAGGTTCCCTAGAACATGGGACTTTCAGTGCTATAACCAGGAAAGTTCCAGGCAAACTGGGAGGAGTTGGTCACCCTATTTCACATCATTTAAATCTTATCCTAATTTATAGCACAGATTAAAAGTATTCAAAGGGTTCTTGTCTATAAACATTAATGAATAGGTCAACTGGATATTATAGTGGTAGACTTACACTGAATTTCTAAGGGAGAAAACACTTTTTCTTTCTCTTTGGTAATACCTTAAGAAAAGGCAACAGTGACTTTAAAACCATAGCATAGGTTCCAAAATACCTTATTTTGACTTATTCTTCCATCAACTCGAGTCACTATGAGAAGATTATAGGAAAAACACCAAGACTAGAGGACTGTGAGTTCCTTTTATGCAAAGTCAACTCTTCTGGGTCACAGTTACCCAGCAACAAAAATAAAGGTAGTTATTTATAAAAGGCATTAAAGATAGAACGCATAATGTATTATTTTTTAGAGTTTTTGGTTCTTTTCCCAGAAGAAAACACTGCAGGATGGTATTTTCAAGCACACTCAAGGTTTTTAGCAAATCAGTCCCAGTTCCAATAACAAGCTAAGACTCTCAGGAAGAGATTTTTTTCATGAGTCTCATAAAATTTTAGATCTGGATGAAATGTAAAAGAGCATGTCCAGTATTTCCATTTTCACAGATGAAGAAATCTAGACCTCAGGCTTATTGACTTTCCCAAAGTCACACAACTAGATCTCAGCCAAACACTGAACATAGGAAAGGATGTCTTTGATAAGTGGACCTAGGACATGTTTGTATTTTCCAGCCATTGAAGCAGTCTTCCTTCACCTCATCTCCATTCACTTCAACCCATGCAAATCAATTCTGTCCAAATACTCTTAACACAAGAGAAATCATAACTTTTCCTTACATTTCTATCATTCCAGCTGTCAATGGAATGAAATCCAAATCCCTTTAGCATAGCATTGATGATCTGGTTTGAGGCGGTCTCTTCAGCCTTACTTCCCGCCATCCTCTCCTTTCACTTCTTACTGACAGCCAGCCTATTCATTCTCTCACTGCCACCTGCTCCCTTCCTTGGCTGTGTCTATACTACCTCCTCCTCTCGATTTTTCCTAATCCCTCCTGTATTTGAAATGTATCCAATCTCTTATGCTTTGTGTCTCTTTCCCCTATACCTCTGTAACAACTTACTAGACAAGAGTAGACTGCCTGAATTCAAACCTCAGTTCCACAATTCTAGCTGTGTGACCCTTCGTAAATCACTTAACCTTTGTGAGCCTTGGTTTCTTCATCTATAGAATGGGGCTATAATTGTACCTGCTTTATAGGGTTATTGTTAGTTTAAATGAGATAAAGTGATAACAGTAGTAAACATGCAGATGTTAGTTGCTGTTATTAGTAAATGCTTCTCTATAACTAGATTAAAAACCCTTAAGTGCAAGGAATGTGGCTTGCTCATATTGTATTTCCTAGGGACCCGGCACAATGCTTTATACATTGAATTGAATTACCAAAATTAAATTTGGGGCTAGGTTAAAATGGCAAATTGTGAAACTATTTCCTGGAGATTCGAAAAACTCCTATCTGTAAGGATTGTTTCAGTGAAATTATTTCTGAAGGCAGAGGTTTACCTAAACCAGTTTTTATAAGTGTGGTTACTTAACTGGTAAGTATTTGACTGTGTAATATGTCAATTTCATTCGGGATTTCCCTGTGGACTCAAGATCCTTTTACTGTTGAACTCACAGTGCTCTAACATTTACACTTATAGCAAGAGGACCAGGACCCTTTTGATCTTGAGAGAACTCTCTGGAGACCTCTGCAAGCTTGTAGGTTCTCTGCTATTTGGAAGCCATACATCTAGTATGTTTTGCAAAGACTTGGTCCTGCCAAGATGGTGCTAATTACTTCTGCTAAAAGGAATGGTCTCAAGGATTTGATCTCATTTAGATGAGGTTATCCCCAATTGGCCATTTTATGGTACTTTAGTAAATAACTGCCAATACATTTGTTTGCAAATAAATCCCTGTTCATTATCTGTCAGGGCAAGTCAGTGAAATAAATACTGTGTTCTGACTTTGGCACTCTTTTTCACATTGTTTAAATATTTACTTTTGGCTGTTGAATACAATTCAAGTACTTAATAAAAAAAGAAAATGTGTTCTTTTACATTGCTTTTGTTCTTTACAGTAAATGCAAACACAGTTGAAGAACCAAAGAAAATCCTTTCCATTATTCATAATTCCATTATTCTGTTATTATAAATTATTCCATTCTGTTCTAAGTTTAAAAAAAAAAACTCACATATCTAAGAAAGCTTTTGACCACCTTCTATGTATTTTAATGTAGATGGTAGCTAAATGGACTAATTTATTGCAATCCCACCAGTACTCTCACACACCACTCTAGTACTTCATTTCTGCTTTTTTTTTTTTTTTAATTGAGTAAGAGTCTCACTCTGCCACCCAGGCTGGAGTGAGTGGCATGCTCACGGCCACCACAGCCTCAACCTGCTGGGCTCAGGCAATCCTTCTGCCTCAACCTTCCAAGTAGTTAGAACTACAGGCATGCACCACCACGCCTGGCTAATCTTTTGATTTATTGTAGAGACGAGGTCTCGCCAATTAGCCCAGGCTGGTCTCGAACCCGTGGGCTCTCACTCTGCCTCCCAGAGTGCTGGAATTACAGGCATGAGCCACCATGCCCAGCCCATTTCTTTCACAGATATATAGCTTTTTCTTGCCTTCAGTGCTATTGTGGAGGAGAAAGTTATGAACATATACTGGGATAAAAGGATTTTCTTTTTACAATAACATATTTGTAAAGTTAAACAGCAGGAATATAGGAAATTAAAAGTTTCCTCCCCCACAATCCACCTTCCAAGGATAACCATTGATAAGTTTATTGGGTATCTTAACAGATATTTTACTGCTGCTTAATATAATAAAAATAAGACAATATTATAATCTGCTACTACTTCCTTTTTTGACTTAATTTGTGATGGAAATTTTTGTGTCAGTAAATAGAGCTTCCTCATTTTTAAGGGTTGCATGGTATTCCATTTGATAATATAGTTGATCAAATAAATAAATATATTTATCTTCCCATTTTGATGTATAGTCAAGATTTTTGTTATTATGGATAATGTTGCTGTGAACTTAGGTCTTAGATAACAAAAACTTCCCAAGTATAATAACCTGGCCTTCTACCTAAAGCATATCAACTACTCTCTTGAGGCAATTTTACATTTTCAGAAGTACTGTGGTAAATAATAATGGCATTCAATAAGTTTAGAGAAACTAACATTAAGTTCATGTATTATGTGTCCTATGTCTCATTTCTCTTCCTGCGAAGTAAGAGGTGTTATTTTATAGACTAGGATCAAAAAGGCGAACAGCTAATCAAGTTTCTATAACTGGTAATTGGTGAATCTGGTTCCCGACTTCAGCTAGGACTCCTGCTGTCCCACATTGCCAGTTTGGCTAGTCTAAAGGAAATAAAAATAGCTGTCCCAGTTGCATGATTCCTTGGCTCAAACATGAGCAGCTAAATCTATGGTTTGCTTCTTCTGGATGTGGAATGCAAACAACCATAAAAGGTAGTCCTTATTTAGCAACACTTTCTACTTGTTGAAGAAAAAAATATATGTAAGGAAAACCTCCTACTGATTAAGTTGTTTGTGGCTAATCTTCCATCATTCCCCTCTCATTGTCAAGCCTTCTCTTTGTAATAATCATTGTTCAGTGGTATTTTATCATGCTAACTTCATTGATTGGTAAAGCTAGATAAGGTCACCCATTGATTTTATTGGGGTCTTTTCAGGATTCGAGCACCCAAGGAAATCTTCCCAAACAGGCCACTCCCCACTCCCATAGCACTTAGGAACCAACTGGATCCCTTCTACCATGTTGGTAGGAAATGCATTGTTATTGGAGTACTCTAAGTTGTGCAGAGAAGTC
This sequence comes from Cephalopachus bancanus, assembly GCA_027257055.1. NCBI lineage: Eukaryota > Metazoa > Chordata > Mammalia > Primates > Tarsiidae > Cephalopachus > Cephalopachus bancanus. Next base: position 550,208 of record JAPVLO010000354.1, read on the forward strand.
CATGGCTCAAACATAAGCGAGGCCCCTCTAGTTGTCTGTCATCTGTCTATGCAGTTACTGCTAAGTCATCAACTGTCCAAGGCTGAATGATATAGTAGTTTCACTGTGTTTATCTTATACTTTGGGCATGATAAGATTTGGTGGGCTGGGAACTCCTGTGCCTATGGACTCTTGCTCTAAGTGCACCAAGGCCCGTTTTCTCTCAGCTCCTGCCATCTTAGCAAAGTGCAGCTACCAAACTCAGAGCAAGTTTCTACTCCCTCTGATTTTTAGATTTCTGATTTTTAAAAAACTGTTTGGCAGACTTTGACTTCCCTCAGAGGCATGTCTGGCTAGTACCCATATCCCCTTCTTTGGTTAAAAAAAATCGTTTTGGAAAACTGCCTCTTTTCCACCTTCAGGCCATGTGGTTTCATGGGCTGATTTCACCTTTTGAATCCAGAACTGGACACAAAAGCAAGACTTGGCCAATTGAGAGTCATGATGACTGGTTCAGAAATAAGCATCACATATGACCAGCCTACGACTTTGCTGGAACCCCTGGAAAGAGGTGGTCTTCCTTTAGAGTTGATAAGTTGTTGGGGGAAGAGTTTAGTACTGCTGGCAGCCACACATGAAGAGCCTCCCTGAGAATCAAGCCATTGGCCTGGCTCGGTGGCTCAGCCTGTAATCCCAGCACTTTGGGAGGCCGAGTGAGTGAATTTCCTGAGCCCGCATGTTCGAGACCAGCCCAGGCAACTTGGCGAGACCTCATCTCTATAATAAATAAAAATTTAGCCAGGCGTGGTAGTGCACACCTACAGTTCCAGCTACTTGGAAGGCTGAAGCAGAAGGATGGCTGGAGCCCAGGCATCACAGGAAAGGAAGCTGAGACATGGAGAATGCTCTGTTAGCCTCATTTTAGCCTTTGGATCAAGCCATGCCTGAAGCCAAAAACTATCCCTGGATTCTTTTGTTATTTGAGCGAGTACATTCCCTATTTTCCTTAAGCCAGTTTGAGTTGAGTTTCTGTCTCTTTTAACTGAAAGAATCTTTACACTCTCACTTTCCTCTTGACATTAGACACATTCCTCACCTCCTCTGCTTCAGCATGTTACTTTAATCTTTTAGTTAGCTTGGGTTTTTGCAAAAGAGAAAAAACAGTTGACTCCAGGCTGCTGCTTCTCAACCCCACAAAAAACACCTGCTCTTGGTTTGAAATGGAGGAAAGAAAACACAATATCTAAAAAGCATATCCCAACATACTCCTCCGTAGTAGGACCTATCCAGCTCCTAAATAAAAGACCAGACATAAGTTGACCCTGATTAGTTCCTAAGAACCTAAGAGAAATTTCTGCTATATCCTTATGCCTCTCATGGGGCCCATCATAATCTACATTCTGAGTGGAGCTAAGAAAGATGGTACCCACACATAGCTTTCCTTTTGACTGGTCTTTCAGCCTACTCTGCTTTATCTATCTGGCACAAATAGATCCAGAATATGTGTGTTGTGTAAGCTCCAGGAAAAGAAGAAACAGAATTCTCAGGAGTGGATTTTACCTCTTGTACAAAGCTGAAAACCCTTGTATCCAGGGAGCAAATAAAGTTGTAAGGGTGATGGACTACCTGAGGCCCCCATGTCTCAAAAACAGTGGTGTCTCAAAGCTAGCCAACTAGACTTTCCATCAGGTGGGCGTGAGGACTCTTACCTCTTGTTCACAGAGTAGCCATAGGTTGCTTGCAACCTCGTGTGATTTCTTTGCCTTTTTCTGATCTTCCTCCTTTGCTGCCTTCTTGGTGTTGACCAAATAACAAATGCCCTCGATTTACACATGGTGCTCTCAGCCCATGACTACTCTGCCCAGCGTGACCAGTGGCTCATAAAGCAGTTTCTATGTTGAGAAGTTGGTTTGTTTCTGACCTGGCCAATAGGAGCCACTGCTGGGGTCAACATCTGGAGGGGTTCTCTAGTATGTGGTGACTTCCACAGTAGTACATGTTCTAACTTAAAAACTAAAGCTTCAGAAAGCGAAGACTGATTTAAGAAATGACCTGGATAAGAAAAACTAAGTGCAGTTTCCTTAGCCACTTACAAGCTAGTTGATGTTGGATATATCACTTTGTCTCTCTTAACTTCTATAAATGAAGTGGTTAAAGAAGTCCCCAACTATGGACCAAGGATTAATTATATCATGATCATGTAGAGCCATTGTTAAAAATTAATGTTGCCACACTTTATTACAGTTCTGAATCAGTTTCCTGGGTGAGAATGTTTTCCCACAGACAACTCAGGTGATTCTGCTGGGCATCTGGGTTTAGGACCCATCATAGTAAATGATCTCTTCTGATGCTAAGAGGTCACTGAGCTTGCTGCTGTAATAGCCAGGTTTGGATGGGGTTGGACCTGGTGGGGGTAGGGGACTGTCAGACTTCTCCCAGGGAGTGCGTTTAGGGGACCCCAGGGATTCCGAAGAGGAAGACAGGGTTACCCATCTTTCATACCTGTTGCAGATTCTCTGGTATCTTCCACAGTCCCTACCACAAGAAGGCAGCAAGCACCAGGGCTCTACTGGTCTAAACCATAGTTCTCTGCTGACCGAGAGCTTCCGAAAATAGAAAAGAGTCCCAAATCCTGCTTCCAGGCCTGTGTGAGGGTAGAGAAGAGCAAAGTGACCTGGGAGACGTGTTTATCAACAACAAAATGATAACTTCCCTGGGGTGAGGAAGGTTTTCTCCTACCCTACCCCAAGCTGCAGTGGTGCAGTCTGTTGCCTTGGCGACCGGCTAACACCGCAGAGCAAGCTTCACTGTAGCGTTGCTTGGAGGAGACTGGAGAAACTACAAGTAAGAACCTGGAGAAGCAAGGCTCTGGGCTACCAGGCTCCCTTCTCCCAAAGATGGAGAAATAAATGAAGAAATGCAGGTGAGGGTGAGTGTCACAAGGGTTGACAGCGGTGGTAAGAGAGAAGGTGGGGGAGGCCCGGGCGCTAATTTTGGGCTGAATGAGAAGGCTGAGGGGACCTGGGGTCTTAAGTCTCAGCTCTCTACATGCCAAGCATTGTGCCAGGTTCCGGGGGCGTGGGGGCGAGGGGTGATGGTGACAGTAGACAAGGAAATCATGGAGCTGGTTGGGGAGACAGATCATGACAATTTGATATGAGGTAGTGAGGGGGCAACAACAGAGAACTTCACAGAAGGGAATGGTTTCCTCCCTGGGTTGCAGGGGACAGTGAATGAGGTTCAGGAAAGACTTCCCGAGTTTTTCTGTCAGATAAAAGGGGCAAAGCTCCAGCAAAGAGGGGGTATGAAATATAGTAAGGTGTACATAGAGGTTGCCAGGGAGCAGATGTGGATGAGGGATGAGGTAGAGAGATTGGCCAGGAGCAGATCCTGCAGAAATTATGAGCCTCACAGAGGTCCAGCTTGATTGTTGTAGGGCACCGAGGAGCCATGGCAGGGTTCTACACAGGTAGAGAGGTAAGAAAGCCGGCATGCTGGAAACTGCATTCTGACAATGTGGATTGAAATGGATTAGATGAGGGAAAACTGGAGGTAATTTTGCAGATAAACATACAAACCCTTAGGCCAGAGGTTCATGCCTATAATCCCAACACTTTTAGAGGCTGAGGTGAGAGAATCTCTTGAGGCCAGAAGTTCAAGACCAACCTGGGCAACAAAGCAAAACCTTGTTTCTAAAAAAAAAAAATAAAAACTTGGCTGGGCACAGTGGCTCAAGCCCTTAATCCCAGCACTTTGGGAGTTCAGGGTGAGGGGATTGCCTGAGTCCATGGGTTCAAGGACAACCTGGGCAACTTGGGTGACCTCATCTCTACAATAAATAAAAAAAAATGCCTGGTGTGGTAGTGCGAGCCTGTAGTTCTGGCTCTTGGAAGGCTGAGGCGGAAGGATCACCTGAGCCCAGCGAGTCAATGCTGGGGTGGCCATGAGCGTGCCACTGCACCCCAACCTGGGCAACGGGGTGAGACTCCAACTCAAAATAAAAACTTAATTTTTAAAAAAAACCCAAAACCTGGGGATGGCTTTATCCTGGATAAATATTTAGCAGAATCCTGGACACAGCTATTAACAAACCAGAAAGTTAGCTACCCCCTCCCTCCATATAACCCGGGCTTCCTCTCTCCCTTTGACTCAAATACTGTCTGCCATTGACCAGCTTGTTATTTTTCCCTCCTCCAACTGCTCCCACAGGGTAATGCAGCTCACCTTTGCCTAAATACTAGGCTTGCCCGTAGTGCATTTATTCCACAAATGTTTTTGGAGCGGCTACTGTATTCTAGACACTGCTCTATGCAAAGAGGTTCTATACAATCGTTACTAAGTCCCTGCTCTCACAGATCTTACTTCTAATGTGGTTAAGCGTGTGAGGAGAGGCGAGGCAGTAATTAAGTATATGGAATGTGAGATAGTGAAACATGCTGTGCCAGGTGTGGTTGCTCACGCCTATAATCCCAGCACTTTGGGAGACAGAGGTAAGAGGATTGCCACGAATTTGAGACCAGCCTGGGCAACTTGGCGAGACTTCATCTCTACAATAAATCAAAAGTTTAGCCAGGCGTGGTGCCACATGCCTGTAGTTCCAGCTCCTTGGAAGGCTGAGGTGGAAGGATCACCTGAGCCCAGCAGGTCGAGACTGCAATGGCCATCAATAGCGTGCCACTGCACTCTAGCCTGACAGAGTAAGACTCCAACTCAAAAAATAAAAAACAATTTTAAAAAGCCGGATGGAGGGGTTGTTCCTTGAGTGAAGGTACTTAAAGAAGACCTTGCTAATGCTGGTCATTTGAGCAAAGGCCTGAGGGCAGGGCTGTGTCCTGTGCACCTCTGTATTGCCTTACTGTCTGCTCTCTCCGACACACAGCAAGCACTCCATAAATGTTCATAAAACAAACGATTGCTTAGATGGCATATGCTGAAGTGTTCGAGGTACAGCATAGTTTTCATGGTATTCTACATTTCTGTGGTACTTTTGTAATTCACAAAGCACATTCTCAATTTCACTGGATCCTCTTGACAATGGAGTTGAAGTAGGCAGGGCAGGTTGGTTACTGTTAGCCTCGTTGCATCTGCAGATGAAACCAAAGCCTCAGAGCTCTTTCTAGCATGTTGTTTTGTTAGTTTTACGCAGGTCACCCCCTCTCCACCGCCCGCATAAGTCACCCCAGAATCCAGCTGTGCAATCTTCTGAATCCATTAAGAGCTGTTAATCTCTCACTGGAAAGAAGAAACTGAGGTCCTATGGGGCGTCCAGTGTCCATGAGACATTTTTATTTCAACAGACCCTGCCAACAATCTCCCAGAGAAGCTTACTGAAATAAAGTCAGGTTTTTTTTTTAGACATTGCCACATTACCTTGGTGCTTCCAAACAAAACCTCTCTGAATAAAAGATCAAAGACCTGAAAGAGGAAAGCAAGTTGCATTATCAGTCTATTTAATTTAATGATTTCACAAGAACATACACTCTGATGTTTAAGCTGCAGTTTTATTCAGTTTCTCACTTGCTGTGTCTTAGCTGGTATTTTGTTTTGTTCTGTTTGGTTTGGTTACAACAAACAGAAGCCTAAATGAGCTAGCTGAAGAAAAAGGTAGAGAACTATTAATATAAGGAACAGAGCAGCTCATGGAACCCAAGAGCAGAAAGAGAAATTAGTTCTCACATGCGCCTGGGATAAATAATGGAAAATTCAAGAACCAAGGCAGTTTCCCAACCTCCCTCTTTCCTTCATGGCCCCTCTCGAGATATTTATTGAGTGCCTGCCAGTCCCTGCTCTCGTGTAACTTATGGTGTAATGGGAGAGACACACAAATGTTTAAAACTCACGCTAATGAATGTATCATCCCAAATTAAGATAAATGCTCTAAAAGAAAGGAGCACAGTTCTATGAAAGTCTATAAAACAAAAGAACCTGAAATAGAATGGGTGCTGGAGAAAATTTCCAGGAGGAAGTGACATTTGAGCTGAAATGTCAAGGATGAGTAGGGTAGGGGGAAGGGAGGAGAATCTCTCAGAACCAAGATAGCAGTGCGTGAAATGCCTGGTGGTCAAAGGAACAATATAGCATTCCAGGAACTGGGGGTTGGGGGTGGGGTGGGGGAGGTTGTAGAACACAGAAGGAAGGGCAATGATGATGTGAGAAATCTATAGAGGTAGGTGACAGCAGCCAGACCTTGTGGGGCCTTAAATGCCGTCTGAAGCATCTTAGTCTCTATCCTAGAAATAAAGGGGAGACATAGAACAGCTTTAGGCAGGAGGGACGAGAAGGGGTATAACACTGAATCTGTGTTTTTAGAAGATCGCTTTGGTGAACAGATTGTGTGGGAGGACTGACAGGAGGTAGAGAGAGAGGCCAGCTTGTATATGGCAGAGATGGCAGTGGCCTGGGCTAGAGAAACGTCAGTGGAGAGATTTGAGAGAGGTACAGTTAACAAGATTAGGAGGGGATTGGATATGAGGAATGATTGTCAAGAATAATTCCTAAATTTTGACTCACATGAGTAGATAAATGGTGGTAATTCTCTCTATGCTGGAGAACAATGAAAAGAGGATAGGTTTGTGGGATTATCATGAATTCAGTCTCAGATACACTGAATTTGAGGTGCTTCAAATGGAAATATCCAGTGTGGTGAATACACAGGTCTAGAGTCAGTAAGGGGTCTGGGCTTTTGATACACGATTGGGAGTCATTAATGGAACTCTGGTAGTTGAAACCACAAACATGGATGAGATTGCCTAAGAAGAGAAGAGAAAGAAGAGAACAGGGTGTACTATGTGGCCTCAAGGAACATCAACTTAAGATGCTCAGGTAGAAGAGGAGGAGGATGAGCCTGTAAAAGAGACCGAGAAGGAGAAGTAGAGACAAAGGAGGAAGCCAGGAGAGGGTGGCCCCATGGAAACCAAGGCAGGGAGTGACCATTCTCTGAAGACAGACTTCTCCTGCTTCTGAATGTACATGGTAGCTCCACAACTCTTCATTCTGAATTCCCAGAGAGAGAATCTGATTGATCCATCCCGGACATATGTCTACCACTGATTCAATAAACCATGACTAGTAAGTTGTAGGGACTCACCCGTTTGAGTTCAGATGCAGTTCTGAGAAAATAACTCAACCTCATGTCAATATTTTTTCCTTTCCCCGCACCCCTTCTTGAAATCCCTATCTGTCCAGTTTTCCGTGTATTCCTAGTATAGGCCAAGCTCTTTCTCACCTCAAGTTCTTGACACTTGATGTCCCCTCTGCATAGTCTAACCTTCATCATTCTCCTAAGATGGCCACCTCCTTTTCATCCTTCAAGAAGGTCTAAACCTTCTAGCTTTCCTGATCACCTGACCTATGCAAAATAGATCCCTTTCCTGATTACTTTCATATCATCTTGTTTACTGCCTTCATAACACTTTCCACAGTTTGAAGCTCCTTTAATTTTTAAATATAAGTCTCCTTCTAGAATGTAAGCTCTGTGAGGACAAGAACAAAGTCTATCTTAGTGGTTTTCCACTGGGAATGATTTTATCCTCCCAGGAGACATTTAACCATGTCTGGAGACATTTCTGGTTGTCACATTGCAGGAGAGTGAAGAGAAATGCTACTAGCATCTAATAGAGCCCAGGGATGCTGCTAAACATTCTACAATGCAGAAGACAGCCCTTACAACAAATAATTATCTGGTCCAAGACTCAGAAGTGCTGAGGTTGACAAAGCCTTGTTATCTTGTTCACCATTGTATTCTTAGCACCAAGCACAATGACTGATACCTAGTGGATGTTCAATAAGTACTTATTTATTGAATTAAAGAAGGATTGGCTGGGTGCAGTGGGTCACACCTGTACTCAGCATTTTGGGAGGCCAAGGCAGGAGGACCTCACAAGGCCAGAAGTTCGAGATCAGTCTGCACAAAATTTCAAGACCCTATCTCTGCATAAAATTGAAAAAATTAGCCAGGTGTGTTGGCTACTTGGGAAGCTGAGGTGAGAGGATCGCTTGAGCCTAGGAGTGTGAGGCTGCAGTGAGCTACGATTGCACCACTGCACTCCAGCCTGGGTAACAGAGTAAGACCTTGCCTCTAAAATTTTTAAAAACAAGCGTTGAGTCAAACATAGATAACCCTCAAAACCATTGTCTGTGTGCTGCCTGTATCCTATTTTCTGGTATTTTTTTCCTCTTTAGGAAAATAAGCATTGGGTGTTTTCACAATGGCTACACAAACTAGTCATATCCTCTTTGGTCAAGACAACACATTTCTGGGAAATCATTGGTAAGCATGATTCTCTGATTTTACAAATGAAAACAACATTTTGCTCATGGGAGTTGGGGAAATATCTGTCCTGAAGTAAGCCTGGATAAGTGGTCGTCACATCATCTTATAGCTACCTGAGGGCTTTTGTTATCTAATTACCAGAAGAGTATAATAAAATGTCTCATGAACCTGGAGGCCACATTTTATCAGGACTTTGCAGGAACCTTTCTCAGTTACCACACAGAAAAATGTTCTGGAATCCTTTTAGGGACTAGTGGAAAGAGAAGAAGCTCTGGGAGTGTGGAGTCAGTGTCCAGTGCTGGGCATTGATTCAATCACTTTATGTTTTGTAGCATGAGCAGAAACACTGGCAGAGGTCCAAGGGAGCAATTGGACCAGAAGGATATGAATGAACGGGGACAACATTCAGACAATGGATTACTGGTTACGCATGTTAACCAGACCCAGGACTTACTGGTAAAAACCATATTGCTTTAACTGGGTTGTGATGCTTACAAATCATAGTCGGAATATAGAATGTGTTAAGCTCGGTATTTCTTCCTTCACATAGGATTGTAGGATTGAAAAAATAATTAAGCACTTATCTCTAATTCCCTGCCTTTAGAAAGGACTGAAGAATCTCTATGCTGTTTATAGAAACTTTGTAACCTTCTTAGTCACGTCACTAAATATTTAGGAGAATGTGAGGACTCTTTGATAACTCATGTTTTCAAAGCCTGTGTCTAAGGTGTTTAATTCTAAAATCCCCCTTCCTGAGATTTGTTTTTCTTTGGGGGTTCTCTAAAACCTAGACTCAGAAATTTGTTTTAGGAAATGCTATTGGAGCAAGAGGGTTTCACAAAAGAATTAATCTCTCGAATAACCAGACTCTGGTTTTAGGCTGACTCTCAATGTGTATATGAACTGCCTTTCCAAGAGGGCGAGTGAATTGTCTAGAACTCAAAATTCATTCTACTATGGAAACAATTGCCATCAGTGATTGTCAAGTCTGAGGCTAGCCCACAACCATCTACCTAATCTACACTAGAGTTTAAATATGATAACTTTGGAATGATAACCAGTCAAACAATAGTTATAATGTTGACAATTAAGCAATCAGAGAAATACTCATGCTTTACTTTTCTCAAATTTTGGCACTTAACAGATAGCAAGTTTAATTAAAAGGAAATGAGGAAAGTTCAATAGAGTCTTGAGATTCTGAAGAAATCTGTCAGCAACTTCAGATGTTGATGACATGGGTCTTTATTTCATCTAATTTTATATAAAAATATGTGGCTTCCCAGGTGTACAAAGGATCATTTTTATATTTAGCAGCCACAGCTGAGACTTCCTTTGCCTCACAAATGGAAATCTGTGGGAAAGAGGAAAAGAATTGCCCCCAACACAAAGATCTTACCATTCTCTATGTAAAGTCCTCCTTTGGTATAAAATCAGCATGGCCTACAGTCAAAATCTATAATGGGTTCAATAGTGAATCTTCAAGTATTCATAATACAAAATCCATGTCCTAAAACAGAACAGGTCATTTCAAATGAGAGAAAAATGAAAGAAAATGCATTGTTAAGTCTCCTGTGCTCAGTGTTTCCAACTAGAGATGGTTGTCCTGAACGATAAGAAGAGTGACATCTAGTGTTCAAAAAATGTGGCGCAGTGTTTCCCGAAGTATGGGACAAGGACTATGACTTGAGGCCATGCTATTCCAGGCAGAACATTCATTAGCCAGAGTCACATAATGAGACAGTAATCTTGTCAGTCAGTTCTCTCTCAGTCCTTTATGGAGATAGTCACAGTTTGGTGCTAGTTGAGAGAGGTGATATAGTGTCAGGGTTAAAACACGACTTTGAGCTTCACAGGTTGGGTTTGATCCCAGCACCACCACTTATTTGCTGGATGTGCTACTTGCTTAAATTCTCTGTGCCTCAGTTTCCTTGTCAGTAAAATGGAATTATAATGATGGAACCTACTTTTTAGAATTAAAATTATTTAATATACAGAAAGTGCTTGACATGTAATAAGTGCTATTTGTTTGCTGTAATTATGAGTGTGTTTTTCATACTTCTCTAACATTGCTAATTTCCTTTTGAAATAGAGAGTGGAGCAGGTCTCAGGTACAGAACTTGAGACATGGATTACTATCTAGCTGGAATATAATGGCAACGTTTTATATTCATTGTCTCTTAACTCTATTTATGACCAAACCTAAGGTGGGAGGGTATTTTTGTGGAGAAATGTTTATACAGAAACACTTAAGACTATGTTCTGCTTTATTTCACCATGTGACAAAGCTAGTAAATAGAGAATCTAGGGTTCTGCACTCCTTTCTTCTCTCCTGCTCTTCTTCTAGTCTGTCTACCCTGTCCCTCTTCCTATAACCTCTGTCCTATCCAATGATCCAACGTAGCTCACTTAGCTATAGCAGACAGTTTTCAACCCCTTGTCCACCACTTCGCCCACTACAGTGAAGGTCCCGGCGTATACGAGCCCATACAGAAACCACCTGGGGTTCAAGCAGGTGCCCAGGAGACATCTTTGAATCTAGACTGGAGTCCCGATAGATTAGTTAAACAGGCCCATCTCACGGTCATCGGATGCTGTGGGGTGGTGTCGCTCACAATGGAACTGAGCTGGTCCCCTTATGATGTCATTCCATGCCCTAAGTGAGTCACGGCCAACTCCAGCAACATTTAAGGCCCACAAACGACAGTGGCTGTGTGGAAATTCTTGCAGAATTTCTGCCTTATACATCTATGCCACCCCATATTCACTACAATCCAACCACAGCAGCCACCTTTCTGTTCTTCCAATGCCCCGACCCCTCCCCACCTCCACGCCTCTTCCTGGAAAGTGCTTCCCAGCTGTGCCCAGCCCAACTCCTTAGCTTTCAGGTCTCGGCTCAGACCCGCACCTTCTCTGACCTTCACCCCACCTAAAGGGCCTCTTCATCTCCACCTCATTCACTTCCTATCACATTTCTCCACTCTGTTTTCTTAGTAGAACTGTTCCTTTCTGAAATTGTTAGTGCATTGATTTCGTTTCCTCTTCTCTATCCATCTACCCACACTAAAATGGAAGTCCTAGAAGCCAAGATCATTTCTGTCTTGTTCACGTGGAAGCCCTAGCCTCAGAAACAGTGCCTAGTTCGTAGTAAGAACTCAGAAATACCCATCGGAAAAAGGAAGAAATGCCAACTTCCTGAAGAAGCGAATAAGGCAAAGCAGACTTAGAGCCTCAGATCAGGACTTCCCACCTCTGACTTCCAGAAACCATCTTCAATGTTGAATGTTTGCCATGAGCAACTTCAGGTTTACCACCAAGGCCACCACTCACATCCTGTCCTTAGCACTATATAAGTGACACAGAGGTCACTAGGTACAAGCAAGGAAATGTAGTCCATTTCATGGCCAGACTTCTGTGATGGCTAGAAAATTATTCCTCTAAAACATCTATCATCTGCTCCCAGTTCTGGCTTCTGCAATGACAAAATAAACTCATTCCCTCGTTTGTTGAGGACACCTTAGACTGACAGGAGGCAGAACTAATACACCTCAAAAGATAAAGGAAACATAAGTATGGTGATAAAGACCACCCAAGTGAGGACAAACAGAGGCAATTTATTCAGAATTTGCTATAGCAAAGGAGTCAGCTTGTGTTTGGCAGATACTCAACGGCAAGCAGGAGTAGGAAAGCTTTATCATGAAAAAAAATGAAAGGCTTCAGGTGTGCCCTGATTGGAGAATGTTGGTATTAGGAGACTGGAGCCAGGCTCATTAGAAGCAGGATATCTTATGTGATTGGTCCGGGAGGCATATTTGGCTTTCTCTAGTTGCTACTGAGTTGGAAGTGGGGACGAAAAAATAGGGAAGCTAGCAGTCATTGACCAGACTCTGACTATTCTGGGCCAATCACAGCAGGGGTCAGAATCAGAGTTTTGCCACCGTATTGACTGGTCATTGTGTGTTTGCCTGTTCAGTATCACAAGGTGAGTGATCCTAGCCTTATCAGGCCACTTATTGGGGTTGAAGTGAAAATAGGTAGTCTACCCAGGGCAACTGGCTCAGAGCACAGGCTTTCACATCCATCTGTCCCCATAGCAAGGGGAATTTTTAGACTGCTTTAAGGTGGGATCAATCAGAGTTGACATCCCTTGGGTATCTGTGTGAAGAGAACCTAGGGCCCCTTCAACCTTGCCCTCTCTCCATGGTTTTCTGTGGCTTTTGTCTTCTCTATGGCTTTTGTCTTGCAGAGGCTGCAGGGGAGTGAGACCCAGTCTTCAGCTTGGCAGGACTCTGAAGATTGGCTTTCAACTCACAATTTAAAGTTTGAGAAACTCACCTTGGCTGACTTGATAAGTCAGGGCACAGCAGTACTGTAAGTCTGAAGCCATTCCCTCACCTGCTACCGCTGCAATGACACACGCAGCCCCGGGGCCTGAGAGACCCCTCATAAGTCTTTGCTTCTTCAGGGAGGAAGGCACCAGTGTCATGCAAAAACTTCATTTCTCCACCCAGATCATTCACCACTTTGAATCAAAGCTTTCTGAGTGAGTATGTTTCTTAGTATCCTTCCAACACCTCAGAGCTCAATATGTCGTTTTTAGCAGCCTGGAAAGTAATTTTGTTCAAACAGCAATCTCTGTGGGCCCTAGGGCAGCTCTCTTCCTATTTCTAGCTCTAGTTTCCTCTTTTCCCAAATAAAGAAGTTGGACCAGATCAGTGTCTCTCAGCCTTTTAAAATCCATGGCCTCTTTGGATGAACACCTAAAACCTTACAGCTTCATGCATTGTTTAATGGTTGAGTAACAACTTTCAACGTCAGATCGGTTGGGTTCCTCCCTTTATAAATATATGCCAAAATATGCATGCTTCCCCACTCCTAAACCAGATTTTGACAGCACATGTATACTTGCAAACACACACACACACACCACACACACACACACACACACACACACACACACAACTCTCCATAATCAATAGATAGGATAGTCTTGAAGATTCCAACCCAAGCCGAGCTCAGTGACTTAGCCTGTAATCCCGCACTTTGGAAGGCTGAGGTGAGTGAATTGCCTGAGCCCGCGGGTTTAAGACCCGCCTGGGCAACTTGGCGAGACCTTATCTCTACGATAAATAAAAAAAATTAGCCGGGCATAGTAGCACGCACCTATAGTTCCAGCTACTTGGAAGGTTGAGATGGAAGTATCTCCAAAGCCCAGCAAGTCGAGGCTGCGGTGGTCGGGAGCGGCCACTGCACTCCAGTCTGGGTGACAGAGTGAGACTCCAACTCAAAAAAAAAAAAAGATTCCAATCCAGCTGTATCAATTGATAGTCCGTGACTACTGTTTCTTGAAAGGTTATAATCATAATTAATTAATAACTAACAGTTATGAATGTGTCAGAAATTCTGCTAAGGGACACATGTATTATCTTATTTCATCCTTACAACAAACAAAAACATTGTATTACTCTCAAATCAGCCAACCAAAAGCCAATTGCTAAATCACCATTCACCAAATGGCCAATTTGCCAAACTTGTTAAAACATTTTAACTATTAGTTTTGTAAGAATTTTTCTTGGGTTGGAAGTTTAAATAGGTTTTAAAGAATTCTGCAATATTCTGGTTGGTTAGTTTTAATTGCAAATCCAGCATTTTAAAGAATGTTCAAGTCTATTTAGCTAATTGGTCATTTGACAAATCTATTTTTGGAGAATTAGCTTTCACTAAATTGACTTTTGGCAAATTGACTTGGATGGAATCCTATTATTATCTTCATGTTAGAGATGATGAAACTGGGGCTCAGAGAAGTTACCACACCTGCCAAGGTCACACAGCCAGTAAGTGGCTGAGCTGGATTTTGAACACAAGCATGTTTTATTATAAAGCTTATCCTCTTAGCTCTATTCATACTCATGTATCCCCTATGACTACTCACCACCCACCTCCTCATGCTTTCATATCCAAAGGCCTTCCTTGTTCCACTTCTAAGCCCTCAAATTCTACATGCCCTCCATAAGAGCAAATCAACTGAACTCAAGTGACTGAGTCCTTACCTTGAGCACTTGTTACATGCTAGTCTCCAACGAGTCGTTGGAATGGTCTGCAATAAGAGAAGTTCAAGAAGTTCCCCTGGTTACTTTTCAGAAACTGTGTTTTTTGTGTTGACCAGTCCAGCAAGAAACTGCTGATGAAGTGTCCAAGGAACTAGGGACAGTTTCAACTGAGAAGACACAGATGTGAGCAAGAGCAAGAGCGTTCTTCCACTTCCCTCACTAGAGCAGCTTCCCCACTCTCCACAGACCTACCCTCACCTGGCAGCTCACTCCTCGTTCCACCAAACCATAAACACTTATAATGTACGTTGCATCACCAGTAGAACAGCATCAACATATGCGGTCCCTTCCACAAGCCCCTGGACTTTCACTTGATGTCCTGGCATACTAATATCTTTGGTTCTGTCTTTGCTAGATTTTGCCTTATTTTCTTCCAAGACCTCAGACACGTTATCAACAAAATTCTTTCCACGTATGTCATTTGCTCAGAGATGAAGTTGACCTTGGGTGATGAGTCTTTCTGGTGTTTTCACAGAGCTATTGAACTCTATCGACAGAGAATTCAGTGGCTCACAGAAAACAGCAAGAAGGTAACAGCATGGGTTTTGTTCTTTGCCCCCTTTCACTCATTCCATCTGTGTTTATTAGAGCCCTTTCAGTTGCAAATGATCCTCCAACTCAAATTAGCTTAAGCTAAAACATTTTTTTAAAATCAGAATCTCACTTTGTCACCCAGACTGGAGTACAGTGGCATGATCATGATCAGTGGTTCACCATAGCTGCTAACTCCTAGGCTAAAGTGATCTTCCTGCCTTAGCCTTCCGGATAGCTGGGACTACAGGCACTTGCCACCACACTCGGCTAAATTTTTAATTTTGTTGTAGGGTCAAGGTCTTGCTATGTTGTCCAGGCTGATCTCGAACTCCTGGGCTCAAGCAATCATCCTGGCCTCAACCTCCCAAAGTGGTGGGATTACAGACATGAGCCATGGGGCCCAGCCTGGATATAACTTTTCTTAAAAGTTTGATTAAACATTTTCCTTAGACCCCAAGGATAGAAGAGTTATCATGGGCAAACTAATCTTTGATTTGCTTTCTTATTTGTTTTAGCTTAATTTCTTCCAACTAATACTTTTTAGGCTTCCCATTTGCTTGTTTGCTTAGGCACAAACCTCAGCTCTTGTTTTAAAGCCTGGGACAGGTGGATGCTAAATTCATGCTCCTCACTCCCCATCTCCACCTCTACCCAAGACCAGGGGGGTGACAACAATGCTAAGGCTGCCGGTCCCCGCCAACTCCAGGGTGTGGTCTGCATCTCAGATGCAGAACCTTCTGCACTTGCTTGGACTAGTCAGCAGGTGCAGCTATGGCACGCGCCCTCTGGTTGCCATGGCAACAGGCTGAGCAAATCCAAATCCTCACACACCCCTAAAAAACATCCATTTAATTGTTGTTGCTCTCATGCACCCACCCCATCACACCAGTCCTGGCACCTTTGGCAAACTGGGCAGGGATGGATGGGCCCTTCCCCTTTCCTCTCCTTCCTAAATGAACTACAGAGAAGCCATGAAAGAGCCCAGATTGCATGCCAGTGATCATCTGTAAATCAACTCACAAGGCCTCTGTATGTTAAGGCAGCCAGTGATGGGTAGACCATCACCGGTCTAGTTCCCACTGTTCTGTCAGTAAGGCCATGGATAAGTGGTCTTGCTTTTCTGGTTGTCTGTCTCTATATCTGTGGCAGACAAACCAGGGATTATAAACTAGCTGCATGCAGGCCAAATCTGTCCCACAACTGTATTTTTATTGGCCCCATAGTTTTGTTTTGTTTTTTTTAGTTGGAGTTTCACTCTGTTGCCCAGGTTGGAGTGCAGGGGCACGATCACAGCTGGGCTCAAGCAATTCTTCTGCCTCAGCCTTCCAAGTAGCTGGAACTACAGGCGTGCACCACCATGTTTAAAAATTTATTTATTGTAGAGAAGAGATCTCACCAAGTT
The DNA here is from genome assembly GCA_027257055.1 of Cephalopachus bancanus. Taxonomy (NCBI): domain Eukaryota; kingdom Metazoa; phylum Chordata; class Mammalia; order Primates; family Tarsiidae; genus Cephalopachus; species Cephalopachus bancanus. Next base: position 566,502 of record JAPVLO010000354.1, read on the forward strand.
GTCCAGGCTGGTCTTGAAACCTTACGCTCAAGCAGTTCTCCTGCCTCTGCCTCCCAAAGTGCTGGGATTACAGGCATGAGCCACTATATCTGGCTAGTTTTAAATATTTTTTGTATTCGATGCCAGGATTTAAAAATCCTGATACTTCACTTTTATGTCTGCTTTCAGACTTCTCTTGAAACATGAGATTATCTGATATCACTGCGTCCCAATTCCCCCTTATGCATTCGTCCAGTTATTTCTATGGAATAAAATGTCTAGAACTTCGATAGTTAGGTTTAGGGAATGAGTGTTTTCAAAGCTGTAAAGCTCTAATGGCAGCTTTTTTTAATTATTAAAAAAAAAAATAGATGCAGATAGCTTCTGAATCACAGCTCCCAGAAAAAAAAGAAAAAAAGAATAGAACTGGTTCTAGATTTTTACTGGCTTCTCAGAATTGGCAATATCCTGGAAAGCCTCATGCCACATTTGGGTCATAAATTCAACACGTATTTATTGGATGATTACTGTGTGTCAGGCATCATTCTAGGGAAGAGGGTACAGACATGACCAATACAAAGGCCCTACCTTCAGGGAGTCCTTCAGAAGGAGAGGACAATGAACAAATGAACCAACTATATACAAAGGCAGTTAGTGATAGTGCTATAAAGAGAAATAAAGCAAGTAAGGGAATAGAGAGTGGATCAGAAGAAGGACTATTTAAATAGAATGGCCAGGCTCTGTGCGGTGGCTCACACCTATAATCCCAGTCCTTTGGGAGGCCAAGGCCAGAGGATAGCTTGAGGCCAAGAGTTTAAAACCAACCCAGGCAATGTAATGAGACACCCCCCTTCCATCTCTGCAAAAAATCAGCTGAGCTTGGTGGCTTGCACCTATAGTTCCTGTTACTTGGGAGACTGAGGCAGGGGGATTCCTTAAGCCCAGGAATTTTAGGCTGCAGTGAGCTATGATTGCACTACTACACTCCAGCCTGAGCAACAGAGAAAGATCCCATCTCTTAAAAAAATAAAAAATAAAATTAAAAAACAGTCAAGGAAACCACTCTGGCAAGGAGACATTTGAACAGATACCTAGAGGAGGTGAGGGAGTGAACCCTGCAGAGATTTAGGGGAGAAGGTTCCAAAATGCAAATGCAAAGGCCCTGAGGCAGGAACAAGCTTGGCATGTTCCAGAGCAGCACACAAGCCAGTATAACAAGCACAGAGTGAGCATATGGTGGGTGGAGGCGAGGTTAGATAGGCAGGTTCAGGTCAGGGAAGGCCTGATTCCAAAGGTAAAGGTTCTAAGCAGGGGAGTGACATGACAAGTTTCAAAAGGATCACACCAGCTGCTGCATAAACTGACTGTAAAAAGCAAAGGTAGAAACAAGAGGTACAGGCTAGGTGAGAATGATGTTGGCTTAGACTCAAGTGCTAGTGTGAATGGGGTGAGAAATGGTGGTTTCAGGCCTCAGCTGGAAGGCAGAGCCTGTAGGACTTGCTGATGGATTGGATAGGTTTGAGTGCCTGGGCCAATGTCGAATGCCATTTACCGAGATGGGAAAGACTGAAGGAGGAGCAGTTTTGAGGAGGAAAACCAAGAGGTCTTGTTTTGGACATAGGAAGTCTGAGGGACTTACTGGACATCCAGGCAGAGCCATGGACCAGCCTGTTAGGTGCACGTGTCTGGAGTTCCAAGAGACATCTGCTTGGAGATGGACCGCGGATAATCATCAGCATTCGGATGATTCAGAGATCTCTTAGGGAATGAGTGCAGAACAGCGGTTCTCAAGTGGGGGGTGATTTTGCCCTTCCCCAGGGAACTTTTGACAATATCTGTAGACATTTTGGGTTGTCACAGCTAGGGGAGGGAGGTGCTACTAGTATCTAATTTAGCAGCAGTGAAGAATGCTGTTTGACGTTCTACAATGCACAGGACAGCTCCCCACAATAGAGGATTATTGGGCCTAAAAAGTCCATAGTGTGGAAGTTGGCAAACCCTGGTATAGATAAAGAAGAAAGTGGGGGCAGGCATGGTGGTTCATGCCTGTAATCCCAGCACTTTGGGAGGCTGAGGCAGGAGGACTGCTTGAGCCCAGGAGTTCAAGACCAACCTAGTCAACATAGCGAGACCTGTTCTCTAACAAACAAATCAAAAAATTAGCCAGGCATGGTGGCACACACCTGGAGTCTCAGCTACTCAGGAGGTTGAGGCAGAAGGATCACCTATGCCCAGGAGATGGAGGCTGCAGTGAGCCGTGATTATTCCACTGCACCCCAGCCTTAGTGACAATGAGACCCCCCCAACTCAAAAAAAAAAAAAAAGAAGAAGAGAAAGAGTGGAAAATGAAGCCCAAGGCCAGTGCTTCTCAAATGTGAATGTGCAGTCAAATCTCCTGGGGGCACTTGTTAAAATGCACACTCTAATTAGTTACATCTGGGGTGGGACCTGAGATTCTGCATTTCTTTTCTTTTCTTTTTTTTTTTTTTTTTTTGAGTCTCAAGGTTGGAGTGCAGTGGCATGCTCACAACCACTGGAGCCTCGTTCTGCTGAGCTCAGGTGATCCTTCCACTTCAGCCTTCCAAGTAGCTATAACTACAGGCATGCGCCACCAAGCCCAGTTAATTTTTAAAATTTATTTATTGTAGGGATAAGGTCCTGCCATGTTGCCCAGGCATGAGCCACCACACCTGGTTCAGATTCTGCATTTCTAATAAGCTCCTGGGCAATGGCAAGGCTGTCAGCCCATGGCCCACACCTTCAGAGGCAAGTTCCAAGGGCATGCCAATATTTAGACCTTAGAACAAGGAGGAGAGTCTCTCTAGCAAATGACGTTAGGAAGGACTGGCCAGGGAGTGGAAGGAAAAGCAAACGAATGTGGTGTCCTGAAAATATGTACTACGTGTTTCAATTTGTCAAACTGTCATATGCTACTCAGAGTTCGAGAAAGTTGAGAATGGGTGTGACCATTGGGCTTGGCAAGAGGGTGGTTGTAGAAACCGTACAACAAATAGGAAGTGACGAGCCAGGAGATGGAATGATGACAGAAGTTCTTATTTTGCAAGAGCAGATTCACTAATGCACGTCAAAGGATTGGCCTTAGACCACTGTTAGTCAGCCTCAGATAGATGCATCGTAACAGGAAAAAGATGAAGTGTGTGGTGCAGGGGCGGGTAGGTTGGTAGAGTCTTCGTGAAAGGATTTTCTAAAAATTCTCTTCGGTATGATTCTGTTTTCTCAGTGAAATTGGAGGCAAAATAACTTGCTGGGAGAGTACAGAAGGGATGCTGGAGGTGTGAGAGAAGATGTAAAATACTCATCTTTGAAAGCAGAAGAGTGAATTGAATAGAAAAATTAGGCATCTAGCCGGGCTCGGTGGCTCAGCCTGTAATCCCACGCTTTGGGAGGCTGAGGTGAGTGGATTGCCTGAGCCCGCGGGTTCGAGACCCGCCTGGGCAACTTGGTGAGACCTCATCTCTACAATAAATCAAAAAATCAGCTGGGCATGGTAGCGCGTGCCTGTAATTCCGGCTACTTGGAAGGCTGAGGTGGAAGGATTGCCAGAGCCCAGTGGGTCGAGGCTGCAGTGGCCAGGAGCTGCAACTGCACTCCAGTCTGGGTAACAGAGTGAGACTCCAACTCAAAAAAAAAAAAAGAAAAGAAAAATTAGGCATCTGATAAAGTAGGATTTAAGGTAAAAGCAGCAAATGGAACCTGCTGGCCTTTGAGAACTATCAATTTCATATGAATGAAAGTTCCAATTCACCATGCAGCTATAACAGCATGAGCAGTTACGTGCAGAATTAAGCAGCATTAGCAGATGGTCCTCAACTTAGGATGGTCTGACTCAAAATTTTTCGACTCTGTGTTGGGTTTATCAGGGTATTAAATGCATTTTCTATTTACGATATTTTCAACTTATGATGAATTTATCAGGACATAGAACATCATAAGTCAAGGAGCATCTGTGGAATAATAGCTGTTAGAAACATAATTAGAATCTTGGGCTTCGTGGCACATGGTGGCTTGAGCCCAGGAGTTCAAGACCAGCCTGGGCAATATAGCATATTCCCATCTCAAAAAAAAAAAAAAAATTAAAAACTCAAAAATATCACAGCTGTCGAACTTAACACATCTGCATTTGATTGGTAGAGTAGGCAAAAATATATAAATAAATAAATAAGGATCTAGAGAAATTAAATTAGATAAGCTGATGTAATTAGCTGTCAAGCTTTTATCTTCACACAGGGGTGCCGTTTTATAGTCTCCAGACTTTCTATAATGAACATGTATTACTTTATGAGTGGACAGTGAATATTAAGAAAAAACTTTCAAAGAATAAGCTGCCACAATATCTAAATACAGAAAAAAAATAAAATAGCAGACAGCGCTTAAAACTGAAGTCAGGACATTGGGTTTTGCTTTTCCCCCTGTAAAGTGGGGTTTTGTCTGCTTTTCCTCGTGGAGGAGAGGGGAGTGTTCGCATCTCTGCATCATGCAGAGCAGCTCAGCGCAAGGTTTAGAAAAGCACAGGGCTATGCCAAAATGTCCTCTTTGGTTTTAGGCATTCGGCCTCATCCAGGGGGCCAGAGTGGGCATCCTCATAGACGTGTCAGTGGTCAGCAGTGGCCCTCAGCAGGAGGAGTTCCAAAATGACCTCATGGTAAGTGTCTCTAGCACAGAGAAGTACTAGAACCACCCCACCCCCTTCCTGAGCTTGTACTGGCTTTGTTTATAGCAAATGCAAGACAGGATGTTTTGTAAAGAACAGTTCACACTTAATCAGCACCTACAGTCGAAGAAAATGCAGAGTCATTTTCAGCTGCAGTGTGAACTTCTGGTATTCTGGCCACAGCAGTGCCTATGAACTAGACTTTGCCTCAAGAGCTCACAGGTCCCTGGAAGGAGGATGCAAAGGTGGGAATCAGCAGGAGGCTGACTCTAGCATGGCACGGCACATGGCTGCTGACCATTTCTGGATGGAGGAGCCATACTGGTTTCTTTGGCGTTATGATTTTTGGTGAATACGCACCAGGCACAGCTCGAGAGCACTGAACAGGCTGCTGTTGTGTCCATTGCTCCATCCCCAACTCACAGGCCTTGGAGAGAAGCCCTTGCCCCTACCCTCTGTCCTTTCTCCCTGGGTGCCACAGTTAAGTGTCAAGGGTCCAGTCATAGCACACACTGAGACGAGCAGCTAAGATGCTCATCCCACCCTCGCAACATCAGCAGGCAGAAAGCAGATGTCAGCTTGGGGTGGGCCATTGAGCTGAGCCTCAGTGGCCCTATTTCAGCACAGCTTACACCTCAGCAGAGAGGGGCCAGCCAAAGCTAGAGAGGTGAAGCCAGGCTCCACATACTCCTGGCTCTGGGAGCTAGCAATGTCCTTCTGTCTGACAGAGCCTCATTGATGAGCAGCTGAGCCTCAAGGAGAAGCTGTATGTCCTGTCCTTTGGCACCACCACCATGTCCCTCTGGCCAGACACCGTGGAAGTCAGCGCCTCCACGTAAGTGACTTCCCGGGATGTTGACTTGTTCATTTTCTTCCCTCAGTGTCAGTGTCTTTATGAGTATTGGCACCAAGTTGATATTTTTGATTTTTTGGATTAGAAAGAGCAGAACTCTTTCACTAGTGCCATTCAAGATATTTGACCAAGAAGATACCAAATTAAGTCATTTTTTCTTTTACCAGTGGTATGTATCCCAACATGGGTTATAGCTACACAGCCATGGTGGCCTCTCTTAGAGCTCTTAGGATTGGGGGATGAACTCTATACCCCTTGCTGAGGTCTGGCTGTCAACCCCAGGAGGGTTGACTGTGGTGTGGTGGGGAAGAGGGAACTCAGCCCCAGGCCCTCACATAGCAGTCGCTAAAGCTCAGGTCCTAGAGTCAGACCTGGTTGGAAATTGTACATTTGCTTACAGTATCACTTTGGGCAAGTCCTAACTCTGAGACTCAGTTTCTCATCGACAAAATGAGAATAAAGGTACCACTTCAATGAGTTATTGATCGACTTAAATGAGGTAATATTTGTCCTGGACCTTGCACCTAAGAAGAGCTTTGAGCCTGAATAGGCCTCCTAGCTGTAGGCCAAGTGCAGTAGGCTCATGCCTGTAATCCCAGAGCTCTGGGGGAGGTCAAGGTGGGAGGATCACTTGAGACCTGAAGTTCAAGACCAGCCTAAGCAACATTGCAAGACCTTGTCTCTACAAAAAATAAAAAAATTAGCCAGGCATGATGACACATGCCTATAGTCTCAGCTACTCAGGAGGCTGAGGTAGAAGGATCATGTGAGCCCAGGAGTTCAAGGTTGTAGTGAACTCTGATCACACGACTGCATTCCAGCCTGGGCAACGGAGTGACACACTGTTTCTAAAAAAATGAAAATAAAGGGCTGGGTGCAGTGGCTCACACCTGTAATCCCAGCACTTTAAGAGGCCAAGGTAGGAGGCGTGCTTGAGCCCAGGAGTTCAAGATCAACCTGGGCAACATAGCGAGACTTCATTTCGATAAAAAATTTAAAAATTATCCAGGCATGGTGGAATGCACCTGTAGTCCCAACTATTTAGGAGGTTGAGGCAGAAGGATCACCTGGGCCCAGCATGTTGTGGCTGCAGTAGCCTTGAGCATGCCACTGCATTCCAGCCTGGGCAACCGAGGAAGACTCTGACTCAAAAAAAAAAAGAAAGAAAGAGGACTGGGCGCTGTGGCTCAAGCTTGTAATCCCAGCACTTTGGGAGGCTGAGGTGAGAGGATTGCCTGAGCCCATGGGTTCAAGACCAGCCTGGCCAACTTGGCAAGACGTCATCTCTACAATAAATCAAAAAATAAGCCGGGCGTGGTAGCATGTGCCTGTAGTTCCGGCTACTTGGAAGGCTGAGGTGGCAGGATCACCTGAACCCAGCAGGTTGAGACTGCAGTGGCCATGAGCGTGCCACTGCACTCCAGCCTGAGCAACAGAGTGAGAATCTGACTCAAAAAAAAAAGAAAGAAAAGAAAAGAAAAAGAGTACTATCATTAGGTTGCCATTTTTGTCTCCCCTCAGCCTCCAGGAATTCAAGCTCTGGGTAAAGAAACTGCAGCCTGGTGGAGGCAGCAATTTGCTACAAGCCCTGAAGAAAATCTTCACTCTAAAGGAACTGAATTCCCTGGTGATCATACTGAGAAGCTGGTAGGTCTCCTTTCCCACATGAATACCAGACTACATGAAGGGGTTGAAGAACCTAAACCACTCTTTAATACTAGCTAATACCGGGCTTGGTGGCTCAGCCTGTAATCCTGCATCTTTGGGAGGCTGAGGTGAGTGGATTGCCTGAGCCCGTGGGTTTGAGACCCGCCTGGGCAACTTGGCGAGACCTCATCTCTACAATAAATTAAAAAATCAGCTGGGCGTGGTAGCACACGCCTGTAGTTCAAGCTACTTGGAAGGCTGAGGCGGAAGGATTGCCGGAGCCCAGCAGGTTGAGGCTGCGGTGGCCGGGAGCGGCCACTGCACTCCGATCTGGACAACAGAGTGAGACTCCAACTCAAAAAAAAAAAAAGAAGACTAGATCGTCAGGTATGACTCTTCACACATGCTTGAGACAAGGATGACATTTCTAGCCCGCCATTCACACATGGGGCACGGCAGCTGGGTCAGGCCAGGCTGCAGTCCACCCAGCCCTACATCCCACACAGGTGACCTGGAAACAGGTGGCCAGTTAGAAATGGGTAGATGTTTCCTAGGAATTACCATTTTGCTCTGGAATATTCTCAGAGTGGTTTGATCCGGGGTGCCCACCTCTGTTTTCTCCCCAGCCCAGATCAGCCTTCTGAAATCCTGTGTGACTACATCCAACAGTCCATGGTGGGAAAAAACCTCATCATCCACCTCATCACCTACAAATGCGAGGATCAGGTGCCCCTGGTAAGTACCTGAGATTCTCCAAGGCTTCTCTTGAATCTCTTAGTAGTGAGCTGGGCCGGGCTTTGAGACTCTGTGCCTGAACAGGCCTCCTAGCTGTGGACCAGAGCACACCTTTCCAGTGCCTAGGTTCTTCCTTTGGAAAAATGGGAAGCATTGGAGAGTTGGGAGGTTGAGTCCTCCCAAGGACGGAACCTTGGAGAAAGCTTGTTAGAATGTTGCTGCTGCCCTGGTGAGGGCTGACCCTGTCACCATCCCTGCAGGCTGTCCTGAAGAACCTTGCAGAAGCTGTTAGGGGCTACTATCACTGCTACAGCCCAGAGATGGAGGTAAGCCCTCTGCCAACACACTGCCCCTCTCTTTCTCACCCAGCTGGCCTGCAAGGCTGTGCCCAAAGGATCTGGTCCAGGCCCATCGTATGTATTTATTTTCCCCCTTCCCCCGGCTCCCCCACCCAAATTCAAATAAAATTAGGTCAAAATGAATATGTGGGAAGAATAAGGACAACTTGAAGTAGCAAGAGATCCTTTGGTCAGCATGCATGATGAGTTGATTGCATGCCTGTGAGCCTAGATGTCTTTTAAAGCCCGGCCGGCAGAATCTTCGATTATCCACTTGCCATTAATCTAGGCTCCAGCCTTCCTTTGCTGCCACCAAGCATTGAGTCTGAAAAAATTGCTTCAGTTCTCTCTCCTGGATGTAGACTCTGGCTACTGCAGCGGACCCACAGCAGGGGCAGAATGAGCAATTAATTCTGTCCAATCCATCCATTAGTGTTCTTGTCCTGGTTAATAACTAATCATTCACCCAGTGTTCACAAGGGAGGTAATGATTAACAAACATGTGTGTAGATCTATTTGGAAGATTAAGAATTCAATCATCGATTCGACTAACAGGTTGTGTGTGCCTGCCATTAATAACCATGAGTGGGCTGGGCACAGTGGCTCAAGCCTGTAATCCCAGCACTTTGAAATGTGGAGGCAAGAGGATTGCCTGAGCTCAGGGGTTCGAGATCAGCTTGAGCAACATGGCAAGACCTCGTCTCTACAATAAATCAAAAAATTAGTCAGGTGTGGTGGCACATGCTTGTGGTTCCAGCTACTTGGAGGGCCAAGGTGGAAGGATCACCTGAGCCCAGCAAGTTGAGGCTGTGAGCATGCTACTGCACTTCAACCTGGGCAAAAGAGTGAGACTCCGACTCAAAAAAAAAAAAAACTTGAATGAATGAGTGTTTGCATCTCACAAGTATGTTCAAGCATCACAACGTCTAGTGTTTCATACCAGGGAGCCAAGGTCAGGCAACTCCCCATCTTAACACCTCCTTGCCCAGTCTGTAGGTGAACACAGACTACAGAAGTTAGGAAGGTAAAATGAATGAATGAAACTCGATGGTTTAAGAAATATTTTCTTGAACGTGTTGGCTTACTGGCCAGTACCTGTAATTCTAGCACTTTGGGTTGTGCAAGTGGGAGGATTACTTGAGCCCAGGACCACGAGACCAGCCTGGGCAACATAGCAACACCTCATCTCTTCAAAAAGTAAAACAAATTAGCTGAGCATGGTGGCACACACCTGTTGTCCCAGCTACTCAAGAGGTTGATGCAGGAGGATTGCTTGAGCCCAGGAGTTGGAGACTGTAGTGAGCCATGAGCAGGCCATTGCACTCCTGCCTGGGCAACAGAATGTGATACTGAATCAAGAAAAAAAAGAGAAATGTTTTATCTTACAACCTGTGGCCCTCTTGGCTTATCTATTGTTTGCCCACCATGGATGGAGAGATGATCTATTTTATATGAGCAAAGCAAACAGTACAAAGATGACCAAAATTGCAACTGACTCTGATGGTGAGCAACAGAGAGTGGTAGGGACTGTAGTGAACTAGATAGCACATGCTCCACCTGAAGAGGCGAACTCTCTTCAGTCCCTGCCAGTGGTTGTGCTATAGGAATGTTATTCCAGTATTGACAGGTCTTCTGATTTTTCAAGAGAGCTATAAATCTGAATTTTTATTTTTATCTACTTTTTAATTTTTATTTTTTGGGTTGGAGTCTCATTCCATCGCCCAGGCTGGAGTGCAGTGGCACGCTCACAGCCACTCCAGCATTGACCTTCTGGGCTCTGGCGATCCTTCCGCCTCAGCCTTCCAAGTAGCTGGAACTACAGGTGTGTGCTACCGCACCCGGCTGATTTTTTATTTATTGTAGAGATGAGGTCTCACCAAGTTGCCCGGGCTAGTCTCAAACCCCTGAGCTCAGGTGGTAATCCTCTCGCCTCGGCCTCTCAAAGTGCTGGTATTACAGGCTGAGCCACCACGCCAGCCCAAAATCTGAATTTTTTAATTGTCATTTATTTATATTTTAGGTCATTTATATGACATAAAAGTAACCACTTTTTAAAGTAAACGATGCAGTGGCATTTTAGTAGATTCCTAATGTTGTGTATCCACTACCTAGTTCCAAACATTTTTATCACCCTCCAAAGGAAGCCCTGTATCCATTAGTCATTCTCCATTCCCCATCCTCTCAACCCCTGGAAAACACAAATCTGCCTTCTATTTCTATGGATTTACCTATTCTGGGCATTTCACATAAATGGAATTATATACCTTTTATGTCTGTCTTTTTTTAGCACACTGTTTTCAAGGTTTGTCTATAGTGCGCTTGTGTCAGAATTTCCTTTTTTATGGTAAAGAATATTTTAAAAATTAGTTGGGTGTCATGGCATATACCTGTAGTCCCAGCCACTTGGGAGGATGAAGTGGGAGGATTGCCTGAGCTTAGGAGCCATGATCATACCCTTGCACTCCAGCCTGAGTGAATATTATTTTATGGTAAAATAATATTCATATTGTCTGGCTGGGCATGGTAGCTCATGCCTGTAATCCTAGCACTTTGGGAGGCCAAGGTAGGAAGATTGCTTGAGTCTAGGAATTCAGTACCAGTCTGGACAACATAGTAAGACCTTGTTTCTACAAAAATTTTTTTAAAAATTAGCTGGGTGTCATGGCACATGCCTGTAGTACCAGCCACTTGGGAGGATGAAGTGGGAGGACTGCCTGAGCTCAGGAGCCATGATCATACCACTGCACTCCAGCCTGGGTGACCAAGTGAGGCCCCATCTCAAAATAATAATAACAACAATAGTAATATTCTGTTGTCTGATACATCACATTTTGCTTATTTATTCATCTGGTGATGGACATTTGGGTCACTTTCACCTTTTGGCTATTGTAAATAATGATACAAGCATCTGAGCCCAGGAGGCCAAGGCTGCAGTGAGCTATAATAGTGCCACTGCACTGCAACCTGGGCGACAGAATGAGACCCCAACTCAAAAAAAAAAGTATCTGAGTTTCTGTTTTCAGTTATTTATGGTATATAACTAAAGCAGAATTGCTGGATCAGATGGTAATGCTATGTTTAATTTTTTGAGAACCACCAAACAGTTTCCACAGCAGCTGCACCATTTTACATTCCCACCAATGCTGTACAAGGTTTTCAGTTTCCCACATCCTCGCCAATACTTGTGATTTTCCATTTTTAAAAATTATCATTATAGCCATTGTAGTGGGTGTAAAGTGTTTCTTTACACTTTTAAAGTCAGAAACCCCTTCAATTGTTTAAAAACACTGCAGCCCAATTCTGCACAAGTGGAATAAAACATGTCTGCAAGTTCTGTCTGGCACACGGAACTCATTTATAAGGTCTGGTGTAAGCAGTCTTCCTGTCACTCAGCTTGGGGGGTTGACTTGGCTGCTTGCCCCCTCCCGCCTTGGCCACTGCTGGTAGCCAAGTGATTTCTGGATGTCTGATTGCTCCCCCACCCTCAGCTCCACAGCAGCCAGGATGTGGACGAACTCCTGGCAGAAACCCAGAAGGCCCAGAACCTCCTCGACCACGTGCAAGCCCTGTGCCACAGCAGCCCCTGTGAGATGCTCACCTGCACCATGGAAGAGGTAGGCAGTGTGAGTGTTGACTTCTCCCAGAGGCACTCAGCTGGCAGTGTGAGTGTTGCTTCTCCCAGAGGCACTCAGCTGGCCTCCCTCCAGCCCCCTTTCTCACCCATTTCAGAGGGCAGAGCTGCCGAAGCCCCTCACTTCCTGAATGTAAAACAAGGGAAGACCCACCTCTGTTGTACCCCCAGAGCTCTGAGTTGGGTGGGCTGGATGGGTCGACGACCATGGTGCCAGAAGGATCCTGGGGAATTTTCTAACTGAAAAATGTGTTTCAGAGAAGAACCAGGGTGTTCCTGCCACCTCTCCATCCTGCCCCTCAGTTAGGAGAATGATGAAAACCTCAACTGTACAGAATAGGCTGTCTTGAGAGTTGCTCCCACCCAGGCACCTCACTTAGGGCAAACATCCCTGCTTATTGACTTGGCTCACTCAACATCAGCAGAATATCAGCCAGTGCTGTTTATACCACACAGAAAACTCAACTGTGGGCTGGGCACAGTGGCTCATGACTATAATACTAGCACTTTGGGAGGCCGAGATGGAAGGATCGCTTGAGATCAGGAGTTTGAAACCAGCCTGGGCAACATAGTGAAATCATGTCGCTATAAATTTTTTTTTTTTTTTTTAATTAGCCAGGCACCACAGTGCACCTTAAGTCCTAGCTACTTGGAAGGCTGAGGTGGGAGGATGGCTTGAATCCAGGAGTTGGAGGCTTCAGTGAGCTATGATCTTGCCACTATTCTCCAGCCTGGGCAACAGAGAGAGAGACCCTGCCTCTAAAAAAAAAAAAGAGAAAAGAAAAGAAAACTTAGCTGTGGATTGAAGAGAACTGAGAATGCATTGATAGCTTCATTGAATGAAGGTATGGATTGTGAGGTACCAGCATTTTGACCTGGCTGTAGTGAAAGAAACACAGCACCGAGAGACTGGGACCCTACGTTTTAGTTCTAGCTCTTATACAGATTTTCTATAAATAATAGCAATAGGTATCATAATTATAATAATTTTCATTTACTAAAGGTTCATTATAAGATAGGCACAATGTTTAATTCTTAAATGCTTTATCTTAACAACAGTCTGAGGTAAGCATATTACTACTTTTTACAGACGAGGAAACTGAAGTTAAGAGGTTACATAACTTGCCTGCCATCACAGAGCTAGAAATAGATTGAGTTTGGATTGAACCCAGGTCTGACTAATGCCAAAACCTTGCCAGAGTTTCCCAAAATGAAGTGCATGTACTACTTGTGGCTTGCCAGATGATTTTAGTTACATGGATTAATATACTTTTTAAATGTTAGCTATTTAAAACTACCTAATTATGGTCAGGATAGATCTTCTTTCTAAAGTTATGTATGAAAGGAAGTAAATTTTAAAAATTAAGGTAAAATTAATAATTTAAAAGCTTTAATGTTACATGCTCAATTTTTAGAAAAAAGTAATAATAATACAGTTGTACACAGATATAGCAAAATTCATGAAGACAGTACTCAAATGTCTGAAGTTTGGGAACTGCGGTTCATGTTTTACTTAGACGCTAGCTATATAATTTAATCTCTCAGAACCTCCGTTTTTCACTTTATAAATGTGGGCAAGGGACGGCTGGGCCAGATGAGGCCTCCCTAAATGATTAGGTGCAGAGTTTTAGTTCTCAGAAACCCACAGAGGGGCGCCCTGTCATCTTGGAGTCTGCGGCGCTGATCTTCATGGTAAGATAGGGGAGGAGATGAGGAGGATGGGCGAAGGAAAGAGGAAGCGAGTTGCCGTGTGGTCTCTCTTCCCCTGCAAATTCCAGAAATCTCCAGAGAAGGGGATGGGAAAACCGCCTTTAATTTACCAGGAATGTTTTAAGATGCTCCACTTGATGGAATGGGATGGGTAGGGGAGATTAAGAACTTTTCAGCTCTAAGACATCAGTATGGTTGGGAACGTACCCACTTTGTTGGAGTGTCTTCCTGAGGAATTCCTCACATTCGGATTCCAATATACCTTTATCAAGTTATTCCTACCTCAACAGCCTTCGTGTTAGTCGAAACCAGGTTTTATGGTGAGGGGTTAAGTCGGGGTAAGAAAAAGAATATTTCTATGAATTTGATAGAGTAACCCTTGCATGCTGTCTTCATTAAAGTGTGGTTGAGCTTCTTTCTAAAACATACCCAGAGAATGGATGCATCCAATAACGATAACCATAAATTTTTTTTAAAAAGACATCATTATGTAATGAGCGTTTTCTAATTTAATTCAGATTTCTACAGAGATTGCAAAAGGGCCACTCACAAACCTCTTGCCTAAACCCCCAAAGCATGACTCTCCTCTCACCATTGAATTTCCAAACTTGGACAAGACGTCTGTAGAATGGCTCAAGGTCAATGGTCTGAAAGGTAAATCCCCAAAGAGGGCAACCCAGGAAACAGATTAACTCAAAGTCTTGAGCCCTTTGGGGCTTCCTGGGCAGTGCCTCCAACCCCACTATTTATTTTTTCAGCCAAGAAATTAAGCCTTTATCAGGTTCTGGCACCCAATGCGTTCTCTCCTGTAGAGGAATTTGTGCCTATTCTCCAGAAAACGGTATCATCAACTGTCCATGAGGTAATTCAAATCAGAGTTCTTCCCAGTGCCTCACAGAGGAGCTCCTTTGTGACTTTTCCCACCTTCTTAAATGTTCTGGCAACAAGAGTCACCTGGCAGACTCCAAGAGGGTGGACCTGAGGGCCTGGAGTGGGGTGCAGCTTTTCCACCCAGGGCTCTAGAACACTCATCAGATCTGTTAGAACTGCTGTTGTTCAAAGATCTGAAAATGGAACTTGGGAGATGGGGCAAGAGGGAACATATTAGGCACTGCCGTGACCGTCTACATGAAGGTTTCTCCTTCGCACTCAGCTAAGATAGACTTGCTCTCTCTATATCCTCTCTGTCCCTTACATGAACTTCTACTGTTACTCCCATGTGTTCATGCATGTATTTATTAAGTCTAAATCTCCATCCAGTATGAAGAGGAAAAAAAATCTCTTCTCCAACTCTCCATCCCCAATGTTTAGTACAGCAAACAATCAATACGTGTTTACTGGATGGCTGAGTGGGTGGTAGTTGGAAAGATGGAAAGAAGGAAAAGAATGATGGATAGGTGGGTGGATGGAAATGTGAATGAATGAATGGAAACATGGATGGATGGATGGATGGATGGATGGATGGAACTGTGAACAGATGGAAGGGAAAAATGGAAGGATGGAATAAAGAAAAAATGAAAGGATGAAAGTAAAAATTAAAATAAGGCTGAAAGAGGCCGGGCATGGTGGCTCATGCCTATAATCCCAACACTTTGGAAGGCCAAGGCAGGCAGATTGCTTGAGCCCAGGAGTTCGAGACCAGCCTGGGTAATGTAGCGCAACCTTGTCTCTACAAAAAAAATCAAGAAATTAGTCAGGCATGGTGGCGCAGGACTGTAGTCCCAGTTATTCAGGGGCCTGAGATGGAAGAATCGCCTGAGCCCAAGAGGTCAAGGCTGCCATGAACTGCACTCCAGCCTAGGCCACAGAGTGAGACTCCAACTCAAAAAAATAAAAACAAAAAATAAAATAAGGCTGGAGAAATGAAAGGAAGGAATAATAAGTGAGTAGAAACAGTGGAAAGATGGGAGAATGAAAGGAAAGAGGCATGAGGGATTTATAGTTCTCGCAGTGAATGGATGAAGATGAGGTGGATGGAGTGATGGTTAGGGAGATAGATATGATGACTTGGTGGAGGATGAACACTTTGAATTTTCAAAGTGTACATGAAGTCCTGACTGGGTTCCCAAACCTAAGAAATCATGGCCAGTATGTCTTAAGGTCACCAACTCCGTTATTACCAAAACGCTCCAACTGTATCTTAATGACTCTGATGCTCAGAAGAGCCTCCTAGGAAGGCAACCTGCTTGCTGTCAGGTGTCGCTTACTCAGGGGACCATTCTCTGCTGCCAGCCCCAGATGAAGCAATGACCTGGTGAGAGGGATTGGGTAGGGAGGGCAGTCCGACTTCAGATACCTTCAGAGCCCATTTCCCTCTTGTGCATCTTCCTAGGAGAACCCAGTACCCAAATTAAACTTAAAATCCTTTTCCACACATGCGTCTGTTCACTTGCTCCCCCTCCTGCTCATGCCGGAGTGCAGAAGGCAATGGTACAATTCGAATGGCACGACGGGACAGTGAAGAACATTCATGTGGACCCACCCTTCCTCTATGAGTACCAGGTCAGTGATGGGTCCAATCTGTTAGAATATGGGATATAGGAAGTGGGGACAGGAGGAAGGTGCCATGGGCTGTGCAGACACCAAGCCATTGTCCCTCTACAGGCCTCTCTGGAACTTTCTTCTCCCACCTCCCCAGGCAGGGACCTAGATGCCTCAAACAAAAGTTTCTCATCTTCTGGGGCATGATCTACTTCCTTCCCATTTGACACAATGAAATACTTTGTCTCTTCCCTTCCTGGTCTTGTGGCAGATTTGTTTTTCATTTAGTAGAATGGCTACACTGCCTTGACACCCAGGGGCTTGACAAGCCATTCCCAGAAGCCAACTGGAGTACTCCCACTTCCCCCAAGACCCCTTAATTGCCCATTCTTTGAGCAGTCACTCATGGTGGCCTGTGCTTTTGCAGAAACAACTCAACAGAGCTATGCGAATGTATGAGAGGCGGATTGAGTGGCTCTCCCTGGCCAGCAGGAGAATCTGGGGCACTGTCTGTGAAAAAAGGTACATTTCCCCAAGCAATGCTTTTGTCCTTCATGGGTCTGGTGTGTGACTCAGCATCTACCCAACTCATGAATTTCCCACTGGTGGCATCAGAAGCCATCACTTAGATTAGGGATCAACAATCTCTCAGCTGAACCCTAAAAGAAAGAAAAGTCACCACCACCATCATTGACATCAATAATAACACTCAGGATTCTTGCAGTTAAAAAGCAACAGAGTCGGGCTCGGTGGCTCAGCCTATAATCCCGCACCTTTGGGAGGCTGAGGTGAGTGGATTGCCTGAGCCCGTGGGTTCAAGACCCGCCTGGGCAGCGAGACCTCATCTCTACAATAAATCAAAAAATCAGGGTGTGGTAGCGCACGCCTGTAGTTCCGGCTACTTGGAAGGCTGAAGCAGAAGGATCGCCGGAGCCCAGCAGGTCAAGGCTGCGGTGGCAGGGAGCGGCCACTACACGCCAGTCTGGGCAACAGAGTGAGACTCCAACTCAAAAAAAAAAAAAAAAGCAACAGATACTACATGCAAATTGACTTAACCAAAGCAAGGAAGTCTGATTAAGATCACTGAAAATTCTAGAATAGATTTGATATCTGTCTTCAGGCATGGATGAATCCAGAGGCTCATTCATGCCACTTCCACCTCTCAGCTTTGCTTTCTTCTCTGTTGGCTTTATTTCCAGGTGGGCTTTCCTCTCCTGAAGCTCTGGTCTTGACCTTCCACCAGCCTAGCACTCCCAGGGCTTGGGGCATCAGCCCATCCACATGCCATTTGCCCTGGTCAGGGAGGTGTGATGTTCTGATTATCTGGGGTCAAATGCCCACCCTTGAGGCTTGGAGTGGGGTCAGCTTCACCCACCTCTATCAGCCTTTGATAGAGGCAAAGATGATTCCCAAAGGAAAATCAGGGTGCTGTTGCCAGGATAATGGAAGCTAAGGAAGGAGAAATGATAGGTATCCATGATAGCCATTATTAGCTTTTCTTATCTTATTTGATGCATTGCCATTTACAAAGTATTATACATTGTAATACTATACATCTATTATATAATTTAAATCTTTTAAAAAAATTTTTGTAGAGATGGGGGTCTCGAACTCTTGGTCTCTAGAGAGTCTCCCACCTGGACCTCCCAAAGCACTGGGATTATACACATGAGCCACCACATTGACCTAATTTAATTCTAGAATCAATCCTGTGAGGAGTCTTATTATAAATAGGTCAGAGAGGGTTTTTTGATTTTGGGGGGTTTTTTTTTTTGAGTCGGAGTCTCACTCCGATGCCCAGGCTGGAGTGCAGTGGCACGCTCACAGCCACCCCAGCATTGACTTGCTGGCCTCAGGTGATCCTTCCACCTCAGCCTTCCAAGTAGCTGAAACTACAAGTGCATGCTACCATGCCCGGCTAATTTTTTTTTTCTTGTAGAGATGAGGTCTCGCTAAGTTGCCCAGGCTGTTCTTGAACCCATGAGCTCAGGCAATCCCCTTACCTTGGCCTCCCAAAGTGCTGGGATTGCAGGCTGGAGCCACTGTGTGCCACCGATCAGAGAGGTTTTGTGACTTGCCTAAGGCCACAGAGCTGATAGGAAGAGGAACTTGAACCAAGGTCTTCTGACTCTAAATCCAGTGGATTTTTTTTTTTTTTTGCTATCCATAGTTGTCTCAAGATGAGAATTAGGGGATGAGGTGTGAATATAAGATTCGAAGTAGTAAAAAGAGAGAAAGACCAGATAGGAATAGAGATTCTGAAAACAGAGAGAGAACAAATAAAAAGATAAAAACATTTCCCAAGAGGCCCAGACACACCTAATTCCTCATCTTACTTGCTCACCAGGTTTCTGTTTTCCCTCAAAGACCTCAACCTATAAAAATATTGAATGCTGATTCTTTAAAACAAAGAAATTTACAAAAACCATGATATGAAGCCCTGCCTCTTAATCCATCTCCACCATGAGACTTTATTTCATCAAAGAATTTCCTGGGAGAGAACATTCTGTGACCTCCTTAAGCTACCGTTGTAACCCACCTCTGTTGACCTCAAACCACAGAGAAGATTTTGGCTAGCCATGAATTTGGCATGCAGAATTCTCCTGGAAAAAACTTTAAATAGTAAAATGGAACACAATAAACATTATCTGAGAGATTCTGTTCTCCTCTTAAAGCTTCTGTTTCCTTTTAGGGTGGTTGTGCTGCTCGATATCTCTGCGACCAATTCCATGTACATTATTCATATTCAGCACTCCCTGCGGCTGCTGCTGGAGGAGCAGCTGTCCAACAAGGACTCCTTCAATCTCATCGCGTAGGTCCCTCCCAGCCTCTGGGGGCGAGGGTGGGTGGTGTGTGTCTTGGATGCATCACTGGGCTGAGGCTTCCGGAGGCAGCTGGGTGACAGATACTGACGTGAGGAGCACCCGGCGTCCTAAGATGGCCATCGGTTTATCTGATGTGGGTGATCTTGTTTGGGAAACTAAATAATTAAGTGGCTGTGGGACTGTCCCACTGGGGCGGAGGTGATAAGTGGCCCCAAAACACACTGGTTGATCAACCAGGATAAAGTAATCCAGTCCATTGCCCTATTTGGCCTCCAGGCTGATAAACACACATGAGAAAGTAAGGGCCCGAGCCATACCCTGGGCTTAGTCCTCAGCCCGGTTCTAGCAAGCCATGCAGTTGATTTACTTAGTTTTTTATTTAGATTCAAGGGTATATGTTCAGGCTGGCTACCTAGGAATATTGCATGGTGGTGAGACTTGGGCTTCAGTTGAGCCCCTTACCCAGGCGGTAGACATGGTACCCAGTGGGTAGTTTTCAGTCCTTAATCTCCATCACTTACCCCCATTTAGGAGTGCCCCAGTGTCTGTTGTTCCCATTTTTGTGCCCTTGTGCATAGCAAGTCACACTGTTCTAAACATTTAGGATTCCAATTCTAAAGTTAAATACAAATTATATATATAAATGTAAATGTTATATAAATAAATACTATGCAATTTTTAGAGCTGCATAGTTTGAAAAATTACATATGGCATATATAGTTAAAATTTTTAACACATAGTTTGAAATTTTTAGTATATTATATATAATTTTAAATTTATATATTATATCTAATTATATATATCTTTAAATTGGAAAACCATATATAATTTAAAAAAAATTTTTTTAGCCAGGCTCAGTGGCTCAGCCTGTAATCCCGCGCCTTTGGGAGGCTGAGGTAAATGGATTGCCTGAGCCCGGGGGTTCGAGACCCGCCTGGGCAGCGAGACCTCATCTCTACAATAAATCAAAAAATCAGCCGGGCTTGGTAGCGCATGCCTGTAATTCCGGCTACTCGGAAGGCTGAGGGGGAAGGATCACTGGAGCCCAGCAGGCGAGGCTGCGGTGGCCGGAAGCGGCCACTGCACTCCAACCTGGGCGACCGAGTGAGACTCCAACTTTTTTTTGAGTTGGAGTCTCACTCAGTTGCCCAGGCTGGAGTGCAGTGGCATGCTCACGGCTACTGCGGCTTCAACCTCCTGGGCTCAGGTAATCCGTCTGCCTCAGCCTTACAAGTAGCTGGAATTACAGACATGCGCCACCGTTCCCAGCTAATTTTTTGATTTATTGTAGAGATGAGGTTTCACCAATTGCCCAGGCTGGTTTCGAACCTGTGGGCTCAGGGAATTCTCTCACCTCAGCCTCCCAAAGTGCTGGGATTATAAGTATGAATCATCATGCCTGGCCAGTTTTTAAAATTTCATGCCATTTTAACTAATTAGGGAAGACACAGAGAAAAGGAATCCACTTGAAGTATACATTTTTACACAATCTCACACCAAATAGGACATTTTCTAAATTGATTATATCAGTAGTTAATATTAGATAGTATTCTGTACCAAAGTCTAATAAATTTTACAGAAAAAAATGTTTAGAGAAACATTTTAGGTAATACATTTTGTTCATTTGTCTATCCATTCTTTCATCCAACCAAGTTAGTTTCATCAACAACCTGCCATGTACCAGTCATGGTGCCAGGCACTGAGGATATAGACATGAATACACATAATACCTGACCTCAAGGGACTTATAGCCTACTACTAAGTGGGAGATGGACATGTTAAAAAATAATTGTTATTAGTGTTTTCTATAGAAATACACAAAGGTAGGATATGGGACTGTGATATATCAATGGCAGGATCAGTCCCCTCCACCTGGATAGAGTATGTCAGGAAATCTTCATGGAGGAAGTGCCCCTTTAACTGAGTCTTGACAGATGAGTAGGTGTTTGTCTAACATCTGGGAATGGTGGGGCAATGGGGAGAAAAGACACTCAGGGAGAGGGGACAGTGTGAGCAGAGGCACAGAGGTGTAAGGGAGGATGGAACTTTGGGGGACCATCAGGTAATTCAATATGGATATGGGGGTGAGAGAGAGATGACGTATGACAGAAACACCAGTTGGTGGCAATTTATAGAGACTGTGCTCAGGAGTTTCCTATACTATGGGCTATGTAGGCGTTGAAAGATTTTAAGCAAGGTAATAATAATATGATCAGGTTTACATGTTCCAGTGCTCCAGCAGTGATGACAAGGATGAATTAAAGGGCTGTCATGCTGGAGGAAAGGAGACCAGTTTGATGTCTGCGAGAGTATGCCCTGTTGTTGAGTAGGCTTGAGCCAAGGCTGTGGGAATGGAAGAAAGGAATGCTTGAGAGAGGTGTCAGGTAGCTGGAATCTACAGGATGTAGCCTCTGGCTGTCGAGGATGAGAGAATGGTGAAGAAAGGATGATGTCCCAAGGAGAGCAGATCCTTGAAGGGAAAGATGGTTTTAAACATGTAGAGTTGGAGATTCTCAAGAGTTTGGATATCCCTCAAAAGGAGATACCCTCTCAGGGGCTCCAGTGAGGAGTTCTAGCCAAGAAATAAGGGGTGTGGAGCCATCAGCATTTTGGTTATATGATTGGAAAAATGGCACTACATGAATTGCACCTGTGGAGATGTGAAGGGAAGAGATAAGACAACAGAAGACAGCAACTGGGAGACACCAGTATTTGGAGGGTGGCAAAGGAAGAGAAACCACCAAAGAAACACAGGAAAGGAGCCACCAAAGGTGGCAGGACAACGAGGAGAAAATGGTGTTGTGATATCAAAGGGAAGAGGCTTTTAAAGAGAAACAGTCAGATTCTGCAGAAGCAAAGAAGAAAGGGGAAGAATGAAGAAATTCATTGCATTTGGTGATAGAGCTCACTGATATGAAAAAAGAAGTTTTGGAGTTTTTTTTGCAATTCAGATTGGCAAGGAGTTAAAAGATTGATAACACCCAATGCTGGTGATACGAGGAAAAGGGTGCTCTAGGAAACTGTTGGTGGGAGTATAATTGGGTATAGCTCTCTGTATTAAATTTTTTTAAATGTATATTCTTTTATCTTTTAGAAACAGGGTCTCACTATGTTGCCCAGGTTGGCCTCAAATTCCTGAGTTCAAGTGAGCCTCCTGCCTCAGCCTTCCAAGTAGCTAGGAATTTAGGCATGAGCCACTGTGCCATTCTAAGTGTACATATATTTGTCCCTTCAATTAAATCTTTATGAAGTTTGGTGTTGCATGCCCTGTAGTCCCAGCTACTTAGGAGGCTGAAGCAGGAGGATCAGGAGGTCATGTCTGTGAATAGCCACTGTCCTCCAGCCTGGGCAGCATAGTAAGACCCTGTTTCTAAAAGACACTTGTCTCAAAATTTTTTAAAGAAACAACCTTTATAAATCATCCTAAGGAAATACTAGGATGAGTGTGCAAAAATAACTCAATAGGGATGTTCCATGCAGAGTTATGATAGAGGATAAAACTGAAAATAAATGGAATGACCATTAAAAGCACATTGGTGAAGTAATCCTGACAGCAGAATATTATGCAGCCATTCAAAAGAATGAAGGAGATTCATGTGACTGTGTATATAGAAAAATGTCTTCTGTAAGTCCAAAGAGATGGAATAAGCAGGTTATCAATAGTGCATATTGTATAATTCCATTTCTGTAAATGTGTATTTACCTATGAATTTTTTTTTAAACCCAAGAGAATATAGGGCACAGAGTTAACAGAAACTGGGGGAGGAGAGGAATAAAACTGGAGGAATTTTCACTTTCTGTTTATTGTTGGAATTTTTATTCAACAACAATAGAGGATATATTATCCAACTACAACAGGGATATTTCCACTGGAGGGGGAACAGAGGTCAGTGTTAACATTGGCCAGGAAACCTCCCAGGGTGGATGCTTGGCTACAGTGGGCTGGGGGAGGGGGTAGCATGGTACACTGTTTTCCCAGGGAGCTTGTTCATCAAGGGAGAAGAGGAAAGTGAGAGAAGCTGCTGGTAAAGTAGCTTCCCAGGGGAAGGAGGAAGTTATTGTCAAGGATGGAGAGGCTGAAACCTGTAGAGAGGCGAAGGGGCGATGGAAGTGGAGAGAAGTTGGGAATGTGTGGATGTGGGGCGGAACTGTAGGGCAGAGTCTCAGGAGAGATTGATGCTGATGAGGTCAAGGGCCCAGGGGAAGGAATTCATCTTGAACTAGAGAAGGGGACACCTTCTTCTTGATAAAGGGGATAAATCCTTTTTTCAAAGGATCTTAAATTCTGTCTTATGGGGAAATGAGATGATGTGCTTTTTTTCTTTTTTTGAGTTGGAGGCTTACTCTGACACCCAAGCTGGGGTGCAGTAACACCAACATGGCGACCTCCTAGGCTCAGGTGATCCTTCTACCTCAGCCTCCCAAGTAGCTTGGGCTATAGGCATGTGCCACCATGCCTGGCTAATTTTGTGTATTTTTTTTGTAGAGATGAGGTCTGGCTGTGTTGCCTAGGCTGGTCTCAAACTCCTGGGCTCGAGCAATCCTCTTGCCCCAGTCTCTCAAAGTGCTGGGATTATAGGCATGAGCCACTGCATCTGGCCTGTTTTTTTTATATTAGTTAATTTTGTTTTAGAGACAAGGACTCGCTCTGTCACCCTGGATGGAGTGCAGTGACACAATCATAGCTCACGGTAATCTCAAATTTCTGGGCTCAAGTGATCCTCCTACCTCAGCCTCCGAGTATCTAAGTATAAGCGCACACCACCACGCCCAGCCAATGTATAGTTTTTAAAAAAATAGAACTATAGTATGGATAGAAAAGGGAAACGTGCTGTTAGGGGAAGCCATGCTAAGGGAGTTTAAAAAGGGGGCAACATACTGTAGCTCAATGTTTCAGAAAAGAAGCTGACCAAAGCTGGCCTTTGTTCTTGTCTCAGCTGAAACATGCTGGGTCGTGTCATGACCAGCAAGGAAACCTCGTGGCTAAGATTTTGGGGGTGTCATTAGAATTTGGCTCCCTTTAAAGCCTGGGGCACCCAAAGAGCTGAACTGCAGCGTGAACATACCCCCTGCCTAAGAACACGCCCTCTTTGCATCTTCAAAGGTTTGGAAGCACAATTGAAAGCTGGAGGCCTGAGATGGTTCCCATGACCCACGACAATTTACAGAGTGCCTGGCGGTAGGTGACAGGTGGAGACTTCGCACTGCTGTGTCTGAGGGAAGCCTGGGAGAGTTTTTTCTCCATCCCCCTCTCCACCAGGAAGCTGCTGTCTAGAGTTTCTCCCCTTGAACAGCCACAGGAACAGCTGCCTTTTGTTCACTGCCCTCCTGCTCTGGGAGGGGGCCTCCCTCAGCATTGCTGTCCCTGCCTCCCCAGGTGGGCCCTGAGCCTGCGGTGTCGGGGCAGCAGAAACGTCCTCAGTGCCCTGCGGAAGGCTGTGGAAGTGGACTTCAAGGACAAAGACAAACACCAGTCGCAGGGCATCTACCTCTTCACGGGGGGCATTCCTGACCAGGACACGGTAGGTAGGCCGCATCCTGGACGTCCATTATTCTTCGTGACTCTATCCATCTTCCTCCAGGTGGATGCTCCATGACTGTTTCTCCAGCGTGATCCTCTAAACCAGACTTTAATGTGCAGACTAGCACCTGGGGATGATGTTAAAATGCAGACCCTGGCTGGGCTCGGTGTCTCAGCCTATAATTCCAGCCTTTTGGGAGGCCAAGGCACATGGATTGTCTGAACCTGCTGGTTGGAGACCAGCCCGAGCAAATTGGCGAGACCTTGTCTCTACAATAAATTTTTTTAAAAATTAGCCGGGCATGGTAGCATGCGCCTGTAGTTCTGGCTACTTGGAAGGCTGAGACGGAAAGATCGCAGGAGCCCAGCAGGTCAACTCTGGGGTGGCCATGAACATGCCACTGCACTCCAGCCTGGGCAACGGCGTGAGACACCAACTCAAAAAAAAAAAAAAAGCAGATCCTGACCAGGCATGGTGGCTCATGCCTATAATCCCAGCACTTTGGAAGAAACCTCATGAGGGAGTGTCGCTTGAGCCCAGGAGTTTGAGACCAGCCTGGGCAACATAGTGAGACCTCATTACTACAAAAAAATTTTTTTAATTAGCTGAGCATTGTGGTGTGTGCCTGTAGTCCCAGCTACTTGGGAGGTTAGAACAGAAGGATCCCCTGAACCCAGGAGATCAGGCTATGGTGAGCCGGGATCATGCCACTGCACTCCAGGCCGAGTGACAGAGTGAGACCTTGACTCAAAAAAAAAAAACAACAGTGCAGATCCTGGTGCAGCAATTCCAGGGTGGGGCCTGAGAGTTTGCATTTCTAATAGGCTCCCAGGAAATGTCAGATGCTGCTGGTCTAAGACCACAGTTGGTTTAAACAGGCTCTAGGGTCCAGCTCCCCAGCTACACTCAATTAAGATGTTGAAATTGTGACCCAGGCTCACCTCTTTCTATCTCTGGTGCCAAGTACCAGGCACACAGTAGGCCCTCCAGAAAGATAATTAGGCTGGACAGACCAGAGTCCAGTCGCTTCAAGGCCCTCAGCTCTGCCCCTTCCTGCCTTCTCTTCCCCTGCAGCCCATGCTCAGTGCCTACATGGCCGAGGCCTGTGGGGGCTGCGACCTCCAACTGCATGTGTGTCTCTTCTACGTGGGTGAGCCACAGATGGACACCACACCCCCTGCCTGCTATGCCAGCCGCACGGACACAGCCACTGCCTACAGGGAGGTCACACGGGCTGCTGGTGGCCGCTTCCATTGGTTTGGAGACACAGGTGTGTGAGTGTTGCCAGGTCCCTTCACCTCTTTATGTCCAGACTGTTGTCTCAGCACCAATATCGCTCTCTTATGTCATAGATGTATTCCAGAAAAGTGGCATTTTTTAAATGTAAACCTACGGTTTTTTGGAGATGGGTAGTAGTGATGGTTGCACAACAATGTGAATGTACTTAATGCTACTGAATATATACTTTAAAATGATTAAAATAGGCTAAGATGGCTCATGCCTATAATCCCAACACTTTGGAAGGCCGAGGCAGGAGGAATGCTTGAGTCCAGGTGTTTGAGACTAGCTTAGACAACGTAGTGAGACCCCGTCTCTACAAAAGTTCGAAAAAATTAACCAGGTGTGGTGGTGCACATCTGTGGCCCTAGCTACCCAGTAGACTGAGGCAGAAGGATCACCAGAGCCTAAGATAGGAGGTTGAGGCTGTGGTGAGCCATGATCATGCCACTGCACTCCAGCCTGGGCAACAGAGTGAGACCCTGACTCAAAACAAAACAAAACAAAAATGATTAAAATAGTAAATTTTATGTTATGTATATTCTACTGCAGTATTTTTTAAGTGTTTTTAAAAATAAAACTTTCAAAGTATTTTAAAATGTCAGCCAGGAAGGTACCCTAAAGTTCCCTTAGATCAATGTTTCCCACTGGATAGTAAATCCACAGCAGGTGACTGGAAAGATGGTTGTAAATGGTTCACGAAGCAACATTTTAAAAAAAATTGTGATAGTTACATGCTTATTCTAACATATATTAGAAAAATGCTGGCTTTCTATGGTCAGCACTGACATACATTTTTCTGTTTTAAATATACTTTTAAGTAGACAAAAAATGAATGACTTAAAAATATGTATGTGAATAATGGTTCAGGTGGCATGCAGACAAGGCAGAAACCATGACAGTGAAATGAGCGTGATTGAAGCTGAGGCATACTGTTGCACTCCAGCATCCCTGACTCACAGATGAAAAAGTGACTCCCAGATGTGGTTACAAAGTTCATGTCTAGAACTATGGGGTCCTGTTTCCCAGCTCTTTCTTTTATGAAAAGCACTGGGCAGCATGCTCTTTTTAAGTTACCATTGGTGATTCTCACTAATAATAGCAAACACTTATAGAACAGCTATTATATGCCAGGCAGTTCTAAACAGTGTACGTATATAGGATGAGTATACCTTATCCAAAATGCTTGAGACCAGAAGTGATTCAGATTTCAGAGGAACATCTGCACCTAACCTACTTTTCTTATAGGTGAGCCCCAGACCCACTGTTGATGCCTATCCCCTTCACTACCTCAGCTCAAGTCACCTACACTTGTCCTTCATGCATCCAGATGTGGACACTTGCCAGGGGCACACCCCGTTCCCCATGTGCTTTGTTTCCAGGCATTTATGAGAGCGATGACATCAGCACCATCAAATCCGAGATGGAAAAGGCTTTCAACTACTCCCAAAAGGTACGCCTCGGACATGGGCCAGGTGACTACACTGGTTTCTATATTCACTTCCTGGGGTTGCCATAGCAGGTTAACACATTGGGTGGTTTATGACAATAGTAATTTATTCTCACACCCTTCCAGAGGCTAGAAGTCTGATATCAATGTGTCAGAAGGGTCATGCTTCTTCTGAAGGCTCTGGGTAGAATAGAATCCTTCCCTGCCTGTTCCTAGATTTTCGTGGTACCTGGTGTTTTTTGTTTGATTTTAATTGCACTGGCTGCTCTTTTAAAATGGCAAGGAAGACTTTATTGAAGACTGTTCCAATAAAAGAGAGCAACTGAACTAAATTCCGGATCATAGCAAAGATAGTTGGGGATTCATAGCAGAGTCAGGAAATGGAAAATTACTACGATAACTTGATTAGCTCTCATGAGAAGGGGGATTGCTGCTAAAGAGAGGCCAAGGACTTAGATATCAAGGATGGGAGATGAAGAACTTGCTTGGATATCAAGGATGGGGAGGTTGCACTAAACTGACTTAGTGATTCTTTGCCAGCACTGGGTTCAGTAGGCTTGGGTTGAGGTTCAGATGAGTATGACTCAAGTTCGGTCAAAGAAGGAGTCCTTGTCACTGGCATTCCTTGACTTACGGCAGCATAACTCCAGTCTGTGCCTCTGTCTTCCCTGTGTGTGTGTTTATATCTCTTCTCCTCTTACAGGGATAACAGTTATAAGTAAGGGTGCACCCTACTCTAGTATGACCTTATCCTAACTTACATCTTAGATCTGCAAAGACCCCATTTCCAAGTAAGATCACATTCATGGGTCCTGGGGGTTCCACGTTCTGCTAATTTTTAAAAATTCCACACCCTGCTATTAAAAATATATTTTTTATAGTGACTGTCACCTATAATCCCAGCACTTTGGGAAGCTGAGGTGGGAGGGTGCTTGAGCCCAGGAGTTCAAGATCAGCCTGGACAACATAGCAAGGCCTCATCTCTACAAAAATATTTAAAGATTAGCTGGGCATAATGGTACGTGCCTGTAGTCCCAGTTACTTAGGAGGTTGAGGGAAAGGATTGCCTGAGCCCAGGAAGTCGAGGCTGTGGTCAGCTGTGATCGTGCCATGGCACTCCAGCCTGGGTGACAGAGTGAGACTGTGACTCTAAATAAATAAATAAAATGCTTTTTTTTTTTTGAGTTGGAGTCTCACTCTGTCACCCAGACTGGAGTGCGGTGGCCGCTCCCGGCCACCACAGCCTCGACCTGCTGGGCTCCAGAGATCCTTCCACCTCAGCCTTCCGAGTAGCTGGAATTACAGGCACACGCTACCACGCCCGGCTGATTTTTTGATTTATTGTAGAGATGAGGTCTCGCTGCCCAGGCGGGTCTCGAACCCACGGGCTCAGGCAATCCACTCACCTCAGCCTCCCAAAGGCGCGGGATTACAGGCTGAGCCACCGAGCCCAGCAAATAAAATGCTTTGTGTGTGTGTGTGTGGAGACAGGATCTCACAATGCTGTCCAGGCTGCTCTCAAACTCCTGGCCTCAAGCAAGATTCCTCCCTCGGCCTTCCAAAGTGCTGAGATTATAGACATGAGCCATCATGCCTGGTCCCTTTAGTGCTTTTAAAGACCCTTTCTCCTCAGGTGCACATCAGCTTCATTTCCTCTTCTGATAAACTCATGCACAAGATATTAATAGGCAATAGTGGCTTAATCCACCCTTCCATAGGATGCTTATTTACATTTGAATGGTGTCTCTTAGTGCTCTGAGACTAATGACTGGAGTACCAGTTGGGCAGTTGAGAAAATTGTAGGCAAAAGGAACCGAGTATTACACCACTATTGTGTCAACATCTGGAGTGAACCCTGGAACAAAGTGAGCTGGCCAGCCCATGTGGAGACCTCGTGCCTAGTGGTGGAAGGAGCACTGGCTTTGGAACCAAACTCTCCTGGGTTTGAATGGAAGCTTCCCTACACGTTAGTAGTGTGGTCTTGGACAAGAACCTTAAACTCACAGAGCTTTGGTTTCCTCATCTGTAAAATGGGGTTAATAAGACAGCACCTACCCTATCAGCTTAGTTGGCATGATGTGTTGGCATGAGGGTTCCCTTTAGCTAGCCCAGTACCTGGTGCATCCCTGGCTCTCCATTCCTGGTACTTATTGTTGTTGTTAGGATTGATCCACAGTACTCAGTTCAGGAGATGCCAGGGGCTCCAGTGGACACTGTCCTTCCTGGTGTGTGTGTGTGTGTGTGTGTGTGTGTGTCCGTGTCTGTCTGTCCATCCACAGTGGCTGGAGTGCCACTAAACCTCCCAATGCCCCTTGCAGTGTGCCTTACTTGTGGCCTCCCTGAAGAACCATTCGAGAAAAGAACTGGAAAATGCAGCCCTCTTGAAAGAAAAGCCAAAGATGCTTCAGCAAAGAAGCCAACCCAAGAAACTCTGCTCTCCCAAGCCCACAGCCCCATCCATGGCCAGAATGGTTTGACTCTCCTTCCTAATAACACACAGAAGATTTTGTTTCCAGTTTGTCTCCTGGTCTTTCCTAGATCTTAAAGTGACTGGGCCCAGGTCCCTAGGCCCCAGGGGTGGGGGCAGAGTCTTCAGCGGTGAATGGACCATGGGTGCCTCTCACCCTGTCCTTCAGGAAAAATAATTCCTCTGGGGAGCCTGCCTGCCTGTCAGTTCTGGGGGGCTCCTCTGGTCTCCCCACTCTACCTTTGGTTCTGCCTGCCTATCCCAGCTCTGCTCTCTAAGCTGGTACTGAGGACCCCATGGAATTGGCACCCACCATTACATCTGATGGCTTATCCTGGAGGGGATCTCAGGGCAAAGGAATTTGGGTCTCTAAGGAGCCTGGGTCCCTAAGAGCCTGACGGGCCTGAGGGTGGGCCTGTGCCTACTAGGGGCTTATCCTCATTCACAGCCTGTCCTCAAATCTTGTCCTGCATCAAGTTCCCACCCAGGCCAGGCACAGTGGTTCATGCTTGTAACCTCAGTACTTTGGGAGGCCGAGACAGGAGGATCACTTCAGTCCAGGAGTTCAAAAGACCAACCTAGGCAATAGAGCAAGACCTCATCTCCACAAAAAATTAAAAAAATTAGCTGAGTGTGGTGGTGCACGCCTGTAGTCTCAGCTACTCAGGAAACTGAGGCAGGAGAATCACTTGAGCCCAGAAGTTGGAGCCTGCTGTGAGCTGTGATTGTGCCATGACCACAGCCTCAACTTCGTGGGCTCAGGCGATCCTTCCATCTCAGCCTCCTGGGCAACAGAGTGAGATCGCAACTCAAAATAAAATGCCCACTCAACCTTAGCAGTCAGAAGGGGCCTCTGAGGGAATACCTAGACTCAACTGTGCTTATGAACAGAAGGGGCAAGGAAACCTGTGAGCTCTTCAGCGTTTCACTGACTGACAGACCCTTGTGAACACAGCACATTTTCAAAATGAGGAAATCCATCCCAGACAGTACGTGACTTATTCCCAGGCAAAGAGTTCAGAGAACTCCACCAAGTTTCTGGAACCAGCCCAGGCATATCACCCTCTCCTGCCTTCCCAAATTCTGAGGTAAAGCCCTGGAATCTCAGGGTTTGCCTCTTGGACCTTCAGTGGTTCCTGAGCTGATTCAGTGTGAGGAGGCTGAGGCCATGCCGTGGCCTCTAGCAGGTCCTCTTAAAGCCAGGTTGGGGGCTTCCTGGAGTGGCAGCGTTCAGGCCTTCATCATAGCAGATCACCCAGAGGCCTCCTTAGTTGGCGCAGGACCCTGATGACTTTGTTGAACAATCACCACACTCCAGTTGTGCCTGGTAATGAAGAAACTCCTCCCTCAAAACTGAGGTGCCCAATAGGGCACAGAAGTTACCTGAATAGTCATGCTGGAGGTCCAGACATCCCAGTTCAGTAGGAAGAGGGGCAGACAACTGGTAAAGAAAATTCTAGCAAGTCTTAGCCCACTCTCTCGCTCTCTCATACCACAACACACACACACACACACACACACTTTTTCACCTCAAAACTCAGAGCCCCCTCTGAATCTGCAGCAGGAGATGGGCCAAATCCATTCCCTTAGGCTCCTCTCTACAAAAATTCTTGATGAGGCCGGGCTCGGTGGCTCAGCCTGTAATCCCAGCACTTCGGGAGGCCGAGGTGAGTGGATTGCCTGAGCCCGCGGATTCGAGACCCGCCTGGGCAACTTGATGAGACCTCATCTCTATAATAAATCAAAAATCAGCCAGGCGTGGTAGCGCACGCCTGTAGTTCTAGCTACTTGGAAGGCTGAGGAGGAAGGATCGCCGGAGCCCAGCAGGTAGAGGTTGCGGTGGCCAGGAGTGGCCATTGCACTCCAGTCTGCGTGACAGAGTGAGACTCCAACTCAAAAAAAAAAATTCTTGATGGACAGATTGGGGTTGGGGTGACTGGGGCACTGCCCGCCACAAGAACGGGCCTCTGATAGGAAAGGCAACCTGTTTTCTAGAATGTTAAAGATGACCCTGACAGAGAGAAGAGCCCCACCTTGAAACCTCTAAAAAGGCGTCTACTCAGCGGCAGAACGGGCATCTCACCAGGTAAGGCTTGGCTGTCATCAGGCAGGGTGGAGGGACAGCAGTGGCATGGCTGATGCATGGATTAATAGTGATACTAGCTAAAATGATCAATAATCGAGAGTCTTGATCACGTGCCAGCCTATCTGCTAAGATTGTCCTATTTAAAGCCCATGACAACCAATCCTGTGCAATAGGTCCTCTACCACTCTCTCAGTTGCCCATTTTACTGATGAAGGAACTCAGGATCAGGAGGTAAGTGTAATGTGCCGCTAGTCACAATAGGCCATCATGATTCTTATGAAAGTACTCAGCTCATAGAGTCTTAGACCATGCATCTTATTTCTAATGTCAAAGATATGGCAGAGTGGCTCAGAGCAGAGTTCTGGGGTCAGCAAGACCAGACTGGAATCGTTGCTGTACTTCTTTATATATACATATTTTAAAGATGTGGACATAATACAGGTAAAGTTTGGGCCTCCATTTGGTCCTCACTTTGCCTGGTTTGAGATCAGATACCCTTATTGATGTCATGTCCACTTATGAGTGAGAACATATGGTACTCTATTCTTTGTTTCTGTGATAGATAACCAGTGAAGTCCATATGTTTGTCCTTCTTTATGGTTGCATAATATTTCATTTGTGTGTATGTGCCACTTTTTTTTAAATCCAGTCCAGTTTCAATGGGCAGCACGGTTGGTTCCATGTTTTTGCCATTGTGAATAGTGCTGTGATAAACATGTGTGGGCAGGGATCTCATTGCTGTGCTTCTTAGTAATGAAGTCCTACTTACCTGTAAACTTGGGTCCGTGAGGATGAAATGAGACAGGGAATGCAAAGCACTGAGCACCATGCCTGGGAAATATCTGGACTGGATAAATGGTAGCTATAGCTATTACTGATCCAGGTGAGGCCAGAAGATCTGGAGTGGTGGCAAGAAGTGCCCCAAAGCCATCTCGAACTCCATTTCCTGGAATAGAGTATAACTGAATGGGAGACGTCTCTAAGCCAGTTTGGACAGCTCTATCACGTGAGCCCACAAGACCCAGCCAACAAGCCAAATGTCCTCTAGCTGCAGCCCAGCCAGGAAAAGAAGGAGCAGTAGAACGGAGGAGGAAGACCACGTCAAGGGAAGCAGAGACATCTCTCTCACTGTTCTACACAGAGATAGGGAATAATGTGGGTAAGTTGGAGACTATGTAGGTGTCCAGTTGTCCCAGGACATGAGCATCAATTCCTCTGGAGCAAGCCTGCCCTCTAACAACCCAGTTCTCCCAGCCCAGGGAAATTAACATGCCAAATCTTAACACCGGCTAGAGAGTGAGAAAAGTCAATATTGAGGCTGAGACTTCCCATGGTGCTTGGACACTTTGGCTGCATCCACTAGGGACAGTTTCCTTAGCTCTGAGGCAGACTGGGAAAGGGGTGGAGATGATCCCCCTAGGCCAGCCTGATTGACTGCTGTGAAATGGTACAGATTCCAGGGACAATTCATTGCTAGGTGGGAGGTCCCAGGCATCTTTCCCCATCCACCCAGCAGCCTACCTCTTCTACCTCTCAGCAAATTGCACTTAAGGAATTTTACAACTGACTTAATTAACAAAAAATTTGACATAAGAAAGGGAGCAGAGGGTGGGTCATGGAGAGAGGTGCACAGGGTGGCTGTCTTAGTCCACTTGTGTTGCTATAAAGGAATATCTGAGACTGGGCAATTTCTTTTAAAAAAAGAGATTTATAATTGGTTTATAATTCTGTTGGCTTGAGGGCTCAAGATTGGACATTTCTGAGAGGGGTCTCAAGCTGTTCCACTTGTGGTGGAAAGCAAAGGGAAGCCAGTGTGTGCAGAGATCACATGGCAAGAGAGGAAGCAAGACAGCCAGCCTCTTTTAACAACCAACTCTTGAGGGAATTAAGAGTGAGAACTCACTCACCTTCCCACTCCCTAGGGAGGGCATTAATCTATTCTGCCCCATGACCCCAGCAGCTCCTATTGAGTCCCACCTCCAACATTAGGGATCAAGTTTCAACAGGAGGTTTAGAGGGCTGAGATATCCAAACTATAGCAGTGAATGTGCTCTATTTGTCCTAGGCTCAGTGTACAAGAAGTACCCTCAAGGAAGGAGTGTAAGAAGCACTAACTCTTCTATTGACTTACCCAGAAAGGATACAGTTTGCTCCAGCCAAGAGGTATTAAGTTATCTGTACCAGCACCTGCTCCTTAGGCAACACAGTAACTCCTTCTATCAGCCATTACTTCTAGGAGGGTGGGCATACTTGAAAAAGAGGATAAACCCTCTAAGAATGACTGTTTCCTGTGGCAGATGGAATAAGGGTTAAGTAGACCTAAAATTAAAATCTGGGTCTGCCACTTTCTAGTTGAGTGATCTTGGACA
The DNA here is from genome assembly GCA_027257055.1 of Cephalopachus bancanus. Taxonomy (NCBI): domain Eukaryota; kingdom Metazoa; phylum Chordata; class Mammalia; order Primates; family Tarsiidae; genus Cephalopachus; species Cephalopachus bancanus. The sequence continues at coordinate 600,545 of JAPVLO010000354.1, forward strand.
AGTCACTTAGCTACACTCAATGTCTTTGTTTGTAAAATGAAGACAAGTGTACCTATCTAATAACATTGATGTGAGAACTAATTAAAATGCATTTTGTGTAAAGTACTTAGTGGTGTCAGATCCTTTTGATTGCAAGCAACAGAAATCCCCTTTCTTGTTCATATCCGGAAAATAGAACATCTTTCTTCCCACAACCATTCAATAAAAACCAAGTCTGGTCCCGCTTGGGCTATACTCTAACTGCTTTGAACCTGTGGGTTCTTGTAGCTCTCATTGTGACAAGGAGACAGATTACTTTAATTGGTTTAGAGTCTAATCTTTGAACCAATCAGGGCTTTCCACCCACATTTTGTGGGGAAGGCTTGAAATGGGTGTCGGGGAAGCAACAATGTCCACTAGACTGGGAACTGAGAGGTGCTCAGTAGATTTTGTTCCCGGCCCTCCATATTTCTCGTGCATAGCTCCCCCCACCCCACCTGAGCCAGGGATGGAATCTGCATGTGAAGGATGCCCAGTGAGGATCTAGGAACCCCATATGTCAACATGAGACAAATTTCAATCATGAGGTTTCAATAGATGACTCAGACAATTCAATTAAGCTGAATTACCCAGGATAATTGTTCTTTCCTTTATTCTAAAGTGGTTAGCAAATTATGGGCTGAAAAAGCTGAAGCTGGAGATCTCCAGATGCATCGGTCCCAACTGCACTCATCAAAAGTCAGGACAGAGCTCAGCATCAACCAAATACTGCAGTGTCCTACCCAGCATTGAGATCCGTGTAAGTTATGTTTTCGTCTCCCTTTTTTGAGACAGTATCTTGCTCTGTCGCCCAGATTGGAGTGCAGTGGTGCAATCATAGCTCACTGCAGCCTCAAACTCCTGGACTCAAGTGATCCTTCTACCTCAGTCTCCTGAGTAGCCAGAACTAGAAGTGTGTGCCACCACACAGCTAATTTTTTAAAATGTTTTGTAGATGACCAGGCACAGTGACTCACGCCTGTAATCGCAGCACTTTGAGAGGCCTAGGCAGGAGGATCGCTTGAGTCTAGAAGTTTAAGACCAGCCTAGGCAACATAACAAAACCTCTTCTCTACAAAAAAAATCAAGAAATTAGCCAGGTATAGTAGTGTGCACTTGTAGTCCTAACTACTTGGGAGGCTGAGACGAAAGGATTGACCGAGACCAGGAGATCATGGCAGCGGTGAGTTGTGATTGTGCCATTGCACTACAGTCTGGGCAATACAGTAAGACCCAACTGAAAAAAAAATGTAGTTTGCTATGTTGTCCAGGCTGATCTCAAATTCCTGGCTTTAAGGAATCTTCTGGCCTTAGCCTTCCAAAGTGCTGGGATTATAAGCATGAGCCACTATGCCCACAGTTTTTGGGTGTTTTTTTTTTTTTGGTTTTTTTTGGAGTTGGAGTCTCACTCTGTCACCCAGACTGGAGTGCAGTGGCTGCTCCCGGCCACCACAGCCTCGACCTGCTGGGCCCCGGCGATCCTTCCGCCTCAGCCTTCCAGGTAGCTGGAACTACAGGCGCGCTACCACGCCCGGCTGATTTTTGATTTATTGTAGAGATGAGGTCTCACCAACTGGCTTGGGCGGGTCTCGAACCCCAGGGCTCAGGCAATCCACTCACCTCAGCCTCCCAATCACGGGATTACAGGCTGAGTCACTGAGCCCAGCTAATTTTTGGTTTTTTTTGGTTCTCCCCCAACTCTTGCCTCTCCTCAGCCACAAATGGTAGAGAGCAGGGTATGGTGCCATGGTTTCTATTCCTGCTTGTAGGAATCCTGCTTTCCCAAAGTGGGACTTCCATTGGCAAATAGGAGAGGCAGAACCCTGTTGGAAAACCCCCCAGAGGGCATGTGATCACACTCCAGCGTTAAACAAGCTCATTGGAGAGTGAATTAGAACAAATGCTAAGAACATAGGGCAGTAATTCACCCGTAAGAACTCTGTACCCCAATACTGATGATGGTTCTGTTAGGATGACGCAAACGGGGGTTATGACAGCAGGTGAGGGGGTTCTCCTCTCTATTTTCTAATGTAGAGGTAAATTTTTCTTTCATTGCTTTGACACTGAAACAAGCAAATTTAATACAAAATGAAAATCTAATCATTTCTCTCCTTTCCCTTTTGTAAGGGAAACTAAAAATAGCCACAAAATTCAAAATTATCCACTGGAGGAACTTATGGTCGTTCTAGCATTCTGTCCCCTCTCCATCCAAAGTCATCTTTCAGTTTGAAATTTATGAACCTTCCACCCCACCTTTAAGGGTTTTCTATTTTAAAATTTAGAGATATTATGGTTTTGATTACTCCAGTGGCTGCATTTGCCACAAAACCATCATCCTAATTTCTCTCTTCTTTTGTAGAACCATAAATCTACTAGTTTAATAAAAAAAAAAAGGGCTTTTAAACAAACAAATATATATGCTTAACAGATATTTTAGGAATTGATAACCACAACAAGATAAACTGTTTTAGGAGGTGGTGGGGATATGAAGAAATGACTGATGGGGCAGGTGTTTGCCTGCATTCACTTTGTTCCAGGGGGTGGTGAGACACATTTGGTGGACGCCCAGGGAGATGGACATGTACATCACATGCCTGGAGAAGGTGATGAGGCGCTATGTCCAGAGGCTTCAGTGGCTGTTGTCCGGTGAGCCTGCCCACCATCCTGGAGGGGAAGTGGGAGGTCAGCCCCAGAGACCCCAGGGTCAGTCCTTCCAAAGCCAGGCCCTCACGAGCTGTCAGCTCAGAGGATCAGGCCAGGAGTATCATTCAAGTACAGCCTAACAACTGGGCTCGAAGGTCAGGGAAGTGGCTGGACAACAGGGAGGTGGAGCACGGGCTAAAGAGCCCCAGCGGAAACTCACATCCGTCCAGGCCTGCTCTGCAAGACTGCCTTCCTGTCTTGTTTGATGCATGTGACAAGGGGCTCACCCTCAGGAGGCTCACTTTAGTATTGACTGGGCCCATGGGAGTGGAGATGGGAGGCATCCTGACTGAGCAGAAACCCTCTGTTCTTCTTTACGAAGAGTACCAAGGACCCTCCAGGAGAGGCAAATGGGCAGGGCTGGCTGAGGAGAGCCAGGCTCACGTCCCAGAGGCAGGTGGCTGGGTATTGAGAGATGGACTGAAACATCCAAGAGGCTGGGGCAGGAAGCTAGAGCCGGACAGGATTTAGACTTTGAAGCCTGGAGGGTTCCTGGGACAACAGGAGAAAGGAGGAAAGGGATCCTATATAGTGATCGACAGGTGGCCTCGTGTGGGCCACTCAGGGTCCTGTGTGAATTAATTAGGTCCAATCCTCTGCCATAGGACCTGGTGTAGTCCGATCAGGGGTATAACAATGACTGCTGCTTTCCAAAGCCTCTGTGGGGGGCTGCAAGCTCCAGGTGTGGTTGTCAGGTCAGAGGCTGAAGTGGGGCAAAGAGGGTGTGAGTCTCCTTGTTCCCAATTCACACTCCCCAGGGGGAAGGGAGTGAAGACCAGCGACTCTGTTACTTCTTTTGTAGCATGAATTCCCTCACCTCACACACTGGCACACACCCATACACTGTCTGATACTTTAAAACAATACTGGGACACGATTTATTCCAGTCACTTAATTTTAGAGATGAGGAAACTCAAGCCCAGGAGGCTATAACCACTTATGCAAGTCATCACAGACACAGCCAGAGCTGAACCTTGATCTCCTGAAGCCCAAACCACTTGACTCCTCTCACAGTACCAGAAGGGTTGTCTCTCAGTGGAGTGACATCCCATCAACCATCAGGCAGGGAACAGGTGTTGCCAGACTTTGCACTTGATAGATACACTGAGGAAAACCATCCAGGAGGCAGGACCCCTTATTCCTTTCCTGCCTCTGCCCCCACGTACTTGGAGCAGGAAGCCGCCGACTGTTTGGCACCATTTTAGAGAGCAAAGTATGCATCGTACTGGACACATCAGGGTCCATGGGCCCCTATCTGCAGCAGGTGAAGACAGAGCTGGTTCTGCTGATTTGGGAACAGCTGCGGAAGCACTGTGACAGGTAAGAGGCAGAGCGGGCACCAGGAAGATCCAAGGAGCAGTTCCTAGGGTGTCCCTGGCCAAGCACACTTCCTCCTCACAGTCAGCAGGCCTGGAGGCTTCTGAGATGCTCTTCTGAATAGCTCTTGAGCATGAAGGAACACAGTATTCTGCTGTGCCACAGAAGGAAGCCATTTTTAGAAATCTACCTCAGGCCTAGGGACAATTGCGAGCACAGCAGAGAAACCATCATGTGGCCTTGAAGTGTGGCTTTCAGCTGAATTTGATTTTTATGTGGGAAAAGCTGTTTGTTTTCTCTATCCAGAAGGGTTGACCCTAAGGGGACAGCAAGGAACTCTGGTTCTAGGCTAAGACTCATTCTTGCCTTAATCAAAGTAAACATTTATTGAGCACTTTCTGGGCGCCAAGTGCTTTATGTGGATAATTTCATCAATCCTCACAATGAGCCTATGAGGTATTGCTATTATTATCCCTAGTGTTCAAAGGAAGCTAAGACTTAGAGAGGGTAAGTCATTTGCCCAGGATCCCATAGCCAGTCAGTGGCTGAGCTAGGATTTAAATCTATTTCTGACTGCATCCTGAATTGTCAGCATGTGCCCTTTCATTCTCAGCGGCCCACAGCCCTTTCCCTGAGGGGCCATGGGACTCATTGTAGGGGTCTTCAGTGATACGTGTCAGCGGTCCTCACAAAGGTGACTTCACCTGAATTCAGTACAGACTGGCCTGGTCTAACCAATCTCTTTCCCCACTCTCTGCCCCCTACCTCCTCCTTCCTACCCAGTTTTAACCTGCTCAGCTTTGCAGAGGGCCTTCTGCCATGGCGGGACACTCTGGTGGAGACCACAGATACAGCGTGTCATGAGGCTATGCAATGGGTGACCCACCTGCAGGCTCAGGGGAGCACCTCGGTCTTGCAGGCATTGCGGGCAAGTTCCACCACGGCGCCTGACCCTGGGGCAAAACAAACACTATCATCCCCTGTGCTGATATTGCATGATGCTTTCAGATTTCTAAAAGGCATTTCAGAATTTACTAAGTGTTACTTCATTTCATCTTCCCAACAACTCAGTAAGAAAGGGATTCTCAATGTTCTCACTTTCTAGATGAAGGCACAGAGGCTCAGAGAAGTTAAGTGACTTGCTTGGGTTTAACCAGCTAGGAAGTGGGCCATGCTCTTCCTCCTAAACCTCAGCAGCTTCCTTGGTCTGTTTTGGGCCAAAAGGGGTGACTCCAGTCTTACTGGAGAAATCAGCAGCAACCAGTCAGATACATTTTCCTAGGGAACAACAGGTTTTTGCCCTTCTGGGTGAGCCTGACAACTTTCCTGTGCTTTTTCAGAAAGCTTTCAGTTTTCACAATCTGGAAGGATTGTACCTCCTGACCGACGGGAAGCCAGACACAAGCTGCAGCCTTGTTCTAAATGAGGTCCAAAGACTCAGGGAGAAAAGAGATGTGAAAGTGCATGCCATTTCCTTGAACGGCTCAGACAGGTGGGCAAGAAGGAGTCGGTCCTGAGTTTCATTCTTTTCCCATGACCATGCATCTAAGGGGAAGTCTAAGCTCCTTCCTCAATCCGGGGACTCAGACACTGGTCCCTCCTGGGTCCTAGTCCTATATGTCAGAAACTGGGAGGAGCACTGTTTTCCTAGAGACCGGGCAGGTATTACACCACAGAGTAAAGCCCCTCTCTACATCCTGAAGGGCTGTCATCTGACATTCTCCAGCCTGGATATGCATTTGCACTGATTGACACAGTCATGTCATATTCTCTCCCTCCTGATTCTTGGGAATATGTTTGTGAATATTTAGGGGGAAAAGCTAGAGAGGAAAACAAAACAGATCAATGTAGCATTGTTATGTTTATTTAAAATTTAATTTAATTTAATTTTTTTGCCTTGAAGTCTCACTTGGTCACCCAGGCTGGAGTGCAGTGGCATGCTCACAGCCACTGCAGCGTTGACCTGCTGGGTTCAGGCAATCCTTCCACCTCAGCCTTCAAAGTAGCTGGAACTACAAGCCTGTGCCACCATGCCCAGCTAATTTTTTAAAAAAATTATTTATTGTAGAGATGAGGTCTCACCATGTTGCCCAGACTGGTCTCGAACCCCTGAACTCAGGCAATCCTTTCACCTCGGCCTCCCAAAGTGCTGGAATTATAGGTGTAAGCCACCGCACCTGGCCACTATGTTTGCTTTTATAAACAGTCACTATAGAAGAACATATGTTATGGCCAGGCTTGGTGACTTGTACGTGTAATCCCAGCACTTTGGGGGACCAAGGCAAGAGGATAGCTTGAGTTCAGAAGTTCAAGACCAGCCTGGGCAACATATCAAGAATCCTGTCTCTACAAAAAAAAAAAAAAAAAGAAGAACATACATTAGACAAGAGAGACTCAGCTCCTTCAGAAAAAAATCTATTATTAGCAAAATGGGTTACACAGGGACATATTTCTTCCCAAACCATAAGCTCTTCAAATGTCATACTTGTGTCCCTTACAGGGCTGACACATAGTAGGCACTACATAGAAGTCCAGTAAAAGAATGGGAATTGGAGTGTGCTGGCCGTGCACTTAAAGGGAGTCCAGGCTACATGGAGATATGGGGAATCCCCTTCACTCAAGCAGCAGCAGGGACAGCAGCTGGTCGTCAACTGGCTTGGAAAGTGTACTTGTTGATGGTGGTCTTGGTGGCGTAAACCATGGCCCATTGCCAGGCCAGTTTCTTTCAGGCCCCACAGACTTCATGGGCCTAGGAACCTACCTAGTTTCCCAACAAGAGGAGGTCCTGGGGAACCTGCCTGGCAGTCAGCCTCTCCCAGCCCTCTGTTCCTCTCCCCAGAACAGCGGTTGAGTTCCTGAGAAAGCTGGCTTCCTTCACTGGAGGGCGCTATCACTGCCCCGTTGGTGAGGATGTGCTCTTAAAAATCTGCAGCCCGCTGACCAGAGGCTTCATCAAGGAATGGGTAGGTTGCAGAGATACTGAGCGTAAGGTCTGTTGAAGCGGTTCAATAAAAAGTCAACAGGTGTGGGATTTTGCTTCTGACTAGAAAGATCTCTGCTTCTCTGGTGAGACAAAGTATTGACTAAAACCTACCGCTGTCCTTTAAGGCCAAGTCTCCTCTTGTTAGGAAATAAGCGTATTTGGGGGTGTTCTTTAATAATGGTCAGACCAGTTTGCATTGTTGAGTACTTACAATGTGAAGGTAGCATGCCTTATCTGAAGTTCCCCTTTGAATTTTCCTGACCATTATTATTATTATTGACAGGGTTTTACTCTGTTGCCCAGGCTGGAGTGCAGTGGCATGAGCATGACTCCCTGCAACCTCAAACTCAACCGATCCTCCTGCCTCAGTCTCCCGAGTAACTGGGCTATAGGCATGTGCCACCATGCCTAGCTTATTTTTATTTTTGCATTTTTTGTAGTGATGAAGGCTTGCTATGTTGCGCAGGTTGGTCTCAAACTCCTGGCCTCAAGTGATCCTCCCACCTCAGCCTCCCAAAGTGCTGGGATTACAGGCAGTAGCCGCTGCACCCATCCCCTATTGACCATTATTATTCCCATTTAAAAGACGAACAAACAGTGTCCTTGAGGTTAGAAATACACCTAAAGTCAGAGGTAGTGGTAAAACCAGAGCCCAAGACACCCATGGTCTTAACCTCTGTGCTTTCATTCTTGCACATTTCTGTCTTCCTGTGTTCAATTCATTGAAACACAAGTTCAAATTATCTGTTAAGCAACAAATCTAGTAAAGTCCTAAGTTATCTATTAAGTAATAAATCTAGTAAAGTCATAGATTCCAATGATCTTCTTCCAGTTTGGTAGAAAAATTCTGTACATATTTATACCTTTTAGAAATGCAACGTTATGGCCAGGCATCGTGGCTCATGCCTGTAATTCTAGCACTTCAGGAGTCTAAGGCGAGAAGATCATTTGAGCCCAGGAGTTTGAGACCAGCCTGGGCAACATAGAGAGACCTCAACTTTACAAAGAAAAATGTAAAAATTAGCCAGGTGTGGTGGCACGCACCTGTCATCTTAGCTACTAGGGAGGCTGAGGCAGGATGATTTTTTGATCCCAGAAGTTCAAGGTTACCATGAGCTATGATTATTCCATTGCACTCCAGCCTAGGCAGCAGAGCAAGATCCTGTTTCTACAAACAAACCAGCATTAAAAAAAGAAAAGAAAGAAAGAAAAAGAGAAGTGTGATGTTGTCAATGATTTCTAGGCAACAAATTATCAAGTAAGACAACCAATCAGAATTCCAGATTTCTTTTTGGAGGCTGAAGGTTACTTTCACAGGGTATGGCATAAGTTTTGAGTCTGGATGACCTTATATAACTCCTTTATTCAAGTAGCTCTTCTAGTGATAAATATTATACATAATAGAGAGCAGAACAAGTTGGTACAAGTAATTAATATCCTCCACAAGTGTCCTTAATACACAGGAAAACACCTGACAATATATTGAAGGTTTTCAGTTTAATACCTTATCAAGTTGGATTCTTTGAATAGTTTTTGCATGCAGAATGGGATTGCTCTGCTACTACTGCCTGGGGAGAAAGGACAACTTCAGCTGGCTAGGCTCTGGAATTTCATCAGTTAACATTTTTAAAAAAGTGTGCCAGTGAATCTCTATTTCACTAGGAAAAATAAAAGACTGAATAGATTTTACTGGATAGCAGTGAGCAGTGAGACATGAAGCATATACCATTTCTGTTCTACTGGGTCCAGAGAGGTGCCAACTTCACTCAGGTTCAGAGACCATCTTGCTTTGCCACCATCTTCTCCCTACACCGACGCTCAAACATCTTATTTCAAAGTGTCCCATTTGCAGAATGACTGCCTTGATGGGTGGTGAGCTTCCCATTTCTGGAGATATGCAAGCTGAAGCCCACCAGATTTCTGTTTTGGGTGGGAGGCTGCACTTAATTCAGCTCTAAAGTTCTGAGATTTTGCATTTTTGGGTCCCATTCAGTTATTTAGTGGACTAAACTTCACATTCATTTCCGCTTTTCAAGGATGCCCCGTTGCCACCGTTTGAAGGAGACGATTTAATACAGCTAGCTCAGGAGATCACCAAGGCCAGAGGCTTCCTCTGGCAGGCCCAGTCCTTCAGGTATGCCCTTCAAGCAGCTGCTCCCACCTGCCTCGCAGCTGAAGCCCACCCAGACCCTGGGCCCCATCATGAAGGGCCCTCCCCAGTTATGACACCCTTTCTCCGATAGTTCCTGCCCTGCTTCTCCCTGCCAGGCCCAGAAATCTGGGCACCAGGGAGACCATCTTCTCATCTCCTGCCCAGCAGATGCCAACTCCAGAAGAAAAACAATGTGGAACCAAAGGTCGCTGTTTTAGAGAAGTGTTCTCAGGTAAGGGCAAGGAGTGGACTCCCCATCTTTTGAGAGTCCACTAAGGGCCAGGGGGCATGCTTTATTTTATGGACAGTAGTAACTGCAGAGACAGAGAAGAAATAATGATTTATCTAAACAGAAAGGCCATCCTGCAAAGGACCACCCACTGAGCACAGCTTGACCCTGAGGGTGGGATGACTTGGAAGGCCATGACCTGCAAGAAACACAATTCCAGGCAACAGGACTCTCTGGAAGCTAAGGAAAAAAAGGCTCTGTTCTTTGTGTGGGGCCTCATTCTCAGGTCTACCCTAACTTTCCCGCCCTGTCCCGCCACACGCCCTACACTCCAGCCATGATATTGTCACTCTCTGGGAAGCCCTGCATTGAGCTCCTGGCCTAGAAGGTGCTTCTTGCTGTCCTCTGCCTGGTGACTCTTGCTCATCCAAGGCACAGCTCAAATGACATCAGCTCCTCTGCAAAGATGTCCCTGAGATTCATCTAGAGCAAGGAGCCTCCAGGCAGAGCTGGGAGCCTCCTTCCTCTAGTAGCATCCTGACCAACTGTACCTCTATTGCACTCAACACTCAAAAGCGTAATTCCTTGCTCACTGATCTGACTTTTCTTGACTGTGAGCTCCCTCAGGATGAGACTGGTGTCCTAGCCATCCGTGGGTCCCCAGAACCTCCCACGTGGCAGACACGTGGCAAACAGTGTGCTTCCAGCTGACTTGCGGGAGCCCAACTCTGCGAACCAATCAGATGGGTTGTTTCTACCCTGGTCTTTCCACAAAGACCAATGCAGTTTCACCGTCAGCCTCTCTTGGGAGCAGAAAAAACAACTGAGCCTCCCTGTCATTCCTACCTTACATAACCAAACTGAACTGAAGGTTGCTCTGGGGCCCAGTCCAGAGCAAATGCTCTACTCAAGCATGTGAAATCAGGCTGGGTCTTCTGGGTCCAGCCCCACTGTATACATACAAAACGAATGGGTCATGCATTATGTCATCTGGGGTCATTTTCTAAAATTAAAAAAATGCTTTTATTTCATTAATAGGATCAAAATGACTGGTGATCATTGGTGTGTGTGTGTGTGTGTGTGTGTGTGTGTGTGTGTGTGTGCGCGCACGCGCACACGCTGTGTCTTTTTGGTGAGAAAAAACTTTATTAAAAGATTCATATTCAGATTCATATTTACTGGGATGCCAAAAAAATATATACACATTTTAAGTATAATGTTCACTCAAAAGATGGCGTTAATCAAATGAATGCTAGTGTCACCATGTGACGAGCAGGACAGTCAAAGAAAATGGTGAAAGCACAGTTGAGTGAGTGCCATACAACACATTACTAGCTTAATTCAATTCAACTTTGAAAAGTAATACATAGCTGAGGCGGAAGGATTGCTGGAGCCCAGCAGGTCGAGGCTGCAGTGACCGGGAGCAGCCACTGCACTCCAGTCTGGATGACAGAGTGAGACTCCAACTCAAAAAAAAAAAAAAGAAAGAAAGAAAAGTAATACATAGATAACATCTCTTAAAACGAGTATACATTTTTTGGCACCCCATATATAAAGAACTTCAAATCAATAAGAAATAGATAAACATTCTAGTTTTTAAAAAATAAACAAAAGACTCAAGCACAAATGGACAACAGGTACGTGAAAAGATGCTACACCACAAATTAAAACTGCGGTGAGTGCCACTATTTGCTCACTAGGATAGCTACAAATAAAAAAGACTGACAATATCAAAATATGGAGCAATTCAAGCACTCATATACTGCTAGGATAGGGGCAGGAGTGGAGAAGTGTAAATTGATTCGACCACTTTGGAAAATGATTTGGCACTTTCTACTAAAGTAAAAATTATGCCTACTTTAAGATCCAACAAGCCTGGGCAACTTGGTGAGACTCCATCTCTACAATAAATCAAAAAACTATCCAGGCGTGGTGGCATGTGCCTGTAGTTCCAACTACTTGGAAGACTGAGATGGAAGGATCACCTGAATCCAGCAGGTTGAGGCTGCAGTGGCTAGGAGTGTGCCACTGCCCTCCAGCCAGGGTGACACAGTGAGACTCCTACTCAAAAAAAAAAAAAAAAAAAAAAGCCAGGCATGGTGGCTCACGTCTATAATCCCAGGACTTTGAGAGGCTGAAGTGAGAGGATTGCCCATGGGTTCAAGGCCAGCCTGGGCAACTTGGTGAGGTCTCACCTCTACAATAAAAAAAAAAATTAGCCAGGTGTGGTGGCGCATGCCTGTAGTTTCAGCTACTTGGAAGACTGAGGCGAAAGAAACACCTGAGCCCAGCAGGTTGAGGCTGTGGTGGTCGTGAGCGTGCCACTGCACTCCAGTCTAGGCGACAGAGTGAGATTCAGACTCAAAAAAAAAAAAGATCCAGCAATTCTGCTCCAAGAGAAATGAGTGCTTATGTTTGACAAAAGATGTATAGGAATATTACAGCATCTTTATTCATAGTAGCCCCAAACTGGCAACTACCCAAAGTCCATCAATAGTAGAATGGGCAAATAAATTATGATACAGTTGTCTAGCAGACTACTACATGCAAATTTAGAAGGAATGAACTACAGCTATATCCAAAAAGAAGCATTTATCTTATGAACAATATCGGGCAAAAGAAACCATATACAAAAGAGTGTATATTGTTACAATGCCATTTATATGAAGTTCAAGAACAGGCAAAACTTATTATTAGTGATAGAAGTCAGAATAATGGTTACCCTGTGGGGGGGCAATAGGGGACATCTTGGGTGCTGGAAATTATCTATAACTTGGTCTGGGTGATAGTTACATTGGGGTATACATAAGTAAAGTTGTTCATCAAGTTGTTTTAAAACACTCAGTTGCTAAGCTTGTCAAGACCCTGCTTTGGCCAGATTCTGTGTTGGGCCCAGGGAGACGGTAGTGATCCCAGTCCATGGTTCAAAGTCAAGATTTAAGCCCAAGACTGACTCCACTCTGAGCCCATTTTCTGAACTTGTTTCCTGACTCTAAAGTTACACTAAGACAGAGTTGTGAGGATTAAGCAAGGTACCTTATAATCTGGCACACAGTACATGTGGGCTAAGATTTTGTTTTTCTCTTCCCCACAACTATGCCCACAGAGGATGTCATTTGGGTGAGGCCTTTCTAGTTGCACTCTTCAGGCCAAAACAACCAGCCCTCCCTGCTCTCAGCCCCTGTGGCTCCACTATAGCAGCTGTGAGCTGTTGGGCACATGCCTGCTCCTTTGCTGCTGCCATTTGACTATAAGTTTTCCAGGGACGTGTGATCCATCTGGGACTCCAGTGCAGGGGAAAGTTCAGTACTGAAAAAGCAGCCATTAAATGTGGAATGATGAGACTCCTGTATGGATCAACACAGAGATGGGTGGAAGAATGCAAGAAAAGAGGGGTAGATGGGTGAAAGGAAGGAAAGAAATATCTATGAAATGAATTGGATGGAGAAAGGTTGGATGGATACGTGGAAGGAAGAGTGGATGGAAGGATGAATGGATAGGCAGAAGGATAGATGTACAGGCAGAAGGACGGTTGAATAGGTGGAAGGATGATGGATAAGTGGAAGGATAGATGGATGGATAGATGGAAGGTTGGATGGAAAGGTGGAAGGATGGGTGGGTGGAAGGATAGATGGATAGGTGAAAGGATCGATAGGTGGAAGGATGGATGGATAGACAGAAGGAGGGATGGATGGATGGAAAGATGATGGGTAAGTAGAAGGATGGATAGATGGAAGGTTGGATGGATAGGTGGAAGGATGGATGGATAGGCAGAAGGACAGATGGATAGGTGGAAGGATGATGGATAAGTGGAAGGATGGATAGATGGGAGGCTTAATGGGTAGGTGGAAGGATGGATGGATGGAAGGATGAATGGATGGAAGGATGAATGGATGGATAGGTGGGAGGAGGGACGGATGGAAGGATGATGGATAGATGGAAGGTTGGATGGATGGAGAGATGGTTGGTAGGAGAAAAGATGGATTAATGAATAGGTGGAAAGACGGAGTGATAAAAAGATGGATCGGTGAGTGGGTGGAAAATTGAATAGATGGATGGAAAGACAGATGAATAAACGGATGGATGAATGGACAGACTAGTAAAAATTAGGCGGGAGGAGGGATGAAAAGATAAAGAAATGTATGGAAGAATAGATAGGATGATGCTTGGGTGAAAGAGCGGGAGGAAGGAGGGAGAGAGGAAGGGAGGGAGGGAGGAACAGAGGGGCGTGTGGAGAATGGATGAGCGCGTCGGTGAGTCGGCGGAGAAACACTTTCTCGGGCTTCGGACGACTGTGCAGGCAGGACAGAGGCCAGCACGCAGAGCTTGTGTGTCCTCTCCCCACCAGAAGAGAGACCCATCTCATCCATCGCTGCCCGACTGGCCTCGGCTTCCCACCTGCGAGAACGCGAGCAGGTGCTCCCGCGCCGGCGTGGGCGGGGCGGGGAGCAGGCGCGGGGGCGGCCGGGGGCGGGCCCGCGCCCGGCCCGCCCCGCGGAGGCTGCGCCCGGACGGCCCCGGCGGCTCGCTGCCTGGCGCCGAGACCCGCCGGCGCTGGGAGGACTCGGCGCCGCGGGAGCCCGGGCCAGGTGAGCGGATCCCGGACGCGGGCCGGGGACGCGGGGGCGGGCGGGAGACGGAGGGCGAGGGGGCCCGGCGGGAAGGCGCCCAGCCCGGCTGCCCGCGCGGCCCGCGCGCCCGGCTCGGACCCTGACGCTTCCCGCACTTTCACCCAACGCCAGAGTTCCCTCATGTTCTCTGGGCCTCAGTTTCCACGACTGGATGACGGGAACCGTCGCCTCTACTTCACTGGCTTGCCGGGAGAATGACAGGCGGCAGTGCCCCGGGTCAGCCCGGCGCGTGGCCGTAGCCCCACCGGGCAGGAACAGACAGTGGTTTCATTCATCCAGCAGCTACTTACTGATCGCCTACTTCGAGCCCTGCCCTGTGTGCTGGGGACGCTGTGTGAACAAAGCCCTCTTGCAGCTTGCTTCTAGGTTTGCAAAGCACTGTGGCATCTGTTTTCTCATGGCAACCTTGTGAGGTAGATGGAGCAACCAGGATTATTTGGGTTCATTTTGCACCTGTGGACACTGAGGTGCAATGAGGTTTTAAGGATCTTGCCCAAGGCACAAATGGGTACCCAAGGGTGGGTGCCAGCTTGTGCCACAAAAAGCATCCCCCTGGGGTAGAAAGACAGCTCTGGTCCCACAGACCCTTCCCTAGAACAGAGTCCTGTGGGCCTGGGTAGAGCATGGCTCCACTCTGGGGCTGCCTCCCTCTGGGAGATTAGGGATTTGGCTATCCCCTCCATCAAACGGTGAGTGTTAGTGCTTGTATGAGACATGGCTCCATCCCTCACCCAAATCTTTGGTGAGCAGGACAGTAACAGAGGAGACTGAAATTACAGTCCCTCTAGCTGTCAGAGTTGCTGCCCTGTGACCACCACCAGCAACAACATAGGGTCATCAGTCAATCAGTCAACAAACATGTAGCCAGTTATGTGTCGTGCAGGGCAGACTCACTTATCTATATCTGTAGGGCCTGGTGCACAGTAGGCCCCTAGCACACAATGGCTGTTTTGATGATCACCTGCCCCTGGTCCACCTGCATCTTCAGGTGGGGCAGGACGTTTGGGAGCAATGATGATGACAGTGACCCACAGCCTGGCTCACTTTAAACTTAGAGTGAGGAGGACAGGATCCTCAGTGCTGTTCTGCTAGCCCATAGACCTAACCCTGACGCCTGCAGGGGGCTTGGGTAGACCTTGAGGTGTCAGCCTACACTACTGTAGGACCTGGGAGAACCAGGGGCAGCCAGTGTCAGGGCGGGGCAGCCCAGCGCTTGGAATCCTGTACCAGCTTCCAGGACATGGAGCCCTTTTGGATCCCCTGAGGATCCTCCTCCTTCGCGGAGGTCTTCCTTGGTATGATTTGATCTGTCTTCCTCTGATACCCCATGGGAACTGGGGCTCTACGGAACTGGTAGAGAAGTCAGGTGTAAATTGGTATAAACCTCAGTCATGCGGTGTGAGATTGAGCCTCGGTTTCTCTCCAGTTATATAACCCAAGTCTTGGCTGCCTTGTCCCTGACTCTGTGGGAGTCAGCAGCCAGCCTGGAGGTTCCTGAGGTTCTGAAAGGGACAGGTTCCCTGGGAACTCAGGAGGTTTCCAGCTGAAGGTCCCCTCTGTCCTGGGGGTCAGATAAATTATATGACTCAAGACAACTCTAGAATATTTGTTCGTCTATTTTTCCCCACAGGTGAATGGTTTCTGGGTCCACATGGCTAAGTAGAGGATGAAGCCCACCTCTGCAGTCTCCTCGCCAGAGGCCTGCAAAGCAGCCCGCCAGGGCGAGAAGAGTTGCCCTGTCTGCCAGGCCTGGGGAGAGGTCTCAGGTCCAGGGTCTGGTTTAGGATCTGGGCCGGCACCTGGGCTAGGGCCTGGTGCTATTCCAGGGCCTGAACTGGGGCCTAAAGCTATTCCAGTACCTGGGACTGGGGCAGGAGCTATTGCCACTTTAGGGGCTGGACCAGGTGTAGGGCCTGGGCCAGGAGCTGGGTCAGTACCTGGTCTAGGGGTTGGGCCAGTACCTGGGCCAGGAGCTGGGCCGGTACTTGGGCCAGGAGCTGGGTTGGTACCTATTCTAGGAGCTGGGTCAGTACCTGGTCCAGGAGCTAGGTTGGTACCTGGACCAGGAGCTGGGTCGGTACCTGGGCCAGGAGCTGGGTCAGTACTTGGGCCAGGAGCTGGTTCGGTACCTATTCTAGGAACTGGGTCAGTAACTGGACCAGGAGCTGGGTCAGTACCTAATCTAGGAGCTGAGTTGGTATCTGTATCAGGAGCTGGGTCAGTACCTGGGCCAGGAGCTGGGTCAGTACATACTCTAGGAGCTGAGTCAGTACCTAGATCAGGAGCTGGCACAGTACCCAGGTCAGAAGCTGGGTCAGCACCTGGACCAGAGCTAAGGCCTGGGCCCAGACGGGGATCTGGGACTGGGCCCAAACCCAGTGAGTCAACAACAACCTCATCATCAGCACCACAGCAGAAGACTCAAGCCAAACCCACAAAGGCTCCTAAGCAGAAAGTTCTGGTGACTGGAGGAGGAGGCTACCTGGGCTTTAGCCTGGGATCCACCCTTGCCAAGAGTGGTGCTTCTGTCATTCTGCTTGACCTCCGCAGACCTCAGTGGGAACTGTCCACGGGGACTGAGTTCATCCAGGTACAGGGTCGACAGTGCAGACGACCAGTGGTGGTGGTGGTGGTGGTGGTGGTGGTGGTGGGCGGGGGACAGTGTCTGGTGTGAAACCAGTGGTGTGGAGTTTGAGGCTCCAGAGTCAGGCTGTGTGAGCTTCAGCTCTAGTTCCTGTGCTTCCCAGCTGGGCAACTTGGCCACAAGGCTCCACATTGCTGAGCTTCCACGTCCTCATCCACAGAAAGGGGACAAAATAACATTTACTTCACAGGGTCTCATGGGGGGTCAACAAGACAGTGCATGTAAACACTGCACAGCCCCTGTGACCCAGAGAGCGTGAGAGATGGGGACGGGGACGCGGATGAGGATGCCCTGTGGAATCACAGTGAATCCTGCCCCACCAGCCTTTCCTGAAACTGCAGAGGCTTGGCCTGAGCTGGGTCAGGGTCCAGCTCTGGGACTATGCCAGGCACCGAGTTGCTATCTTTCTTGCCTTGGACTGAACCCCCACCCCAGCTCTTACTTCTCTGTTTCAGGCTGATGTCCGAGATGAAGAAGCCCTGTACCGCGCCTTCGAAGGAGTGGACTGTGTCTTCCATGTGGCCTCCTATGGAATGTCTGGTGCTGAGAAGGTGAGCCCTCACACACAATACTTGGAGTTGGACAGAGGGGTTTCCAGTCCTGGATCTGCCCACCATACTCCCTCATGCCCAGGTATTCCTTATCAGTCTTTCCCTGCTCTAGAAAGGAGGGGAGCTTCCCCTAAAGTCCAAATACCACTTGTCCTGCCACTTGCTAGCTGTGTGATTTAGGGCAAGTTACCTTAACGTCTCTGAGCCTCTCTTTCCTCATCTGGAAAATGAGGATATTGCTACTGCTTATGTCACAACCACTTCAGCAAACAGTGTGACAACATCCATCAAAACATACATATACCCTTTGACTTGGCAATTGCACATGTATTTGCAGCACTGTTTTTAAAAACAAAACACTGGAAAAAACCTAAGAGCCCATCAGTTGGGGACTATGTAAATAAATTATATTGTACCCACACAATGAAACGCCATGTAACTGTCCAAAAGAATGTAGTGACTTAATGTGCACTGATAACAAAACAATCACCAAGGTGCAAAATGATGTTTGGTATGCTTCTGTTTGTTTAAGAAAAAAAAAAGTAATCCCGCACCTTGGGAGGCTGAGGTGAGTGGATTGCCTGAGCCCGCGGGTTCGAGACCCACATGGGCAACTTGGTGAGACCTCATCTCTACAATAAATAAAAAAATTAGCTGGGTTAGCACATGCCTATAGTTCCAGCTACTTGGAAGGCTGAGGCGGAAGGATCTCTGAAGCCCCAGCAGGTCGAGGCTACGGTGGCCAGGAGCTTGGGATTGCACTCCAGTCTGGGCTACAGGAGTGAGACTCCAACTCAAAAAAAAAAAAGCAAAAAGAAAAAAAGAAGCTAGGGTTTGCACCAGTGCTTATGTAAGAAAACAAGAAAGCTAGAGTAAATGTTTATTTCTATATTCACACATACTTATGTGCTGATATTAAATAAGTATAACTTATCTCTAGAAATACACAAAACTTAATAGTGGTTGCCACTGGAGAGGAAAAACGAACACTTGAAATCAGGAATGGAAGGAAAATTTCCTTTTCACTGTATACATTTTTTTACAGTTTTAATTTTTTTTTTTTTTTAGTTAGGTCTCTGTCACCCAGACTGGAGTGCAGTGGCACTAGCATAGCTCACTGCAGCCTTGACCTCCTAGGCTCAGGCATTCTTTCTGCCTCAGCCTCCCAAGCAGCTAGGACTACAGGTATGTGCCACCATACCTGGCTTTGGTAGAGACAAGATCTTGCCATGTTGCCTAGGCTGGTCTTGAACTCCTGGGCTCAAGCAATCCTCCTGCCTTGGCCTCCCAAAGTGTTGGGATTATAAGCATGAGCCACCATACCTGACTCTGTTTGAATTGTTTTAAAACTTGTGATTGTATTGCCTATTAAACAAAAACAACCACAACAAGACAAATATCATTTAAAATATCATTTACAAATAAATCTGGAACCCACCTCCTGGCATTGTTGTGAAAATTAAATGAGATCTGGGATCAGAAAGCTCTCGCCCTGTCCCTGGCTCACAGGAACCTTCATTGCGGTTCTGCTGTTTTTGCTTTTTATACCTCGTGCTCCTCCCTAGAGCACGGACAGTATTGATATGTCCATCCTACAGATAAGAAAACTGAGGCTTCAAGAGCAGGAAAATGATCCAACAGGTTTTAGCCCCTCTTCTGTTTCAAGCACTGTGCCAGGTCCTCCCAAATGTTTGGATCCTGCCAACCACCCAGGGGCCAGCCCCCACTTTACAGATGAGGGAGCTGAGGGCCAGAGCAGAGCCAGAGGGTTGCCCAGGGAAATGTTAGCAGAGCTGGACACCCGCACTGCCTGTGGGCCTCTCGGGATCCCTACCTTTGAGCTGAACGTCCTGCTGCCCTCAGCCTACCTGACTCCAAGCCCAGCCTTCCAGCCCCAGCGGCGAGGCATGGGGAGCACCATGACCTTCTCGCCTCCATCTTGTCTTTTAGCTGCAAAAAGAGCAGATTGAGTCTATAAATGTCGGAGGCACCAAACTAGTGATCAATGGTAGGCGCTCAGAGTTGGGTGTGACCTGCTGTGTGCTTCCTCCTTCTCTCCCCCCTCCTGATACAGGCCCAGCTTCCCGGGGGCCAAGGCTGGGGTCAGAGATGGGATCCTCCTGTCCACTCCAGCAATGGCTTGTGGGCAGCATGTCCTTCCTGAACTGTAGATCTGCCCAGGGCCCTGTCCCTGACATGGGTGTGTCAGCAGGGCCTTAGCAGGCCTGGGACACGGGGCCAGAGTTAGGGCTTAGGGGCTGGAGGAGGAAAAATCGCTGAAGCGCCAAAATCAAAGACTCATGTCTGGGCTCCCTGGGCATGTCCTGCATCCTGTTTTTCTCTCTGATTCTAGAGTGTCTTGTTTCTGTCCCCACTGACTGAGACTTTCCTCTGATCTATTCCTGGCAAGGCCGCTCAGGGGCCAAAGCTACACTGAGAAGGAATTATGAGCAAACCTGGCTCCAGGGGCCCATGGAGCAGAGAGTTGACCCCCAGCCCACGTTAAGGACAGGAGGCCCTTCGCCTCCCAGCAGTGCTGGGTTCTGGGAGGGTCCTGGGCCATGATGTGTGTTGAAGACTGAGTAGAAATCAGTGGGTTCACCCAAGGAGGTCTTGTGGACACTTTCTCAACAGACTCCCTGCTCACACGCGGCCCCGTGTATGTGTCTGTGTCTCTGTGCATGTGTATGTGTTGCTGTGTGCATCTGTCCCCGAAGTCTGCGTGCGCCAGCGGGTTCCGAGGCTCGTCTACACCAGCACCGTCAATGTCGCATTTGGTGGAAAACCCATAGATCAAGGCGATGAGGACTCCGTGCCATATTTCCCACTGGACAAGGTACTCAACTTCCAGGAGAGGTGGGCTGGAACCCACAACCCGAAGAGTAGGGATGAGTAGAGCCAGGGTGAGTCCTAGCAGGAATGGGACCCTGGAAACGGGTGGTACGAGCCGCTTCTGTTTCAGCTGATCATGCCCGCGGGGGCTTTGAAATCAGAGAAACCTGGCCTTGAGACCCCAGCCTGGCCACTTTCTATCTATGTGACCCTGAGTGAGTCACTGAAGAACCCTGAGCCTCTGTTTCTCCATCCCTGCATGATCGCTACGGGGTGGTAGAGAACAGGAAATGAGATCACGTGTGTGAAAACGCCATGTGAGCCCTACAGGGTGACATGTAACTATAAGTAATTCATCCAGTGTGTGTCTAGCAATAGCCTCAGAGGGCAGGCATTTGGGGCTGGCAGGAGCCTCCCTGAGTGAAGGTGCCCCTGGTCATTGCCACTGTTCTGAGTCCAGTGCTCCTCAGCTCCTGTGGCTGTGGAAGGAGGCACACTTTCCTCCCACCCAGAGAGAGAGGAAGGGCAGTGGGACTCAGCGCCTGATCATGCCCCAGTGAGAGCTCCCGGAATCCAACCTCCCTGTGGTCCGAAGGGAAGGTGTGGCTGGGAACAGTGGCTCATGTCTGTAATCCCAGCACTTTGGGAGGCTGAAGCTGGAGGATTGCCTGAACCCAGGAGTTTGAAATCAGCCTGGGCAACATAGGGATACCTTGTCTTTACAAAAAAATTTAAAAATTAACTGGGTATGGTGGCATGTACCTACAATCCCAGCTATTTGGGAAGATGAGGTAGAAGGATCACCTGATCCCAGGAAGTTGAGACTCCTACTCAAAACAAAAACTCGATGGAGGGAAGGAGCAGCCCTGGGGTGTTGCTGACCCTGCCTGGGGTCTCTGTTCTCTCTGTCCTCTGGCAGCACATGGACCACTACTCCCGAACCAAAGCGATCGCTGACCAGTTGACCCTAATGGCCAATGGGACACCTCTCCCAGGTGAGTATCGAGGGGCTCTGTTTACACCAAATTTGCCAGTCCATTGCTGCCACCACTAAAATGCATGTGTGGTTCTAGCTTTTAGCTGACATGTGTCTGAGGCCCACCGTCCTTCCAAAGGACAATTCCAGGACCTGGGCCATCCCTCATGAAACAAATTCTGAGCACCAGTGGTGATACCTCCTGGAACAAGCCAGGCCAGTGTCTGCCCTCACATTGCTTGGGGTCTGGTGAGGAAGGAACGTGGGCTAACCCAAGTCTAGCTCTCTTCTCTGCTGCATAGGAGCAGATCCAGTTTTAGAGACCCTCTTTAGATAAAAGAAAACAAAATGAGAAATAAGGAATGAAGTATAGCACTTTGGAAGAACTGTGCAAGGGTGGGGTCCTAATGCTTGACCTTAATAACTTCCCAGAAAAATCTGCCTCAGCTGCCTTATTATATTGCCTCTTCTGGTTGTAGGGAAGTAATAGAATACGAATAGTCCAAGCCAGGCGTGGTGGCTCACGCCTGTAATCCCGGCACTTTGGGAGGTCAAGGCCAGAGGATTGCTTGAACCCAGGAGTTCAAGACTGGCCTAGGCAACATGGCAAGATCCCATCTCTACAAAAAATCAAAAGATGAGCAGGACGTGATGGCACATGCCTGTAGTTCCAGCTACTCGGGAGACTGAGGAGGAAGGATCACCTGAGCCCAGGAGGTCGAGGCTGCAGTGGGCTGTGATTAAGCCACGGCACCCCACCCTGGGTGACAGTGAGATCCCAATTCAAAAAAAAAAAAGGAATGTGACTAGTCCATACCTATTTAGTGCCGAATACATGCTGAATTCTATTTTGTGTGCTAATTTTTCTTGTTTTTCTTGAAAATAAAATTCTTAATCTCATATTTTCTCTTTCTTAACTATTTATTTATTTATTTATTTATTTATTTATTTATTTATTTATTTATTTATTTATTTATTTATTTATTTTAGTCTGAGTCTCACTCTGTCACCCAGGCTGGAGATCAGTTGATCCTTCTACCTCAGCCTTCCAAGTAGCTGGGGCTACAGGTGTGTGCTACCATGCCTGGCTAGTTCTTTTTTTTTTTTTTTTTTTCAATTTATTGTAGAGATGAGGTCTTGCCTAGTTTCCCGGGCTGGTCTCAAACCCCTGGGCTGAGGCAATCCTCTCGTCTCCACCTCCCAAAGTGCTGGGATTACAGGTGTGAACTACCATGCCGGGGCCCTTTCTTTTTTCCCCTCCCTCCCTCTCTTTCTCTCTTTCCCTCTTTCTCTCTCTCTCTCTCTCTCTCTCTCTCTCCCTCTCTCTTTCTTTCTCTCTCTTTTTTTTTTTTTTTTGAGTCGAGGTCTCACTCTGTTGCCCAGACTGGAGTGTAGTAGAATGAGCACGGCTCACTGCACCCTTGACTTCCTGGGTCAGGCAATCCTTCTGCCTCAGCCTTCTGAGTAACTGGGACTACTGGTGTGTGTTACGACACCCAGCTAACTTTTTTATTTTTATTTTTTGTAGAGATGAGGTCTGGCTGTGTTGCCAGGCTAGTCTTAAAGTCCTGGGCTCAAGCACTCCTCTCACCTTGGCCTCCCAAAGTGCTGGGATCACAGGCGTGAGCCACCATGCCCAGCTCTCTTTTTTTCTTTATTCTTCTTTTCCCTTTTTAAAAGTTTTATCTCATATTTCTCTTTTTTTCTTTTTATGGATTTTCTTCCCACAGATCACATGCTAATTTTATATGCAAAAGTCTAATTAACTCACAACATCCCTTTTAGGTAAGAACCTGAGGTATCCCTTGCTTTCCAAACTCAGGAGCCAAATCTATTCATAAATTCCTTGCTATCCAAACTATGACTACTTGTTTTCTAAAACTAGGAAACTAAAAAGAATCAGATAACTTGGTTTCCCTTCTCCATCAAAACTATCTAAACCTGGGAGCCAAGTGGATTTGGAGAACAAAAGATGCTTAAAATAATAATCCCCAGCCAGGCGTGCCTGTAATCCCAGCACTTTGGGAGCCAGAGGTGAGAGGATTGTCTGAGTCCAGAGCTTCAAGACCAGCCTGGGCAAATTGGTAAGACCTCATCTCTATAATAAATCAAAAAATTAGCTGGGTGTGGTGGCATGCATCTGTGGTTCCAGCTACTTGGAAGGCTGAGGTGGAAGGATCACCTGAACCCAGCAGGTCGAGGCCACGGTGGCCGTGAGCATGCCACTGTGCTCCAGCCTGGGTGATGGAGTGAGACTCCAACTCAAAAAAAAAAAACCCAATTCACAGGTGAGAAAACTGAGATTAATTGACTTCTCTCAAGATCACACAGCTATTAGATGCTAGAGGAGGGATTTGAAACCCAGAGGAGTCTAACACCAGAGCCTGGGTCTAACCACTCTGCAACACTGCAGCCACAGCTGAGTGGGTCCCACAGTATGGGCTCTTTTCCTTAAAATCTTCCCCACTCACCCCTTATCACCCTGGACCTGTCAGACCTTGACCCGCTGATCCTTGACCGGGTGCGGTTGAATTCTCTGCCTGGGGCCTCCCAGCAGCCTGCATACTGGACACCTAATCCTTTGGTCAAGAATTATTTATACGAGCATCCCCAGCTTTCCATAGTCAGGAGAGTCATGGATACCCAGGCCTGGCCCCTCCATGGAGTGGCTGCCCAGTGCCCCGCCTGCCAACGTCAGCGGCAACCTGATCACCCCCCACCATGCCCAGGTGACCTAGAGTTTAAAATTAGCTGCAGGCTGTTTACAGAAAAGCTCATCCAATACCTGCCTTCCAGGAGTCCAGCCACAGCCACCCTGGGTCATTTCCACTCCCTTCGCAGGTGCTTCTAACTCAGCACAGAGGGTCCTGGTTATGGGAGCAGAGGCCTGAGGCATCCAGATCCCAGCCCAGTGTGTCAGTGCAGCTGACACTCCTGTCTCTGGGTATGTTAGTGTCTTATGACTGCCGTGACAAATTACCACAAATTAGGTAGCTTAAGACAACAGAAATGTCTTCTCACCTTCCTGGAGTCCAGAGTCTGAAATCAAAGTGTCAGCTGGGCTATGCTCCCTCCAAAGGCTCTAGGGAGGGTCCTTCCTTGCCTCTTTCAGCTTTTGGTGGCCCCGGGCATTCCCTGGCTGTGGCTGTAAAACTCCAATCCTTGCCTCAGTCTTCATGTGGCCTTCTCCTCTCTTCTACTGGTCTCTCCTCTGTGGGTCTTTATTTCATTTTAGTTTAGATGTCTCACTTTGTCACCCAGGCTGAAGTGCAGTGGCACAATTAAGGCTCACTGCAGCCTCGACTTCCTAGGCTCAGGTGATCTTCCTGCCTCAACCTCCTGAGTAGCTAGGACTGACTACAGATGTGCACCACCACGCCCAGCTGCTTTTCAAAAATTTTTTTTGCAGAGACGAGATCTTGTTATGTTTTCCAGGCTGTTCTCAAACTCCTGGGTTCAAGCAGTCCTCCTGCCATGGCCTCCCGAAGTGCAGGGATTACAGGCATGAGTCACAGCAACCCGCCTAGTTTGATTTAGGGCCCACCTGGATAATCCAGGATGATCTCATCTCCTTAGCTTAATTACATCTGGGAAGATCTTTCTTCCAAATAAGGTCACAGTCTGGGATGTGGGCATGTCTTTTTGGGGACCACCACTCAACACACTGTGTTGGGCTTCATTGTGAAGTGGGAGGGTTGGAAGATGTCGCAGTTGGTGTTTGATTACTACCCAGAGACCCCTGCCCTGGCTCATTTATGGGGGAATGGGAACTCATTTGAAAGGATGTGGGCTAGCTTCTAGAAAACAGATTTCCAGAAAAATGACAACCAGGGCTCAGAAAGGACAGTGTTGGGGCAGCTTCAGGAACCTGGGAGGCAAGAGCTGATAATCAAAACTTCCTGAGGAGACCCTCAGGGTCATTCTACTCCTAGGATTTTAGGTCCCAGTACCTATGCTGTTGAGAGTCCCACCCTTGGGTGAGAATATCACATGGCCAACATCTAGACTGACAGTATCCCCAAGACTTAGCACAGAAGGGAGGGTTCCCCAAAGGAAGGCAGGCTGATAGTTGTAAAAGATGGTCAATACTGGGCTTTTTATACCAGGGAACAGCCCCTCAGGGAAGTTGAGCCTCGGGAGGAAAAGCATAACATCTCTCAAGAGGCTCCATTTCAGTTAGGATGTTGGAACTGGAAGTAGATTAATTTATAAAATAAGTAATTTAAAATCTTTAAAAAAATTTCTTAAAAGAATAAGTTTGGGTTGGCGCAGTGGCTCATGCCTGTAATCCCAGCACTTTGGGAGGCTGAGGCAGGAGGATTGCTTGAGCCCAGGAGGTTGAGGCTGTGGTGAGCCATGATCATGCCACTGCACTCACTCCAGCCTGGGCAGAGTAAGACCCCCTAGCTCAAAAAAAAAAAAAGAGTAAGTTCTGTGGTTCTATGGCATTAGAGGTGACTATAATTAACAACTATTTATTGTATATTTTCAAATAGTTAGAAGAGCAGAATTAGAATGTTTCCAACACAAAGAAATGATAAATGTTTCCGGTGACAGATAAGCTAATTACCCTTTTTGCTCATTACACCTTGTATATGTGTACTGAAGCATCACATGGTACTCCATTAAATATGTACAATTATTATGAACAAAAATAATAATAAAAGAAAAGATTTAATCTTAAACACAAATGAATTATGGAAATGAACGGAAAATTTTGTAGGTTTCTGAAGGCAAAATTTAAAATAAATATATCTATGGCAGCCCCCGGACTGTACCCCAGGTGCCGCCGGGAAATACATGTTCACCCACTTCCACTGCTGGGGACCCGCCAGCAGATAATTTGGAAAGCCTGGACCAAGCTCTGTTGTGGTCTGGGGAACTGTGATGGGATGGAGGGGCAAAAGGGGAGCAGACCCCAGGCCTTGTATGTGGCTCTTGTCTTCTGTTTCCCCACTCACTGTTCAGAAGATAAAACAGCTGCTGACACTGCCAAAGCACCCATTTTCCCAGTGAGGAAACCAAGGCTGAGTGAGTTGAAAGGCACAGTCCATTGTTAGTTTTAGTCTTTTTAAATTTTTGAGTCATGGTCTCACTCTGTCATTCAGGCTGGATGCAATGGCACAATCACAGCTCACTGCAGCTTCGACTTCCTGGGCTCAGGCAGTCCTCCTGCACTAGCCTCCCAAGTAGTTGGGACTGCAGGTGTGTGCCACCACACCCAGCTAATTTTTAAATTTTTTTTCTCGCTGTGTTGCCCAGGCTGTTCTTGAACTCCTGGGCCCAAGCAATTATTCTGCCTCTGCCTCCCAAAGTGCTGGAATTACAGGCGTGAGCCATTGCACCTGTCCCCGCTGTTAGTCTTATACCACCAAGAAACAGAGGTATTAGTGGAAAAGGCTTCGGTTTGGGTCCTCACCTCAGCTCCACCACGCTGAACTGTATGACTCTAAGCAAATCACATACCTTCTCTGAGACTTGGTTCTCCGATCTGTAAAACAGGCATAACAGCTCCCACCTCATAGGTTTGCCTTGAGGAAAAATACCCTGTCTTACCAGAGTGCCAGTAGTATAGTAGGATCTCTCTGAAAATCCTCATCTATTAGATATCGGCTAGATGGTCCTTACCTAACCAATGATTAGAAACAGAAAAAGAACAAGAGCTATTGGCATGAGGGAGTATGGGGCTGCGTGCATCTGTAAAATGGGCACAGTGGGACTCTTAGGGTTGTCAAGGAAATCATTCTGTCAAGTGCTTGGTAAACTCTCTCGGGCCATGTAGATGTTTGCATCTGGGTTTTACCTTTGTTCCTGGCCTGTGAGCACTATGAGAGCAGGGACCATTTCTTGGTCATCCTTACATTCTTCACAACATCCATCTGGGGTGGGAGATGAGGGTGGGGGTGGGACTCTGAATGGTGTTTGTTGAATGACTAACAGATTGACTTAGAGAATAACTCATTGAATGAAGAAACCCCAGAGCCTTCCCCTCTAACCTGTCCAGGTAAAAACCAGGAGATGTAGACACCTTTCTCTCTCTCTCTCTCCCTGCTGGGCTGCTCCTCCCCAGGCCCCTGACCACCCTGCCTTGTGTCCTAGGAGGAGGCACTCTTCGGACGTGTGTGCTCCGGCCCCCGGGGATCTACGGCCCTGAAGAGCAGAGGCATCTGCCCCGTGTGGCGGTATGTCGCTGCGGCCTTCTGGACCTGAGGCAGAGGAGGAGCCCAGCTGACACATACGGTGATCGGGCCTCCCAGCCCATGATCACTGTGTCAGTTTCAAGGCAGAGCATCCCAAGCCTGGCGTCCTCTGTTCTGGGACAGAACCCTGCCCCCACCGATCAGTGGGACCTTCAGGCCTACCAGGAACAGAGGCTCTCAGTGTGTGCCAGCCCGTCCCAGGCAGGGGTTGGGATGACATGGAGCTGTGACCCCAAAGAGACAGAGGGCAGTTGCCCCTGGTCACATGTGGGCTCCTTGAGGGCTGGATGGTTCATTCCGGGCTGGCAGCATGAGGGTCTGCATGCAGGAACCTCTCTCTAGAGAAAGCCGGGTGCCAGGAATATTGCTGCAAGGGGCTCTAGGCCTGTCCTCAAATTTCTCAGGGAGACAGATACCACAGTCACAGCTCCAATATCCTAAGGACTGTGGAGAGGGGAGTGTGAGAAGATGGGCCTAGCAGGGAAGGCCCAGGAGGGCTTACTGGAGGTGATGCCTGTGCTGTTTGGAAAGAAAAAAAGGAATTAGCCAAGGATATTGGGTGGTAGAGAGAAGATGGCCGAATAGAGGAGGCAGTTTGGGCACAGACCTGGAAGTGAGAAAGATTAAAGTCAGTTTGGGAAGTAGCAGGAGGGCTTTGTGGTCGAATCTGATCTGAGAGTGCAGGGTCATGGGGGAGCCGTAGAGTTATTAGGGGAGGGAAGCTTCAGTCTGTAGTTTCAAAACATTCCTCTGCTGGAGGATGTCCATTTTTTTTAAGTTAACTGTGTTCTTCCTCAAGGAATGTGGGGTCAGCCCTAGTGACTCTCTCCCTTATTCACTCACTTATTCATTCAACACATGCTTACTAAACTCCTACTATACACCTGGTACTATCTGTTCTAAAGTTGGGGACAGATCTGTGAACAAAACAGACTCCTCCTTTGTGGAGATCAGTAATACACAACGAATGTGTAGTTGTAAGGTATGTTCGAAGGTGCCAGGCCTTGTGGAGAAAGGGAGGTCGTGGAGCAGGGTGAGTATCGTGGACTTGCTGGGGCTTCAGGGGAGTCCCAGTTGGAAGGCGACACTGGAGCGTTCACGTGGTGGAGGTGACAGAGTGCACTGTGCTGGCTGCTTGGAGGAAGAGACTTCCAGGCAGAGGGAATAGCTCACCCAAAGCCCTGAGAATCTGCTGAAGAGGCCGTGAGGCTGTAGCAGAGTGAGTGAGGGGCCTTAGCAGAAGATAAAGTCACAGAGTAGTTGGGGCCAGGCCGGAAAGGGCTTGTTGGTCATTGTCAGGACTTCAGCTTCCAGCCTGGCAGGGTGGGCACCTAAAAGGTTCTGACTCAGGGACAGACATGGTCAGACATCGGACTTAAAAGGATCTCCCTGGCCAGGCGTGGTGGTGCACACCTGTAGTCTCAACTACTGAGGAGGATGAGTCGGGGATCACCTGAGCCCAGGAGGTTAAACCTGCAGTGAGCTGTGATCGTGCCACTGCACTCTCCCTGGACCACAGAGGGAGACCCTGTCTCTAAAAACAAAAGAAAATAATTCCTGTGATCCAGGTGCTTATTTAAAAATAAATTAATATGGAAATAATAAAATTAAATTAAAGAAAAAGAAAAGGATCCCCCAGATATACAGAGAACAAACCGCAGGGGCTGAGGATGGACAGGCGGGCCCAGTTAGGAAGCGACTGTGGTGTCCAGGTGAGAGAGGAGGGCGGCCGTCCAGTGGTTGAATTCTGGACAGACTTAAAGGGTTGAGCCAGAGCTGGAGTTGCAGGGGGGTTGGACATGGTGTGTGAGAGGAAGTCCAAGAAGGCTCCAGGGTTTCTAACTGTGCAGGAGAGTGAAAGAGGAGTCTGCTGGGAAGGGAGGGAGGCCGCTGAACTACCAGGTGTCAATGTCATAAGGCAGTGATTTCCTGAGTCTTGGGTGGAGGGGCCTGGAGTTAGAAACTGGGGAGCTGTGAGCATGTGGGCGAAGTGTGAAGCCGCTCCAGGCTGGAGCCTGCGTTTACCACCCTTTCCTCTCCCCCAGAGCCACATCAAGAGGAGGCTGTTCATGTTCCGATTTGGGGACCGCAGGACACGGATGAACTGGGTTCACGTGCTCAATCTGGTGCAAGCACATGTGCTGGCGGCAGAGGCCCTCACGGCAGCCAAGGGCTATGTGGCCGTGAGTTTCTGGGCCATGCCCCTCCCGTGTTCCCCCCGGGGCTGCAGGCAGGGTGCCTCATCCCTAGGGGATTCCCCTAGGGATTCCCTAGGGGAAACACACAAGTTTTTTTCTCCAAGTTATGATGGCCGGTGGGGTTGTCAGCCCAGGGAAGCTTGGGGGGTGATGGGGGGCTGGGCATTTTCTCAAATGAAGAAACTGAGGTAGAGAGAGGTTAAGCAACTCCATCACAGGGAGTGGCTCACATCTGTCCCCAGACCTGGGAGCTGCTTAAGAGATCTCGGGTTGGAACAATTTCGGGGCGCCACCTAGAGGGGCGGGGTCAGGCTGTGGCAAATGCCTGATGGTCCCCTCCCACGCGTCCCCTTCAGAGTGGGCAGGCGTACTACATCAACGACGGGGAGAGCGTCAACCTCTTTGAGTGGATGGCCCCGCTGGTAGGTGCCTAGATGCCCATACCCACCCCGAGTGAGAATTCTGGGGTCCCCATTCTTCTCTTTCTGCCCTTTCCTACTTCCAAAAAGTCTTAAGATTTTACATGAAAACCAGCTCTGAGCCAGGTGTGGTGGCTCATGCCTGTAATCTCAGCACTTTGGGAGGTGGAGGCATGAGGATTGCCTGAGCCCAGGGGTTCAAGACCAGCCTGGGCAGCATGGCGAGACCTCGTCTCTGCAATAAACCAAAAAATTAACTGGTTGTGGTGGCGCATGCCTATGGTTCTACCTACATGGAAGGCTGAGGCAGAAGGATCGCCTGAGCCCAGCAGATCAAGGCTGCGGTGGCCATGTCGTGCCACTGCACTCCAGCCTGGGCGACAGAGTGAGACTCCGACTCAAAAAAATAAAAAAAATAAGCCGGGCTCGGTGGCTCAGCCTGTAATCCCACACCTCTAGGAGGCTGAGGTGAGTGGATTGCCTGAGCCCACGGGTTTGAGACCCGCCTGGGCAGCGAAACCTCATCTCTACAATAAATAAAAAAAAAAATCAGCTGGGCGTGGTAGCGCATGCCTGTAATTCTGGCTACTTGGAAGGCTGAGGCGGAAGGATCGCTGGAGCCCAGCAGGTCGAGGCTGCGGTAGCCGGAAGTAGCCACTGCACTCCAGTCTGGGCGACAGAGTGAGACTCCAACTAAAAAAATAAAATAAAATAAAAAATAAATAAATAAACCAGCTCTGGCTACAGTGTCCACTGAGTGGCATTGGAACTGGCTGAAGCTGGGTTGTGGCTGACCTTTGTTGTATGCTCTCCCACTTTGCCATAGTTTCCTTCCAGCCTGCCTCTTGATTTGTGTTGACTTCTAACCCTGAGCAGTTTTGCTTATGGCCTGCCAAACTGTGTTTTGAGGTTCTGAAAGAGGTAGAGGCAGGTGGACCACAGCATGAGGAAGGTGTCTGGCCCTGGCACCTCCTCTCTGAGCAGCCCAGACTCCCTGGAGCCAGGACTACCTGGAAGGAGTAGACCAGAAAACCCAGGGGGACACACCCTCTGGGCTTGCACGTCAACTCTGAGTGATCTTCCAGACTGTGGTGAGAAGCCAGCCTGACCCAGCCCACAAAAGAGTTGCCTTTTTGTACCCACAGAGGTTTTATTTTTTTGTTGTTTTGTTTAAATAACAGCTTTATTGAGATAGAATTCCCATGCCATCCAGTTCATCTACTTAAAGCATATTCAGAGTTGTGTGACATCACCATAATTGATGTTAGAACATGTCATCGTTCCCAAAAGACCAAAGCCTGTTTCCTTTAGCCATCCCCTGCCCTTTGCCCTCTTCAGCCGCCTACTGGTTCTATCTATGGATTTGCCTGTTCTGGACATTTCCTACAAACGAAGCCATAGAATATGCGGCTTTTTGTGGCTTCTTCCACTTAGTTTTCAAGGTTCATCCATGTTGTATCATGGATCGTATCACTACTTCTATTTTTTTTTTTTTTTTGAGTTAGAGCCACCATCACCCAGGCTGGAGTGCAATGGCACGCTCACAGCCACCACAGCCTTGACCTGCTGTGCTCAGGTGATCCTTCTGCCTCAGCCTTGTAAGTAGATGGAACCACAGGCATGCACCACCACACCTGGCTAATTATTTTTATTGTAGAGATGAGGCCTCACCATGTTGCTCAGGCTGGTCTCAAACCCGTGAGCTCAGGCAATCCTCTTGTCTCTGCCCCCCAGAGTGCTGGGATTACAGGCGTGAGGCACCGTGCCTGGTGCTAATTTTTTTTATTGCCAGAAAACATTCCATTCTATGGATATACCACATTTTGTTTTAACCATTCATCAGCTGATGGAAATTTGGGTTTTTCGGGCTGTTATGAATAGTGCTGCTATGAACATTCATGTACTTATTTTGTGTGGTCATGTGTTTTCCTTTCTCTGGGTATACATTGGGGGACCCCCCAAAAAACTGGAATTATTTTTTGGAAGGCTGGTTCCTTGTAGTGCAGGCTTCCTCCGCTAGGTCAGTGTTCCAGGAACCCATTGGCATCAGTGTACCAGCTAACATTGTTGTGAGAGACTGGATTCAACTTCAGTTTTTTTTTTTTTTTGGAGATTCTTTCAGCATGCTTGCCCATTTCATATTGGATGATTTGCAAGCTCTCCTGCCCAAATTGCACTGAGAGTTCAGCAGTTTTTGACTAAAACGGCATGACCCCCATGCCCTATCCTCCCTATTCACCTAATCTCACCCCAACGACTTTTTTTTTGTTTTCCTGGATGAAAAAAGTCCTCAAAAGAAAACATTTTGCTGATGTGGAAGAAGTGAAACAAAAAAACGGCAGAAGCACTAAAAGGCATCAAAATTGACGCATTCAAAAACTGGTTTGAGCAGTGGGAAAAGATCTCAATAGGTGTATTGCTTCAGACGGAAAGTACTTTGAAGGTGACTGAAGTTTAAACATGTAAGAATAAATACACAATTTTTAAATAAATAAATTCTGGGTGTTTTGGGGTCACCCTCATATACCTAGGAGTGAGATGTGCTGGGTTATATGATAACTTAGGTTTAACCTTTTGAGGTTAACCTTTTTATGCCCTTGACGAGCTCAATTTATCCTGTACCAGCTCATCTCTGAATGCATCTCCTACCGCCCTCCACACACATCATGGACTTTTTTTTCTTCCTTTAATAGCAGAAAAGTCAATTCCAGAAAAATCAGACTGGGTGCAGTGGCTCATGCCTGAAGTCTCTGCAGCTTGAAAGGCCAAGGCAGGAAGATTGCTTGAACCCAGGAGTTCAAGACCAGCCTGGGCAACATGATGAGACCCCGTTTCTAACACAAAAAAATTAAAAATTAGCTGGCCATGGTGGTCTGTACCTGTAGTCCCAACACGGAAGAGGCTAAGGAGGGAGGGCTAAGGAGGGACTTGAGCCCAGAAGTCTAAGGCGGTGGTGAGCCATGATCGTGCCACTGCACTCCAACCTAGGTGACAGAGTGAGACCTCAACAAGAAAGAAAAAAAGAAAGAAAGTGGGGGGGGGAGAGAAAGAAAAAGAAAGAAAGGTCAAATTCTACATAAGTGCCTTGGAGTGTCTTTAGGTATAGGCAGATGCAAGTGATAACTAAATGATGTGATTAATCCCAAGTTGAAACCCCACACCATGATTTAACTCCTACTTGAGTTTTCTGGGTCAAGGTGTAAATTTCATTTCAAGCTGGCACAGGCTGGCTGTGGGCTCTGCCACTGGGGTGGGTGGTGAGGGGCCAGGAGGTACCTCTGCTGGCCTGGGGTAGAGGTATGGCCTTTCCACCCTGAACACCTGTTCTCATCTCAGGCCCTGTTTCTTTGCAGTTTGAGAAGCTGGGGTACAGCCAGCCCTGGATCCAGGTACCTACTTCCTGGGTTTACCTGACAGGTAAGGAAAGGCGCATGCATCAAAGCCCTCCACGTGTCAGGTGTACCGTGCATTTGAAGTCCAGGGCCAGAATTGAGTGAGGCCAGTGAAGCACCAAGGACACAAAATTTAAGGAGGCTGCTGCAAGTGCCCAATCCCACATTTTCAAGGTCCCGGGAGCAAGTGCCTCCCT
This sequence comes from Cephalopachus bancanus, assembly GCA_027257055.1. Classification (NCBI taxonomy): domain Eukaryota; kingdom Metazoa; phylum Chordata; class Mammalia; order Primates; family Tarsiidae; genus Cephalopachus; species Cephalopachus bancanus. Next base: position 633,987 of record JAPVLO010000354.1, read on the forward strand.
AGATTCCATACCCTGGGTGCCTCACTCCCCTCACCCCAAACCAACTTTATCCCACCTGCAAGGCAGGTGTACTGGGCCTATTGTAAAGACGAGGAGACTGAGGCTCTGAGAGGTTAGTGACCTGCCTGAGATGTCACAGTGAGAAAGTGGGAGAAGCAGGATTCATACCAGGGCTTGGTGAACTCCCTGTGGCCTTGCTGGAAAACGTCATGCCAGTCAGGAGAGAGGTAGCCCTGGAACTGCCCTGTCCCCCAAGGTCACCCTCAAGGTTTTAGGGCTGCTTTTGGACAGGTGAAGGTTCCATTTTGACCTTAGATTCTCCTCCTGTCCCTGAAGGTCAGTCTCTGCCCCCACCTCTACCCCAACATGTCCTGGATGCTGCCCTCTGCTCCCACCCCCAGCACCCCTTGCTGGCCTCCTTCCAGCTGGAGCAGGCATCAGGAGTTAAAGTGAGGCCCCTGGTCACCGGCCGCTCTCTCCCCACAGCCGCAGTGATGGAACACATACATCTGGCCCTGAGACCCATCTGCAGCATCCCACCACTCCTGACGCGGAGTGAGGTAAGTGGCTGCTGCTACCCCTGGCCCTGCTCCCCCCTTTGACACCATGACCGGATGCTTGTCTGAGGTCTCAGAACTCTCCCTGTGGGCCCAAAGCTGGTGATCATCATCCCAACCTCTGGGCTTTTGCCTAGGCTGTGCCCTCTAAGTCTGAAAGGTGACAGCTACAAGCCCCTCCTCACGGTTAATTGTATTCATAAGCAGTTTATTTCTCCTGCCGGAATGGAGACCCCCAAAGGCAGCTTTTGTGATATTCACTGTTGTGAATGCCACCAACCTCACCAACCCTCAACACACAGACACACACCGACATGCACATGCACACACAACCTGGTGGTCCTAGGCTCATTGCTCATGCCTACTGAATAATAAGTATACTTATTACTGTATATAAAATGCTATTCTCTCTCTCTCTTTTTTTTTTTTTTTTTTTTTTTTTTTTTGAGACAGGATCTTGCTATGTTGCCCAGGCTGGTTTCCAATTCTTGGGCTCAGGCAACTCTCCGCCTCACCATGTAGTTGGGATTGCATGTGAGAGCCACCATGCCTGGCTCAGAATCTGATTCTTATAATAATGATGAGGCAGGTTTATATTTGCTTAGTTAAAAGCGAGGATGTGTAATCACAGATTGTAAACAGTAATTGGTGGCAGTTGGGGTTATTTGCAAAAATCCTTCCAGTTCACCCTTTCCTTTGATTCTCTCTGATGCCCTGCTAATTTAGGAAGGGTAAACAGAGTATGGTCTTCATTTTATGATGAGAAACTGAGCACTGGAGAAATTAGTGGTTTGTCCAAGGTCATACCATACTGGGATTGGCTTCAGACTCCAAGTGCAGTGCTCACTAACCCCAGGAGTGAGGAGTGAGGGAGAGGAGAATGGGCCACAGAAAGAAGCAGTTACCCGTAGTTTCTCCTTTGAGCCATCCAGACGAGTTGAGGAGAGAAAATAATGCCAATAACAACTATCTCTTGAGTAGTGGCAATATGCCAGGCACTGTGCTTCATCTCAGTTAATCTTCATTACCATTCTGAGTTGTAGGTTCAACGATCATCTCCATGTACAAAGGAGGAAATCAGGCACACGGTAAAATAACCTGCCCATGACCGCTCACTTAAGTGGTAGAGCTGAAGTTCAAACGCACACCTACATAATTTCAACCCCTAGCATGTGAAATGCATGAGGAATCACATCCATGTAAAATAGCTGCTGAAGTGTGTCAGGCAGGGACTTGGTTCCCCTCCTTCTTGTCTAACTTGGGGGTTTCCTTATTCAGCTCAGAGGGAAAAAAATCCTTAACTGGGATTTCTCGGCTGCGCCCTCTTCTGGTCAATCTGACACACCAACCAGCCCTCTAGTTTGACGTGATAGGCTTCTTTATTGAGCACCTACAGTGTACCAGGCATTCTGCTGAGCAATGGAGGCAAGAAGACATAGTCCTTACCCCTGGGGAGCTGGTAGTTCAAAGGGGAAAACAGCCCATTAACCAGGCAACTCAACACATTGTGATTAGAGCTATACTAGGGAAAACGAACGACAAGGAACTTCAGAGCACACACAGCCAACTCTGAGGAAGTGAGGTAGGCTTCCGAAAGGACGTGACTTCTAAGCCTGAGATCTGAGAATACTGTGGCAGGAGACCCTACTTATCTAACGTATCTCAGCTGGACTAGGCCTACCCCTGTGTTCGCCAAAGCCCTGCACTTTCTGCCTCGGGAAAAAAAGGTGGGGGTGGGGGAAGGGCAAGAACTGGCCCCTCCCCTTCTCTCCCTCAAGCCTCCAAGACCAGCTGAGGAACAAGAAAGAAATGAGCCAGGTAGGAGGGCTTCTCCAGGGCCCAGGATAGCAAGGAAGACTTTAAGCTAGAATCTGGCTCTGCAGTGTGGACTCGTCACGCAACCTCTCTGACCTTCTTTTTCCAAATATACGCAGAGTAGATAGTGCTAGTACCTCCTCAGAGGAGTAAATGAGGTAAGGTATAGAGAGGATTTAGCCCAGACCAAGCACAGGGTGTGTACTTCCTAATTGGTAGCTGTCATTATCACCCTTGAAGGGGGTGGCGCCCAAGCCATCTGGCAGCAGGAGAAACGCAGCTCAGACCCTGGAGAGTAATCAGTTCTGCATAATTGAATTCCTCTCTTAGGAAGCTTAGTTAATCAGCTAGGACATGAAGGCTGCGCCTGGGGTCCGCCTGGCCACAGTTGGTCAGGGACTAGGGGCAGGACGCCAAGGTCGTTTCCTGGAGACATTTTTTCCGGCGGGCGTGCAGCTTCTGGGGGATACCCAAGAATGTATCAAGGGCCTGAGTTCCAACCCCGTGGTAGGCCAGGAAGGGGAATGCAGAGATGAGACCTTTGCTTCTTAGGGACCGAGGAGTTCAGTAGGGTGGGAATTCAGCGGGGCTGGGTGAGGGGCGAGGTTTCAGGAAAGACATCCTGGAAGCGGCGCCCTCCAAGAAAATGGAGAGAGAAGAGAGAAAAATCTCAGGAGCAAGACATACTACGGGGGTCTTTTCAAATAGCTGTGCGGTGGAGGGGACATCCCTCTCTCTCCCCGTTTCCTAAGCAAGATAGAGGATGTGCCTCTCCTGCGAGCCCCGCCCGGGTTGTTCCGCCTCTCCCCACAGGTGTGCAGCGTGACCGTGACGCACACCTTCCAGATAGCCAAGGCCCGCGCTCAGCTTGGCTACATGCCGGACAAGTTCAGCTTTGCCGACGCGGTGGAGCGATACATGCAGTCCTCGACCCGGCGGCCCCGCGGCTCCACGGCGCGGGCGCTCCTGCGGCTGCTACTCGGGCTGCTGCTGCTGCTCGGCCTGCTCGTCCTGGGCCTGCGCTTCTTAGGCCTGCAGCCTCTGCAGGCCGCCGTGGAGCGCCTCTGACCGTCCTCCGCCCGCTGGGGCCCGCCCGGCTCCATCCTCGCCCGCGCGGCATGCTCAGGGTTCGTCCCGGCCCCGCCCTCGGGTTTGGGTGCGTTTCTGCCCCGCCCCTAAACCCTGACCACGCCCCTAGCAGCCCCCAGACCGAGCCTCGCCCCGCTGTGGTCTGGCCACGCCTTTGCCCCGCTCCCTGGGTTGGGCACGCCTCCGCCCCGTCTTCACCTTTCAGCCTACCCCGCCTCCGTGTTCTGACCCCGCCCTTCGGGCTCAGACGCGCCTCCGACCCGCCCCTGATTTCTGGCCACGCCCCTTCCCCGCCCACCGGGGCCAGACCTAGCCGGGCTACTCACAAAGTCCTAACCTCACAGTCTGCTTCGCCTTCAGGTCCTCCGCGTCCCTGCTCAGTCCCGGTCCGCCCCCTACCTGGCCCTCCACGTGCGCTTGAACCCACCCTTAGCTGCTGCTTCTGGCAATGACCTTGCCCCTCTCTCTGGGTCCAGACCTTACCTTCTCGCATGTAATCGGGTCCTGGCCCTCCCTCTCCTTCTCTGGCTTCACCCCTTTCCAACTCCATCTCCTGGGTGGGTTTTTCTTGTGGTTTGGCTGCAGCGGTCGCCTCTAGGGACTAGTGACATTTGTAGAGTGTGTGCTGTCTGCTGTCGCTTCTGGGACAGTGGGCCCTCTTGTCTTCCCAAGCTCTCTGGGATCGTCTCGGAAACTTGGATTAGACCCATTCAAATAACATTGAGTTTGATCCATCCTGACCCAAATGATTTGGGTCCGCTCATTCATACAGATGTGTGTGTGTGTGTGGCTCCTCTTTCACTGGGCTCCCTGTAAGATGATGTAAAAAACAGTCTCGACCCTCTTCTCCCTCTGTGAGCTCTTTCTGGGCGAGTTCATCCTTTCCCATGGCCTCAGTCTCTGATGCCTCCCAAATGTGTGTCATTTTCTCAGAGTGACCTCCAAACTAACCTCCTGATCATCCCTATAACCCACAATCATCTCAAATTCAATGGAAATAAAACTGAACTCATTACCTTTCCCACAGACCTGCTTTTTTTTCTATCCTGTGTTCCCTCCCCGGGAGAGGAGGGGCACCACTGGTCACCCAGTGACCCAAGTTCAAACCCTGGGCATCATTTTTGACATGTTCCTCATCTTTAAGACATCCTCATCAGTGAGTTCTTTCTGATACACATCTAAAATGTCTCTCTGACCCACCCCTTCTGTCCTTCACATGGCCACCACCCTCCTTTCTCATGGACAACTGCAGTAGGCTTTGAACAGGACCTCCCGTCCCCACTGCTAAAGGGAACTTTCTAAGTCCCAAACTGCAACACGCCACTCTCCAGTTTAAAACCCTTCAGTGGTTTCCCACTGCCCTCGGGGTCAAGTTAAAAACCTTAGCTGGGCGTTCATGGCTCTCTTTGCCCACCTCTTCAACCTCATCTCTTGCCACTTGTCCACTTCCACTCTGCCCCGTTGCCCTGAATTGCCTTCACAGCATCTCGGACTCACCAGCCTCTCATTCACCCCTAGGATTTCCCTCTTGCAAGTCCCCTCTCCCACCTGCACTTGGCTAATCTCAATTTCAGGTCCCAGCCAAATGTCTCTTCCTTGCTTGCCCTGGACCCTGCATGACACTCCTCACAGGTGCAATCTATGAATTTACGATGTCTGTAAACTCTGTAGGTTTGAAAACGTGTCTCTACCTTGTGCACTAACAAAGCCTCAGAACAAGCTGGGTTTCTGGCCTTTCATAAATAGTTGTTGAACGATTAAATAAATGAGGCGTCCCTAAACCAAACCTGAAGACCAAGTAAGAGTTGACTCAATGAAGCTGAGACCTCAGGGTTGACACCCTCCCACGGGGCTCCAGTTCTACGACCCCACCCCCTCCACCCCTGACACCTTCTCTACCAACAGAGGTCCATGGTGTCTGCTGGAGCCCTCTGAAGGACACAGAGAGGGCCAGAAAGGACCCCTCCCTAATTCAGGTCAAGATTACAATCACCCTAGTAAACTCTGGGACTACCAGGGCAGCCTGTTGGGAACTATTCAAGGTAGCCCAGACGATTTCCCCTGGAAATGGGGAGCGGTTTGTGTGTGTGTGTGTGTGTGTGTGTGTGTGAGTGTGTGTGAGTGTGTGTGGTGTGTGTGTGTGTGTGTGTGTGTGTGTGTTTTAAGGGCGTGGAGTTGGTGGGTAAAAGAGGTTTCTGTACTGGGATAGAGAGGGAGAAGACCGCAGCAAAGTTTCTTCCTTCTTTCCTCCTCCTTCCATTAAAATTTGATTGTAAGTAATCGAGAGATTAAAAAGAAAAAGAAAAAAAATGATGAAACGTCAGAAAGGAGCAAAAGGGAGGAGGGAGTAGGAAAGGATTACACAGAGAGATGGAAGGATCTCGCTTCCTCCTTCCATGAAAATTTGATTGTAAGTAATCTAGAGATTAAAAAAAAAAAGAAAAGAAGAACGTCAGAAAGGAGTAAAAGGGAGGAGGGAGTAGCGAAAGGATTATAAAGAGAGATGGAAGGAAAAGCAGCTCCCCAGGGATGTGGCAGCGGTGGGATTCGAACCCACGCCATCGAAATGACTGGAGCCTAAATCCAGCGCCTTAGACCACTCGGCCACGCTACCTCCCGCTAGATACGTTTTCTACTCTGACTATATCAGTACAATGACGTAGGTTTCTCTTGTTCCACGAGCTCCACCCCCAAAGATTTACGCATGCCCCAACGTGGGGCCGGAGGCTCCGGCGCCTGTAACCGCACGTCAACCCCTGGCTTCCTTCGGAGCCTTGGAGTCATCGTACTCTCGCCATCTGTCGCGATACGTACAACAGGAACGCACCATTAAAATGGAAAGAAATCCTAAACATGAATATTCAATCCTCACACGTGAGTTTGGATTTGATTTTTGCATTTTCAAGTGAGCGATGCCACCTACAGCCACCTGGGGGCGGTGCCGCGCTGTCGCTGCCTCCAGGTTGGGCCGGACGTCCCACGGGAAACCCCAGTTTGCGCTGAATCAGACTGGGTCCTCATCCTTCTACTCCCACAAGCGCTTCTGCAGCCTTGGGTGGGTGGCCTTATGGCCTAGCCCCTGCCCTCGCGATGTAAAAATCACGGATCCGGGGAGGAAAATCATCGAACGTTGGTACACATTCTTGCATGTGTGAACTTCCTCGATCATAATAACCATTATCCCCATTTTACAGAGGAGGAAACAGAGCGGCTAAGTAACTAGTCTCAGGTACCCCAGCCAGAGCCAGCATTCCTCCAACCTTCCATGACCCTTGCTTTTCTATATAGACTATTTCAGTGGTTTTCTTTAGAAAGATGCAGTAAATATAGAGTTCAACATAGCAAAACCCCGTTTCTTGTCATTCAGAATTAAACATTAACATTTTGCATACTTGTTGCAAATATTTTTATTTACTTTTTTTTTTTTTTTGAGTTGGAGTCTCACTTTGTCGCCCAGACTGGAGTGCAGTGGCCGCTCCCAGTCACCGCAGCCTCGACCTGCTGGGCTCCGGCGATCCTTCCACCTCAACCTTCCGAGTAGCCGGAATTACAGGCGCGCGCTACCCCGCCCGGCTGATTTTTTGATTTATTGTAGAGATGAGGTCTCGCCTGCCCAGGCGGGTCTCGAACCCTCAGGCTCAGGCAATCCACCCACCTCAGCCTCCCAAAGGCGCGGGATTACAGGTTGAGCCACCGAGCCTGGCTTATTTACTTATTTAGAGCAGGGTCTCACTCTGTCTCCCAAGCTGGAGTGAAGTGGAGTGATCACAGCTCACTGAGTCTTGAACTCCTGGGCTCAAGTGATCCTCCCATCTCAGCCTCCCAGAGTAGCTGGGACCACAGGTACACACCACCACACCTGGCTTTTTAAAATTTTGTGAAAACCAGAGTCTCACTGTGTTGGCCAGGCTGGTCTCGAACTCCTGGCCGAAACAATCCTCCCACATGGACCTCCCAAAGTGCTGGGATTACAGACATGAGCGATCACTTGAGGCCTCAAATATTTTACATTAAAAAATAAAATGAACACTATAGATAAAATTCAAGCCTCTTGGATATCCCAAAGTTCTAGCCCCCTTCCTTCTTCCTTGGGTGTTTCCTATCTTTTCAATTCACATTTTCTTAATTTTACATTCACATAAACTTATCCATTCCATTGTGTATTTAAGAAAAATGGTAGGCCGGGCTCGGTGTCTCAGCCTGTAATCCCGCGCCTTTGGGAGGCTGAGGTGAGTGGATTGCCTGAGCCTGCGGGTTCAAGACCCGCCTGGGTAGCAAGACCTCATCTCTACAATAAATAAAATTTTAAAAAATCAGCCAGGCGTGGTAGTGCATGCCTGTAATTCCAGCTACTAGGAAGGCTGAGGCAGAAGGATCGCAGGAGCCCAGCAGGTCAAGGCTGCGGTGGCCAGGAGTAGCCACTGCACTCCAGTCTGGGCGACAGAGTGAGACTCCAATTCCAAAAAAAAAAGAAAAATGGTAAACAAAAATCCAAGGTTATAGATAGTCAGGTAAGTAGGTGTGGTAGGCTGAGTAATGGTCCCCCAAAGATGTCCACACCTGAGTCCTCAGGACCTGTAAACATGTTTGTTATCTTATGTGGCAAAAAGGACTTTGCAGATGTGATTAAATTAAGGGTCTTCAGCTGGGGACAGTATCCTGGATTAGCCAGGTGGTCCTGATGTAATTATAAGAGTTCTTGTAAGAAAAAGGCAGGAATTAGAAAAGTAGGTATGAGGATGGAAGCCGAGGTCTGAGTTGATACAGCCACAAGGCAAGGAATGCAGGCAGTCTCTGGAAGCTGGGAAAGGGAAGGAAACAAGAGTGTTCTCTGGAGCCTCCAACAGGGAACACAAGGTGTCTAACTCCTTGATTTTAGGTCTTCTGACCTCCACAACAGTAGAACTATAAATCTGTGTTAAATTAAGTCAATAAATTTGTGATAATTTGTCACAGCAACAATAGGAAACTAAAATAGTAGGTAAACCACTGGACTTGGTGTTAACACGGCAGGCCCAAATCTGAGAGGGCTTGTGGATAATATTACCTATTCCAAAGAAGTCACCGAGGGTCCAGCAGGGAGAGACATTGGTTTATTACACTTACGGGAGGTCACCAATGGCAACAGGTCGGTGATGATCAAATAATTTACACCTTGGGACAGCGCAGCAAGCAGTTTTATAATCAAGCAAGTTAATTATTCAAATTCCTATACAGTGTTTGCAATCACATTGATCGAGAGCGACTGCTACATTGTCTTTAGGTTGTTGGTTACCTGCATACCTTAACTGGTTAACCCCATGACAGGGAGTACACAGAGACCAGCTTTGGCCATGGGCTGCTTCCTGGGGAGGGGCAGAAAGAAGCCAGATATGGGGGAAAGAGAAGCTATCTGGACACTTACCCCACACTTGGGAATCACACAGCCTGAGATTCCACTAGCTGTGTGACCCTGAAGAAGTCTTCTCTCTGGGCTTCAGTTGTTCATTCTTGTAATGGAAGGATGATGATGGTACCCGCCTCATGGGATTTGCTATGGATCATTGCTTGAGCACCCGCAATGTGTCAGCAACTGTTTGGGTCAGATCAGAGTTCGAAGCAGACACAGATTGATTGTGGTAATACATGCCAAGCATTTGACAGATCTCTGGCACACTCTGGAGGGAGGGTAATGTTGGTGACTCCAAGGACCTACGTTTTCTTTTTTTTTTTTTTGAGTTGGAATCTCACTCTGTCGCTCAGACTGGAGTGCTGTGGCACACTTAACGGCCACCGCTGCCTTGACCTGCTGGGCTCAGGAGATCCTTCCGCCTCAGCTTTCCAAGGAGCTGAAACTACAGACGCACGCCACCACGCCCAGCTAGTTTTTGTGATTTAGTGTAGAGATGAGGTCTCACCCAGTTGTCCGGGTGGATCTTCAACCTGCAGGCTCAGGCAATCCACTCACTTTGGCTTCCCAAAGTGCTGGGATTACAGGCTGAGCCACCAAGCCCGGCCTGGACCTGCGTTTTCCACTCCCTTCCACTATCGCCAGGTGCTCACCTCTAGAGTTCCTGTGGGGCACCGACCACTGGTGGCATTCCACACCCTGCTGCAAGTCGGGATTTATGGGCCTCTCCTAGCATGATACTGGGAGCTGCTAGGTTGTCAATCAGCTCCAGGAGTGCAGGTGATGGTGTTGTGTTCACCCTGCTCTATCTTCAGGACCTAGAAATGTGTTAGCAACAAGACTATTCCTTGGGAAAAAAAGCATTTTGCATTCTTTAAGGTCACTCCATCTCACCTCATGAACTTAGAGTCAGAGACAAATGCTTCTGGCTGAGGAGTTGCCCAACATAAGAGCTTACGGAACTTGTGTACAGAGATGACCACACCCACTCTTCCAGAAGCTTACCACCTGGGGCCACAGCAGGGAAACAGAGTTCTCTTTAGGTCATTCCCCACCCCCACCCCCGTCTCCCCCCAACAATTATTCACAGTATTCTCCAGTAGCTGGACCATTTGCCAGAAGCACAATGTCCCCCAATTCTGTCTGATAATGTAAAGCATGTCAACATTTGTCCTGCACCCACTAGGCCTGATCAGGCAAAAAAGCAGAACTTGGGAAACGGGGTGGGAAGGAGAGCTGTTTCTGGAGCTGTTCAGAAAGCACATGCCAGCGTTGCTTCTCTAACAGAACAAAAATCCAGTGGAGGCAAGTTCATCTGCCATCAGTTCAGCTGCTCCACCCAGCATTTCTCCAGGGGCCCAGAGGCCCTGCTGACTAGGCATCTCTGGTGAGTTATGCCTTCAAGGGTGACGCTGCAAGGGCAGCTCCTATGCAAAGCTCTGCCATAGCCAGGCAAGGGTGGGTAGGCCGCAGAAAGCAGAGCAACTGGGATCTGTATAGTTTTTGTTTTTTAATGTGACATTTAAAAATAGATTTGCAAAACTAATATATGTTCCTTTCATTTCTTCACCTAAGTTCAACTCTGCCCATATCTTGGTAAAAATCACCTTTCATTTCTCCACCTAGTTAAACTCTGCTGTGTCTTGGTAAGGGAAGCTGTTTTTTTGTCTTCTTAAAACAAGAAATGTAATGTATGCTCATTGTAAGCCTTTTAAAATGTCAAATCAGCGGTATAAAGTTAAAAGGGAAATTCTCTCTTTCACCAAAGTCCTTGTTCATGGCTGAATCCTAAAGCTCAGAAGTAACCATTGTGAAGAGTAACAATTTGGTGTACATCCTTCCGGATCTTTTCCTTTGCAAATACATAGGCAAATGAAAGCAAGAAGCCCTAACATGCCCCATCCTCATCCTATGGGTTGCCTTGCTCACGATAGGAGAGGAAAGCACTATCTAAAAGACAGAAGAGGTGGAGTCTCACAGCTGCTCCAAGTCTTTCTGCAGTTACTGATGGGCCACCCCGATGGCAGTGTGATGGGCATGTCTCATGCCTGGTAGGCCCAGGACCGTAAGCCAAGGAGGACTGTCATGCTACTGCTTAAAACCATACAACCAAAGCCCACGGTGCGCAGGGAGTTTGAGCAGTCCACACCTTAGGAACCAGATCTCTCCTGTGGTAACGGTGGTTTGTGAAGCCGTCCAACCCTCCCTGAGAATGGGAGGATTACACCTACCTCTTTGCAGTTGGGAATAGCCACATGACTTTGACTGAGCTGGAGCATGTATAAGCTGGGATCCTGTTCCCTGTGATTTCTCTTCTGCTACCACACCCTGAAGCACCATGGTGAGGTGGAGACAATGGCAAGCTTTTTTTTGTTGGTAACAGCTTTATTGCTATTGTAATTGCTGATATAATTCACACACCATACAATCTACTCATCAAAGTGTAGAATTCAAGTCTGGGTAACATAGTAACTGTAGTCCCAGCTACTTGGGAGACTGAGGCAGAAGGATCACCTAAGCCCAGGAGGTCAAGGCTGCATTGAGCCCTGATTGTGCCACTGCACACCAGCCTGGATGACACAGTGAGAACACAACTCAAAAAAAAGTGTAGAATTTTTTTTTTTTTTTTGAGTTGGAGTCTCACTCTGTCGCCCATACTGGAGTGCAGTGGCCGCTCCCAGCCACCGCAGCCTCAACCTGCTGGGCTCCGGCGATCCTTCCGCCTCAGCCTTCTGAGTAGCCGGAATTACAGGCATGCGCTACCATGCCCGGCTGATTTTTTGATTTATTGTAGAGATGAGGTCTCGCTGCCCAGGCGGGTCTCGAACCCGTGGGCTCAGGCAATCCACTCACTTCAGCCTCCCAAGGGTGCGGGATTACAGGCTGAGCCACCGAGCCCGGCAAAAGTGTAGAATTTAATGGGTTTTAGTATATTTGAAACTGTCATTATAAAATTAATATAGGGCTACAGGGTAAAAACTGAAAAAGGACTGAGTCCTGTAAAGTTGCAGGTATAAGTTAAAAGTTAACAAGTCTGTTCTTTCTAAGTTCTGTTTCTAAGTTTGCCTTCCTCCTTGCATGATTGCTGGCACGTAGTCGCTTGGGGCTCAGGCCATCCTTCTGCATCAGCCTCCCAAGTAGCTGGGACTATAGTCGCTAGGCAGCATCACTAATAATTGGGAACTGGTACCCAGCCATAGTATAACCAGTCACTGTCCTTTAGTTTGCTTCTGTGTAATGGCTTACTGCCTGGGATTCAGGTCACCGGGTATCATAAGACGTGTAATTTCCCCAGTTAGATTGTAAAACCTCTCTGAGAGATTTTTCAGACTTTGCATTTTGGTAGACCATCAAGCCCTACCCAGATCCAAGGCCCATGCCAAGGTCAAACCCCCACAGCTCTGCCCACGAGGACAGTTTCAGCACTCCATGACTTCAGCCCCAACAAATCAGCAGTGCCTGGTTCCTAGCCTCTTGCCTGCCAAATTATTTTTAAAAACCTTAGCCTAGCCGGGCTCGGTGGCTCAGCCTGTAATCTCGTGCCTCTGGGAGGCTGAGGTGAGTGGATTGCCTGAGTCCGCGGGTTCGAGACCTGCTTGGGCAACTTGGCGAGCCCTCATCTCTACAATAAATCAAAAATCAGCCAGGTGTGGTAGCACATGCCTGTAGTTCCAGCTACTTGGAAGGCTGAGGCGGAAGGATCGCCGGAGCCCAGTAGGTCGAGGCTGCAGTGGCCGGGAGCAGCCACTGCACTCCAGTATGGGCGACAGAGTGAGACTCCAACTCAAAAAAAAAAAAAAAAAAAAAACCTTAGCCTAGCCGGGCTCGGTGGCTCAGCCTGTAATCTCGCGCCTTTGGGAGGCTGAGGTGAGTGGATTGCCTGAGCCCGAGGGTTCGAGACCCGCCTGGGCAGCGAGACTTCATCTCTACAATAAATCAAAAAATTAGCCGGGCGTGGTAGCGCGCGCCTGTAGTTCCAGCTACTTGGAAGGTTGAGGCGGAAGGATCGCCGGAGCCCAACAGGTCGAGGCTGCGGTGGCCACTGCGCTCCAGTCTGGGCGACAGAGTGAGACTCCAACTCAAAAAAAAAAAAAACCTTAGCCTAAAAATTCTCAAGGAGATGGATTTGAGAATTCTCTCTTGTCTCCCACTTGGGATAAACTCTTTCTTTACTGCAACAACTGACTGCTGTCTCAGTGAGCTGACTTTCTGTGCAGCAGGTATAATAACCCATTCAGATGGTGACATATTCAGAGTTGTGTAACCATAACTACAATCAATGACATTTCCATCACCCCCAAAAAGAAACCCTGTACCTATTTTAGTCACTACCTATTCCCCTCAACTTCCTTACTAGCCTCTGGCAACTACTAACTTACTCCTGTCTTTATGGATTTTTAAAAACTTATTGCTATAAATGAAATCATATAGTATGTTATCTTTTGTGTTTGGCTTCTTCCACATAGCCTAATAATTAAAAAAAATTTAATTTATTTTTACATAATGTTTTCAAGGTTTATTTATGTGGAAACATGTATCAGTACTTCAATTCTTTCTACTGTCAAATAATATTGTATTGTAAGGAGGTATGTTTTCTTCATGCTTTCATCTGTTGGTGGATATTTAGTTTGTTTTCACCTTTTTGGCTATTGTGAATAATGCTGCTATGAACATTCACGTATAAGTTTTTATGTGGGCATATGGCTTCATGTCTCTTGAGTATATACCTGGTCATATGATATACTCCAAGTTTAATTTTTTGAAGAACTACCAAACTGTTTTCCATTTTCCATTCCCGCTAGCAGTGTATGAGGATTATAATTTTGCCACATCCTCGCCAACACGTTACTATCTGAGTTTTTTTATTATAGCCATCCTAGGTGTGGTTTTAATTTGCATTTTCTTAATGGCTAATGATGTTGAGTATCTTTTCATGTTGACCATATGCATATTTTCTTTGGAGAAATGTATATTCAAATCCTTTGTTCAATTTTTAACTGGGTTATTTATCTTTTTATTATTGAGTTGTAAGTGTTCTTTCTATATGTTAGCTACAAATCCCTCATTAGATATATGATTTGAGAATATTTTCTCCCATTCTCAAGGTTGTCTTTTCACTTTCTAATGGTATCAGTCACATTCTGTGGGTTATTGAGTCCCCCCTATGGATTACTCTGGTGGAGGGAAAAGGGAAGAAAAATCCAAATCCTCGTGGGTGTGGAGAGGGATTTTTCTAATAGAGGTGGTGATTTTACCCCTCAGAACTTAAGAGGAGACTTTGTTCATGTGAGAGAAGGAGAGGCAGGCTTTTGAAAGATGAGCTCAGCTTGGAATTGGAGTATGCTGAGGAAGGGTCAAATGTTTTATTGTTCCTCTAGGATACAGTAACTTTGATGTACAGTTTAACCTTTCTCTCTTATATTTAATTTTCTTTTGTTATCCCAAACTCTTTACTAAAGTCTGCACAGCATTATGTGAAGATTAAGGAGGCAATTAAGAACTAAGCAAAAATGCAGTGTGATCTGATCCACACCTCCTTGCTGAGGCCACATCTGTCTTCCTAAAGTGACTGGAAGTGACATCTATTCCTCCTCCAGAGCTTAACTCAACTGACATTCAGAGAGGCCTTCCCAACCCATTAGTTTCACTTTTCTTTTTTTTTTTTCTTTTGAGTTGGAGTCTCACTCTGTCGCCCAGATTGGAGTGCAATGGCAGGCTTCCGGCTACCACAGCCTCGACCTGCTGGGCTCTGGAGATCCTTCCGCCTCAGCCTTCCAAGTAGCTGGAACTACAGGCCGTGCTACCACACCCGGCTAATTTTTTTTTTTTTAATTGTAGAGATGAGGTTTTGCCAAGTTGTCCAGGCGGGTCTCAAACCCCACGGGCTCAGGCAATCCACTCACCTCAGCCTCCCAAAGCACGGGATTACAGGCTTAGCCACTGAGCCCAGCTAGTTTCACTTTTTAAATCTCTCATTGCCCCTACATTTCTTGCTCATAGCAACCTCACCATTTATAATGGTATAGAACAATGACTCTGAGTAGTTTTTGTTTTCTGTTTTCCTACCCCACTAGACAGCTCCCTGAAGGCAGGTGTTTTCTACCAACTCCTAGCACCATATTTGGCACCAACAGGAGCTTAATAAATGTTTTCCATAAAAATGAATGTGCAGAAACTCTAAATGCACATTCTACCTCCTTCACAACTCCCTGAAAAAAAAGAGAGTTTTCTTTGTGTTGACTATAAAACAGGGATCCCCAGCCCACCGGGGTTGCAGACTGGTTCTGGTCTTTGACCTGTTAGGAATGGGGCTGCACAGCAGGGAGTGAGTGAAGGGAAGGGGAGCTCCGTTTGCTATCAGATCAGCAGCCGGCATTAGATTCTCATAGGAGTGGGAACCCTATTGTGAACTGGGCATGCCAGGGATCTAGGTTGCCTGCTTGTTATGATAATCTAATGCCTGATGATCTGAGGTGGAGCTGGGGCAGGGAGCGGCTGCAACTACAGTGGCTGCAACTACAGCGGCTGCAAATACAGCGGCTGCAAATACAGATTAACATTAGCAGTGAGGTTTGACTACATCTCGATCTGTCTGTGGAAAAACAGTCTTCCACGAAACTGGTCCCTGATGCCAAAAAGGCGGGGGACCACTGCTATAAAATACCAACATTAGCATCTCATTGGCCTGACTTGGGTCACATGCTCATCCCTGGACCAATCAATGGGACTAGAGGGATGAAATGTGCTGATTGACTAGGTCTGGCCAAGTGTCCAATTTTGAAGCCAGGGAGGTAGGGAGAACTAGTCTCCTGAATTAAGAATAGGGTGGGGAAAAAAAAGAAAATAGGGTGAGCTGGTTCCCTGTAGACAAATCAAGATATCATACCAAGATGGGGCACTTCTGCTGGGCAGACAAAAATTTTTTAGTTGGAGTCTCACTCTGTCACCCAGGCTGGAGTGCAGTGGCACGCTCACGGCCACGGCAACCTTGACCTACTGGGCTCAGGCAATACTTCCGCCTCAGCCTTCCAAGTAGCTGGAACCCACAGGTGCATACCACCACGCCTGGCTAATTTTTTGATTGATTGCTAAGTTGCTCAGGCTGGTCTCGAACCCCTGGGCTCAGGCAATCCTCTCACCTCAGCTTCCCTAAGTGCTGGGATTATAGGAGTGAGTCACCGCACCCAGTTGGCCACAGATCTCTAAGTAGTGGAGTCTTTTCTTTTTTTTCAATCTTACTTTGGGCTTAGACAGACTACATTAGTGTCTTTGATCTCCCCTTTCTGCCTGACTTCCCCAGGGTCAGAATTTGAGGGGCAATACAGTCTTTATTGAAAAGCTAGAGTTTTCTTTTAGGGGGAAGGCATAATAAATAAGGGGAAACAATGTGTATGTTTCTTGGAGAACCTGAATTTTGAAGTCAGAAGTCTTGGTTTAGTGGTGGCCTGGTCCCTTCTAGCTGTGTCACCTTGAGTAAGTCACCATATCTATAAGCCTCAGTTTTATGATTTGTAAAATAAGACCAGTGATACCTACCTTCCCTGTAGAGTTGGTGTGAAGATGGAATGAGATATATAGCTCAATAAATGTTACTACTATTTTTATATCCAAAATACAATTTGTGAGATTTCTAAAATTTCACTAGAAAAGTATCTGGAAGTTAGTAAACATCAAAATGTTCACAGTAGTTATTAGTTTTATTTCTTTTTATCCTTTATACCTTTCTATATTTACCCATTTCTCCACTCATTCCTCAGGTATTTATTAAGTACCTACTACATGCCAGGCCCTGTGTCAAGAGATTGCAATACAGCAATGTACAAGACAGGCAAGAAATGTCTAGAAGGATATTAATTAAAAATTACACAAATAATTGCAATTGTCACAAGTGCTTCGGTTTTTACATAGCAAAAATCAGGAAAAACAAACATTTTCGATTAAAAAAAAATATATATATGGGGGATCCAGCGTCATATATATGGGGGGGTCCAGCGTCTCGCTTTGTCACCCAGGCTGGAGTGCAGTGGCACACTCACGGCCACCGCAGCCTCGACCTGCTGGGCTTAGGCGATCCTTCCGCCTCAGCCTTCCAAGTAGCTGGAACCACAGACGGGTGCCACCACGCCCAGCTAGATAAAAATATTTTAAGATTACGTATATAGATGTATACAATCAAGCTGTGGGCTCAGAGTACTACTTATTTTTGAAAGGATTGGAATACAGGAACTAGGAAGGAGATTGGAGAGGCGCGGCAGGACGGGAAGGGGTTTGGCCACCCCTTTTGGAGTTGCCCACTCGCTGCCGGATGCCTGGCCCGCCCTGCGCGTTAGATCTGGACACTCCGTGCTCAGCAGGCGGGGAGCCGGGACCCAGCGCCAGTCATAGCGCTCAGGGCCACGAGCCAGCGCCAGAGCCCAGAGGCCCCAGCGGCGGCTGCGGAAGCGATGACGGCCACCGGGGGCGGCCGCGTGAGCGCCCGCCAGCCCAGCCCCGCCCCCGCCCGCCCTCTCCTGCCCCAGCCCAGCGCCAGCGCCACCCCAGGTCGGCTCCTGCCCGGATCCAACGCCCGCTCGCCCCGCGCTGCAGCTGCCCCAGCCCGGCTCGCTGTCGCCTGCGCTCGCGTCCCCAGCACACGTCCCCGCATTCCGGATCGTCCCAGCGGCCCCGCGCGCCCCCCGCGCCCTGGGATCGCTCCATCCGCCCCGCGCGGCCCCTACTGCGTCCCCGGAGCGCCGGCCCGCGCGCCCCGCTCGCCGCTCCCCGGCACTCTCGGGGGCCCGATCGCCCTGCACCCTGGAGCGCCGGGCCGCGAGCCTCTGCCAGCTCCTCTGGATCCTCGCGGCCGTGGGCAGCGGCTGCAGCGCCTATCCGCCCGAGGGAGGTAGGTGCGGGCAGCGGCCGGCAAGGCTGGGCTGGGGGCCCGGATCGGGCGCTGCAGGCCCGCTCGCCCCTGGGTGCACAGCTGGCTCCTGGAGCGCAGTGGGTCTGGATTTGGTAGACCGCGTGGAAGGGGGGGGCTTCTCCTTCGGTGGTTAAACTCACCGGACTCAGTGTTTGCTTCTGTAAAATGGGGGAAGTCGTGCAGATTAATGGCGATGTGATTGGGGAAAGAATTGCAAGTGGCAGCTCGGGGGGCCTCCGCCTGGGGCGGCCCCACCTCCTGGCACGCAGAGGGTGGGCGCAGCCCTGCCTTCCTGTCCCCTGCAGGACCCGAAGCCGCATTCCTCACCCGGTCCCCGAACTAGAGGCCTGCGTCAGCCCAAATTCCTAGAACCTCGAGGACTGTGTAGACGCGCCCTTGCTGCATTGTTGGCTGCGGGAGTTGAGTTGTTGGCAGGCGCCCTTGACATGTGCGCCAAAAGGCTGAACATTAGCTAGTGGCGGCGCGGGGCAGAGACCCTCCCGGGTAAGCCCCGGCCTAGATCCGCCTGCGCCCGCGTGGGGCTTGCAGCGAATCAGCCTAGCTGCGCCCGAAGGTGATCCGTTCAATGGGCACACTCTCAGGGAGTCTGAACTCTGGGTCCTTGGTGGTGGGCACTCCCTGCCTTGGGGCCCCACTAGACCAGGAAAGCAGGACAAAATACCCACGAGCAGGAAACCGTGGAACTGGAGTCCTGGGTTCAAATTCTGGCTCAGTCATGTGACGTATTGTCTTAGACAAGTTGCTTAACCTCTCTGGACCTCGGTTTTCTCATTCGTAAAGTGGGTACAGTATTAGTATCTACCTCTTAGTGTCCTTGGAAGGATTAGATGAGTAAATACATGTCAGGTGCTTAGAACAGTGCATGGCCCACAGTGTTAGGGCCTGTGGCACTGGGAAGCATCTGATGACAGAGGGCTCCGGATAGGCTGTAAAGTTGCAGGGAATTGAATACCACCTTGATTTTACAGAGTAGGAAACCGAGGCCCAGAGTGGTTCTCAGGCCCCAGAAACTAACTGTGTAAGTAACAGCTGGTTACATAAACAGATTCTAACAAGCAAAATATGTGGGGATGCAAAGCAAGCAGGCGGAAGCTGGTAGTGCCCACTGAGTGTATGTGGTGGGGAGAAGAGTTATTGGGGAAGGCTTCCTGGAGGAGGTGATGTTTAAGCCGAGTTGGGAAAGATACCAGCGGAAGGAGGAAGGGTTTAGAGGTGGTAAATGTGAGTGTCTTCCTTCTTTGTGGCCTCCACAGCACTTGGCAGTGATGCTTTTGTTCAGTTATTAATTCAACAGATACAGCAAATCCTGTTGACATGAATTCTAGTGTAACATGGCTGGGATTGGCGTCTACCCTCCTCTCAGCCCCCTTTTCAAAGTAAGGGTGTAAAGTCCCAAGTTCTTATCTTCTGCAGGGGTGAGGAAGGCCAGAAGTCAGGGCCTGATGATCACTTGAAATGGTCACAATTTACATGTGATCACAGGTGTACATTCTGAGATTTACAGTTTCTTTCTTATGTGCTTTTTGTGACAGAAAAATACTTTTTGGTTGACGAAGGATATATCACTGATCTGATTTTAAAACGTGTTTCCTGCCTTATGTAGCAGAGACAGCTGTGGGTCACCAATGCCCATGTTCTCTTCTTCCTGATGTGCTCCCTGGATGAACTTTCTCAGGCTCCCTTATTATTTGGTGGGGCCTCACAGTTGAGTTTTGGCCAATGGAATGTGAGTGGAGATGGTGTGTGCCCCTCTCATGCCTGGACTCTAAGGACCTCCCACTCTTTCCTCATTTGCTCTTCAAGTCCACGGGACCCTGAGGGCCCAGAGGAAGGCAGAGCCACACGCAGGAACCTGGGCCCCTGAATGACAGGAGCACGGCCCCTCCCTCCACCTCCCCTGAGATTCTTGACTGACTTCGGAAAAGAACAGGATTCTAATGATCTCTTTGGAAGGTCTGTGGGTGTGGCTTGTTGGCTGTGCTTTCTCATTGGGGTGATCTGGCCAGGCTGTTCCACTGGGGAAGGGTTTCTGTGAACTTCTTATTGTGCACTGGTAGTGTTCTCCAAAGAAGTCTTACCTGGTATTCACTAGGGTTGACATCTGCTTGCCAGGATTTTGGGAACTACATGAGGAAAGCTGAGAGTGAACAGCAAAAATTTGGATTTGTTCAGGTCCATTCTCGGAGTCTCTATTTCTGGTCTAATTCTTTTTTTTTTTTTTTGAGTTGGCGTCTCACTCTGTCGCCCAGACTGGAGTGCAGTGGCCGCTCCCAGCCACCGCAACCTCGACCTGCTGGGCTCCGGCGATCCTTCCGTCTCAGCCTTCCAAGTAGCTGGAACTACAGGTGTGCGCTACGACGCCCGGCTGATTTTTTGATTTATTCTAGAGATGCGGTCTTACTGCCCAGGCTGGTCTCGAACCCGCGGGCTCAGGCAATCCACTCACCTCAGCCTCCCAAAGGCACGGGATTACAGGCTGAGCCACCGACCCGGCCCAATCTGGTCTAATTCTTATACCTGAAGCAGAACAATGGAATGATTAGGACTATAGTCAAAGTAACAGTGGCTGGCTAATAAAAAGGTTTTTGTGTCAAGGGAGATTGGTTTTGCTGACCAAGAATCTGCTGCTATCTCAATGAACAGAGAATGCTTCTAGAATAAGGTGGTTAGAGTGACGACCATGTCTACACCTGGGATGAAAGTGGCTTGGCATTAAAGTGTTGCTGGATCAAACTGTTTGATCATTTTTGTGCCAAGGCTGATGGGCACAAGCAAGAAGCCTCTGCAAAGCAGAGAGTGAGTCATCATCATGCTAATGATAAAGCAGAAGATGACAGTCCCTGGGGATCCCAAGTCCCAGGGCTATGGGATTCTCAGAGAAGCATTTCAAATGGCCAGAGAATCAGAGGGTGGAGGGCGGTGCACTCTCCATCTGTGAAGCACTCTAGACCTAGCAGGGACTAGCAAGCCACAGGAAGTGCCTAAACTGCAGAACATTCTCTAGGCCAGCAGTTGTCAAGCCAGTGCACATCAGCACCCCTGGAGGGCTTGTTTAAATTTCAATGTCTGGACTAACCCCCAGAGTTTTAATTCAGTGGGTTTGGAATAAGACTTGAACATTGGCATTTCTAACAATTTCCCAGGGGAGGGGGCAACTGCTGCTGCTGTGACTGGTGATCCAGAAACCACATTTTTAGAAGTACTGGTTAAGAAAGTGCTAACTGCGTTGAAAGCCTTGGATCAACCTGCATCTGCTTTGAGCCCAACTTCTCCCACTTTCTAGTCATGTGATTTTTGGGCAAGTCATTTAACCTCTCTGTTCCTCAGTTTGTTTCCTCTGTAGAATGAAGTGCCCAAGTGCCTACCTCTTGGAGTTCAGGGGAGGCTTCCTGGAGGAGGTGACATCTAGGCTGAGACCTGAGGGATAAGCAGATGAGTTGGCCAGGGAATGGGTAGACAGGGCATATGCCAGATGGAGGGCGTAGCATGTTTGAAGCCAAGAAAGAAGGAGCCCGTGTCCTTCAGGGACCTGAGAAGAATTACATAGCAAGTCCTCTATAAGTGGTACTGAAGTGCTATCAGTGTGTTCTGGGCAGGATCCCAGCAAAGGGGAGGCCACCAGGGTGTGGAAAATGGGTTGCGGGGCTATGTCTCGATGTGCAAGTTATTTCTGTCCACATTTCATTGGCCTGAGTGCAGTCACATGGTCCTACCTAGTTGCAGGGGATGTTGGGAAATGTAGTCCCTGGCTAGGTAGAGGTGGCACATGAATTTATGGTGGAAAACCATATGCCACAGAGGCTTTTTCTGGCCCTCAACCATCTCTCTCGCCTCTTCTCCACCTTGCTCACTTCACTTGACTCTATTGGAAGAGTGAATTTTATAGATGAGGAGGCTGAGGTTCAGAGAAGTTAAATAATTCACCCAACATTGCTCAGCTGGTAGTGGCAGGGCCAGGACTTGAACTCAGATGTGTCCATTCTAAAGGCCTTATTTGGCTAGATCCTGGTCTTGGTGCTCTTTGGGTCCTTTATGATCCAGGCTTTCCCACTCAGGGTCTTAGCCATGTCATTGGACCAGCTAGCCGCCCTGTAATTACAACCCTCTGCTCCTCCACGCCTGCAGAACCCATCAGATCAGCAGGAAATTGCCAGCTTTTCTCCAGTTACTCGATCATTCATGCAGCATGCACTTGTGCATGTATGGTGTGGGCCAGGCATTGTGCTCTGGGCTGGGAGCTGGGGAGCAATAGACACGGCCCCTTTTGTTCAAGACGCTCACGTGGTCTGGCCACCAAGTGGCTGTGTAAACACAGAGTTCACGTGAGAAGCGAAACACTGTATTCCTGGTCTGTCTTGCCAGAAGTACAGAGTGTACTGGGGTGTACGAGAGGGTGCCCAACAGATGGTTAAACATTAAAATTCAAGCTGTCTTGTGCATTTTGCTAATATTGTATAAAGACAATAGTCAGTGCCCTGTATTCTAAAATACATTTTTCTATTTTCTTAAATAATGAAATAGCCCTTGGACAAAGCCAGTTTTATATAAACTGAGCACAGTGTGCTGCAATTATATTTATCTTTGAGTCAGGATGTTACTCTGTGACCCAGGCTGGAGTGCGATTCTTCCACCTCAGTCTTCCAGGTAGCTGGAACTACAGGCATGCGCCACCACGCCTGACTAATTTTTTGATTTATTGTAGAGACGAAGTCTCGCCAAGTTGCCCAGGCTGGTCTCAAACTCCTGGGCTCAGGCAATCCTCTCATCTCCACCTCCCAAAGTGCTGGGATTACAGGTGTGAGCCACCGTGCCTGGCTGTTTCTCTGTCTCTCTCTCTTTTTTTTCTTTTTTTTTTTTTGAGTTGGAGTCTCACTCTGTTGCCCAGACTGGAGGGCAGTGGCCGCTCCCGGCCACCGCAACCTCAACCTGCTGGGCTCTGGCGATCCTTCCGCCTCAGCCTTTCGGGTAGCTGGAACTATAGGCGCGCGCTACCACGCCCGGCTAATTTTTTGATTTATTGTAAAGATGAGGTCTTGCCAAGTTGCCCAGGCGGGTCTCGAACCCATGGGCTCAGGCAATCCACTCACCTCGGTCTCCCAAAGTGCTGGGATTACAGGCTGAGCCACCAAGCCCGGCCTGTTTCTCTGTCTGTTTATGGTTTTCCTGGAGATTTGTTTTTAAAGAGAAGAGCGGGGAGAGAGGGTTGGGGAGGGTGCCTTAAATCCCTACAAGAGACACTTTAGAGTTTTGTTTGTCAGCCTCTGTACTACTGACATTTTGGTCAAACTTATTCATTGTAGGGAGCTGTCCTATGCCTGGCAGAGGCTGCATCCTGAGCCTCTACCCACTAGATGGTAGTTGCACCTCCAGTATGCAAAAATGTCTCCAAACATTGCCTTGAAGGAGCAAAATTGCCCCAGGTTGAGAGCCACTGTTCTAGACTGTATTTGTTCCTATTGCTGCTGTAACAAATTACTGCAATTACCTAGTGGTTTAAAACAACATATTTATTATCTTACAGTTTCTGGGGTCAGCAGTTCTAAAAATCAAGGAAGGTGTTAGCAGGGCTGTGTTCCTTCTAGAGTCTCTAGGGGAAGATTTTTGTTTTGTTTCATTTTTTTGAATCAGAGACTTATTCTGTTGCCCAGGCTGGTGTGCAGTGGCATGATCACTGCCACCGCAGCCTCGACCTGCTGGGCTCAGACGATCCTTCTACCTCAGCCTACCAAATAGCTAGAACTACAAGTATGTGCCACCACGCCCGGCTCATTTTTGGATTTATTGCAGAGACAAAGTCCTGCCAAGTTGCTCAGGCTGGTCTCAAACCCCTGGGCTCAGGCAGTCCTTTTGCCACAGCTTCCCAAGTAGCTGGGACTACAGGCATGTGCCACCACACTGCATTAATTTTGGGATTTTTTTTTTTTTTGGTAGAGATGAGGTCTGGCTATGTTGCCTAGATTGGTTTCAAACTCCTGGGCTCAAGTGGTCCTTCCACCTCAGCCTCCCAGAGAGCTGAGATTACAGGTATGAGCAAACTGCACCTGGCACAATTATGCCTTTTTTGAGGTCAATAGGAGCAAAGGTCTTTTCTGCCTTCTTGTCACCCATTTGCCACACACAAGCCACTTCTCTTCTGTGAATTCGTGCTACACTGTGAGAAACGCATAGCTTCTTTTAGTTGGTGGAAAAAGACAGAGTTCTTGGCATGAAATCTAAAGGAACCAGATGATGACCAGTTTGGGAGTGGGGTGGGGGAGGGAAGTGGTAAAGGGAAGTGGAGCTAAAGTCTCATTTATCATGCCGGGAAATCAGAAGATAGGACCAAAACAGATAAATTAAGAAGCGGTAGGGAAAGCATATTATATAGAGATATCTACTGGTGTAACACTGAGAATGTGGGAAGTGGTTATGTCTAGGGGTGGGAAGTAGGGCTGCCCATGCACAGTTGCACAGGTTGTTCACTAGAGTTGAGCAGTACCCAGCCTATGTGGTCATATGTAGTGACCCTAGTGAGAAAGGGGTATTATATTAACCATGTGCTTTAATACAAAGTTTTTTTAAAAAATTATATATAATTAATATACAGTGGCTCAAGTCCTGGTTGGTTTTTGGGTTTTCCTACTACAGGTGACAACACCTATCTGTAGCCAGCTAAACAGTTCTTCCTACCCTACCCCCCGCAAAAGTAGGGTTTATCATATCATGTAATTCAGAAGTCTAGGCTAGGGGGTGAGTAATTTGGTTTCAGGCACGTTTAGATTCTGGGTCTCAAGTGATGTCATCACTCGTCATTTTTTTTTTCTTAATCTCTTGTTCTGCCCTCCATCATAGACCCGCTTTGTTCTGTGGGGTCCTCAGCCCCAGTCTCAGGTTCACATCCAGCCAGAAAGGACAGACCACCACTTACAATCGCTCAGGCCTGAAAGGATTGACTCAGTCACATGACCACCTCTGACCCAATCACTGGTCAGGTGCCCCAACGCTGTGGTTGGCTTAGAGCTGGATCACGGAAGGCCCTCCCAACCACGTGATCTGAGCGTGGACGGAAGGCAGATTTTTTTTTTTTTAACGTGCGGGGTCCAATTCAGGGCTAGATATACAAATGTTCATTAGGCAGGTCCTTTGTTGATGAGGTATGCCCCTCTACCCCCACTCCTGCAGCAGTTTCCTCTACTGCCAATCCCATCCCCGCCCTCCCTTGGCAGGGAAGGCAGGTCTTTATGAAGAAGTAAGTGCACTGCACCAGGTGGCAGTTAAGTCACCGGTGTCCACTGTGGTTGCAGTTGGGGACACGTGGGTTCTGCCATGCTGGGCGTGTACTAGTGTGTGCACTGGCTGGCTCAGGGTGGGCCATATTGGCTCTGGGATGTTGCCTTCTAGGAGTGGGGTGGGGAGATTCTAGCCTTTTTCTACAGCAGGAGGACAAGCCTGGAAGAGAACCAGTGGCTACTGTGGTTTGACATGCAGGCTTTCACTTCTGCATTGCAAGTGTAGTTTCCTGCCACCACCCCAACTCCTGTAACTACCGGAGCAGCCCTTTGTAGCAAGACAGCGAGACAGTGGTTCCTGTGGTTAGAGCCTAAAATAGTCTGTTCCTTGAGAACCCCTAGAAAACCTTGACTTTGCTGCTAGCTAAGTGTCCAGGTCACCAATATGGCTGGGACCCAAGGTTCAGCCCCCCTTTATGATAATAAAAACGATGATGTTAATAATAACAACTCATGAGTTAATGGGGTGGGCACAGGTATGCTTCCCAGTTTATAAATGAGGAAGCTGAGCCCCAAGAGGTGAAGACACACAGTGCTAGTGGGTGACAGAGCTGGGGTGTGAACTCAGGTCTTTCTGACTCAGAACTTCACTTAGTTACCTCTCGGTAGAAATAGGGACTAGGAGAGGAAGCTGCAAATGCTTGAGTGAGGACAGAGGAAACCTAGAAAATCCTTATGTCTTAGTTGCTGGGTGGGGTCCTGCTCTTGATCTTAGGTTCTCTGCTCACAGGAGCAGACCCTTTCCTTGGGTTAAGGGAAACTCAGGTTAGATACAAATTCCTAGGAGGCTGGGTGCCTTGGCTGGTGTGGAATAGGCATTGTGAAGCTGACCTAGGGGCTGCTGAGTTTTCCTTGCTTGTCTGGGGGAATCCAACATCATCCAGGTACCCAGTCTTCATGTGCACATGTGGGAACTTCTGCCAAATTAGGACTCTGGATTGAGGCCACAGTTTTTCCAGGGCTGACCCTGCCCAGGCAGGGAGAGAAGGGGCTAAAGGACCAGATAGGATTAGCAAGTAATAAAGAAAAAAAATTACAGTGGATTATACAAGTTTAGGTATCAAAGTATGGAAATTGTGAGTCCAGGACTATTATGCTGACCCATGACATAAGAAACCTGGGCTCTTTTTGTCCCATGGCTCTGCCAGTCTCAGGACATGGCTTCCACCTCATGGTCTAAAATAGCTGCTTGAGCTCCAGTGATCATATATGCATTCCAGCCAGCAGGAAGGAGGGAGAGCAGAAGGACACACTCCCTTCCCTTTGAGAACCTTTCCTTGTAGTTGCACACAGTCCTTTTCCTTATATTACATTGGCCAGAACTTGGTCACATGTAGGTGCAAAAGAGTCTGGGAAATGTCGACCTTATTCTGAGTAGTCAAAACTCAGTGGTTTTGTTATTAAGGAAGAAAGAGTGAACAGCTGTTGGGGGAGTTAGCAGGCGCTGTCACAGCTGCCATAAGAGCAAATTTATGACAACTCAAAAGTCATCAAACAGATGACACTGGCTTGGTTCTGGAACGCGTATCAAGTGCCACTGTGTTCAAGGCACTGTGCCAGGCAGGGTCACAGGTGCTTGTCTGCAGCTCCTCTGGTTTCCCAGGGCCGAGGAGAGAGTCAGGTCTGTGGTGAGACTGTGCCCAAGAGCTGGGGTTCTGGTTCGAATTCTCCTGTAAATTAGCTGTCCTTCCTCAGCCAGGCCACTTCCCCATCAGCTTTCCCCACCGTAAAATGGGGGAGTTGGCAAGATGTATTAATTTGGTGAGGTCAGCAGCTACAGACCCAGGATTTGCCCCCCCACCCCCCCAGACAGCCCAGCTCAAGGATCTGCTCCATTAACCACTGAACCACACTGCCTGGAGGTCTGCAGGCCGAGGCTGTGGTGCCAGCCCCTCCCCTGGCACCAGCCCGGCCCTCATAGGTGGCTTGGCCAGGCCTGCTGGCAACTCCAGGAAGCACGCCTTCTTGGTCAGCAGGGATTCTGGCCGAGGGCTGACCAGGGCAGAGCAGTTGCTGGGGCTGGGAGCAGCTGAGAGTGGGGAGAAGCGGGCCCAGGGCAGAGTTTGGTGACGAGCAGGATCTGGTGACTCTGAAATTGGACCCACGCCTGTGACTGAGTCTTGTCCAGAGGGTAAGAAACAAACTTGGCAATTGGCACCAATTTTAAAACTGTGGGTGGAGACATCAGTGTGTGGGTGGAGAGTTAAGGAAAAAGAACAAACAAAGAAAAACAAAAGATACAAGTAGAACTGAAAATAACAAGAGTGCATTGTACAAAGTAAACTGCTGAGTGCAGTTCCCTGAAATTTTTGCTTCCATTTTATAGGTGTGTACTGGGTTAGGATATAAATATGTTTCCTGCATCCATAGCTTTCAAGAAAGTGCCAAAGCCTCAAATAACAAGGCTTCCCGCCAGATGGACAAAGCTGGATCACTGGAATTATTGGCTGGATCTAAACATTTTAAAAAATTTAATTAATGCATTATTTTTGTATTGAAAACAATCCAGCTTTGTAAAAAGTTAAAATAGTATAGAATAAAGTTTCTTCCTCGCCCTCAACTCCCAGCTTCCAGCTCCACAACTGCCCATTCAAATGCTATATGTAGTCCCTATGGATTTTTCAGGAAAGTTTTTTTGTATGTATACATGTCCTTTTTTTGGTGTTGCTGTCCTGGCTGGAGTGCAGTGGCACGATCTTGGCTCACTGCAGCCTCTACCTCCTGGGTTGAGGCGATCCTGGGACTACTAAGCCTGGCTAATTTTTGCTTGTTTGTTTTTTTGTAGAGATGAGGTCTCACTGTGTTGCCCAGTCTAGTCTTGAACTCTTGGGCTCAAGGAATATTCTGGCTTTGGCCTTTCTTTATTTTTGAGTTGGAGTCTCACTCTGTCACCCAGGCTGAAGAGCAGTGGCATGCTCCCAGCCATCGCAGCCTCTACCTGCTGGGCTCCTGCAATCCTTCCACCTCAGCCTTTCAAGTAGCTGGAATTACAGGCGTGCGCTACCACGCCCGGCTCATTTTTGATGTATTGTAGAGACGAGGTCTCACCAAGTTGCCTGGGTGGGTCTCAAGCCCTCAGGTAATCCTCTCCCCTCGGCCTCCCAAAGTGCTGGGATTACAGGCTAAGCCAAGCCCGGCCGGCTTTGGCCTTTCAAAGTGTGAGGATTACAGGAGTGAGCCACCGTACCTGGCTTATTTTTTTTAAAATCCAAATAGGATCACCATAATATACATGCCTGCTCTTCTGCAACTTGCTTTTTGATTTAACTGCTTTTCTTGACTGTCTTTTTTTTTTCTTTAACTTTGGCGGTATTGAGATGTAATTCACATATCTTACAGTCTTCCCATGTAAAGTGTACAATTTGGTGGCTTTTAGTATGTTCACGGTCATGCAGCCAATGCCACAATTTCAGAACATTTTTATCAACTCAGAAGAAACCCCGTACCCATTAGCAGTCATTCTTCATTTCCCCCCAACCACCCACCATCCCCCCCAGCCCCAGGGAGCCTTTAATCTACTTTCTGTTGCTATAGATCTGCCTTCTCTGGACAGTTCATATAAGTGGATTCATGCAATAAGTATCATCTTTTGTGACTGTGTACTTTCATTTCACATAATGGTCTCAAGTTTCATGTTGGAGCATGTGTCGGTACCTCATTTTTTATTGCCATTTAACATTCCATTATATGACTATATAATGAAATTGTGTTTATTCATTGGCTGGTGAATTGGTTTATATCTATCCTGTTGATGGACAATTGAGTGGTTTTCCCTTTTGTCTATTGTGAATAGTGCTACTGTGAACATTGTGTACGTGTTTTGATGTGGGCATATGTTTTCAGTTCTTTTGAAAATATATCTAGGAGTGGAATTGCTGGATCATATGGTCACACAATGTTTAGCTTTGTGAGAAATTGCCAGACTATTTTCTAAAGCAGCAGCATCATTTTACATTCCCACCAGCAGTGTATAAGTGTTCCATGTTCTTCACATCCTTACCCACCCCTGTTATTTTCAATTTTAAAAATTATTCCCACTTTAGGGATATGACTTTTATTTGCATTTCTCTAATGGCTAATAATGTTGAATATCTTTTCATGTGCTTATTGGCCATGTGTATATCTTCTTTGGAAAAGGTCTATTCAAACCCTTTGCCCATTTTTATTTAGGTTATTTGTCCTTCTATTGTGAGTTGAAAGAGTTCATTATACAGTTCCTTATCAGATATATATGTTATAGAACTTTTTTCCCGTTCTGTGGGTTGTCTCTTCACTTTTTTTTGAAGTTGGGTTCTCACTCTATAGCTGAGGCTGGAGTGCAGTGACGCAATCATGGTTCACCTCAGCTTCAACCACCTGGACTCAGGGAACCCTCCCCGCTTCAGCATCCCAAGTAGCTGAGATTGCAGGCATGAACCACCACACCTGGCTACTTTTTTATATTTTATTTTACTTTACTTTATTTTATTTTATTCTTTTTTTTTGTAAAGACAAGTTCTCACTATGTTGCCAAGGCTGGTCTCAAACTCCTGGGCTCATGCAATCCTCCCACCTTGGCCTCCCAAAGTGCCGGGATTACAGAAGTGAGCCACTGCACCTAGCTCCTTCACTTTTTTTATTTTTATTTTTTTTCTTTTTGAGTTGGAGTCTCACTCTGTTTACTAGGCTGGAGTGCAGTGGCATGCTTCCTCCTCAGCCTTCCAAGTAGCTGGAACTACAGGCATGTACCACCACGCCTGGCTAATTTATTTATTTATTTATTGTAGAAACGAGGCCTCATCAAGTTGCTCAGGCTGGTCTCGAATCTCTGGCTCAGGCAATACTCTCACCTCTGCCTCCTAAAGTACTGGAATTACAGGCGTGAGCCACCACGCCTGGCCCCCTTCACTTTTTTGATGATGTCCTTTGAAGCACAAAAGTTTTGTATTTTGGTGTTGTCCAATATATCTATCCTTTTGATGCTTGTACTTTTCATGTCATATCAAAGAAGGCTTTGCCTAACCCAAGGTCATGAAGATTTTCTCCTATGTTCTTCTAACAGAGTTTTGGCTCCGGCATTTAGGTTTTTAATCCATTTTGAGTTAACTTGTGTGTATGGTGTAAGGAAAGGGTTCAACTTCACTTATCTGCAGGTGGGTATTCAGTTATCCCAGCACCATTTGTTGAAAAGATTGTTCTTTCCCTGTTGACCTATCTCAGGCCACCTTATTGAAAATCAACTGGTTGTAAATGAGAGTGTTCTACCCTATAGTCCTGCTGAATTTTTTCGACTATCTTTGCAAGTCTGTGGCTGTCACAGCTTCCTCTTTCCAGTAGTCACACAGTATTACATGGTGTAGAAAAAAGTCCTGTAATTTATATAACTAGCCTCTATTGGCATTTTTTTTACTGTAACTGATCTGCTGCAGAGAACACTCTTAGGGGCACTCATTCATTCTGGAAAAATGTACTATTTAATGACTTCTCTATGCCAGGTACACTTTGAGGCGCTGAGTATATGTATAATAACAAAGTAAACGAGATGATTTCTGCTTAGAAAAAAGTTACTATGGAGAAATTGAAACAGGGTAATGTGCTAGGGAGTGACAGGATATACATTTGGGGGAGGCGATTCTTTCTTTTGGGGATCCAGAGATTTCTCTAAAGAAGTGTCTTTTGAGCTGGGATCTAAATGATGAGAAAGAACCAACAGCAGGAAGGTGAATCCAGGCACAAGGAACAGCAAGTACAAAAGCCTGGAGTTGGGAATGAACTTGACGTGTTCACAGAACAGAAAGAAACCCAGTGTGCCTGGAGAGCAGCTGGAGAAGAAGTGGGGAGGGCGCCAGATGAATGCAGCCCTTGTAGCCTTAGCAAAGCGTTTGAATTTTATTATGAATATGAGGGAAACCTGCTGTGGATGTTAAGCAGAGGAGTGACTTGATCTGATTTATGTTCTAAAAAGAGCACTCTGGCTGCTTATAAGAAGCAGTTCTTTTCCCTACCTTGTTCCAGCATTTCCAAGTGCTGAGTTCTTAGAAGTGGAATTACTGGATCGACAGGTTTGTACATTTAAATGTTCCTGGATGCTGCCAATTGCCTCCCTAAAAGATAGCTCTAGGTTTTACTCCGAAGGTGCTAGCTCTTACTATAACCAGTGGTATTTGGGGTGAGGGGCCCAGCAAGCTCTCACCTTCCAGGACCCAGCACCCACTCTCTGGCTCTTGCTTCCCTTGCAGGACCTTCACCGCTGCACTTGCCCGGTAATTCTGGCTGTACCGTGTACCCCTCGGGTAAAACGGACACCCCAGGAACATGGCAGATGAAGACCTCATCTTCCGCCTGGAAGGCGTTGATGGCAGCCAGTCCTCCCGGACTGGCCATGATGGTGATTCTGATGCAGACAGTGATGATGAAGAGGGTTACTTCATCTGCCCCATCACTGACGATCCCAGGTCAAACCAGAATATCAATTCCAAGGTTAATAACTACTACAGCAACCTAACGAAAAGTGAACGGTATGGGTCCAGCGGGTCCCCAGCAAGCTCCTTCCATTTCAAAGTGAGTGAGTCACCTTTCTACCTCTCCACAAGGGGTGGAGGGTTGGGGTTGCTGCTTGGGGTCTTCCCTGTGTTTTTAAATGCTGACCGGTGCTCTGTATTCTGGATCTGAGGATATGCTTGTTAACCCTGGAGGATTTTGTTGGCTTAAAACAAGTTTTATTTACCTTGGAGCAGTGTTTTTCAAATTGCTGCTTAGGCCTCATTCTTGGGTTGTGAAATCCTTATAGTGAGTCTTGAGTCTTTCCCAACTTTTTTTTTAAGAAAATGGAACAGAACAGAAAAAAATAGAAAATATCAGAGAGCACTACAGATTGTAATGATCTTATTTCTTGAACATAGGCATATACACATCCGCACATCTAACTTTGAGTGATATATCAATTGCTTATGGCCAGTGCCCTAACATTTAAAAAAAAAATGAAATCAGAGGCCGGGTGCGGTGGCTCTTGTCTATAATCCCAGCACTTTGGGAGGCCGAAGTGAGAGGATTGCCTGAGCCCACGGGTTCGAGACCAGCCTGGGCAACTTGGCAAGACCTCGTCTCTACAATAAATCAAGGAAAATTAACTGGGAATGGTGGTACATGCCTGTAGTTCCAGCTACTTGGAAGGCTGAAGTGGAAGGACCACCTGAGCCCAGCAGGTCGAGGCTGCAGTGGCCGTCAGCATGGCACTGCACTCCAGCCTGACTGACAGAGTGAGTCTCTGACTCAAAAAAAGAAAAAAGAAAAAGAACAAAATAGAATTAAAAAATTGGAGAATTCTGCAAAGTGCAAAGATCTAATTCCTTGAAACAGGAATACACTCCCATTTACATACATCAATGTGGTGACTATATTGGCTATTGATATTGATAACCAGCCTCTCATGGTATACCCATTGTTAATTTTTAAAAAATATTTATTGCCGGGCTCGGTGGCTCAGCCTGTAATCCCGCGCCTTTGGGAGGCTGAGGTGAGTGAATTGTCTAAGCCCGCGGGTTCGAGACCCGCCTGGGCAGCAAGACCTCATCTCTACAATAAATCAAAAAATCAGCCAGGTGTGGTAGCGCATGCCTGTAATTCCGGCTACTTGGAAGGCTGAGGCGGAAGGATCGCCAGAGCCCAGCAGGTCGAGGCTGCGGTGGCCGGGAGCGGCCACTGCACTCCAGTCTGGGCAACAGAGTGAGACTCCAACTCAAAAAAATAAAAAAAATAAAAAATATTTATTTAGTAACATACTTTTATTGAAAAGTAAAATAATTTGGTAGGTACCAGCCTGGGTATTTTATGACATGATACCTGCATTTATTTATCGTGTATTCTGAATTTGTCACTGGGCTGTGCACTGAGTACAGAGAGGCAAGCAACAGTTGTTTGCAGACTTAAGAGTCTTCCCATTTGTCCATCAGAGACATCAAAAAAGCACAGTAAGCTAATACTTTGCTAGAAATATGTTTTAGGAGCACTGAAAAAATGATCTCATTTTACATTTATAGCCCTTCTATGTGGTTATAGCTGTGAAGGATAAACTAAATTCTTGTTAATCATTATTTGGAAACAATACCTAGTATTGTGTGTTGCACAGTGTGGGTAC
Source organism: Cephalopachus bancanus (assembly GCA_027257055.1). Classification (NCBI taxonomy): domain Eukaryota; kingdom Metazoa; phylum Chordata; class Mammalia; order Primates; family Tarsiidae; genus Cephalopachus; species Cephalopachus bancanus. The sequence goes on from JAPVLO010000354.1 coordinate 667,144, forward strand.
CTAGTAAATGTTACTTCCCATTCTGTTCCCACATTTCAGCATATGCACCAACGATTTGTTGTTGACTGTGAGAATTGACTACCTTTTTTCAAATTTGTTTGCTGCTTAAAAACTCACCATGGAAGATCTCTACCTTGCATTTGTCCAATTTTAGTGAAATATTTTTATATTACCCCTGTATATGTGTGTATCAGGACAAATGTGGTTTTTCATGTTAGTAGTGGTAAAAAAGCCATTGCTTAGGGTTGAACATTCTACTCTGAACTGACGAAAAGGTACTTATTTTGTTTTTTTGTTTGTTTTTTTTTTTTTTGAGTTGGAGTCTCACTTGGTCGCCCAGACTGGAGTGCAGTGGCCGCTCCCGGCCACCGCTGCCTCGACCTGCTGTGCTCCGGCGATCCTTCCGCCTCAGCCTTCCGAGTAGCAGAATTACAGGCATGCGCTACCACGCCTGGCTGATTTTTTGATTTATTGTAGAGATGAGGTCTCGAACCCGCGGGCTCAGGCAATCTACTCACCTCAGCCTCCCAAAGGCGCGGGATTAGAGGCTGAGCCACCGAGCCCGGCTAGGTACTTATTTTGTTAAGGATTTGTGTTCATACCATGGCAAAACTGGTGTTGGCAGGGGGAACGGGAGCAAAATTGGACTTGGCCTAATAACTGGTAGGAAAAAAAATGTTATCTTTATTTAATTTCATTTAACCTTCACAAGTATTAAGTATCTGTTAGTACTATAAGCAAAATGTCTATTACCCCTTTGGGATTTGAAATTAAAACCACTCTTCTATAACTTCTGAATTAATCCATTTTTTGAAAATTAATAATTTTAGTTCTTGGAGACGGTTTTGAGTAATTTTTTCCTTTCAGGGCCGAAGTTCTAGCTGAAGTTGCTCTCAGGCAAGGAGCTCCAGAAATAGCCTTGTGGGTCTCCTCGGGGGCTGGGGCCCCTGAAAGGGCAGGTTTCCACTTATCCCTTTTCCTTTCCAAGGCAGCTCTGAAATACACACCCAGTCCAGGGAGAGCAGTAAAACTGTCCACCAAGAGGGGCCTCTTTAAATGAGAGATCTTGGGTCTCACAGAGTACTGTGTTTACATTGGAACAAAGATGATGTTTCTATGTGACTTGACTTTGAAACTCTGTGTGTGTGTGTGTGTGTGTGTGTGTGTGTGTGTGTGTGTGTGTGTGTGTGTGTAAAAATCCATGAAAAACTCTTGCTTGGTACAGTGTTCGTCCATAATAAAGACAAAAAATGTTAGCACTTTAAAAATATGTCATTAAGTAAAAGACAAGTTGAAATGCAATGATTCCATTTTTATTAAAAATATATATACACATATATCCATATCAGTGTGGCAAAAACTGAAGGAGAAATTTGTATCCAATAGTTGATGATTCTCTCTGGGGAAGAAGGTGCTGTTAGGGGAGACTTTGTCGTGTGTGTGTGTGTGTGTGTGTGTGTGTGTGTGTGTGTGTAGAGAGAGAGAGATTTAATACATATGTGTATTAAATATCTGTAATGTATACTATAAATATACAAAATATAATATAAATATCTGTTATATATAATAATATAAAAGTAATAATATATACTAAATATGTATTTAAACATTTTTAACTTCTGAAGCTACATGTATGAATTACTTATATGGAGAAAAAAGTTTTTATTTATTTATTTATTTATTTTTCTTAAATGTAGTGGTAAGAGGAAAAAGATGTTTTTAAAAGAAGAAAAATAAAACAAAATAATCAGCTAACCTTCCCTCCCCCACAAACAAACAAATTGGTACACAGACACTCCTCAAAACTCATCATGTCTACAAAGCAAAGTTCAAAGTCCTTACTCAGGATGGAAGCATCTTCCAGGTCCCATGGATCTTACCCCCCTTCAGGAAGCTCCCAGAATTGGCTTCCCTTTTTCACACCTCTGCCTGAAACCTCTTTCAACTGATATCTGGATTTGCTAAAATTAGAGTTCTGACTCCTCGGAGGACACAGTTTTAAGACACCCTTCTTTGGCTCACTCCTCTACACTCCCTGAGGCTCTTATCAGAACTTTATGTGTATGTGTCATTCGCAACTGTCATCCTTTGTCTGAGTCAGCACCTGACTGCAAGGCTGTGGACTGTGTCTGATGGCAATTTCTTTCCCTTGGCGTGGGCGTAGCAGGCACTTGGTAAAATGTTTAACCACGTTTGAACATTTGGTTCTTTATTGCCTCCTTTAAGATCTTCAAAAGCAGGCTCTGTTGGGTTACTGTTGCCAGGGGTGACTTCACAGGGAGACAACAGCTCAGTTTTCCAACGCTCATTCCCCCTGGCATTCTGCAAACCTATGCGTTCTTTTAATTTACTGTCCACCTAGCAACCTGGCTTGTTTAACCAAAATGTCCCACTGGCCTTGCTCCAAGGAACATGCCCAGCAGGTACTGGGTGTGAATTGGGAAAGGTCGGGTTCTGTCACTGTCAAGCCCAGCCTTCCGCCCAGATGCCCCTGGAGAACTGGTAGAATCATTCAGGAGGCCGCCCTCTCCGTAGACTCTGGCAGTCAACCAAAGGATGTTTATAGAGTTTAGCATAACATGGGAAAGTGCTTGTGCTCCAGAGTTATATTTAAAAGGAATATACAGTACGATTATAGCACTGCAAAACATACACATACACAAATACATACACACACACGTACATACAGCAAAGACCTGGGAGGAAGCACACCAACACAACAACAGGGATTGCCTTTGGACAGGATCAGGAGTGATTGTATTCCTTCTCTCCTTCTCTAGAATAAGCATAGGTAGCACAGATATGTCTTACATTTTCAATAAAATAAGAAATGTTATTTATTTATTTATTTTTGAATTGGAGTCTCACTCTGTTGCCCAGACTGGAGTGCAGTGGCACACTCCTGGCCACCGCAGCCTCGACCTGCTGGGCTCTGGCAATCCTTCCGCCTCAGCCTTTAAAGTAGCCGGAACTACAGGTGCACACTACCGTGCCCAACTAATTTTTTTGATTTACTGTAGAGATGAGGTCTTGCCAAGTTGCCCAGACTGGTCTTGAACCCACAGGCTCAGGCAATCCATTCGTCTCGGCCTTGCAAAGTGCTGGGATTACAGGCTGAGCCACCAAGCCCGGCCAGGAATTTTATTTTTTAAACATTGTCCCCTGGTCTGAGACTATCTTGGAGATCATTCTATATCAGCACAGATAGATTACCTCTTTTCTTTAAAAAGTGCATTAAATTGTATTTCATTGTATGAAATACTTAGATTTATTTATCTGGTCCCTTCTCGAAGAGTATTTGGGCTTTTTCTTCCTTCCTCCCCTCCTTTCCTTCCTTCCTTCCTTAAAAAAAATTTTTTTTTTTTTAGTTAGGTTCTCACTGTGTCACCCAGGTTGGTGGCACAGTGTCACCGAGGAATTGGCATGATCACAGCTCACAAAACCTCAGTCTCCTGGACTCAGGCAATCCTCCTGCCTCAGCCTCCTGAGTAACTGGGATTATAGGCACATGCCACTGTGCCCGGTTGATTTTTTTAGAGACAAATTCTCACTATGTTGCCCAGGCTAGTGTCGAACTCCTGGGCTCAAGAGATCCTCCCACCTCAGCCTCCCAAAGTGCTGGGATTACAGGCATGCACCACTGTGCCTGACTCTCTTTTTTTTAAATTACAAATGGGGCTGTAATAATCATTCTTGTAATATATCTAAGTAAACTTTTTTTTGAAGAGTCAAGATCTTGCTCTGCTGCCTAGGCTGGAGTGCACTGGCTCTATCATAGCTTACTGCAGCCTCAAACTCCTGGGGTCCAGTGATCCTTCCACCTCAGCCTCCCAAGTACCACAGGCCCACAGCTGGTCTGTAACTTCTGGGCTCAAATGATCCTCCTGCCTTGGCCTCCCAAAGTGCTGGGATTACAGGCATGAGCCACCATACCCAATCCTAAGTAAACTCTAAAAATACATGTATTTTATAATCCCAGCTACTCAGGAGGCTGAGGTGAAAGTATCATGAGCCCAGAAGTTTGAAATTAGCCTGGGCAACAAAATGAGTCTTGTCTCAAAAATAAAAAAAACCAAAAACTCCATATATTTTATAATATGTAAATAATAGATTTACAAGGTAAAATGAATTCAAACTGTGTATGTGGTAGACAGTGAAAAGTAGACCTCCCATCACTGAGCCCTGTTTCCCTGGGCAGTGTCCTTTTAGAAATGTTCCTTATGTGGACAAGCATATGTATGCATGTGACCCTCTCCCTTTTCTTTTTCACAGAAACATTACCAACCTGCACCCTTGTGGCTGTCTTCCATATTGTCCCATTGTGCTGCCTTGAGCTAGAACTTCCATAGCATGTGCTGTGGGCCAGGCAGGCTCTGGTCTATGTGCCTTAGTCACATCAACTCTTTTAATATGTACAGCAATCCTGCAATGATTGGCGTTTTGTCAGAGAGTAAACCCAAGACTCAGAGACCCTAAGTCACTTACCCCAATAGATAGAGGGGCCATGTTTGAACATAGGCAATCTTGCTCCAGAGTTGAGGCTTTTAATTACTGCAGTATTTTATCTCATTTGTTTTGTTTTGTTTTTGTTTTTTATTATTTTATTGAGTCGGAATCTCACTCTGTCATTCTGGCTGGAGTGCAGTGGCATGATCACAGCTCACTGCAACCTCGACCTCCGGGGCTCAGGCGACCCTTCTACCCCAGCGTCTCAAGTAGTTGGGACTACAGGCATGCACCACCACACCCAGCTAATTTTTGGATTTTTTTTTTTTTTTTTTTGTAGAGACAAGGCCTTTTTTTTTTTTAATTGGAGTCTCACTCTGTCGCCCAGACTAGAGTGCAGTGGCACGCTCCCGGCCACCGCAGCCTCGACCTGCTGGGCCCCGGCGATCCTTCCGCCTCACTCTTCCAATTAGCTGGAACTACAGGTGCGCACTACCATGCCCGGCTAGTTTATTATTATTATTATTATTGTAGAGACGAAGTCTCGCCAAGTTGCCCGGGTGGGTCTCGAACCCGTGGGCTCAGGCAGTCCTCTCGCCTCGGCCTCCCAAAGTGCTGGGATTACAGGCTGAGCCACCGAGCCCAGCTGACAAGGTCTTACTATGTTGCCTATGCTGGTCTCGAGCTCCAGGACTCAAGCAATCCTATGGTCTCGACCTCCCAATGTGCTGGGATTATAGTTGTGAGCTGCCACTCCTGGCCTGTTGTTTTGCTTTTAGTGGGTTAATGTTATTTCATTGTTGGAAGCACCACTATAAATTTAGGCAGTTTTTCATTGAAGTTTGTTTACAGTCTTATCCCGGCACAAACAGTGCTTCCTTGTGGATGTTTGTTTGTACCTGTGCAAGGGTTTGCTTGTCTGAGGCCTCTCCAGAGGTGGACTGGCTCTGGCAAACGTTTATGTGTTTAAGTTGGGCTGGGTGTTGCTGATTGCTCTTCAAAGAAGTTAATCCATTGTACGTGTCTCCTATGATGTGTGGACATGCCTACTTTCTATACCCTTGCTGTCTAACTTTGGTGATTATGCTCGTGTTTGCAACCCACTGAGGGTGGTTCTGACAGCTTGGCCAAAGAACAGCGATCACCCCGGAATGAGACCCAGAATCCAGCATCTGATAACTTACTGGAGAGAGAGAGGGACATCCTTGCCCACCGAGCCCTGGGAGGCCCCACTCTGGCAGCCTTGGACTTCTGCTCATGCCCAGTGATCACAGGAAGCACTATGCACACAGAGGAAGTTAGCATTTCTTGTCCTTAGGAATGCAGGATTAAAAAGTGAAGCTTAGGCAACCTGGGTCCAGAAGGCTGTGGACTTCCAGCAAGACAAGGCCCGCTGGGCAAATGAAGAAAAAAGAGTCATGCTGGTTTGAGCAGGGAGCCACCTGGTGACCCGGTGTCCAGAAAACAGGAAGAGACAAAGGAGTTTACATCCCATAGGCATCTAATGTATTCATAAAATTATGCATCCACTACCACAACCACTTTTAGAACATTTTCATTACTCTAAAAGAAAATTCCATGCCCCACCCTTAGCCATCACCCTCTAATATCCAGACCCCACCCATCCTCAGGCAACCACTAATGCATTCTTTTTCTGAATTTGCCTTTTCTGGACATTTTATATAAATAGACTCATACAATGTGCAACTTTTTTGTGTCTAGCTTCTTTCACATAGCACAAAGTTTTCAAGGTTCGTCTATGTTGAAACATGCGTCACTACTTCATTGCCTTTTATTGCTGGATATGATTCCAATGACTGGATAGATCACATTTTTTAAAAAATTCCATTCATGATGGACATTTGGGTTATGTCTACCTTTTTGGCTGTTATGAATAATGCTATTATTGGCCATATATATATATTTTTTGAGATGGGGTCTCACTCTGTCACCTAGGCTGGAGTGCAGTGACACGATTACGGCTCACCACCGCCTCGACCTCCTAGGCTCAGACAACCCTTCTGCTTTAGCCCTCTAAGTTGCCAGGACTCCAGGAGAGTGCACCACCATATCCAGTTAACTTTTTGATATTTTTGTAGAGAAAAGATCTCACTAGGTTGCCCAGGCTGGTCTTGAACTTCTAGGCTCAAGTGATCCTACCTCCTCAGCCTCCCAAAGTTCTGGGTTTGCAGGCATGAGCTACCGTGACTGGCTGATATATTGTCATTTCTCTCAGGTAGATACTGAGGAGAGAAATTACTGGGTCATATGGTAACTCAATGTTTAGCACCTCATTTTTTTTTTTTTTTTGTTAGGAGTCTCACTCTGTCACCCAGGCTGGAATGCAGTGGCACACTCACGGCCACTACATCTTCGACCTGCTGGACTCAGGCGGTCCTTCCACTTCAGCCTTCCAAGTAGTTGGAACTACAAGCACAAGCCACTGCGCCCAGCTAATTTTTCTTGATTTATTGTAGATACGAGGTCTTGCCAAGTTTCCCAGGCTGGTCTCAAACCCATGGGCTCAGGCAGTCCTCTCACCTCAGCCTCCCAAAGTGCCAGGATTATAAGCATGAGCCACTGCACCCAGCACCTCATTCTTTTTAAAAGAGCAGGAAACTGGGGCTTGGCAAGCTTGGGCTTGAGTCCTGGGTCTGCCATTTCCTGGTTGCTGCTGGTCTTTAGGCAAGTCACCTCCCTTGTTCTCCGAGCCCAGGGTCCCTCATCTGTGAACTGGGACACCATCCTGCCTGCCCATCTGCCCACACAAGTTGCCATGAGGTGCAGTCCAGGATGCTGCCTGCAGAAGGGCTTCCCAGAGGCAAGAGCATTATGTCACCTTAGGAAATGTTATTACTGTGATTATTAAAATGTCCACCAAGCCAGGCTTGGTGGCTCAGCCTGTAATCCCGCGCCTTTGGGAGGCTGAGGTGAGTGGATTGCCTGAGCCTGCGGGTTCAAGACCCGCCTGGGCAGCGAGACCTCATCTCTACAATAAATCAAAAAAATCAGCCGGGCGTGGTAGCGCATGCCTGTAATTCCGGCTACTTGGAAGGCCGAGGCAGAAGGATTGCCGGAGCCCAGCAGGTAGAGGCTCCAGTCTGGGCGACAGAGTGAGACTCCAACTCAAAAAAAAAAAAAATGTCCACCATTTCCTCTCTAGCCAGGGCTCTGAATCCTGCCCATTGGGGGAGATCCATGGCAGGTCCTCTTTGGGACAGAGAAACATTTCTTTAGGATTTTTACTTTAGTTTCTTTTATCATTATTTGTTTTATTGGAAGTAATTTATGTTCCTTGCAGAAGACAATGAAAGTGTAGATATAATTGCTATTAAGGTCTTAGTGTGTATTTCAGACTTTGCTATATTTCAGTATAGGTGCAGACACATAAAAACATGTGGGTTTTTTTTTTTGTTTTTTTTTTGAGTTGGAGTCTCACTCTAGTCGCCCAGGCTAGAGTGCAGTGGCACGCTCGTGGCCACTGCAGTCTCGACCTGTTGGGCTTAGGTGTTCCTTCCACCTCAGCCTTCCAAGTAGCTGGAACCACAGATGCATACCACTACGCCCAGATAGTTTTTTTGTGTGTGTGTGATTTATTGTAGAGATGAGGTCTCACCAAGTTGCCCAGGCTGGTCTCGAATCCCCAGGCTCAGGCAATCCCCTTGCCTCGGCCTCCAAAAGTAAAAAATGTGGGCTTTTAATTATTCTTGTAGGATTGTTCTATGTATGCTCTTCAGTAACCAGTTTTTCCTCAGCAAACAATAGATGGCCATATCTTCCCATGTCAGTAAATATGGATCTAGGCCATCATTTTTTGTTTGATGGCTCCATGTAGCCCATTGTATAGATGTACCACAGTTTCTTTAAGCCTTGACACTTATGGGATACTTAGGCAGTTTCTAGGGCTTTGCTGCTATATTCAGTTCTGGCTCCCACTGATAACTGTAGCAAACCTAAATTTTAAGTGCATGTGACTCAGAGCGGGGCAGCCACGCAGCACTGTTGGCCTCTTCCCATCCAGAGCCTGGCCATGTACCCCGCTTCGTCCTGCTTCCTTTATTTGCCCTTGAATTTGGTTTAAGTCCTTTACTTTCTTCCAGGAGGAAAGAGTAGTTGAGCTGTCTCAGAGTGGTATTTCTTGAGGTCTACAGAAGTGATAATGGGGGAAAAATGTATTTTATAATATCCACTTTGTGAATGTAACAGTTGATGTTTCAAGGTGGCTCAGCCTGTAATCCCGCACCTTTGGGAGGCTGAGGTGAGTGGATTGCCTGAGCCCGCGGGTTCGAGACCCTCCTGGGCAGGTGAGACCTCATCTCTACAATAAATTAAAAAAAAACAATTAGCCGGGCGTGGTATCGCGCGCCTGTAATTCTGGCTACTCGGAAGGCTGAAGCGGAAGGATCTCCAGAGCCCAGCAGGTCGAGGCTGTGGTGGCCGGGAGCGGCCACTGCACTCCAGTCTGGGCGACAGAGTGAGACTCCAACTCAAAAAACAAACAAACAAACAAACAAACAAAGACGGGGGCCTCATTGAGTCACTGGATACATCCTTGTCCTCACATAAGATCACAGGCCTTATAAGGAAACAGTCTTACACATTAAAAAAAAAAGGTCAGAGGCCTGATTGCTATGATAGCAGTGATAACAGTAGTAATACAAAAATGGCAACAACAGTGATAACATCCTGTATGCCAAAGAATTGCAAACATATTACTGGCACCTACTCCTCCAGCCTCACTCCTATCATACTCCAGGAAACATATTATTATTACTGTTATTATTATCATTCAATATCTATTTAACCAAAGGCTTTCAGTTCTCTAGTCAGGGTTATATTTTCCTTTTTTGTGAAATACCAATGGCCCTCGTTCTTTTTTTATTAATTAATTTATTTTAAATATGTGGGATACAATTCAGGGCTAGGTAAACAAATGTTCATTATGCAGGTACCCTTGTTGATGAGGTGTGACCCACCCCTCCCCTGGCAGTTTTTCACTACTGCCAATCCCTTTCTTATAGTATTTTTTTTTTTTTTTTGAGTTGGAGTCTCACTCTGTTACCCAGACTGGAGTGCAGTGGCCGCTGCCAGCCCCCACAGCCTCGACCTGCTGGGCTCCAGCCATCCTTCTGCCTCAGCCTTTCAAGTAGCTGGAACTACAGGCGTGTGCTACCAAGCCCGGCTAATTTTGATTTATTGTAGAGATGAGGTCTTGTCAAGTTGCCCATGCGGGTCTCGAACCCACGGCTCAGGCAATCCACTCACCTCAGCCTCCCAAAGTGCTGGGATTACAGGCTGAACCACCGATCCCGACTCCTTTCTTGTAGTATTATGATAGTCGTTCAAGGTCCACTTATGAGTAAGAACATGTGATACTTGGTTCTTTGTTTCTGTAATAGATCGTTCAGTATTATAGCCTCTAAGTCCATCCAAGTTGCTACAAAGTTCATAATTTTGTCCTTTCTTATGGCTGTGTAATATTCCATCATGTGTATATACCACATTTTTTTATCTAGTCCTTTTTCAATGGCTCTCATTCTATGTAAGATTAATTTGCCCACTAAACATCTGAGTTCTCGAATTTTGAGAACTAGATAATAGTAAAGCTGGCATGGCCTTAATGATTATCTAACCTAGTGATTATATTGGTTTCATGTACATCATTTTTTATGCATTTTTCACCTCTTTTTATGCATTTACATATAATTATATATTTACGTATTTATCTTTAAGTACATACATCCTTAGAAAATTCATGGCATTTATTTGTGGGTTTCCTTCACCAGTAAATGGTGTCATAGTGTTTATATTATTCTGCAACTTGCTTGTTTCACTCCAAACAATAGGTCTTAGAAGTCACTGACTGGGCATGGTGGTTCACACCTGTAATTTATCACTTTGGGAGGCCAAGGCAGGAGGATCGCTTAAACCCAGGAATTTGAGACCAGCCTGGGCAACATAGTGAGACCCCATCTCTAATCAATCAATCAATCAATCAACCAATTGCCCATGTCAACACTTTCTTTTTGAGTATACAAAGTTTATGTAATCATCTCCCTATAAACGGGTACGTTGTTTGCAATGCTTGATCACTATACATGCTGACTTTGAGCCCAGGAGTTTAAGACCAACCTGGGCAACATAGTGAGATTTTTGTCTCTACAAAAAAATTAAATAATTAGCCAATCATGGTAGCATATACCTGTAGTCCTAGCTACTCTGGAGGCTGAGCAGGGAGGATTGCTTAAGCCCAGTAGTTCGAAGTTGCAGTGAGCTATGGTTGCATCACTGCACTGCAGCCTGGATGACAGAGTAAGATCCTGGCTCTAAGCTCATGTGTGTGTGCTCACACATGTGTGCACGCGCGTGCGCACACGCACGCACACACACACACACACACACACACACACACACGCACACACACACACGCACACACACACACACACACACCAGGGGTTGCCAAAAATGTATACACATTTTAAGAGATGTTACCTATGTATTACTTTTAGTTCACCATAATCAGAAGTGTCTGGATGCTGATGATAACCATTTTGAGCACTTCTTGTAATTGCAGAAGTTGGATGTGACTTGTACTCATCTTCTGTTATTGGTATATATTGAGTATTACAATTTTAATACCATTTTTTACTTTCTTAAAATGTGTATACATTTTTTGGCACTCTTTATATATATGTGCTGAGCATCGTTGGGCCAGCTCACCTGGGCACACCTAGCTAAGTGATGGGAATGACTGGATCACAAGTCAGGAGAAGATTCATAGCCACTGCCAGATCACTCTCAAAGGTGGCAGTACCTGCTTCCATTCCCCTCGAAGTGTCTTCCCAGGCCTCCATCAGCACATTTTTCTTGATGGTAAATTTTTTTGTTTATTTATTTTATTATTATTTATTATTTTTATTTTAAAGATGTGGGGTACAATTCAGAATTAGGTATAAAGTGGTCATCATACAGGTAAAGTTTGGGCCTCCCTTTGGTCCCCACTTCACCTACCTTGAGATCAGATACCCTAATTGATGTTATGTGTCCCCCCCGGCAGTGTCCCTTTCTTATAGTATTATGATAAATGTTCAGGATCCGCTTATGAGTGCAAACATATGGTACTCAGTTCTTTGTTTCTGTGATAGATCACTGAGCACTATAGACTCTAACTGATGGTGAAATATTATGCCAGTAACTTTCAGTTCAGGTGGGAGTCACTCCTAATGAGCTTGCCTGGTGCAGGGGCTACAAAAAAGTTGACCACCGGTAGCCAAAACCGTCCTCAGCTCCTTTCTTGGTGTTCTGTCTGCTGCTCCCTTGCAGCATACTCAATAAACCTGTTTTTCTACTCTTAAAAAAAGAATCTTCCTCTTCCTCATCCTCATTTGTAATCTGATAAACAGAGATTTCCACAGCTAGTCAGCGGTGGACAGGAACCAGAGTCAAGGGCCCCGATGTTAATACAGGACTTTTTAATATTGTTTTTAAAAAGTCAGTCGACTGGGCTCAGTGGCTCACACCTGTAATCCCAGAACTTTGGGAGGCTGAGGCAGGAGGATTGCTTGAGCCCAGGAGTTCAAGACTGGCAAGGCAACATAGTGAGACCTCATCTCTACAAAAAAATCAATAAATTAGCCAGGCATAGTGGTATGCACCTGTAGTCCCAGCTACTTGAGAGGCTGAGGCTGAGGGATCAGCTGACTCCAGGAGGTCAAGGCTACAGTGAGTCATGATCATGTCAGCCTAAGTGACAGAGTGAGAACCCCACTGAAAAAAAAAAGTTAGTTGCATTAAACCCACCTTATTGTTGCCAGTAAGGTGGGCAGCATGATTCTTTTCCAGGTTTGGAAAACAGGTCATTTTGACCTTATGAAATATCACACCCTCTAATTCTGCAACACTTTCTTTGACCGTTTTTTGGTTGGTGCCACGGCATCCAGTCAGGAGGTAATTTCTGTAAGTAATCCTCATTGAATGGGGACAGGCCTTGTCTCTGGTCCCTCAGGGAGTGGCAGAGTCACTGTTTGAGGGAGGCTCAGCCAGAGAGCTGGGAACCTGCATAGACATGTTTGGAAAGGCGTCCTGCTGACTTTTCAACACTGCAGGCTACCTGACAAGTGAGGGTCCAAGTCTGTCCCTGTTTTGAAGTATAGGGATCCAAATTCAGAAAATGTTTTAGTTGTTCACATGTCTGCTGTGTAGTTATTTATAACAGGGAAAAATCAGTGACAAGCTCAAAGTCTAACAATGGAAAACAACACGTGAATAGTTAAGTCAATAATGACAAACTCATACAGTCGATTATTATGTAACTTTAAAGCAGACTGTGACTAACTTGTAAATTTAGCAATTACTTGATGTAATGCTTATGCTTAAAACAAAAAATTTAAGTGCCTGGTTGTAGTGGCTAATGCCTGTAATCCCAGTACTTTGGGAGGCTGAGGTGGGAGGAGTGCCTGAGCCCAGGAGTTCGAGACCAGGCTAGGCAACATAGTAAGACCTCATCTCTACAAAAAATTATCCATGTGTGGTGGCATGCACCTGTATTTCCAGCTACTTGGAAGGCTGAAGCAGACAGATTCCCTGAGCCCAGGAGGTTGAGGTTGCGGTGATCTGTGCCACTGCACTCCAGTCTGGACCACAGAGTGAGACCCCAACTCAAAAAAAAAATTTAAGGACTTGTTTGCTGCTCCCTGGGGTGTAACTTAGGAGAAATATTTTGGAGAGAAACTTAGTAATTTCTAGACTTTAAATGTGATCCAGCAATTACATTTCCAAAAAATAAGTTTTACTGAGATCTTATACAAGTTCTTAAAGATTTAGATATCAGAATGTTCATTTCAGCACTGTTTGTACTATGAAATGTTGGAGAGAATCCAAATATCCATCAACTGAAGGTTAGACAAATACTTTAAGGCACATTACAATCGTATATCTAGCAACTGTGGAAAGGAAATTAGGTCACCCATCCAGTCTGTACATATGACATGGAAAGATGTCCTGAGAAGAGAAAAGTGGCCAGGCACAGTGGCTCATGCTATAATCCCAGCACTTTGAGAGGCTGAGGCAGGAGAATCACTTGAGGCCAGGAGTTCAAGACCAACCTAGGCAACATAGTGAAACCCTGTTTCTACCAACAACAACAAAAAAATTTAAAAGATTTTTTTAAAAAGAAGAAAAATAAGATGCGGAACAGAATGTGTTGTGTGGTCCCATTGCTCTTAAATACACGTTTTTGTTAACAAAGGCTTAGGTAAAAACGTGCAGAACATCAAACCAACATCAGCTGTCAACTGTGTTTTCAGAGCAAAAGGATTAGGGAGGACTTCCACTTTCTAATTCAGAACTCTGTGGTGTTTGCAGTTTTTACATGCAGAAGACCATACTTTTGGAATCAGGAAAAAAAAATCAAGATAATTCAATAAAGTACAAAGTCCCGTTGACCCACTCTCCTGAAATGATGATTTACAATGTGATTCAGTCTTATTAAAAATGCCCATAGAGCCGGGCTCGGTGGCTCAGCCTGTAATCCCGCGCCTTTGGGAGGCTGAGGTGAGTGGATTGCCTGAGCCCGCGGGTTCGAGACCCGCCTGGGCAGTGAGACCTCATCTCTACAATGAAATCAAAAAATTAGCCGGGCATTGTAGCACGCGCCTGTAATTCCGGCTACTCGGAAGGCTGAGGCAGAAGGATCGCCGGAGCACAGCAGGTCGAGGCTGCGGTGGCCGGGAGCGGCCACCGCACTCCAGTCTGGGCGACAGAGTGAGACTCCAACTCAAAAAAAAAAAAAAATGCCCATAAGAGATTTGGTTAAGAACTAGTGGGGGGGTGAGATTGGCAATTGAGAGAAACTGCCAGGGGAGGGGGCACATTTCATCAACAAGGGTACCTGCATAATGAACATTTGTATACCTAACCCTGAATTGTACCCCATATCTTTAAAATAAAAAATTTAAAAATTAAAAAAAAAAGAACTAGTTCAAAGCACTGACTGTTGCTCTTATGGGTGGCATTCAGCTGATTTGACTTTTCTTTGTCTTCTATATTAGCTTCCAGATTTGGAGAAAGGAATTACAGACTTTAGTTTTTGAACTTTGCAGAAAGTTAAAAAGAAAGTTAGAAAGCCCCAGCGAGAGAGCCTTGGACTATGTGTGTGTCACTGAAGGCCCAGCTCCTCTGTTTGAGCCGTTTCTAGTTTGAACAAGATCCCAGTGAGGAGGGCTCAGGCCAGGGGTGTGGGGAAGAGATGCAGCCCGGTTTGGGACAAGTCCCTAGGAAGCTGGACACCTGCAGAGGCCAGCTGGGGAAACTGAGCGATGCTGTGGGGGCAAGGAGAGGTCTGGAATTGGTGTCCCTTGAGTTCCCTCCCGTCTCAGAACTGCTGTGGGCCTGCCACACCAGACAGTGTTCAATCCACAATTTGGTCTTCCTGCTGTGCTCAGACCTCTGGCCTGGAAGGGAGTTTTGGCCTCACTAATTAATTCTGTATAGGGCAAGGGTAAGATGGAGGTCCTTCAGGAAAAGAATGAAAGGGGGTTGCTACCCACCATGGGTGTAGGAGTGTTGGTGTGGAAGGTACAGAAAGGATTCTACCTTGATATCATCAAAGCAATAGTGAGTTGTTTTTTTTTTTGAGTCAGGGTCTCACTCTGTGGCCTAGGCTGGAGTGCAGTGGCATGATTATGGCTCACCACAGCCTCGACCTCCTGAACTCAGGCAATTCTTCTGCCTCAGCCTCCCAAGAAACAGGGAATACAGGCGTGTACCACCATGCTGGGCTAATTTTTTTTTTTGTAGAGATAAGGTCTTGCTCTGTTGCCCAAGCTGGTCTTAAAATCCTGGGATCCAGCGATCCTTCCACCTTGGCCACCTGAAGTGCTGGGATTATAGGCATGAACCATTGCATCCAACCTAAAATAAGCTTTTAAAAACAAAATGGGACTGTTCTGTAATAATGTTTATCAGCTTGTTTTCTTTTTGCCATAAGCCATGGATATCTTTCCCAATCAATATCCAAAAAGCTGTGGTTCTCAACAGGTTTTGGAAGTTTTGGAGCCAGGCTTGGTGGCTCAGCCTGTAATTCCGGACCTTTGGGAGGCTGAGGTGAGTGGATTGCCTGAGCCAGCGGGTTCGAGACCCGCCTGGGCAACTTGGCGAGACCTCATCTCTACAATAAATAAAAAAATTAGCTGGGCGTGGTAGCGCGCGCCTGTAGTTCCAGCTACTTGGAAGACTGAGGCGGAAGGATCGTCGGAGCCCAGCAGATCAAGGCTGCGGTGGCCAGGAGCGGCCACTGCACTCCAGTCTGGGCGACAGAGTGAGACTCCAACTCAAAAAAAAAAAAAAAAGAAAGAAAGTTTTGGGGAGTATTTTTTATCATCACAGTGATGAGAGCACTACTGGCACCAAGTGGGTGGAAGCCAGGGATGCTAGCAACCCTGAAATGGGCAGGGCAGTTCTGCACGATGAACTTTCCAGCATCCACAAGACACTGGAAGGTCTCATGGGAATCAGTTCCTAAATCTGAGTCCCGAGCTTACCATTGTGTTACATGTAAAGGCAACATATCTTTGGCAGGATTCTGATCTACTCAGAGTATAGAAATGTTATGTTATCTATGAATTTCATGTAGGGCATTAAAAAGGGGTGTTATACAATATTTATTATTTTTAAAAGGGTGTCAGGTCTGGAAGGGTCAAGAGTTCTCACTATAGAATGAGTGCAATCTTTTGGTTTAATATTTTTTTTTTTTTTAGTAAGGGTCTCACTCTGTGGCACAGGCTAGAGTACAGTGGCAGGATCACAGCTCACTGCAGCCTCTGCCTCCTGGGTTCAGGTAATCCTTCCACCTCAGCCTCCTATGTAACTGGGACTACAGGCTTATGCTACCATGCCCAGCTAAGTTTTTGACTTTTGTAAAGATAAGGTCTCATTATGTTGCCCAGGCTTGTCTAGAACTCCTGGGCTCAAGCACTTCTGCTGCCTCAGCCTCCCAAAGTACTGGGATTACAGATGTGAACTTGCCAAGTGCAGTCTTTTAGAAGGGCTGCTTAGCCTTTTAAATGGGTGTCATCAGAATGTGTTCAACCAATCTCTGCAAGACCATTTTGTTGAAATTGGTCTTGCACATTCACAATGACACTTCTTGTGCACATTTGCTTCACACTCGTGTTTGTATTTCTATAGGATCAATTACTAGATGTAGCATTGCTGGGTTAAAATTAAGGAATGCAGGCCAGTGCAGTGGCTCACACCTGTAATCCCAGCACTTTGGGAGGCTGAGGCGAAAGAGGATTGCCTGAATCTGGGGGTTCGAGACCAGCCTGTGCAATTTGTATTGTAGAGACCTTGTCTCTACAATAAAACATAAAAACTAGCCAGACATAGTGGTGCATGCCTGTAGTTTCAGCTACTTGGAAGACTGAGGTGGAAGGATCACCTGAGCCCAGCAGGTTGAGGCTGCAGTAGCTATGAGTGTGCCACTGCACTCCACCTGGGTGACAGAGTGAGACTCTGACTCAAAAAAACATATATTAAGGAATACATTTTTTTTTTCATTTTACTACATTCCAGATTATCTTTTAGAAAAGGTTTATACCCACTGATGGTGTATGAGGATCCCTGTTTCTCATACCCTGGCCAGCACTCACCAAAATGTTTAAAGTCATTAAAATGTTTGCCAGTCTGAAAAGAAGAGTGGTGTCTTATTTTTATTCTCAGCTTTTTGATTCCAAGTGATGTGATGTGTTATTAAAAATCTAGCACTTCTGTCCATGGGAAGGCTGTGCCCTTGAGAACAAATGGGGTCTTTTAGGGGCTGTGTCCTAAAAGGACGCCAATTAAGAGACTTTTTCTCTTGTGGATGCAGGACGGGAGGAGGCTAGGCTGCATTGTCCCCAAGGCCCCTGGCCTGGTCCTGACGATCCCTTTGCCTTTTGCAGGAAGCCTGGAAGCACGCGATCGAGAAGGCCAAGCGCATGCCCGACCCCTGGGCTGAGTTCCACCTGGAGGACATTCCCGCAGAATGTGCTACTCGGCACAGGTCAGCAACTTGTCTCTGGGGGCCTCAAGGAGTCCTGGAGGGTACGGGTCCTGCTTCAGCTCACACTCATTGAGGCCCAGGTACCCTTGGGGGTCAGGAAAAGGGAGTAGTAATAACAGCAGCCATTACTGGAGTGTTTATGTATACTTAAGGCCATGTGCACCACCTCACTGAATCCTTCTTGTGGTCCTACAAGGTACCTATTAGATGGGCTAGGCAGGGCTATGTCAGCGTGACAAATACCCCAGGGGCTTCAAGCAAGGAAGGTGAATTTCTCATGCACTGGAAGTTGGGTGAGAGTTGAACAACACTTCGAGGCAGCTGGGGATCCAGGCTTCTTCCATCTTGGCCCCATCATTTCAACACGGGCCCTCACCAGAGGGGGAGATGGAGCATAGAGGCAGTACACCGGTTTTTCAATGACTTGGTGCAAGAATTGGCATCATTTTGCATGCATTTCATTGGCGAGATCTAGTTACACAGCCCCGTCTAGCTGTGGGGGCTGAGAAGCGTGCCCTGCCCTGTCCACCTTTTTTGCAACGTGTCCTTGCTTCTTTGAGGAGATGGCTTCAGAGCCCTCAAGCACCTTCTTCTTCCCCTCTCGGCAAGTAGGCCCATCTCCTGTTGAGTCTGTGGTCTGTGCTTGGCAGCTGAGGTCAGCATTACGGGAATCCCAGTAGTGCAGGGTATGTGCTCCATTTCTTTCTGCAAGAGCACAGTGGGAGCTGGTTGGTATATCCTCCAGGAGGAGAATAGAGGACCACACAGGCTGGTCCCTGGGATTGCCAGTCTGGAAAGCAGAATGCATGTACTAGTGTGGCTCCAGGTGGCTGGGATCTCAGACCTGGCCAAACTATGTTTAGTTCCTAACCAAAGTGGCTGACTTCACTTGCCCTGGCTGTTGGCAGTGTGAGGCTGGGCATTGATCACCAGAATCTCTGAGATTTCTTTTCTTCTTTTTTTTGAGAAAGCAGGATTAATTGAGAGGACAAGAAAAACTCCCACAGTGGGAGGGTACCTGAAGGGGTTACCCGAGTCTCTGAGATTCTATATTGGAGGCTTCTTTCTTCATCCCTGGTTTTTTAAGAACGCTGGTGCAAGACAAATTTCCTGTTCATGTGAGTTGCACCCAGGCTGGTTAAGGGCAAGACTCTGGTTCAAACCAACCTGCATTTGAATCCTGGCTCTCAGGCAGGTTACTTCACCTCTCTGGGCCTTAGTTTCCTCATCTGGAAAATGGGCACAGTAATTGTAGTAATCTCACTGGGCTGCTGTGAAGTTTGAATGAAGTGATTCATTTAAGCATCCAGCAAATAGAGTGTTCAGTGAACTTTGAGCAACTCTTAACTTTATGATATGAATGACTGTGAGTGACAAATAAGACCCTTCTGATGTTGCTATCTTTCCCCACCCCAGCTTCTGGGTGCCTCTCAGTTTGAGGTCTCTTTTGGAGGTGAGAGAGGATTATTTCCTTACCATATAGTAGCAATAATAATCATCATTGCTTACAATGATCATTTATCACTGCTCTCAATAAGCACAGGAGTTGGGGGTGCTGACACCTTGTGCAATTGAAAATCCGTGTGCAACTTTTGACTCCCCAAAACTCAACTAATAGCCTACTTTGGACCAGAAGCCTCACTGATACAATAGTCAATTTAAAAACACATAAATTGATTGTATCTTTTTAATTTATTTCAACAGCGTTAGGGGGTACAAAGAGCTTTTGGTTACATGGATGAATTGTATAGTGGCAAAGAAGTCCGGGCTTTAAGTGTATCCACCACCCCCACCTGTGAAATTGACTAGTATCTACATATAGTTTATGCACTCATGAAAAAACCTAACATTTTAAAATGTTCAAAGTTCTAGGCTAGCTGTTTACCTTTTAGTTTTTTCAAACTTGCAAATCTTTAGAAAATTTTCCAATGTATTTATTGAAAAAAGTTCATGTATAAGTGGAGCCATACGCTTCAAACCTGTGTTGTTCAAGGATCAACTGAACTTACCACAGGCTGGTGCCAACAAGTTTTCGGCTCTGAAGAGCTCTTCCAGTGTTTAGCCTGGGGGAGGTTACCCACCAGGCCTCTGCTTGTTTTTCCTGGTAAATCCTCGGAGAAACCTGTTCTTACCAAGGCTGGGAGTATACTGGAATCTTCTCTTGTGGAGGGATGGGCCTCCAACTAGAGCTAAGAACACCTCAGCCCAGAGGGAGGTTTTAGACTTTGGAGAGCTACCAATTTGAGGAGCTTTCTACCACGCAAACCTACCTGGCCCAACCAGGCCCAGGGACTGATTTTCTCTGGGAGAGGAGATTCCTGGGACAGGAGAGAGGGAAATCTTCTAGAACCCTTTCCAAGCTCTCTCTGCCTTGGGTGTACACCCATCTGTGGCAAAAACAAACTCAGTTTTTTCTACAATATTCTTACAGCACAGAATGCTTTGGTGACCTCAGAGTGTTGAGGGAGATTCTCCCCACCAGCAAGCAAACACTCAAATCTGCAATAGACACTAGTGGGGTATTCTCTGAATTCAATTCCAACATCACTTGCCTGGAGATAGTGTCACATCCCACAAAGTGAGGGCTCAGTCCCACCAAGACTGTCTCTCATTTCTGATACTGATCACAAGCCCGAGGTTGTTTTACCTGTGCTTCTGACCGACCAGCTATCAATTGAGGTTCCCACACTCTCCTCCTTGGGTTCAGCTAATTTGCTGGAGCAGCTTACAGAACTCGGGGAAACAACTTATTATGACTGGTTTATTACCAAGCATCCACAGATGAAGAGATGCCTAGGGTGAGGTGTGGGGGAGGGAGTGTGGAGCTTACATAACCTTCTCCAGATGTTCAACCCTCCAGAAATGTCCATGTATTCCACTCTCCAAACCCTGTCCTTTTTGTATTTTCATGTAGGTTTCATTATGTAGGCATGGTTAATTAAACCACTGGCCATTGGTGTCTACTCAACCTCCAGCTCCTCTCCACTCCCTGAAGGTTGGAGAATGGGGCTGAAAGTCCAACCTCTAATCCTGTCTTGGTCTTCTCCATGACCAGCCTCCTTTCTGAAGCTACTTAGGGACTGCCAGCCACCAGTGAACTCATTAATATACCCAAAAGATATCACTTTGGAGATTCTAAGGGTTTTAAGAAATGGGATTTAAGAAAGGGTTTTAAGAAATGTCAGGAAATGGGATCCAAGACTAAATATATATTTTATAATATCACAACCCATTGTGGGAGCTCAGAAGTTGATACCCCAAAGTGAAGACCTCTCTCTCTGACCTTCCCCTGCCCTCCTGTCTCTCACCTCTCATTGTCCCCTGAGGCAAGCCATTAAAACTAGAATTCCTCTTCCTCAATGTCCATCATATAAACCAGAGGCCCTTTTCCCAAAGCCAGCTATAAAGCCTAAAAATATTCCTCTAACATTCTCCCACCTTTCCATGTAACAGCTGGCCTTAAAGAAATCAAGACTCTCATTCCAGAGGGTTTTTATGCCATACCCAGGAGGAAGAAATCACAACAGAAAGGCCAAGGATAGGGACGGGCCTTGCTGGGTTCCCCACTCAGTCGATTACCATTAGCTCATACCATTTTGTCCAGTTCATAGCTGTCCAGACTCGATAGCTGTTCCTACTTCACTGAGTCTAAGCGCAAAATCAGATCGTTTCCCCTGTATCTTTGGGTCTTCATTCTGAAGACTCCCATGTCACATAAAACTATGATCAAATAAACTTGTTATGCTTTTGTTAACTTATCTTTTGTTATAGGAGTGTTGGCCATGGCCCTTACAATGGGGACGAAAGGGCTCACCCCTTTTCATCCCTATACCAGGCAGCCCCTTTCCTGGCTGGACTCGGAAACAGGACCTCCCCCAACTCCATGCACACCTACACAGGATAATTGTTACTTCTTGAGTGATGTGTCCAGCTACATGGGCCGGGCCTTGCCCAGGGGCCAGGCAAGATTGGGACATCCACAGCATAGGCCAGTTATAATCAGGATCTTCATTTATTTATTCAGTCATTTCATCAATTTATGAATGATTAAGCATCCACACACATCAGGCCCTAGATAAGCAAGACAGACACAGGTCAGCTTTTGTAGAGATGCAGTCCAGTGGGGGAGCCAGTTGCAGAACACACCCGCATACAGCACAGCAATGAGTGCGGGGGATACAGAAATGGGAACACAGTGGAGAGGGAACAATGAGTTTTAGGAAAGACATGAAGGCCAGTGTGGTGGGGCCTGGCAGGGAGGAGGGTGTACATAACCCATCCGAGGAGGTGGGTTGGGCTGTGGGCCAAGGTAGACAGTGGACTGGATCCTGAGGGCAGGGAGGAGCCTAGAAGGGTCTCTGTCCTTTATCCAGTGAGGGACAGGACTGTGTTATGGATGCTGTGCTCTGGGTGGGCTCTGGTCTCTGCAGGTACAATGCTGTCACCGGGGAGTGGCTGAAAGATGAAGTCCTGATCAAGATGGCATCTCAGGTGAGCAGGGCCTTGAGCCCTGTGGGGACAGGACTGAGTGGTGCTTTCTCCAGCTGAGCTCCACACCCACTTTATTTATTTATTTTTTAACTTTGGAAATTTTTTTTAACATTATTGTATTTGTAGTAGCAGCTTTATTGAAGTATAATCCGCATACCATACAATTTACACATTTAAAGTGTATGGTTTGATGCTTTTTAGTATAATCACAGAATTGTATAGCCGTCACCACAATCAATTTCAGAACATTTTCACCCTCCCCAAATGAAATCCTATCCCCTCATCTCTCCCCAGTCCCTGGCAATTATTATTTTCTTTTTTGCTTGTTTGTTTATTTTTGTTTTTTTGTTTTGGGGTTTTTTTTTTTGAGTTGGAGTCTCACTCTGTCACCCAGGCTGGAGGGCCACCGCAGCCTTGACCTGCTGGGCTCAGGCAATCCTTCTGCCTCAGCCTTCCAAGTAGCTTGAACTATAGGTACATACTACCACACTGGCTTATTTTTTTAATTTTTTTATTGTAGAGATGAGGTCTCATCAAGTTGCCCAGGCTGGTCTGGAACCCATGGGCTCAGGCAATCCTCTCACCTCGGCCTCCCAAAGTACTGGGATTATAGGCGTGAGCCACCATGCCCAGCAGATTTTTTTTTCCTCTCTCTATAGATTTGCCTATTCTGGGCATTTCATGTATTAAGATAGTATCCATTAAAAGATTATAAGATTATTCTTGGCACTCTTGTTGGAAATCTGTGTGTGTGTGTGTGTGTGTGTGTGTGTGTGTGTGTGTGTGTGTATGTTTTAAAAAATTGCTAACTGGGCATGATGGCACACACCCGTAATCCCAGCACTTTGAGAGGCCAAGGTGAGAGGATTGCCTGAGCCCACAGGTTTGAGACCAGCCCGGACAACTTGGTGAGACCTCACCTCTACAACAAATCAAAAAATTAGCCGGCTGTGGTGGTACATGCCTATGGTTCCAGCTACTTCGAAGGCTAAGGCAGAAGGATTGAGTGAGCCCAGCAGACCAGGGTTGCAGTGAGCCACGATTGTGCCACTGCACTTCAGCCTGGGCAACAGAGTGAAACTCTGACTCAAAAAAAAAATTGTTAATCACTGCCTGTTATGAGTTGTTAAATTCAGTGGGTTGCAACCAGCCTTTTGAAAAAATTAAAAGAGGAAAACAGACTAGAGAATAGAGTGCTTACTGCATAATGAAGGTAAGAATTGTTTTGTGAAACTTTTTTTAGTATAACATACATGCAGAAAAATGTACAGCTTGATACGTTTTCACAAAGCGAACACACTGTATCGCCAGCACCCAGATCAAGAAACAGAACGTAACTAACACCCACCAAGCCCCCTCAGTCACTAACCCTCTGCCCCCAGTGATAAGCACCACCCTACATTCTCTTACCCTAGGTTAGTTTTGCCTATGTTTGCACTTCACATAAGTGGAACCACACAACAGGTGTTCTTTTGCCCAACATTTTGTATTTATTCTCATCACTGTAGTATTTCATTGAATGAATAGACCTGGTTGATTGCAGTACTTTGTCAATGAACACTTAGGGTGGTTCCACTTTTTTTCTGAAATAGACAGCAATGCGAAAACATTCTTTGACATGCTATGTCCCTCCCCTAACATCCTGTCCCTGTGGGTTCTTCCCCTCATCTGGGCTGGAGGAATGGGGTGGTCCTTGTTATCCCAGCAGCCTCTGGGCTGGAGGGCCTTTCAGGCTTTGGCGCTGAGGCGCAGGAGGGAGTGTCCAGGGACTTCAGGATCGAGATGAGGTCCAGGGATTCCATTTGGTGTGTGATGTGTAAGGGAAACATTTCCTGGCCCAGGGCTGCTTCTGGGTGGGGCTTGGGGACTGATAACTCTCATGTGGTCTCTTTCAGCCCTTCGGCCGAGGAGCGATGAGGGAGTGTTTCAGGACGTAAGTGACTCAGCATAGGGCTTGAGGCCCTACACAGGCTCCCCCAGGATCCTAAGAGCTGGGACATTGGGACATTTTCAGCCAAGGAATGGAGATAGTGGCCTCTGCTTTCCTGTAGCTTAAGTTCCTCTTCATCTGGTCTCTCTTGGGTCACACATGGGGTCTGTCTATAGAGATGGGTTCAGGAAGAACAGGGAATATCCCACTGATCTCTGCTCTGGTGTTTGGAGGTCAAGATAATGGATAGGAGACCTTTGACGATGACCTCTAACCCCCCTTTCCAGCTCCTTGAAGGATGCAGTGGGGGCGAGAAAGCCCTTCCCTCCTTCTGCATTTTGTTCCCGCTTCCAGCCAGCCAGCCAGCTAGGTCAGGCAGGGTCTTCCTGTCCTGTGGACCCAGGACTGTGTTTCTGGTGAACCCCAGAGTTCCCAGATGAGCTTCCTCCTCCCTTTCCCCCCAGGAAGAAGCTCTCCAACTTCCTGCATGCCCAGCAATGGAAGGGAGCCTCCAACTACGTGGCAAAGCGCTACATCGAGCCTGTGGATAGGGATGTGTACTTTGAGGATGTGCGTCTACAGATGGAGGCCAAGCTCTGGGGGGAAGAGTATAATCGACACAAGCCCCCCAAGCAGGTGTGTGGCAACCTGACCTGCCCTCTTCCTATGCCAAATGTTGATGAAAAGATGCTAAACTCTATAAAATATTTTAAGATGGCTTATTCTGAACCAAATTTGAGGCTGTAAACTCAGGAACACCCATTCTCAGAAGGGCCTGAGAACATGTGCCCACTGTGGTTGAATGGTGGCTTGGTTATATACATTTTAGGAAGGCAGAAGTTACATGAAACCATAAATCAATACATGTGATGCTTTCATGGGTTTGGCTCAGGAAGGAGGGACATTTCCAAGTGGGGGAGCTTGCAAATCAAAGGTAGATTCAAATATTTCTTGACTGGTAATTTGTAGTTCCTATCTAAGGAGTTTGGGGAATCAGTAGAGGAGATGCTTTATTAAGATAAGAGGGTGGCCAGGCTCGGTGGCTCAGCCTGTAATCCCGCGCCTTGGGAGGCTGAGGTGAGTGAATGGCCTGAGCCTGTGGGTTCGAGACCCACCTGGGCAACTTGGCGAGATCTCATCTCCACAATAAATCAAAAATTAGCCGGGCGTGGTAGCGCGCGCCTGTAGTTCCAGCTACCTGGAAGACTGAGGCGGAAGGATCGCTGGAGCCCAGCAGGTCGAGGCTGCGGTGGCCAGGAGCGGCCACTGCACTCCAGTCTGGGCGACAGAGTGAGACTCCAACTCAAAAAAAAAAAAAAAGATAAGAGGGTGGAAAACTCCAGGTTTGTTGATATGTAGATGAGTCCTATATGTGGCAGACTTCATG
Source organism: Cephalopachus bancanus (assembly GCA_027257055.1). Lineage (NCBI taxonomy): Eukaryota > Metazoa > Chordata > Mammalia > Primates > Tarsiidae > Cephalopachus > Cephalopachus bancanus. Next base: position 692,440 of record JAPVLO010000354.1, read on the forward strand.
GAGGATAGGTAAGTGAACAGGGTTCCCAGAGTCTGAAAGTTCCCAAGCAATGGCTTGCAGGGCCATAAAATACCTTGATTTCCTTCTTTGTTACATGGTGTTATGCCAGAGTCGGGTTGGAAAACAAACTTTTGAATATAGGGTAATAGGGTCATAAGACCCTGTATGGTGAGTCCTTATCAGGCAGTGAGTGACTCCTCAGGCCCTTTAGTTAGGAATTTTTTTTTTTTGAGTCAGAGTTTCATTTTGTTGCCCAGGCTAGAGTGCAGTAGCATGCTCACAGCCATTGCAGCCTTGACCTGCTGGGCTCAAGTGATCCTTCTGCCTCAGCCTTCCGAGTAGCTGGGAGTACAAGTACACACACCATGCCTGGCTTTTTATTTATTGTAGAGACGAGGTCTTACCATGTTCCCCAGGCTGGTCTTGAACTCCTGAACTCGGGCAATTCTTTCGCCTCTGCCTCCCAAAGTGCTGGGATTACAAGCATGAGCCTCCACACCCGGCCAGAAATTTGGATAAGAGGATACAAAGATGAGGTTTAGTCCTCACAGGGCAGCTGGGCAAGTGTCTGGGAATGAGGACAATGGTAGGGCTGGTCACAGGGTCCCTCCTTAACTTTCCTAGTAGTGCCCATAACAGCCATTGTTTACAGAGCATGATAGGCCAAGTACTCTGTATGCAGGGAGCTATTTACTCCTAAAAACAGAGCTCTGAGATCAGAATGTTTTTATCCTTATTTACAGATGGGCTCTATTAGTCAGGATTTCTGTTTGCAAATGACAGAAAGCCACTCAAACTAGCTAACCCTAAAAGGGAATTCATCACCTCATGTAAAATAATGAAAAATAATGCCGGCCACAGGCATGGCTGGATCCAGGACCAATCTGTGGTTGTCAGGAATCTTCCCCCATCTCTGGTCTGGGTGTTCTTCTGTGCTGGTATCACTCTCAGGCAACTTCTCCATTTGTGACATGTTGGCCCCAGCAGCTGCAGGCTGGAGCTCTGTCTTCTCAGCAACCTTATTGGAATGACCATACTTGTTTGCCCAGAAGTTCCAATATAAGTCTCAGAGCTGGGTTTCATTGGCTCTGATTAGGTCAGATATCTATCATTGAGCCAATCACAGTAACCAAGGGGAGGGAATATGCAGATTAGGCAGGCCTGAGTCCCATCCTTAGAACCAGGGATGTAGGTATACCACCTAGACCATAGGGACTGAGGTTGGGGAAGGAAAGTCTCCCAAGAAAAAGCAGAAGTAGGAAGAAAAAATGGATACCATATCTACTCCTTGGGGAACCCAGGGCTCTAAGAGTTTAATTGATGTGCCTCACCAGGCAGGGATGGAGCCAGGGCTCAAATCCAGGCAGTCTAACTCCCTGACTTCTTTACTTGACCCTAGGGTGTTGAGTGAGAGGCCAAGGTGAATTTCCTGTTGCCTCTGGGCATTTGAGGAAGCATTGCTCAAACCTCTGCCTTGCTTAAATTCACAGCTCAGTTTTCCCACAATTTGAGCATCTACTAGGTACAAAGCAAGGTCTCCTGGGTGCCTCAGACAACCAGCAAAATTTATTGAGCACCTGCTGTTTGCTGGGGCATAGATTAAGCACACTTAGGGTGAACACAAGAAACCACAGTCTCTACCTTGGGGGGCTTTGACTTTCTCAACAATTTACTACACTTGGGCCTGGTCTCCTTTCTCTTCCTTCCTAAGCTTGTTCCTGCCTCAGGACCTTTCCCCCAGCTGTGTCCTGACCTGTATCGCTTGTCTCCACGATGCCTGCATGACTGACTCCTTCTCATAATTCCAGTCTCATCTTTTTTGTCACCTCCTCAGCCACCCCAGACCACTCTAAATGAAGTAGCCCCTCCACCCTAGTTTCCTCTGCCACATCATTCTGGTTTGTTCTCTTTTCTCTGGAGTAGTTAGTGCTATCTGAAAAAGCATTGTTCACTTAGTTAATATTTTAGGTCCTCCTCCCCCCACCCCAGGGCAGAGATTTTTATCTGTTATATTCACCACTGTTTCCTAGCGCCTAGGTGTCCACTAAATAATAATGTGGTTGAATTAAGGGAGGGAGAAGGAGGTAGTTGTTAGAGAAGGATATGGCTGTCCATGCATAGCTGTGCCTATGCCCCTTACCCAGGAGCCCTCAGGTGGCCCTGCTGCCAGTTTTCTGCTACAGATGGAGCCAGCATCTGGGGGGAAATCCCTCTGAGAACCACCATTTCCTGCCTTTCCCTCAGGCTGGTTCTCAGAACTGAGGCCATGTTTGGAGAAATTCTCTGTTGTTAGCTCAGGGCCCCTCCTGCCTCTGCAGCTGTTGTCTTCCTGCCTGGTGACTCACCCTCCCTGGATGGCTGTTTCCTTGGAAAGCCCAGACCCGGCTCCTCCCATGTTGTGGGTGGCATTGAAAGGGACGGGTGCTGGGGTTGAGTCCTGCATAGCAGGTAGGAGAGCCAAGTTAGAGTCATGGGTCTTCCTACCAACTTTATATAGGCACTATAGATTTTTTTCTGTGTACAAAATTAAACATACATTTTGTAAAAAAAAAATTCAGCAAAAAACGTTGTAGTTCCCCAGAATGGCCCATTGCAGGGAGAGAACCCACAGTTTACAAATTTGCATATATTACTCTAGACTTGTGTCTACTGATAATAACATGAGGAAATTATTATTGCCTGGCTCATTCTTGCATCAACAGATTTAATCCATAGGCTGAGTCTGAGATTCCCATTCAACAGATGAGGAAACTGAGGCATGGAGAGGTGAAATAACTTACCCAAATTCACAATATTAGTGTAAGGGAAACACTAAGTTGCTTAGCAAAAAGACCCACAAATAGGGACTGGCACAAAATGGTTTCTTTCTCACTCATGTAAAGGTCTCATGTTGGTGGACAACTCAGGATAAGCTGGTGCCTGTCCTTCTTGAAGCCATCCAGAGGCCTGGTTCTTTCTGATTTGATGCTCTGCCATACCCCCAGGTTTGCCATGGACCACGTGGTCAGCTCTGGCTCCCAGGCAGAGTCCACCTTACAGGGTAGTCTAGAGTGATGTCATCACAGTGCTCCCTTCCCATTGGCCAGGGATGGTCACATGACCATATCTAGCTGCAAGGGAAGCTCAGCAATATCATCCCTAGGTAATGGTGCTGCATTCTATTAAAACTGAGTGATGGGGGGTTTTATTCTAAAAGGAAAGGAGAGCATGGATTCTGGGGCCCATCAGCAGTTCCTGCCACTGGGAGCTAGTAAGTGATAAAGCCAGGATCTGAGCCCAGGCAGACAGGTTCCTCTCAACCCTTTCCCTGCTGCTTTTCAGAGGAGGTGCTGCCTGGGCCTTGCCCTTCTGCCTGACCCCACCCCCCCTTCTACCAGGTGGACATCATGCAGATGTGTATCATTGAGCTGAAGGACAGACCAGACAAGCCCCTCTTTCACCTGGAGCACTACATCGAGGGCAAGTACATCAAGTATAACTCCAACTCGGGCTTTGTACGTGACGACAACATCCGCCTGACTCCCCAGGTGAGGCCCCGGGGTTGCTCTAGCCACACCTTCACCCTCTGCTGAGGTGGGAGCCTGGCCAGGCTCAGCCCCTAGAGAGAAGGGTCCCTGAGGGTATGGGTTCCCACACACCCAGAAGACCCTTGAGCCCCTTGGATACATTCTGTAGGAGATTCTGTATTGGGACATACGTCACCTCATGCCAGTTTCTATAAGCCCACCTAAGATGGCCACAGGACTTTGCCAAATTGAACACACCTCCTCCCTTTATCATTTCCTCTATACAACTGCTCCTTGTGGAGAAACCCTCCCAACATAGGTGGAACTGGGGCATTTCAACCTCCCAGCTCAGAGACTGGCCAGTGTCTACACAGCTCACACCCAAGTTTCTTGCAACCTCCTTTTTCTTCCTGTTCCCCATAGGCCTTCAGCCACTTCACGTTTGAGCGTTCCGGCCATCAACTGATAGTGGTGGACATCCAGGGTGTGGGTGATCTCTACACTGACCCACAGATCCACACTGAGATGGGCACTGACTTTGGAGATGGCAACTTAGGTAGGTGGGGAAAGCTGGCCAGTTTCCACGGAGACCACGCTCCCCCTAAAATCTCCAAGCTCTTTGTACACTCAAGGAAGCAGGCTGAGGCAAGATCATGGAGATGGGAGCCTGGGCTGTCTGACCCCAGCCCCAGCTCAGCATGTTTTATACTTGCCCCGGCCATGTTTATGGGGCCTGGCACTGCCCCCACCTCGTCACAAAAGCAAAGCAACACTCCAGACGCCCCCTCTCTGTCTGCAGGTGTCCGGGGAATGGCTCTCTTTTTCCACTCTCACGCCTGCAACCGGATTTGTGAGAGCATGGGCCTTGCTCCCTTCGACCTTTCGCCACGGGAGAGGGACGCAGTGAATCAGAACACCAAGCTGCTGGTGGGTGCCCAGTGTGAACCCGCTAGACCCTGAGCCCTGCTTCCCTCTGTGGTGATTGCCAAGTCCAGCAATGCTTACTTGAGGAATACCAGGCCTAGAATGATCCATGTCTCCCAACTTAGGGCACAAAGCCCTCCTGAGTGTCCCCATAATAGCGTAGCTGTTGCCTGCTTGAATTGGACCCCATTTTTGACCAGAGTGAGGGGAACAGATGTGCAGAAATGATTAGAAAGTGTATGGTGTATGTGTTTGTGTGGTGTATTGACAAATGACTGGACTGCACTTAGACATGGCTCTCTGGGCACCTCACTAAGATGAGTGCCCCTCTCATACTCCCTTTCACTACAAGGACCAGATACAAGAGAATGTTGACAGAGACCAGCTTGGGATTCTGGACAAAGAGTGAGATACTTGCCCCAGCTTAGGCCTATAAAAGTGTGGGTAGCATTTTAGGAGATACTGGCTGGCAGATCCTCTGAACTCCTATTCTGGAGACCTTAGGGTTAATCCCCTACAGATTTTTTTAACTTTTCTATCAGTCCCTACACAGGCATGTATAGGTGCCATGACTGAAAAGGCTTCAGGGTTTGAGGGAACAACAGGAAGAGCCCTTTATTCCCCATGGGGTGCCTGTGTGACATGAGTTTCCCTGTGAATATCCCCAGCAATCAGCCAAGACCATCTTGAGAGGGACAGAGGAAAAGTGTGGGAGCCCTCGAGTAAGGACCCTCTCCGGGAGCCGGCCCCCACTGCTCCGTCGCCTTTCTGAGAACTCTGGAGATGACATGAGCGATATGACCTTCGACTCTCTCCCTTCCTCTCCGTCTTCAGCCACGCCACACAGCCAGAAACTGGACCACCTCCGTGAGTGATGGTTTGGTCCCTGGTCATTGTCATTGGAAAAGACAGGCAGCAGGTAGAGCAGGGCTAAACTGGCTTTTGTGTATGTTAGAAAATTCAGATATGCTAACTAAAAAGGTTCATGGCCCAGATGGTTTTACAGGTGGGTTATTTGAATGAACTTTTAAGACACAGGTTATCCAAATGCTATAAAATCAACCCCTATTTTTGTAGAAAACAAGGTAATCCTATTGTAGAAAAAACAACCCCTATTGTAGAAAACAAGTGTGTTTTATAAAACTAGAAAAACTCTTGTATAAAATTTAATAAGATTTGACGAAACACCAGAAAAGAAAACTGTATTTTAACCTCACACATATATACTTACATATATATATGTATATATACACACAACACAAAAATTCTAAATAAGGCATTAATGAAAACTAACAATATCTTAAAAGAATAGTCTGTCATAGTCAAATAGGGTTTTCACAAGAATACAAGGGTTGTTTAGCATTAGAAAAGCTACAAATATGATATTAACAGGTCAGAGAAGAAAAATGGAATCATTATTTCTGAAGTTGAAGTGATAGAGTTTGCTGATGATGTGAATGAGATCCTGCATGAAAGAGAGGAGGCAAGACTGACTCCAGGGTTTAGTCCTGGAGAACTGGAAGGATGGTGTTTCCATTTATTCAGAGAAAGTCTGAGGGGGGGCCTGCTCAAAGAAGGAGAGGAAATTTTTTAATACCAAGCACTAAAGAAGCACTTTAGGTGTCTCCACTGGAAGGCATTTGGAATAGTCTAGGGCAAGAATCAACAGACACATAATGTGTCACATAATGTGTGATAAGCACATTACAAGGGTAACTGCATTGTGACCTGAGGATGCACAGGGGTGACGCTGCATGTTCAGAATCATGTAGCTGGCAAATGGTAGGCTGTGCCCTTCTTTAAAACTTAAAAAAAAAAAAGGTTTGGTGGCAGGTGTGGTCTGCTCTAAGCCGTAAGTTGGTCTTGTGTATGTTCCAGCAGTGGAACTGGCACACTATGTCTGCTTCTCCCTGCCCAGATTGGCCAGTGTTTGGTGACCTTGATAACATGGCGTCCAGAGACCATGACCATCTGGACAACCACCGGGTAAGTATGGGAGGAGGGAGACTGGCTGTAGGCTTCAGCCCTCTGCAGGGGTGGAAGGAGTGGACTCACTTCTGGGGTGAATCGTCAGCATCAGAGGTGGGAATCTCAGCCCAGGCACCACTGGGAAGGCATGGGGTGGGGATGCAGATGAATCTCAGCCTCTTGCACAAGGCCTAGTTTTCCTCTGGGAAGAGGTATTTCCACTGAGGTTCCCAGAGATGGTTAGAGAGAAAGAGACTCCAAATCAGCAGCAATGTGACCTTCTAGCAGATGCCAGACTCAGCTCAGATTTGTATAGACAATTGTCTGGATACTGGCACACAACTGAAGTTTTAGAGTCTAAGTTATACCATATTCCCTCTCAGAACAGAACTCAGATCTCAGAGAATAAAAATAATATGCCCAAGTGATCTATGCCCAACTAAGTTCAGGGCTTAGTTGTAGCAAATATTATTCCCAAAGCTGTATTTTTTGTCCATGAGTCAAAGCCCTTAAACCAGCCTTTAAGCTGCTTGTGAAATGGGTATGTCACTCTTAATGAACCACTTGCTGTGATCCACAATCTCAGAGTGTAACACCTCATTCCATCCTCACGGTACTTTGATGCAGGTGCCGTAATGATAGGTCCCATAGCTAAGGACATTGAAGCTCAGAGAGGTTAGGCAACTCTCCAAGGTCACAGCGGTGAATAGCAGAGCCAGAATCCAAGTGCTGGCAGGGTGGTTTCAGAGACCAAGGTCTTCACCATTATTTTATATCACTCCCTTGAGTGACATTACTTTATGTCACTCAACCATCAAGGGGCAACAGGAAGAGGATGGCAGGTGAGGTGATGGGACAAAGAGAAAACCAGTGGTTGGGATGTCCAAATGTCACCACCACCACCTAGTACTCAGAGCACCACTGAGACCCTAAGGCCATCTTCTCTCCACAGGACTCTGAGAACAGTGGGGATAGCGGATACCCCAGTGAGAAGCGGGGTGAGCTGGATGACCCTGAACCCCGAGAACACGTAAGGAGCCCCCAGGAAATGAGACTGGAGTCTCCTGTTGCCTCATATATCCTCCAGGAGTATAAAAACTCCCTCTCTTGGAAGGAGAATATGAGTGGGTCCTGAGAGGATAACCAGTAAATTCATAAACAAGATTATTTTAGATAAAGGGGAGAAGATGAAATACAGGATCATGTGGACCAATAAGGGGCAAAGCGAAGGCTTAGATATGAGATTGAAAATGACCAACAAATCTTATGGGGAAACCAGAATCTTTGGTTTCTGAGCAGAAATAGGCTGGACCAACTCATAGGCACAGGATCCTGGCAGTACCCGGGGAGCGTGGAGGTTGGTTTCCTCAGGCACCTCACAAGCAGCATCTGGGTGAGGGCAACCTCAGGCAGTGTCAGCCATTTAGAAGTCATACCACACGCTAAAACCAAGCCTGGGCACCAAAGCCAATATTGCTGGAAGACCACTGGTCTCAGCTTTATGACTGTGAATAAAAACGAGTCTGTTATCCCAATGGCTCGAGGCAGGAGGATCATTTGAGCCTAGGAGTTCAAGGCTACAGTGCAGTGAGGCATGGTCGCACCACTGCAATCTAGCTGGGTGGCAGAGTGAGACCCCGACTCAAACAAAACATGCATTAGGAGCTTTAGCTAGAGAAAGGACTCAGTATCATTCCCCCAGTGGCTTTGTGCTGTCACCCTGTGGCTTTGAGTCAGTCCCATCTGCTTACACAGGGAGAGGGGTTGCAAGGCTGTGGCTGCACCAGCACGTTATTCCTGCCTGTGACCCAGGATCCTTTTCTGCTTGGCAGATAAGGGTTCTCCAGCTTTACCTGGGAGGGCGGGGCCATTTCCCCAGGAGGAGGATCACCTAGGAGGGCTGGGCTGGTTCCTGGGTGGAGAGGAAGACTTGCTCTTTGGATCACTGTATTCTCTGCCTCCATTCAGGGCCACTCAAACGGTAATCGGAGGTACGAGTCTGATGAAGATAGCCTGGGCAGCTCTGGACGGGTAATGCTCCCCACGGCACCCTTGTCATGGCTGCTTGCCTGCCTTCTCCAGGCCCTGTTGCTGTTTCTCCTCCCTCATGTCACTCCTGCCTGCTCATCTGCCTCATACACATCTTAAAGGAAGATTTTGCAAAGGAACAAATCACTTTTTTATGGTCCAGTCTCACAAACCAGCTGCTATCCCTCGCGTAATCAAAGTCGAGAGGCAGAAGCTGAGAGAAAAGAGAGTGTTTAATTTTTTTTTTTTTTTTTTGAGTCGGAGTCTCACTCTGTCACCCAGACTGGAGTGCAGTGGCAGCGGTCTTCCATCTGGAGCACCCTAGCTACTTGGGAGGCTGACCTGCTGGGCTCAGGCAATCCTTCCGCCTCAGCCTTCCAAGTTGCTGGAACTACAGGCATGTGCCACCATGCCCGGCTAATTTTTTTATTTATTGTAGAGACAAGGTCTCACCATGCTGCTCAGGCTGGTCTTGAACCCCTGAGCTCAGGCAATCCTCTCTCCTCTGCCTCCCAAAGTGCTGGGATTACAGGCTTGAGCCACCATGCCTAGCGTGGGAGTATTTAATTTTTATAACCAGGTTATAGGGAGATAGGTTGGCATTATTACCAAAAAAACCTGCTCAAAGCAGCACAAATTTATTCCACTATTTATACCCAAAATTCATAGCCCTTCATCCACCCCCAGTTTGAAACCTAAATGCAGTTTTAGCATGACTCAAGATTTACGTTAACAGTTTTTGATACGTGATCACAGATGTGACACAAAGTCTCCTAGTCATGCTGACATTTTAGATGACGTTTTGGAATTTACATTTTTATAAACAATTTTTCAGAGGAAGGGTCAGACAATTGCAGCATTTGGAAAGAAGGGAAAGTTGCAACATTTAAAATGATAGCTTTAAATCATTTTAAACATTATTGTTACAATCGCCTACTCCCAGAGCCATGGCCTATAACAGTACCATGTCCTCGCATTCACAGATGAAGGGGAGGTGGGTAATGCCCACACCAGACTCTCAGACACATTCTTGCCAGCCTTGGACCGCTCTCCTAATTATTAGGTGGTCTGGCTTGTCCAACTGTTTACCAGGACTGTGCTAGGAGAGAAGTTGGGGGGGAGAGGAATGATGTGCGCTTTAAATTCAAGTGGCTTCTACAATTAGCCCAACTCAGCTACAAAAGAACACAAGTTTTAAATCTTTTCTAAATGACTGTTCTAATAACCAAAATGTCAGCCTGTAACACTTTGGGCAAACGCTGTTGGAGCCTCTGCCCGGAGCAGGATGCTGGGGTGTTATGGGGAAGATTAGGGAAGAGCAGGACAGCCCGTCCTGGAGGGGACTCACAATGGCTACAGCTCACATTTTAAAGTGCCTTCCATGGAGGCGCTGTACAGCATTAATCAGTTTCTCCTAGGCTGGGCACAGTGGCTCATGCCGGTAATCCTAGCACTTTGGGAGGCCGAGGCAGAATTTCTTGAGCCCAGAAGTTCAACCCTGGACAACATAGCCAGACTTTGTCCTGACAAAAAAATTAAAAAATTAGCCAGGCATGGTGGCACGTGCCTGTAGTCCCAGCTACTTGGGAGGCTGAGGCAGGAGGATCTCCTTCACCTAGGAAGCTAAGGCTGCAGTGAGCCGTGATCATGCCACTGCCCTTCAACCTGGGTAATAAAATGAGACTCCTGTGTCTAACAGGTCTGGGAGAGGCCAGCCCTGGGCCCCACCCACAGTCTTGCTTTCAAGCCTTTGCAAGGTTCTTCCTCCCCCTCTGGTCATTCTTCCTCAAATCCTATTTGCTCTCCAAGCCTGGACCCCAGTGGCACCTCCTCCAGGAACCTTTCCTGACCATCCCTTCAGGCTTGACTCTGATCCTCCCAGAACACTGATTATTTACCAGGTAGCATTTTTTGGCCAGGCCGAGGTGTTCTCACCTCAGAGTGGAGCAGGGTTGCTCAACCAAGGCCAAGGTACTTTGACATTCTGGGATGGATCGTTCTTTGGTAAGGGGCTGCCCTGTGCATTGCAGGATGTTTGGTGTGCACATGCGTACATACAGCTTGCCTGGCTTTTTCCTGTAAGAAATTCTGGACAGGGAGTCTTTGGCTGGGAGAAATGATGTGTTTCCTAAACCCATTTCCTGAGGCACCCTGTTGATGTCACCTATGTCACTGTGGTGATTCACACAGGCAAGCAAAGTGGATTTGCTGGAAAGGCTGAAGTCAGATTCTTCTAATGCCTTGTATGGGAAACTGGCAAAGGGGGTGACTTAGAGTCTGACCGCCCCCCAATCAAATCCAGGCTGACACACGAGGAAGGACTACTTCCTTGACCTGCTGCAGCCCATTTTGCTGGATGTTGGGTCCTATTGCTGCAGTCTCTAAGCACCTATGAGCTGGTGGGATTTGAATGATTACAATTAGGACAGGCATGGTGGCTCACACCTGTAATCCCAGCACTTTGGGAGGCCAAGGTGGGAAGATTGCTTGAGCCTAGGAATTCAAGACCAGACTAGACAACATAGCAAGACCTTGTCTATACAAAAAATTAGCTGGGCATGGTGGCCATACATCTGCAGTCCTAGCTACTTGGGAGGCTGAGGCAGAAGGATCTCCTGAGCCCAGGAGGTTGAGGCTGTGGTGAGCTGTGATTGTGCCACTGCACTCCAACCTGGGTGACAGAGTGAAACCCCGACTCAAAAAAAAAAAAAAAAAAATTGGAGCCACAGCAGGGCTATGCTTTCCTCTATTGTACCCAATAAGATTTGACACTGTCAGGGTTCGCTCCCCCGCTCTCTTGCCAGCCAGGCTCCTGTATAGTAGGGACTGCTGACAGCTGTGACAGCATGTCCACCCCCCAGCCCCTCGCTTCTCTGGCCGGTTCTCTCCCTCCAGGTTTGTGTGGAGAAGTGGAATCTCCTCAACTCCTCCCGCCTCCACCTGCCGAGGGCTTCGGCTGTGGCCCTGGAAGTGCAAAGGCTTAATGCTCTGGACCTTGAAAAGAAAATCGGGAAGTCCATTTTAGGGAAGGTATCAGTGATGCCCGTTTTAGAGCCCACTGTGCACTAACCCAGAGTCCCCCAGCTCACGCCTCTCCTCTACTAATCGCTTCCACCTACAGGCTGGCTGGGTGGCCCTTGGGTGCAGCTCTGGCTTCCCAGACAGCCGGGCCGACACCATAGTCTGTGTGGCAGGTCCATCTGGCCATGGTGCGCTACCACGAGGGTGGGCGCTTCTGCGAGAAGGATGAGGAGTGGGACCGGGAGTCTGCGGTCTTCCATTTGGAGCATGCGGCCGACCTGGGTGAACTGGAGGCCATCGTGGGCCTGGGACTCATGTACGCCCAGTTGCCCCATCACATCCTGGCTGATGTCTCTCTGAAGGTGAGGGTGTGGCAGGATCCAGGGGGTGGGGGTGGGGCTTGGTCATTGACCTGCCTCCCATCCTGGAGGTCATTCATTCACTTGCCTCCCATCCCAGGATTTATGCATCCCATAAAAATATCCTGGGCATTGACTTTGGGGGCAGGCCCTGCAAAGTTAGTTGAAACTGACAGAGTGGATCTCTGTCTTTGGAGAGTGAGTGGAAGGTGACAGTCAACTGGGAGAAGCAGAAGACACTGGAGGAAACACATGAGGATGGGCCCTAACTGGGGCTTTGAGGAATCAGTTCTTGCTGTATCTCTAGTGACTGGAGCAGCCTGACACTCAGTAGATGATCAGTATATATTTACGAAATGAGCAGCTAGAAGGATATCTACATTAGACCTAAAGGCCCAATGGAGTGAGCTGGGCAGAGTGGGGCAGGTGAACAGTTCAGGCAGAGGAAACAGCATGTGATCAGGCCCAGAGATGAGAGACGAGACAGTGGGTCAGAGGCCAGGAGGTGCATCAGTATAGCTAGAGTGGGGGGCGCGAGACAGTCAGGAGTTGAGGCAGAAGAGTGGGCCAGATCTGAAGCAGCAGGATGTGGATGTGTTGGAAAATTGTGTATTGGGTCTGCTCTTCCTTCCTTCCCTGGCCTGCGGGCAGAGGGAGGAAAGAATTGAATGAATGGGATCTGGCAAGGCCCAGGGAATGCAGTTTTTCCAGAAGTTGAGTGGCCTGTGGTGGGCATGTTCCTAAAGTATCTGTTCCCATCTCCCTTATCATGTGGGCAGGTGTCTGGGTGAGTCTGGGCTGAATGAATGCCAGATACCTGCCCTCCTCGGTGGGCTTGGCCATGGCGTAATGGGTGGGTAGATCTCAGACTGGAAGGGAGTGGTAAGATACTCCAAAGCCCTTTATTTATTTAACTTTTTGAATAGGTCATACATTCATATGATTTTTTAAAGTCTAATATAAAAGGGTTTAAAGTGAAAAATCTTCCTCCTATCTTCTTCCCATCCTCTCATTCTCTAAATAACAAGTAACCATTATTATTAGTTGTTTATATATTATTCTAGAGTGCACTGGTTTCCTAAAGCTTCCTTAGCAAATTGCCAGAAACTCAGTGGCTTATAACAACAGAAATTCATTCTCTCACAGTTCGAGAGGTTAGAAGTCCAAAATCAAGGTATCAGTAGGGCCATGCTTTCCTCTGAAGGCTTGAGGGGAGAATTTTTCCTGTCTCATCCAGCTTCTGGTGGTTACTGGCAATCTTTGGCATTCCTTGACTTGGATCACTCCAATCTCTGTCTCTATCAAGATATGGCCTTTTCCCTGTGTGTCTTTGTCTCTGTTTCGCCTGCTCATATAAAGAAATCAGTCATCTGGTATTTAGAGCCCACCTAAATTCAGTATGACTTCATCTTTTTTTTTTTTTTTTTGAGTTGGAGTCTCACTCTGTCACCCAGACTGGAGTGCAGTAGCATGCTCATGGCCACCGCAGCCTCGACCTGCTGGGCTCCAGCGATCCTTCTGCCTCAGCCTTCCAAGGAGCTGGAATTACAGGCATGTGCTACCACGCCCGGCTGATTTTTTGATTTATTGTAGAGATGAGGTCTCGCTAAGTTGCCCAGGCAGGTCTCAAACCCGCGGGCTCAGGCAATCCACTCACCTCAGCCTCCCAAAGCACAGGATTACAGGCTGAGCCACCGAGCCCGGCTGACTTATCTTAACATAACTAATTATATCTGCAAAGAGCTTATTTCCAAATCAGATATCGTTCTGGGTAGACATGAATATTTGGAGGATATTGTTTAGCCCAGTATACAGTTTCCATATGAAAATATGAAATAGATTCTTATTTTCACTCTCTTTTTTCCTCCGAAATTAGCAGACCACACTCACTTTCCTGGAAACTTGCTTTTCTTTTCTTTTTTTTTTTGAATCAAAGTCTCACTCTGTCGCCCAGGCTGGAGTGCAGTAGCATGCTCATGGCCACCATAGTCTTGACCTGCTGGGCTCAGGCGATCCTTCTGCCCTCAGCCTTCCAAGTAGTTGGAACTACAGGCATGCGCCACCACACCCAGCTAATTTTTCTTGATTTATTGTAGCGATGAGGTCTCACCAAGTTGCCCAGGCTGGTCTTGAACCCCTGGACTCAGGCAGTCCTCTCACCTCGGCCTCCCAAAGTGCTGGGATTACAGGTATGGGCCACTGTGCCCAGCCTGAATCTTGCTTTTCTCACTTGGCAGTATGCTGTCCCTTGACATTCTGTGTCAATGGTATAGAGAAAGCTTCCTAATTCTTTTTGACAGCTGGATTATATGAATGAGACATACTTTATTTAACTTGGACCCTACTTTTTTTTTTTTGAGTTGGAGTTTCACTCTGTTGCCCAGACTGGAGTGCAGTGGCACGCTCCTGGCCACTGCAGCCTCAAACTGCTGGGCTCTGGTGATCCTTCCGCCTCAGCCTTCCAGGTAGCTGGAACTACAGGCGCGTGCTACCTGGCCAGTTTTTTATTTATTGTAGAGACGAGGTCTCGCCAATTTGCCCAGGCGGTTCTCGAACCCATGGGCTCCCAAAGTGCTGGGATTACAGGCTGAGTGACCGAGCCCGGCCTGACTTGTGCCCTGTTGATGGACACTTGAGGTTGGTTCCATTCTTTTGCTATCACAAAAATTGCTGCAGTGACTAGCCTTGTATACATTAGATTGAACCTCACGAAACTGCCATTTTTGAAGGTTATGAATGGTAGATATTGGCAGTTTCCTATGGTCTACCATTTTACTTGTGGACAAGGAATCACCCACAGCATTTTTTATTTCCTGTTTTAGATTATGAAGAGCAGGCTTAGTTGAAAAAGGAGATTTTTTTTTTTCACTTTTTTCTCTCTTGTGTCTTTATGATTCTTGAGGGCAGGATATTTAGCTGGTTGTGTGCTAGTAAACATTTAACAATTGGCTCTATAGGGTGGGGAGGGAAAATATATATTTAAATATGTAAATATATTGTAAGTTTTACTGATACAAAAAATATGTAGTGGCTTGGTGTGATTCATGCCTGTAGTCCTACCTACTCAGGACACTGAGGTGGGAGGATCGCCTGAGTCCAGGAGCTTGAGACTGCAGTGAGCTATGATCACACCATTGCACTTCAGCCTGGGTGACAGAGTGAGACCCTTTTTTTTTTTTTTTTGCGAGATAGGGTCTTTCTCTGTTGCCCAGACTGGTCTTAAACTCGTGGCCTCAAGTGATTCTCTCTTCTGAACCTGCCAAAATGTTGGGATTATGGGCGTGAGTTACCATGCCTGGCCTGAGATGCTGTCTCTTAAAAAAAAAATGTAGCATACAGTTTACAAATAACAATAAAAAGTACTCTTTATTGCAAATTCCATATAGTCAATTGATCCTCACATAATACTTTCACTGATTTTTGTAAGCTGTTGTATCCATAGCAATCTATGGTTGCAATTGGTGGAGAAGTGTAGTTCTGACATAAGTGAGTAAGATGAAAGTGAGATAACAAAGACCTGTGTTAGAACTGGAGCTTCACTTGCCTCTGATGTGAGCACCTTTCCTGAATAAGATAGTAGCTTTAAATACTGGAAGCAAGACTGGGCGCGGTGGTTCACACCTGTAATCCCAGCACTGTGGGAGGTGGAGGCGAGAGGATTGCCTGACTCGAGTTCGATACCAGCCTGAGCAACATGGTGAGACCTCATCTCTACAATAAATAAAAAATTAGCTGGGTATGGTGGCACACACTTGTGGTTCCAGCTACTTGGAAGCAGAAGGATTGCCTGAGCCTAGCCGGTTGAGGCTTCGGTGGCCGTGAGTGTGCCACTGCACTCCAGCCTGGATGACAGAGTGAGATTCCGACTCAAAAAAAAAAAAAATTCCTGGAAGCATATTTGCTTGATTTCCATTGCTAGTCACAATAGAATAGCTACAGGCATGACCCACATGTAAGCTTAATACACAGCATTTGTATGTGTTCCATCCCTTTCTCAAGTTTAGGCAATCAAAAATCAAATAAATCGAACCTTGTTTTGTAGCATTGTCTGCTTTCTATGGGGTAAGTGCTCCTACTGTGGCCAGTTTTTTTTTTTTTTTTTTTGAGTCAGAGTCTCACTCTGTTGCCCAGGCTGGAGTGCAGTAGCATGCTTACGACCACCACAGCCTCAACTTGCTGGGTTCAGGTGATCCTTCTGCCTCAGCCTTACAAGTAGCTGAAACCACAGGTGTGCACCACCATGCCCAACTAATTTTACTTTTTTTATTTGTTGTAGAGATGAGATCTCGTCAAGTTGCCAAGGTTGGTCTCAAATCCTTGGGCTTAGACAATCCTCTTGCCTCCACCTCCCAAAGTGCTAGGATTACAAGCATGAGCCACCACGCATGGCTTTTGCAGCCAGTTTCAATACCAGTATGACATCGCTGAACACTAAGTTGGAAGAATGTGTGGTAGCACACCATTATACTGTATTTCCACCACGCAGATTCAGGAGACCAGTGGTTCTTCACCAGGGGTTTTGCTTCCTTCCTAGGGGACATTTAGCAACATCTGGAGATGTTTTTGATTGTCACAACTAGTGAGGTGGCACTGGTATTCTACAGAGAGAGGGCAAGAGTTCAGCTACACATACAAAGAGCAGGACAGCCCCCCCAAAAGGAAGACTTTATCTGGTCCAAAATGTTCATGGAGCCAAAATTAAGAAATGCACAATAAGTGACTTCAAAGGCATAAATAATAGTAAATAGTAATAAAAATAATTAGGAAGTGATGAGTTTTGAGTATGTATTACTTTTTTTAAATTTTAGAGTTTGGGTACATGTGAGTATTTGCTACATAAATATATTGCATGAAGGCAAAGTCTGGGCTTCAAGTTAACCCTCCCTGCCCCGTAGTGGGTGGTTGTGTGTCCTTATCCACTCTCCCTCCTCCTTTAGCAGTGCCCAGCATCTATTGTTACTGCCTTTGTGCCTGTGTTACCTTTGTTTTTATTTTTTATTTTATTTATTTATTGAGTTGGAGTCTCACTCTGTCGCCCAGACTGGAGTACAGTGGCCATTCCCGGCCACCGCAGCCTCGACCTGCTGGACTCCGGCGATCCTTCCACCTCAGCCTTCTGAGTAGCCAGAATTACAGGCGCACGCTACCACGCCCGGCCAATTTTTTGATTTATTGTAGAGATGAGGTCTCGCCTGCCCAGGCGGGTCTCGAACCCGCGGGCTCAGGCAATCCACTCACCTCAGCCTCCTAAAGGCGCGGGATTACAGGCTGAGCCACCGAGCCCGGCTACCTTTGTTTTTAATATAATTTATCTCACGGTAAGTTTATATGACTTAATTTTTATTAATGGCTGAGTTTTATAACTTGCTAAAATTTTGAACATTTAAGTCTGTGGAGACAAGGTCTTACTCTGTCACCCAGGGTGGAGTGCAATGGCATACTCATGACTACCGCAGCCTTGACCTGCTGGGCTCAGGCAATCCTTCTACCTCAGACTTACAAGTAGCTGGAACTACAGGCACACACCACTACACCTGGCTAATTTTTGTATTTTTTGTAGAGACAAGGTCTTGCCAAGTTGCCCAGGCTGGTCTCAAACCCCTGGGCTTAGGCAATCCACTTGCCTCTACCTCCCAAAGTGCTGGCACTGCAGGCGTGAGCCACCATACCTGGCAATTCTGTTCTTGTGACCATGTATAAGCTAGCTCCCACACACTGCTGCATCCAGCCTGTCCCAGCATCCACCACAGAGCCTGGTACAGAGAGGACACTCAGGAGTATTTGAGGCCTGAATAAAGGAATGATAGGGCCCAAGATGACAGGAGGGGGGTGGAAACTGTGGGGAATCCTGTCTCTCTTTGATAACTCTCCTTGCAATCACAGGCTGTTTACACCAGCTGCTCCCTAGCAACTTTGTAAGGGGATTAAGAAGCAAGTTCAGCTGGGCGTGGTGGTGCACACCTATAATTCCAGCACTTTGGGAGGCTGAGGTGAGAGGATTGCCTGAGCCCATGGGTTCGAGACCAGCCTAGGCAACTTGACTGAGACCTCATCTCTACAATAAATCAAAAATATAGCCGGGTGTGGTGGCATGTGCCTGTAGTTTCAGCTACTGGAAGGCTGAGGGTGGAAAGATCGCCTGAGCCCAGCAGGTTGAGGCTGCGGTGGCCGTGAATGTGCCACTGCACTCCAGCCTGGACAACAGAGTGAGACTCCAACTCAAAAAAAAGAAAAAAAGAAGCAAGTTCAGCTTTCTTCTCTGTAGGCACCCCAACGACCTTTCTCTAGGGGTACAGACTCTGGCAGGTTCCCCTAGCAGGAATGTGGTTGCATAGAAAGGTGTGGTTAGGACAAGGCAGGCAGGCAGGAAGTGAGCTGTGTTTGTGCCAGGCTTATGGCATAGCAAAGAATGTGATGCCACATGTCTGAGAGGCCACTATGCACTGTAGAAAGCCCCTTTCCCTCTTCCCTCAATGCTCCCATTGTCTGGGCCTTACTCTGTTGTCTTGCCAAGGCAGGCATTCCTACAGCACATACATTTTGAACATTTCCTATACTCAGCACCATCCTAGGTTTTTATTCACAACCATGAATAAGATAGACAAAATCTGGCCCTCATGGAGCAAACTTTTCAGATGGAAAAGGATCATCATACAGACAAATAAAGTAAAATATTTTATTTATTTTATAGTAAATAAAATATTCCTAACAGAATTAAAAGTAGTTAGCCCTTGTTGAGCACTTCCTGTGCCAAACATTGTTGTAAAGTGCTAGGGATAAAATATGACAGGGAATGTGATTAAGAGTGATTGGGTAGGCCTCTTGTATTAGGGCATAGGCTCTGGCTGCAAGGGAGTCTGGGAAATATAGACTTTAGCTGGTCAACCATATACCTGGTAAAAACATGGTGGGGGAGAATGGATGTGGGGGACAACTGGTAGCCTCTGGCACATATCTTGAAGCTTGAAGGTTGAAAAGGGCCTCACAGGAAAATATGAGAGCTTAAAATTTGTCTCTGAGATAAGAAGCCTGGAGCAGATTTGAGAGAGTAAGGTGACCTGACTTGGGTTTTAAAAGCATCTCTCTGGCTGCTGTACGGTGGATTGTGGCAGAGCCAAATGGAAGCAGGAACCCTCCTACAGTGCTGGTGGGAATGTGCAATGGTGCAGCCATTGAGGAAAACAGGCAGGCAGCTCCTCAAAAGGCTAAACACAGAGTTACATGTGACCCAACAATTCTGCTCGTAGCTATATACCCCAAAGAATAAAAACACATTCACACAAAAATTTGCACATGAATGTTCATAGCAGCATTATTCATAATAGCCCAAAAAGTAGAAACAACCCAAATGTCTATCCATGGATGAATGGATAAATAAAATGTGATATATCCATACAATGAATGATTATTTGATCATAAAAAGAAATGAAGTTCTGATACATGCTACAATGTGGATGCACCTTGAAGGCATCATGCTAAGTGAAAGATGCCAGTCACAAAAGATTATATATACCATGTGATTCTGTGTATATGAAATGTCCAGAATAGGCAATCCATGGAGACAGAAAGTAGACTTGTTGCCTAGGGCTGGGCAAGATGGGGAGATAATGGCTGGGAGAGATTGATAGTTAAGGGAGTATGGGATTTCTTTTTGGATTGGTGAAAGTATTCTGAAATCGATTGTAGTGATGGTTGCACAATTCTGTGAGTATACTGTAAAGCCACTGACATGTATTTCTACAGCAGCCCAGCCCAGAGCTCTCAAGATAATTCAAGAAACACCAAGATAATTCAAGAACAGGAGATCTTGGCAGACCCCACTATGCAAGCCTCATTTGCTTTTCTTTCTCCCTCTTTGGTTTGTATTGACAGGAGACGGATGAGAATAAAACAAAAGGATTTGATTACTTATTGAAGGCTGCTGAAGCTGGTGACAGACAGTCCATGATCCTAGTGGCCCGAGCTTTTGACACCGGTCAGAACCTCAGCCCAGACAGGTACTGCAGCTATTGCTTAGGTAAAGCTGGTGGGAACCTGGGCGCAGGTGAGCGCTTGCCCTCCAGTGTCAGGACAGACCTGGGATCCGGTCTCAGTTCCTGCATTACCAGTCCAGTGACGGTGGGCAAGTTATTTTTACCTGTCTGACCTCAGTTTCTTCATTTTGTGAACTGAGAGTAATCATAGCACCTTTATCCTAGAGTTGTTGCATAAGGGTTAGATGGGATGATGCCTGTAACTCTCAAAGTGCCTGGCCTATAAAGTACCTGATACATGGCAGCCAGTTTGTTTATGTAAGGATTTGTCAAAGGGAAAAAAAATCTGAAAGGATACTCAGCATCAGGATGAGAGTGGTTGTCCCTAGATGTTAGGATTATGGGTGATTTTAATTGATTTTTCTACTTTTTTCTTTTTTTTTTTTGAGTCGGGGTCTCTGTGGCCTAGGTTGGATGGAGTACAGTGGCACAATCATGGCTCACTTCCTGAACTCAGGCAGTCTTTCTTCCTCAGCCTCCCGAGTAGCTAAGATTGCAGGGCACCACACCTAGCTAATTTTTTTATTTTTTTGTAGAGACGAGGTCTCACTATGTTGCTCAGCCTGGTCTTCTAGGCTCAAGTGATCCTTCCACCTCTGCCTCCCAAAGTGCGGGGATTAGAGACGTGAGCCATCACACCCAGCCTTATTTTTATTTGTATTATTTTTCACTTACAAGAGGGAGGGGGCGGTAAGGAGGCAAACTTCAGCGTGAGTTTTCTCCAGTGGCTTTGAGACTTCTGAAAGCTCTGGCTCAGCAGGTGTCAACCCTTTTCATTTATCCTTCAGGCTGAGACGCTGGTGCTTGTTTCTACAATGAGGGGGTTGAGGGCAAACTACTTCATCTGAGCCTTTGGCTTGGCCAGTGGGAGATCCCAGAAGTCCAGGGGCAGAGGTCGGTTAGGGAAATTGAACTCATAATGGGATCCATTGCTCACCCTCTGTTCCCACTGGAAGTCTCCTGTGGCTTTCTGGAAGGGAGCAGGATAGGCATATCTGTCATCTAGACCTCCAGGGTTGGAGCACCTTGGCACTTCCCTCCTTTTTGGTCTCAGGATCTCATCTCCCTCATGGGTTTTGGAGGAAAGTCAGGACCATGGCTGTATCATATCAAGCTCTCAAGGTTAAAATTTCTGGACACATGATAGCCTGTCTGTATTGCTTATTATGCAGTCCCAAGATTTATTATACACCTACTATGTAACAGGAATGCTGTTTTTCCCCTCGAGTCAGAGTCGCACTTTGTTGCACATGCTGGAGTACAGCAGTGTGATCACAGCTCACCTCTACCTCCTGGGCTCAGGCATTCCTTTCACCTCAGCCTCCCAAGTAGCTGGGACTAGAGGCAGG
Source organism: Cephalopachus bancanus (assembly GCA_027257055.1). NCBI lineage: Eukaryota > Metazoa > Chordata > Mammalia > Primates > Tarsiidae > Cephalopachus > Cephalopachus bancanus. The sequence goes on from JAPVLO010000354.1 coordinate 713,628, forward strand.
TGCCACCATGCCCAGCTAATTTAAAAAAAATTTTTTTTAGAGACAAGGTCTCACTATATTACCCAGGCTGGTCTCAAACTCCTGGGCACAGGCAGTCCTCTCGGTTCTGCCCCCCAAAGTGCTAGGATTATAGGTGTGAACCACCATGCCCAGCCTGCACCCTTATATTTGGACAGAACTTTCATCATGTGATTTTATTTTATTGAGAACAGGCATTGAGTCTCCTATGTGTCCATAGTCTCAGTGACTAACACAGGACCTGGCTCACTGTTTGAATGAATGAAACAACACATCTCTTTGAGATAGGGCAGATACTTTTGGCCCCATTTCATGAATGACTAAACTGTAGTTCTGAGAAGTAAAAGGACTTGCCCATGGTCAAATACCTAGTAAGCAGCAAAGCCAGAACTGAGGTGTTTTCTTTTTTTTTTTTTTTTTTTTTTGAGTTGGAGTCTCACTCTGTCATCCAGACTGGAGTGCAGTGGCTGCTCCCGGCCACTGCAATCTCGACCTGCTGGGCTCCGGCAATCCTTCCGCCTCAGCCTTCCAAGTAACTGGAACTACAGGTGCGTGCTACCACGCCCGGCTAATTTTTGATTTATTGTAGAGATGAGGTCTCGCCAAGTGGCAATCCACTCACCTTGGCCTCCCAAAGTGCTGGGATTACAGGCTGAGCCACCAAGCCCGGCCCTGAGGTGTTTTCACTCCTCCTCCAGTGTACTGTCTGCTTGCATGAAGGGGAGGTAAACAAAAAAGACCTGATATGATTGCATCAGGTCAAATGCCAATATATATATAAGATGCCCACTGAGTGCAGTGGGGAAACACAGCATGCATGTGGGGAGCTGGGGTTGGGCATTGACTATTTGCATCTGAGGTCCTCAAAAGGTCTTTGCTAGATGTGCTTTCTCTTCCTGGCATTTTTCTACTTTTTATTTTTATCTGAGGTAAATAGTTTTTATTCATTTGTAAGAATTTGTTACATCTTAAGGCTATTAACCTTTGGCATATGTTTCTATCTAAAAGAATGTTTTTCTCAGGGATGGCTACCATAAATGGTAGGAAGGCAAAGGTGCCACATAATGACCATTGTTTTTTGGGTTTGGGACACACTGGGTCTTAATATTTATTTAATTAAATCTATTGATGTATTCTTTTATAGCTTCTGCTATAGTCATTTTATTATTCTTCCTTATTGCAAGCGGCTCCTTACTTCCATTCAGGGAGTGTTAATTAAGGGCCAGCTATGGGTAAGGTAGGGCCCCATGCAGCCCAAATTTGTAAATAAGGGGCTTTGGCCCTCAGAAGTTACCATTTAACGGGGGAAGAAAAAGTCATCAGCAACTTCAAGGCAGGGTGGGCACCCTCACCACTGGGGTAGCATCTGGTGGGGACGGGAAGGAAGGCCCCTTCCCTTCTTTCCATTTAATGTTTTCGGGGCAATTCTGCTTCATCCTTTAGGACTTGGGGGGAGCCAAAGCTGAAAAGAGTGAAGTCATCAAATCTAGTGATTTCCAGGCAGTGTTGAAAACCCGAGTTTAGTGGGTATGTCACCAATAATTTTCAAAGGATTTCCATTTTTTGTAAGATAAAATGGAGTCATGATTATCTGCTGCACACCATCTCAGCCAGCCACTTGTTTACATTTAGTCATTTAACAGACATTTACTGAACCTGTGCTATTTGCTAGGCCTTGGGAATACAGAAGTAAACAAAAACAAGGCCCCTACCTTCTTGGGGCTTACATTCTTGTCAGGGGTAGCCATAATAAACAAGTGAACACCGAGAATTAAAGATTTTGGCAATTGTTGAAACAAATAGTTTTTGGGGACAACATCTCTAAAGAGGTGATGTATCAGCTGAGACTGTAGGGAAGATGAGTGTCTTAGTTCATTGTGTGTTCCTAGAACAGAATACCTGTGAATGGGTAATTTATCATAAACAGAAATGCATTGGCTCACAGTTCTGGAGGCTGGGAAGTTCAATCTCAAGGTGCTGACAACTAGCAAGAGCCTTCTTGCCGCATCATCACATGGCAGAAAGCAAGAGTGTAAGAGGGAGGAAATGAGAGAGAGAGAGAGAGTGAAAGGAGCGTGAACTCGCCCTTTTATAATGAGCCCACCCCCCCACCCCACCCCCTAGTGGTATTAATCTATTCATGAGGCCAGAGCCCTTGCTGCTCAATCACCCCCTCAAAGGTCCCTCCTTCTAATACTGTCACAATGGCAAGCAAATCTCAACATGGGTTTGGAGGTGACACACATGCAAACCGGAGCAAGGAGCCAGGTGCAGAAAGAGTTAGAGGCAGAATGTTCCAAGGTGAGGAAACAGCGGGTGTAAGGGCCAAGCAGCAGGCATGTTTTGGGGGACAGAAAGCAGCACAGCAAGGCTGGCATGGAAGGGGATTAACAGGAGCTCGTACTGGAGGGAAGAGCCTGGTCAGATAGGGCCTCAGAGGAGGCCGTGGCAACGAGGCGAGAACAGCAAGTCATAAGATCTGTTGATCCTGAAACATTTGTGTGACCCGTAAACCCTCTCATCTGCAACTCTTTGCTCTTTCCTAATCTACTATGAATAGCTACTCATGGGTTACACCCAAAGAAAAAAAACCTACCATCCTGTTTGCTGTGTATTCTGTGTGTGTGAGTTTGGCTGGGACCTGTGTGTGCCCTTGGTGATTTGTCCATACGTGTACTACAGTAGGAGAAGGAGGTGAGGGTGGAGGGGCAGAACTGGAAGAGGGAGATCAGCTATTTTTTTTTGAGTTGGAGTCTCATTCTATCACCCAGACTGGAGGGCAGTGGCCGCTCCCAGCCACTGCAGCCTCATCCTGCTGGGCTCCGGCGATCCTTCCGCCTCAGCCTTCCGAGTAGCCGGAATTACAGGCACGCACTACCATGCCTGGCTGATTTTTTGATTTATTGTAGAGATGAGGTCTCGCAAAGTTGCCCAGGTGGGTCTCGAACCTGCGGGATCAGGCAATCCGTGGGATCAGCTATTGAGGGCTATTTCCACATTGTGCTGGAGGATAGCCAGAGCTGGCCAGCACAAGCAGAGCGTACAGTGGGGCCAAATTGTTGCTGTTAGTGCAAATGGCACTAGAGGCAGAGCATCTGTCACCCAATCCTTCTACCTGAGTCAGAGGGTAGCTTAGCTAGGACACTGGTAATGCTAGCTCATAGGTACTTTTGTGAAAACTAAAAAAAAAAACCCTCTTCCTCAAGGTGCTCCGCTTACATCTGTTGGGAAATTGTAGGATGCCAGTTTTGTTATGGAAAACGATTTGACTGTTCTCCACAATATGAAGGTGACCCTTCGATGTGGTGCACTTGGGTCCCATGGGTCGTGAACCATACGTGGTGACCCCACCAGGATCCCTGACTTGCCCCTCCTATGGGATGGTCCTGCTCCCTCCTGGCCTGTTGCCATGGTAACCTCCCCTTCCCTCTGTATCTCCTGGCAAGGTGCCAAGACTGGCTGGAGGCTTTGCACTGGTACAACACTGCCCTGGAGATGACAGACTGTGATGAGGGTGGTGAGTACGACGGGATGCAAGATGAACCGCGGTACGCACTACTGGCCAGGGAGGCCGAAATGCTGTTCACCGGTGGCTGCAGGCTGGAGAAGGACCCACAGAGATCCGGTAGGGCCTGGCAGCCCTGCCCCTGGATGAGTCTTTTTCTCCAGGAAGGGAACTTATGGAACTCTCATGAAGACGAACATTTGTATTTTAATGATTATAGATTAGAGTTTTTATGAGGTTTTCTTTTGTAACTTTAAAAATTGCACTGAGATTTTTCATAACATAAAATTCACCATCTTCAAGTGTACAGTTCAGTGGCTTTTTAGTATTGTCACAGTGTTGTGAACCATCATCACTTTGTAATTCCAGAACATTTCCATCACCCCAAAAGAAACCCTATACCAGTTAGCAATCACTCCCAATTCCTTCCCCCAACCCTTGGCAACCACTAATCTACTTTCAGTCTTTATGAATTTATCTATTCTGGACATTTTATATAAATGGAATCATACAATATGTAGCTTTTTGTGACTGGTTTCTTTCTATTGAAATAATGTTTTCAAGATTCATCCATGCTGTAGCATGTATCAGTACTTCATTCCTTTTTACTTTTTTTATTTTTTATTTTTATTTTTTGAGTTGGAGTCTCACTCTGTCACCCAGACTGGAGTGCAGTGGCCGCTCCCAGCCACCGCGGCCTCGACCTGCCGGGCTCCGGCGATCCTTCCACCTCAGCCTTCCGAGTAGCCAGAATTACAGGCGCGTGCTACCACGCCCAGCTAATTTTGTTTATTTATTTCTTTATTGTAGAGATGAGGTCTCACCTGCCCAGGCGGGTCTCGAACCCGCGGGCTCAGGCAATCCACTCACCTCAGCCTCCCAAAGGTGCGGGATTACAGGCTGAGCCACTGAGCCCGGCTTCCATTCCTTTTTATTACCAAATAATATTTCATTGTATAGATATACCATACTTTGTTTATTCATCAGTTGATGGACAAGTTATACATATATTTTTCTGTTACATAATGTATTAATCTGCTTGGGCTGCCATAAAAAAGGGCTATCGACTAGGTGGCTTAAACAACACAAATTTATTTCTCACAGTTATGGAGGCTAGGAATGCCAAGATCAAGGTACTGGTCCCTTCTGTTTCTGGCTTAGAGACAGCAACCTTCTCACTATGTCCTCACATGACCTTTTTTCCGGTTGCAAGTAGAGCAGGAGCAAGAGAGGAGAGTTCTGCTGTCTCTTCTTCTTATAAGGACCCCAGCCTTGTGCAACTAGGGCTCCAGCCTTATAACCTTAATTTAACCTTGATTACCTCCTCATAGGATGCTATGGTTTGAATGTTCCCTCCAAAACTCATGTTGAAATGTAATTGCCATTATGACAGTATTAGAAGGTGGGATTGTTAAGAGGTGATTAATGTTGTTATTGTGGGAGTAGTCGGTCATCACAAGAGTGGCTTTGTTATGAAAGCAAGTTTGGCACCCCTCTTGCTTGCTTTCCCTAGCCCTCTTTTGCCCTTCCGCCTTCTGCCATGGGGTGACACAGCATGAAGACTTTTGCCAGAGCTGGTACTGGGCTCGTGAACTTTCCCGCCTCCAGAATTGTGATCCACATAAATTTCTGTTCATTCTGAACAGTCATTCTGTTATAGCAGTGTAAAATGGATTAAGACATAGGCCCTATCTCCAACATAGTCACAATATGGATTAGGGCTTCAACATATGAATTTGTGGGTGGGGGGACTAGGAAGGCACTCAGACATTCAACCTGTAATATGCATAATAAATGTATTAAAATTCCTGATTTCACAGGTATAGGATGAGGCTAAGTTTTTTTTTTTTTTTTTTTTTTTTTTGAGTTAGAGTCTCACTCTGTCGCCCAGACTGGAGTGCAGTGGCTGCTCCCGGCCACCGCAGCCTCGACCCGCTGGGCTCCGGCGATCCTTCCACCTCAGCCTTCCGAGTAGCTGGAATTACAGGCATGCGCTACCATGCCCGGCTGATTTTTTGATTTATTGTAGAGATGAGGTCTCGCTGCCGAGGCGGGTCTCGAACCCGCGGGCTCAGGCAATTCACTCATCTCAGCCTCCCAAAGGCGCGGGATTACAGGCTGAGCCACCGAGCCCGGCTAGAGGCTAAGTTTTAAAAGTTTTTTTTTTAAGTTGTATAAAATATTAGCAAGGAATATTGCAAGTGTGTAATCTATTTGAAATTTATAAATCCAAAAATCTCTGAAACCAAAGCATGGTTTTGTAAGTTTTGTGCAAATTCACTTGGCAAAACCTGTCCTGAGCTAACATGAAGCTGTTTGTAGTCTTTATGTCTTCTACTTTCCTACATCTCAATTGGCTCTGCAAAAGTCCTCAGCCTGATTCTCATTGGTCAGATTGAATCACTTACCCATCCCTAAACCAACCCCTGTGGTTACTGACTGGCCATGTCTTAGTCTGGACCAGTCTGTGTGGCTTAGTGGAGAATTAGAGGAATGCTCTGATTGACCAGGCTTGATCACATGCCCACCCTTAGAGCCCCACCCAGAACACCTGGTGGGAGGGGGCCAAAAAAGTCATTTGGATTCTTAAGAAACCTCAGGGTGCTTTCTGGGAGGGGTAGGGGACAATGTGTTGGCAAAATCAACAAGTGGTTCACCTCTCTGTCGTCCATTTTGCTGTTTTTCAGGAGACTTGTACACCCAGGCAGCAGAGGCAGCGATGGAAGCCATGAAGGGCCGGCTGGCCAACCAGTACTACCAGAAGGCAGAGGAGGCCTGGGCCCAAATGGAAGAATGACTTGCCGGAAAATCACTGCCAGCTAGTCCCAAGCAAAAGGGCTGAGAGGAAGGGGGGGGGAAAGACTTAGCTTAGGAAGGAAAATCATTTTTAGTATGTTTTAAATCAATTTTTATATTTTATTTTTTGACTCTTGAAAATGTCTTTGCTACTATGCTACCAGCAGAGACTGTACAGCTGTCCCTTAGGGAAGTATATGGGGAAAGTAGGAATTGAAAAAGCAGCCCAATGAACCAACATGTCATTTTTAGGCTCTCTTTTAATTTTTATTTCATTTTTTGTCATGAGATATAAGAAAGTGCTTTTTGCCTTGGACGGACATTTCAGGATGGGCTGAAATCTCGGGCCCACGGAGCCCTGTGTTTTATGCGTCGGGCTGGGGAATGTAGTGCTGCACGTAACTTTCCATGGGTGCGTATTGTGGTGACTTAGCCCAAAGTCTTCTTTCTCAGAGCATTTGGAAGCATGCATGGCATTTTTCAGAGGATATGGGTTGGCACCGTCTCCAGGCCCCCTTCTGCCGTGGGGAGGGGCACACTGAATGCATTCTAAACTTGTAGTTCAATTTCCTCCTACAAGGCTGCTGATTCTCTCTAGCAGACAGCCCAATTCCATTTTGTGAGCATGCGTTTTACAGTGGGCTTTATAAAACAGGTTTGATTTTTTTTTTATATGCACGCATTTACTACCTCTGACTCCAATATCAGCTAGTGTGGAAGAGGGAGCGCCTCAAAGCTTTTACGTGTAAGGATAGTGCTTCCTTCAAGCAGACATGTGCTCTGCATCTCAGTGGCAGCATCCACAACGTGACTGAAGTGTCCCTTGTACAGTATTCCTCAGCGTTTTAGCATCTGGATTTTCTTGTGTAGTGTCTGCTCTGCAGCCCCGGGTCCTAGGCATTTTCTGCTTGAAGCTGGGTTGATTTTCTTGTAGTCTGCAGCAAGATGCTTTCAGCAGCAGTCCCTTGAGATTTAATCTAAGATGTTTAAGAATGAGAGGTCAAGAACTGTAAACACTCATTAATTCCAGTAGTTTCCCTAGGGCCAGACTATGGTTATCTTTATTTAATGAGCTTTTCCTTTCAACAGAGTTCAGATTCCATATTAGGAGACTTCATTTGGTGTTTCAAATAGCAAAGAAAGCAGACTGCTTTGGCCGGGCATGGTGGCTCACCCATGAAATCCCAGCACTTTGGGAGGCTGAGATGGGAAGATTGCTTGAGCCCAGGAGTTAGAGACCAGCCCAGGCAACATAGCAAGACCTCATCTCTACAAAAAATAAAAAAATAAATTAGCTGGGTAAGGTGGCATGGTGCCTGTAGTCCCAGTTACTTAGGAGGCCAAGGTGGAAGAATCACCTGAGCCCAGGTGGTTGAGACTGCGGTAAGCCATGATCAGACCACTGCAGTCCAGCCTGGGTGTCAGAGTGAGACTTGAACTTAAAAATAAAAATAAAAAAGACTGCTTTTATCAATTCCAAATGCTAAAGCAGCCTTTCTTCCTTTGTTTAAAAATAAAAACATAAAAAAAGCAGAGTGTCACATACAAACCATTCTTATCTGTTTACTAAAACACATCCTTCAACACTTTAGTATTGAGTTCTGTGTAGTCATGTACCTGTGCAAGCGTTAGGCTCCATATTCCCATGTACACTTGAAGGAAAAATCAAGCAGAGTCAAAATTACCCTTGAAAAATCCCTTAGGTCACCCATAAATGACAGTGTCCCTGGGTTTTATATATTGACTCATCACAGCCAGTTTTCCTTTAGAAGTTGAAACTGATTACTTTTATGCCATTTGTACCCAATCAGTAGTCAGCTTGTGTTTATTTGTGTGTGTGTGTGTGTTTTAAACCAGTACATACAGTTAAATTGCGTATGTTAAATGTAAGGAACTTAGCTAGGCATGGTGGTGTGCACCTGTGATCCCAGTTACTTGAGAGGCTGAAGTGGGAGGATCACTTGAGCCCAGAAGTTCAAGGCTGCAGGGAGCTATGGTTATTCTAATGTACTCCAGCTTGGGTGACAGAGCAAGACCCCATCTCTAAGGCCGAGGTGAGTGGATTGCCTGAGCCCGCGGATTCAAGACCCACCTGGGCAATTTGGCGAGACCTCATCTCTACAATAAATCAAAAAGTAGCCGGGCGTGGTAGCACACACCTGTGGTCCTGGCTACTTGGAAGGCTGAGTGGAAGGATCACTGGAGCTCAGCAGGTGGAGGCTGCGATGGCTGGGAGCAGCCACTGCACTCCAGTCTGAGCGACAGAGTGAGACTCCAACTCAAAAAAAAACAAATGTAAGAAGCAATTTTATCACGATTTATCTCCAAAATAATCAAGCCTCATGTAATTCATGCTTTTTGTTGTTAATTAAGTCAGCCTCCTCTGTATCTGAGGTTTTATTATGTAAATAGTTTATGTCCCTGATTGCCCATCTAATTTCTTAGTCATATGACATCTCTTCTGTAGCAGGAACTTCTTTGTAAAGGGCCAGATAGCAGAGATTTTAGGCTTTGCATACCATATGGTTTCTGTTGCAACTATTCAACACTGCTGTTGGAGCGCAAAAACAGCCATAAGCACGTGGTGCCACATGCCTGTAGCCCCAAGGTACGTGGGAGGCTAAGGAGGGAGGATCACTTCAGTTCAGGAGTTTGAGGTTGTAGTGAGCTGTAATCCTGCCACTGCACTCCAGCCTGGGTGACAAAATGAGACCCTGACTCCAAAAAAAAAAAAAAAAAATCCATAGGCAATATGTAAATAAATGAGTGTGACTTTATTTACAAAAATAGGTGGCCCTCTTGAACTGCAGTTTGTCAACCTCTTCTAACCCTTGACTGAGAGGACTTTATTATTACTATTTTTATTATTATTACTATTTTGAGTCAGAATCTCACTCTGTCGCCCAGGCTTGAGTACAGTGGCATGCTCATAGCCACCGTTGCCTCTACCTACTGGGCTCAGGTGATCTTTCCGCCTCAGCCTTCCAAGTAGCTGGAGCCACAGGCATGTGCCACTATACCTGGCTAATTTTTTTGATTTATTGTAGAGACGAGGTCTTGCCATGTTGCTCAGGCTGGTCTCAAACCCCTGAGCTCAGGTAATCTTCTTACCTCTGCCTCCCAAAGTGCTGGGATCACAGACTTGAGCCACCACGCCTGGCTACTGTTATTGAGTCAGAATCTCACTGTGTCACCCAGGCTGGAGTGCAGTGGCATGCTCACAGTTAATGCAGCCTCGACCTGCTGGGCCCAGGCAATCCCTCTGCCTCAGCCTTCCAAGTAGCTGGAACTACAAAGCACCCACCACCACGCCTGGCTATCTTTTTAATTTATTGTAGAGGTGAGGTCTCACCAAGTTACCCAGGCTGGTCTCAAACCTCTGGACTCAGGCAATCCTCTGGCCTCTGCTTCCAAAAGTGCTGGGGTTACAGGTGTGAGCCATTGTGCCCAGTGAGAGTACTTTATTCATCACTGAGAGCGAGAGTTATCTCAAAGTTGTGGCCTCCAGGGCTCAAAAACAAAGTACCTAGGTACAGAGTAGGCCAGCCCTAGTCAATGCACTCACGCTTTGAGGCTCTGGTTCTTCCAACCACTTAATGATTCATTGGGTTAGCTTGAACCATCACCGCAGCATTTTCACGCCCCACCCACTCACGTGGGCTTAATGTCAGTAGCTGGTGGGCTTCTCCAGGGAGGCTGAGATGGCCTGAATGTAGAGCAAAACAAATGCTGGTTTAAGGACCCTTGAAAGTAAAAGAGTTACTTGCAATATGTTGAGATTCTTCTAAGCCAGTAGAAGAAATTATTCCACCTTCAAAACCTAGTTTTGTGCCTTCTAATGCCGCCAAAAAACAAAAACAAAAAACCGAGGACACTCCAGCCCAACTGGGAAGACATCAGAGACTGTTTTCAAATGCAAGAAGCAGCTGAAAGTCCAGGAGATTAGCAGAGCCAGGATCACCACTGTACTGTCATTTCACAGATGGAGAAGCCAAGGTTCTGCCAGGTAGATACTTTCACAGTGATGCTGCTAGCTAGGCACTAAAATGGACTAGGGTTTGAGAGCTGCTATTATTGAGAGGATCCTGGGAGTAAAATTTAAACTTAAACTGGAGTTTATTGACCCTTTCGGGTTTGTTATTGGTAAGAGAAAAAATGGCCACATGCATGAATGAATGGCTTTTTGGACGTAAGAAAGAAGAGAAAAAACTCCCAAGCCCCAGTGCTTCTGAATAGCTCTGTTCTCCCCCTCACCTGAGGCACTGTGGGAATTTATCATCTGATGCAACCTTGAAGCACCAAACCAGGTAAACTGCTCTTGCTGCTCTCTTAGTGACTATTTCCTTTCATCCCAGCACAGTTGTCTGCAGTACTAGACATGTTTTACAAATCAACAAGTGTTTACAGAAATATATGCAACTTATTTTGGGGGAAAAGGAGACAAAATATGCATATTCTCAGTGTGGATTTATGCCTCTTACTTGTGTTTCTAGTCTCTAAGGGAACCATTGTACCTTCGCAAGGTGGGGCCCAGAGAAGTGGCTTTTGTTACAGATTTATTTTGGCATATGTAGTTAGTTCCATTTCATCTTTCTAAATAAAGTGTTTTCTTTCCTGTTTCACATTCAAATGTCTTCTGGTTAAAAATAATAATAATAGGCTGGGCTCATGCCTATAATCCCAGCACTTTGGGAGGCCAAGGTGAGAGGAATGCCTGAACCCACGGGTTCGAGACCAGCCTGGGCAACTTGGTGAGACCTCACCTCCACCATAAATCAAAAAATTAGCCGGGTGTGGTGGTGCACACCTGTGGTTCCAGCTACTTGAAAGGCAGAAAGTTCACCTGAGCCCAGCAGGTCCAGGCTGTGGTGGCTGTGAGTGTGCCACTGTACTCCAGCCTGAGTGACAGAGTGAGACTCCAACTCCAAAAATAAATGAATAATAATAAGGCGAAGTAGCTGGCTAAAGGCTGGAGTAGACCAGAGCGCTCATGTACTACCTGAAAAGGGCCACGATTCAACTTCTAACAATTGTCACCGTGGATAGTATGGGTCCAATATTGCACCATTTTCCAATTTTTCAAGAACTGCTGGAAATTGGATTTGTATGAGACCTGATTTTTGACATTTGTAATAAATTCTAATAATTTTTAAAAGCCTTACAGATATTGCTCATATGCTGTTAATTTGCTTTAGATATAAGTATGGAAACCTCTCATTTCCTTATTTGCTCATCTATAAAACATAAAGAATAAAACATAAAGAATAATAACATTACAGGGTTATCTTCAGCTTCAGAGAAGATAATGCATGGTAAAGTGTTTTTTGATCCAAAACATAAGAAAATCTTGTTACCAGTATGATCATTTGGTTTCAAGCTAATCGTTTTTTAATTGTAAGAAATTGAGCCAGGCGTGGTTGACTTAAGCCTGTAATCCCAGCACTTTGGGAGGCTGAGGTAGGGGGATTGCTTAAGCCCAGGAGTTCAAGACCAGCCTAAGCAATATAGCAAGAGTGCCTCTCTACAAAATATAAATAAATAAAATTACCTGGGCATGGTAGCACACACCTACAGTCCTAGCTACTTGGGAAGCTGAGGTGGGAGGATCACTTGAGCCCAGGAGTCAAGGCTGCAGTAAGCTATGATTGAGCCACTGCACTCCAGCCTGAGTGAGACTCTGTCTCTAAAATAAAAATAAATAAAAGAAAAGAAATTGGGCTGAGCTCGGTGGCTCAGCCTGTAATCCCAGCGCTTTGGGAGGCCGAGGTGAGTGGATTGCCTGAGCCCATGGGTTCGAGACCCGCCTGGGCAACTTGGCGAGCTCTCATCTCTAAAATAAATAAAAAATTAGCCGGGTGTGGTAGCGCGCGCCTGTAGTTCCAGCTACTCAGAAGGCTGAGGTGGAAGGATCGCCGGAACCCAGCAGGCGAGACTGCGGTGGCCAGAAGCGGTCACTGCACTCCAGTCTGAGCGACAGAGTGAGACTCCAACTCAAACAAAAATAAAAATAAAAAATAAAAATAAATTGAATATTAGCATAACTATGCATGGTAAACTGAACACTTCTTCCTAAATCCTCACTACAATAACAGGAAGGGTTTTTTTTTTTTGAGTTGGAGTCTCTCGCCCATGTACAGCTTTGATAAAATTATTAAATTAAAATAAGAATTTATATTTACTAAATTAAAAATACAAAATTAAGTTTGCTAAATTAAAAATCATTATAGTAACTGGGCTCGGTGGCTCAGCCTGTAATCCCGTGCCTTTGGGAGGCTAAGGTGAGTGGATTGCCTGAGCCCGGGGGTTCGAGACCTGCCTGGGCAGCGAGACCTCATCTCTACAATAAATCAAAAAATCAGCTGGGCGTGGTAGCGCATGCCTGTAATTCTGGCTACTCGGAAGGCCGAGGTGGAAGGATCGCCGGAGCCCAGCAGGTCGAGGCTGCGGTGGCCGGGAGCGGCCACTGCACTCCAATCTGGGCGACAGAGTGAGACTCCAACTCAAAAAAAAAAAAAAATTATAGTAACTAATGTATTGAGTATCCACTACCATATTTTTGTGAGTATAAGACATTGTCAATCTTAAGATGCACTATTATGTTTTGTGCGGGGGGCCACTCCCTGCAGAGAGATTTAGGGGGTCCCTTGGAAGGTGTGGCAGTGCCGGCGATTCTGTAGGGATGGATATTAAAAGAGAGAAAGAGACTGGGGGAGAAAGAAAGAGACTGGACTCTGTCTAGTGCAGAAGCCATTTAGTGGAAGTTACAGCGGGTATTTATCCCCAAATTTTACACAGACAATCTCACAAGTCTTTCACGTGAACACAAAGTCAGGTGCAGGAGGGGTGTCCCCCACCCACCAGATATTTTCTCAGGTATGAGGAAGGACAAACCCCAAAATTGTCTTATTGTTCCCTATGCTAGTTAATGTTCCTCTAAAGCAATGCAACAATCCCTACTAGCATCATGATGTTCTAATAATCAATAACTTCTAAAGCTCATGCGTACACAACACCCATGATGACTAACTTAAATCTTATTACCTTTCTATTCTATGCTAATAGTACTTACACAATTGCTATGGAAGCTCTTAATTATAGCTTAAACTAGTTCCTAAAGAATGTGGCCCAGTCCAAAGATCACGCTGGGCTCTTTAGGATGTGGCCTAGTCCAAGGTTCACAGTGGGCCACTTCTTGGAACAATCAATTACAATCTCTTAACAAAATGGCTATTCTAAAATCCTATATATCTATCCTAATTTCTATAAAAGTTTCTAATTCCTAATCCTAATATATAAAGGTGATCATCAGCAATAAAGCTTCTAAAAATAAAACCCAAATATAAACTGTAAATGTACTAAGGCCAAAATCACAATAGTAGAAAATGGGAACAATGAAATTTCTAAAGTTAACTGTATTCTTATTAAACCTCAAAATATCATGATTGATCATGCTTGAACTAACATGATTCCCTGACGTTAGATGACCTATTCTACAATACTTTCTATGAATAAAATAAATTCAATTTCTATAATAAGTAGAAAAACCCTACAATAACTGTAGCTAAAGCCAGTCTAAAAGAATGCAGCCCAGTCCAAAGTACGCGCTGGGCCCTCAGGAATGTGGCCCAGCCCAAAGTTCGTGCTGGGCCATTTCTGATAACTCTAGATAATCATCTATACCATCTAAAGCTGAAAACAGCTCTCCATAAGTATATACTAATTCTACAAATATACTTGTAAATTTTATAAAGCAGCTTGTACCATATAAAAGGCTCCCAAATGTGACCTGAATTTGAATTATACCTAATACCTAAGCCGAAATCACAGTTCACGGGAAACAGGAACAATGAGTTTCTAGAGTGAGCCATGCCTGTCACAGTCACAGAACCTTCAGCTTAGGTCAGCAGAGTTCCTTTAGGTTACTTGCGTTACATGGTAAAAGGAGGAGGAAAATGGGGTCAACGGCTCCCCAACACATCCTAGTGGTCTCGGGGTCCATGGCCCTCCCTGATCCCTAATGCTCAGTGGGCCTCTGTGGCCGGCTCCCAACAATTTTGTTTGTTTATTTGTTTTTAAAGACAGGGTTTCACTCTGTTGCTCAGGCTGGAGTGCAGTGATATGATCATGGCTCACTGCAGGCTTGACCTCCTGGGATCAAGTGATCCTCCCACCTCAGCCTCTGGAGTAGTTGGGACTATGGGTGTGCCATCATGTCAAGCTAATTTTTAAATTTTTGTAGAGACAGCATCTCACCATGCTACCCAGGTTGGTCTTGAATTCCTAGCCTCAAGCAATCCTCCCATCTCACAAATTCCCCAAGTGCTGGGATTACAGGTATGAACCACCTGCCTATTTTATGAATTAATAGGAAAAAAAAAACACTGAAAAGAAACTATACGCCATTGATCATAAAATGCAGATCAATTTTAGAGATATTAAAATGTAAAAAAGTGTCTTAGAAACAATGTTACATGGTATGACAGACATTGGGCTGAGCACCTACAGCTATCTCTAATCCTGTAACAAACCTGAGTATTAGTGTGACTAATTTACGGAAAGAAAACTGAGGCTTAAAGGGGTGCCCTAGTGAAAGCATTTGCCAAGAATGTTTTCATTAATCAAGAAGGAAATTTGGTCTAGGCATGGTGACTAATGCCTGTAATTCCTTGCTTTGGGAGACTGAAGTGGGAGGATTCCTTGATAACAAGAGTCCAATACCAGCCTGGGCAACAGAGCAGAGCTCTGTCTCTACAAAAATTGACAAGCATGGTGGCACACGTCTAGCTACTCAGCTGAGGAGCTAGGTGGATAGCTTGAGTGCTATGATCACATCACTGCACTATGCCTAGGCGACAGGATTTCGATCTCTCTCTCTCTCTCTCTCTCTCTCTCTCTCTCTCTCTCTTTCTCTCTCTGCTTGAACTACAGGTGCACGCTCAATGCCTATCTAATTTTTTTTTTTTAATTTATTGTAGAGGCGAAGTCTTGCCAAGTTGCCCAGGCTAGTCTCAAGCAATCCTCTTGCCTTGCCTCCCAAAGTTCTGAGATTAGAGGTGTGAGTCACGGTGCCCAGCCAGAGACTCTTTCTCTAAAAAACAAAAAAGGAAAGTTGGAGCTTAGAAGATCAGATTTGCAGTGTGTTTGCAACGCTGAAATGTACAGGAATGGTGGGAAGGATGGCACCATAGGGAAGCCTGAGGCTGAATTTGACTCAACCCAGAAAATCTCACTCAGCCAGACACTGACACTGACAAGGACATGACTGACAGATTGCTAGCTAGCTAGTGGGTAGTAGAACCAGATTTTCAACTCAGGCCTGCCTTGTCCAGGGGTTCATAAGTGGACCTTTGAGTGGCTAAGGGGTAAGAAGACCACAAATCCCAGCTTGCTAGGGAGAGCCCCAGGTTGCAGCTGCCCGATTCTCCTTGCAATTAAGCATTTGTTCCAGACAAAAATTCCCAGGTCACTCTGCCGAAGTGACCATTCAGTGATCTCTTCTGTAAGAGCAAGCTTCCTTTTTGGAAGTCTTGGATGATGGGGTAGGTTCCTTGGCTGCAGGGAATAGAAGTCAACGCTGGCTGACTTTAATAAGAAACAATTTTCTGGAAGAAAGTTTACAGAATGAAAAATAAAATGGAGCCGGGCTCGGTGGCTCAGCCTATAATCATGCATTGGGAGGCTGAGGTGAGTGGATTGCCTGAGGCCGCGGGTTTGAGACCCGCCTGGGCAACTTGACGAGACCTCATCTCTACAATAAATAAAAAAATTAGCCGTGTGTGGTAGCGTGTGCCTGTAGTTCCAGCTACTTGGAAGGCTGAGGTGGA
This sequence comes from Cephalopachus bancanus, assembly GCA_027257055.1. Lineage (NCBI taxonomy): Eukaryota > Metazoa > Chordata > Mammalia > Primates > Tarsiidae > Cephalopachus > Cephalopachus bancanus. Next base: position 729,771 of record JAPVLO010000354.1, read on the forward strand.
AGGATTGCCGGAGCCCAGCAGATCGAGGCTGCAGTGGCCGGGAGCGGCCACCGCACTCTAGTCTGGGTGACAGAGTAAGACTCCAACTCAAAAAAAAAGAAAAAAGAAAAAGAAAATGGACAGAACCAGGCTTCAGAAAGAGAGGTACTAGGCAAAGTGTGGAGATGTAGGAAGCGCAAGCTGTCTGGAAGTTCCTTTATGGCTAAAATCATTGGTATCTGGTACCCAGATTTGGAGTATCAGGAGAAAGTAACTGATTGGCCTAAATTGGGTTTGTTCCCACCACCTTAGCCCTTTGATGGCCGGGGAAGAGTATTTCCCCCAAAGGAAAATCAGTATTGAAACTAGGAAATGAGAAAATGGATGTTAGGAGGGCAAAACCAAAAAATTCCCACCCAGAGAAGGTATTCCTGTTGGGAAGAAGGAGGAGACAGTCCCTAAAGATTAGAGGGAAGTGTTAAGGAAAACTTTGCAGATGGTTTTGTTACAAGCATGTCAAAATTTTATTATCGTCTTGCTGCAAGTGTAAACCCACTGGGAGGCTAATCCAAAGAATCTCTCCTGAAAATGATAGAGACGTTTTCAAGAAATTTATTTTTTATTACAGTATCACTTATGTAGAGTAAATTACACAATCTTAAGTTGATGTATTTTTACATTTGTATACGCCTGTGTGCTAACAACCCGGTGCGAGATACAGAATGTTTGCAGCACCACAGAAAGCCCCCTTGGGCCCCTTCCCACATCCCTATCAAGGGTAACCACTCTTTTGACCTCTATCTTGGTAGAGACTTTTTAGAGAAGAAATAAATTATTAGATCATCATTGTTAGACAAGATAGAAAAGAAAAATGCTTCTTTAAAGGTCACTGCATTCTTGACTGACAAATGATTGGATGGGTGGAAGGCTAGTTTCTCAATATAAATCTCAATGCTATAAAATTTCATTAGAAAAGTGCTTAAGATCCCAGCACTTTGGAAGGCCAAAGTGGGAGGATTGCTTGAGCCGGGAGTTTGAGACTAGCCTGGGCAATATAATGAGACCTCGTCTCTGTGATTCAGCTCTTCTCCTCACTCTATCCTTCTCTCTTTTTTTATGCACTGGCTTTCTCTACCTCTCCAACTCATCTCACAGAATATGACCACCCCAAATCCCCCTTTCTCCCTAGTTCCAGCGAGTCTCTGAGGCTAATCCCAACACAACACAGTCAAATTAACAAATAAGCAACACATGATGTCTCAGTTCAGATTGTCAAGAGAGAATCTGATTTTTCCAACCACTATAAAACCCACTAGGGGTGGGACACACAGCACAAAGGTGGCGTCCAGAGACCTACTCTCTGGGCTGGTCAGGCAATTCCTAGAAAAGTGGGACGGGGCAGAGATGTCAGCAATCATCCTTCACTGTGAGGATATTTCCTTTTGGAAAACCTAGTACACAACTCACAAATCAGGTCCCTCCTGGTACTAAAATACCATGACTAGATCAATACTCCTATTGACTTCAACGACTATTCTTCATTCAGCTTTGAATTCCCCACAATGCCTGGCCTGTGTCCGCAACCAATGACTGCTTCTGTATTTAAAAAAAATTATTTCAACATACCATACTGTCCTAGGACAAGGAAATCTTTGCATATCATCACTTATGTTAAAGGTGGGGTGAGGGGACAATAGGCAAAGGAGAGATTGAAGAGGAGAGATATGGAATGCCCAAATGTTAGGGGTGTGTACCAACTGGATATTAACCAGAAACTTGAGCTGTCACTCTGAAAAGTTTAATACAAGTCAAGACCAAATTAGGAAGAAAAAAAAGGGGGAGGGGAGTATTCAAGTTGGAAAAAAAGACACCAAACTATCTCTGTATGTCAATGATATGTTCTTATACCTGGAGAACCCTAAAGACTACTGAAAAAATTCCTGGACTTGATAAATGAATTCAGTAGTTTCAGTATGCAAAATCAACACATACAAATCAGTGGCACTGCTATACACCAGTAGCGAACAAACTGGGAATCAAATCAAGAACTCAATTCCATATACAATAACAGCCAAAAAGCTAAAATACTTAGGAATATATTTGAACAAGGAGGTGAAAGATCTCTACAAGGAGAACTACAAAACTCTGATGAAAGAAATTGCAGCGGACACAAACAAATGAAGAAATATCCCATGCTTATAGACTGGAAGAACATTATTAAAATAGCCATATCACCCAAAGTAGTCTACATATTCAGTGCAATCCCTATCAAACTACCAACATCATTTTTCACAGAATTAGAAAGAACAATCCTAAAATTCACATGGAACCAAAAAAGGAGCCAGAATAGACAAAGAAATCCTAAGCAAAAAGAGCAAAGCTGGAGGCATTACATTACTTAACTTCAAATTATACTATAAAGCTGTAGTAACCAAAATAGCATGGTACTGGTACAAGAGCATACACATGAACCAATGGAACAGAACAGAGAATCCAGAAATAAACCCAAATACCTACAAACAACTGATCTTTGACAAAGCAGACAAAAACATACACTGGAGAGCACCTTTTTCAACAAATGGTGCTGGAAAAATTAAATAGCTACATGGCGAAAAATGAAACTTGATCCCTATCTCTCCCCAATAAAAAAATTAACTCAAGATGGATTAAAGATTTAAATGTCACCTGAAACCATAAACATCCTAGAAAAAAATATAGGAAAAATTCTTCTGGACATGAACCTAGTTCAAGAATTTATGCCTAAAACCTCCAAATCAAAATGCAACTAAATCAAAAATAAATAAGTAGGACTTAACGAAAAAACTTCTGAACAGCAAAAGAAATAATCAACAGAGCAAATAGGTAACCTACAGAATGGGAGAAGATATTCGCAAGCTATATATCTGATAAAATACTAATATCCAGAATCTACAAAGAACTCAAACAGATCAGCAAGAAAAAAAGCAAATAGCCCCATTAAAAAGTGGGTAAACGATGTGAACAGACATCTCTCAAAAGAAGAGATACAAATGGCCAACAAACATATACATAAATGCTCAACATCACTCACGATCAGAGAAATATAAATTAAAACCACAATGGGATACCACCTTATACCAGTCAGAATGGCCATTATTAAAAAATCGAAAAACAATAGATGTGGAGAAAAGGAAACACTTATACACTGTTGATAGGAATGTAAACTAGTACAACCTTTATGGAAAGTGGTATGGCGATTACTCTAAGAACTAACTAAAAGTAGATCTACCACTTGGTCCAACAATCCCACTACTAGGTATCTACCCTAAGAAATAGAGGTTGTTATATTAAAAAAGACACCTGCACCCGCATGTTCATTGCAGCACAATTCACAATTGCAAAGATGTGGAATCAATCTAAATGTCTATCAACCAATCAGTGGATAATGAAAATGTGGTATATACACACTATGGAATACTACATAGTCATAAAAAAGAATGAAATAATATCTTTTGCAGCAACATGGATGGAACTGGAGATAATCATCCTAAGTAAACTGACTTAGAAACAGAAAAGCAAACACCGCATGTTCTCACTCATGTGGGAGCTAAATGGTCACAGAGATGGAAATAACAGACACTGGGAACAACAATAAGGGGGGTGGGGGAAGGGAGGACGGAGAGGGGAAAGGGGGTTAGGATTCAGATGTTGCCTACAGGTTCACTCCCAGGGAGAATGGGCCACCTGAGACCCATTCCCCACCACTACACAATATATTCATATAATGAATTCGCATGTGTACCCCCAAATCTAAAATTTTTAAAATGAAAGGAAAAAAAGAAAATTAGAACTCTACTCACAAAAGTGTGATTTGTATGGTTTACTAGGGACACATCTACGGCACCGCCAGTGTTAGTGGAGTTGCTGCCTAATTCCCCCAGTGAGTTGTGCTAAGATTGACTCAGTTCCTTGTTGAGCTGAACTAATGGGGAAAAGAAGACATGCAAATGATAGAGGGAAAGAGAACTTGTAGAGAATAATAAAAGGGACAAAACCTCAGAGATGAGGGAAATTTGAAATTTCTTACACCAATAAATGTGAAAAGCTAAGTGAAGTGCTTTATTTCCCAGAAAACGAAAACCTACCAAAATGAACTCAAGAAAAGTAGAAAACCTGTGAAGAAATGGAAAAAGTCACCAAAGTTTATATAATTAGACAATATTTAATAAAATGGAAATATGAATATAGCCAAGCAATTCCATTTCTGGTGTATACCCTAGAGAAATATCCACATACATATACAAGGAACCATATACAAGGGTACATCCTGCCAGATTGTGTGTAATGGCAAAACTTCAGAAACAGCTTAAACATTGTTCATAGCACGGAATGGATTAGATCTATACGCATTAAAATAGACTTCAAAAACAATGTTGGAGTGAGAAAAGCAAGTTTTAGAATAATATTGGTAAAATATAGTAACAGTAACATAAATGAAAAACATCCAGAAAACCATTCTATATATTATTCATACACACGTAAAAGCATAAGAAATTTTTGGAAAGATACACCTCAAATCCATGATAGTAGTTATAGGGAAGGATGTTTGGGAAGGGGGCTTTGTTTTTATTTGTAATGATTTAATAATTTCTATTTATTTATTTATTTATTTTTTGAGTTGGAGTCTCACTCCTGCTGGGCTCCGACAATCCTTCCGCCTCAGCCTTCCAAGTAGCTGGAACTACAGGCGCACGCTACCACGCCCGGCTAGTTTTTTGATTTATTGTAGTGATGAGGTCTCAGGCGGGTCTCAAATTGCCTAGGCGGGTCTCAAACACGCCTCAGTCAATCCACTCACCTCGGCCTCCCAAAGCGCTGGGATTACAGGCTGAGCCACCGAGCCCGGTCAATAATTTCTATTTATAATAGACTATTTTTTTTTTTTTTTTGAGACAGGGTTTCACTCTGTCACTCAGTGGTGTATGATGATGACTCATCACAGCCTGGATCTCCTGGGCTCAAGCAATCCTCCTGCCTCAGCCTCCCAAGTTGCTGGGAGTACAGGCATGCACCTCCAAACCTGGCAGATATTTTTCTATTTTTGTAGAAAATAGGGTCTCGTTTTGTTGCCCAGACTGGTTTTGAACTTATGGACTCAAGCAATCCTTCCACCTTGGCCTCCCAAACTGCTGGGATTACACATGTGAGCCACAGCGCCCAGCCTAGTCTAATATTTTAAATGAATTTTTAAAAGGACATGTATCATTATCTGTGTAACTTTTTTTCTTTTCTTTTCTTTTTATTTTATTTGAAGAACCAGGGTCGCGCTATGTTGCCCTGGCAGGTCTTAAACCCCTGGTATCAAGTGATCCTCCTGTTTTAGCTTCCCAGAGTGTTGGGATTACACGTATGAAAAACCATGCCTGGCCACCTGTGCAAGTTTTAATGCAAAGTACATGTATATACTTGGAATTGGAAGCAAAAATGCCACAGTATTAACAGTTATTAATTTAATTCCAAGTGGTGGAACTATGGTGGTGGGATTATTTTTTCTTTGTATATTTTCTGTATTTTGTATTTTAAAATATCTATATATATCGACATGGATGGATATTAAAATATATAGTCTGGCAAAAAAGACAGCCAGTTGCAGATCTATACAATAGGATGAAAACATTTATGTGAAACCCCCCCACGCACACAAAACCATTTTCTATGGGGTGTGTGTGTGTGTGTGTGTGTGTGTGTGTGTGTGTGTGTGTGTTTGTATCCATATGAATATATCCATGTAAATTCACAGGAAAAGATCTGGAAGATATAGATTATTTTAGTCCATTTCCTATTGCTTATAACAGAATACCTAAAACTGGGTAGTTTATAAAGAAAAGGAATTTATTTCTTACAATTGTGAAAGTCGGAAGTCCAGAGGGCGCATCTGGTGAGAGTCTTCTTACTGGTGGGGGGGTCCCTCTGCAGGAGTCTCCAGGCGGTGCAGGGCATCACATGGTGAGGGCGCTGAGCCTGCTAATGCTACTTCAGGTCTCTTCGTCTTATTAAACCACTAGTTCCACTCTCTTGATAACCCATGAACCCATCAATCCATGAATAGCTTAATCATGAACCCTCACGTTTCAATTGCCTCTTAAAGGCCCCAACTTTCAATACTGCCACATAGGGGATTCCATTTCCAACACGTGGAATTTGGAGGATACAGTCGAACCACAGCATATGCTGAACTGATGATAATAACGGCATAACTCTGCGGAGGGTCTAGAATGGGAAACCAAAGCCAAAGGACATTTGTTCTTGATCTTCACGATTTTAATATTCTGCAATAATTCATGTGTTGTGTAACTAACAACTTAAAAGCATCATTTTTTCAGAGAGAATTGCCCAGATAGCTTCCCCGGCTTGATCGTAGGAGGCCCTGGTACGTGTCACTGCCGGGATCTTCTCCCGTCCACGCCTAATCCGGGTTGTGCAGGTTTTGCACGTAGGTTAGCCGTCCAACTCAGAACGCAGTTTCTTAAACTGCTTTTTGCTCCATAGCTTATTTGGAACAAACCTAGTCTAAATTTTGGAGCAAGTATTTTATTTGGAACACATGGTATATTTTAGATAATTATACCGGGATCAGATAAAACACGTATTAAACAAACTTCAGTGAAAACGCCTTGCAGTCGCGAGGACGCCAATTGCATGCAGAAGCACTAAGAAGTTTTCCAGCAGACAAGTTCCCTGCCGGGGTAGCGTGGCCGAGCGGTCTAAGGCGCTGGATTAAGGCTCCAGTCTCTTCGGGGGCGTGGGTTCGAATCCCACCGCTGCCAAAGCTGGCTATTTTTGTTGCCGCCCGGCTCCATTTTGTCCGCGCTTCAGCGCCCCCTGCCGCAGGGCGGGACTCACGGCCTGCATCAATGGCGCTGCGGAGGGGGCGGGTCCGCGCGTGTCGGGGCGGGGCATTATGGGTAAGAGGAAGCGCTAGGGTCGGCTCCGCTCCCCCCACGTGTCCGCCGGAGTTTCTCCACCAGCAACATGGCCGCCGCCTAGGAGGAGAGCCGGGCCGCCGCCGCCTCTGCAGCCCGCGGGTGCCTGGGCCGTTGCCGCCGCCCGCGCGCGGCCCCCGCGGAGAGGTGAGTCCCGAGTTGGCGGTGCCCGAGCTCGGGCTGGAGCTGGACGGCGCTTACGAGTTGAGTCTGGCCTGGGCTCCTGGGTAGGCCGGGGAGGCCCGCGCTGCGCGGCGCCGAGGGGCTGGGGGCCTCCCGGGACGCGGGCTGGGAGGACAGGCTGCCCGCCTCGGCAGACCCAGGCCTCTCCCGGAATGAGGCCGCCCGGCCCCGCCAGGGAGTCGGGGAGGCCGCGGCCGACGCTGCCGCCGGTGACTCAGGGTCCTCCTCTGGGAGGCGCACCTGTCCGAGGGCAGGCGGTGTCCGGCGTGGCGGCTCGTGGAGGCGACTGCGTGGTGGGCGTGAGAAGGGGCCTGACCGCCCGCGAGCGAGGCGAAACCCATTGGACAGAGTGGCTCGGGGTCGGCGGCCAGCCCCTAGGGGCAGGGGAGGGTGCCTGCGCCTGTCCGGGCCCCCTCTTGGCAGCGGAACCGGATTAGCCTCTGCCTGGTGCGGCCGGGGATTCCTCGTTCATTTGTTCGAGCAACCATTGAGTGTTTATTGAGAGCCAACTCTGTGCTGCGGGTACGGCCCTGACCGTCCGGTCGGAGGTGTCGGTAAACAAGCAAGGTCGTTCTGTTAAGTTAGCTTAACAGAAGGGGCGGAAAGAAGAAATCCTAGCAGTCGCCAATTTCCCCATAGGTGAAATGGGGAGAATAGAAAATCCTACTTCATGGGGTTGGGGTGAGGGCTCAGTAGGGTAAGGCGGGTGACGCCCCTGCTGGCAGCGCATGATTTGTGGCTACGTCTCATACCCTCTTACGTTGGGAGAAAACATGTTGCCAAGTAATAACAAACCTTCCCATAGGTGACATTTATTACCTTACTTATTCCTCACCGCAGTCCCCAAGAGATCGGCGCTTATTTTAACCACTGTAGGGATGAAAATAGGAAGGAGTATTCAAGGTTAGACAGCTCCTGCGGAGGACGGACGGCAGGTAGCTGTGGTGGGATTTGAACCTGCACAGTTTTGCTCTAGAGGCCAGGCTTTTACCCACTTAACCATCCTGCCTTTTATCAGAGATGTGTGCAGTGTAGTGGTTAAGAATGAGAATAAGGATCTTTGACATCAACTAGACTAGGCTTCTGTCCCGATTCTACCTTGGGTGACTTACTCTTTGAACCTTACTTTCCTCATTGCTAAATTGGGGATGATAAACCTTGATTTATATAGGGCTAATGAGAAGATTAAATGTAAATTATTCTTTGTACCATATTGAGTGTCTACTTCATGCCAGATGCCAAGCACTGTTGTAAGTATTGTGAGAACAACAGTGGATTTTTTAATTTTTTGAGTCGGAGTCTCACTCTGTCACCCAGGCTGGAGTGCCGCGACTTGCTTACGGCCACCGCAGCCTCAACCTGCTGGGCTCAAAAGATCCTTCCGCCTCAGCCTTTCAAGTAGTTGGAACTACAGGCCCTGGCCACTATGTCCGGCTAATTTTTTAATTTATTGTAGAGATGAGGTCTCGCCAAGTTGCTCAGGCTGGTCTCGAAATGCGTGGGCTCAGGCAATTCTCTCACCTTGGCCTCCCAAAGTGCTGAGATTATAGGTGTGAGTCACCGCGCTTGACCATGAGTGGATTTTTTTTTTAAACAGTAATGATCCTCATAGCACCTTGATGAAGTAGGTATAATTATTATCTCTATTTTATGACTGAGGAAACTGAAGCACTGAGAGGTCTTCACAGAGCTTACATTCTTGAGAAGACATAAAACCTAAACAAATAGATGAGGTAGTTCCAGGTTATGGTAAGAACCACCAAAGAAAGAAAACAGGAAGATGTGGTAGTGCCTGGGAAGGGGTTGGGAAGGCTCTTCAAGACAGATTGATCAGGGAACCTATCTCCTTCTGGAGGGGGTGGTGGTGGTGATATTTAATGACCAAGAGCCAGCCTTGAGAGGCCCTGGGGAAATAGATGATATGGAGAGGTCCTGGGATAAACTGGAGCATGACCTGTGGATGGTGAGAGGAAGGCATGGGTAAGATCACACAACCTTAGAGAGGGGGTTGGGTTTTATTTTATGTGCCACTGACAGTTGAAGGGTTTTAAGCAGAGAAAAACTGTGATTTACTTTTTCACAAGGACTCTGGCTGTTGTTGGGAAAATTAGAGGTAGGAATAGGGAGGCCTGTAGGATCAGTGCTTTTCACATTGCAGGTTAATATTTATTAGCGGGATGTAAAATCAACTTAAGGGGTTGTAACCAGCTTTTTTTTTGAATCAGAGTTTCACTCTGTCACCCAGGCTTGAATACAGTGGCTTAATCATGGCTTACTGCAGCCTCAACCTGCTGGGCTCAGGCGATCCTTCCACCTCACCCTTCTAAGTAGCTGGAACTACAGGAGCGCATCACCATGCCTGGCTAATTTTTTGAGTTATTGTGGAGATGAGGTTTCACTATGTTGCTGGTCTAACTCCTGGGCTCAAGCTATCCTTCCACCTCAGCCTCCCAAAGTGCTGGGATTGCAGGCGTGAGCTACTGTGCCTGTCAGGAAATTAGTTTCTTGCTTATTTTGAAAACTCTGAAAGCCACTAAGTTGGATCACGCTGGCTGGGAGGATAAAGGGAGGTGACAACCTTTGCATTAACCCAATCAGGTATACTGTCCAGAGGGAAGAGCTTCAGCTCTCTAGGTGACAAGGCACCTCATCCTCCCTGATCTCATAGGGTAGAGGCCAGCTGAACACAATAGCCAAGAAAGGATTGAGTCTTGGGAACCTTCTGGGCCACACCCTCTTAGTGCTTTTGATCTGTTCCCTTGCTCACCTGGAAGTCCAACCTCTCAGTTGTCCACAGAGCCATCTGCAGAGAAGGCAGGTGCTTGGTATGTCTGTGGCACTTGGCAGCCAGTGCACATGGGGTGGGGTCTTAGGCTCTCCCCCCCGACTGCCCTGTCTGCACTAGCAGACACCTCAAGCTATCGATTTGTGGCTTCTTGATTTTCATTCAGGCCTCCATCTCCTGAATTGTTATGAAAGGCTGTTTCCCTGCAGTTTCTCTGTCTACCCTCTCCAGATTTTCTGCTCACAATCCTTATGCAGTTCCCTATTAAATAGCATTCCTGTGGTTCATTTATTCAGACTGCAAGTACATATTGAGTGGCTGCTGTGTGCTAGGCACAGGGACTACCGCAAGGGACAAAATAGACCAAAATATTGGCCTTCATGTAGTTTACAGCTTGTGGCAGTGGAGGTGGGGACATTTAGAGCTATAACTGTCACATGGTGGCTCATGCTATGGAGAAAACCAGAGCAGGTAGGAACGGGAGCAGTTCGCAATTTTTAGTTGGGCAGGAAGGTCTCAGCAGTAAGGTGACATTTGAGGAAAACTTCAAAGAGCTTAAGGAGGGAGCCATGTGGTTACTGGAATAAAGCAGCTACCAAGGCCCAAAGCTGGGCTGCAAGGAGAGGGTAGGGAGCTGGTGGGAGATGAGATCTGAGAGGTAAGGGAGGAGCAGCGGGGGGCTTGGGGCTTACATGAGACAGTGAAGACTTTGGTATTATTTTGAGTGAGAGGGGAAGCCTTGGTTTTTGTGCAGATTGACATGATCTGACTTGGCTTCCAAAAGGACCACTGGCTGTGGGGGTTGGACAGAGAGTGCGGAGGGCAGGGCGGAAACAGAGAGACCATTCAGGAGGCAGCTACTGTGATTCAGGCAAGACACAAAGCTGGCTGGGCTGGGGAGCCAGCAGTGGGGGTGACCAGATTCCCCTGTGCTTTCAGGGTTGAACCGAAGTGACAGGGTTTGCTGGTCTGGGGTGAGAGGAAGAGAAGCGTCAGAGATGATGCCAGTGCTTTGACCTGAGCAAGCTCAAGTTCAGAATGTGTATATGTAACACATGAGTTGGTTTTGGGTAGTGACTGGAGAGGGGGCTTAGGTGACATTGAATCCTGTGGCAATATTCATGTCCTCGTAAATGTTATGTAATTCGAATGTTAACTAGGTGAGACAAATCCAAGAGCAGAGGTTTGGCACTGCTGAGGTCTGTGGGTGCCTGGGTGTCTTTCTTTGATCACCCCGCTTTTGAGGAATACGAAGGATCAGCCCAGATGAGTTACTTACACTTGGCCATGGAGAACTGCAACTCCCTCATCTGGGCACTTGCTAAGGTGCTTCCTGTCACCTGAAATTCTTCCTTCCACTGCTGTCATGGCTTGTCCAAATCCTTTCAAGGCCCAGCCCGCATGCCCCCCTCCCCAGCAGAAAGGCCCTATCTCTCTGGCTTCCCCACCTGTACCCGTCAGCTGAAGTCTTGACAGCCTGGATTTGAAGTCCTGTCTGTTGTTTTGCTTGTTGTGTGACTTTGGGTAAAGGCATGTAAAGTGTCTCTTGAGTTCAGCTGCTTCATTTTAAAACGGGGACAACCAAGACACCTCCCAGGGTCATTGTGTTGCATACATGAGAGAAAAGTATGTGAAGAGATCATTTTTAGACCAAAGCCACAGAAGAGTCATCTCACTTGGGATTAGAGTTAAAGTCATCCTGAAAATCAAATACCAGAAACCGCTTAGGACTGTCTTTCTTCCTGTTGATGTCTGGCTCTTCTTTAAAGTTTCCCCATGATCCTTAGTTCTCCAGGTTTTAATCATGACTATGGACCAGCCAGACTCAGCCTCCTGCCTGGTGGGGAATTCTTGTGAGTAGTGAAGAAATCCTTAAGACCAGTCATTTATTCTTCCCCATTGGTACAGCCGACACATATTGACTTGGGCCTACCTGCTTACACCTATTGCTTGATGGTTTATTCTGTTTTTTATTTTTTTGGCCGATGGGTACATACTTGGCTGTCTACTGGTGACGTCACAGTAGACATAGAAAGAAGGCCAATTTGTTTGCCACGATCTCCCCACTCCCAGAGCCAGGCCTGTTGCAGAATAGATGCCCTGGACATAATGGTTGAGTGACTGACTGATGGCCCAGTTTTCAATCTCCTTTGCAGGTCGAGCTCGAGGACTGTGCGGCTGGCTCTCCCCTAGTATGGCCAATGAAGAAGATGACCCAGTCGTACAGGAGGTAACTGCTGCTCTCCACCCCCCACCTGCAGGGCTGCAGGTAGTGGGACTTGGACCCTTGTGCCATCCTCTAGACACCTGCACAGCTGACCCCTTCCTTCCTTCAGGTCTCTGACATGTCATCACTTTATCAGAGGCCTTCCCTGACTGTCCTCCCTCACGGCTTTCCCTGCCACGGCTCCCCACCTGCACGCCTTCCCATAGCTTCCTGATTCTTACCTTGGCTGTATGGCTTGTCAGCCCCTCCATAGCAGTACATTTGTTTTTTCTGTTCATTGTGCCCATAAAGCCAAGTACAGTACCTGGAGCTTAATAGATGGCCCATGACTATTTGTTGAATGAATGGGCTCAGCTCCCCTTTCTTCCTGGGCCTGCTTGGGTTCACTTGTTCAGCAACTGTTCACTGGACCCACTGTGTGCCTGGGGCTGTGACACAGCAGTGAGCAGGGCATCATCCCTTTCTCTGGGCGGCTTGTGGGCCGTGGGCGAGACTGACAAGGAAGGAGAGGTTGGTTTCTCTTTTCAGAGAAAGTTGATGATAGTCCAACTTGCCCTTCCAAATCCAGTCAACCAAGGATGTAGACCCTTGGAAGTACAAAGGCAACAAGTAACTGTGGCCTCCTGATCCACAGAGCCGGACCTTTCATGAGAAGGGAAGGGTGAGAAGATGGTCCCTGGAGATTAGCAGAGGTGGTCCTTCCTTATTTGGACATGTTGTTGACTATGTTTTTGGATTTAAATTACAGTAACAAGAGCTACAATAAGGAGAATGGTTGATGATGGGGTAGGGGAACCCAAGGGGCTCTAAGGACAGAGGAGGCGCCCTCTGCAGCTGTGCTAGGTAGTGCTTCAGCCGAATTCTTAAGGACAAGGGACAAGGGCACTCCAGGTGAAGGAAGAACATGTGCAAAGGCTCAGGGGTGAGAGAGAACATGATTCATGAGAAGAGCTAGGAAGCAGGAAGATAAATTGCTGTATGATGGAGTGGGAGTGGTTAGTGTTGGGAAGAAAGAAAGTGGGGCCAGTCCTTCACGAAGGACCTTGCAGGCCTCCCTAGGAGGATGACAGACCAATCCAGGATGGATAGGGAGGACGGCACAACCAAAAAGCACATACATAAGTAAGCCCTTACCTTCCCATCCTGTCAGAAGAGCATTTAATCTGGCTCTAGGATGCATCCCGATAAAGGCGATGCCCAGAGGAAGATGCCTTCTTACTGGGCGATAGTGAACCTGGGTGGGGGCCAGGTAACTCTTGTTCTGACTCCCATGGGAACTGTTGGATGAGATTCCTGGATATATCCAGTTTGGAGACTTGGTTTCCTTTGTTTTTAGCATGGGCTGAGCTATTTCCTCTCTCCCAACTGCTGCTTTGTGACACTACCCCTAACTGAGTGGAGGGGACTGCGCGACCTGGGGCAGGTTGGCACTGTGTCCAGTCTCCTGGCTAAGACTTCTTCCCTTGTTCCCAGATCGACGTGTACTTGGCCAAGAGTCTGGCAGAAAAGCTCTATCTTTTTCAGGTAATTATGGACTTGAAGGTAAAGGGAGTAATGCAAGTGTTGATGGGTGGTAGGGTCACAGGAAGGAAGTCGGGCGAGAAATGATGGAAAGCCCCTTACTTATGATTCTTGGTATGGAGTGTCATAAAATCTCTGCTTTTGTGGATGGGTTCATGTTAATCTCTCATTTCAAAGATGCAGGCAGCATGTGGGAGGCAGAACTGCGGTATTTAAAGCTTGGGCTACGGGGTCAGACTGGGACTGAGATCCAACTGCATCACAACTTAGCTGCAAACCTTTAGTCAGGTTTCCTAATTGTTCTGTGCCTCAGTTTCCTCACTTGAAAATGGTGTTGATAATAGTGCCTGCCTTATAGGGTCCTTGGGATGATTGGATAGGTAGGTCCACAGTAAAGTGCTTAGAACACTGCCTGGTGTAGAGTCAGCGCCATGCTGGTCACTTCTGTTGTTACGGAGGCACAGGGGCTTTCTGGAGCGGCTGCCCAGCAGAGGCAGTAAGCCCTCAGTCCTGCCAGCTGTAATGCCTGTCCCCTGTCCTTGCTGCTGACCGATAGCATGTCACAGTTGCTAGCATGTGTAGAGCACTGTCTGTTTAAAGCATTTTACATGACTTAACCTGTTTAGTCCCACAGTAACCCTGTGGTGGTTACTATTATTATGTTTTCCTAACAGTTTTATTGAAGTAGGATTCATATGCCTTATTATTTCTCCATTTAAGAGTACAATACAGTTGATTTTAGTCTTTTCGTGGAGTTGTGCAACTAGTACCACAGTCTATTTTAGGACATTTTTGTCCCTGCTAAGAGAAACCCTATATCTACTAATAGCAAATCGCCAGGTCCCCCCCCATTCCCACTTCCAGCCCTAGGCAACTGTTCACCTTACTTTCTGTATATGAATTTGCCTAATCTGGACTTTTCACATAGATGCAATTATATAATATATGGCCTTTTGTGACTGGCATCTCTAACTTAGCATCATATTTTGGGGGTTTACCCATGTCATAGCATGCATCTGTATTTCATTTTATTATGGATGAATGATACTTTGTTGTATGAACATACCAGTTTGTTTATCCTTTCATCTGTTGATGGGTATTTGGGTTATTGTTATTTTTTGACTATTATGGATAATACCATTGTGGACATTTGCATGCAAGTTTTTGTGTGGACCTAAGTTCTCATTTCTGGATATATGCCTAGGAGTGGCATTGTGGGCTGTATGGTAACTGTTTAACTTTTTGAGGACCTGCTGGACTGTTGTGCACTGGTTTACATTCTCACAATTAGGTGACATATTTGTGTCCCGATGTTGCGCATGAGAAAATGCAGCACAGGGAGAGTCTAGCTTGCACAAATGTTGCAAGCCTTACTGCAGAGGCCTGGCCTTTGTTTCCCCAGGGCCTGCCTTTATGGGCCATCGAAATGGGGCCTGTCCTGTGGGCCTTCTGAACCTGCTGTTTTGACTAACTGCAAAGTGATGGTGGTGGTGGCAGTGACCTCTGTACACACAGTGGATCAGGCCCTGGGCTGACATCAGTTTCATTTGCCCCCTCAGTGCTCACGGCAGCCCTGGGAGGTAAGGACGCTTGTGCTCAGGCGAGGAGCTGCCCAAGTACACAGTTAGCAAGTGGCAGAGTGAGGCCCAGAAGCTTAGCCTGTGATTCCAGAACCTGTGCCCTTTACCATGCTTCCCAGCCCAAGGTCAGGTGACCTCAGAGCTGCCCCCAGCTCCAGCCCAGGAAGCAGGGTGGAGTCATGGCATTGCTCTTTGAGCGCTAGGGAAGTGACCATTTCCTTGGGCTAGAATGCAGCTGATCTGAAATGGCTCTCAAAAGTCTGGGCTGTTTTACACACTGCCATACCCCCACCAGGCTCATTCCAGAAGCTGTCCTGCCATCAGGCAGTGATGACCAGAACTTTTGAGGAGGAGGCAAACCATGGCTCATCCACCCACAGCACACTGTGGGGAAGAAAGAAAGTGAAAATGCATCTGAGAGAATGGGCGGGGAAGGGTTCGCTGTGTGTTCAGTGCGCTCCAGTGCAAGCCATCTACATAACGATACTTTTCCAAAGAAGGGTGAGTGGGCTAGAGAGGGGGCACAGTGGGTCATTGAAGGTATAGCAAGTCAGTGGCTGCCCAGCTCTTTCCTCTCCCTCTTCAGTGTTTTGTTGTGAGAAAGTTGACACATCTATGAAAGGAGAGAGAATGGAATCAGGAATCCCAGTGCCTACTGTCCAACTTCCCCAGTGGTCAACCCTTCCTGATCTTGTTTTGCCTCTTTGCTTCCTTGTCTCATTTCATTTGTCCTTTCTCCCTGGATGACCTGTAAATTGATAGTTAGATCTTAGACCCTTATTCTGCTCTATGGGTTATTAGAGCCCCAGAGTGCCTGTGCTTAAGGCATGTCCTTCAGTATTCAAAGACATCCTTAAATTGCCCTTTTGGAAGGTGGCTAGGAGGAGCTGATGAGACTGGGATTACAGGCAGAGACCAGTGGGGGATCCTGGTGGTAGGGCTGGTCTCTGCTTCCTGTGGGGTTGGAAGTGGCTGTTGATTCTTGGCCAGGGTGCCTAGAGCTCAGCTCCGGACATGGTGGACTGACAACTCCCTTCCCCTCCCCAGTACCCCGTGCGTCCAGCCTCGATGACCTATGATGACATTCCGCACCTCTCAGCCAAGATCAAGCCCAAGCAGCAGAAGGTAGGGCTGTGCTTTGATGGCAGTGGGGCATAGTGGGGACGAGGGTGGGAGCTGACACGGGCAAGGAGACAGGCCTGCGGTGACTGGAAGTCCAGAGAAGGGGCAGTTGGAGAACTAGGAGAATGTGCAACTCACAGGCCTTGAAAGCTGAGGGAGGAGAGAGTTTCCAGAAGGAGAGGGTGGGGAGCTCTTGGGAGGCCAGGGAGGAGCAAGGCTCACGATGAACTAGAAACTGGGCTCAGACGCAGGTTCTGGCTCCCAGAAGAAGGCAGGGGTGACCGTGGAACAGGGCTGACCTGAAGGGAATCTAATGCCCAGAAGGGACGGGATGATGGCAGCAGGAGAGCTGGAGACACGTGCCTGTCCGCAGAGCTGACTGCAGCTCAGCCCCCATGGAAGTACTGTTCTAGTGCTGCCAGTTCCCTTGGCTTCTTAAGAGAAGAAGTAAGTAAGGATTTTTGTGAGAAATCTCTTGATTTCCAAATGTTGGTGTCCAATTTGGATCTTTGATAGTAGAGTAGGGGATAAACAAGATTACGTGACCTTCCTCCTCCTCTCCTTCCCCACCATAAAGCACGCTGCCATTTTTGTTGTAATTTGGGTTTGTGTCATTCGGTGTAGACTGGTACTTCAAGGCCCTTGGGGAGGGACATGTGTCAGTCCCACTTCAGGACAGGGACTAGGGCATTGCAGGGGCGAGGGTGGAGCTGATGCAGGTGAGGAGACAGGCCTTCGGGGATTAGAAGCCCAGAGGGGGACAGTTGGAGAATTAGGAGAACCAGCAACTCACAGACCTTGAGTTGGCCATGGTGGGGTTGGGGGTGTCCTTGGGGAGCTGTGCCTTGGGGTGTTCATAGCTGGTGGCGGTGCTTGGTGCCTTCAGGTAGAACTTGAGATGGCCATCGACACCCTGAATCCCAACTATTGCCGCAGCAAAGGGGAGCAGATTGCACTGAATGTGGATGGGGCCTGTGCCGATGAGACCAGCACATACTCCTCGTGAGTTCCCCGGCCCCCAGCCCTCTACGTTTCCCCATGTTTTAGGAGCCTCCAATGGCCTTAAAGACTTTGATCCTTCCTGCCCCATTGCTGTGTGCTTTGGAGGGCTGGGCCTGGCTACAGACCCCTTCTGAGTTCACTCACCCCACCGGGGTCCTGGGCTGTGTGGAAGGCTGGTGCCTGGAGCTCCCACTTACCCCTCGTCTTGGCCCACAAACAAGGCCGTGGGTTTTCTCCTCCTGTGGCTCCTCTCCTGAGGCAGTACAGGCTGTTCTGTGGCTTTGGTCCCGGCTGTTGCATTTCAGAAGGTGTCTGGGGTGCAGTGGGCTGTGACTGCCAGGCTCTGGCTCTGGAGCTGCCTGCCCCCTGACATTGGTTCTCCCTGTACTCCCAGGAAGCTGATGGACAAGCAGACCTTTTGCTCTTCCCAGACCACCAGTAACACATCCCGGTATGCAGCTGCACTCTACAGGCAAGGTACCCGGGGCGGGGGACAGGAGGGTGGGGGCAGAGAGTGGTGTCCAGCTCCCACCTCCCTGGAAGCTGGACACCTGTGAGACCAGGCAGGCATGGAAATAAATTACAGATAGTCAGGGGACTGGAAATGGCCACCTTGGGGAACTTCTTCTGGCTAGAGACTGACTGACATGGTGAGGGTGGGGCTTCAAGGTCATTTTCCTTCTGGGGCACAGGTACACACACACAGCATAGCATAACTTTTGGGACAGAACTTTGTTTTTAAATACAAGGCTTATGACCCAGCAATTCCATTCCTTGGCAGCCGCTGCCCAAGAGAAATGAAAATATGTGTCCACACAAAACCTTGTACACAGATGTTCATAGCCGCATTATTCATGATAGTCAAAAAGTAGAAACAACTAAATGTTCATCAAGTGCTTTGTGGATAAACAAAATATCCATCTATGCAGTGGAATATTACTTGACCATATAAACGAATGGAGCACTGATGCATGCTACCACATGGAAGAGCCTTGAAAGCATGCTAACTAAAGCCACATGTTGTAAGAGTCTGTTCATAGCCATGTGCTTGCTGCATGCCATTTCAGTCAATGACACACCCCATATGATAGTGGTCCCACAAGATGACAATGAAGCTGAAAAATTCCTGTCACCTAATGATGTCTTGGTGATCTTGACTCTGAGTAGGACCTAGGCTAATGTGTACGTTTTGTCTTAGTTTTCCACAAAAAAGTTTAGAAAGTAAAAAACCAGGAAATTTTAAAAATTAAAAAAAGCTTATAGAGTAAGGATAATAAAGAAAGAAGATATTTGTATATGGTTATACATTGTGTTTGTTTTAAGCTAAGCTTTATTACAAGAGTCTAAAAGTTTATAAAATTAAAGCTTATAAAGTAAAATATTATAATAAAGTAAGATTAATTTGTTATTGAAGAAATAAAAGTATTTTTAATAAATTTAGTGTATCCTAAGTGTACAGTGTTTATAACGTCTATAGTAGTGTAATGTCTTAGATTTTCACATTAACTTGCCATTCACTGAATCGCCCAGAGAAACCTCCAGTCTTGCAAGCTGTTTATTATCATCTATGCAGTATTTTTACTGTATCTCTCTGTGTTGAGATACACAAATACTACTGTGTCACAGTTGCCTACAGTAATCAATAGAGCAACATGCTATGCAGGTTTGCAGCCTGGGAGCAACAGGCTGTACCATTCAGCCCAAGCATGCAGTAGGCTATACCATCCAGATCTGTAAACTCTGTGATGTTTGCACAAGGTCAGTATTGCCTATTGACACGTTTCTTGGAATATAGCCTGTCATTAAGTGATGCTGACCAGATATGAAATATCCAGAATAGGCATGACCATAGAGACAAAAAGTAGATTAGTAATTACCAGGAGCTTGGGGGAGAGTACAGTGGTTCATTTTGGGGTGATGAGAATGTTCTAAAGTTGATTGTAGTGCTGGTTGCACAGCTCTGTAAGAACATTAAAATATACTGAATTGTGTGCTTTAAGTGGGTGAATTGTATGGTTCGTGAGATATACCTAAATAAAACTAGTAAAGCCAGTTCGGTGGCTCATGCCTCTAATCCCAGCACTTTGAGAGGCAGAAGCGAGAGGATTGCCTGAGCCCAGGGGTTGGAGACCAGCCTGGGCAACCTGGCAAGACCTCATCTCTCCAGTAAATTAAAAATGTTAGCCAGGTGAGGTAGTGCTTGCCTGTAGTTCCAGCTACTAGTAAGACTGAGGTGGAAGGATCATCTGAGCCTGACTGGTTAAGGCTGTGGTAGCTGTGAACGTGCCACTGCACTTTAGCCAGGGCAAACAGAGTGAGACTCTGACTCAAAAAAAAAAAAAAAAAAGCTGGCGAAAGGTACAAGTTGCTTAAGTAAGTATTTAGAGTCTCTAAAGCAATAAATGAAACTAATTTTAAGCACTTAGGAAACAATAGAATGGAATCAAAAGTAGTATCAGATAACTCAACTCTTCTATTTTGAATCGATGTCTCAAGGATATAGTTCTTAAAACCACATCCCTTGCAGCCAGGACTATAGGAAAAGTCATAAGCCTCGTTAGAGGCTGCGTGGATACTTCACCTGTGCCAGCAGGGCCGCTTCCTTCAGCCACATTGGCACAAGCAGACTTCTTAGTGGGGTGGATGGGGTTTTGACAGATGTGGAGGATGAGGCAAGGAAACCCGGGGATGGGAGGCTGGGTGTGGTCTGGCACATGCCAGGAGGGGCAAGAGTAAGTTTTCTGGGGGCAGGACTACTTGCCTGGTGTGGCAGCGGGGGAGAGGGGAGCCTAGAGGAAGTGGCTTTGAGCAGAGGAGTCCAGGTTCAGGCTCTGAGCTGGGTTGTGTGCTTGCTGTGTCCAGCAGGGCCAGGTGGAGCAGGTAATGGCCCTCAGCCAGGTGGTCGCGAGACTCTAGGGTGGGGGGCTGGAGCAGCAGTAGGGGATGACTTGGCAGTGGGCCTAGGCCCTCAGGGAATTTGGTGACTCCCTTGAACCACGCTGGGTGGATCGCCCCAGTTTCTAGAGTCAGGTCCATTCCCTTCTTCCCCTCCAGGTGAGCTCCACCTGACACCTTTACATGGCATCCTGCAGCTCCGGCCCAGCTTTTCCTACCTGGATAAGGCAGATGCCAAGCACCGTGAGAGGGAGGCGGCCAACGAGGGTGAGCCCTGGATTCCTAGCCCTGCTGGCTGCGTCTTGGCAGGATGGCTTGGTCATGGGAGGAAGTATTGAAGGGATAGGATTATAAGATGCCAGTAGCACCTACCCCCATATTCGTGACAACTAAAATTATCTCCACACATTACCAGATGACTGGGGTGGGGAAGCAAAACTGTCCCTAGGTTGAGACCCATGAACTTATGCAGCTGTCTGTCTATAAGGAGACATCCCAGGCACCCCTGCCTGAGGCTTCCCTGGTGGGTGGGGTGCAGAGTGGGGGTTGGGGCTTCCCCAGAGGCTGTAAGCAATGGCTTTTTCTCTTGCAGCGGGGGACTCTTCTCAGGATGAAGCGGAAGAAGATGTTAAGCAGATCACGGTGAGCTCTGACCCCAGGAGGAGGGAGCAGCCTGGGCAGCAGCAGGACTGGCTCTGTAGCTCAGCTGTCTGGAGTCACAAGGGTTAGTGGGTCTATGCAGAGAGGAGTGGACCAGATACAGAGTTTCACCCTTTTGAGCCTTCTTGCTTGGCTGCCTGGAGGGAGCAGCCTGAGTTGCCCCAACTGTGCACAAGATAAAAGCTCTGACTGGAGTAATAGCTGAGCTCCTAGGACTCGACTGGAATCACTCAGGAGCCCTTGTGGACCCATAGTTCCTGCCGTGGAACTGTGTCTTGATGGAGTCAAAGTCCTGTGTTAGTTAATTGACTCTTTCCTTTCCATGTTACATGGATGAACACTTTTCATTTTGGTAGTTATTCCTGAATTTTAAAGATTATTGGGGCCGGGTGATGTGGCTCATGCCTGTAATCCCAGCACTTCAGGAGACTGAGGTGGGAGGATTGCTTGAGCCCAGGAATTCAAGACCAACCTAGGCAAAATAGTGAGACCCTGTCTCTATGTTAAAAAAAAAAAAAGTAAATGTTATTAGAAGAATATTAATCTTCCATTTATGGTTTATAAGGTTTTTCCTATTTAAGCATATTTAGGTTAAAATGAGTAGTATTTACAGAAAAATGCTGCACAAATGCTGATGCAGATGGTTCAAGAGTTTGGCTAAAGGGGTAGTGACTGGCGCATCCTCCAGAACCAGCAAATTCTGGCATAACTGACGTGGGGCCTCTCGGGCCATGGCGAGCCCGTCCTCCTCTCTCGGTAGCTTGTTGGGACCTTAGAAACTCCCTTCCCCTCTTGAGGCTCATGGCCCTCATAGAAAAGGATCCTTGGCCCCATGTGCTTTAAAGACCCTTCCGACTTTGGCACCGGGGATTCTATAATAATTCAGCCAACGCCTCCAGGCAGGACAGGCCAAAGCAAGAAGAAACCGTGCTGGCTTCTGCGGGGCAGCTCACAGGTCAGGAAAGGAAGAGGAAAACCTGAATAAAGGGTTCTCTGGTTTGCTGGTAGGGGCTGGGTCCCAGGCCTGAGGGCATGCATGGCTCTCCCAATCCCATCCCCAGGTGCGATTCTCCCGGCCGGAGTCAGAGCAGGCCCGCCAGCGCCGAGTACAGTCCTACGAGTTCCTGCAGAAGAAGCATGCCGAGGAACCCTGGGTCCACCTGCATTACTATGGCCTGAGGGTGAGCTGGGGCCCTGTAGGGTCCTAGAGGAAAAGCCCCAGTGCCCAGAAGTGTGTGTCATGGTGTGGCTTCTGTATCACCTTGAATTTCTTCCAAATTCTGTTGTTGCCGCTCAGTAATAGCACAGAAAGGATTAGCACCTGTGGGCAGTCTGTCCTTCACTCCAGCCAGGCCACTTAGTGTGTTCTCCAAGGGAGCAAGAGAGAGATGCGAGTCCACTGCCAGACACTTTATCTGGTGGTGCACTGCTGAATTGGCCATCTGTCATGTGCCCCTAAGTTCACAGTGTGCCTGCCAGGGGGACTTTTACTCTACTTGGTTTACATCTGGTGCACTGACTTTGGAACCTAATCTTGAAACCGTGTATTGAGTGAGAAAAACAATTGAATATTAAATCCCAAAGATGGCATAGACTAGGGCTTCCCATTGTTTTTTGGAGGGAGGAGCAGCTCCTGATTTCTCTGGAAACTTCCTGGAAGAGATTTATGTTGACAGAGTCTTAGACTCAGGGACAGACTTCTGGACACTGTTATTTCCTGCTGTGTGACCTTGGGCAAGTTACCTAACCTCTCTGAGCCTGTTTCCTTATCTATAAAATGGAAAGAGTAATAATAGTACCTGCCTTACAGAGTTATTCTGAGGATGAGTTAGTGTGTATACATACATAGCCATTGGCATAGAGTCTGGCACATCCTAGGTGCTCGATGAAAAAACACCATTATTTTAATCACTGCTGCTAGTGTCATGCGTTACAGGGTGCTGGGGCTGGGCAGGTCCCAAAGCCAGGAAGGTAGGTGTTTGAGGCCACCTCAGAGGCCTTGAGTGCTGTGCTCAGGAGGTTGGGCCTGTCCTGTGGCTGGAGAGGGGCGGAGTTGCTTTGGGCCTGGCTGGGGGCCACAGCATCAACTGAGCCTCCTCCCACACTTTCCCGTTCCCAACAGGACAGCCGCTCTGAGCATGAGCGCCAGTACCTGCTGTGTCCAGGCTCGAGTGGGGTGGAGAACACAGAGCTCGTCAAGTCTCCCAGGTGAGCTTGGCTGGGACTGTGGCCTCTTTTTGAGTATGGGGGAGGGCGAGAGGGGCCCAGGAGGGTGGGCCTGGCAAGAGATGACCCCCTTTTCTGCAGGATCTCATCCTGCGAGCTCAGGACTGCGGAGGGTGGGATGGGCCTCTGTCTGCGCCCCCTCCCCAGACCCTTGTCTGGACTGCTAGCAAGGGAGCTTCTGCCTGGATACCATCCTCCGGCCTCTGACCCCTGCCCTCTCCTTGCAGTGAGTACCTCATGATGCTGATGCCACCCAGCCAGGAGGAGGAGAAGTGAGTAGAGGCAGGCTGGATGCCCTCTCCCTCCCTGGGCACCCCGTCCCTCCCTGGGTGCCCTCTCCCTCCCTGGACGCCCTCTCCCTCCCTGGGCCGAACTCCTCTAACCCATCCCCTTCACTTTCAATAGAGACAAACCTGTGGCTCCCAGCAACGTCCTGTCCATGGCTCAGCTGCGCACCCTGCCCCTGGCGGATCAGATCAAGATCCTGATGAAGAATGGTGGGTGGCCACCTCTTGCCCTCCCAGGGACCCCAGCCCTGCTGGCTTCTGGGGAAGTGGGGTCTGTGTGTGACAGTCTGATGGCGAAGGGACAAGGCCAAGGCCCCTGCTGCCCAGATCCTATCCAGCTTTGTAGCTCTGTGCTTCTCTGGACAGAGAATGCAGGACAGTAGTGTGGGGGCTCCCACGGACAGCTTGGGGTTCCCATGCCGTCCTCATCACTCCCACTCGCCTGCTGTGAGCTTAGGCAGGTCACTAACCTTCCTGAGCCTTGGTTTATCTATAAAAACAAACCACATTTTCGGGGCGGGGGCGGTGTGAGGATCCAGAGAAGAGGCTTCTAAAGGGCTTGGTGTACAGAGTGTTGCATGTGAATGTGAACTAGGGTCTTTTTTTTTTTTTTTTTAAAGAGACAGGGCTGGGGGCAGGGGATCTCACTATGTCGCTCAGGCTGAACTTGAATTCTTGGCTTCAAGCGATTCTCCCACCTCAGCCTCCCAACTAGCTGGGATTGTAGGTGGGAGCCATATGCGTCACTGAACTAGGGTCATTTTAATAATAAAGACCTTTCATGTGTGCCATTTCCTGGTGCCCTTGCCAGGCTCCACACAGTAGAGATTGATCTCCTTTTCTCAAAGGACTCTGAGGGCCAGAAACTTTGGAGGCCTGTGAAATAGCAGACCTGAGCATTGAATTCAGAGCAAAGGCCCAAGCCCTGGTCTCCTGTGAGATGCCCCTGTGAGGTCTTCAGTTTCTGGGTAGAGGTGGAGAGCTCCCTGCTGAGCCTGGGCCTCTCAGGCTGCTGGTCTTCCTACAGAGGACTTTGGACCTCCTCCTGGCCCTGCCCAGCGCCCCTTTGAGAGGAGTCTGTGATGGTTGGGGTTCAGCAGAGCACGATGACTGAGGACACTGAGGGCCTGGGCCCCTTCCCTTGTCTAACGTGTCCTGCGTCCTCCTCAGTGAAGGTCATGCCTTTTGCCAATTTGATGAGCCTCCTTGGCCCGTCCATTGACTCAGTGGCTGTTCTGCGCGGCATCCAGAAGGTGGCGATGCTAGTCCAAGGAAACTGGGTGGTGAAGAGGTAAGTGCTTCTCTAGAACCTTAATGGGAACACTCGGTCTGTTCAAGTGTAATGTAATCACTGACATCTGGGGTTTAAACCTACTGTAGTGCTTTTTATTTGCCTGCCTACATCGCACTTAAAAAATTTTTAAATTGATGCTTAATAATTGTGCATATTTATGGAGACAGTGTGATATCTCATGTATACGTGTATGCAGTGTGGAATGGTCAAATGGGGTAATTAGCATAACCATCACCTCAAACATTTATCATTTCTTTGTGTTGGGAACGTTCAAAATCTGCTCTTCTAGCTGTTTGGACATATATAATACATCATTACTATAGCCACCTTATAGCAGTGTTTGTCCTGCCTATATCATATTTAATATTCATTCTTACTTTCTATGGATTCTTTTTTATGTTTCTACTTTTTCTGGCTAACTTGGGGCTAACTTGGAATTTACTTTCTTTGGCTCATTCACTGGTTACCCTCTGGTTTTCAGTTTGCATCCATGATTTGTCACAGTTTAATTAATTCATTAATTTTTTTTTAGTTGAGTCTCACTCTGTCACTCAGGTTGGAGTACAGTGGCACAATCGGGGCTCATTACAGCTTCAAACTCCTGGGTTTAGGCGATCATTCTGCCTTAGCTTCCTGAGTAGCTGGGACTAAAGGCACACAACATTACCCTAGCTAATTCTTTTGTTTTTGATTTAAAACATTTTTTTCAATAGCTTTATGGGGTACAAATAACTTTTGGTTACATGGTTGATATGTATAGTGGCAAAGAAGTCTGGGCTTTAAGTGTGCCCATTGTACCCATAGGCAATTTTTCATCCCTCCACCCCTTGCCTCTACCTTCTGAGTTCCAGTGTCCATTATATCATTCTCTATGTCTTTGTAGATCCTTAGTTTAGCTCCCACTTAAAAGCGAGAACATGCAGTGAATTTTTTTACCTTTTGTAGAGATGAGGTCTCACTATGTTGTCCAGGCTAGTCTCAAACTCCTGGGCTCAAGCAATCCTCAGCCTTCCAAAGTGCTGGGATTACAGGCATGAGCCACCATGCCTGATCCTCTATTTTAAACCCCGTAAGACATTGCTGTATCCAGTCAATCAGTATTCTTCAGATCTACTTACGTGTTTACCTTTTAGATGTACCTTTCATTCCTTTCTGCATCTCTGATTTTCTACTTGGGATAATTACCTTCTGCCTAAAGAGTACTATAGACTTTTCTTTAATGCAAGTCTCCTGGTGATGAATTTCCTTGTTTTTTGTTTATCTGGAAATATCTATTTCGTTTGTGTTATTTTATTTTCATTTTTTTTGAGCTGGAGTCTTACTCTGTTGCCCAGGCTGGAATGCAGTAGATGCTCATGGCCACACCAGCATCGACCTGCTGGGCTCAGGCGATCCTTCTGTCTCAGCCTTCCAAGTAGCCAGAATCACAGGCGCGTGCTACCACACCCAGCTAATTTTTAATTTATTGTAGAGATGAGTCTCACCAAGTTGCCTGGGCTGGTCTCAAACCCATGGGCTCAGGCAGTCCACTCGCCTTGGCCTCCCAAGGTGCTGGGATTACAGGCTGAGCCACCGAACCCAGCTGTCACTTGTGTTATTGAAGGATATTTTTTTTACCAAGGGCAAAATTCTAGGTTGGTTATTTTCCTTTCTGCATATTGATATGATCTTATTGTCTTGTGACTTCATTGTTTCTGTTGACAGTTCAATTCTTATACCTCTGAAGTAATCTACCTTTAATTCCCTCTGGCTTTTCTTAAGAGTTTCTCTTTGTCTTGGCTTTGAATAGTTTCAGAAGATGTGTCTAAATGTGAATTTCTTTTTACATATTCTGCTGGGATTCACAGGTCTTGAATATGTAGCTTGATGCCTTTCAGTAGTTTCTCTTCTGTGATTCCTCCAGTAGACGGGCCGTTTCAAGGAAGCAGGGACTATTTGGTTTAACACCAAATGCCCAGCACACAGTAGACCCTTGGTATAAACAGGGTGGCTACGTTTTATGCATACTTGAATTAGATTAATTTTATTTTTGTTTTGGAGTCAGAGTCTCACTGTTGCTCAGTGGCACAATCACAGCCACAACAACGGCAACCTGCTGGGCTCAGGTGATCCTCTGCCTCAGCCTTCCGAGTAGCTGGAACTACAAGCACGTGCCACCACACCTGGCTAATTTTTTTTATTTATTGTAGAGACGAGGCTTCGCCAAGTTTCCCGCACTGGTCTTGAACTGCTGGACTTAGGCAATCCTCTCACCTCTGCTTCTGCCTCCCAAAGTGCTAGGATTACAGGTGTAAGCCACTGTGCCTGGCTCTATGTTAATTTTAAATGGTGTAAAATAAAATATTAATTAAAAATTCATTTTATAAATGGTATAGTGTAAGGTGAACAATCTGACAAAATGTGAAATGCCCCAGAGTCTTTTTTTTTTTTTTTGAGTTGGAGTCTCACTCTGTCGCCCATACTGGAGTGCAGTGGCCGCTCCCAGCCACCGCAGCCTCAACCTGCTGGGCTCCAGTGATCCTTCCACCTCAGCCTTCCAAGTAACCGGAATTACAGGCATGCGCTACCATGCCCGGCTGATTTTTTGATTTGTAGAGATGAGGTCTCGCTGCCCAGGCGGGTCTCGAACCCGCGGGCTCAGGAAATCCACTCACCTCAGCCTCCCAAAGGCGCGGGATTACAGGCTGAGCCACTGAGCCCGGCTTTTTTTTTTTAATGTAGTTCATTGCCAACAGCTTATCATTTCACAGTTGGTTGGACAAATAAATTGTAAGGTTACTGTCACCGCCACATGGTGGCGCCCTTTTACTGGTAAACATAAAATGGTGCCTTACATACTTTGTCATACCCTACGGTTGTGGTCCCGTGTTAACGTTTTCATTTCCTTTGCAGTGACACATTACTTGTTAAATAGGTTCACCAGTGTATATTTATGCCACAGATGAACAAAAGCCAAGAGGGTCCCGTCACATACCTGAGGACCCTGGCCCAGAGAGGCAAGGGACTTGGCCACACAGCTGGGGTTAGACCCAGGCTTCATGCCTCATCCCTGGGCTCTTTGCCCAGCACCACATGTGTCCCTTGGAGATGCTGCCCCTTTTAGTTATGTTCTGCTGTAGGGACTCCTGGACCTTAGGTGTTCTGCCTGCTCCAGTGTTTCCACGAATCCTGCTGCCCACACTACTGTACCAGCAGCCTTGAGTGATGGTCCCTCCATGCCCTGTCCCTTGTGTCCCTATGAGGAGATAACACAAAATGCATGTCCTTATTCCTTAATGTCTCAATTGTTTGTTCTGTGCCATGCACTATGCTGTGATTCAGACACTGTCCCTGTCCTCAAGCAACATGGAGGGTGGGGCCATTACAACTGAGCCCTCTCAATGCGGATCATGGCATGGATCATGGGTTAGTACACAGTGATGGACAACATGGCAGAGTCCCTGTCTCCACAGAACTTGACCAACTGAGCAGGGGAGAGGGGGGCCACCCAGCAGAGAGAGCCAGCAGTAAGAGCAGGCTCCGCAGGCCAGGCTTGTCTGGGCTGGTACTTGGTGCTGCCAGGCTGCAGGGCCTGTGGCTGGTGTCAGATCAGCGTTACCCTGTGGAGACTCTCAGATGCCTCGGTGCCCTGTTCATTGCCCCAGACCTTTACCCTACAGTTTTTGTAGCCTTGAGTGCTGATCCACCAGGGCCTGTGCACAACCCAGTGCCAGCCTGACCCCAGCCTTCCAGCCTCTGTCCTCAGCTCGCAACTCACACACCCTCCCTTGCCTTTCAGCAGGTGGTGAAGGCCTTGCTCGTTGCTTGATCAGCGGGTCCTCTCTGTGTCACACACACTTCACAGAGGAACCAGTTGTCTTCCAAAGAGTCCTGGAAGGTCCTCCTTGAGGTCCTGGGCTGGGTCCTCGCTTGTGTGTCTCTGAGCCCTCCCTGAACATGGCTCGGGGCTGGGCCCAGATGTGGGCTGAGAGGGTGGAGGAAGAACTCTTAGGGGCTATGTGTGTGTGGGAGGGTGTTGCTTCTTTCCCACATATGTGGTCCTAGAGACAGGCTTCTGGGGGAAATTGTTGGCTCAGCCCTGTGCTTGGTCCACGTGGGAAAGGAGCATAGGCTGGAGGGGAGGTGGCGGAGGGGGCGAAGGACAGGGACTGACCTGCCACCCTCACCTTCATTGGCAGTGACATCCTATACCCCAAGGATTCGTCCAGCCCTCACAGCGGCGTGCCTGCCGAGGTGCTCTGCAGGGGCCGAGACTTTGTTGTAAGTACCCAGGACTCCGGCCTCCCTGGGGCGTGGGAGGGGGTGGGGGATAGTGCAGGGTTTCTGAGAGGACCTAGGCCTGCAGCAGGCAGAGACATTCCAGGCTGAGGGCAGGTGTGTGTGAGGAGGCTGCCCTGCGGGGGCCCTGGACTCTGCCTTTTTCTTCCTTCCTCTTGGAACCTGCGAATCTCAGGCTCATAGAACCTTTGAATTCCTCTGGCCTGAGTGGTGTGTGAAAAATACTGCTTTGGTTGTCAGTTTTTATACATCGGAGTCTTGATTCAGACCAGGTTTCTAGCTGTCATGGGTAATGGGACTGTCTGGCACCGCTGGGACCACATCCTCGCACGGCATCTACCTTGGGTGGGGCTGACGGTCCCCAGTTTGCCACAGTCCTCATGCGTGTTCACTGGGTTTGCAGCTCACTCCTTAGCCAGCACACCCCCCTTCCCATCGCCCTGTCCCAGCCTTCCCGACCCATGTCCAGAATCTGAATCCTCCTTGAGGCATCCCTCCCAAACCTCTGCACCAGGCTGCACGTTGGCTGAAATGTGCCTTCTGGGAGCTGTCCATGTGGCCCTTGGTGTGTTCGTAAGCAGGCCTAGGCCCACAGGATAACCCTTAAATTTGAAAAGTGTGTCTGAGTTTGCGCTTTTTCTCATGGGGCGCTTGGTGTTCAGGTGTCTGAGGGGTGTACTTTTGTCTGAGAGTCAGCGTGCCGTGATGGCCGCTCCCAGGCTCGCCCACCCAAGCAAAATGTTGTTGCCCTCAGCTGCCCCTGCCGGCTTCTCTGGTTGTGCAGATGCTGCCAGAACTGGGACCTGGGAGGGCATTGAAGTCTAACCTGAGTTATCATAGGTGACAAGCAGTTCTTTTCCCATGTGCGTCTTAGACATCTGCCCTCATCTCCTCCAGGGGCCCCATGAAGCAAGCGATTTAGCGGGCACAAGAGCTGTGAGGTAGAGTGAGGGCTGCAGGGTACAGTGAGCTTCTAGAAGGAAGGGCAGTCTTGTTCCAGCTGTTAGCAGCCACCACTGTGAAGTGCTGCCCCAGCAGAGTGCCTGTGGGAACCCCTCCCAGCACCATATCCCTGGAGCCTCCCACTGGGGGGTGTTGGGGTGCAGTGAGGTGAGGTGGGCAGAGTGTTGCCCGCCCTGGGAGTGTGTTGGTCTAAGCAGGGTGGGGTGGCCCCGCTGGAGAGCACCATGGAGGGCCTTTACAGAGGAGAAAAGGAGGGGAGGTTCAGAGTTGGAGTGACTGTCTATGGCCACACAACTGGCAAGAGTCAGGGCCAGGAGCCAAGCCAGGTCTGTGACGCCAAGGTTCTCAGGACCCCTGGGCAGGGACAGTCTTGGGAGCAGTACTGCGCTGCCTCCTGGAACGAGTTTCTTCTTCTCCTCAGATGTGGAAGTTCACGCAGAGCCGCTGGGTGGTAAGGAAAGAGGTGGCAACGGTGACCAAAGTGAGTGGCGTCTTTGTGGTCTGAGGCCCAGGCTGCTAGCGGAGGGGACCGTGCCAGCCGTGTCTCACCTGGGGCCCTTCTCGTTCCCCTTCCCAGCTCTGTGCTGAGGACGTGAAGGACTTCCTGGAGCACATGGCTGTTGTGAGGATCAACAAAGGCTGGGAGTTCCTCTTGCCTTACGATGGGGAGTTCATCAAGAAGCATCCGGATGTGGTCCAGCGACAGCACATGCTGTGGACAGGCATCCAGGCCAAGTAGGAGCCTGCTGGGCTGGACAAGGGGCAGCTATGTGGTCCCCGGCAATCCCGCCTCCTGGGGGGAGCACCATCAGGCTGGATCTGGACAGCAAAGGGAAGTGGGAATCCCTGTGCAACCCACTCCTCCACACAGGTGGACATTGCTGGCTGATCCCATAGTCCTTCCAGCATAGGAAGGGCACAGCCACTCCTCACTCATTGAGGCTGACGCACTCTGAGGGTTGGGGAGGAGAGCCCCTGAGGTGAGGGACAGGAAAGCCCTCAGGAGGTGGGCTGACAGGAGACTGGCTAAGGGAAGGGTGTGGACATGGGGCCTGTGTGCTGCCGGGAGGGACTTATGGGGGAAAGGGACCCTGTGGGACTGGCCGAGCTCTAGGCCTGTGCTGTCTACAGTGACCAGCATGTCCTGGGACTTACGGAGGTGTTTCTATTGTGAGGCAGGTGGTAGGGGACATGGTTTAAAATTAAAAGGGTTTACTCTCTTTTCAGATTAGAAAAAGTCTACAATCTTGTAAAGGAAACCATGCCAAAGAAGCCAGATGGACAATCAGGTGTGTGGGGCTTTGGGCTGGGCAGACCCCTACTTGGACACTCTGGCTTCTAAAGGGTTACTCTAAAGAGCTTGTTGGGACTCAGGCCCAGAGAGGGACATATGGCTGTCATTGTTGCCACCTTTTCTGTGCCTTCCTCCCTGCCACCCGATCGGCTGCAGACCTCAGCCGATCACTAGTCCAGCATCAAGGTCTCAGCCTCAGGGACCCAGGGCCACATCTGGATTCCAGGCCTCTGAGACCGACTCAGCCCTGTTGGGTCAACAGAAGGTGGGGGATAGGAGGAGCTGCTGGCAAGCACTCCGCAGTAACCCATCCTCTCTTGACTCTTGGAACTTGCTGTTCCAAGAGTGTCAGAGGATTGTCAGAGGATTTGACTTTTTCCCAGTCCTTGTTTTTTCCTCCTGATTGGGGTAGCTACATTCCCTGAGTAAGGCAGGGGTGAAACACAGCACTGGGTCCCTGCTTCAGGCCCTGCTGTCCCCTGCTGGGCCTTTGTTTGCAGGATCCTTGTCTGCAGGGTTCCTGCACCCTCTTCACAATGCTCCCTCCCTCCCCACAGGGCCTGCTGGGCTGGTCTCTGGAGACCAGCGGGTCCAAGTAGCCAAAACCAAGGCTCAGCAGAACCACGCACTGCTGGAGCGGGAGCTGCAGCGGCGAAAGGAGCAGGCACGGTCGTCCACGGTCCTGCCTGGTGTGCGGATTAAGGAGGAGCCCATGAGTGAGGAGGGAGAGGACGAAGAAGAACTGGAAGCAGAGGAAGAGGAGCCCATGGACACTTCAGCCAGCGGTGGCCTCAACAATAGGCTGGCCAATGGGCTGCCTGCTGGGCGGGTGGCAGGTGGGGACAGTTTCAACGGGCACCCGCTCCTGGGCTGTGCCAGTGCCCCTGTGGCCCGGGAACTAAGGGCCTTTGTGGAGGCCACCTTTCAGAGACAGTTTGTGCTCACACTGAGCGAACTCAAGCGCCTCTTCAACCTGCACTTGGCCAGCCTGCCCCCTGGCCACACACTCTTCAGCGGCATCTCAGACCGCATGCTGCAGGACACGGTGCTGGCTGCCGGTTGCAAGCAGATACTGGTGCCTGTAAGTAGATCCTGTGCCTGCTGGGACAGTGATCAAGACGAGGCCACTTACTGCCCCTCCGAAGGGTCCTAGGCAGGCAGCACCCTCCCTGGCAGGAAGTAGGAGAAGGCTACTCGCCTCGAGAGGGGCCTGAGCCCTGTCTGCCCTGGGGAAGTTGCCTGTTTGGAGGCCGCTTAGGGCATGGGGACACAGAAGGCCAGCCTTGGCATGAATCTTGGCTTTTGTGTGGTGGCTGGGGCGGGTCAGGCTCTGAGCTTCTGCCTTCATCTGAAGTGGGGTCATATTGGGCTTTGTGCTAGAGGGCTCTGGCAAGGGCTAAACAAGGTGTCTGAAGGCCCTAACCCATTGCCTGGGGTGGAGCAGGGCCTGGGAAATACAGGTGCCCTGCCCGGTTTCCAATCCCCTGGCCCTGATGGCACCTCACTGTTTCCTATCAGCTTTGCCATTGCTTGGAATGATCTCACTTCTAATATCATTTGATCATCTTTGCAGTCTGCAGATGAAACTGAGTTTCCAAGAAGTGAAATGAGCTTGTTTAAAGGTCACATGCCCAGGAAATGGTAGAGCTGGAAATTGAACCTCAGCATGGTGGCTGCAAGTCTTGAGTTCTTTCTGCTTCAACTACGATGAGCTGAGTGCTTCCCCAGAGCCAGCGTCAGTGCTCCCATCATGACGGGCCTGGGTCCTGGCGAGCCTTCTTGACTGTCAGAGGCTAGCTGACCTGCACAGCTCTGTGGCCCTAGCATTTCTAGCACCAGACCTGGAGGGGGGGTGTAGGAAACCCCTATACCCTGGGCTTCTTTTCTGTCACTGGGAGCAAGCCTGACAGGAAGGAGCACAGTTTCCCTTTGCTGAGGATGAAGAATGCCAGGCTGCAGCCTGAAGGCGGCCATTCTGTTTGTTCTTTCCTCTCAGACCTGGCAGCAAAGTGGGGTGAGATGGGCTGTGGCTGTCTGTTAACAAGGGAGTGTTGACATTTTCATTGCCAAGGTCAGAAGCACCTGCAGCCTTGGGTGATGTTCTGAGGCCAGTGCCCATCCCTATATACGTGAGCAACAGAAACTAGGACAAGAGGCCCTGTGGATCCCAGGCTGTCTCAGGGGATTGGCCTTGCTGGCAGGGAGCCCCTTGGTGAGGTCTCCTACAGAAGGTACTGGGGCTTGGGGCTCCTGCCCACCTAGCAGATGGGTTCAGTTCTCTGCAAGCTTACCTTTCTTTGTGAGCTGGGCCAGGCAAGGGAGGGCCGCTGGAGTAGACAGAGGTGAGGGATATGATGTGGCCACTCTCAGACACCCCTGCCCTACCCCCAGGACCTTCTCTTGCTGTGCTGCTTCTTCATGGTAGGGCTGGCATCTACAGGAGACTCCACGGTCCTGTCTGCAATCCTGACATGAGGACTCTATCCTGTCTGAGATGTTAGAGACCTCATATCTGTCCAGCCTCCTCTTGTTGTTTACATGAGGGGGCTGAGGCCTAGGAAGAGCAAGTAGATTCACAAGTTTAACTGCTGGTTCTGCTACATATTAGCTGCGTGCCCATGGACAGTGAGTAAATTTCCCTGAGCCTACTTTTGCTCATGGAGAGTGGGGGATAGTAACACCTCACAACCTCCCCAGTTTCTTTTCTTTTTCTTTGTTTTTTTAATTGGAGTCTCACTCCATCACCCAGGCTGGAGTGCAGTGGCACGCTCACAGCCGCCCCAGCATCGACCAGCTGGGCTCCGGCGATCCTTCCGCCTCAGCCTTCTAAAGTAGCCAGAGCTACAGGCATGTGCCACCATACCCAGCTAATTTTTAAAAAAAATTTATTGCAGTGATGAGGTCTTGCCAAGTTGCCCAGGCTGGTCTCAAATCTGTGGGCTCAGGCAGTCCTCTCACCTCAGTCTCCCAAAGTGCTGGGATTACAGGGTTGAGCCACTGCTCCCGGCCCCCGGTTTCTAATGACCAAATGAGAATGTATTAAAGCCCTGCATAGGGCTTACATGGCAATAACCATGATTGTTACTTATGTGTGGAGCCAGGACTAGAACCCACTGTACCAAGTGCCTCTTTCTTACCCTCCTCTCCGTATACCTGGGCCTGTGTCACCCTTTTCCTGGTTCTCCTAGGGACCAAGTGGCATGGATTACTTGGGAGTCAAGCAATGCCTCCAACCCACACTGACGCAGTCCTTGTAGGTAGCAGTTGAAAGGAATCCCCAGGAGTTATGGGAAAAGGGGTGCTTCTCAGGACACATGGGGGTTGGCATCTTAGGGTAGGAGGACATGGGATGTTGAGGCAGAGTCAAGTTCATGCCAGGATAATGAGAAGAGCAGAAGAACTGACTCCCTACAATAAGGGGGGGCATCTGTGATCTTCACACTGGGCTTTCACTGGGAAGGTCATGCCTTTCTCACTGGAGCCCCATGAGGCTCTGGGGGATGTTGGCTCCTCCCCGTGGTGGGGTGAGGAAGCAGACCCAGGTTTTGAGGCTGTCCAAGGCCCTCACGGCTAGCGGTTGCAGGAGTTGGGATTGGAACCCACATCCCTAGAACTGGGCAGTGCACTGGGGAGGGGTGAGGCAGGCAGGTGGCTCCATGTGGTGAAGATAGACCAACTCATGCCCGGGCCTTGGTCAGTTTCCCCCACAGACTGCTGCTTCCCCGGATGAGCAGAAGGTGTTCGCCCTCTGGGAGTCTGGAGACATGAGTGATCAGGTGAGATGATCTTTGTTGCCGTCTTCCCCAGAGCAGGGGGGTTTCCTGGAGGGTTGAGGCTTTTGGGGAGATGTGTACCCAGAGTGCAGTCATGTCTATTTCAGATATTCTAGCTGTTCCTGATTTCAAATATTCTGTTCCATGTCTCCATATGCTGACAAAATAAGCTGAGTGCACCAGTAGTCTGAACCTAAACCAGGGTTCCCAAAGCCAGTCTATGGACTGGCTCCATCAGAATCATGTTTTTGAAAAATAGCTAGATTCCCAGGATCCATCCCAGAGATTTGGTTCTGTTCAGTAGGGATGTGGTACTGGCCTATGTATTTCTGCAAAACTTCCCAGGTGATTCTGAGGCCAGCTAGGCTTGCATACCCTGAAATACATTGCTCAGGTAGCTCTGACAGCAGGAATCAAAAGAATTTCTTACCAGATCTCAGGTCCTGGATTTTTTAAGCTTTAGTTTTTAAGAGAAATTGGTCATCTTGCCTCTAGTCTCATGCCCTGGCAGGGCGGGTTATAGTGAACAGAAATGTGAATTAAACTAGCAGCCCCTCTGTGTGTGTGTAGTGCAGAGTCTGAGCTCCAGAGGCTTTCCTGAATTCATGAATCTGCCTAAGCTTTAAAGGTTAATATTGGCTTGTTGGAGCACCAGTCGGTCTGTCCTCTAGGTCTGCTCCCAAGGTATGATGAGAAGGGAGTGAGCAAATGCCCTCAGTGAGTTCTCTGTCTCTTACCTCTTAGAGGGAGCTGAATGGTGAGCTGAGATTAGTAAGGAATGGGACCTTCTGACCTGAGCAAGTCTGCTTTGGGCCAGAAGAGGGCATCTGGGCTTCCTGCTCCTGAAGTACTATAGTAACAAGGGAAAAAAAAATGTAGTAAGTGCGTGTTTTTAAAAAGTAAGTAAGGCCAGGTGTGGTGGCTCATGCCTATAATCCCAGCACTTTGGGAGGCTGAGGTGAGAGGATTAGCAGCGGCATGTGCTTAGTGGCAGTTACTTAGAAGGCTGAGGCGGAAGGATCACCTGAGTCCAGCCGTTCGAGGCTGCCATGGCCCTGAGTGTGGTGACAGAGCGAGACTCCAACTCAAAAAAAAAAAAAAAAATTAAATAAGGCTAAAAGCTATACTGGAAACTCTTGCCCTGCCTGGTCTGACTTCCACTGCTCAGAGGCAATTACTTTTTAACTACCAGGAAGGGTTTCTGCTATTAAAAAAAAATACAAAATGTGCTAATGTTGCTGTGGGCATTATCAATGGGCTTTCCTTTGTGGTAGATGAGGATTTGGCTCTCAACTGTGTTGGAAGAATGTAGAGAGGTGTAAATAGATGTGATTGTTAATCAGTTTTTACTGTCTATAGCATGAAAATTGAATGAACTGAAAATGTGTTCATCATAGGGCCAAACATTAGTAGTATGCTATATTTCCTTTTTAAACTACTTCCTGTTTCCATTTGAATAATTTTCTGATCACATGCATACCAACAGTGATAGATCTTTCTTGAGTCTGAATCCCGAGAAGTCTCTCCCTCTGCCTCCTGCTTCTCCAGTGTGCCTGGTTCTTCCCCATGTTTGTTGCTGGCTTCTAGACTCTTGGCTTATTTCATGCTTTATTTTAGCTTGTAAGAGGACAGAGGAGTTGTCTGCATTCTTTTATATCTTAAAGTGGCTTTCTTTGGTCTCATGTCTTATTGTTTGGGACTAGAAGTTTTAAGGGGCAAATCATTTCCCCCTCTGAATTTAAAATATTTTAAAAATTGTTTTAAAAGCTTTTGGAGTTGTTGAGGCACAGTGACATTCCCCTCCTTGGTCTTTTAAATTTGACCCATATCCTTCCTTTCCTTTATCCCAAACTGAAGAGTTTTTTATTATTCTGTATATTAGTGCAGTTTCAGATGTGCCATAGGGTAGGTCATTATTGTATTAGACAATTGGGTTTTTCTTAGGAATCCTGTGAGCTAATAATTCCTTACCTTTTTTCTGTTCTTTCAGAACACATATGTCAGATATTGGACATATTGGATTCAATCTTTCCTAACTTTTATTTTGGGGCATAGTGTACTTCACAGCATCCTGCTTCGTGGATGCAGTGGCACGTTTCTCAAGACTTGAAACTGGTTTTGACAACACCCTCTTCTCCTTTTCCTGCTGTTTAGATTGTGGCCTACCCTGCCTGCTAAACCAGTTCTTGCTCCTGTGTTTTACCATGCACAAGTGTGTTTTAAGCCATTCATCCTCTGATGTCTTCACCAGCTCTCTTGTTCTGTGAGCCTGTCCCTCTATCCCTGTGCCTCATCTTAGTGGGTTTCAAGACAAATCGACAAATTGGCTGAACTTGCTCACCTTTAACTGGAAGTGCTGGGCGAAGACTGCTCTGTGGGGTTAGGGCCATGGCTTGGAGTGTCTCGTTTGGGGATGTTTCTTTTGGGGGTTACTGTTTCCCATAATAACATGTTTTTGCTACTAAAGCATCGACAGGTTTTGCTTGAAATTTTTTCCAAAAATTACCGGGTACGTCGAAACATGATCCAGTCTCGGTTGACTCAAGAGTGTGGAGAAGATCTAAGTAAACAGGAGGTGGATAAAGTGCTAAAGGTACATCTCTTTTGTGCGTAACAACATACAAAGGCTCTCGGCATCTGCTCTGACTGCTGGTTTAAGAACAAGGGTGCCCACGACAGGCTCTTTACTTTGTCTTAGAAGGCAGCTGTGAGGAAAGGACTCTCGCCTGGTGCCCCTCCTCCCGCTGTGTGTATATGTTAAACCAGGCTGCCTTGGGACTCTCTCTAGTCCTGTCTTCAGCAACTGGTCATGATGGAATTGGGGCTGGGGCATGTGCAAGAGGACTGACTTCTTCAAACAAGATAGTCATCATGTTCCTCTTCTAAAGGGACAGGATCTGGATTAGAATCCTGTTTCCACTCCCCTTTGAATTTTGGACTGCTCTTCTGATGGTTGCCATAGCCACATACAAACACTTGTACAACTTAAGTTTAAAACTTAGAATTTAAACTTGGTTTAAAAAGGGATCCCAGCCATTGCTTTGCTAAGCTCACCATGTTTCCTAGCTTTGGCCCCCTCCTACCTTAGGGAGGTGAATCAATCTCTCTCTCTCGTTCACTTTCTAAATAAACTATATTTTCCAATCTTAAAAAAAAAGGAATATCATTTGTCTAATATATGAGAGTACTTAAGTGTATTTCCTATAATGCTTTTCTGAACTGACTGTACAAAACAATACATACATATTTACAGAAACAGATACAGAAAGCTGATGACAATTTCTTTTTTTTTTTTTTTTGAGTTGGAGTCTCACTCGGTCGCCCAGACTGGAGTGCAGTGGCCGCTCCCGGCCACCGCAGCCTCGACCTGCTGGGCTCCGGCGATCCTTCCGCCTCAGCCTTCCTAGTAGCCGGAATTACAGGCATGCACTACCACACCCGGCTGATTTTTTGATTTATTGTAGAGATGAGGTCTCGCTGCCCAGGCGGGTCTCGAACCCGCGGGCTCAGGCAATCCACTCACCTCAGCCTCCCAAAGGCGCGGGATTACAGGCTGAGCCACCGAGCCCGGCTCTGATGACAATTTCTTTATATTTTGATCTATATCTTAAACATCCAGGGCCATGTGAGGCGGAGCCCCAAAAAAACTCAGTTTATAAAAAATTGTGTATTTATTCTTACATGTTTAAACTTCAGTCACCTTCAAAGTACATTCTGTTTGATGCAGTACACCTATTGGGATGCATTTTCCATGGCTCTAAACAGATTTTGAACTCGTCTGTTTTGATGCCTTTTAGTGCTTCTACCATTTTGTTTCACCTCTTCCATATTGGAAAAATGTTTCCCTTTGAGGACTTTTTTCCATCTGGGGAAACAAACAAACACAAAGTTTCTTGGGGTGAGATTGGGTGAACAGGGAGGGTGAGGCATGGGGCTCATGCCATATTTAGTCAAAAACTGAACACTCAGTGTGGTGTGGGCAGGTGTGGTCATGGTGAAAGAACCAGTCACTTGTTCGCCACAACTCAGGATGGTTCTTTCACAAATGTCTCACAGCAATGCTAGTATCTTATTTATTGTAGAGATGAGGTCTTGCCTAGTTGCCCAGGCTGGTCTCAAACCCCTGGGCTCAGGCAATCCTCTCACCTCGACCTCCCAAAGTGCTGGGATTATAGTCGTGAACCACCTCGCCCAGCCAGTACTATTTATTAACCTTTATTCTGGGCAACTTTTTGTCAGCATTTGTATTGTGTGTTTATAAAGTACATAATATTTTACAGTCCTTCACTTTAAAAATATCCCTGAGGAGAGAGTAGCTGGTAGTTACCACAGTGGTGAGGTTAGGCAGCTGATTTCACGTTTGTATTCCACCCGTTAATCATCAATCAAGTGTTGATATTCTGGACAGAATGTAGTAACTTCCTTTTTTTGCGAAAATCTGCCTTTAACCTGTTTGTCTTTCTGTCCACAGGACTGCTGTGTAAGCTATGGTGGCATGTGGTACCTTAAAGGGACGGTACAGTCTTGACAGTAGTAGCAAACCACTAGCCCAACGAATCCAAGCCCAAGAAAGAAGGGCGGAGCGGGGAATCTCAACTTGCTTCAGAAGACAAGGAGCAAGAAGAGCTGACATTTCACGACCTGTGGCATTGCATGGTCCAGAGGACAGAAGGGATTGTACTCAGCCAGTGGCAGGGTCAGCTTCAGTTAGATCCCTCCCAGAAGAGACCAGCTGGGACCTTCTTTGCAGTACAGTTTGAAATTCCTGATGTATTTTGCTTATTATTTGGTTTCATTCTCATAATAAAGAGAGTGTATACTGACATGGGCAGGATGATGAAAATCATGGTTTAATATTTTCTTTTTTAAACTTAATGTCAACAAGACCTAAGTTATGTTTACAACAGGAAGAAAAACCTTAAGGTTTTTAATTTTTAAAATGCCTAGAAGACAATAGTCTTGAGTTATCTATCTGCTAAGACCTCTGCTAATTTCATTAAACAAACCAAATTGAATTGTTTTACTGTTGGGTTTCTGTGGCTGCTTTACCTTTTACAACAGCCTACTTTATGTAGCAGTCTCAACTGTTTACATGAACCATAGCAAAAAAAATTAGAATCAAATCCATTTACACTTACTGTTTGCATAAAGATGCAAACAAAACCAGGTAAGTATGGAACAATGTATAAGTGAGGTTATCACTTTGATGTAAAAATTTATATTTTGTGTATTTTTAAAATAAATGCTAACACTAAACTGGCATCATGGTGCTGCTGTCTTCAAATGGTCACAGGAAAGTAGTGCTGTCTGTGCTGACAAAGTATTACATGACTTAGAGGGAAGAGAGGTCATGGAGAGAGACTCCTTAGAGCAGTGCTGTCCACTAGGAATAGGGGAGTCACATGTGTAATTTTTAAAGATTCTAGGAGCCACATTGGGGGCACACCTCATCAACAAGGGTATCTACATAATGAACATTTGTATACCTAACCCTGAATTGTACCCCACATCTTTAAAATAAAAAGATTTTTTTAAATAGTTAAAAAACAGGCTAAAATGTCATATATTTAGTATCCCATGATATCTAAAACATCAACATATAATAAAAAGCAATGTATTACATCCTTTTTGTGCTACTGTCTTCAAAAGCTGGCATTTTACAGTTACAACACTCAATATGGACTAACCACAATTAAAGTACACAGTTGCCACATGTGGCTAGTGGCAATTGTATTGGATACCATAGCTCTAGAAGATGATGGAAAAAATAAGAGTCAGCTGGGTTGGATGAGACATGATTTGGGTACATAATAAAGGCTTTTGTCATCATCACTTTTGTATAATATAGCCATTACTATCTGATGGTTTAAATGATACTGTTTCCTATTCCCAGAAAACAAGAACATCTAATACTTTAACTGTAAGTTACTCAGGCTTTGATCAAGGATGTACCTTTGCCAAATAAGTATTTGGTAACATAGTTATAGCAGGTTGATTGTATATTATTATGCTCTTGGTCCTAATTGCTGACATACGTGAACCTGAAAAAAATAAACATTTACCAAAATAGACTTGAAGTATGTCTCAGCTATTACATACTAATGTTCCTTTCTCCCTTTGAAAGGGGTCAGAGAATGTTAGCGCTAACACATAGCAGAAATTAATGGGCTCAATGGAGAAATCAGAGCCTTAAATACTTACATTGATAAAAAGGAATTAGTGAAAACACCAAATTCAAATAGATAAACTTAAGAAATAGAGGAGGAAATTTGTATTGGAAAAAAAAATTGAAAGAGAACTTGGAATGTCAGCAAAATGGTGAAATAGGACTTTCCAGCATTTGTCACCCTGTAGAAACATCAATTTGAAAAGCTATCCATGCACAAAAAGACCTTCACAAGAGCTAAGGAAACCACATGAGACTATAACACCTCGATGTAGCACAGAAGTGGGCAAAAAGGAGAGTTTCATATCATCCACCTCACTCCCACAACCCCAGGCAGCACAGGGTAGAGAGACTACACTTTGCATAGGGAAAGGAGAAGAAGTAAGCATTGGATGCTAAAACAGGTACATCTCAGCAAAACAGGACTGGACAGGGCCCTTCAGCCCCAGATTCCAGGGTGGATCCTACAGCTCCAGGCCCATCCCAAGGCCAGCCCAGTCCAGTGGCCTGGGGTTCCAGATTACCCCCAGCACTTGGCTAACCCTCACGGCCCCAAGACCTTGTGCTCACCCCGGAATTCAGGCTAGCACAGATCCGGTTGGCCCACACAAGTCCCAGGCTCCGGACCTGCTCCAGCACCAAGCACCCCACTAAGCACCAGAAACACAATCTGTAAACACAAATGCCAGACTTGCCACATGAACACATACATACTCTAGCAGGCCCATCTGAGTAACTCTCAGCCCTGAGCTGGTCCCCATAGAGCCAGGCCTCAAGACCACTTCCAGGGACCCAGGATGTAAGCTAGCCCTCATGGACCTAGCCTCCAGGCTTCCCCAGGGAGGTCCAGGCTCCAGGCTGGTCTGTGTGGCCCTAGGCCAGCCCTTGTGGCTCTAGGTACCACACCAGTACCCATAATCCCAGGCTCCAGAATAATGCCCATGGACCCAAGCTCTATGCCTGCTCCAGTATCAGACTGACCAGGCCCTCCTTAATAGACCCCAATGCCAGGCAGACTTGGATGACTGAGGCTCCAGAACCATCTCTACAGCACTACTGCAGACCCAGGACCCAGGCACGCCCCCACAGATTCAGACTCCAGGATGTGGACCTAGGCTTCCGGCCAGCCCCCGGATACAGGCTCCCAGTCTGTCCTTGTGGACTCAGACTCGTTACATATTCCCACAGACCCAATCAACTGGTCCATCCCAGTGGATCTAGGTTCCAGGATTAACCCGCAGGCACAAGGTTCATCCACCAACTGACCTGGGCATTGTCAGTCTGCTTCAGGCCAGCAGCAAACCTCACAGAATTTGCCCAGAATCTCTGGATAGGCTAAATGGAGAAGGGCTAGCCAAACAACGCTAGACTGCAAAGACTGGAGTAAGTCCTTACACTTCTTCAAATGTGTACACATCAACATATGACCACAAGAATCAAGAACAATCAGGAAAACGTGATACCACTTAAGGAACAAAATAAAGCTCCAGAAACTGACTCTAAAGAAATGGAGATGTATGAACCACCTGAAAAAGAAATAAAAATAATTTTTAAGGAAACCCAGCAAACTTCAAGAAAATAAATTTAACAAAATTTGGATGACAACAAACAACCAAATCAATAAATTTAACAGATTGAAATTATG
Organism: Cephalopachus bancanus; assembly: GCA_027257055.1. NCBI lineage: Eukaryota > Metazoa > Chordata > Mammalia > Primates > Tarsiidae > Cephalopachus > Cephalopachus bancanus. The sequence goes on from JAPVLO010000354.1 coordinate 772,613, forward strand.
TGTTTTAAAAATCAAACATTCTGAAGCTGAACAATATAAAGAATGAAATGAAAAATACAATAATGAGTATCAATGATGGAATTCATCAAGCAGAGCAATCTATAAACTAAAAGACAAGTTATTTGAAAATATACAGTCAGGGGAAAGTAAAGAATGAAAAAGAATGAGGAAAGCGTATGGGACCTTATGGGACAGCATTGGAGGTCAAATATTTTAGTTATAGGAGTTCAACAAGGAGAAATAAAAAAGGGGCCAGAAAGCTTACTTAAAGAAATAGTAGCAGAAAACATTCCAAATCTGGAAAAAGATATAAATATCCAGGTGCAGGAAGATCAAAGGTCTCCAATCAGATTCAATTCAAACAAGACCACATGACATAATAAAACTGTCAAAAACCAAGGTAAAAGAGAGGATCCTGAAAGCAGCCCGAGAAAAAATTACATATAAGGAAATTTCAATAAGGCTAGCAGAAGACTTAAATAATAGCTGCAATAATTTGATAAAGGATATATAATATAAAAAGATATAAATTGTGACACCAAAACCATAAAATGTGGGGAATGGAATAAATGTGTAGGTTTGGGGTTTTTTTTTTTTTTAGATTGGAAAATATATTTAGAAAGTACATTTGAGAGAGAGAGAGAAAGAGATTAACATCCTCAAGGTAGGGGAGAGGGCCAGAGCTTACGAAAGCATGGCCTGGCTATAGCCCAAAGAGCATATGGCCACACCACAGCTCAGCAAGGCAATGACCAATGTGGAGGTTTTAATGCTAAGTTATCTGCTTAAAAGAGCCCATTATCAGGTTTTATGCAAGCCCCATGATAACCACAAAGCAAAAACCTATAGCAGAAACACAAAAGATTATAAGTAAGGAATCAAGGCCAGATGTGGTGGCTCACGCCTATAATCCCAGCACTTTGGGAGGCTGAGGTGGGAGGATTGCTGGAGCTCATGGCTTGAGACCAGCCTGGGCAACTTGAAGAGACCTCATCTCCACAATAAATAAAAAAAATTAGCCGGGCATGGTGGCGCATGCCTGTAGTTCCAGCTACTTGGAAGGCTGAGGTGGAAGGATCACCTGAGTCCAGCAGGTCAAGGCTGTGGTGGCTGTGAGCATGCCGTTGCATTCTAGCCTGGAAGACAGAGACTCCTACTCAAAAATAAAATAAAAATAAAAGGAATCAAAGCATACTACTGGAGAAAACAACTTAATCACAAAGAAAAGCAGCAAGAGGAAGAAAAAACAAAGGATCTTCAAAACAACCAGAAACAAAATGGCAGTAGTAATCAATAATTACTGTGAATGGAAAGTAGATTAAACTACCTAATAATCAAAAGACATTCAATGACTGAATCGATTAAAAAACGAGGCCCAACTATATTCTGCCTAGAAGCAACTCACTTCACCTGTAAGGACACACATAGACTGAAAGAGAAGGAATGGAAAATAATGTTCCATGCAAATGGAAACCAAAAGGGAACAGAAGTACATAGCTATATTTCTATCAGATAAAATGGATGAAGTCAAACTCATAAAAAAGAGACAAAGAAGGTCATTATATAATGATAAAGGGGTCACTTAAGAGGATCAGTATAGCCGGGCTCGGTGGCTCAGCCTGTAATCCCACACCTTTGGGAGGCTGAGGTGAGTGGATTGCCTGAGCCCGCGGGTTCAAGACCCGCCTGGGCGGCGAGACCTCATCTCTACAATAAATCAAAAAATCAGCTGGGCGTGGTAGTGCATGCCTGTAATTCCGGCTACTTGGAAGGCTGAGGCGGAAGGATCGCCAGAGTCCAGCAGGTAGAGGCTGCGGTGGCCGGGAGCGGTCACTGAACTCCAGTCTGGGCGACAGAGTGAGACTCCAACTCAAAAAAAAAAAAAAAAAGAGGATAAATATAACAATTGTGAATATATATGCACCCAACATCTGAGCACCTGAACATAGAAAGCAAATATTAATAGATGTGAAGGGAGAGATAGACTACAATACAATAACAGTAGAGTACTTCAATATACCACTTTCAGCAATGGACAGATCATCCAGACAGAAAATCAACAAAGAAATATCAGACCTAAACTATACATGGACCTAACAGACATATTCTGAACACTCCAACAGCAGAAGAATAAAAATTCTTCTCACGTATACGTGGAACAGTCTTCAGGATAGAATATATGTTAGAGCACAAGCCCTAAAAAATTTAGAAGACTAAAAGTGTATCAAGTATCTTTTCTGACCACAATAAAAATCAATAGCAGGAGAAATTTCAGAAAATTTACAAATAAGAGGGGGACCCAAAATACCTGGAATTACTTTTTTTTTTTTAATTGTAGTTTCACTCTGTCACCCAGGTTGGAGTGCAGTGGCACGCTCACAGCCACCTCAGCATGGACCTGCTGGGGTCTAGTGATCCTTCTACCTCAGCCTTCCAAGTAGCTGGAACTACAGGCGTGCACGCCCGGCTAATTTTTGTTTATTTATTGTAGAGATGAGGTCTTGCCAAGTTGCCTGGGCTGGTCTCAAATCCACAGGCTCAGTCAATCCACTAATCTCAGCCTCCCAAAGTGCTGGGATTACAGACTGAGTCACCCAGCCTGGCCCAGAACGACTTTTGAAGGGTGGGTCGGCCCCTTGTAGTACAGGCTTCCCTCATTAAGACGTTCTAGGAACCTATTGGTATCAGTGTACCAGCTAGCATGGTTGTGAGAGGCTGCGTTCAACTTAAGTGAATTTTTTTGGTTTGTTTTTTGGAGATTCTTTTAATGTATTTGCCCATTTCATGATGGGTGATTTATAAGTCATCTGCCCGCCATGCTGAAGGTTTAGCAATTTTTTTATCAAAAACAAGACCCCCATGACCCACCTCACTCCTATTCACCTGATCTCACCCCAACTTTTTTTGTTTCCTCAGATGAAAAACGTCCTCAAAGGGAAACGTTTTGTCAGTGTGGAAGAGGTGAAAAAAAAAAACCCAAAAACAAAAACAGCAGAAGCACTAAAAGGCATCAAAATTGATGAGTTCAAAAACTGTTTTGAGCAGCGGAAAAACAGTCTTGATAGGTATATTGCATCAAATGGAAGGACTTTGAAGGTAAATGAAGTTTAAACATGTAAGAATAAAGACAATTTTTTAAATAAATAAATTCTGGCTTTTTTTGGGGGGGGGTCCCTTCATATGTGGTCTGTTTTGCATTGTTATATAGGGATACCTGATTTTTTTTATAGAGATGAGGTATCACTGTTGCCCACACTGGTCTTGAACTCCTGGGCTCAAACAATCTTCCAGCCTTGGCCTCCCAAAGTGCTGAGATTACAAGTGTGAGCCAACTGTGCCCTGCCTAGAAAAGTTTCTTGACATTAGTCTTGGCAATAATTTTTTGTCTAAGACACTAAACACAGGCACCAAAGCAAAAATAAACAAGTGAGACTGCTACCTCTGCACAGAAAAGGAAATAACAAAATGAAAAGACAAGAATTTGAATTGGAAGAAAATATTTGTGAACCATATATCTGACAAGGGTCTAATAGTCAAAACATATAAGGAATTCAAATAACTCAATGGCATAAAAATGAATAACCTGATTTTAAAATGGGCAAAGCATGTGATGCAAAAATATAAAGATATAAAATGGCCAAAAAATATAAAATATATAAAAAATGACCAGCAAGTATATGAAAAGGTGCTCAACATCACTAATCATCAAGGAAATGCAAATCAAAACCACAATGAGATCTCATCTCACATCTGTTAGAATGGCTTTTATTAAAAAGAAAAGAAGTACGGGCATGGTGGCTCACCAGCATTTTGGGAGGCCAAGGTGAGAGGACTGCCTGAGCCCAGGGGTTTTAGACCAGCCTGGGCAATGTGGCAAGATTCCCTCTCTACAATAAATAAAAAAATTAGCCAGGCATGGTGGCACGCGCCTGTAGTTCCAGCTACTTGGATGTCTCAGGTGGAAGGATCACCTGAGTCCAGCAGGTCAACACTAGGGTGGCTGTGAGCGTGCCACTGCACTCCAGCCCAGGTGATGGAGTGAGACTACAACTCAAAAAAAAAAAAAAAAAAAAGACAAGAAATAAGTATTGGCAAGGGTGTGGAGAAAAGGGAACACGTGTGCATTGTTGGTTGCAGTGTAGATTGGTGCTGCACTGTGGAAAACAGTATGACTGTTCCAAAGAAATTAAAAACAAAACTATCATATGTTATAGCAATTCCTCTTCTGGGCATATACCCCCTTGCAAAAATATCTGTAGTCCCACTTTTAGTGCATCATTATAAACAGTAGCAACATATAGAAACAACCAAAGTATCCATCAACAGATGAATAAGGAAATTGTGTTATAATATATATAAACTCATCCACAATGAAACATCATTCAACATTAAAAAAGGAGATCCTGCCATTTATGATAGCATGAATGAACCTGGAGGACATCACATTAAGTGAAATAAGCCAGAGACAGAAAGAAAAACACTGCATGATTCCACTTATATGTGGAATCTTAAAAAAACAACAATACATAAAAAAGAGTAAAACAGTAGTTATCAGGGGTGGGAGAAATGGGGAGGGATAAGTCAAAGGGCACAAAGTTGCAGTTATGTAGGATGACTTAAGCCTGAGAAATCTAATATACAGCATGAGAGCTATAGTTAATAAAATTGTATTGTACACTGGTAAGTTACCAAGAAAGTAGGTTTCAGTTGCTTTTTCCGTACTCACTGGTATGATTTGGTGGGTATATCAAATTGCTTAACTGTTATTCACTATGCATATCAAGATTTTTCAAAACGCTGTTGTACACCTTAAAATATATATATGTACACTCACACATATGGACAGATGTAGACCTATATGTATAAAACAAAGAAAGGGGAAAAGTGAAAATAAACAAGTTTTATTTGATGAAACATTTTTAAAATGTACAATTATTTTAACTTTTTTTTTTGAGACAGGATCTCACTATATTGCCCAGGCTGCAGTGCAGTTGCTACGCAGAGGTGAGATCATAGCATATTCCAGCCTCAACCTCCTGGGCTCAAATGACTCCCCTGCTTCAGCCTGCTGAGTAGCTGGGACTACAAGTGCACACCACCATACTTGGCTAATTTAATTTTTTTGTAGAGCCAGGGGTGAGTGGATTGCCTGAGCCCGCGGGTTCAAGACCTGCCTGGGCAATTTGATGAGACCTCATCTCCACAACAAATCAAAAAATTAGCCGGGCATGGTAGCGCGTGCCTGTAGTTTCAGCTACTTGGAAGGCTGAGGGGGAAGGATCGCCGGAGCCCAGCAGATCGAGGCTGTGGTGGCCAGGAGCGACCACTGCACTCCAGTCTGGGTGACAGAGTGAGACTCCAACTCAAAAAAAATAATAAAACAAAATAAAATAAAAATAAAAAAATAAAATAAAGCCGGGCTCGGTGGCTCAGCCTGTAATCCTGTGCCTTTGGGAGGCTGAGGTGAGTGGATTGCCTGAGCCCGCGGGTTCGAGACCCGCCTGGGCAGTGAGACCTCATCTCTACAATAAAATAAAAAAATCAGCCGGGCATGGTAGCGCACGCCTGTAATTCTGGTTACTCGGAAGGCTGAGGGGGAAGGATCGCCGGAGTCCAGCAGGTCGAGGCTGCGGTGGCCGGGAGCGGCCACTGCACTCCAGTCTGGGTGACAGAGTGAGACTCCAACTCAAAAAATAAAATAAAATAAAATAAAATAAAATAAAATTAAGAAGTCAACTATAATTTTTTAAGGCATATCAATAAGATAAAAGGATAAAAGCTATACTCCATGACAATTCAAGATAGCTAAATATAATTCAAGATAGCATTCCTATATGTAACTAGTTACAAAATATTAACAGAAGACTCCACTTAAGATATACAGGAGATGAGCCGGGCTCGGTGGCTCAGCCTGTAATCCCGTGCCTTTGGGAGGCTGAGGTGAGTGGATTGACTTAGCCCGCGGGTTCGAGACCCGCCTGGGCTGCAAGACCTCATCTCTACAATAAATCAAAAAATCAGTGGGGCGTGGTAGCGCGCGCCTGTAGTTCCAGCTGAGTTCCAGCCTGTAGTTCCAGCTGAGTTCCAGCCTGTAGTTCCGAAGGCTGAGGCGGAAAGATCGCCAGAGCCCAGCAGGTCGAGGCTGTGGTGGCCGGGAGCGGCCATTGCACTCCAGTCTGGGCGACAGAGTGAGACTCCAACTCAAAAAATAAAAAAAATTACAAAAAAGATATACAGGAGATGAACTTTAAAACATGTAGAACCCAAATGAAAGGTAAAAGCATACCCATGTTTTTGGATAGAAGCCTCTTTATCATTAAATCTGTTCTCTCTTCCAGTCTGGTCTTGAACTCCTGGCATCAAGCAATCTTTCCCCCTTAGCTTCTCAAAGCACTGGGATTACAGGCATGAACCACCACACCCAGCCTAAAAGTACCAAATTTCCCCCAAGAACCAGACAAGCTAATTTTTAAAGTTCATACTGGAAAAAAAAATCCAGGAAAATTATGAAAGAGAAATGAGAGTTTAACTTCCCCTAAGCAGTTATGAAAATATAAATATCCAAATAGAGCAATTAGAAACGGCACCAGGTACTTCATGAAAATCAGATCCTAGAATAGTAACAGGTCGGCAAGGCTCAGTGGCTCAGCCTGTAATCCAGCACTTTGGGAGGCCGAGGTGAGTGGATTGCCTGAGTCCGCGGGTTCGAGATCAGCCAGGGCAACTTGGCAAGATTTCATCTCTACAATTAATAAAAATAATAAAATTAGTCGGATGTGGTAGAGCGCACCTGTATTTCCGGCTATTTGGAAGGCTTAGGCAGAAGGCTCTCCGGAGCCCAGCAGGTCAACAGTGGCATAGCCATGAGTGTGCCACTGCCCTCCAGCCTGGACAACAGAGTGAGACTTCAACGCAAAAAAAAAAAAAAAAAAAAAAAAGAAAGAGGTCAAAATTCATGTAGACATTTAGTACTAATATAGGTGACAATTAAAATGATGGCAAGTAGACTAAACTGATGTTCAGATGGCTCAAAGAACTCAAATACAAAATGAGACAACGCATTCTAGACTAATATATATATATATATATATATATATATATATATATATATATACATAAAATTGTGCTTGCCAAAAAATGTCATTAACAAAGTAAAAATTAAGATAATTTGGGGCCAGGCGTGGTGGCTCACGCCTGTAATACCAGCACTTTGGGAGGCCAAAGTGAGAGGATTGCCTGAGCCCATAGATTCAAGACCTGGGCAACTTGGTGAGAGCTCATCTCTACAATAAATCAAAAAATTAGCCGGGCGTGGTGGCACATGCCTGTAGTTTCAGCTACTTGGAAGGTTGACGCAGAAGGATCACCTGAGCCTGGAAGGTTGAGACTGCGGTGGCTGGGAGCATGCCACTGCCTTCCAAATTGGGCGACAGAGTGAGACTCCAACTCAGGGGGAAAAAACCAAAGATAATCTGGGATAAAGCTTTCAATTTTCTTTTTTTTTTCTTCTTTTTTTTTGAGTTGGGAGTCTCACTCTGTCACCAAGACTGGAGTGCAGTGGCCGCTCCCAGCCACTGCAGCCTCGACCTCCTGAGCTCCAGCGATCCTTCTGCCTCAGCCTTCCAAGTAGCTGGAACTACAGGCATGCGCTATCATGCCTGGTAGCAGTAATTTTTGATTTATTGTAGAGATGAGGTCTCGCCAAGATGCCCAGGCGGGTCAGCTTTCAATTTTCTAATTGTAAAAGTGAATTTCTTAAGCACTAGAGTTCTTAAGAAAAATAGGCAAAGGAGAATGCAAATGGTTTTCTAGCAAAGAAATATAGTATTCAACCTTATTAATAAATAGAAAAGCAAATATAAACAACAGGGGAAAATGTCATTTTTCTCCTATTAGTTTGGCAAGAGTGAAAAATTTTCCTGGTACAAGTATATGAAAATAGACATCCTCACCAGATGTCGCCCAGGGTAGACTGCAATGGCATGCTCATGGCCACCACGGCCTTGACCTGCTGGGCTTAACACAGTCTTCCAAGTAGCTGGAATCACAGGTGTGTACCATCATGCCCAGATCATTTTTGATTTATTATAGAGACAAGGTCTCGCCAAGTTGCCCAGGCTGGTCTCAAACCCCTGGAGTATCAATAAACTTCTGGAGGATGGTAATTGTCAAACACTCTTTTTACCCGACTTCTGATTTTCTAGACTCACAAATGTCCAAAGATATATGTAAGGTTGTCTATTACAAACTTTCTTTGGTAGTAGCAAAATATTAGAAATAATCTACTCATTGGGAATTATTTAAATGAATTATTACATGTCCATAAACTAGAATACTATATAGCTGCCATAAAGAATGTAGATCAACAGATAAAGACATATGGCTCAATAAAATTTTAAGGTAAGATGCGGAAGAGTGTGTATAGTATACAATCAGCTGATTTTGGGGAAGAGATGAGTTGGGAAGTTCAGAAGACTTACTTTATAAAGTGAATTTAAAAAACAATGTCCTAGCTGGGCTTGGTGGCTCAGCCTGTAATCCTGCGCCTTTGGGAGGCTGAGGTGAGTGGATTGCCTGAGCCCGCGGGTTCGAGACCCGCCTGGGCAGCGAGACCTCATCTCTACAATAAATCAAAAAATCAGCCGGGCGTGGTAGCGCACGCCTGTAATTCTGGCTACTTGGAAGGCTGAGGCAGAAGGATCGCTGGAGCCCAGCAGGTCGAGGCTGCGGTGGCCGGGAGCGGCCACTGCACTCCAGTCTGGTCGACAGAGTGAGATTCCAACTCAAAAAAAAACAAAACCATAAAAAACAATGTCTTATCTATTTTTTAAAACTTAATCCAAAAGCAAAACTAAATTCAATGCTCTTATAATGTTTGAATAATGAAAAGTTTCTTTTCCATGATTGATCAAATGTTTTGCAGATCAATTGGTCAAATGCTATTAGTTCAGAGCCAAGTCTGACATTTCTGAAATAGTGAAAATTATAGAGCATACAAATTTGAAAATGTTTTTCAATCACACAGTACTTTTATTTTTTGAGTCGGAGCCTCACTCTGTCACCCAGGCTAGAGTGCAATGGCATGCTCACGGCCACCATAGCCTTGACCTGCTAGGCTTAAGCAGTGTTCCAAGTAGCTGGAACCACAGGCATGTACCATCACGCCCAGATAATTTTTGATTTATTATAGAGACGAGGTCTCGCCAAGTTGCCCAGGCTGGTCTCGAACCCCTGGACTCAGGCAATCCTCTTGCCTTCGCCTCCCAAAGTGATCACACAGTAATTTTAGCAACATAAGCAGAATTTGTATTATTAATAACACAAATACATAATCCCAAGGAATCCCTATTTAAAAAAGAAAAAAATCACCATCAAATCTTCTAGAGATTGTTGGAAGAAAACTAAGAGTGGACAGTAGGTTGTAACAATGAAATGGCTTATACTTAAAATAAGCAGTAGATCCATCTGTTTATTTTCCTAAGTAGCTTTATTTGGTTTTAGAAAAATATATACAATAAGCAGAACTTCAGTTCTTAAACAGTTTTAAATTTAAATTAAAAGTATCCAAGTGAAAGGATAAGCATATTTCCACAGTCAGAACATCAATACTGCTTAACAAAGTAGTAGACAGGAATTTCTGTAACAAGTCAAAACATTTACAGGAATGATAAGAATTGAGCAAGAGCAGCTTGCGGATGACAAGTTAGCCAGCTCAGACTACATGCAGGAGAGGAAGGGGTTTGATCTTTTCCCCTTAGTTTGAATTTCAGAAAGCAACTGAAGGTTTACTTACATGTTCACTTACACCTAAAGGATAAAGCTTTGAGTGAAGACATTCGAATGTGGGAGTAGAGGCCCTCCAGGGTGTATGCTAACAAGCTAACTTTGATCAAACCAAAATTTGTCATTCAACTTGGTATTCAGGTCTATTCAGATATATTAGGATTACCTGTCAGTCACAGTTCAACTAGTATCGGATGTTAACAAAACTCAAGGGTTTAGAAAATTTGTTAATGCCATTTATTTTGGATTATAACTCTGCTTTCTCCTGAACATTCTCCTTAATAATTTCACAGTATCCAACAGTGTTTGCAAAAAATAGTTCAGTCTGGCAGCCCTCTGACTTTACATAGTTTTGAGAAATTGGGCAAGGAAGCAACAGGCAATGTCTTAGCTTTGTTTCAACCTGCCCTTTCCTCCCATATGCTATAGTAAATCCAGGCCTACTTCTCCAGAAGTATACATCGTCCCTCCATTGGTTCTTTTCCAGGAATTACAGTCTGATCAGTGTACCAGCCAGAGGCCAGCTTGTCATGGGATTTCCTGAAGAGTTTAAATGGAACTGGATCATAGAATTGACACCAGTAGCCAACTCATTTCCTCAAGGTATGTATTTGTTAAACAAGCAAAACAATGAGGCAACTATTACCAGCAATATCAGGCTCTGGAATCCACAAACACTTGCCAGAATGGGATAGAGGAGATAGGAAATAGACAAATTCGTAGTAGAGCTAGAGGTTCAATTAAGAATGTGAAGAAAGTGATTGGTATTTGGTTCTCTGTTCATCTATTTCCTGCTTAGTTTTCTTGATGCAACTAAAGATCTCCTTAAACAGCGCTTTGTATTCTGGAGGTGTGGTGGTAGGGGAATCGACAGGCTCTGGGTTGACAGAGAAAAGCTCCCAGCGGCTGGGGGCGGGCTCCAATTGGGCGTTCACTCCAGTCAGGTCCTTGGTTGAAGCCCTGGAGGTCTGCACAGCCTTGTGTGACAGAGAGTCCTGTTCCTGCTGGCACTTCTTCAGCAGCTCTTCATACTTCACCTTCAGGGCACTATACTGAGTGTCCACCTCATGCAGAAGGGAGATGCCCCTCTGCTTCACGGCCTTGGCCCTCCTGATGCAGGTCTCCTCGTGGCCCTTCACTATGTCACCCCCCACCAAGCTGCTTAGGATCGTCTCACTGCTACTGCGCTTGAGAGGCTTCCTGTGTGGTTCTGGCACAGCCAGGAACATCTCTTCCAGCAAGCTCTGGCTGGGTTCTTTGAAAGGAATAAATAGAGAATCTGGCACCAGCTTCTCTACCCCATTCAAAAACGGGTGCTCTGACTGCAACATCTGTCGCATCTCGGCCACCTCGGCCTCCAATTCCAGCGCCCGTGCTCGGTAGGCATCTGTGGCCCCCAGCTGCTGTTCCAGTTCACTGTTCTCCTTCAACACGAGCCCATATTCCTCCTCCATGGTCACCCGCTTCTGCCGCTCCAGGCTCAGCTGGGCCTGCAACATTGTCACTGTTTTTTTCAAGTGCTCATTTTCTTCTTCATCAGGGCTTCGCTGACTTTGCAAGGATGTGATCTTCTCAGCAAATACATGATCATACACAAAGTGTCTAGGGGAAAAAACGTTGAAAGAATACATTACACAGGTCAACTGAGAATGAAACGAGGGAGACTGGTGATTGCTTTCAACTAAATATTTGAGAGGAGCTGTGGCAGTGACTGATCTGTAGCCATATTAGAGCAGTGGCTAAAAGGAAATTTTGAGGCTGGTAAATAAACATATGAAAGCCAACTTGCTTTTTGTGACTAATCTTTTTTAATATTAAAAGTACTACAGAACTTCCATTCCCAAGATCAGCAGTATGAGTTACCTTAGGAGGAAACAGGATTGCCCAGTTCTCTACCTTGGTTGCACATCAGAATTGCCTGGGTAGCCTTAAACAATACTGACACTTGGGTCCCGCCCCATAGATTCCCATCTAGTTGGTCTGCTACCTGGACTTAAGATTTTAAAAAACTCTCCAAGTGATTCCTAATACATAGTCAAGGCTGAGAGCCACTGCTGTAGTGATTTCTCACTAGGAATAAACATTAGAATCACCTGGGCAGCTTTTTACCCACACCCAGAAATTCTGACTTAGGCCGGAGGCGTGTACTGGTATTTGCATTTTGAAAAACTCCACAGGTGATTTGGTGTACAGTCTAGGTTGAGAACCACCAAATGAAACAGCTGGCCCCTCCTATTCAGTTCTAGGCAACTTGTAACTATACTTATTTGTGTTATTATTTGCACATCTGCCTCCCCATTAAACTGAAAGCTTATGAGGGCTGCAACTGTGTCTATTTTGGCCACCGTTCTTGTGTCTGGCATAGTTTGTCATACAGCAGGTGTTTAATTAAAGATGTGGTCTCACCAAGTTACCCAGGTTGGTCTTGAACCTATGGGCTCAGACAATCTTCTTACCTTGGCCTCCCAAAGTGCTGGGATTATAGGCATGAGTCACCACACCCAGCCAATAAATAATTCTTATAGATTCAAACTTGTATGTAATTTCTCTAAATTATAAAGGCATTTCTTGTTTTGGGTTTTTTTTTTTTGAGACAGGGTCTCACTCTGTCACCCATGCTGAGTGAACTGGCACAATTCTAGCTCACTGCAGACTCCAACTCCAGGGCCAGCTTCTTGAGTAGCTGGGACAATAGGTGTGTGCCACCATGCCTGGCTAAGTATTTTGTTTTTTTCTAGAGACAGAATTTCACTATGCTGTCCAGGCTGGTCTCAAACTCTTGGCCTCAAGTAATCCTCTCGCCTCAGCCTCCAAAAGTGTTGGGATTATAGGCATGAGCCACCATGCCCAGTCTACAAAGGCATTTCTTTAGGCAAAAAACTTTGTTTGCCTAGATTTTTGTTTTACTAAATTTCCATTTTTTCCTTTATTCTAATGTGAGATACAACCCCCAAATCTATAGGCTATCAGAAGTAATTTATCTTAAACTATCATTTAAGACATTAAAAGCACTGAAATAAATGGTCTCAAGTCTCTAAAAAAAACGAGTTTTTACAGAATTACTAATACCCAAGAACTCTATAATTTGTATATTTACGTTAAGTAGTTTTGTTCAAACTAGTGATGGTTTAACAGCTATGTGGCGTTTCTTAAAAATGGAACTTTTAATCTACTGGAATCCAGCATGTGCCATGAAATGAGACATTCCCTGCTTGTAAATCCACAAAAAGGCAGGCTCTTACTGGCGGAGGTCATACAGCTCTTTAAGACATGAGAAGCTGGGTGTGGGTTTCTCCCGGTCACACTTTCCTGGGCTCCTTCTCCCTTGGCCAGACGACTTCAACTCCTCCACTTGGCTCTGGAGGTGATCAATGTTGGTTTGCAGACATTCAATTGTTTCAGTCAGGCTGTGAAGCACAGATAGAGAAGCCAATTGCTGCTTGTCAGGTTAAATTAAGGGAAAAGCAGTGAGGACAGATTAGGTGTGAGCCACTCAAACTGAGCTTTCTTAATTGGAAAGGACTTCTATTTAATCTCCATTCTTCAAAAAGAATTAAATTAAACCTTATCCCATATTGACCCAAACCCACCGCGGCCACTTTCTATTCTAGTTTATACTAAATAACTTTCCTCTAGGGCTTCCTTGGTAGATTCTAGAAAACTTACCTCAGAATCTTTTGCTGTGAGGCCTTGCTGTCAGCAACCAGCTTTTGATTTGTTTCTTCTAGCTCCCTTGCTGTGATGTCTAATTGCTCATAAACCTTTGCATGCTGTTCATTCATCTGCCGTAGAAGCTCCACCTGCTTGGTCAGATACTGTAAGAGAAGATATGAACCAGGTGACACAAACAGATAAGATACCTGCACTGTTCCAACACCAGTTTTCTGATTCTCCAACACCAACTAGTGTGTGGGGGGGTGGCTAGTGTAGTGCTTCCATCTCTGGGCTCACTGCCCTCCCAGCCTATGTGTGTTCACCAACCCAGAGCTCCCTTATCCCTGTTTGTTTCTCAAAGTTTTCTTACGTAAGCACAATTGGTTAAGTTTTTGACCACTGGTGACTAAACTCAATCTCCAGCCCCTCTTGATCCTCTCCAGAGGTTGGAGGTGGGACTGATAGTTCTAACCCTCCAATCATAACTGTAACCCTCTAATCTGGGGAGCAGTGCCCATCTATCAGGAAATTTCAAGGGGTTTAGGAGTTCTGTGCCAGGAACAAGGGACAAAGACCAAATACATAACTTTTATTATGCCACAGCTTTATTTTATGAAAATAACTTTAAATTTCAATTAAACTACCTGTCTTAATAGGAAACGAATACAGGTTGTCCTTTATATGCCTAGCTTCCCTAATGCTTACCAGTATCCCTGTGTATCGTGAGGCTGGTCTAATTTTACAAAGCACATAACATGCACAAAATTAATATTCCACAGAAAAATCTAAAGTGATACATGTAATCCCTCAAGAGAAAAAGCATGGAACATGCAATCAAAGAATAAGCAGAAATACTACATTTAACAGAAATAAAGCCTAAAGTAGAGGATTTCACACAACTTTCACTTGAAAAAAAGATCAATTTTTTTCCTCCGAGTGAGGCATTCTGGACAAAAGTAGTAAAAAGTACACTGACTTAGCCAGAAAGAGCTATTTCAGCTCACTATGCTTCAAATACCCGTTATTTTTACTTCCGTGAGAATGTTATCCTCCGCATTCATGAGAAAGTTGCCCAACCACTTATTCTGGTCCGGCTAAGACTGCTTTCTTAATGGCCAAGGAAGGATAAAGGCGAATAATCACAACCTTAATGCCACAGTATTAAGTCACCTTGGCTCTCTCTCCTACTCAACTCCACCTGAAGACACAAAGCACAACACATCTTCCAAATGAAATATTCATATTTTCCTGGACACACCAGAAAGAGGAAAAAAAAGCAGTTTGAAGCATTACTGATGATCAAATGGTAACAGATTGAGGACTTGACTTTAAAAATACTCTTTTTGTCTTTGGATTTTGAAATGATGGGATATAATGAGGAAAGGTATTTAATGAAAGTCCATGCACTGAACTCACATGAAAAAACAAACATTTGTTCTTTCTGCCAAAACATTCTGGTTTCCTTTTAATATAAAATATAATTTAGAATGCTGAGCTTGGAGGCTTCTGATGAACTGTAACAGACTGCCTGTTTCTCTTCACCTTGGTGAACATTTCCATGATGTTGTAACTGTATAACATTGCTAGATTTGTGTTATTAAAATTATCATTATAGCTGGGCTCGGTGGCTCAGCCTGTAATCTAGTGCCTTTGGGAGGCTGAGGTGAGTGGATTGCCTGAGCCCGTGGGTTCGAGACCCGCCTGGGCAGCGAGACCTCATCTCTACAATAAATCAAAAAATCAGCTGGGCGTGGTAGCACATGCCTGTAATTCCGGCTACTTGGAAGGCTGAGGCGGAAGGATCGCTGGAGCCCAGCAGGTCGAGGCTGCGGTGGCCGGGAGCGGCCACTGCACTCCAGTCTGGGTGACAGAGTGAGACTCCGACTCCAAAAAAAAAAAAAAAAAAAATTATCATTATATTGCTCTCAATACCATGTTGGAATAAAATTCTAAGCTAGACTTGAAAAAAATGCTCTTCTAGAGGCTTTTTATACAAGTATTTGCAAGGCTAACAGATTTCTTTCAAAGAACAGGCTGAATGATATTTAATTGGTTCTTATTTAAAGTGTTAAAAAAAGCATATATGACCCTTTTCAAATCTAGTTACACAACTCAGCAGCAATGTGTTGAGTAAACACTTAACCTCTCTTTAACTTCAACTTTCTCATCTGAAACACTTGGGGCCAAAAGTGTTGTGGAAAATTCTTTGAATTTTAGAAAGACAACATGGTGCTCATACCTTACACTTTATAAGACTCTGAGGCCAGGTGCAGTGGCTCACGCCTATAATCCCAGTACTTTGGGAGGCTGAGGTGAGAGGATTGCCTGAGTCCATGGGTTTGAGACCAGGCTGGGCAACTTGGCAAAACCTCATCTCTACAACAAATCAAAAAATTAGCCAGGCATGGTGGCGTGTGCCTGTAGTTCCAGCTACTTGAAAGGCTGAGGTAAGCCGGGCTCAGTGGCTCAGTCTGTAATCCCGTGCCTTTGGGAGGCTGAGGTGAGTGGATTGCCTGAGCCCGTGGGTTCGAGACCCGCCTGGGCAGCAAGATCTCATCTCTACAATAAATCAAAAAAATCAGCCGGGCGTGGTAGCGCATGCCTGTAATTCCGGCTACTTGGAAGGCTGAGGCGGAAGGATCGCCAGGGGCTGCGGTGGCGGGGAGTGGCCACTGCACTCCAGTCTGGGCGATAGAGTGAGACTCCAACTCAAAAAAAAAAAAAAAAAAAAAAAAGAAAGGCTGAGGTGGAAGTATCACCTGAGCCCAGCAGGTTGAGGCTGTGGCGATAATGAGCGTGCCATTGCACTCCAGCCTGGGCAACAGAGTGAGATTCCAACTCAAAAAATCCCCCCAAAACAAAACAAAACAAAACAAAAGACTATCTGAGGTCTGGCAGCACCTCGTAATCAAGCATTAATATTTCTGCATGAAAAGGTATGAATAATTATAAACAGCCTGATATCAATTCAGGTCAGGATTTGCTAACAAGTGAATGTGCTATAAACTTAAGGAAAAAAAATCTTGGTTTATAGAACTTTTTGAGTTCAGAATTGATAAGTGCATGTGGCTGCCAGCACCCACCACGTAGAACTGATAGGATTAAATGAGAAAAGTAAGCACATAGCAATGTCCATTTCCCCCACCAGCTTCTCTTGGTCCCTTGGAAATCAAGGACTAATTCTCATGGGTGAGGCTTTTTCAGAACTTCTATAGTTAATCCTGCCCTCTGGCTATCAATGCCCATAGCAGGTTCCTGTCATTGAGGGGGATGTGTTCAATCTCCTAATACTGGAGTGGAAAAAGGGTTTAGAATCACAGGAATAGACATACATATATTTCAGCTGTAGAACTTTTGCAAGCTACTTTATATCAAGTATACTTTGGGACTGATCCAGAACACTTTAAAAAAGGATAACATGAACCAGACATTAATTTATTGCTTTGTAACAGAAACTGTTACTGCCCAGTAAATGGAATATTCATATCCTCTATGAAGGACACATCTGCCCCACAAAGGGTGAGAGGCCAACTCACGAAGCAGTCTTTTGGCTAGGCATAGGATCAAAGAAAAGAGTCCAGTGGGAAGCAGTAATATAGCAGGTAAGAGCACAGGCTCTGGGGTCAGAATTTGGTTTAAAGTCCTGTTTTGCCATTTATAACTGGGTGACCTTCAGCAAGTAAACCAATTTTTCTAAGGTGAGGTTTCTTTATCAACTACCTCATAAAGCTGTAAAGATTAATATATGTGTGGGAAAGACCAGAATGTCACCCCAAAATATGCCTCTCTGGCTCAGAGAGAAAAGGTAATCCTGCTCCCTCTCTACCAGGAGAATAAAGGTTAACCACTGAGAACTTTAGACCCTTATAGGCACCAAAGGAATCTATATTAACAAACTTTGCTAACTAACTAACTAGCCTTTGTCTGCCATGTATTTGCCTCCCAACAAGTTGCTTACTGCCCCTAGACAGAGTCCTTTATTTTTGTCTTGTCACTTTTCTAAAAATTTACTGTTCTTTGTGAAAAATGCTTTACAGGCTGGAAATTGAAAGCCACCTCTTTGAGAATCACTCATTCCCTGGGTATCTCCCATGTATATATGAAAACATACATGTTAATAAACTTCTGTTTCTCTCTTACTATCTGTTTTTTTTTTTTAATATACAACACTCACCCATCATAATGGCTAAAAATACAAAAATAAACAGCAACAGTAAATGTTTATGATGATACAGAACTGGAACTGTCATATGCTGCAGATGGGAAAGAAGAATGATACAAATACTTGGGGAAACCATTTAGCGGTTTTGTTTTTTTTTTTGAGTTGGAGTCTCACTCTGTCGCCCAGACTGGAGTGCAGTGGCCGCTTCCGGCCACCGCAGCCTCGACCTGCTGGACTCCGGTGATCCTTCCGCCTCAGCCTTCCGAGTAGCCGGAACTACAGGCATGCGCTACCACGCCCGGCTAATTTTTTGGTTTATTGTAGAGATGAGGTCTCGCTGCCCAGGCGGGTCTCGAACCCACGGGCTCAGTCAATCCACTCACCTCAGCCTCCCAAAGGCACGGGATTACAGGCTGAGCCACCGAGCCCGGCTAGCGGTTTTTTTTTATATCAATATTTTTTATTTTGATATTGTGGGGTACAGTTAAGGGTTAGGTGTACAAATATGCTTTGTTCAGGCACCCTTGTTGATAAGGGGTATCTTCCGGTCTGTTTTTTGTTGTAGGAGTCTGTTCTAACTAAGAACTCATGAGCATTGAGAAAAAAATTATTTTTCCTCCCCAACATATGCAATTAGTTTATATAAAAAGGTTAATGTATGTAAAGAGTTCAGCATGATATCTGGCATATGGCAAAATTGCCCAATAAGAGGTAGCTATTGTCATCTTTATGTGAGTTATAGTTTTCAAACTTTACACACGCTAAGATTCACCTAGAAGCCTTATTAAAGTCTAGAAATACTCAGTGGGACTAAGGACCCTTCCCCCCAAAATACTGACTTAGTGAAACTAAGGTAGAGTCAGGATTCTGCATTTTTAGCAAAAAATCCAAGTGACACTGGTACAAGTAGTCCACGGATCACACTTTGTAGAGAAATGCTCATTTTGAACATGGAAAATCCTGGAAGTCGTCTCCCCTGACCCAATGTCTCTTTCACTTGTATCCAGGAGACATAAGCGTTCACTGGGATAAACAATGACTCTTAAACTTAATGCTTACCATTTCTCTTCTTAGACCTTAGCTCAGTTGCAGTTATTCACTAAGATTAGGTTATATTTTAACTGTGTCACAGCAGCTTTCTTCATCACAACATTATATTTTTATATGTTCTTTTTTTTTTTTTTTTTTGAGTTGGAGTCTCACTCCATTGCCCGGACTGGAGTGGGAGTGCAGTGGCTGCTCGCGGCCACCGCAGTCTCGACCTGCTGGGCTCCGGTGATCCTTCCGCCTTATCCTTCCGAGTAGCCGGAATTACAGGCGCGCGCTACCACGCCTGGCTGATTTTTTATTTATTGTAGAGATGAGGTTTCGCCACATTGCCTAGGCGGGTCTCGAACCCGTGGGCTCAGGCAATCCACTCACCTCGGCCTCCCAAAGCGCAGGATTACAGGCTGAGCCACTGAGCCCGGTCTGTATGTTCTTATAGTCATTAATTCCCTGAAATTACAAACTAGTTACCTTAACCTTGTGTGTTCCTTCTTACTTTTCTTAGTCCACACAATACTGACTTTCTGCAGATGGCTAATCTTATCCACTACATTTTAAAACTTTCTATTATGAGTAATTTCAAATATATATACATGCAGAGAAAATGGCTTAATGAATCCCCATCTCATCATCAAATTTCAACAATTATCAATGCAGAGTCAATCTCTACTTTTTCACTCTACCAATCATTTTAAAGCAAATGCAAGGCATCTTAATTCAAGTTTATATCTTCATATATCTCTAAAAGATAAGTCTTTTCATTCTAACATAACCACAATTCCTAAGGGGAAAAAAATCCCAATGATTTAACATCTATTATGTTTCAGTATCAATATTTTCCCAATTGTTTCTTAAATGGCTTTTCCAGTTTCATTTGTTAGCTATTGATTTTTTTCATATCTCACACTCAGGAGTACCTTTACACTAAAACACTGGAGTTGACCCACTCTAAGGCAAGGTCCTCCCTCCTTTAGGGGCTTTACCCTAGTATCCCTAATCCCAGGGATGCACTCCTTCTGGCTGTCTCCATCTAACTCAACAGCTCTTAGCCCGGGTCAAAGGATAGAATTTAGAGGGTCTATGAAACTGGATGGCAGGGTATGGGGGGAAAAAAACAGAGGGGGAAGGGATGGAACAGCTACATCTTCATTTCACTAATTCCTAATTTGAACTTAGCATTTCCATTGATTATGAATGGAGGTGTTAAACAAAATTTATAGGAGACCATTGGTTTGAACTGAGCTCCTGCACTAGGCCCAACAGACCAAACCAAAATGGAGTTACTTATGCTAAAGTTTCACATTACTAAGCCAAAATTAAGTTGTCCATTTGATCTTCTGAGAATTCTGGAGGGAGAGATAATAGCCAAGCCCTTAAATAAGCCAATATTAACCAGTGTAAGAAGGAAACTCCCTCTGCTTCAACCTGTATACTTGTCTGTTTCTGCTTTCCTTAGCCCTCTTCTGTCTAGAAAACCAAACTCTTCTGCTCAGATCATTGGGATACTCGTTCTAGCTTATAGAATGAGATGTTGCCCAATTCTAGAATCACAAATAAAAACCAATTAAAATCTTTATATTAAATTTCTTGTAATTGCGTCTTTTGACAGAGGCAACAAACTACCAGTTTGTATCTGTTTCTACTGGTGATGAAGTCACTAGGGTATCTGTGACTTCCTCACCAACAGAAATCAGATATATTCACATCATACTACAGTTTACAAAAATCTTGATGTATTGCTTACATTAATCACATTTGGAATTATGGTAGTTTCTAGATATTTGCACTTAATATATTAATATATATATATTACTATTCCAAAAATTTATTTTTTCAACATTTGGTAGGTATTTCCACATACCATATTTCACTTGTAATTCAATGTATTTTAAGGGGATCATCATAGAGCTCACGGGAAGTCAAAGTCCATGGCACCAAAAAAAGTTAAAAACTCCGGTTACCCATCCGGCCTATTTCAAACATAACCTCTTAAGAACCTTTCTCAGGCCAGCCCGGTCTAAGTACCATACCTCCCAAGCCATCTTTTATTGATTTCTCTTGAAACATTTATTTTTAACTTTGTATTATATTTTAACCCACCCAAATGTGAAAGGCAGATTTCTCACAAAACATTTAACACAACAGTAATCAACTGAATTGTTTATTTGTTATTGTTCTCCTCTAAAAAGGGAAGGCAGCTCTTGTATATCTAAGTCCATTTCTTACACACAGTAGGATCTAAAAAAAAATTGGCTAAATGGCAATTTTGAGACCTTTATTCACAACAGTACATTGTTCTCAGCACCACAACTCAGGCTGTGAAACGTTCAGACAGATTTAACTGAAAGATTTTGAGAAGAGCTTTGATTACAGCCCTTTTGGGAAAAGAACCTATTAGCCACTAATTCTCATCTCCGGTCCCCATTTATAGATTATTTCTCTGTATTTATTCCCATGGCACCAATATCCATCCCCCAGTGATCGGAAGGGAAGACATTTATAATTCCTACCAGCTAATGTTCAAATTAGGGTCGTGGTCAACATATAGGAAAGAAGCTGATATGTAAATAAGTACAAGGAGCCCATTCTAAAAACTACAGAAAATGCCACTTGTTTGATATATTTAAGACCTATGAAAAAAAGACAATGAAACCATTTAAGAACTTGTGATATTTTGGTCTTAGAGGACTTGGCTTTAAGGACAAACTAAAGAATGGCAGGGAGCTTATTTTCACATGGTAGGAGTTTAATCTTATTATACTAAACCAAAATTAATCAGAAAAGCCGTACATTTCTCCAAGAATCAGTTACAGGGTGGCTACAAAGGAGTCTAAGTTGGTCAGAATTAAAGAAAAGCAATTGGATCTCTAAGCAGGTAATGATGCAGGGCCAGACTTCTCGCTCTAAGTGGTCAGATATGGTGCTTTAAGGCAGGCTTGGCTTTTAAACTTCAAGTTAGTACTTACTAATTTTTTTCCTGAATCTAGGAGGAAAGCTTATCTCCTATCATTCATCTCAAGGTACAGATATGCCACTAATGTTCTGGTTTTCTCTTTGATACATAGCTTCAAATGAATCTATCTGACTGCCATATTAAACAAGAGAAAGGCAGAGACATTGTAAGCAAAACATTGGGGAAGGAGAACATGGGGTGGCAGAAGTGTAGGCAAAAATGTCAATTTATAACAAGGGTGCCAAAGCCGAAATGCCTTGGATCACCTCTGTCTAGAAATTTGCACAGAATGTCGCCTCAACTATAAGTACAAGGCTCAAGTTAAGTACAAAAGCTATAAACAGGCCAGCTTTACAAGTGAGGCAAACATTTGGAAAAGGAAGGTCAGCAGGATTATATTAACACCCATTTGCAATTGTAGAATCACAACCTGGAATGCAGGAAAAGGCAGTCACAACTCAAGCTAAAAATGCATAATAGAATGCAGGCTGGGTGCGGTGGCTCACGCCTATAATCCCAGCACTTTGGGAGGCCGAGGTGAGAGGGCTGCCTGAGCCCACGGGTTCAAGCCCAGACTGGGCAACTTGGTGAGACCTCATTTCTACAATAAAAAAATCTAGCCGGGCATTGTGGGGTGTGCCTGTAGTTCTAGCTACTTGGAAGGCTGAGGTGGAAGGATCGTCTGAGCCTAGCAGGTCGAGGCTGTGGGCAGTGAGCGTGCCACTGCACTTCAGCCTGGGCATAGAGCGAAACTCCGACTCAAAAAAAAAAAAAAAAAAAGAAATGTAAATTTGGACTGTAAGCAGTGTTGAGATTACTATTTCACTAAGTATTAAAGCCAAAATCCTCTGCATTTAGTATCACAATAAAATTCCACAACAGTGATGAAATATTACCTTTGAAAAATCTCTTTCTCCTGAGTAAAGTAATATATTTCTCCTGCATGAGATTTAGAGGGAGAAAGCATAAATATGAAAATAAGAACCACCTATAATCCCATTATTAAAAGTTTGTTTTTAAGATCTACTTTTCAGTAATTTAAGAGGATTTATTTTTTCAGATTTAAGATTTTTCATTTCTCTAGTTAATAATAACTTACTGTATATTTCAAAATAGCTAAAAGAGAAGATTTGGGATCTTCCCAACACAAAGAAATGACAAATGTTTGAGGTGAGGGATGTCTCAAATACCCAGAGTTGATCATGACACATTATATCAAAATATCACATGTGCTCCACAAATATGTACAACTATTAAGTATCTTAAAAATATTTCATTACGGTTCGAGACCCGCCTAGGCAGCGAGACCTCATCTCTACAATAAATCAAAAAATCAGCCGGGCCGGGCTCGGTGGCTCAGCCTGTAATCCCGCACCTTTGGGAGGCTGAGGTGAGTGGATTGTCTGATCCTGCGGGTTCGAGACCCGCCTGGGCAGCGAGACCTCTTCTCTACAATAAATAAAAAAATCAGCCGGGCGTGGTAGCGCATGCCTATAATTCCGGCTACTTGGAATGCTGAGGCTACTTGGATGGCTGAGGCGGAAGGATCGCTGGAGCCCAGCAGGTCGAGGCTGCGGTGGCCGGGAGCAGCCACTGCACTCCAGTCTGGGCAAGAGAGTGAGACTCCAACTCAAAAAAAAAAAGAAAGGCTGAGGAGGAAGGATCACCTGAGACCAGCAGGTTGAGGCTGTGGCGATAATGAGCGTACCACTGCACTCCAGTCTGGGCGACAGAGTGAGACTCCAACTCAAAAAAAAAAAAAAGAAAGAAAAAATCAGCCAGGTATGGTAGCGCATGCCTGTAATTCCGGCTACTTGGGAGGCTGAGGCGGAAGGATCGCCAGAGCCCAGCAGGTCGAGGCTGCGGCGGCCAGGAGTGGCTACTGCACTACAGTCTGGGCAACAGAGTGAGACTCCAACTCAAAAAAAAAAACCAAAACATTTCATTACTTAAATTCTTTTTTTGTTTTTTTTGTGAGTTGGAGTCTCACTGTCACCCAGGCTGAAAGGCAGTGGTACACTCCTGTTCACCGCAGCCTCAACCTGCTGTGCTCAGGTGATCCTTCCCCCCAAGCCTTCCAAGTAGCTGGAACTACAGGCACGCATCACCATGCCTGGCTAATTTTTTGATTTATTGTAGAGATGAGGTCTCGCCAAGTTGCTCAGGCTGGTCTTGAACCTGCAGGCTCAGGCAATCCTCTCACCTCAGCCTCCCAAAGTGCTGGGATTATAGGCGTGAGCCACTGTGAGCCCAGCCTTACTTAAATTCTTAAAACATGGGTAATCTATGCAACAATGTACACTACCTAAATGTATATATACTTCCATAATCTCATCCCCTCAGAACAATGCTGTATCAAAGCAGCACAAACATTCTTAACATCATTTCATAATGGAGCAAACAAGATCTGAAGGGTAATTTACATGCCTAAATTCTCTAGCTAGTTGCAAATAAAACTGAGGGCTTAAGCCTGAATCTCCTAATACCGAGGCCAGAACTCCTTCCACTTCTTTAAAAAATCTGGATAGGCTGCGCTCAGTGGCTCAGCCTGTAATCCCAGCACTTTGGGTGACCAAGGCAAGAGGATTGCCTGAGCCCAAGGGTTTGAGACCCACCCGGGCAGCTTGGCGAGACCTCATCTCTACAACAAATCAAAAATTAGCCGGGCGTGGTATTGCACGCCTGTATTTCCGGTTACTTGTAAGACTGAGGCAGAAGGATGGCTGGAGCCCAGCAGGTTGAGGATGCAGTGGCCAGGAGTGTGCCACTGCACTCCAGTCTGGGCGACAGAGTAAGACTCCAACTCAAAAAAAAAAATCTGGATAGGTAGAAACCCAGTTTAGGAATTATTGGAAGAACTTTGTAAACCGTTTATCCTGTATTTATAAGGTGCTAATTTCAACAAGTATTTATTAATTACCTACTATGTTCAAAAGCCCATGAATAAACACAGTAACAGTCAACAATGTTACAATGGGGAATGGGGGAAAGGCAGAATAAAACAAATTGATAAGTATAATGTATAGTACAATATTGATAAATACAGTAGTACAAGTAGCACAAATGCTTTCAAATTTCCAAGGAGGGCATGAACTCTTGAAAGAAGGAACGCCTTGAAGGCCAGACACTTTGAGTGGTAGGCACAACTCCTGTGGGGGATAATGCAGACATCAAGCAAAGAAGTCACAAGAACACAAGGTTGTAGGCTGCTTACATGATTGCAGGAAAAGTGTAAGTGAATCCAATTGTCTGATGGTGTCAGATCTCATTACTCTCCAGAGTTTCTCACCTCTCCCCTTTACCCCAAACAGGAGAGAAAAACTTGCTCTGGATTCCTACAGACTTCTCTGAATCCAGTGGAGAACCATTATTCATTTTTTCCCCCCTGGCCACCGCAGCCTCGACCTGCTGGGCTCCAGCGATCCTTCCACCTCAGCCTTCCGAGTAGCCAGAATTACAGGCACGCGCTACCACACCCAGCTAATTTTTTGATTTTATTGTAGAGATGAGGTCTCGCCTGCCCAGGCGGGTCTCGAACCCGCAGGCTCAGGCAATCCACTCACCTCAGCCTCCCAAAGGCGCGGGATTACAGGCTGAGCCACCGAGCCCAGCGGAACCATTATTCTTAACAGCTTCTTCTTCTTCTTCTTCTTATCACATAAAAAATGATACCTAGGCTGGGAACAGTGACTCACACTTATAATTCCAGCACTTCGGGAGGCTGAGATGGGAGGAATGCTTGAGCCTAGGCAAGACTCCATCTCTCCAAAAAATTAAAATATTAGCCAGCATGGTGGCACTCCACCTGGAATCCCAGCTCCTTGGGAGGCTAAGGTGGAAGGATCACCTGAGCCCAGGAGGTCAAGGCCGTGGTGGGTTGTCATCACACTGCTGCACTCCAGGCTAGGTGACAGAGTGAGACCCCAACTCAAAGAAAAAAAATGATACCTACCAAAAATACTGATCAATTTTTATGAGGACTGTCTGAAACCCACACAGTCTTTGAAAAGATATTTGTAGTTCCACTTACAAAATACCCTTTGGCAGTGTTCTAGTTGTTTATATTCAAAAGAAGTTAGAGTTTGGGGGACCTTGCCCAAGTATTTTCACCAATTCTTCACTATTTTTCATTTACTCGGACTATCTCATTTTAAGTTTCTCTGAGTGGTGAGTTAAGAGCTCACTTTTTGGTTTTCAACTATATATTTTTCAATATTTAAGAAATGATCATATATTACTTTTCTAATGAGGAAAACTCCTAATAAACATTCTAACAAGTTAGTTTAAAACTTGTACAAGTGATTCCATTCATGTAAAGTTCAAAAACAGGCTAAACTTATCTAGGTAGTTAGGATGCTGGTTAGTGGGAGTGATGACTGGACAAGCTGATAACGCTCTCACTCTTTATCTGGATGTTGGTTGCACTGGGCTTGTTTACTTTATGAAAATTCATCAAACTATACACTTAGAATTTGTGTTCTTTTCTGTAAATATATTTCGGTAAAAAGTTTTAGGTAAAGAGAAAAAGTTGAAAAGGTTCAAATTAAAGAAAGAGTCCTTATAAAGTTTAGGGGGTTCCTAAAGTTTGTAATCCAAGGAATATAGTACAAGGGTCATCTTTTAGCAGGAAAGTAGGCTCTTTGGCTACTTAGTTACTTTTATAAGCATCAGGCATTCTTTATTTTGGACTACTAGAAAGAGATCTCAGAAGTCTATGCTGTGATCTGTAAGGCTTCCCGAAACAGATGTGAACAAGCAGGCAGTTAAGGCCAGCCCGTGGGAGAACCCTGGCTAGTAAGTGAGTGGGTTTAGCCAGTACTGCCATCTCATCTCACCATTTCATCCCATCCCTATTTACTTTGATGAAGCAATTTATTTTTTTTAAAAAAGAAGAAGAAGAAGAAGAAAGTCAACTACAATGGTGGAAAAGAAATCTAAGACAGTGATTGTTCTTACCCAAAAAATAGTTTTGGAGTATACTGAATTCCGCAATGCTCAGATCTATGAACCAATGGACCACATCTCTATTATAGAAACAAAAGACTCATGAAAATGTTTCCAGAAGTAGTCCAGGCTAAATTTATTTGAACTGAAAGTTTTATAGATGAATTTAATTTTATATTTATCGAATCATTAAAGTATGAACTGGATATTTCATTTCCATTATGCTTTACAACATCTTGTGGGTGACATTAGCTGGTGGAGTGTTATTTGTAATGTAATGATTTAGAGAATCTCAAAGATGTCTGTATTCTTTCAGAATACCAATGATTTGTCTTAACTGCCTAATCATCCTTGATACCACCGAAAACAAAGAAAGACAACACCTTAGATCATAAAACAATTGTGCTTGTAATCTCCAACACTAACCAATAGGCCTAATTCTCCTAATTACACAGATATTTTATCTATACTTGGAAGATATGCTAAAATAAGTGAGTTATAGAATTTTATAAATTCTCTCATAGGAAACATCAATACAATGTATTATATTAAGACTATGTCTATATCCAAATACAAATAAATGTACCTCACAGTATATGATAGTCTAAGAATACTCCGAAATCTTCCAATCTTCCAATGAATTGAAAAACAAAGTCTAAGAAACAGAGCAGGAAAGAGTTCCTTGGTCACATAAAACTAGTTTAATAGTTGGTTTGTTTTTTTGAGTTGGAGTCTCACTCTGTCGCCCAGGTTGGAGTGCAGTGGCACACTCACAGCCGCCCCAGGGTCAACCTGCTGTGCTCCAGTGATCCTTCCACCTCAGCCTTCCAAGTAGCCTAAACTACAGGCACGTGCTGCCAAGGCCAGCTAATTTTTTATTTATTGTAGAGAGGAGGTCTTGCCAAGTTGCCCAGGCTGGTCTTGAACCCAGGGGCTCAGACAATCTACTCACCATGACCTCTCAAAGTGGTAGGATTACAGGCTGAGCCACCGAGCCTGGCCTAATTTAATAGTTTTTAAATGTCTGTTTTTTCTGCATTTTTAGGTTTCTTGCAAACTCTATAAGTTACTAAATTCAGTTTAGGGTATGGCATATTCTATGCTCTTTTGATTAAGAATGTGCTAAAAAAAAAACAGTACCTGGTAACTTTGATATCATCAAAGGCTATACCTTCCTAGAATGGTAAAAGTACATTTCAATTATATCACTGGCTGTATTCCTAAATCCTGCTGAAGGCGAAGGTGTATTGTATACACCTTTTGTACTAAGTAAAATTAATGGATATTGAGATTATAATTTGTCTTATTTTGACAATAAATTTATTTGTATTCAAAAGTTGAAATTTGTGTGAAGTGATTGCTTCTAAAGCAAGCGCTTTGTAAATCTACTTCTTTGAATTCCCAGCACCTGGTTTAGTACATAATCAGTTTAGTAAGTGTGGATTATAATAAACTGCTTCACTGTTCTAGAGTCTTTTACATTTTTCTTTGCATGAGCTACCGGCAATGCCAGGCCCAGGTACTGTGATTTTTAAATTTTCATCTAAACCCCAATTTAGGATGGTGTTTGATAGTGGAGGGAGATGCCACCAAGGAGGGTGTATAGAGGGAACTTCAATAGTGTGGGTAGTTTTCTCTCTTAAGCTGGGTGGTGGGTACTTGGATGTTTATTGAAATCTTTTTTTTTTTTTGAGTTGGAGTTCCACTCCGTCACCCAGACTGGAGTGCAGTGGCCGCTCCCAGCCACCGCAGCCTCGACCCACTGGGCTCTGGCGATCCTTCCACCTCAGCCTTCCGAATAGCCGGAATTACAGGTGTGCGCTACCACGCCCGGCTGATTTTTGATTTATTGTAGAGATGAGGTCTCGCTACCCAGGCAGGTCTCGAACCTGCGGGCTCAGGCAATTCACTCACCTCAACCTCCCAAAGGCGCGGGATTACAGGCTGAGCCACCGAGCCTGGCTTATTAAAATCTTTTAAAAATTAATTAATTTTTAAGAGACAAGGGCTTGCTATATTGTCTAGGATAGAGTGCAGTGGCTATTCATAGGGGGCAATCAAAGTGCACTATAGCCCGAAGTTCTGGCCTTAAGTGATCCTTTTGCCTCAGCCTCTTGAATAGCTTGGACTATGTGCATGCAGCACTGTGCCCAGTGTTCACAGCTTCATTTTCCCTCACTTACTGGCAAACACTGCATCATTTACTTCCAGTATGCTTCACATAGGGTTAAGACAGAAATCTCATCATAACAGACTTACATGTTGGGAAAGCCTAAAAAAAAGTAGAATCTTAGAACAATACAAATATCTCACTTCAACATTTAAGTCAGATCTCAGACCTCTTAGCCTCTCTGATGATTCTTATTCTCAAAAAAGTCTGTGTTAAAAATTAAATGCTAGGCCGAGGAAGGGTGGCTCACACCTATAATCCCAGCACTTTGGGAGGCCGAGGTGAGAGGATTGCCTGAGCCCGCAGGTTCAAGACCAGCCTGGGCAACCCGGCAAGAACTCATCTCTAAAATAAACCAAAAAAAAAAAAAAAAATTAGCCAGGCATGGTGGCACGTGCCTGTAGTTCCAGCTACTTGGAAGGCTGAGGTGAAGGATCACCTGAGCCCAGCAGTTCAAGGCTGTGGTGGCCGGGAGCATTCCACTGCCCTCTCTAGCCTGGGTGATAGTGAGACTCCAACTAAAAAAAAAAAAAAATTAAATGCTGCTTCTAATTGCAAGTGTTATTTTAGCAGTATTATGATTGGTAGGTATATCAGCAATGTGCCACACCTCAAAGTGTAACTCTCCTACTAAGTCAATTACCTCAATTTCCTGTAACTGCTCCTGATTGGTTGTATACATCTGCTGAAGAGACTCCTCCAACTCTGTGTTCCGATCCAGTAACGTCTTCCCAAGTTCAGCAGCAAGCTGGAGATCTAGCACAACAAATGAATCTTAGAACAATACAAATATCTCACTTCAACATTTAAGTCAGACCTCAGTGAAAGGTGGAATGGCATAAAAGGAAACCAGAGTTCTACTTAAAATTCAGTTTAACTGGGGCCTTTAAGCAGGTAAAGTACTCTCTTATATATCCATACATATAAGAAGTGAAAAACAGCAATCTACTTTATGGAGATACAGTCATTAGCTCAGGAATAATTGATCATTCAGTGTTGTGACTTTTAAAATAATATTTATTTGCTAAAGGAATAAACATATTATTATTCTAGCTGGCCGGTGGCTCAGCCTGTAATCCCGCACCTTTGGGAGGCTGAGGTGAGTGGATTGCCTGAGCCCGCGGGTTCGAGACCTGCCTGGGCAGCGAGACCTCATCTCTACAATAAATAAAAAAATCAGCCGGGTGTGGTAGCACATGCCTGTAATTCCGGCTACTCGGAAGGCTGAGGCGGCAGGATCGCTGGAGCCCAGCAGGTCACGGCTGCAGTAGCCGGGAGCGGCCACTGCACTCCAGTCTGGGTGACAGACTGAGACTCCAACTCAAAAAAAAAAAAAACATATTATTATTCTGACAGTCTACTTTTTCAGATGGGCCTTTGAGCCAATGTATAAGCAGGTCTTTCAAAATCTTTAAAGTTCCCATGAATCCAGCCACTGTGAATACAACTGTCAAAGCAAAGTTTGTTATCATATATCCTGTACTCCTTAGGGGACTAAAAACTATTAAGTCAAGAAAAGGAAAAATACATCAGCATTAAGAGCAATGCCCTAGGTCTCTCGTTTTTTCCCACTTCGCTTCATGTCTTTCTCCAAGATGAGCAAATCAAAAAAGCAAAGCAGCAATATGGTTTGAGGTAATTACATGTCAGTAGCTTATACTTGCATTGGGCACAGAATTGTATATTAAATTTTATTTTCCAAGTTTCTCTTTCTTTAGGAATATATGCACGTAAGACAGGATTTGTTTATATTATACTCAATTCCAGAAATGGAAATTTAGTTAATACATTGTTACTAAAATTTAGTTTAAAAGGATACTAACTGTAACATAGGTAAATGAAATACTTATCTGCATAATAAATTTATGGGGCATTCCTTCGGCACCATGGGAAAGGTACTACACTCTGAGCAGGAAAGTCTAAGGTCCTGTTCTGACTACCATTTACCAGAACATTTTCTTTCTTTCTTTTTTTGTTTTTTTTTGAATTGGAGTCTTACTCTGTTACCCAGGCTAGAGTGTAGTGGCACATTCACGGCCACTGCAGCCTCAATCTGCTGGGCTCAGGTGATCTTCTGCCTCAGTCTTCCAAGTAGCTGGAACTACAGGTATACACCACCATGCTCAGCTAATTTTTAAAAAATTTATTATAGAGATGAGGTCTTGCCAAGTTGCCCAGGCTGGGCTCGAAACCATGGGCTCAGGCAGTCTTCTCACCTTGGCCTCCCAAAGTGTTGGGATTATAGGTGTGAGCCACCGTGCCCGGCCTAGAACATTTTCTATATGGTGACTTCAGAGGTTACTATACTTAGTATTTTTGCTTAGAGAGATAACTGCCCCGTCAATATAAGATTGTGAAAAACAAATGAAACAAATACGTAAGGCAGTACTGTAAAAATTAAGCTGAATACACAGGGGCAAAGTATTTCTCCTAGTATTCTTTTTTTTTTTTTTTTTTTGAGACAGGGCCTCACTTTGAGCCCAGGTTGGAGTGTAGTGGCGTGATCATGGCTTGACCTCCTGGGCTCAGGTGATCCTCCCATCTCAACTTCCCAAGTAGCTGGGACTACAGATGTGCACCACCAATGCCCGCCTAATTTTTTGTAGAGACCAGGTCTCACCATGTTGTCCAGGCTGGTCTTGAACTCCTGGGCGCAAGTGACCCTCTGGCCTTGGCCTCCCAAAGTACTGGGATTACAGGTCTGACCACTACTAGTATTCAATGATTCACAAATGAATGATTTTGTTGCTAGGCACTATGCTAAAACTATTCATACATGCAGGCAATTCAACAATATGAGACACCATTCTAGGTACTCAGATGGTACCTGGGAACCACAAGGAACTCAGATATATTCCCTGTTCTCATGGAGCTTATATTCTGCTGCGGGAGACAGAATAATAGAATATATAATAGATAGCAATAAATGCTAGAGAGAAAAAAATAAAGCAAGGAGATGTGGATGTGAGAGGTTGAATTTAAGAATATGTGACAGGGGCAACATCAGAATTAAGATGTTAAGAAACTCCTCTTCCTGGGTGGCAGCGGCAGGGCAGTCGCTCTAATAGCTGAAAGGCTGGATGGCGGAGCACCTGGCTAAAAGGGGCCCGGCAACCAGCGACCAGACCCATGGCCACCTTGGCCGCCTCAGAGCACTTTGAGAAGCTGCATGAGTTCTTCCGCAGCCTCCATGAAGACCTGTAAGGGGTACCTGAGCAGCTGCTGGGGACAGCAGGGACCGAAGAGAAGAAGTTAATCTGAGATTTTGATGAAAAGCAACAAGAGCCGGGCTCAATGGCTCAGCCTGTAATCCCGCGCTTTGGGAGGCTGAGGTGAGTAGATTGCCTGAGCCCGCGGGTTCGAGACCTGCCTGGGCAACTTGGTAAGACCTCACTCTACAATAAATCAAAAATTGGCCGGGCGTGGTAGCATGCGCCTGTAGTTCCAGCTACTTGGAAGGCTGAGGTGAAAGGATCGCCAGAGCCCAGCAGGTCGAGGCTGCGGTGGCCGGGAGCGGCTACTGCACTCCAGGCTGGGTGACAGAGTGAGACTCCAACTCAAAAAAAAAGAAAAGAAAAGCAACAAGAAGTAAATGAAACGCTGGCAGAGATGGAGGAGAAAGTACTACTACTCTCTTTCGGTAACCCCATGATGTCTAAACTTTGAAACTACCAGAAGGAACCTGCCAAACTCCATCAGGAGCTGAGAGGGACAACTTGGACAGCTACATTTGGGGGCTGAGAAGACATGAAATATGGTTCGTATGCTGTAGAAAATGATCATATGAATTGGCTACAGACTCAAAGTGCGCTGCTTCTGCAAGGCACTGAAAGCCTGAACCGAGCCACCCAAAGTATTGAGCGCTCCCATCGGACTGCCAGAGACTAACTGGATTGGTTCAGAAATCATAAAGGAGCTGGGGGAACAGCAAGACCAGTTGGAACGTACCAAGAGAAAGCTGGAAAATACAAGTAAAAACTTGAGCAGAAGTCAAAAGATTCTCCATTCAATGTCCAGAAAAGCGACAACCAACAAGCTACTACTTTCATCTTGCTAGAGCCAGCCATCCTGGGAGGCATGGTTTACTACAAATTCTTTCACAAGCATTCACTTACAACAGGGTTAGGGTTTGTGGGCCAGCACGTTGGCCCTGTGAATTCATAGTGTTAAGGATGTGGATGGAAGAAGCCTGTTGCTGCTGTGGGCTGATGACAGTGCCAGGATGGAGTGTGTAGCCAGACTGGGAGGAGGGAGGAAAGGTGGAAAACTACTTAAATGTGAAGGAACAGCAACAAGACCAATGTGATATACCAAGGTAATAAATGCTGTTTATGACTTCTTAAATTAAAAAAAAAAAAAGAAACCAAGTAAGTGACCCATTCATCTATCTAGGAAAATAGCATTCCAGGTAGAGGCAAAGCAAGTGCAAAAGAACACAGGAAGCAGCATGATTGGAGTTATTACAGAGCCCAATGAGGCTGGAACAGAATGTATATGTGTGTGTGTAGGGGGGAGGGCAGAAGTCAAATCAAAGGGGCTCCAATGTTGGTGAACTTGGGCAGGGCCTAACTAAGGAGGTCAAGAGCTTGGCTTTTACCCTGAATGAGTTGGAACCCAGTAGAGGTTTGACAGTATTACACTGGCTGCAGTGCAAACACACTGAATGGGACAAAGGTAGGAGGAGAGTGACAGAAGAATACTGCTATCAGCTGAGTGAGAGATGATGGTGGCCTTGATTAGGGTAGAAGAGATGGAGATGGGAAGAAGGAACAGAATTCTGACATGTTTTGAAAGTAAACGTAAAAGTATTTGTCGACCAATTTGATATGGAGTATAATGGAAAAGGAGAAAAAAGAACTGGATTTGGTGATAATGAATAAGGGGTTCAAATTAGAAAAGGAGGGCATAAGAAAGGCCTCTCTGAGGAGACAGTCTAGCTAAAGCTTGAAGGATGAGGAAATCACCTTGTAGGAGCCAGGAAAGAACGTGCATATTCTACAACCTGACAAGCAGCCAGTATGATTGAAGTATGAGGGGAGAATATGGTGAGGTGGAGTGGGAGGAGCAGGTGGGGATCACATCATATAGAATTTTACAGGAGACAATAGAGAAATTTTGAATTTTATTCTAGGTATGCTAGAAATTTCAGAAAAATGTTATAAAAATATTATGAAAAAGATTATGATTAAAAACAGGGAACCTCATTGATTTTAAACTTTATTTTTAGAGGTTCTCAAATAAGGTTTGATGTCTATCCATTACTACTGATGGTAAAATATAACCTAGAGGAAGTGGTAACAGAAAAGCAACATTTTTTGTTACCTGGTCATGTACACTCAAGTGCATAATTAGTATTCTACTTGGTTGGTTTTAACTCATTAGGAAAACAAAGCAGCAAAACCTACCACACCACTCCAGGTTATTTTAAAACAGTATACTGTTGTTAG
This sequence comes from Cephalopachus bancanus, assembly GCA_027257055.1. Lineage (NCBI taxonomy): Eukaryota > Metazoa > Chordata > Mammalia > Primates > Tarsiidae > Cephalopachus > Cephalopachus bancanus. Next base: position 806,773 of record JAPVLO010000354.1, read on the forward strand.
ATAGTTGCTAAAATACTTCCTCTCATGATTTTGATGTCTGTTACAGTCATTACATTAAGACTTCAGTTAACAAGTCATAAAATAACATCTTGTATTCCAAAACACAGAACAAAACAGCTCAAAACATTTAAGAGACATTAGTTTTAGGCCGGGCGCGGTGGCTCATGCCTATAATCCCAGCACTTTAGGAAGTGGAGGTGAGAGGATTGCCTGAGTTTGAGACCAGCCTGAGCAACTTGGTGAGACTTCCTCTCTCTACAATAAATCAAAAAATTATGCCAGACTTGGTGGCTGTAATCCCGTGCCTTTGGGAGGCTGAGGTGAGTGGATTGCCTGAGCCCACGGGTTCGAGACCCGCCTGGGCAGTGAGACCTCATCTCTACAATAAATCAAAAAATCAGCTGGGCGTGGTAGCACATGCCTGTAATTCCGGCTACTTGGAAGGCTGAGGCGGAAGGATCGCCAGAGCCCAGCAGATCGAGGCTGCGGTGGTGCCACTGCACTCCAGTCCCGGCAACAGAGTGAGACTCCAACTCAAAAAAAAAAAAAAGAGAGAGAGACATTAGTCTTTATATCTTTATATCACAGCCACTGCAGCCTAGACCTGCTGGGTTCCGGCGATCCTTCCACCTCAGCCTTCCAAGTAGCTGGAACTACAGGTGTGCGCTACCACACCCGGCTAATTTTTGATTTATTGTAGAGATGAGGTCTCACCAAGTTGCCCTGGCGGGGCTTGAACCCGTGGGCTCAGGCAATCCACTCACCTTGGCCTCCCAAAGCACGGGATTACAGGCTGAGCCACCGAGCCCGGCAGTCTTTATATCTTTACAAAGTATTTAACCCAGTTTTTCAGAAGAGACAACCTGAAGCACAAAGCTGTTAACTCACCTGATCAAAACTACATTGTGCATCACAGACAAGACAGAAACTACTAGGTCAACAGGTTCTAACTCTCATCACGATTCTTTATTATCCTCATGTGCACAGTTTTGAGACTACTGAAAGGGATGTTCACATACTTCTTTAAGTTAGTGAATATACATTTCCCCCGAGTTGAGATAATCTTTTCCACTTGTTTTCATGGATAGCAATGAAAAACCAAAGTTCTACTGTTTTTTACTCACCAGCTCTACCGGTGAAAACACATACAACCCCAGGCAAGTTAACATCTTGTTTCTACCAAATGAAAAAGGAACTATGTATGACCGAAGATGTTCCAGGAAAAATTGTGAGTGAATTGCCTGACCCTGTGGGTTCGAGACCCGGCCGGGCAACTTGGCGAGACCTCATCTCTACAATAAATCAAAAATTAGCTGGGCGTGGTAGCGCACACCTGTAGTTCCAGCTACTTGGAAGGCTGAGGTGGAAGGATCGCCAGAGCCCAGCAGGTGGAGGCTGCAGTGGTCGGGAGCGTGCCACTGCACTCCAGGCTGGGCGACAGAGTGAGACTCCAACTCAAAAAAAAAAAAAAAAAAGAAATCTTAACTAGCAATCAAAATCTCTACCAGAATCAAGACTTGACTTAAGACCATCATCGATGACTGAGTTATAAAACCACCTATGCTACTTAGCAGTAGCCAGAAACATTTTTCCTGTTGCAGCTGTTGCAGAAAGCGATGCTAAGAACTGCACTTTTTAGTAAGTAGCAAGCAAAAAAGAATTTGAGACTTCCTTATCACAATTCTTATTTCCAGTTAAACAAAGCCCCAACCTGGCTAAGTAACCTGAAGTCTCAGACTCCTAAATATTTCATAGGATGTTTAGGATAGAATTTTAGCAAGTCAAGTCTCAAATACAAGAAGGCTCCTGTGAAGTCACACTGTATAATAGGATATGACTTCATCTGTTAGCTTAAAGACACCAGGACTTTTTTGGTCTTTAAAAAAAGTTTGTTTCCTGTTGTGTAGCATCTGGCTTCCATAACCAAAAGGAGCCAAAAGGTGGCAGTAAGCCCAAGAAGGTTTTCTAAATAATTAGTGGAAAGAATAGGAGAATATTGAGTGTCCTTTATTTATATTTTTAATTAAGGTACAAAAAAAGGAAACAATACAGTTTCAAAGCTTTGCACACCTGTTCATCTCTATAAGGATTACAATAATGATTCTCATTAAGAAGTTGTCTTTTCTAAATCCTATTGAACTGGCCTAGCGTAGGCAGTCACTAAAAATACCATAGATTTATTGCAGGCTTGAGAATTGCAACATGCCAAGACCTTCATATGTTTAATATTCTTTTACCAATGAGTCTTTGCAGGTTATAATAATCCTTTTTTTTTTTTTTTTGAGTTGGAGTCTCACTCGGTTGCCCAGACTGGAGTGCAGTGGCCGCTCCCGGCCACCGCAGCCTCGCCTGCTGGTCTCCGGCGATCCTTCCGCCTCAGCCTTTCGAGTAGCCAGAATTACAGGCACGTGCTACCATGCCCGGCTGATTTTTTGATTTATTGTAGAGATGAGGTCTCGCTGCCCAGGCGGGTCTCGAACCCGCGGGCTCAGGCAATCCACTCACCTCAGCCTCCCAAAGGCGCGGGATTACAGGCTGAGCCACCGAGCCCGGCTATAATCTATTTTTAATGCTGTAAACTGTTAGCTTTAAACAGATATTCACTCAGTCGATACCTTAGGCAAAAAATTAGCACTAGCAGCTGAGTGATTTTTTTTACAAGGAACTTTCTTCCAGAATTTTGAAACCTTGAAATCCCATTGTTTTTTCCATATATTTTTTCCCATTTTACTTCAGTCTTTTCAAAAGAAATATGAGGACAACATATTCTCATGTTGGCTGTAGTCTGCTGCAGTAATTCAATAACATTAAGGCTGAAAGCTTTTCCTATTACAAAGTCAAATGCGTCACTTGGTGATGCTGTTTAACTCCTGTTGCCAACGTTACCCATAATTGGGAAAGCAAAAGCCTGAATATAAACATCAAGAAAAGTGATGGTGTCAGTATAATAACCCGCTCAAACAGTGATTCAGCAAATTACACTCATCTTGAAAAGAAATTTTAGGATTCCTTTAAACTAAGATTTCATTTGCTGATCCATATAGCAGAAACTCAAATCCTTATTCTAAGCTTGCACCACTCACCAAACGACAATTATAACAGCAGCGAGTCTAAAAGGAAATCCAGCCTCTGAAGTCTTTCCACCTTGTTCTCAGGGGCACATTTCAAAGCAAGCACCATCGTTACCTGCACTGAAGGCTCCTGCTGTCCCAGAAAAGATCTTACCCACAGAGATTATTGTCAGTATTCCCACCATGCCAACTCCTCTGACAAAAGAGAGTCTCTTCAACAAAGTGTTTTGTTAAAGCAAAGGGTTTTCACCAATCTACACACAGCTTTACATGTATCTAGCAAAGTATGAATAGTAGACCAGAGTCCAGCAATTTAAATTTGTAAAAAAATGCCCAAGCAAACTTGGATACATGGATTCAATCTAGATAGTGGCTTCTATTGCTAAAGAAAAAAATTTAGTAGTTGTAAGACTTGGAGAACAGGATCTATAAAAGTTGTTTAAAGCAGCTCTTTCCAAATATGCCTTGCTCAGTAAGTTAATAGTAAGGATGTTAAAAAGCAGCCAGATGTCTACACATGATTAAAATCCCATTAGACCTGATTAATAATCTGTTTAACAAGACAGACTTGCTCCCACTTTCTTCAGCAGTAAATATCTACTGAGGGTCCACAATGTGTCAGACACTGTAGCGGGCCCATATCATATGAGGCACCTCCAGGCTTCTCTAGTGAGGAGATTCCTAGAACATCAATTCCAATAGCGTAGGAATCCTGCCATTCTGGCATGTGGGTAGGCACTATGGCCCCAGTGCCTAAATGAATACCTGGGACAAAACAGATAAATTTGAGAAATAAATGTTTTAAGATATGTTAGGTCTGTTTAGGAATTCTTTAACATATAATTTAACAAAGTTGGGGAAAAGAGATCCTTTTGTTCGCACTGCAGATTTCATTCTTTTACACACTTATTCAAAAGTTTTAACTGTTGGAATTTCACATCTCTATTCCTACCCCACATAGTTTGCTATTACAGAGGGTTATGTCAAAGTCCATTATGATAATGGATGTAAAAGCCCTTTGAAAGGCATAGAACAAATTCCAAATGCAAATTGGCAATAAAGAGGCTCAGACCTGTGTTTTTCTTAAGGTTTGCTAAACTTGAAGATCTGATGACTTCATTTTGATCGGAGGTGAAAGAAAATTGTATAATCAATCAACCTTGCATGGTTGTTTCTAACATCCTCCCAAGGGAGAAGTAGTAACAGCATGGACTAAGCCACCTGATGAAGAGAGCCATGAAAACTGTAATTCTATGTGAACAGTTCACTTCAACAAATATTAAAATAGAACTTCTAGTCCTTGCCAAGTATTATGCTAGATGCCAAAGATACAAAAAAGAGCCTGCCGTCTATGCCCTTAAAGATGCATTCTTCTTAAATACAGGAAAGAAAGATATTTAGCTTTTGATTATACAATTTGCTTAAATTTTGTAATTGCATGGTGGTTGCCTCATAAATCCTGGAGGAAGTATCAAACTAAGCCATCAATCCTTATGGGGAAACCTGAAAACAGGTTTGTTAAAACATATGACAAATTTGTCTTTGGGACATAGCATGGGGGTAAATTCTGCACTGCAGCTGCCAAACAGCTTGCACTATATAAGCATAATAGTGAACTACTTTAAGTGATTGCACATTAACTTAAGAAATCACTTTCCCCTAAAAGAGGTGCTTGCTCTATTTTCCTTTTCTAAGTATAATCATCCAAGTCTACATTTATTCCTAGTGGTTAGCATGAACAAGCATCATGACCACTTAATATTCAAGGAAATGAGATGTTAATTTTCACTTCAAATTTAGAGCTGAAATAATTTATTTACACAGAATGCAGAAACTTAAGATGCCTGGAAAACTTTCTAAGGATTATTCAGTAGAGTGGTTAAGAATGTTTGCTTTCGAGTCTAAAGGGAAACCCTAGCTTCCCCAACAGTATTTACCTCTATCTCAATAGTGCTATTGGGAGGATTCAATGAGAAATTGTGTTAAGGGGCTCTGAATGTCTGGCATATAAAAAGTGCTCCCCAAATGCAAGCTCCTGCTTTAACAAGCAAAAACAAAACAAAACAAAAGGTGGGGGGTTTTGCCACTGGCTCCACATTAAGGGCTGCTCTAGAATTGTTCTCTGGAGACACCATCAGCATCGAATTCAAGGCAGGTCTGTTTTTAAACAAAAACTGGTGTGCCAGTTTAAGGAAGTGTACACTGGTATGGTAAGGAAGAGTTCGGTCCGTGCAGTGTCTACGACTCCTCATTCTGAGTGTGTGGGTTCAAAAACACTTGCTTCCACACTTAGCTTTAGGCAAGTCACTAACTGTTCTAGCTTCTGCTTTTCGCATCTGGAAAATGGGATCACAAACGTCACTTACGGAGCTATGGCGCGGATTAAACGAGAGCAGGTAGGCAGAGAGCTTGGCACAGCTCCTGCCACACAGCAAAACCACCACCACCTACGGCAGCTCACCCCCAACGCGGGCCATTAAAGGCGCCGTTACTACTCGCAGGAGGGGAGGCAGCGGGGAACGCAGCCTGCTAAGAGACGGCTTCCTCGGCTCTGCCACTCACGGCGGCTGCCCGTCGGTTCACCCCTCTCTGCCTCGGAGGAATGCGGTTTCAAGGAAATCAGTGAATCTATGGAGAGCGCTTAACACGGTGAGGGCGCGTAGCTGGCCCTCAGCGCGCTCTCGGGATGAGGGTCGGTGCTGTGCAGTGGCAGGGCCGCAGGCCCCGCGCAAAGGCTTCCAGCGGGCGGGGGAGGAGGGTGGCCGCCCCCGGCGCCAGGTGAGCCCGAGACCCTTGCGGCACCGGCGTAGTCGGCCGCGAGCAAAAGCAACTCTCTAACAGTTTCGCACCACAAGTCTCCCCCGCCAGGTCGCCGGCTCCCGGGGGCGACCTCGCCCTCACCTTGCTGGAGGTCCTGGTGGTCGTACCACGGCTCGTCCTCCTTCATCTCAAACTCCTCCACGAGGTTTTCCGCCAGCATCTCGGCCGAGTCTTCCGGGGGCAGCGGCCCCGCCGCCGCCGTCCCGCCTCAGCCGCTGCCCCGGGCTCTCCCCCGGTCCCTCCGCCCTCAGCCAGAGCCGTCCTCGGGCGGGACGCGCCACCGCCCAGGCTCCGCCGCGCCGCCTCCCTACCGCACCCGCCGGCCGCGGCGGCACCGGTCCACCGGCTTCCCGAGTCGCCTCGCGCCGCCCAACAGCCCCAAAGGCCGGCGCCGCGGCGCGAGCGCCGGGATAGGCGCCCAAGCCGGCTCCTCACGCCGCAACCGGGCCCAACGTGGCACTTTGGCAGAACCCTCCCCGGCCGGAGCTGCGATTCAAACCCCCGGCGGCGTCTTGACTAATCGCGAACGGGCCGCCGGCTGAGCGGCAGCAACCTAGCCCAATCGCGTCTCAATGAAGACCCGCGGCTGGCTCGGGCTCGAGGAAAAGCAGCCAATGGAAGCTCCAGAAGAAACAAAGAAGGCGGGGAAAGGGTGAAGGGGTGCGGCCGAAGGCCCCGCCCCCGGTTGCGTTGTGTTGCTCCTTGGAGTGTGTTGGGGGTTCCGGGGTGAGAAGGCGGCGGCGGCGGCGGCTGCGGCCCCGGCCCTGGCCCCGGCCCCCGCTTCTTCCGTGGCGGGTGTGAGGCCAGCCAGCCTGCCAGTGGACGGGCTGCGCGGGCTGGAGGGACGAGGACTCTGGCCTTTGAGCAGGGGACGGTTGTCGTTAGGGGTCCTTCGTGCCGGCGGGAAGCGCGGAGGGTGCTGGAAGCCCGAGGTCCGCGCCCCGGCCGGCCCATCTTGCATCTTGACTCCTAGATTTGCTCTGGGTGATGCTTAGAGACTTAAAGTCGGTCGGGAGTTTAGGGCTAAGAAGACGCTTTCTGAGTGTTAGTTCTTTTCTCCTCGACATCTGAGCCCTCGCTTCCGAGCCCTGGGAATTGTACTCACTCCCCCTAAGACGGTGGGCGCCAGACCCACTTGAAAATCTGAAGCAAGGAGAAGAGTTGTCTACTTGGAGTGTGTGTGGGTGGGGGGGGTGGAGTTTGCAGGCAGTTTTGCATACGATGTTTAAAAGGTACTCGTAGGCTGCAGCCCCAGCACTCGGTGGCCAGCAGGGAAGTACACGCCCTCCTCCACGGACACAACACAGTAAATACTGCTCATGGGTTAAACTTTTTGCACCCTCACTGTCTTGCGTAAAGATAAAGGTGCAGCGGACAGGAGAAGGCAACAATGCCAATATGCGTCTAGCGATGCAAAAAAATAGAGGCTTAAGTATTGAAAGATTATCTCTAGAACATAAGGTAATAACTATAGGAAATTTGGAGAAGAGAGAGGAGTGTTAGTTAAATCCTTATCTGTCTTAGCAGTGAGTCGACAAACAATACTTAAATTGATAATTCGATAAATCGTTTCCATAGATATGGAGTGAGCTACCAGAACTAAAAATGGGAAACCGTTAAAAGTTTTCCTGAGGGGAGGGAGAGTTGGGACTGGGGACTTTGACTTTTTATTATAAATCCCTCTATGATCTTGTTTGTTTTAACCTCTTGTACTCATTACGCAGATGAAAAATAAGGGAAATTGCAGGGAAGTTTCTCAGACGATTTTTGTCTTTCTTTGTAAATGAGTAAAGACCTGGATAATTTGGAAGAAGTGAAAAACTCACCCTAAATAATTCTTATTGGGTAATACAATTTAGGGGAACCTTCTTCCTCCCTGTTCTTGCTCAAAGCAATATATCCTCATGTTGATAGGTCAAACAGTTCTTGACTCCAGGGTTATACGCACAGGCTGTAGGCTACTATCCTCCTCCCCACTGTGGGGTTGTTGCCTGCAGTTTTACCCTTCAATTCTTAAAGAAGACTTAATAGAGTGGAAAGCACAATGAACCTAAAGTCAGAAAACCCAAGTTCTAGCCATAGTTTACCAGCAGAGAAACCTTTTAGCAAACAATTTACAGGAGAGATTACCTCTCTCCCTTGCTCACAGTTAATCAAATAGAGACACTATGAGGAAGTCTTTTGTACCCTTTTGAAATGTAAGGCTGTGTCATTATTACTGATGTTGTTGCTACATTGTCAGTGTAACAAAAGATACCCTTGGGGACAATTATGAGCATCAATATAAATAGTATTAATGGATTATAACCCACCAAATAAAAGACGAACAGTGAGTTCATATTGACATAAGTAAATGGGAGAGAAAAGAACGCTCTTCTATAGTAGAATGTCAACCAAAAAAAATGTAGAAAGAGTAGCAGTGTTAGAAAGTAGTAATAAAAGAAGAAAGGTAAACTCACAAATCCCTTTCGTCTGAATCCAGGTATACTGCAAAACAAAATGTTACTGATCTATTTTTATTGCTAGGTTAAGAAGAAGAGAGATAGGTCCTCTGTAAGGCCTCTACCACCCTAGTTGTCAATATTCAGGTAGAGATATTCGTCCAGAGTAAAAAATCATTTAAAACCAACTATCTTAACTACTACAGATAGAAACCTTTGGAAAGAGAAAATTGGGTTTAGAATTTGCTGCCGATGATTTGTGGATGCTGAAGGGCTAGAATCATGCACTTAACCTTGTCACTGATCTGCAAGGTTGGAAGTCCTGACTCTGCTCTGTGGCAAATTGAAGCTCATTTTGTCTCCAAATGGGAAGAGTGTTTTGGAACATTCTTTAATAATTCTCCTTCAAAAGCAAGAAAGAAAAATCTGGAGAATTAAAGTTATTGACAATTTAAAATAGCAAAAACAAACAAAAAACCTCACAACCTTTGTCTTTTGGTGTGTCAGTGAGTTCTTTGTAAGGACACTATTAAAGGAAACTTGTTCCCTGAAAAATCTTGAACAAAAATTGCATTGAAAAAACAGCATTAGGTTTCAGTGCTAAGTTTGGAAGAGTCTCCATTATTCTTTCAGAGTCTACTTAGTCATAACTTAGAAGTAATCACAAGTAGTCTCTTCAGTAGTATTATTTGGTTGAGGAGTAGGTTAGTAATTACCAAAATTGACTCTAAAGGGAGAACTTTTTTTTTTTTTTTTTTTTTGAGTTGGAGTCTCACTCTGTCACCCAGACTGGAGTGCAGTGGCCGCTCCGGGCCACCGCAGCCTCGACCTGCTGGGCTCTGGCGATCATTATGCCTCAGCCTTCCAAGTAGCTGGAACTACAGGCGCGCGCTACCACGCCCAGTTAATTTTTATTTTATTTTATTGTAGAGATGCGGTCTCACCAAGTTGCCCAGGCGGGTCTCGAACCCGCGGGCTCAGACAATTCACTCACTTCAGCCTCCCAAAGGTGCTGGATTACAGGCTGAGCCACCGAGCCCGGCTTAAAGGGAGGATTTATGGTGTTCACTTAGTAATTCACCAGGATTTAGTGAACATGCGCAGCCTAACTATTGCATCATTTTGCTACTTTTCAAGTCTTCTATATAAAATATTTTTGATAAATAAGATCCAGCTTCCAAAATCCTTTGTCTTTGGTTGTAAAGATATAAATGCTCTTGTTCTTTTGTGTTTTGTTGCTGTAGTGAAATCATGTAAGGAGGGTTTTTTAGGTAGCAGTGGTGGCCTTAATTCCACGCTTTGGGAGGCTGAGGTGAGTGGATTGCCAGAGCCCACGGGTTCAAGACCCACCTGGGCAACTTGGCGAGACCTCATCTCTACAATAAATCAAAAAATTAGCCGGGCGTGGTAGCGTACGCCTGTAGTTCCAGCTACTTGGAAGGCTGAGGTGGAAGGATTGCCGGAGCCCAGCAGGTCGAGGCTGCGGTGGCCAGGAGCGGCCACTGCACTCCAGTCTGGGCGATAGAGTGAGACTCCAACTCAAAAAAAAAAAAAGAAATTGTAAGTGGTGATTTTCAGTTTGATACTTACAGAAATAAGTATTTACTATGATCTTAGTCATCTAAAGCAAAATATTGATGGTTCCTTTTGCAGAAGAAAACAAGATTTTTACTTCCTCCTCTCAATATATGAAAACAAAGAGACATTCAGACTGTAGTTTTTAATAATGCCATTAAAACCTTATATTCCTATATTTCAGGCAGACTGGGTACTTAACTCAAATTCTTTGAAATGAAATGTGAACTCAACTCTCAGGAAGCTTATGACCCTTTGCGGTATTCTGAGTTTATAAATACCTGCCTTCTGACTTAATGATAGATCAGTTTAGAAAGGTGTGGCATGCTTCTTGTTTTAGCATGCCCAAAATAAAACAACAAAAAAAAGAAGAGTGCCTAGATTTTGGTAGGCTAAATTTGTATCTTGGCTTTGATTCTACAGACTCCCTTGTTTTTGACTCTTTTAGTAACAAAGTGACCTGTAGCCTCAGTATTTAATCTCACTTATGCCAAAAGTAACTCCCTAGAGGTATTTACCAGTAATTTCCAGCTTTTTCAAATCCGAGTCACTTTTTAAAGCCAAAAATGTTGGCTGACCACCACATGATATTGCTTGTACTTTCCAAGTATTTAAGAACCGCATAAATGACGAAAAAAACCCGATTTGTATTTTATCATTATAGTAGAACATACATTTTAAGAATACAAGTACACATATGGGGGAAATAGTCTTTATTCAGTCAGCAGACAACATTTAGTATGCATATGGGTTTGATAACCTGCTTTGATAATTCTAGGACTCTACCACTCATAGAATTAGAGTCTTTCTTGGGCCTACCTGATGCAAAGTAAAACTTAGGGACCTTACATAATTTGATTATTTGAACCACTTCCTCCTTTTGATATGCCCTCCCTTTCCCTAAGAAATTTGGCAATATAGACTAAAGTGCCGGCTTACTTTGGTTCCTGGTCCTTAAAAGTTAAAGCGGCCGGGCTCGGTGGCTCAGCCTGTAATCCCGCGCCTTTGGGAGGCTGAGGTGAGTGGATTGCCTGAACCCGCAGGTTCAAGACCCGCCTGGGCAACTTGGCGAGACCTCATCTCTACAATAAATTAGAAAAACCAGCCGGGCGTGGTAGCGCGTGCCTGTAATTCCGGCTACTCGGAAGGTTGAGGCGGAAGGATCGCCGGAGCCCAGCAGGTCGAGGCTACGGTGGCCGGGAGTGGCCACTGCACTCCAGTCTGGGTGACAGAGTGAGACTCCAACTCAAAAAAAAAAAAAAAAAAAAAGTTAAAGCAGAGGTCCAAGGATTATTCAAGCAAATAACATCCTTCGAATGATCTGAATATTTGTTTTCTGAGTCAGTAAGACTGTGAAGACCTGGCCAAATATTCCAGTAAACTAGGGTTAAAACAGGAAGATCATGTTGTTCTCTTAAGACTATAGTCAAGACTAAAAGAAAGATGAATCGATGTCTACTTGCTTGGTTAGCTCTTTCTTGTTATGTATTTTCCAAATCAAAGGGTAAGATAATAGGCTAGCTGGGCTTGGTGGCTCAGCCTGTAATCCCACGCCTTTGGGAGGCTGAGGTGAGTGGATTGCCTGAGACCGCGGGTTTGAGACCCACCTGGGCAGGCAAGACCTCATCTCTACAATAAATCAAAAAATTAGCCGGGCATGGTAGCACGCGCCTGTAGTTCCAGCTACTTGGAAGGCTGAGGCGGAAGGATTGCCGGAGCCCGGCAGGTTGAGGCTGCAGTGGCCAGGAGCAGCCACCGCACTCCAGTCTGGGTGACAGAATGAGACTCTAACTCAAAAAAAAAAAAAAAGGTAATAGGCTATATCAGAGCATGGGTCAGAATGTATTATTTCATTCTCTTTTTCTTTCTTTCTTTTTTTTTGAGTAAGGGTCTCACTCTGTCCCCCAGGCTGGAGTGTAGTGGCACAACCATGGCTCACTGCAGCCTTGACCTCCTGGGCTCAGAAGATCATTCCTACTCAGCCTCCTGAGTAACTGGGGTTATAGGTGCATGCCACCATGACTGGATAATTTTTTTGTAGAGACCAGGTCTCACTATGTTGCCCAGGCTGGTCTTGAACTCCTGGGCTCAAGCAGTCCTCCTGCCTTGGCCTCCCAGAATGTGTTATTTCTATGTCCATCTTAGATATGTCCTTTGGGTTAAAACTAGTCTAACAGGAGAAGATCAAGGATAAATCTTTCAACATAAGCCTGTACTACTGAATGGATAACATACAAGATGAGGATCTGGCTTCTTTATTTTCTCTCTGACTTTAGCAAAAGGCTGTCACTTTGTTGTTCTTTTTCTGTTGCACCCTCCCAAGCAGGGAGGATAATAATGCCATAAACATATCTCACTGACTACTAGATAAACACGTCCAAACTCTTGGATGTCTTACTTTATATGCTAGAAGAGATATTAAAGATATAAGTAGAGTCATACTTTATGCAAATCTGGGTTCCTGGCAGCATCTCAAAACATATTGGGTGAATGGATAAGTAGGGAAACTGTTAAATCTGGTGACATAATCACAGCTAGTAGGTTGAACTCTTGTTTAGCTAGAATTAACTAGTGCCCAGTGAAATTTTGTCACCCACCAGCTATTGTATGAAAACAGTGAATTTTGACCTTTTAAAAATTTCTGTAATAAAGGGAAGAAGAGTTCTTCTGCATGGAAAATGGCACTTTTAAATATCAAACCCATTGCTTGGGCATACTCTATGATAACATTAGGGACTGAAATGCTAAGTTCTGTCTTCAGATATGTGAAACTTTTTTTGCATCTGTACAAGACTTCAGAAGTGGCCTTTTATCAAGCTCAGGTAAGATGAAATCTTAATTATCCTTTCACATAAGACAGACCTTCTCCTTCCTCATAGATGTGGTATTATTGTGATTTTCTGAGGAGCTGATTCTTTACACAACAGAGTTAACAAGAAAACTATCCATGTCCAAGTCTCTCTGTCTGAGGGTAAAGAGATATTTTTAAATATTCCCTCTTAAAACATAAAGGCTTTACAACTTAAAGAGTAACTTTTGGTTATCTGGAAAATTATCTTATGTGGAACAATCAGTATTATTATTAAGATATTCTTTGTCTTGAAAAGGCCCATGGTATTCATAAATTTTAACTTATTACTGATTAGGTGATCAGACTGACTAGAGTTCGTGGTTTTAAATCCCTTATATTTTATTTTATTTATTTATTTTTTTTTTGAGTTGGAGTCTCACTCTGTCACCCATACTGGAGTGCAGTGGCCACTCCCAGCCACCGCAGCCTCGACCTGCTGGGCTCCGGCGATCCTTCCGCCTCAGCCTTCCAAGTAGCTGGAATTACAGGCATGCGCTACCATGCCCAGCTGATTTTTTGATTTATTGTAGAGATGAGGTCTTGCTGCCCAGGCGGGTCTCGAACCCGCGGGCTCAGTCAATCCACTCACCTCAGCCTCCCAAAGGCGCCGGATTGCAGGCTGAGCCACTGAGCCCGGCAATCCCTTTTATTTTATGATGGTAGTCATTTATCACCACCAACAACATCCTTATTAGATCCATTTCGAGTTGATAAACCTTGATATTTTAACCTTTTCTAATGAAATTATTGAAACTATGCCTTGGTGTAAACTCTTGTAGAGGCATGGACCTCTGTGCCATTTTAGGGACAGAGTCTAGTATAAAAATTGAAAGCACACACTGTGCTTTGGCTCAGACTCTGACACTGTTGTTTTCAGCTAGGCAAGATACTTAACTTCTCTTGCCCTCAGTTTCCTCATTCATAAAGTGGGGGTAGTAATAGTACCTGCCTCACAGGGTTGAGTTTTTTTTGGTGGAGATGCTGGGAAATGAACCAGGTTGTTTTTAAGAATTTGATAAAATGCTGCATATAAACACTTATACAATGCCTGAACACAAGGTGAATGTATATTGACTGTTGAGTAGTGTTAGCTGTTATTATCTTGTTTTGGGTGGTTTTTTTTTTGTTTGTTTTTTTGAGTTGGGGATTCACCCCGTCGCCCAGACTGGAGTGCAGTGGCATGATCACAACCCACTGCAGCCTCAACAACCTTCTGACCCTTTTGCCTCAGTCCTGAGTAATGGAGACCTACAGATGTGCCCCACCATGCCTGACTAATTTTTTTGGTTTTGTTTGAAGTTGGGTCTCACTCTGTCATCCAGGCTGGAGTGCAGTGGCATGATTGTGGCTAACCATAACCTCAAACTCCTGGGCTCAAGTGAGCTTCCTGCTTCAGCCTCCCAAGTAGCTGGTGTTGCAGGCATGTACAACCATACCTGGCTAATTTTTCTATTTTTGTAGAGAAAGGGTCTCATTTTGTTTTGTAGACTGGTCTCAAACTCCTGGCTTCAAGCAATCGTCCCCTCTCAGCCTTCCAAAGTGCTGGAATTACAGGCATGAACTTTGGTTATTTCACATAAGTTTAAGAAAGTTCAGGGGTCATTTTTATTTTATACCGAGTATATTAGTTCACTACATTGAAACAATCCTGTGTTTCTTCTTCCTAGGTAATTTTAATGATCTGGAATGTTCTCAATAACCTGACTGGGTATTTTCATAATTCTAAGGCTGAATGCTGTTCAAGTCATCACATTTCTGTCTGTGCCCCTTTGTATGCAATAACCTTTCTACTTCCATGGTTCCCTTGGAAATACTATCAAGAAGGTGACTGGCTTAGTGGACTTCACCTGGTGGTATCATTATGTGCTTTTGATAGCACACTCACCTGTGTTCAGCAAGCCCAGTGTAAACTGTTTGCAGAGATTCTCACTAGTCATGAAAGTAGTCTTCAGCTTATTCAAATTAACCAAGTGGCATCACTAGTAGCATCCACCAGCATCCTCTTCTGTGGCCTCATCTCTAATAACATGGAAATTTTGCCCCATTTTCAGGCTGTTGCTATTGTCATTGCCTTCCTTGCTGCTGTCAGCCCTTACACTGGCAGGTACCACATGAGGCATTTTGAACCTAAAAGAAGCCTAGAGGAGAACCTTTTCTTGGAAGATGAACAGGATCTCACCTGGACCTCTGTCATTTTATCCATGAGACGAATTTTAACCCAGAAAAACTTTTGCCTTTTTCTGATAATGAGTTTCTTCCAAGTCTTTCATTTAACCTTCTTCAACAACTTCATGATGATCTTTGCAGATAATCTCATTCCCAGGAATATTCTTTCATCTTCCATAAGGAGCATCATGTATGCGGCAGGCTTCATTTCTCCACAGGTATGTGGTAGTTCTTTATGTATTTTCCTGCATAGATTTGAGATTTAACTCTTAGTTGGGTGAGGATATTAGAGACCTGATTTCATCAGTAGTTTGAAAACATGACACACATTTATTAAGAGATCCAAAGATTCAGAGCCCAGACATTACCCAAGATTCAGTAGAAACACAATGGAAAAAATAGATGAAAGGAAAAAAGGAAAGAGAGCCCAATGAGAGCCAAGCAACGTGATATTTAGGCAAGATTGGGAACATTCAGGATGATATGGCCGTAGACACAATGTGATATTTAAAAGTTTTAAATTTTATTCCCCTGAGCTTTCTCACTTAAACCTCAACAGAGCTATGGAAGGAAATAAATGGCTCCTCCGAACATGTAGTTTTGCTTCATTTGGACATTTAAGATTTTTGTGACTGCTACAAGGAAGAAGAGTTATTTGATCAAGAACTCTTGGAGCCAGGTTTCAAAACACTTGGCTAAAAGCCTGAGTCCTGGAATCCCAGAGCATTATTAAAATTCCAGAGTCATGACCATTATTGTAGAAGGCACATCCTCCTTCAAAAAATATACTGAACTGCTTCTTATTATACCATTTAGAGAGTTGATATATTGCTCCCCTTATCCTAAAAATACATCCTCTAAAAATACGACTTAACCAAGCCTATGATATGGACATTTTCTATTTTCACAAGTAAATGATAAGCAAAACATGTTGCCTATATGCTTCAGGGAGTAAGTTATTCTAGATAGACAAGTTTTTACTGTTTATCAACTTTTAAAAATTTTTTAGAGACCATCATCTTGAGCACAAATTATCACAGAAACAGAAAACTGAATACCATATGTTCTCCCTAATAAGTGGAAGCTAAACACTGTATGTACATAGGTATAAGGATGGGAACAACAGACACTGGAGTGCTCCTATGGGTGGGGGGGGATTGAGGGAGTTAAAGACTGAAAACTACCCACTGGGTACCTCCACCACCTGGGTGACAGGCTCAATAGAATCCCAGTTCTCACCATCACACAATACACCTATGTACCAAACCTATACATGAACTCTTTGAACCTAAAAATAATAACAATACATAAAATATATATAGGTCTGTGAAAAAACTTGTACAATAGCTGGGCTCAGTGGCTCAGCCTGTAATCCCGCGCCTTTGGGAGGCTGAGGTGAGTGGATTGCCTGAGCCTGTGGGTTCGAGACCTGCCTGGGCAACTTGGTGAGACCTCATCTCTACAATAAAAAAATCAAAAAATTAGCCGGGCGTGGTAGCACTCGTCTGTAGTTCCAGGTACTTGGAAGGCTGAGGCGGAAGGATCGCCGGAGCCCAACAGGTTGAGGCTGTGGTGGCCGGGAGTGTGCCACTGCCCTCCAGCCTGGGCAACAGAGTGAGATCCAACTCAAAAAAAAAAAAAGGAAAAAAGGATAGATTTTTAACAACAGCTTTGTTGAGCTATGATTCACATACCATACACTCATTTAAATCATCTAATCAAATCAGGTGTGGTGGTTCATACCTGTAATCCCAGCACTTTGGGAGGCTGAGGCAAGAGGATCACTTGAGCCCAGGAGTTTAAGACCAACCTGGGCAACATAGCAGTCCTCGTCTCTACAAAAAATCAAAAAATTAGCCAGGTGTGGTGGTATGCACAAGAAATTCACCAGGAGGACACAGTAGAATGGCTTGAGCCCAGGAGGTTGAGGCTGCAGTGATTCATTGTCGTGATATTGCACTCCAGCCTGGGGGACAGAGTGAGACCCTGACGAAAAAAAAAAAATAGATAAACAAAATAAAGCATACAACTCAATGTATTTTAATATATTCACAGAGTTGTGCAACCAGCACCACAGTCATTTTAAAACATTTTCTTCACTCCCAAATAAACCAGTCAATTCCCATTCCACTGTACCCTCGGTTCCTGGTAGCCACTAATCTACTTTCTGTCTCTATAGATTTGCTTATTCTGGACTTTCATGTAAATGGAATTGTATAATATTATGGGGTCTTTAATGACTGATTTCTTTCACTTAGCCTGTATTTAAGGTTCATTTATGTTTTAGTATATATATTTCATTTCTTTTATTTACTTAATAATATTCCATTGTGTGAATATAGCACATTTTGTTTACCCATTCATCAGTTGATGGACATTTGTGTTATTTCAATTTTTTGGCTATTAATGAGTAATTCTGCTATGAATATTAATGTACAAGTTTTTTGTTTGTTTTTTTGAGTTGGAGTCTCACTCTGTCATCCAGACTGGAGTGCAGTGGCCGCTCCCGGCCACTGCAGCCTCGACCTGCTGGGCTCTGGCGATCCTTCTGCCTCAGCCTTCCGAGTAGCTGGAATTACAGGCATGTGCTACCACGCCCGGCTGATTTTTAAAATTTATTGTAGAGATGAGGTATCACCAAGTTGACCAGGCAGGTCTCGAACCCGTGGGCTCAGGCAATCCACTCACCTCAGCCTCCCAAAGCACGGGATTACAGGCTGAGCCACTGAGCCCAGCTATTGTACAAGTTTTTTCATAGACCTATATATATTTTATGTATTGTTATTATTTTTAGGTTCAAAGAGTTCATGTATAGGTTTGGTACATAGGTGTATTGTGTGATGGTGAGAACTGGGATTCTATTGAGCCTGTCACCCAGGTGGTGGAGGTACCCAGTGGGTAGTTTTCAGTCTTTAACTCCCTCAATCCCCCCACCCATAGGAGCACTCCAGTGTCTGTTGTTCCCATCCTTATACCTATGTACATACAGTGTTTAGCTTCCACTTATTAGGGAGAACATATGGTATTCAGTTTTCTGTTTCTGTGATAATTTGTGCTCAGGATGATGGTCTCTAACTGTGTCCACGTTGCTGCAAAGGACTTTATTTTGTTCTTTTTTATGGTTGTGTAGAATTCCATGGTGTATATGTGCCACATTTTCCTTGTCCTGTCCACAGTTGATGGGCACCTAAGTTGGTTTTATATTTTTGCTATTATGAATAGTGCTGTGATAAACATGTGTGTGTTGGTGTCTTTTTGGTAGAGTGATTTCTGCTTCTTTGAGTACATACCCAGTAGTGGGATTGCTGGGTTGAATGATAAATCTATTTTTAGTTCTTTGAGAAATCTCCAAACTGTTTTCCACAGGGGTTAAACTAGCTTACATTCCCACCAACAGTGTAGGAACATTCCTTTTTCTCCACATCCTCACCAACATCTGTTGTTATCTGACTTTTTAATAATAGCCATCCTGACTGGTGTGAGATGGTGTCTCATTGTGGTTTTGATTTGCATTTCTCTGATGATTAGTGATGTTGAACATTTTTTCTTTTTTTTGGCCGCTTGTGTGTCTTCCTTTGAGAACTGTCTGTTCATGGGAATGGATATATATTTTCATATCTTTTAGGTATATTTCTAGAACTGCAATAGCTGTATGGTTACAGTAACTCTATGTTTCATGTTTTGAGATACTGAGAGATGGTTTCTCAGAATGACTATACCATTTTACATTCCTACCAATAGTGTACAATGGTTTTAGCTTTTTCATATCTTTACCAACACTTGTTATTATCTGTCTTTTTTGTTATATTTATCCTAGTGTGTATGAGTAACATCCCATTGTGGTTTTGATTTATATTTCCCTGATAGTTGGTGATGTTAAGCATCTTTTTTATATGCTAATAGTCATTTGTATATGTTCTTTGGAGAAATGTCTATTCAATTCATTTGCTCAGTTTTTTTTTTTTTTTGAGTTGGAGTCTCACTCTGTCACCCAGACTGGAGTGCAGTGGCCGCTCCCGGCCACCGCAGCCTCTACCTGCTGAGCTCCGGTGATCCTTCCGCCTCAGCCTTTCAAGAAGCCGAAATCACAGGCATGCGCTACCACGCCCAGCTGATTTTTTTTGATTTATTGTAGAGATGAGGTCTCGCCGCCCAGGTGGGTCTCGAACCCGCGGGCTCAGGCAATCCACGCACCTCATCCTCCCAAAGGCGCAGTATTACAGGCTGAGCCACCGAGCCTGGCCATTTGCTCAGTTTTTAATTAAATTGTCTTTTTGTTATTGAGTTGTAATAGTTTTTCATATATTTTGGTACAATCTATTATTAGACACATCGTTTGCAATTTTTTCTCCTATTCTATGGGTTATCTTTTTACTTTCTTGATGAAATTAGAAAGCATGAATACTCATACTTCATTCTTCATTTTCAAAATTGTTTTGACTATTCTGAGTCCTTGGCAAGTTCACATGAATTTTAGAATAAGTTTGTGGGCTGGGTGCGGTGGCTCACACCTATGATCCCAGCACTTTGGGAGGCCAAGGTGAGAGGATTGCCTGAGCCCATGAATTTGGGACCAGCCTGGACAACTTGGTGAGACCTCATCTCTACAATAAATAAAAAAAAATTAGCTGGGTATGGTGGCACATGTCTGTAGTTCCAGCCACTTGGAAGGCTGAAGTAGAAGGATTGCCTGAGCCCAGCAGGTTGAGACTACAGTTCCAGCCTGGGCGATAGAGTAATACTCCGACTCAGAAAAAAAAAAATCAGTTTGTTAGTTGCTGCAAAGAAGTCAACTGGGATACTTATAGGGATTGCATTGAATCTGTTGATTGGTTTGAGTAGCATTGCTGTCTTAAATCTTCTGACCCATAAACATGGGATTTTAAAAAAAAATCTATCTAGATTTAAAAAATTTCTTTCAACCATGGTTTGTAGTTTTGTCCATCAACTGTGGACAGAACAATGGTCTGTTTTTCTAAATATTTAGATAGATATTCAGTAAAGACTTACCTGGCTTTTTATGAGTAACGTACATGAACTTTACTATGTACCTAGATGTAGTGATCTTATTTTGGTGGCTTCTGTAGAAGTTTTTTGGTTCATATTAGTTTTTAGCTATGTTCTGGGTAGAGATCACCAGATGGCTAAATTCTGATGGAATGAGGGTCTGCCATGCCTCTGAATGAAAAATAACTTCCTTACAAATTTTTTATTACAAAAATAATATTGATTGTTGTAAAATTCCTTTAACTACAAAATTACTTAAAATCAGAAGTACTGTTCACTTCTTCTTTCCATATTTCACTTACTAAGGTTTTTAGAACCAAACTATACATATAATTTTTAAAATAAAATGAGCTAACCTATACATTTTTGTATTCCGTTTTTAAATCCATAGTTGCTTTAAGTTTATTCTTAATTTTTAGAGAAGTAAAACTTGGCTGGGCATAGTGGTACAAGCCTGTCATCCCAGCTACTCAGAAGGCCGAGGTGCAAGGATCCTTTGAGCCCAGGGGTTCCAGTCCTGTTCGGTCAGAGGTCCCCAAGCCCTGGGCCATGGACTGGTCTATTAGGAACTGGGCTGCACAGAGTGGGCAAAGCTTCATCTGTATTTACAGCTGCTCCCCATTGCTTACATTACCACCTGAACTCTGCCTCCTGTCAGATCAGCAGCAGCATTAGTTTCTCATAGCAGCATGAACCTGAATGTGACTGCACATGCGAGGTATGTAGGTTGCACTCTCCTTATGAGAATCTAATACCTGATGATCTGAGGTGGAGCTGAGGCAGTGATGCTAGTGCTGGGGAGCGACCGCAAATACAGATTAACATTAGCAGTGAGGTTTGACTGCACAGAGATCATAATAAATCAATTACTTACAGACTAATATCAAAACTCTATCACTGAGTGGCAAGTGAGTTGATGTACTTCAATTGTACAGCTGTATCCGGTGGCATAATTATTGCATAATTATGTATAATTATTTATAATATACTATATAATTATCCATATTGTATAATTGTGCATAATTGTTACATTATACATTATGTTATATTTCATTATATATTATATATAAATATGTATTTATATTATATAATATATATTTACCTGATATTTCATTATGCATTATTATATATAAATTTATTATTATATATTCATTATGTATTACAATGTAATAATAATAGAAATAAAGTGCACAATAAATGTAATGTGCTTGAATCATCCCAAAACTATCTCCCCTACCCCCTTGTCTGTGGAAAAATTGAAACCAGTCCCTGATGAAACCAGTCCCTGATGAAACCAGTCCCTGATGCCAACAAAGGTTGGATCATGGATCTAGACAACACAGGGGGACTCTGTCTCAGAAAGAAAGAAAAGGGCAAGGAAGGAAGGAAGGGAGGTAGGGAGGGAGGGAGAGAGAGAGAGGGAGAAAGAGAGGGAGAGAGAGAAAGAAAGAAAGAAAGAAAAAGAAAGAGGAAGGGAGGGGCAGGGAGTGGGGGAGGGAAGGGGAAGGAAGACACTTGCATAAACTATTGTCATAAAAAATGACCGCTCAGGCCTGGCACAGTGGCTCACGCCTATAATACCAACACTTTGGGAGGCCGAGGGTGAGAGGATTGCCTGAGCTCATGGGTTCAAGACCAGCCTGATCAAGTTGATCAACCTCATCACTACAGTTAAAAAATAAATAAATAAATAACCGGGTATGGTGGTGCGTGCCTGTAGTTCCAGCTACTTGGAAGGCTAAGGTGGAAGGATCACTTGAACCCAGCAGATCAAAGCTTCTGTGTCCCTGAGCAGCATGCCACTGCACTCAAGCCTGGGCGACAGAATAAGACTCCAACTAAAAAAAAAAAAAAAAAATGACAGCTCATTGGAATCTATTGTTATGGTTATTTATTTGGCTAAGTCACTCTAAAACTTTAAGGGTATAGCATTGAAGGCTGAGCATTCATTTTCATTTTCTCAGGCTGTTTTCTCATTGACTTTCTTTAAGAGAAGTTGAATAAATGAAAGCAGAAAAGAATGGGCCAATGCTCTTTCTTTTTTTCTTTTTTTTTTGAGTTGGAGTCTCACTCTGTCACCCAGACTGTAGTGCAGTGACTGCTCCTGGCCATCGCAGCCTCAACCTGCTGGGCTCCGTCGATCCTTCTGCCTCAGCCTTCCAAGTAGCCGGAATTACAGGCATGTGCTACCACGCCTGGCTGATTTTTTGATTTATTGTAGAGATGAGGTCTCACCAAGTTGCCCAGGCGGGTCTCGAACCCGCAAGCTCAGACAATCCACTCACCTCAGCCTCCCAAGGTGCGGGATTACAGGCTGAGCCACCGAGCCCGGCTCAGTGCTCTTTTTAATAACTGTTTTTTACAGATCTGTTATTCTTCCACGTTTCATTCCCTAAGATAGGCAGAAGAATAACGGAGTTAAGAGCATCTCTCTGGAGTCTGCCCGGGAGGAGTTTGGCTTCCCATTTCTAGTTGTGTGACCTTGAGTAAGTTATTCAACTGCTCTGTGTCTGTTTCCTCATCTGTAAAATGAGAATCAAAATAGTGCCTTCTTAAGGGAATTATTATGAAGATGAAATGAGCTAAAACATTCAAAGTACGTGTAACAGTTCGTGGCACAAAATAAACACTCTAGAAAGTTAGCTGTTGTTATGTCCAACCACCTCCATGCAGCAGATCTTTATCAGACTTTCACAGGCACAGCTCTGCCCTTCATCCCTCTGTTGTGTTGCCGTCTTCTTTGGCATAGGTTGGCTAACACTTGTGTTGGAACACACTACTGAATGGGGAGCCAAAATCCTCAGATTGTGGGAGGCTTTATTTTTAGTAAAAGAAAAGGCAGTATTTTTCTTTCATGATTTTGTGATACTCTTCATCATTGCTTTTTGTCTTTTTATATGTTGGACACAAGAATCCTAGTTAACAATGATTGAGTGCCTTATATGTTGAGTATGATGCTAGGTAAGAATAAGAGGGAGGGGACGGATTGGCAACTGAGGAAAACTGCTGGAGGAGGGAGGGGCACACCTCATCCACAAGGGTACCTGCATAATCAACATTTGTATACCAAACCGTGAATTGTACCCCACATCTTTAAAATTAAAAAAAAATTTTTTTTTAAAAGAAAAAGAAAAAGAGGGAGAGGGAAAGTGGGAGGGGGAGGGGAGGGAGAGAGATGGGGGGAAGGGGGAAGAGGGAGAGAGAGAGAGAGAGAGAAAGTGCGTGTTGGTGCAAAATGCTTTTTAGAAAAGAAAAGCACTTCTATCTGAGGAGTGTGAGTCCTTTTAAATTATCAAGACCAGAGAGACATTAAAATGAGGCAGAAATCACACCCTACTTCCTCCTTGAGCTATGTATTAATCTCTTGAAACTGCTTGCTATTGCTACAAGTAGCTATAAATTAATCTAATTATGCTACATCGGACACTATAACCCACCCCCTATAGCTTAATGTATAGCTGAGCACTAATCAATGTTATTTTGGTAAACCAATGAGAATTCCAAACAAACAACTTTGTGTGAGTCCACTCCCTGTTCTTCACCCCTTTGTTTTTTTGGTTTGTTTCTGTGGGGGGAGGAGGGAGCATGTCTCCTTCTGTCACCCAGGCTGGAGTACAGTGGCATAATCATGACTTGCTGCAGCCTCGACCTCCTGGGCTCAAGCGATCCTTCCACCTCAGACTCCCAAGTAGTTGGAATTTTAGGCGTATGCCATTGTGCCCAGCTAATTTTTTGACTTTCTGTTTTTTTTGTAGACATGAGGTTTTCCTATGTTGCCTAGGCTGGTCTTGAACTCCTGGTGCCTCAAGCAATCCTCCTGCCTGAGCCTCTCAAAGTGCTGGGATTACAGGCTGAGCCACTACACCTGGCTTTTTCTTGGCTTTAAAAATCTACTCCTAACTGTTGCTAATTGGAATCTATATTCAGGGCAACTTGAATCTATGCTCCTGGATTGCAGTCCTCAAGCTTGGCCCAAATAAAGTCTCTGCTTATATTAGTTTTGTCTCAGCTTCTTCCTTTTAGGTCGACATTAGATAAAATAACTTGTCTGTGAACCTAAAGCTGGTAAAAGAGACAAAGCTGAAATTCAAACCCAGGGACATCTGATTTCAAAATCTCGCACTTTGTATCTGGGCGCAGTGAAGCGTGCCTGTAGTCCCAGCCACTTGGGGGAGGATTCCTTGAGCCTAGGAGTTCAAGACTAGCCTGGGCAACATAGCAAGACCAGGTCGCAAAACAAAAAGATAAACAAACAAACAAACAAACCAAAAAAACAGCTTGTACTTACCACTTTGCCATACATTTCTGACCTTGTGAAGTTCTTGTATTTTGTATCTTTATGTATTGAAGCTTGAAAAGAAGAGGTTTATTTTAACATGGAAATGTGTTACTTTATAATATTACAGTTATATTTAAGAACATAATTGGATTTGCAGGGGCATTTTACATTCTTTCTCTTACAGAACTCTAAGAAATGCCTTGGACTACATCAATCACTGAGCCATTGTTTTTAGTATCTAGAAAATAAGCTCTTGTTCCTTGAAAGTAGAGAAGTAAACTAAAAAAAAAAAATCAATTAGGGGAAAATACCCTTATGTTTATTAAAGAACATTTGTATTCTACTTACATCATTCAAAATTCTCTTCCATTGTAATATATACACATTTGGTTAGTGAAAAGTGTTTGGACTAAACAATATGCTTTTAAATGGAAAACAAAGAGTATCTTCTAATCTTTGTTAATGTACATATGTTTATTTAGCACATACTTTTCAGTCTAAACAATGAACTTTTTCATTGGTAGCAAGAAATGCAAAAAAACAAAAACAAAACCTGAGTCTTAGCTCTTAATAGGAATCTATTAGAATGATAAAAATATAAGGCAAGGTTGTACTCAGAACCAGAAGAACTATAACTGGAACCTAAACTCTTGTTTACCTCTGATGCTTGATTTTAGGGTCAAAAGTACATTTATATTACAGTAAGAATAGTGAGACTTTAATTTATTTAACAAATATTGTTTTACCTACTGTGTGCTAGGTGAATTCTGGGCTTTAACCCCCAAATTTTGGAGGTTACATTTGGACTTGTTTTATATTTGAACTGGGCCTTTTGCATTACCATAAAGCATTGCTGTTTGTTTGTAAGTGATGGAGGCTTTCATATGGCCAATTTTAGTAAAATCTCTTCATGTCAGTGTAAAAATAATAAAATTAGGAAACTGTTTTCTGGTTTATTTGTTCCATAAGAAATAATATTTATATGTTACTATCCATAGTCAATTTTTTTGATACAGATAATATTAGTTGTGTGTTTCAACCGATACTGTAATTCCAATGGAAATTTTGAAATGAGAATGTTTATTTTGCTATTAGTAAGAGTAAGTAAGCATAACACATGGAGTTCCATTTTACCACAGTGCTATTCTGTTTCCATTTCAGTGTCTTATACTTATTGGTCAGTCCTGGTTGAAGAAGTTTGGTTACTATAAGATCATCTTAATTTCTTTCTACCTAGAAGCAACAGCCTCCATTGTCATGTTATTCTCGGGACAGCAATACTATTACTGTTTGGTTGTTTATCTCACAATTATCATGTAAGTAAATGCTGGTTCCAATCTCAGAATTATACTAGGTCTTGTCCTTCACCCTTTCAAGAAGTTTAATATTCATTACTAGGGAGGGTCATTGCACCTTTCTGTCAAATTGTCTGAATGTTAACACCTTATTTTCTGAAGGAATTTTGTACACTAACGTTTGTAATGAAGTTAAGCTCCTTTTTTAACCTATTAAAGTGCAACATTTAGTAAATGCTGCTGCCGGTAAATGAGGCTGGACTTCTATTCCTCCCGTTTCTGCAACCTCTCTTCTCCAAGCACCTACTTTCACCATTTACCACCCCTCCTCCCCAGGCATCTCATATTCAGCATGTCCAAATCAAGGATCTTGTGCCCAAATCTACTCTTTTACTGTTGTTCGCCATCTTGGGAAATGACTGTACCACTTATCTGGTTGACCAAGCCAGGGATTAATATGTTGTCATTGCCTTTTCTCTCTTCTTTGATACCTATGTCCAGCACACTATCAGTTACTAGCAATTTGCCTCCCAAATGTGACCTGAATCCATCCCTTCTCTTTCCCATTGCCATTCCTGTAGCTCAGGTCCTCATCATCTCTTAAACAGAATGCTGTAGGGCCTATTAGATGATCCCCTTGTCTCTACTCTCCAGTCCCTCCAACCCTTTTCTCTACATTGCTTGTAGAATAACATGCCATTCTTCTGCTTACCCATCTGAAGTGGCTTTTCATTGCTTTCAGGATATATCCAAATGATGACTTATGATATTCTCTGTGACATCAAGTCTTCTTTACAGCTTTATCCTCATATCCTGTGACTCTTCCACTTACACCACATGTTCTGCCATACAGAAATACGTTGCCGTTTCTGGTTCAGACAACTCCATGTCTAGAAGATGCACAATTCCCTGTGCCCAGAAAGCTCTTCCCCATTTCTTGCTTGAATTTCTCTCAGTGTTTCTTAGGCCGCAGCTTGGGTATGTGCTTCTGTGGGAAGCCTTCCTTGATTTCCTCATCTGGATGAGGTGTCCCTCGTACATGACCCCAAATGCCCTATGCTTATCTCTGCTGTAGTGCTTTTAAAAGCCTCTGCCTGTGACTGTCTGTGGTCCCCACTGAATTGAGTTTATTGTGAATAGGGTCTCGTCTCTTATCACTGTGGTCTGTTGCCTACTGCAGTTCCTGCAAATGCTTGGTCCTTAGAAAATGTGTTTTGAGTGAAGGAGGCAATAAACCCTATTACAGGTCCCTGCTGGAACAATTTGAGAAAATTTTCATGAAAATTTATTTGCATTTGGAGCAAATTAAAGGTGGAGAGTGTAGTAATAAACCCAAAGGATCAAATCTCTATGAAACTTCAAGACATTGGAACCCCATGTAGATAACTATTCTATTAGTCTGTAAGTATGGCCTTGGCTATATAATAGTTAAAATTACATTTTATAGTAATTTTTACAAGAAAACTTTTTTGTTTGCTTTTTTAACTTAAACCATCTCTCTCATTTTTATTATTCTGTCATAATTAAAATGCTATATGCCCATTTCCAGTTATTAACTTATCCTATTTTTGATGTCAAGAGACAGATGTCTATCTGATAAGTTTCTCTGACATGTTCTGTTCTTTAGAATATATCCATAATTTAAGCAGATTAAATGAGCAGGTAGTCATTTGGGAATGAGGAAGAAACAGAAAAATCATTTTTCAAAATCCCAAATGAAAGTAGTTTTTTCATTTTTAAAAGAGAATTATGTATTCATAGATATATAATATTTGGAGAGATAGAAGTATGTGCCTAATATAGCTTTACTTTTATACTGTATCATTCATTTTTTTCTTCTGGTAAACCAAATGTCAACTTTCATTTTATTTTATTTTTTGAGTAGGGGGCTCACTCTGTTGCTTATTCTGGAGGGCAGTGGCAAGATCATTACTCAACACAGTCTCATAATCCTGGGCTCAGGGGTTCCTCCCTCCTCAGCCTCTTGAGTAGCAGGGACTACAGGCTTGTACCACCATGCCCAGCTAATTAAAAAAAAATTTTTTTTGTAGAGATGAATTTTCACTATTTGGCCCAGGCTGGTCTCAAACTCCTGGGCTCAAGCTACCCTACTGCCTCAGTCTTCCAAAGTGCTGGGATTATAGGTGTGAGCCACTGTGCCCAGCCTTCATTTAATTTTTATTAACAAAAATTTCATATGTATTTTGAAATGTTTTTCTAGGGTGACTCTACAAGCTTCTTTCTCCTTGTTTAACCTGCCACTAGCTGACATGGTCGATGCAGATTTACTGAAGTTTAATAGGCAGTAAGTATATTTATTTAAATGTTAGCTACAAAAATATCACGTGTAGACAAGGAACTTTCGGAGTCCTTGTATCTCAGTTACATTGCCACTAGAAATCACATATCTATAAGACAGTTATAAGAGATATCACGGGGAACTAGGGAACAGAGAAAAATAAGATAATAGTACTTGTTTGCCCTGGGCAACTTTTCCCCACTTCTGAAAGAACATCGTAATTTTTTATCCCTCAGATTCATATAACCAATACTACAACAAGATTAAATCTCAGAAACCAAAGTGAAATCTCAGATAGCTTTATATTCTACATATTGCAATGTTCATTATTACAGGAGGCGATAAGGCAAAATGACCTTTACTCTGTGAAATTGCAAGAATTAAAATAAAAAAAAAATAAAGGTCCATCCTATCCTTTGTTACTTAAAAAAATCTAAGCTAATGACCAGAAGTTTCTTTTCTTTGGTATGATTATAAACATTTTATATCAGCTCTAAGTTTTACTTGGCTAGTGTATATCTTCTAATATGTGTCCAGTTTTAAACTATAGAGAGGAGCCGGGCTCGGTGGCTCAGTCTGTAATCCCGTGCCTTTGGGAGGCTGAGGTGAGTGGATTGCCTGAGCCCACAGGTTCAAGACCTGCCTGGGCAACTTGGCAAGACCTCATCTCTACAATAAATAAAAAATTAGCCGGGCGTGGTAGTGCACGCCTGTAGTTCCAGCTACTTGGAAGGCTGAGGCGAAGGATTGCCGGAGCCCAGCAGGTAGAGGCTGCGGTGACCGGGAGCAGCCACTGCACTCCAGTCTGGGTGACAGAGTGAGACTCCAACTCAATAAATAAATAAATATAAATAAATAAATAAATAAAGTACAGAGAGGAATATATTATTTTAAAACAGAGGCACAGTTGGGCTCGCTGGCTCAGCCTGTAATCCCGCGCCTTTGGGAGGCTGAGGTGAGTGGATTGCCTGAGCCTGTGGGTTCGAGACCCACCTGGGCAACTTGGCGAGACCTCATCTCTACAATAAAAAAAAAAAATCAAAAAAATTAGCTGGGCGTGGTAGCGTGCACCTGTAGTTCCAGCTACTCGGAAGGCTGAGGTGGAAGGATCGCTGGAGCCCAGCAGGTTGAGGCTGCAGTGGCTGGGGGAGTGGCCACTGCACTCCAGTCTGGGCGACAGAGTGAGACTCCAATTAAAAAAATAAATAAATAAATAAAAATAAAACAGAGGCACATTCTTTTTATTTTTTCATCTTTATTTGAGATTCAGGGGGGTACATAGGCATGTTCGTTATGTGGACATAGTAATTAGTGGTGGGGATTGGGTTTCAGGTGGGCCATTTTCCAGAGTGAACACTGTACCCCAGGGTTAATTTCTGAACTCCCCCTTGTTGGTGCCCCCAGTGTCTATTGTTTCCATTTTTGTGACCATTTAGCTCCCTTATATGAGTGAGAACATTTGGAGTTTGGTTTTCTGTTTCAGAGTCAGTTAACCTAGGATGATGATCTCTACCTCCATCCATATAGCTGTAAAGAACATGATTTCACTCTCTTTTTATGGCTGTGTTGTATTCTATGGTTATATATAATTTTCTTTATCCAGTCAGTTGTTGGTGGGTACTTAAATTGGTTCCATGATTCTGCTATTGTGAATAGAGAGGCATATTCTTTATTAGCTCTTTTTTAATGCAAATTAAATCGGAGGAAGCTTTGCTAGCTGCCCAATTTCCTCTTTACATAATTCCTTTCATGTTTCAGAGTTTTGTTGCTAGGTCATATTTGGAGTGATAAGCAAGATGGTGTACTCCCTACCATTCAGGACCATGTCTTTGATGCCACTTGGGGTGTAGTGTGTTGCTCCATGGGTTCTTTGACTTTGCCACAGAAAAGCATTTCAGAGTGAGTCCCAAGTACAGTTTAAGACAGAATTTATTAGAAAGAGAGAGACGACCGGGCTCAGTTGGCTCAGCCTGTAATCCCGCGCTTTGGGAGGCCGAAGTGAGTGGATTGCCTGAGCCCGCGGGTTCGAGACCCTCCTGGACAACTTGGTGAGACCTCATGTCTACAATAAAAATCAAAAAATTAGCCGGGCATGGTAGCGTGCGCCTGTAGTTCCAGCTACTCAGAAGGCTGAGGTGGAAGGATCGCCGGAGCCCAGCAGATCGAGGCTGCGGTGGCCAGGAGCAGCCACTGCACTCCAGTCTGGGTGACAGAGTGAGACTCTAACTCAAAAAA
The DNA here is from genome assembly GCA_027257055.1 of Cephalopachus bancanus. Lineage (NCBI taxonomy): Eukaryota > Metazoa > Chordata > Mammalia > Primates > Tarsiidae > Cephalopachus > Cephalopachus bancanus. The sequence continues at coordinate 836,812 of JAPVLO010000354.1, forward strand.
AAAAAAAGAGAGAGAGACATGCTCAAGAGTGATGATGGGTCCCTTAAGAGAGGGCATGTGCTTCCCTTTGACAAGAAGTTTTGTATACTTTTACAACCATGATTAAGCAAACCATGAACTAAGAGCGGTGGGCTACATGTATCTCGTCATGAGTTTTGATTGCCATCTCTCTACCTTCAGTGAACTAAGAGGGTGGGTGGCAGGTGGCTAGTCATGAGTTTTGATTACCTCAACCTTCTGAGGTCACAAGGACCTTCTAAATAGTTCAAGTTATTGCCTAACTAGACTTGAGCTTTTCTTAGAACATCATGTCTATGTTTTGGGTAGCTCCTTATTGCTTCTGTGATTTACTGTACCAGCAAATCTACCTTCAAGCCCACAAGGTAGTCAGGTCTGGTGTGCCTGGTCAGTCAGGTGAAGTTTGTGTACCAACAAGAAAGATGTAAGAATGCTTACCTTATTTTAATTTAAACTGCCTATAAGAAATGTATCTATCTACAAGGCAGAAACCCCAAAAAACGAATTATCTTTTGGAAGGTGGACCCCTTATAGTTCAGGTTTCCCCAACTAGATGAGTGTCTAGGAACCCATCAGCATCAGTGTATCAGCTAGAATTGCTGTAAGGAATGATCTGTGAAAGAAGCGTCCCAAGTGAGGCAAACAGATGACTAGTTCTTCCACCATGATAATGCACTTACCCATACCATGCTGAGTGTTCAGTAGTTTTTGCCAAAAACGCCATGACACCCATGCCCCACCCTCCCTATTCACCTGATTTCACCCCTAGCGACTTTTTTTGTTTGTTTATTTCCCTGGATGAAAAAATTCCTTAAAGGGAAACTTTGCTGAAGAGGAAGAGGTGAAACAAAAAATGGCAGAAGCACTAAAAGGCATCAAAACTGATGAGTTCAAAACTGTTTAGTGCAATGGGAAAAGTGTCTCATTAGTTGTATTACACCAAATGGAGAGTACTTTGAAGGTGACTGAAATTTAAACATGCGGGAGTAAATACATAATTTTTAAAATAAATAAATTCTGGGTTTTTTTGGGGGGGTTCCCCCTTGTATGTCTAACCTGCACTGAATAACCTGCCTCATCTTCACTTTTGTCTCCTTCATACCTAGAAAACTGGCTCAAAGCACTTTTTTCTTGAGTGAATAAGTTAAAAAAGCAGTCATGTCAGTAAACATCTTAGATTTCTCAAATTTTTTTTATTTTTGAGTTAGCGTCTCACCCTGTCACCCAGGCTGGAGCACAGTGGCACCATCACACCTCATCACAGCCTCGACCCCCTGGGCTCAGGCGATCCTCTACCTCAGCCTCCTGAGCAGCTGGGACTACAAGTGTGTATCACCACATCTGGATAATTTTTAAATTTTTTTTGTAGAGACAAGGACTTGCTATGTCGCTCAGGCTGGTCACAAACAACCTAACCTCAAGCGATCCTCCTGCTTCAATCTCCCAGAGTGCTGGAATTACAGACATGGACCACCATGCCCAGCTCTCAAATTTTTTTGAGTGATATAGGTTATAAATAAATAAAATACCTGGAACAGTTGGAAAAGGAAGGGCACTAACATTTATCAAATGCCAAAGTGTATATACACTTCTATGGCTGTTCGTTCAGGACTCACAGCATCCTTAAGTAGTAGATATTATTAACCCAACAAATATTTGTTGATTGCTTCCTGTGTGTCAGGCAATGTGGTAAATGTTGGGGATATGATACAGTAGGTCTTAGAATGAACTCTCCAGGTTATCTGAAGCTCTTTACTCCCCCTAAAATATGCTTATGTACATGGTATGCAATAGGTTTGTGACTAATTGACTGTGCTTTTCCTCTCCCATGATTCAGCTGTAGCCTTACCAAGGGTCACTGTTTTTTGTTTTAAATCTGTTAATGTCAGATGTACTTGTTAGTGCAATTACAAAATCCAATTGCACTTATATTTTATGAACCTAGGAAATATAAGTGTGAAATGAAAGCTACTTCTATGAAAACAAAATAGAATACTTTAGAAAGACTGTATACAGATTAAATTGTAAAAACCTACTATTAAGTTTGATGTGAGAATGGTAAATATTTTGGGGAAAAGTCATAAAAATCTAAACAAAAGTCATAATGAAAATCTATTTTGGACTCAGTTTGCTTTATAAATGACTTTTGGCTCTCTTTGTAACTGATGTTACTAGTAAAAACTGTTAATCATATAATATGAATATTGTTTATAATACAAGAAAGACAGTACAGCACTTTCATCAGGGGACCCATACTCAAAGAAAAAAAACCACAGAAAAGATTGATGAATGAGTATGGTTAAGTTAAAATAGAATGATTAATGCCTCTTCTTATAAAAGTGACTTTTTTGCTTCAGCCAACTGTCCTAGAAATCATGTCAGAGAAGACTTTCTACTGCAGTGAGCGAAAATAGTTGTAGCCCCTGCCCTGGTGGAACTTTTAGTCTAATGGGGGAGATAAATGGCAATTATATTAGCAGGCAATCATAATCATCCCATTTTTCAGGAAACTAAGACCCTTCACAAATTAGCTTTCCCAGGGTAATGTAACTAGCAGACTGAAGAGCTGGGAATGAAACCCAAGCTTTTTACCACCAAATCAAACTTCCTCTAATTCTCTGGCCTTGACTTTCTTCCCTTTTCCTCCCTCCTCTCTTCTTCTTTCTTCTCCTTCCTTTTGTCTTATTCTTTTCTTTAGTTGCAAGGCTTCCATCATTAGTTGAAATATGACAAGATTTCAGTTTATTCAGTCAATGTACTTGGTTTATTTTACATGACACCACCATTTTAAGAATTATATGGCAGAATTCTTATAAGGAATACATTAAAGTAATCCATAATGAAATTTGGGCCAAAAAACCTAGGTATGAATCTCAGTTTTATTGCTTACTAGCTGTTTAATTCTGGACAAGTTAATCTGCCTTCCCATCTCCCAAACAGTGGTGGTAATATCTTCTTCATGGGATTGTCGTGGGGTTTAAGTTAAATAGTAAGAGCACATAACACAGTGCAGGACACAGACAGCTCTCACTTAATGAACATTTAAGAGACTAGCTGTGTCTTCTCTTTGGATATTAGTTTCTTCACTTAAGAGTTAGATTCTTCTCTGCCACTATACAATGCATCCATGTAACCAAAACTATCTGTACCCCCTAAAGCTATTTAAATAAAAAATAATAACATTTTTAAAATTAAAAAATAATTAGGTTCTTCTAGTTTTATAATCCCTTATCAGTGAGGAGTTATATTTTATAATACTATATTATTTCTATTAGTGTCTACTTAGGAACAAGAAAAACAAACTTTACAGACAGAACACCTTGATACATATATACGTGCATGTATACATACATATATGCAGAGATACATATACATACATGCAATTTGTGTGTGATCTACACCTATGCTACTTTTGTCTGTTCTAGGTCACCCATTCCCTCAATGGTTTTTGGCATCAATGCTTTGTTTACCAAACCAGCTCAGGCTTTTGCTCCCATAGTTATACTCCTTAAGATAAGCCAGTATGGACATGGAAACTCAAAAAGCAGGTAAAGTAAAGAAAAAAAGAACTTTTGAAATAATGTAATGAAAGTAAATGCAACCTTTTATATTTATTGCTAATAAATGATCTTGACCTTTGAATAAGTCATTAATTCATATCTTGAGTAAGCTATAATAAAAAGTATTAATGTCAAATGGACATTAATGGGTGTATCTTTAAATATATTCTTTAAATCATGTACATACTGCATGTCTATATAATTCACACTAAACTACATATTGATGCTTTACTAAGTCATTCATTCATTTATGATTTCACTTCACAAATGTTTTTGAGGGCTTGTTATTACATGCCAGGTACAAAGGTACTGGGAATACAAGATGAATCAGAAGCCTCTAAGGGGCCCGACAGGTTAAAAAAACCTGTGATAAGGGCTCCACCAGGGGCACTGAGGTAATGCAGAAAAGAGATTTTTTACCTGTTCTGCCCAGAGGCAGGGAACACTTCTCAGAAGAGGCAGTTCTTGAGCTGAGTTGTGGGGAGGCTGAGCAGGATTTCCCCTCCTGAACATGGAGGAATGTCATTCTAAGCAAAGAAAACAACATGGCAAATACCTGGAAGCATGAATGAACTCTCAGTAAGTTATTCATTTAACAAATATAATCGATAGCCTACCAAGTGCTAGGTTTTGTGATGTGGCAGTAAGGTATGGTAGTGAACAAAACAACAGAAATCTCTGCCTTCGTCATTGTTAAGAGAATAAGCAGACAAGTCACAGACTGGGAGAAAATAGGTGCAAAAGAAATATCTGAGCCGGGCTCAGTGGCTCAGCCTGTAATCTCGTGCCTTTGGGAGGCTGAGGCGAGTGGATTGCCTGAGTCTGTGGTTTCGAGACCCGCCTGGGCAACTTGGCGAGACCTCATCTCTACAATAAATAAAAAAAAAAATTAGCCGGGCGTGGTAGCACACCCCTGTAGTTCCAGCTACTTGGAAGGCTTAGGCAGAAGGATTGCCGGAGCCCAGCAGGTCGAGGCTGCGGTGGCTGGGAGCAGCCACTGCACTCTAGTCTGGGCGACAGAGTGAGACTCCAACTCAAAAAAAGAGAAATATCTGATAAAGGAGTATTATCAGAAATATGCCAAGAACTCTTAAAACTCAACAATAAGAAAATGAACAACCTGATTAAAAAATGGACAAAAGACCCAAACAGGCACTTCATCAAAGGAGATATACAGGTAGTAAATAAGCATATGAAAAGATGCTCCACATCATATGTCATTAGGGAATTGCAAATTTTTTAAAAATGAGATACTGGTATATATCTGTTAGAATGTTCAAAATCCAAAACACTGACAGCACCAAATGTTGGCATAGATGTGGAGTAATAGGAACTCTCATTCATTGATGGTGGAAATGCACAATGGTACAGCCACATTCTATTCTAATAAGAGGGAGACAAATAAGAAATTAAATAAGTAAAATACATAGTATGTTAAATGGTGATATGCTTTCTGGTAAAAAAAATAATAATAAAGCAAGAAAGAGAATAGGAAGAGTTGGGGGAAGCTGAATTTTTAAATAGGGTGATGGGGGAGACCTCACCAAGAAGGTGACTCTTGAATAAAGACCTGGAAGAAAATGAGAGGGAGGCATGGAGGCTCTCTGATGGAAGAGTGTCCCTGGCAGAAGGTACAGCAGGTGCAAAGGCACTGAAGTAAGCATGCCTGGCATTCTAGGTCAGGCAAAGAGGCCAGTGTGGCTGGAACAGAGCAGAATAAGCAAGAAGGAAGGAGGCAGGGATGAGGAGGAAGGCCAGATTTCATAGGACCTTGCAACCCTGTTTGTTACTTTGATTTTGCTGTAAGATGAATAGTGATGGTGAAGTAGTGAAAGATTAACTGATTGATTTAATAGACTTTTTTTAAAAAATTTTTTTTTTGAGTTGGAGTCTCACTCTGTCGCCCAGGCTGGAGGGGAGTGGCACACTCCCAGCCACCGCAGCCTCGACCTGCTGGGCTCTGGCGATCCTTCCACCTCAGCCTTCCGAGCTGGAACTACAGGCGCGCGCTACCACGCCTGACTAATTTTTGATTTATTGGGGAGATGAGGTATCACCAAGTTGCCCAGGTGGGTCTCGAACCCGTGGGCTCAGGCAATTCACTCACCTCAGCCTCCCAAAGCACGGGATTGCAGGCTGAACCACTGATACCAGCTAGATTTTGTTTTTTAAGAGCAGTTTTAGGCTCACAACAAAATCAAGTAAAATGTACACCCTCTCCTCCCACATGGGTATAGTGTCCCCCGTGATCAACATCCTGCACCAGAATTGTACCTTTGTTATAACTGATGAACCCTCCACAGACATATCAGCAAGAGTCCATAGTTAAATTAGGGTTCACTCTTAGTGTTGTGAATTTTATGCGTTTGGACAAATGTATAATGACATGTCTACACCATTATAGTATCATAAAGAATAGTCTCACTGCCCAAAAAAATCCTCTGCTCTCTGCCTATTCATCTCTCCCTCCCCACTCTCACCTGAAAACTACTGATTTTTTTTTTTACTGTCTCCCTAGTTTTGCCTTTTGAGAATGTTATGCAGTTGGAATCTTAAAGTATGCTTTCAGATTGGCTTCTTTCACTTAATAATATACAATTAAGTTTACTGCATGTCTTTTTACTGCATGTCTTGATGGTTCATTGCTTTTTCGTCCTGAATGATATTCCATCATCTGGATGTACTACCGTTTATCCATTCACCTATTGAAGGACATCTTGGTTGCTTCCAAGTTTTGGCAGTTGTGGATAAAGTTGCTGGAAACATCCATGTGCATGTTTTTGTGTAGACATATGTTTTTGCTTCATTTAAGTAAATGTCAAGGAGCATGATAGCTGGATCATATGGTAACAGTATGTTTAGTTTTGTAAGAAATTGCCAAACTGAGCCGGGCTCAGTGGCTCAGCCTGTAATCCCGCACTTTGGGAGGCTGAGGTGAGTGGATTGCCTGAGCCCGCGGGTTTGAGACCTGCCTGGGCAACTTGGTGAGACCTCATCTCTAAAATAAATCAAAAAATAGTCGGGCATGGTAGCGCGTGCCTGTAGTTCCAGCTACTTGGAAGGCTGAGGCGGAAGGATCGCCGGAGCCCAGCAGGTCGAGGCTGCAGTGGCTGGGAGTGGCCACTGCACTCCAGTCTGGGTGACAGAGTGAGACTACAACTCAAAAAAAAAAAACACAAGAAATTGTCAAACTGTCTTCCAAAATGATTATGCCATCTTGCATTCCCACCATTGGTGAGAATTCCTGTTGTTCTTCCTCTGTGTCAGCATTTGGTATTGTCAGTGTTTTGGATTTTGACCATTTTGATAGATGTGTAGTAGTATCACATTGTTTTTAATTTGTAATTCCCAAATGACTTATGATGTGGAGCATCTTTTCCATATGCTTATTTGCTATGTGTATATCTTCTTTGGTGAAGTGCCTTTTCAGGTATTTTCCCCCTTTTTTAAATTTATTTTAGTTGGAGTCTCACTCTGTCGCCCAGACTGGAGTGCAGTGGCTGCTCCCGGCTACCGCAGCCTCGACCTGCTGGGCTCCGGCGATCCTTCCGCCTCAGCCTTCCGAGTAGGCAGAATTACAGGCATGCGCTACCACGCCCGGCTGATTTTTTGATTTATTGTAGAGATGAGGTCTTGCTGCCCAGGCGGGTCTCGAACCCGCGGGCTCAGGTAATCCACTCACCTCAGCCTCCCAAAGGTGCGGGAGGCTGAGCCACCGAGGCTGAGCCACCGAGGCCGGCTTATTTTGCCCATTTTTAAGTCAGGTCTTTGGTTTTCTCATTGTTGAGTTTTAAGAGTTCTTGGTATGTTTTAGAGGATAGTCCTTTATCATATGTTTCTTTTACAAATATTTTATCCCAACCTGTGACTTGTCTTTTTATTCTTTTTACAGTGTCTTTCACGAGCAGAACTTTTTAATTTCAAGATCAGTCCATCAATTCTTTCTTTCATGGATCATACCTTTTGTGTTGTATCTAAAAATCCATCACCATACGCAAGGTCACCTAGATTTCTTCCTAATCTCGTAAGAGTTTTTCTATTTTAGGCTAATTTTTGTAAAGGGTGTAAGATTTAGATCTTGATTCTTTTTCTTTTTTTCTTCCTCCTCCTCCTCCTCCTCCTCCTCCTCCTTCTTCTTCTTCTTCAAAGGGTGTAAGATTTGGGTCTTGATTCTTTCTTCTTCTTCTTCTTCTTCTTCTTCCTCTTCCTCTTCCTCTTCCTCTTCCTCTCCTCCTCCTCCTCCTCCTCCTCCTCCTCCTCCTCCTCCTCTTCCTCTTCTTCTTCTTTATTGCTCTTTTACTAAAACCATACTTCTTGATTACTGTAGCTTTGTAGTAAGTCTTAAATGTAGGTGATGTAAGTCCTCTGTTCTTTTCCTTTAATACCATCTTGGCTATTCTAGGTATTTTGCCTCTCCATGCAAACTGTAGGTTGTTTGTTAATATCCACAAAATAGGGCCGGGCTCGGTGGCTCAGCCTGTAATCCCGCGCCTTTGGGATGCTGAGGTGAGTGGATTGCCTGAGCCCGCGGGTTCGAGACCTGCCTGGGCAGGTGAGACCTCATCTCTACAATAAAATAAAAAAATTAGCCGGGCATGGTAGCGCGCACCTGTAATTCTGGCTACTCGGAAGGCTGAGGCGGAAGGATCGCCGGAGCCCAGCAGGTCGAGGCTGCGGTAGCCGGGAGCAGCCACTGCACTCCAGTCTGGGCGACAGAGTGAGACTCCAACTCAAAAAAAAAAAAAAAATCCACAAAATAACTTGCTGGGGTTTTGATTGGGATTGTATTGAATCTATAGGTCAAAGAACTGACCTGTTGCAATATCTAGTCTTCCAATTCATGAACATGAATGATCTCTCCACTTAGTTAATTTTTTTATATCTTTCATCAGAATTTGTAGTTTTCTCCATACAGAGTTTGTATATGAGTATATACAAACTCTGTTTTGTGTGGGAACCCACACAAAGCAGAATTATTTTTTTGGACGGCTTCCTCCAATAGATTCTAGGAGCCCATCAACATTAGTGTACCAGTTAGTGTTATTGTGAGAGGCTGTGTTTGGCTTAAGTGAAGTTTTTTTTGTTTTGTTTTGTTTTTTTAGATCTTTCAATGCTTTTGCCCATTTCATAATAGGTGATTTATTAGTGCACCTGCCCATACCGGGCTGAGTGTTCAGCAGTTTTTTACCAAAAACAGCATGATGCCCAGTGCCTCTCTCTCCCTATTCATCTAATCTTATCCCAGAATTTTTTTTTTTTTTTTTTTGGTTTGTTTCTCTGGATGAGGAAAAGTTCTCAAAGGGAAACATCTTGCCAGTGTGGAAAAGGTGAAACAAAAAATAGCAGAAGCACTGAAAGACATCAAAATTGAGAAGTTAAAAAACTGTTTTGAGCAGTGAAAAAAGAGTCTCGATAGACGTATTGCATCAAACAGAGAGTACTTTGAAAGTGACTGAAGTTTAAACATGTAAGAATACTCAATTTTTAATACATGAATTCCGGCTTTTTTGTGTCTCTGTCATATATTTTGTTTGACTTATGTCCAGATATTTCATTTTTTGGGGGGTGCTAATGTAAATGGTATTGTGTGTTTACTTTTAAATTCCACTTATTTACTGCTGGCGTATAGGAAGGAGATTGACTTGTGTACATTAATATTGTAGCTTCCAACCTTAATTGTCTATTAGTTCCAGGAAACTTTTTGTTGTTGATTCTTTTGGATTTTCTATATAGATGTGGATTTGTTTTTTTAAGGTTTTTCTTACAACTTTTTCTTCACCATCTTATTATGAACAGTTTCAGCCCAGCTTGGTGGTTCACAACCATAATCCTAATGCTTTGGAAGGCAGAGGTGGTAGGATCACTTGAGATCAGCCTGCCTGGGTTTGTAGAGTGTCTCTACAAACAATAAAAAAGTTGACCAGATGTGGTAGCCCGTGCCTGTAGTCCCAGTCACTTGGGAGGCTGATGCGGGAAGATTGTTTGATCCTAGGAGTCAGAGGCTACGTTGAGCCATGATCATGCTACTGCACTCCAACCTGGACAACAGAGTGAGACCCTGACTCAATAAACAAAAAGCAAAAAAAAGTTTTAAAAGAAAATTGTACATTGAAGATATTTAGATTCAACCATTTATATCTTACAGTATAAGTTTTATTTCATATTAGTCAATGTAGCCATTCCTCTATAAATCAAACCATCTTATTTTTCCTCTCAACTTTTTATTATAAACATTTTCAAGCACACAAAAAAAGTTTAAAGTACAGAGGAAATCCACGTACTTCGTAGATTCAACGGTTGCTAACATGTTGGCATGTTTGTTTTATCTGTTTCTGTGTGAGTGTCTTTGTTCTCTGAACCATTTTAAGGCAAATTGCAGATATAGTGGCATGTCACCCCTAATGGTTTACCATGCATCTCTTAGAAATAAACATTCTGATTGGACAGTCTTGAGCTGAGTAAAGATCTGACTTGGTTTTCTTTTAAACAGCATACCTCTGGCTGCTGTGTAAAGAATAGTCTGAAGAGAGTCAGGGGAAGTCATGTGGAACCTGTAGATGAGTGGCATGAGGTGTATCATGCTTGGTGGCAGCCAGCGGGAGTGAGACTGAAAAGGCAATCAGGAACTGACGGGAAGGACATGTATACTGGATTTAGAAGATATATGGGATTTTATTAAGCCTACACAACAGGCTTTTACAAATATGATGACTTACTGGCTTTTGTTTTATGAGTACTCTGTGTACTATTATTTACTCAAAAGTTTTCTTTGAGTTCATTTTAAATCACTAACTTAAAAAATCTTAACTGCTATAAGCAAAAGTATCCATGAAATCATTCATTGGGTGGACTTCAACTTTTCTAACACAATGAAAATACTTGACCATTAAAATAGAAAGAACTAGGCCATGCTCGGTGGCTCAGCCTGTAATCCCAGCACTTTGGGAGGCCAAGGTGAGTGGATTGTCTGAGCCCGTGGGTTCGAGACCCACCTGGGCAACTTGGCAAGACCTCATCTCTACAATAAATCAAAAATTAGCCGGGCGTTGTAGCGCATGCCTGTAGTTCCAACTACTTGGAAGGCTGAGGCGGAAGGATCGCCGGAGCCCAGCAGGTTGAGGCTGCAGTAGCTGGGAGCGGCCACTGCACTCCCGTCTGAGTGACAGAGTGAGACTCCAACTCAAAAAAAAAAAAAAAAAAGAAAGAACTATTATATATAATCTTAAAATTATCATGTATATTACCTGGGGTCTTTGGGAAAGACCACTGTAGATAAAAGGAAGTTATTGAAGATTTTTAGGTGGGAAAAAAATATGACCTGAATTTTGTTTTAAAACGCTCTGATAATGATGTAAAAGAAAGATTGAAAGGGGGCAAGAAATGAAAGCTTAGTTACCAGTTGACTACTATATAACAAGTTTTCAGAATACAAAGATAAATAAAACAGGTTACTGCTAGGAGTCTACAGACTAGTAAAGGAGACAGACATGAGGGCAGACAATTGCAGCACAGGGTGGTAGCTTCTAAGATTAGAAGTATGTATGAAATATAATGGTGGCTAAAAGGTGGGCACGATCATCACTGTCTCAGGAACCAAGTCTAGAAAGGCATCACAGAGGAAAAAATGCTTTAGCCAGGTTTCAGCGGAGGTGTTAGCACTGTGCCTGGAGACTGCAGGTACCCAGGGAAGAGGAACAGCACATGCAAGGCATGAACAAATAAAACAGTGCAGGATTCACTCAACAAATATTTACTGAACACCTAGTACCAGGTGCTGTTCTAAACCCAAAAAACAAAGAGCAAAAGATGCAGTCCCCACTCTGAATAAGCTCACAGTCAACTATAGTGAAAGTCCTCATGCTATGTATTGGGTGATATTACAGAAGTGTGGGCTGTTGTGGGCAAACACATTGGATGAGATAGAATTCAAACTGGGTAGCAAAGAAATGATCTCTCCAATGTATTTTGAAAATTCATAGTAGCAGGAGAAGTCTGTGAGAGCGCATAGAAGCGTGAGACTGGAGGACATGCTTGGAGGAATGGCGGATGCTTGAGTAGTAGAGCTTGAGAAGTGAGGACTTGATCCTAAAAGGAATGGAGGATTATAGTTATTAAACTGAGAAGTAATAGTATAAGATTTACCTTTAAAAAAAAATCACTCTGCAGTGTGGAAAGCAGTTTGAAGGGGTGTCAGCCACAATGCAGGGAAAGAACAGTTTGAAGGAGAATGGAGTGATTTTTATATGGGAATGCACGTGTAGGCCTGAGTTTAAAGCCGTGGAACGTGGAAGGCAAGAGGAAATTGACATGAGAGAGATGACAGGGTTAGAATCAGCAGAATTTGTGATGCTTGACTATGGAGGCCTGCCTCACAATTGGGTGACTATGGTTAAGAAATTAGAATTGAAGGAAGTGTATGTGGACTGTTCTGGACCACATTTCTTCTGTAGAATTTGAAGGAACTCTTTCTCAGTCTCTGTTTCTCCATCTACTAGGTGACTGTTTTCCACCTGCACTGGGGACATGGCTCAAAGTTCAAGTAGCAGTAAAAGCCTCAAGTAGACCAGGCACAGCGGCTCCTGTCAGTAATCCCAGCACTTTGGGAGGCTGAAATGGAAGAATTGCTTGAGCCCAGGAGTTGGAGACCAGCATAGGCAACATAGCAAGACCCCGTCTCTACAAAAAATTAATCAGTCATGGTGGTGCATGCCTGTAGTCCCAGTTACTTGGGATGCTGAGGTGGAAGACTTGCCTGAACCCAGGAGGTCAAGGCTACAGTGAGCTGAGATTGTCATGATCATGCCACTGCACTCCATCTTGGGGGACACAGTAAGACCCCCAACTCAAAAAATTTAAAAATCCTCAAGCAATGTCATAGTAGAAAAACATGGTGGCTAAAAGAGGTCAGGAACAGAATCTGGGATAGAAAAGACCCAAAGCCCAGTATCTCCTGTTATAGCTTATTCACTGATGGATGTGAGAGTAATGGAGGAAGAACAAGTGTATTTAATTTGTCCCTCCAAATTTTCTTTTTTTTTTTTTCCTTTTTTTAGTTGAATTCTCTCTCTGTCACCCAGGCTGGAGTGCAGTGGTACCATCATGGTTTATGGTAGCCTTGACCTCTTGGGCTCAGGCAATCCTTCTGCCTCAGCCTACTGAATAGCAGGGGCTACAGGCACGCATCATGACATCTGGCTAATATTTTGATTTTTTTTTTTTTTTGAGTTGGAGTCTCACTCTGTCGCCCAGACTGGAGTCAGTGGCCGCTCCCGGCCACCGCAGCCTCGCCTGCTGGGCTCCGGCAATCCTTCCGCCTCAGCCTTCTGAGTAGCCGGAATTACAGGCATGCGCTACCACACCCGGCTGATTTTTTGATTTATTGTAGAGATGAGGTCTCGCTGCCCAGGCGGGTCTCGAACCCGCGGGCTCAGGCAATCCACTCACCTCAGCCTCCCAAAGGCGCGGGATTACAGGCTGAGCCACTGAGCCCGGCTTGATTTTTTTTTTTGGTAGAGATGAGATTTCTCTGTTCTCTGGGCTGGTCTCAAACTCTTGGGTTTGAGTGATCCTCCTGCTTCAGTCTCCCAAATTGCTGGGATTATAGGTATGAGCCACCGTATCTGGACTTAATTTTCTTAAAATTCTTTCTCAAATAATACAGTGGCCCTAAATTAAGAATTACTTCTACACATTAGAATCACTTGAAGCTTGAAAAAGTTCTGGTGCCCAGGCCATATCCTAGACCAGATAAGTCAGAATCTCTGGGGAGAGTGAGATCCAGGCATAAGTTTTGTTTTGTTTTGTTTTGTTTGAGCCCAGGCTGGAGTGCGGTGGCACACTCACTACCACCACAGCCTCAACCTGCTAGGCTCAGGTTATCCTTCCACCTCAGCCTTCCAAGTAGCTGGAACCACAGGTGTACACCACCATGCCTGGCTAATTTTTTGATTTATTATAGAGACGAGGTCTTGCCAACTTTCCCAGGCTGGTCTCAAACTCATGGGCTTAGGCAATTTTCTCATTTCTGCCTCCCAAAGTGCTGGGATTACAGGTGTGACCCACCTATGCCTGGCCAGCATAAGTATTTTTTAAAGCTCCTTAGATAATTCCATTGTGAAGCCAATGTGGGGGACCTAGAGATTTACTTCCTTGGAAACAGAGGCCCTAGAGACTGAATCTTGTTGGCTTAGCCATGGACACGTTGGCAGCCAGACACGCTGGCAAACTAGTCTCATGATACTGAAAGCATTTTTAGAGGTATAAACTCATATACCACACTCAAGTATCATTTATCTTTGAGTAATAATTTAACTTTTGGTATCTGGTGGCCTCACATAGCTAATGCTAATCTGGAAGTGTCCGACTGAAGTCCAGAGGCTAATTGTACACTTAGCAGGATATAGTTGCATGATCAGAGAATACTTTGAGGTTCACCAGCATAAATAATTTAGCAAAAATGTCTATTTGAAATAAATTTTATACTTGCAAGCAAATTTTCTAACATTCAGCAATTATTTTACTGTTACCATATGCAGAACTGTGTAGCTCAGGGGTATTATTCTTCTCCCTGCCATTTTCCAAAGATGTTCTGTGATTCCTTGATACAGTTAGAGAAATGTTGTTTCCATGGGTGAGATTATTTAGCTATATTTAATAGGTCTATTTACTTCTTACTGACCCAAGAATACACAAGGGGGAACCCAAGAAAAACCAGGATTTATTTATAAAAAATTGTGTATTTATTCTTACATGTTTAAACTTCAGCCAGCTTCAAAGTATTCTCCATTTGATGTGATACACCTATCGAGACACCTTTTCCACTGCTCAAAACAGTTTTTGAACTCATTAATTTTGATGTTTTGGAGTTCCTCTGCCATTTTTTGTTTCACCTTTTCCACATGGGCAAAATGTTTCTCTTTGAGGACTTTTTTCATAAGGGGAAACAAAGAAAAAAGGTTCTTGGGGTGAGATTGGGTGAATAGGGAGGGTGGGGCACAGGGGCCATACCGTTTTGGATCAAAAACTGCTGAACACACAGCATAGTGTGCACAGGTGAGCTTGTAAATCACCTATCATTAAATGGGCGAATGCATTGAAAGAAAAAAAAAATCAGTGAAACCCATTGCAGCCTCTCACAACACTAGATGATACAATGATGTCTAGTGGAGGAACTTGTACTGCAAGGGGCCCACCTTCCAAAAGATAATTCAGGGTTGTTTTGGGTCCCCCCTCATACTATTCATCAAGCAGCCAGTAAATGTAATGGTTGAGTTTGTTGTTCATGGAGATCTATAACTGAGGTAGTTGGGCAAGAAAACTAACATGTAACTGTTCTAATCACTTTCATGTAAAAGATAAGAAATGGATTAAATATTTTCTACACGTAACTCCTACTAAAAATTGCAATACAAGTCCACATTTTGCATAAACAATGGCAATGAGAATCTAGTATATTATAGAAAAAGGCCTACTCCTATTTGACCAACCAATCATGCTTACACCTGGGCATGGTGGCTCACACCTATAATCACAGCACTTTGGGAGGCAGAGGAGGGAGTATCGTCTAGGAATTTGTGACTAGTCTAGGCAATACAGCAAGATCTCATCTCTACAAAGGCAAGCAAACAAACAAAAATCTAGGCAGGTGTGGTGGATATGCTTGTAGTCCCAGCTCCTGGGAGACTGAGGTAGAAGGATAGCCTGAGCACAGGAAGTTGAGACTGCGGTGAGCTGAGAATGTACCACTGCACTCCAGCCTGGGCGACAATGAGACCCCAACTCAAAAACAACAACAACAACAACAACAACAACAACTCATGCTTGCATTCTGTCTTCAGCAGACGTTTCTGAAGTACCCATGGGGTGTTAGCACTGAGCCGGCAACTGAGATGCAAAGAGTTTTAAATCATGATCCTTTTCTGGTCTTAGGTGCTCACATGGCATTAGTGATTGAGGCTGATGGACAAGTCCAGTAAAATGAATCAAATCCAGGGTTGGGATTAGCACCGAAGGCAATCAGAATGCAGCTTGGCACTTGGCAGCCTGTTGCCGCATGCGGTATACTACGGACTCCATGTGGTAATACTGTCCAATAGTCCTGGCCAAATTCCTGCTGTTTGATAAGATTCTGGAACAGAAAGATACATTTTTACTAGTGGCCAGAATTTGTTGATTTACAGTGTCATCTGTGGATAGGTTGCAGGAAACAACAACAAAAATCCATTACTTAAAAAAATGGGCTTCGCCGGGCTCGGCTCAGCCTGTAATCCCGCGCCTTTGGGAGGCTGAGGTGAGTGGATTGCCTGAGCCCGCGGGTTCAAGACCCGCCCGGGCAACTTGGCGAGGCCTCATCTCTACAATAAGACATTGACACATTACTCCTCTGATGTAAAAAGAAGAAAATAGCTTTATATCACCGATCTGATATGCTGTATATATATCAGCATATTTTAAAAAGTTATATATGCAGCATTCATTTTGCTTGTCTTTTGTCTGAAAGCCCCACAATAGATACTTCCAAAATTATATTTGCAAAAGAAGTTTAGAAAATGACATTTTTAGCTGGGCTCGGTGGCTCAGCCTGTAATCGCGCGCCTCGGGAGGCTGAGGTGAGTAGATTGCCTGAGCTCACGGGTTCGAGACCCACCCGGGCAACTTGGCGAGGCCTCATCTCTACAATAAATCAAAAAATTAGCTGGGCATGGTAGCGCGTAGTTCCAGCTGCTTGGAAGGCTGAGGCAGAAGGATAGCCGGAGCCCAGCAGGTCAAGGCTGTGGTGGCCAGGAGTGACCACTGCACTCCAGTCTGGGCGACAGAGTGAGACTCCAACTCAAAAAAAAAAAAGAAAATGACTTTTTTCTTAATGTCATAGTAAACAACATTGTTTCAAGCTCCAGCAAAGAAGCAGATCTAAAATGAATTGTTTTAGGGTGAACAACTTATAAGTGAAAAGACTTTGCCTTTTAAGTTTAATGAAAATATTCTTGGTGTTTAATTATATGTAGCTAATCATTAAAACTGATTTAAAACTGTTTTTTGAAAACAAGTGTTTTTCATATTTATTATAGCAACAGCCTGGAAATTCTTGGGCAGGAATTCTCTGCTCCTTGTTTAATGACCTCTGTTTCATATTAGGGCTATGTTGATGGTTTTATAGAGTACTAAAAATTAGGTTACCTAAAAAGCAATGAACTAGTCTTATGTATTACCCTTGTTGCTGGTAGATTTTATTATTTTCAAGTATCAGTTCTGTATCATACTCTTTATTGTGCAGTAGCTTTGAAATGCTTATTGTAATAAGCATTTCTTTATTAATGTTTTACATATTCTTGACCTATAAAGTCACTGAAGCATAGAGACTTGGAAAGGAAAATACAAAAGTCCTTCTTTGAAGATCTTATGCAGTCTACTATGGGGACATCAGAAAAGCTAGAAATAGCTAGCAGTCAGAACATTCCACGTATTATTTTTTTAAGTAGAAGATTGTGAGAGAAAATTAGGTGCAAAAATACTTTCATACACAATTCTTATTATCACAAGAAGATTATGTGTGTGTGTGTGTGTGTGTGTGTGTGTGTATTTTTTTTTTTTTTTGAGTTGAGGTCTTACTCTGTCACCCAACTGGAGTGCAGTGACACGATCATGGCTCACCACAGCCTCAACCTTCTGGACACAAGAGATCCTTCCACCTCAGCCTTAGGAGTAGCCAGGACTATAGGCACACGCCACCACACCTGGCTAATTTTTTGATTGTTTGTATAGGTGAGATCTTGCTATTTTGTCTGGGCTGGTTTTGAACTCCTGGCCTTAAACCATCCTCCTGCCTTGGTCTCCTGCCTTGGCCTCCCAAATCCCTCCCTTGGGATTACAGATGTGAGCCAGTATGCCCAGCAAGAAGATGATTTTAAATACATTTGTTTTTTATCTCTTTCCTCCACTAGAACGTAAGCTTTGTTGATGGTAAGGATCGGTGTTGATTTATTCATTCTGTATCCCAAGCACCTAAAACGGTAAGTGTACAATAAATATTTATTGAATGAATGAAAGCATAGGCAGGGCTTAAGAATTTTTTTTTCCAGGTGTGGTGGCTCATGCCTGTAATCCCAGCACTTTGGGAGGCAAAGGTGAGGCGATTGCCTGAGCCCAAGAGTTTGAGATCAGCCTGGGCAACATGGCAAGACCTCATCCCTACAATAAATCAAAAACTTAGCTCGGTGTGGTGGCACCCACCTGTAGTTCCAACTACTTGGAAGACTGAAGCGGAAGGACTGCCTATACTCGGCAGGTTGAGGCTGCAGTGGCCATGAGTGTGCCGCTGCACTCCAGCCTGGGCAACAGAGTGAGATTTCAACTCAAAAAAAAAAAAAAGAATTATTTTTATATCAGAGATTCATTCAAAAATGTTGTTAAGGTTGGAAATGAGAGGTGAAGACATTCTGAAGGCATAATAGCCTTGCTAGTCAATAGTTTCATATTATCCCAGAGGATTAAGTGTAATGTTAGAGAAAAAGAAAGTCTCTAGAATCATGAGGATCTCTCCAAGCTTGGAATAACATTTGAGGAGAAAGAGGAATTCTCAAGATAGGAGCAAAAGAACAAGGAAATCTTGGAAGAGCATCGAGTGATTCAGTGAAGTAGCAGGAAATCACTGGCACTTTGGGAGAAGTGAAGCCATTAAAATAGTTGTAACTTTAGTCATAACAACATAAACCCGAAAGTATTAGGTCTTAAACCATAACATGGTGGTTATCAAGTTGCCTTCTATGTTCGTTCCCCTGGCTGCCCTTGAACTTCCAGCCTAAGGCTTTCTCTCTGCAGGGCTGTCAGTGTGCTCACATGAGGCTTTGCCTCTGTAGATTATCACAAGCGTTCTCTGAGCCCCTCTCACCATGAAAAAAGGAAAAATAGATGATTCTGTCTCAGACATAGAAAATCTCCCAGAGAGAACCCCTGGCTGCCGGAATCTAATTTTTTGATATTTCTGAAGTTGAATCTGTTATAACCGCAGAATGCTGAAGGATAATGGGCACCTGCTGCTAACCAAACACTCAGAAAGCACAGAGGTGCCACAGACTAGCAGAAGTCAGTCTTTTCATGAAACATGGGTTTTTTGAGCACATGTAATAATTCTGTGACGAGCCGCTCATAGCCATGGCTCTGTGGTTCCCCCCACCACCCGCCGCCTCATTTAAAGGTCTCCATCAGGCCACTTCCTTTCTTTTTTGTGTTTGAGACATGTGGTTTATGCTGCTTCAAAGTGAAACTTGGGTTTCTATGACCTTTCTGGCATCTTGCATTCATTGTTGGCTCAGTTCTCCCTTCTAGTCTGTCTTGTGGTTCCAAAGAGTGAACAAAGTCATCGAGAGAAGCATCATGCTTGTGAGCACCTACAACATCAAGTTCAAAAGTACAATTGTGACCTTGTCTTGTCGTTCTCAAAATCTGTACTCAGCTGTTTCAAATGCCTGTGTCTTTATAGGTAGTGGTTAATTAGAAATCGTTGAATCCCTTCCCCAGAGTGGTCAGAGGCAGCCAATTTATGGTAATTTGGGCACAAGTGTCGATTGAAAGGGTACATTATTCAAACCACTTTGGCTGCAAGTGACAGAAATCCAACGCAGGCAAGGTTAAGCAAAAAAGAACTTAACAGCCCATACAACTGAAAAGCCAGGCAGAGCTGGGTCTCAAGTGATGTTATGAGTTTTTTCCTCTGACTTTTCCTCTGTGTTGGGTGCAAGCTTTTATCACCTGGCAGCAAGATAACTCCAGATTTACATGGGTCTAGCAGCCCAAGATTGCAAGGAAACATGCATTTTTGTTTAAATAGTGCAGAAAAAGTTCCTGGGTGAATACCAAAAGGCACTGCATGAGTCACGTGCCCATCTCTGAGGCAGTAGTTGTATCCTGAGATATGGAGTCTCTGACCAGGTCTAGGCATGTGCTTGAATTTGGGAGTGAGAGTGGAACATTCAGGCTCTACCAAGTCTTAAGGACTGAGGCAGACACTAGGGAAGAGGGAGAGGGTTTTTTCTTAAAGGAAGGAAAACACCACATGCTCCTAGAAATGAGGTTTGTTGTAAATAATTGGGTGGAGTGAAGTGTAACCACATTCTCACAGCACCGTTGGTGCCTCTGCTACTTCAGAGGCTGCAGTCAGTATGTGGTGGGCGGTCCAGCTATGACCCTGGCCTCTGTGGGTATCTCAGAGCCCAGAAAGTAGCTGCAGAAGAGCAGAGCCTGGGTAGGTAATCATTAGTCCGTGGGCCAAGTAGGACTCAAGGCGAAGAGCGATCTTGAGCAGTGGCAGTTGGGAAGATGGCCATGCCTAACAATTGTAGTCCACCCTAGAACACCAAAGATATTTCCAGCTATGGATTTTAGAGGAGGAGGGAGCCATGGTTGGAGGTTTTGCACATGCTTGTAGGTAGAGGCCTTCCAGTCAACACCTGCTTATCCTTCAGAACTCAGCTCAAATACCATTTTCTCTGGGAGGCTTCTCTGGACTCCACAATGAGCTCTCATCTAATACCTTGAGCTCTTCCAGCATAGCACTTTCTAGTTGTCTTTTGTAAGCATATGTAAACCAACTTACTTGTGTGATTATCTGAGTCAGATCTATCTCCTACACTAGAATGTAAGCTCCATCAGGGTAGGAACTGTATCAGTTTTGCCTCCCACTGAATTATTTAGCCTAGTGCTTAGCCATTAATAATATCATACATAGTACTTTTTTTTAGATGAGTGAGTGATACATAACTTCTGGTAATAGCAATTGGTTTCAGCATGAAAATGTAACAAACTGCCTCTCATATCATATAGTTTGACTTTTTCATGTCTTTCCTCAATTGGCTTATTTAATGAGGTGCTCTTTTAGATAACCCAAGTAATAATAATAATCAGCCTCTGAATAATCAGGAGCCCACTTTTACTGTATATGGTTTAAATGAAAAATTTGATCTATCTGGAATATAACTGAGAACTATAGGAATCTTTGGGTTTACTGACAGCTTTGAGCAGAAAATCAGGCCACATCACATGAAAGTATTATAAATCCTGGCTTTTTCTTTTAATCTCTAGTTGTATTGCATGGAAGTAAGTTTAGTAGTAGAAAAGAATACCCAAATCCGCTGGGCTTGGTGCTCAGCCTGTAATACCGCACCTTTGGGAGGCTGAGGTGAGTGGATTGCCTGAGCCCGCGGGTTCGAGACCCGCCTGGGCAGTGAGACTTCATCTCTACAATAAATCAAAAAATCAGCCGGGTGTGGTAGCACATGCCTGTAATTCCGGCTACTTGGAAGGCTGAGGCGGAAGGATCGCCGGAGCCCAGCAGGCGAGGCTGCGGTGGCCGGGAGCGGCCACTGCACTCCAGTCTGGGTGACAGAGTGAGACTCCAACTCAAAAAAAAAAAAAAAAGAACAGCTTTGCTTTCTGGTACCATGTCAATGTCAATTCTGTAAGAGCTGACAAACACCGGAAGTTTTGTTTGAATCCCATTCTAGCCAGTGCCAGCCTTAAAAAGTTCCTGTGTAGTCTTCCTTGTTTCTGATTGAGAATGGGCTCCACACCAGAATTTGAATGAGGTCTCGCTGCCCAGGCAGGTCTCGAACCCGCGGGCTCAGGCAATCCACTCACCTCAGCCTCCCAAAGGCGCGGGATTACAGGCTGAGCCACCGAGCCCGGCTAGCTGTTCTTTTTTAACCTATAATTTGTTTAGAAAGCAAAACAAATTAAAAAAAATTCAATAAGTTTTAGGGCTTTTTCCTTCTCTAATTAGAAAGTGAAAACTGGGTCAGGTGCGGTGGCTTGTGCCTGTAATCCCAGCACTTGGGGAGGCCAAGGTGGGAGGATTACTTGAACCCAGGAGTTTGAGATCAGCCTGGGCAACATAGCAAGACCTTGTCTGTACAATAAAATAAAATAAAATTTAAAAATTAGCTGGACATAGTAGTTTGTGCCTAGTCCCAGCTGGTCGGGAGGCTGAGGCGAAAGGATTACCTGGGTCCAGGAGGTTGAGGCTGTGATAAGCCAGGCTGTGGTAAGCCACGATTGTGACACTACACTCCAGCCTGGGTAACAAAGTGAAACTCCAATTCAAAAAAAAAAAAAAGGAAGTGAAAAATGAGGTAAGGTCTGTTTGTTGGCTGTTTCCAAGTGGCCTTGTAGCCTGAGTACACTTGTAACTACTCACCAAAGAATTGCCATATGAATTGATTTGAGTTTTCCAGAATCCACCTGGATATGCATGCCAGTTCCTTTTTTTTAAACCTCAATATGAGGTCTAAAAAAGTTAGTGAGACAAACTTTATTTATTTTTTATTAATACTGCATCACCATCTGTAGATTCCCCACCCTGCCTCTGAGAAAAAAAAAAGAAAAAAAAACTTAGGCTGGGTACAGTGGTTCATATCTATAATCCCAGTACTTTGGGAGGCCAAGGCTAGAGGATGGCTTGAGGCCAGGATTTAGAGAGCAGCCTGGACAACATTGCAAGACTTTGACTCTACCAAAAATTTCTTTTTAATTTTCCAGGTGTGGTGGCACGCACCTCTGGTCTCAGTTAGTCAGGGGACTGACATAGGATGATTGCTTTCACCCAGGAGTTGGAGATTGCTATGAGCGGTGATCATGCCACTGTGCTCCAGCCTGGGCAATAGAGTGAGACTCTAACCAAAAAACCAAACCCCAAATCAACCAACCAAACAAAAAACCCCCAAACCAAAACTGAGTAAAAACTTAAACATAAGGCCTGAAATTGTAAAACTCCTAGAAGAAAACATGAGAGAAATGTCCCATAACATTGGTGTGGGCCATTATTTCTTGGGTGAGACCCCCCTGGGCACAAACAGCAAGGGCAAAAATAGACAAATGGGATTATATCAAATTTTAAAAGTTTCTGCCCAGCAAAAGAAATAATTAAAATTCAGATCAAGAGATAACCCACAGACTAGGAGAAAATCTTTGCAAACCATACATCTGATAAAGATCGAATATCCAAAATATATGAGGAACTCAAACATCTCAATAACAAAAAAGCAAATAAAAAATGGGCAAAGGACCTGAACAGACTTTATTTCTCAAGAAAAGACATATGAATGGCCAAGAGAAAAAATGTTTAACATCGCTAATCATTAAGGAAATGCAATTAAAACACACTCATACACAATGAGATATCACCTCACACCTAGAATGGCTATTTTTATTTTTATTTTATTTATTTATTTTTTAGTCAGAGTCTCTATTGCCCAGACTAGAGGGCAGTGGCACACTCACGGCCACCCCAGCATCGACCTGCTGGGTTCCAGCGATCCTTCCACCTTAACCTTCCAAGTAGCTGGAACTATAGGCACGTGCTACCATGCCTGGATACTTTTTGATTTATTGCAGAGATGAGGTCTCATCAAGTTGCCCAGACTGATCTCAAACCCTCAGGCTCAGGCAATCCACTAGCTTCAGCCTCCCAAAGTGCTGGGATTGCAGGTTGAGCCACTGAGCCTAGCCGGCTATTTTTTTTTTTTTTTTTTGAGTTGGAGTCTCACTCTGTCACCCAGACTGGAGTGCAGTGGCTGCTCCCGGCCACCGCAGCCTCGACCTGCTGGGCTCCGGCGATCCTTCCCCTCAGCCTTCTGAGTAGCCGGAATTACAGGCATGCGCTACCACACCCGGCTGATTTTTTAAAAAATTTATTGTAGAGATGAGGTCTCGCTGCCCAGGCGGGTCTCGAACCCGCGGGTTCAGGCAATCCACTCACCTCAGCTTCCCAAAGGCGCAGGATTACAGGCTGAGCCACCGAGCCCGGCTTGGCTACTTTTTAAAATGACAAAAGGGAACAAGTGTTGGCAAGGATGTGGTGAAAAAGGAACTGTGATATGCCATTGGTGAGAATGTAAATTAGTATAGCCATTTTGGAAAACAGTATGGAGGCTCCTCAAAAAACTAAAAATAGAGTTACTGCCAGGTGCAGTGGCTCATGCCTGTAATCCTAACACTTTGGGGGC
Source organism: Cephalopachus bancanus (assembly GCA_027257055.1). Classification (NCBI taxonomy): domain Eukaryota; kingdom Metazoa; phylum Chordata; class Mammalia; order Primates; family Tarsiidae; genus Cephalopachus; species Cephalopachus bancanus. Next base: position 860,384 of record JAPVLO010000354.1, read on the forward strand.
CGAGGCAGGAAGATCCCAGGAGTTCAAGAGCAGCCTGGGCAGCATAGTAAGACCTCATCTCTACAAAAAATAGAAAAATTAGGCAGGTTTGGTGATGTGCGCCTGTCGTTCCAGCTACTGGGGAGGATGAAGTAGAAGGATAGCCTGAGCCCAGGAGGTTGAGGCTGTGGTGAGCCATGATTTTGCCACTGCACTCCGGCCTGGGAGACAAAGTAAGACCCTGACTCAAAAAAAAAAAAAAAAAAAAGAATTACCATAAAATTGATCAATCCCACTATTCCAGGTTTTACCCAAATGACTTGATGTCTGCACTCCCATATTCATTACAGCACTATTCACAATAGCCAAGATATGGAAGGGACCTAAATGTCTATCAACAGATAAATGAATAAAGAAAATGATACACATAAAGGGGTGCCAAAAATGTACACACATTTGAGGAGATGTTATCAATGTATTACTTTTTGAAGTTGAATTAAATTATGGTAGCAATGTGTAATACGACATTTGCTCAACTGTGCTTCCGCCATTTTCTTTAGCTGTTCTGACTGTTGCATGGTGATGCTAGCATTCATTTGATTACAGCCATTTTTTAAGGGAGTGTCATACTTAAAATGTGTATATCTTTATATATATATATATATATATATGTTAAAATACTATTTAGCATTAAAAAAAAGAAGAAAATTCTATCATTTAGGACAATGTGGATGAATCTGGAGGATGTTATGTTAAGTGAAATAAGCCAAGCACAGAAAGACAAGTACTGCAAAATTCCACTTATATGTGGAATCTAAAAACGCCAATCTCATAGAAGCAGAGTATAATAGTGGTTACCAGAAGCTTGGGATTGGGAGGGATAGGGAAAGCGGAGATGTTGGTTAAAGGGTACAAAGTTTCAGTAAGACAGGAGGAATAAGTTTCGGTGATCTATTGCATAGCATGGTGTCCATATTTAATAGTAATGTATATTTCAAAATAGCTGAGAAATAGATTTTAAATGTTCTCACCACAAAAAATGATAAGAAAGTAAGGTGATGGATATGTTAATTAGATTGATTTAATCTTTCTACAATGTATACAGACATCAAACTATCACATTGTACCCCATAAATAGATATTATTTGTCACTTAAAGAAATCAATTAATTAATGATTTTCCATCTTGGAATCTTTATTAAGGAGTATTCATGGCTGGGCACGGTGGTTTACACCTGTAATCCCCACACTTTGTGAGGTCAAGGCAAGAGGATTGCTTGAGCTCAGGAGTTGGAGACGAGCCTAGACAACATAGTAGGACCTCATCTCTACAAAAAAATAAAAAAATTAGCCAAATGTGGTGATACGTACTTAGAATCTCAGCTACTCAGAAGGCTAAGGCAGAAGAATCGCCTAAGCCCAGGAGGTCAAGGCTACTGTGATCTTGCCACTGCTCTTCAGCCTGTGTGACAAAGTAAGACTCCAAGTTAAAACACAAAGAAACAAAGGAGTATTCATACCATTCTCTTGCACATTATACTCCTCTCCCAACTCAAAATAATTCAAAGTGATCTTTTAATAGAATTTTGCAGCATTAAAAACACATATACATATATTTATCTATCTACCTATTTAATTGGAAATTAACAGGAATAAAATAAAAAAGCTTCTTTTAGTAGTTACAAACATCTGAGAGGACAGGATTATTAGATACAGGAATAAGTCAGTTAGATGTTATGAAGATATATATTCATATTTCATATTTCATTATGAAAGTATTCCATGTTCCAGGAAATTAATTAATTTTAAAATAAAGGAGAAGGCCATATTTGGGAAATTCAGGGATCAGGATAAGATAATTCAGATAAACCCAGATCATGTGGTTCATTGCTTTAGTCAGGGTGCTTTTGGTGGTCAAGAAAAATAAATTTCATTTCAATGACCATAAAGAGAGTTTAAAAAATACAGTAGGCAAACTCATAAGCATCCAGGAATAGGAAATTAGAGTTGAGCCATACAAGGACTGAAGTAGGAAAGGCAGGGACTGAGGCTTTCTCTGTCTCTGACATCTCTGCTTTATCATTCTCTCTCTCTCTCGCTCTCTGTCTCTAAATTTAGTCACCCACTTTAATCTATCTGACTCAGATTCTGTGTGCCTGTTCAGATTTTCTTAGCCATGTGTGATCATCAGCTCAGATGAGACATGGGTACACATTGGTGTTCTGGAAATGGCTAACAACTGACTCTTTGAAAAGAATTTATGCATATTTATACACTGGTAACACTATTGTACATTTTACTGATGAAAATGATGTGTAGAACATGATTTACAAATAATAAAATATATAATACTCTTTATTGTAAATTCCACATACCTATAATTTCAGTGTGGTTTGTTCATTCTTACAAATTCCTCCGTAAGTTTTCGTAATTCACAACAGTCACAAAATCCAGACTGAATAAATGCTTCATTACTATTCAGTTCAACAAGTCACTCATGTCATTAACTGAGGAGTGCAGTTCCAACCTAAATACTGTCCTATATTTATGTTTATATTAATGAGTAGGACAAAATTGAAACAATAAAGACCTACCTCAGAAATTCACTTGATCACCAATGATGTGAGCTACTTCTTTGCTGAATTGAATGACAGGTTTTTAATACTGGGACGAATATTTCCTTAATTGTTTGTGCTTTTCACAGTGTAGTGGCTATAGATATGACTTTTTTTTTTTTTTTTTTTTTTTTGAGTTGGAGTCTCACTCGGTTACCCAGACTGGAGTGCAGTGGCCGCTCCTAGCCACCGCAGCCTCGACCTGCTGGGCTCCGGCGATCCTTCCCCCTCAGCCTTCCAAGTAGCTGGAACTACAGGCGTGCACTACCACGCCCGGCTAATTTTTTATTTATTGTAGAGATGAGGTCTTGCCAAGTTGCCCAGGTGGGCAAGTTGCCCAGGCGGGTCTCGAACCCGCGGGCTCAGGCAATCCACTCACCTCAGCCTCCCAAAGTGCGGGATTACAGGCTGAGCCACCGAGCCCGGCTGACAGTTTTAAGTTTAATCTGTGTTATTAGTATCTTCCTTATTACTTTTTTGAGTCTAGACTGAGGGTTGACAAGCTATAGCCTGTGGACCAAGTCTAGCCTGTGGCTTGTTTTTGTACAGCCCGAGATCTAACCACAAAGCTAAAATGCTATCTGACTCTTTGCAGAAAAAGTCTGCTGCCCCTGGTCTAGAGAATTAATAAAACAAAACAATTTATACTGATGTCCTTGGTATAAATACTTCTGTAATGGTCAATTTCAAGCTACCAGTGTGACATCACTGAACACAGATTTGGAAAGAGATGAGGAGTAGCATGGCATTATAAAATTTTCTACTTTCCAGATATAGACACAGATAAGATCATAACTAATAGCAAAATGTGGTAAAATAATAATAAAGTAATGAGTTTTACATAACCCTTTTGTTTTTAATGTAATTTAATTGTGTTTATATATATTTGGTTTTAATAATGGCTGTTTAAAAACCAGCTTGAGAACGTTTTGAAAAGTTAACTGTCAGCTCTTACCAGCTGGTGTGAGCAGATTCCTTATCACTGGGTGTATGTTACAAGTGTTCTTACTGGGTTGCTGCTGCTTGGCCTGTGAGAGGGGAAATTTAATAAGAAGGGAGTATAGGTGGAGTAGACCTGATTCACATTCTTCTCTTTTTTAAGCCAGGTGTTTCAGTAAGAGAGTACAAAATGGTATATTTCCCAAATTTGTTTTCATTTTTCTTTCCCTGAAATTAGCAAAGTTCTCCTCTCAGAGCCTGGAGTTAGAGAAAGGTAGGGATGGAGATAGTGATAGTATTATCTTCCAGAAAGGTCCAATAATCATAAATTCACACTCAATTCTAGGAGGGGTGCTTAAGATTATGAGGGAAGTTTGGATTTGTGCAAGATAGTAGATTTAAATCCAACTATAGCAATATGACATTAGATATAAATGGTCTGAATACACCAATTAAAAGACACACATTGTTATATTGAATAAAAAGTGAGATCCCACCAAATGCTACGTATAAAAACCCAATTAAATATGCAGATACAGACATATTAAAAGTAAAAGGATAAACAATAACATGCAAACTCTAACAAAGGAAAATTGGAGTTACTCTATTAGTATCAAATATACTCCAGAAGAAGGAGTATTACCAGAGATAAAAAGAGAGATCATGTTATGATAAATGGGTCAATCAACCAAGAAGATAAAACAGTCCTAAATGTAATAACAACAGAGCATCAAAATGTATGAAGCAAAAACTGACAGGAGAGGATAGAGAAAAGACACTTCAATATTTCTCTTTTAGAAATCAACAGCTAGGGCAACCCACTCGGGTCCCCTCTTGCTGCAAGAGTTGTCACACTTGCTACCTGAATAAACTTCCACTCGTTTGAAAAAAAGAAATCAACAGCTTAAGTAAACAGAATACCAGAAAGCATTAGAAGATGTAAACAACACCATCACAAAACTTGACCCAATTGACATTTATAGAACACACTGCTCAACAACAGCAGAACACAATCTTTTTTTTTTTTTTTTTTTTTGAGTTGGAGTCTCACACCGTCGCCCAGGCTGGGGTGCAGTGGCTCGCACGTGCACGACCACCCCAAAGTCAACTTGCTGGGCTTCGGCGATCCTTCCTCCTCAGCCCTCCAAGTATCCAGAACAACAGGCGTGCGCTACCGCGCCCAGCTAATTAAAAAAATTTTTTTATAGAGACGAGGTCTCTCTCGTCAAGTTGCCCAGGTTGGTCTGGAACCAACGGGCTCAGGCAATCCACTTGCCTCGGCCTCCCAAAGTGCTGGGATTACAGGCTGAGCCACTGAGCTTGGCCAGAACACATTCTTTTTCAGTGCATATGGAACAGTTACCAAGATAGAGCATTTTCTGGGCAATACAACAAACCACAACAAATGTAGAAAAATAGAAATCCTATAAAGTATGTTCTCTGATCACAATGGAACTAAATTAGAAATCAATAGTATATATACCTGGGAAATTCTCAAATATCTAGAAGTTAAAAATACACTTATAAATAACCTATGAGTCAAAGCAGAAATCACAAAGAAAATTAGACAGCATTTTGAATCGAACAAAAATGAAAACTCAACATATAAAATTTAGTCTGCAACAAAAATAGTGTTTCCATTAAGAAATTAGAAAAAGCCTGGCTCGGTGACTCAGCCTGTAATCCCGCGTCTTTGGGAGGCTGAGGTGAGTGGATTGCCTGAGCCCGCGAGTTTGAGACCCGTCTGGGCAGGTGAGACCTCATCTCTACAATAAATCAAAAAATCACCTGGGCGTGGTAGCGCATGCCTGTAATTCCGGCTACTTGGAAGGCTGAGGGGGAAGGATCGCCGGAGCCCAGCAGGTCGAGACTGTGGTGGCCGGGAGCGGCCACTGCACTCCAGTCTGAGTGACAGAGTGAGACTCCAAGTCAAAAAAAAAGAAAGAAAAGAAATTAGAAAAACTAGAAAAAGAAGAGCAAATTAAACCTAAATTAAGCAGGAGGAAATAATAAAGATCAGAAACCAATACAATTAAAAAAGAAAATCAATTATGCCAAAAGCTGGTTCTTTGACAATACCAATAAAATGGATAAACTTCTCACCAGACTATTCAAGAAAAAAAGAAGATATGAATTTTCAATATCAGGAATGAAAAAAGGGGGCATCAATCCAGATTCTACAGATGTATAAAGGATAATAGGAAAATATTGTGGAATCTTTATACCAATAAATCTGACAACTTAGATGTTTTTCAACAAAGAAAACTCTAGAGCCAGATGGTTTCACTGGCAAATGCTACCAAACATTTAAGAAAGAAATAGTAACAATTTTACACAAACTCTTTCAGAAAATTGAAGAGAATACTTATCAATTCATCTATTCAGTTATTATCCTGATAACACAACCAAACATATTACAGCAAACTGAATAACACTATTCTTCATGAACAAAGATACAGAAATCTTCAACAAAATATCAGCAAATCTAATCTAGCTAATATATATATGACTAAATGAGGTTGTTAGAATGCAGTATTGATTCAACAACCAATGTTGAACTCAATGTATTTCACCATACCAACAGACAAAAGAATAAAAGCCATATGTCCATCTTGAGTGATGCAGAAAAAACATTTGATGAAATGCAATCCCCACTCATGCTAAAAACTCTCAGGAAACTAAGAGTAGAAGTGAAATTTCTCAACCTGACAAAATTCTCTGCAAAAAGTCCGCAGCTAATATCATCCTTACTGGTGAAAGACTGAATGTTTTCCTTCTAAGACTGGGAACAAAGCAAGGATGTCTGTTCTTACCACTTTTTTTTTTTTTTTTGGAGTCAGAGTCTCACTCTGTCACCCAGGCTGAAGTGCAGTGGCACACTCATGGCCACTGCAGCTTTGACCTGCTGGGCTCAGCCTTCCAAGTAGTTGGAACTACAGGTGTGTGCCACCACGCCCAGCTAATTTGTTGATTTAGTAGAGATGAGGTCTCACCATGTTACCCAGGCTAGTCTTGAACCCCTGGGTTCAGGCAATCCTCTCACCTCCGCCTCCCAAAGTGCTGGGATTACAGTCAAGAGCCACCACGCCCAACCTGCTCTTACCACTTCTATTCAAAATCATACTGGAGATCCTAGACAGTGCAATAAGGCAAGAAAAATAGGTTAAAAGCATATAAATCTGAAAGGAAGAAATAAAACTCTCTCTACCACAAAGCCACTAAAACTAATGAGTTTAGAGATGTAACAAGATACAAGGTAAATATATAAAAATCAGTTGTATTTCTATATACTGGGAATGAACAATTGGAATTGATGATACTCTTAAAAAATACTATTTACAACAACATAAAAAAGAAAAATGAAATACTTATGCATGTATCTTTTTTCTTTGAGACAAGGTCTTGCTCTGTTGGTCAGCCTGGTGTGCAGTGGCTCCATCATAGCTCACTGCAGCCTCAAACTCCTGGGCTCACACAATTCTTCTGCCCAGCCTCCTGAGTAACTGGAAATATAGGTATAAGCCACCTTGCCTGTCACGCTTCTTCTTTTTTTTTTGTAGAGAGGAAAGTCTTGCAGTGTTGCTCAGGCTCGTCTCACGCTCCTGGCCCCAAGTGATCCTCCTGCTTGGGCTTCCCAAAATGCAGGTTACAGGCGTGAGACATTGTGCCCAGACTATGTCTTCAAAAATATGTGCAAGACACATACGATACAACTAGAAAGCAATGATGAAAGAAATAAGAAGTGTAAACAGATATATACTGTGTTCATAGATTGGAAGATTGAATATTGTTAAGGTGTAAGCTCTCCAAATGCAATCCAATCAAAAGTCTAGAAGTTTTGTAGAAATTGACAAGTTGATTATACAATGTATAAAGAAAAGCAAAATAACTAAACAGGCAAAGAACAAAGTTGGCCAACTCAAACTGCCTGATTCTAACATACAGTAATCAAGAAGGTGTGGTGTTGACAAGTGGAACAGAATAGAGTCCAGGCAGAATCACACATATATGAAAAACTAATTTTTGACAAATGTGCAACAGCAATTCAGTGGAGGAAATATTGTATTTTATTCTTTGTTGTTGTTGACCTCATTGTTTTGATGAAGGATAATAGTTTCAATAATCAGACTTCCGAATGAAAAAAAAGAAAAAAAGAAGCTCAACCCATACCAAGTACAAAATTAAAATAGATCTTAGACCTAGAGGTAATACTTCAAACCATACATATTTTAGATTAAAACATGGGAGAAAATCTTTGTGACTCTGAAGTGAGAAAGGTTCTTTTTTTTTTTTTGAGTTGGAGTCTCACTCTGTCACTCAGACTGGAGTGCAGTGGCCGCTCCCGGCCACTGCAGCCTTGACCTGCTGAGCTCCGGTGATACTTCCACCTCAGCCTTCCAAGTAGCTGGAACTACAGGTGCGCGCTACCACGCCCAGCTAATTTTTGATTTATTGTAGAGATGAAGTCTCGTCAAGTTGTCTGGGCGGGTCTCGAACCCGCGGGCTCAGGCAATCCACTCACCTCGGCCTCCCAAAGTGCTGCGATTACAGGCTGAGCCACTGAGCCTGGCCGGGAAAGGTTCTTTAGATCATCAAATATACAATCCATAAGTGAAAAACATTATGTTTGACTGCAAAATTTTAAAAATTCTGATCTTTGTAAGGCATTATTAACAAAGTGAAAATGTAAGCCGCAGACTAGAGGAAAATATTTGTAAAGTGCCTGTTTAATAAAGGACTTGTATGCAGATTATGTAAAGAATACTCACAACTCAATTATAAAATGACAAACAACCTAATTTTTAAAATGGTCAAAGATTTGCAAAGACACTTCAACAAAGAAGAAACACGGGTGAAAAATAAGTACATGAAAAGATGGTTAACATTATTGTTCATTATGAAAACACAATTTAAAACCATAATGGGATATTCTGACATAACAATCAGAATGGCTAAAATAAAAACTGATAATACCAAGTACTGACAAGAATGTGGCACTCCCAGAACCCTTGTACATTCTTGGTAAGAGAAAAAATGGTACAGCTACTTTGAAAAGCAGTTTGCCAGTTTCTTATAAACTTAAATATGCATTTGACATATGATCCAGAAATCACACTGCTAACTTTTTTCCGAAGAGAAACAAAAACTTATGTTCACACAAAGCATTACACAAATGTTTATGACAGCTTTATTTATAATCACCAAAAACAAAACAAACAACAACAACAAAACCCTGGAAATAACCCAATGTCCTTCAACTGGATAATGGGCAAACAAATTGTGACACATCTACACCAAAGAATACTACACAGAAATAAAAAAGATACTTGGCTGAGTGCAGTGGCTCAAGCCTGTAATCCCAATACTTTGGGAGGTCGAGGTGAGAGGATTGCCTGAACCCAGAGGTTCGAAACCAGCCTGGGCAACTTGGTGAGATCATCTCTACAATAAATCAAAAATTAGTTGGGTCTGGTAGTGTGTGCCTGTAGTTCCAGCTATTTGGAAGGCTGAGGCAGAAGGATAGCCAGAGCCCAGCAGGTCGATGCTGGGATGGCTGTGAGCATGACACTGCACAGCCTTGGGCAACGAAGTGAGACTCCAATATTAAATAAATAAATAAATAAATAAAAATTTAAAAAATACTGGTACACACAACAGCATGGATGAATGTCAAATGCATTATGTTAAGTGAAAGAAGTCAGACTCATTGGGCAGGGTGACTCACGCCTGTAATTCCAGCGCTTTGGGAGGCAGAGGCGAGAGGATTGTCTGAGTCCATGGGTTCAAGACCAGCTTGGGCAAGTTGGTGAGACTTCATCCCACAATTAAAAAAAAAAATTAGCCGGGCATGGTGGTGCACACCTGTAGTTCCAGTTACTTGGAAGGCTGAGGAGGAAGGATCACCTTAGCCCAGTAGGCCAAGTGAGCAAGCCACTGCACTCCAGCCTTGGTGGCAGAGTGAGACTCCAACTAAGAAAGAAGGAAGGAAGGAAAGAAAGAAGGAAGGAAGGAAGGAAGGAAGGAAGGAAGGAAGGAGGGAAGGAAGAAGGAAGGAAGGGAGAAAAGAAGAAGCCAGACTCAAAAGACTATATACTGATTCTGTTGATATGATAATTCTGGGAAAGGCATAACTACCAGTATAGAAAAGACAACAGTGGTTGCTAGAAGCTAGAGGTGGGAGAGAATTTGAGTATAAAAGAACACAGGGAGTGTTTTTAAGTAATGGGAATATTTTGTATCTTGATGTTGGTGGTGGTAAATTCATCACTGAACTTTTGCAGGTCTAGAAACTGCATCTGTTGGTACACTGTAATGGATTCATTTCTCACAGGCAAATTAGCATGGACCCAATTCACAGAGCAATGCGAAAATAAAAAACTCAAAACCTATTTACAAATTTATGCTGAGAGACTTCCTCCAATGACATATTCCCACTCTATTTAAAGGATATAGTGAGCATGGAATGAGGAACATGGTGATTTGTCAAAACTCTTAAATTGTACACTAAAGAGGGGAAATTACTTGACTTAAAACAACTTAAAAATCATAGAAATTGTTTTCCTTTTATTGTGGGGAGGTTGTTCTGAAGTAATTCACAAATGCTATTTAACTTACTGTTTGAATATGTCATTTTCTTCTTCTAGATTATTTCAATAGACTGTTTAAAAAGAATTGACTCACTAAAAATAATCTGATTCTTAAATATTTTTTGTTAAAGTGATATGAGCACATTGCTGCTTCTAAGGACATCTTCTCTGTCTCTTCCCTTATGAACCATGTCGAAAACTCCCTATTTACAAGATTCTGAATCTGTATACCTGGGGTAGCCCGGGAAGCTGTATTTAACCAACACCATGGGTGATTCTGATACCAGTGATCCGAAGATTGCTTTAATAAACGCTAGGAGGCGGTAGAGCATTGTGGTGAAGAATGTGAGTTCTGCAACCAGGCTGCTAGTTTAAAATCCTGCCTCAAACATTTATTCACTGTGCAATGGATGCTTTTGTGCCTTGGATTCTTCTTCAGCATAAAGGTGGTAATAATAGTATCCACCTCATTAGCTTGCTATGAGGATTAAAAGAGATGACATGTGGGAGACACTAAGCACAATGTCTGGCACCTAGAATGTGCTGCCATTGTTCTAAGTGACATATGGTACACCTGCAGTGTTGCCATAGGAGGCTGTCTTTAATGAAGAGTAGGCCTTGGCCCAGATCTAGAATTTCATGGGGTAGAAACACATCCATTCCATGCTCATTTTTAGAGTTCTTTTTCTCCCAGGTGCTTCACAGTAGACTGGGCAAGTCTCACACTGTGAAACAGAGCAGGTGGTGTGTGTGTGTGTGTGTGTGTGTGTGTGTGTGTGTGTGTGTGTGTGTGTGTGTGATGAACATGCAGGAGTAAAAAAGGCAAATATTTTGATTTCAGGTCATAAGAAGCTGACAATCTGTCAAGTACTCAACTCTCAAAAGAAAAGATCATTTCCACATACAAATGTTGTTACAGGTACATACTATTTGTAGCAATCATTTCCTGTTTTTATGGACTGTTATGGAGCATTGAATTTGTGAGGAAAAAAAAATAAATATATATATATATAACATACAATTTACCTTTTTTTTTTTTTTTTTTTGAGTTGGAGTCTCACTCTGTCGCCCAGATGGGAGTGCAGTGTCCGCTTCCGGCCACTGCAGCCTCGACCTGCTGGGCTCCGGCAATCCATCTGCCTCAGCCTTCCGAGTAGCTGATGTTATATATCTTTTACCTTAATAGAAAAGTGACTGCAAAAAATTGACATGGGAGTATGAGGTGGGCAAAATAGACCTTGAAAGAGAACCACAGTCATACCTGAAGAATCTGGGAAACTCTCATGGCTATCCATTGCACTTTTCAGGCAAGTAAGTTCTGACGCCTCTTGGGTGAAAGAAGCCTGGCCAGTTATATTCAGTTTCCAAAAGGAATATGATATAAGTAAATTCATCATTGAGACTTTGCGGGTCTAGAAACTGCATCTGTTGGTACACTGAAAATGGATTCACTTTCTCACAGGCAGATTAGCATGGACTCAACTCACAGAGCAACGTGAAAAATAGAAAACCACGCCAGGCTCAGTGGCTCAGCCTGTAATCCCACGCCCTTGGGAGGCTGAGGTGAGTGGATTGCCTGAGCCCGCGGGTTCGAGACCCACCTGGGCAACTTGGCGAGACCTCATCTCTACAATAAATCAAAAATTAGCTGGGTGTGGTAGTGTGTGCCTGTAGTTCCAGCTACTTGGAAGGCTGAGGCAGAAGGATCGCTGGAGCCCAGCAGGTCGAGGCACTCCAGTCTGGGCAACAGAGTGAGACTCCAACTCAAAAAAATAAAAAAACAAAAACGAAAAATAGAAAATCCAAAACCTATTTACAAATTTATACTGAGAGACTTCCTTCATCAACACATTCCCATTCTATTTAAAGGATATGGTGAGCATGGAATGAGGAATGTGGTGATTTAGGATATTAATGAATGATGTCATGGAGCCTTTATAAAATGGATGCGCCCATCCTCACACAGGGAGACACCTGCACTGAACAAAGTGGGCTAGGGTCCTGTCTCCTCAGCTGCTGATGGGGATCCACTACCCAGATCAATCTGTCTTTCCATTTCTTACATTTTTGTGGCTGACCCAACTCCTCCATTGCCTCTACCTGCCTTGAGCTGTTATTTTTTTCTTTTTTATTATTATTTTTAATTTATTTTATTTTAAAGATATGGGTTACAATTCAGGATTAGGTGTATAAGTGGTCATCATACAGGTTACTTCTATAAATATGTTATTACCTTCTTTCAGTCCTTTTGCAGGCAAGTCTTGGCTTGGGACCTACCTTTCTTTTTTTTGTCGGAGTCTCACTTTGTCACCCAGGCTGGAGTACAGTGGCACTCTGCTCATGGCTATCACAGCCTCTACTTGCTGGGCTCAGGCGATCCTTCCACCTCAGCCTTCCAGGTAGCTGGAATCACAGGCATACGCCACCATGACCGGCTAATTTTCTTGATTTATTGTAGAGACAAGGCAGACCACAGTTTTATTTGTTTGTTTGTTTGTTTGTTTAGAGTTGGAATCTCACTCCGTAGCCCCGGCTGGAGTGCAGTGGCATGCTCATGGCCACCGCAGCCTCGACCTATTGGGCTCTGATGGTCCTTCCGCTTCAGCCTTCCAAGTAGCTGGAACTACTGGCACGTGCTACCACACCTGGATAATTTTTGATTTATTGTAGAGATGAGTTCTTGCCAAGTTGCCCGGACTGTTCTTGAACCCGCAGGCTCAGGCAATCCACTTGCCTCGGCCTCCCAAAGTACTAGGATTACAGGCTGAGCCACCGAACCCAGCCTTTTTTTTTTCCAGTTTTATTTCTCTATGTCCAGAGTTTATTCAGGTCAATGGTATGATTAACTCTGTGTACCACTCAGTTTGTCAAAAAGACCTGACATTTTTTTTTTCTGCCTGAAACAGCCTTAAACACATGTCAAAAATATAATGTATTCCTCATACATGTGTCCAAACAGATATAAGTTCTTAGTAGGGCAAAGGATCTAACAAATACTAGATATCCTCAACCATGACATGATTTACCATCTGTCAAGATGAAAATACACCCATATATATACTATTTAAATATAATAATGGAGAAATCCCAGCAAATGAATCAAACAGGATATTGCACACTCTAAAGATGAATTCAGTGTACTGTCAAATCATAAAAGGATAACTTGGATTTTTTTTATTCCTGAAGGCTTCTTACATTGAATAATCATGATCAGCATTGTAGATGTGGTGAAAATTATCTGTAAACATGTCTCCTTATGAAAGCAAGAAATAACTAACCTAAAGCAATTTAGCTGGCAAATGTTTGTTTGAAAAGCAGCAAATCTGGCTCCAATGTCATTTATAGTTTTGATTATAAAAATGGATTTTTCTTGGAGGGAGAACAGCCTGTTCTATATTCACATATAACAAACTTACTTCATTTCAGTTTTTGGGCAAAGCCAGCTTTCCTGTGCCCGCTGGGGTGGTGTGAGGTGGGAAGGTGGAATCTTTTGTGTCGGGGTAAAGCTGCTAGCCTCTAATACCTGCTGCTGTCATCTCTCTAACTTTTGCCAAAAGACTTGAGCATAGAAAGCTAATAATCTTAGAAATAAAATTTCTGTTGTAGACTAAGTTAACATTTGTATTTAGTTTTTTTTTTTTTGAGTTAGAGTCTCACCCTGTTGCCCAGGCTGGAGTACAGTGACATGCTCACAGCCACTGCAGCCTTGACCTGTTAGGCTTAGGCAATCCTTCTGCCTCACCCTGCCAAGTAGCTGGAATTACATGCGCGTGCCACCACATGCGTCTCATTTTAAAAAATTGTTTTTATTTTTTATTTTTATTTTTTATTTTTTAATTTTAATTTTTATTTTTTTGAGTTGGAGTCTCACTCTGTCGCCCAGACTGGAGTGCAGTGGCCGCTCCCGGCCACCGCAACCTTGACCTGCTGGGCTCCGGTGATCAGCCTTCCAAGTAGCCAGAATTACAGGCATGCACTACCACACCCGGCTGATTTTTTTATTTATTGTAGAGATGAGGTCTCGCTGCCCAGGCGGGTCCCGAACCCGCCGGCTCAGGCAATCCACTCACCTCAGCCTCCCAAAGGTGCGGGATTACAGGCTAAGCCACCGAGCCCGGCTTCATTTTTTTTTTAAATTGTAGAGATGAGGTCTTGCCAAATTGCTCAGGCTGGTCTTGAACCCCCGGGCTCAGGCAATCCTTTTGCTTCTGCCTCCCAAAGTGCTGGGATTACAGGCATGAGCCACTACACATGGCTATATGCAGTATTGACTTTGTCAATTTTAGGACACTGTATGGAACAAAGAACATCTAGTTAGGGGAAACCTATAATGGGAGAAAAAACCCTGGGCTGCAGCTGTGGTGATCTAATAGCCAAATGCCTTTCCTTTGAATGAATGAATTGTACAATTCATTCACACAATAAGTTTGAGGAAGATCCTAGGCTAAGTTATAAATAAGCTCAGATTAGTGGTGACTATTAAAGAAAATCATAGTTTTCACCAGAGAAGGAAGATGGTTCTGTCTGATTTTCAGGTTGGCTGATTACTCAAATATCCTCTTTCATAAATGTATTCTTCCTCATTTTCTGACCAGTTTCCAGTTGTGCAAAGACAAAGTAGTGCTCTTCTTTCATGCCAGTAAAGATGTGTTTATTTTGTGGGTATGTTACACACACTCTTTAAGATTAGTTTCATGGTGAGGCACAGTGGCTCATACCTGTAATCCCAGCACTTTGGGAGGCTGAGGTGGGAGCATTGCTTGAACCCAGGAGTTCAAGACAAGCCTAGGTAACATAGCAAGAGCTTGTCTCTACAAAAAATAAAAAAATTTAGCCAGTGTGGTGACGTGTGCCTGTAGTCCTTGCTACTCAGGAGACTGAGGTGGAAGGATTGTCTGAATCTGGGAGGTCAAGGCTGCGTGCCACTGCACTTCAGCCTGGGCAACAGAGTGAGACCCTGACTTAGAAAAAAAAATATGACTTACGTTTATGCACACACATTTGGTCTATTGTAAAATATTTAAATTTTAAGTTTTAAAATCTTTCTCATTGTGCAGTGCAATTTTTAAATGTATTTCAAATAAACCATTAGTTCAGATGTTTGATAGTCACAAAATAAGAAGCCTTCATTGTTTCAAAACAAATATATCAAAACACAGTGGCTTGAAGTTACATGGTGAATTAGGTAGAGAGGAAGCAGTCATTCATAAGACCAAAACCACATATATGCAAGAGATAACAATTAAGAGGCCAAGGATAGGGTTGTTTTGAAAGCATATTTAAAACTACATGAAAGCTATTTGAACCTTTGAAAGTGCCTCAGAAGCTGAATGAAAACATCAGCCTTCTCTCTTATCAGAGCTCTGACTTGTAGACTTGCCATTAGAAGGACCTTACTTTGTTGAAATGAATATTTTAAAAATACATATATTCCTTTAAGTAGCTTAAACTAATATATAGTATATTTCTTTTTGTTTTGTTTTGTTTGAGTTGGAGTCTCACTCTGTCGCCCAGACTGGAGTGCAGTGGCCGCTCCCGGCCACCGCAGCCTTGACCTGCTGGGCTCCGGTGATCCTTCTGCCTCAGCCTTCTGAGTAGCCGGAATTACAGGCATTCGCTACCACGCCCGGCTGATTTTTTTATTTATTGTAGAGATGAGGTCTCGCTGCCCAGGCAGGTCTCGAACCCGTGGGCTCAGGCAATCCACTCACCTCAGAATCCCAAAGGCGCGGGATTACAGGCTGAGCCACCGAGCCCGGCTGTATATTTCTTTTAAGAATCCTTGAAGTAGTCTTGTATGTGTGCAACATAAATACAGAGTTGTCTGATTTTATAGGTAAAGAAAGTGAGTCATGGGGGTAGTAAACTATTTGATACCAGTTGTACCACCATCAGCTAGAAGGAATCAATTTACTTATGATCCACAAGTTCAAGCCCTTAATATATGAAGAAACTGTGGCTTAAAAAAGGACAACCTAGGTGACACAAAAATATATGTTAAAATGCCTAATTCACGCAATCCTATTTGGGAAACTGATTTGCTTGGTGGAAGCTGAGGTTCAGTTAAGTATGAGATTGAAGAACTCTCCTTAGTGCAATTTGTCTTGTATTAGACTAGGATGGTTGTTCATCTCTGGAACTGCTTAAGTAGCTTGTCCATGGAGAGCTAGGTTCACCTCAGCCTCATGGTTCAGTAATAACAAACACAGTTCCTATTGAGTGCTGACTGTATAGAGGGCACTGTGCTGACAGCTATGCAGACATGATCTCATTTAGTTTTCCCCAAAACTCCATGAGTGTGTGGGACACTGTGATTCCTTACATTCCAGAAGGCTCTGAAGAGCTCTCCATTTCTGTTCTCACAATTATTAGGCACACCTATAGAGTCCAGGAGGAACTTGGGCATCTTGTAAGCTTTCAAGCTTAGCAAGTGGATGTAAAAATGAGAACCACAGAGCATATTTCCTCTGGGCAGCTTTCCCTGAACACTCTCCCCCCTCCATTCTCCCCACTCCCAATTAAGTCAGATTTCTTTGTTATAAGTTTTCCTAACAATATACAATTCCATTCCAGCACTCAGCAGTTTGTAATTATATATTAATTGCATAATTACTTGTTGGGTCTGCCTCCTTACTAGACAGTAAGCTCTATGAAGGCCAGGCATTGTGTTTATTTTGCTTTCTATTCCCCTAAACCCAGTACCTAGTGTATTGCATCTACTCCATAAATATTTATTGAATAAGTGCTTGGCGTATAACTTTGTCTTTCTGTTGATATTCCTGACATAAACTGAAACGGGTGTGAGACTGACATGGGAGGGAAACTGTGGGTGTTCAGAAGGTTTTGTAAGCAGGTGAAATGCCATGGCTGGCACAGATAGGTGAGCCAGCTGGGAGGAGTTTTATATATCGGAGGGAAAAATACTTTCCAACTAAAAATACAAGCATCTTTGACAAGTAGATAACTTGAATTTGCTGCCTGATTTTATGCTTTTAGGTTTGAATGTTTTGTAGTTCTGTGTTTCATATTCCTTTCCTCTACTCCCTTAGTTTGAAGTATCATGAAGTGGTTTGAGAAATAGACACGTAATTAAGAGACACTATCATCATGGGTTCTAAGATAATGTTATATGGAAAGTAGCTTTGCAGAGACCAGAGTTACATTAGGACTGAGCATCCTTATTATGGTAACTTTGGTTGATGCTTTACAGTTTATGAAGTTTTCAGATAGCCTGATTCTCAAAGATGTCTTGTGAAGTAGACAGCTCAAAATTATGGCTCTCTGTTTATAGATGAGGAAAGGAAGGCTCATAAGAGGTTTATTTACCCATGTTAAAGTGAAAACAAGTACAAATGAACATTTTTTTGAGGGATTATTGTATGTCGAGGCACTATACTAAGCCCTTTATAGAGGATATAATGTGATACTTGGCATATTCCTATGAGATAGGTAATCATTATTATTATTTCCATTTTATAGATGAGGAAATTGAGACTTGGAGAGGTCAAGTAATTGCCTTACATTACATAATCAAGAAGCAAAGGGACAGGCTTCAAATCTAGCTAGTCTGTCTTGAGAGGGCACATGATAAACCACTATGCTAATGGCAGCATTGAGAGTTCTTTCATGAGTACACTGTGTTATTTGCTACCTATAGTTGCAAATACAAATAGGACTCCTGGTTTATTTCTGCTACTTCAGGCTGCTATTTCTTTTTTGATTTGTTTGCAGTTTCACCTTGACTTAGAATTTATTAATTGGAGGCCACAATGATGTCACTGCATATGATTGAAATTATATCAACTAAGTTCAGATAAAAATCCCCCACATTTATTAATTAAAAAAAATAATTAGGCCAGGCGCAGTGGCTCAAGCCTGGAATCCCAGAATTTTGGGAGGCCGAGGTGAGAGGATTACCTGAGCCCATGGGTTTTGAGAACAGCCTGGGCAACATGTAAGACCTTGTCTTTACGATAAATAATAATAAAAAAAAAATAACCGGGTGTGGTAGCATGCGGCTATAGTTCTGGCTACTTGGAAAGCTGAGGCAGAAGAATTGCTGGAGCCCAGCAGGTCGATGCTGGGTTGACTGTGAGCGTACCACTGCACTCCAGCCTGGTCGTCAGAATGAGACTCCAACTCAAAAAAAAAAAAATCATTGAATATATTTACAGATTTTATTTGTTAGAAGTGCTTATCACTTAATACTCACAGGACATATTCTATTGAATATATTGGTAAAACTTTTACCTTTCTCTGAAGGTATATAAAACATTAAGCATTTTTTTAAAAAGCTGTCAATGAAAACATATGATTATGAGTTCTTTTTAGGCTATCTCTTCAAGGAGGTAACAATGACCAATAGTGACCAACATATTTTGTGTCCTCTATAGATCCAAGTTTCTCCTCCCTGTGGGTTCATACTTTGTATTTGAAAAAAGAACATGAAAATGCCAAACTTTGTAGCTCAAAAGAACAATAGCAACACCATCACCAAGCCCTTGCATAGAGATCTAGATATGAAAGTGAAACAGTCAAAATTTTAGGCCTGTGCACAGAGCTGTGACCCAGGCTAGACACCTGAGGTCAATGAGCAGAGCTTGGTGCAGAGGGTCATTTATATGTCTTTTGAACATCACTGACTGCATTTCAAAGCCACATTAGAAACAACATTAGCCAGGATCAGTGGCTCAGCCTGGGATCCCGCGCCTTTGGGAGGCTGAGGTGAGAGGATTGCCTGAGCCCGCAGGTTCGAGACCCGCCTGGGCAGCGAGACCTCATCTCTACGATAAATCAAAAAATCAGCTGGGCGTGGTAGTGCAAGCCTGTAATTCCGGCTACTCGGAAGGCTGAGGTGGAAGGATCGCCGGAGCCCAGCAGGTCGAGGCTGCAGTGGCCGCTCCAGTCTGGGCGGCAGAGTGAGACTCCAACTCAAAAAAAAAAAAAAAAGAAAAGAAACAACACTGGCCTATGTTTGGTTTTTTGTGTTACCTGTGCTTCTTCCCCTATTATGGATAATTGAGTTTTAATATATAGTAGTGATAGTCTAGTAGATGAAGGAAGGGGGCAGTCCCCAAGGGCAATCTGAACTTCTGCTTAGTATATTTACTCTTGCTGTTTTCCTTCCTCCTCATTTGTAATTCAGGAGGCTCTCAGAAGAGAGACAGCAAAGCTTAGATGGATCGAAGGACCAGGAGCTGGGATACCAGGTTCTATGAAAAGGTCTGCTATTGAATTTGCTCTGCTACTTTTAGGCAAATCATTTGCTCACATTGTGCTTTGGTTGCTTCCTGTTCTTGTTGAATGTAAATAGCATGTATTTGGGTATTTTGCGATTATTATAGAGTATTTTAAATATATGAATGACATTGTTTTCTGGATGAGCAGGTATAAAGCAAAATCTGCTCCCTTGAGATCTAGGCTTCGTGGCAGTCAACTAACCCTAAATCCTTCTGACTTCAACAGCTGTCTACTTGCTTCTTGTTCACCTGACACATTTTGCAGTCTCTGAGCTACAGCTTTGCGGGCTTACTCTACAGTTAGGGACATACCTTTTTGTTTCCTTGACTTCAGAAATTAAATATGCCATTTCATGCACTTCTGCTTTCACCTTCCACTTCAAAAAGTTAAAGTTTTCTTTTGGAACAGTGCAGTTTTATCTGTGACACTGATCTCAATAGATGGGGGGAGAGGTGACATAGTAAACAAATAGTTATTGGGACTGCCTCTATAGTTTCTTTTTGATAATTAGGTCTGGGAGCACTAAGGGTCTGAACTAGATTCAGTAAGGTACAGGCTCTTTGGGGTTTTGGCAGAAGCATACAAGTATACCCTCCCATGTCCCCCCCCCCGTTACAGCCTGTGTGACATTAGTCAACAAGATATCCCTGTTAGCCAAAGGGGCCATGCTGACATTCTTAGAAGCTAATAAAAGTGTTCATGTTAAGAATGATTTAGTTACCTATCTGTGGAGCACCACCCCTACTATTTCATAAATGAAAATCTCTCAAGTGCAATATGGAATTAACCAAAAGGTTTATTTCTTTTGGTTTGGACTAAAATAAATTGCATTTATATGATTTCTGGGGCAGTTAAATCAAAAACCTAGGAAAGTATTATTACAGTTAGAGGCCCTACGAAATATGTTACTCCTTAGTTGCAACTTGGGCAGCAGCAGGAAGAACTGCAGACACAGGAACACAGAGTAACCCTTCAGTTTTGAAGTGTTGCTAGGTCTCCTCGTGCTATAAATGATCAAAGAAACATCCGGGTAAATACTGCTCCCAGAGCGGAGTTCGCTTTAAGAGTGTTGGGTTTAACTTCCGTGAGCAAGTTCAAGGCAGCCAGGGAGTCTATTTTGGGGTCTTCATTCTTGGGCTCGGTCATCTACATCAAAACACTACTTATAGGTGCCCCAGCAGCAGCTGGCTTCCAACAAAGGCTGAGCTTTCACTCACGCTCTTAGAAACACGCAGCCAGCAACTTGTCAGGCTTGGGGAACCGGGCCGGCGGGTGGTGGTGGTAGGAAGGAAAGAGGTGGTGAGGGGTTGGCGGTATCCTTTCCCCCTAGATTCTCTTTTCTGCTTTGCAGCTCCCGCGAAGCAGGGCGCAGGACTAGGGGTGGGGGTCTGGCTGGTCGGCTCTAAAAATATGTCGGAAACTGCACAGTTGAGCAGGTAGCAAGAAACGGCAGCGTTTGTCTCAGAAGGACTTGGGTGTGAGTGACAGGACGTACGAAAGGGATGAAACGCCCTCGCCTCACCCCCGGGTCAATTTGCACGACCAGGTGAAAAGTCCCGCCGAGGACAGGGATAGGGGTCGAGAGGCAAATACTTAGGCGAGGTATTTGCCAGAGGCCCTTCGGGCACCACCTTGCAGGGGCAGGGAGGCCGCAGTCACCGCCCTCGGAAGTGATCTCCCTTGCCCTAAAAAAACCTAAATAATCTCCGCCATTACGTGAGGACAGGGCAGAAATGGGAGGCGGCCACGCGCGCCAGGCGAATGCGCGCTCCCATTGTCCCGCCTCCTGGCGCCCGCTCATTGGACAGAGGGAGCGCACCCGGAGAGAACGCGCCCCAGCAGCGCGTACGTGCTCCGGGTGGAAACTGGCGCCGGCGCCCGCGGCGTTCCGGGGGCGGAGGAGCGAGGGGAGGGAGGAGGTGACGAGGCTGTGCGCTGGCCGCTCCTCCCCACCCCCAGCCTCGGCCCTGAACGGGCTGGATGGGCAAGTCGGGCGCAATGGCTCTAGCCCGGGCGGCGGCGGCGGCGGTGGCAGGAGGCGGCGGCGCCTCTTCCTCCTCGCCCCGGCGCCGGCGGTGATCGGAGCGAGCGGCCGCGGTCCCCGATGAGACTGCTGGCGGGCTGGCTGTGCCTGAGCCTGGCGTCCGTGTGGCTGGCGCGGAGGATGTGGACGCTGCGGAGCCCGCTCACCCGCTCCCTGTACGTGAACATGACGAGCGGCCCGGGCGGGCCGACGGCGGCCGCGGGCGGCAGGAAGGAGAACCACCAGGTACGGGCCGGGGCCCGGGCCGGGGCGGGGGCGTGGCGGCCCGGCCTTCCCGCGCTCGCCCCGGCTATTGTGCGGGGCGGTTCGACGCGGGGGCGGCCCAGCCCTCGCCCTGTCGCCCCACCTCCTCAGAAAGTTTTCGCCGAGCCCCCCGGGCACCCGGCCCCGGCCCCGCGGCGCCTTTTGTTCCGCGGCGCAGGCGGAGGACGGCCTCCCCTTCCCCCTCCCCGGGCCCGAGCGTGGGCGCCCCGAGCCCCGCATTGTTCCCGGGTCCAAGGCGGGGGTTGCAGACGCTCGGCGTCCGCGCCCGGCGGCGCGACTGGGAGAACTTCGGGGCCGGAGCGTGGCCAGGGGCACCCATCTGGCATCGAGGCCTGAGGTAGAAAAGACCCCGCCAGACCCATCTCCCGCACAACCTTCCCAACCCCGGAGACACAAAACGAAAAGCCAGTCCCTCTTTTTGTCTGGTTGAATCCCTGAACATACAAAGGGTCATAAAGAAATTTAACCGTGCACTGTGAGCCATTTAACACCC
This sequence comes from Cephalopachus bancanus, assembly GCA_027257055.1. Classification (NCBI taxonomy): domain Eukaryota; kingdom Metazoa; phylum Chordata; class Mammalia; order Primates; family Tarsiidae; genus Cephalopachus; species Cephalopachus bancanus. The sequence continues at coordinate 882,544 of JAPVLO010000354.1, forward strand.
TGGGCTCATCGGGTGACATTTTCCCCGAGCACTTCCAAAATGCGTTTGACAGGTTCTCGCTCTCATCCTCCCAACCTTCCCCTCCTACCTAGGAGGGATCTCCTTTAAACTTCACTTTAGTTAGCTGGCTGGAAAGAGTGTGATAAGGAGGAAAATGATGAAGCTTTTTACAGGAAGGGCTTTTAAAACGGGACTGGGCGGGAGTGAATTCTTTTTAGAGTTGTAGTTGTGGATCGTGAGTGACGTGACATGACCGGTTAGGTAGGGTTTTCATGAGCTCAGTTTTGTGCCACGTAAAGAAACATGTTCAGGTCAGCTGTAGAATAAAGAGGGAGATATTTCGTATTTGACCTAAATGCAGTTTGCAGTTCACGTTATGTGTATTGAAAAGACTTTTGAACTCCCCCCAGGGTGTTGGCTTATAATAGTTAGCATTTGTAGTACATTTTGTCTTTTCAGAGAGCAAGAGCTAATTATTTCCCATTTCATCTTTTATCTCATTATTTTATATATTTCTCATTTTCCTGTGTTACTTTTCTTATGCCCGTTGTTGAGAGAATTTGTGCCCAGGTTGATTTCGTGTGTTTTAATGAGTGTAAAGAATCGTCTAAGAAGGGGATAAAGCAATTATTTAGAAAAGTAACATTTCGTTTTTATTTAGTAAAAACTTATATTTTCTTTTTAAGGGAATCCTAAATTTCTTTGATAGCCCCCAGCAATTGCAGTTTATTAGGTGATCTCTCCTATGATGTTGTTAGGAGTGAACATAAATTTAGTATGTGATCTTATATTGTAAAGTCACATTTTTTTGCTGTGGATTAATTACTTACACTAATTATCTCTTATAGAAACAACTCTAAAGCACTGTACTGTTAACTGTACAGTTGTCAGAATGTCATATAACCTATGGAACATGGATCATGGTGTAGAACAATGAATTAGAAATGTCTTTTTTAGTAAGCAGTCGATAGAAATAAGATAGGAAAAAAGGCGGTTTATCTTCACTGATGTGGGATTATGGTTGTTTTAGTTAACCATAGTTATTGGTGTTTATAACACATCACAATTACCTCTACTGCAGCAATGTGATATGTTTTCAGTGGTCGTAAAAGAAGTGCACTTATTTTAAACTTTGAAAAACTAAACAGTGTGGTTTTTATTTAAATTACAGAATTTAATTTAAATTCTATAGGAAGAATTATAGCTGTAGACATAGCTTCAGAATAACTCCCAACAGAGGATACTTCCTAATTGTGTGCCTTTTTAAAGCCGAATCTGTCAGGATCTAATGAAAACTAATATTGGTTTCAGATATCAAACTTACTTTGCTATGTTTCTGAATGCACGCGCGCGCGCGTGTGTGTGTGTGTGTGTGTTAACCAGTTACACTAACAATTTGGCAGATGATTTCTCCAAGGTAAAGACTTTTTTATGGTGCTTTCTGAATTTTGGGATGGGGAGAACAGCTCTTTTCCTTAGAACAATGAATCTAGGCATTATTTGGAGATGAATACATTCATAATCGACAAATAATTGTCCGTGAGTAAAGATTAAAAGGAACAAAACTACAGAAACCACCATGAGATGAAGTGAGGTATGAGACTGCCCTTTCTGTATTGTGGCTGAGCTGATGATTTGTTACCGGCATAATACTCCAGAATCCTGGGTTTGCCTTGTAACTTTGTTGCTTGTGAAGTAATTTAGTACTCTATGCTTCCTCCACATAACAGTTTTGTACAGTGTCTTCTGGTGTTCATTTGGGTGTATGAGTTCCATAGCCAGCACATCTGGTTCTTTTGGAGTTGCATAAAAGTAGGGTTATGGATTTGATTGAACTGTGCTTACTACAAGTTTTCCTTCTGGTTATTTTATTAAGGAATTATGGTGAAGGAGTCTATGATTAAAAGAGGTCTTGGGCAAAGTTTATTCATTAAATATTGCTATTTAGTTAGTATTGCCTGGAGATGCAAGCCTCCTTTGGGCAAAAGCTGCTCTAAAATGATAGTAGCAGCACCATTTTAATAACTGGTTTGGAGTGCTGGTTTCAAAACTAGGATGTTTCACTTTGGGCCAGCAAGAAGCAGGGCTTCTCTTAGAGCAAGGACTTGATCTGCAGGCCAAGTTGGTGTCACTGACATTTTACAGCCTGTGAAATTAGAATAATTTTACACTTTAAAATAGTTACCAAGAAAAAAATTAATCTTTTGTAACATGTGAAGTTTTGTTTCAGTGTCTGCAAATAAAGTTTTATTGAAACAGAGCCACCATGTTTATTTACCTATTGTCTGTGAGTGCTTCCGGCCTACAACAGCAGAGTAGGGTAATTGTTACTATATGAATTACAAGCCTAAAATATTTACTGCCTTGCAGAAAAGGAGACTTTTTCTAAGAGAAAATTTCCTGCTTTTTAAATCAGCAGCATATTCTTTTTTCTTTTTCTTTTCTTTTTTTTTTTTTTTGAGTCAGGGTCTCACTCTGGGCCCAGGTTGGAGTACAATGGCATGATTGCTGCTCACTGCAGCCTTGACCTCTTGGGCTCAGATGATCCTCCTGCCTTAGCCTCCTGAGTAGCTGGGGCTACAGATGCATTCTGCCACACCTGGCTAATTTTTGATTTTTTTTGTAGAGACGAGGTCTCAACATGTTGCCTAGGCTGTCTTGAACTCTTGAGCTCAAGCACCTCCCGACCTCCACCTCCCAAGTGCTGGGGTTATAGGCATGAGCCACACTAGCAGCATATTTTTAATCACAGGTTGCAGGGTGCTTAGATTGACTCACTAGGAAGAAATAGAGCCAGACAGAGAGAAACTAATAGATGCTACTTTTCAACGTTGGCAGATTTAGAACTTAAAAGGAAAACAACAAAAAAACTCAGAATCTAGTCTTTCTGATGCATTGTACTTAGTGCTCAAAGGTAATGTAACTATTATGGAGCTATTGAAACTTGAAAGGACCCTCAGGTCCCGCTAACCAGGTTCTTGGTAATAACAGTCATTCAATATCTTGTCAATTGATGGAGTGAAAAAATTGTTATAGAACTCACTGGAACCAAACCACAATTTCTCCAGGTGACATAGTGCAAGGTTTTCTTTTTTTTTTTTTTATAGTACAGATTACATTCAATATCTGGAATTATTAAGGTGTAACTTAAAATTGCAAGTATGTGTTTAACTGTGACTTATTTTTTCATCTTATGCAAGCTCAGAATTGTGTGCTATGCCACTAGTGATGACGAATTCAAGATAGAATTGAAATCATTTTTCTCCTCCAAATTAAGTAAATACTTGACATTACAACCAGAGACAAACGTTGTGCTAAAGGTCAGAGTCCGTCTCCTGTCCCCTTACCCCTCGTTTTCCTTGCAAGAATACTGACGTATGAAGTCAGGCATGAGTTAACTGCTTCAAGAATAGTCAGCTGGCTAAACCAGAGGGACACTGATGGATTGCTGTCCTCCTCTGAACTGCCTTCTAGAGTCTGGAGGCCTTTGCAGTTGAATACCAAAGAGACTTTGGAATGGGTTTCTTTTCTTCCTTATAACCTGTGTTGAAACCAAAACAGGTGTCTGTTTCAATTTGACAGAACACTGGGATCTCTTTGTTTTGCTGGAAATACCTGGGGTCTTTATGTTCTCCTTTGAAGGTGCCTTAGAAGAACCTAGTAACTTCCAGCCCCTGTTGTTTAGACTCTTTGAAGCTTTGTTAAAAATTTTAGGATTGGCCGGGTTCTGTGACTCAGCCTGTAATCCCAGCACTTTGGGAGGTCAAGGCGGGTGGATTGCCTGAGCCCGCGGGTTCGAGACCAGCCTGGACAACTTGGTGAAACCTCGTCTCTTCAATAAATAAAAAATTAGCTGGGTGTGGTAGCATGCGCCTATAGTTCCAGCTACTTGGAAGGCTGAGGTGGAAGGATCACCGGAGCCCAGCGGGTCGACGCTGGGGTGGCTGTGAGTGTGCCACTGCACTCCAGCCTGGGCAACAGAGTGAAACTCCAACACACACACACACACACACACACACACACACACACACACACGGATTATCAATCGAGTGAGTTGAGGAGTGCCACTAATTTTATTAAATCAAAGCTCAAGCAACTTAATCTAATTTGTATAAATCATTTCCTCCCATGAATGTGAGGGTGCCTGTCACTCTACACATTGAAATCTCGCATAAGGAGGTTATTGGGTTTGGTTTATATCATTTGTAGAAAAGATGGTGAATGATTTGAATATTTACTCCTGTGCTGTGCTTAGATGTTAGAAGGGGTCAGTGGTGAAATGTCTGGAGTGATTTGGTTGCATTGGAGAATCTTAGGATGTGGTTTTTGAATTCTTAGTTGTCAAGCAATGGTCAGCTGACTTGGTCTGACCACCCCTTGTAGTAGAAAAGAATCTGTGTTCAGGAACCCCAGCAGTGGAGCCTTTCTGATTGTTTTTGGTGGCACTGAATGCCTCAGGTCTTTGGTTACCCATTTCTTTTGAGAATGGCCGGGTGCCCAGAGCTGCAGTGTGGTTTTTAGGCATTCCCTTGAATTGCTCTTCTCCTCTGACCAGCCTTTCTCTTGGACAGGAAGGGGAAGGAAATATGAACAGTTATTGGGCTTCTGTTGTCTGCCAGACACTAAATATATTATTCCCTGGGATCCCCGTAATAGCTCTTTGATGGTAGTGGTGCAATCTCCATTTCACAGACCGAAGATTGAGGCTGAGTGTTAAGTCTTGCTCAAGAACACACACTGGATGACAGAGTTGAGTTTTAAACTAAACTGTGTCTTGAGGCCCATATTTTTCCTCCTTCATGAGGGCCTTCCTAGTAAACCTTGTGCTGTTTGAGAGTGGTGAAAATAGGCCTAACCTTTATAGGAAACTGTCCCAGTTCTAATGGGCCTGTGTGTAGACACTGAAGTTAGGTTTGCTGTGTGCACTATATTAGTTGAGAATTTCGCAGATTGTGAGTTGGATGAGGATGGGACAACTGCTTGAAGCTCTGGCTTTGATCCAGTTTGTCTATGCTTTTTTGTAAAGCTTAAAGTTGACAAAAGAACTTACCTGCTATGTTTTTTTCTGACATCAGCCAATTCTCTAATTTCCCATCACCAATTGGGTGTCCTACAATGTAATCCTATTCTGACACTAACTACCTGTGGTTAGAGTCAGACTTCACAGCATTAGGTCCTGCAAGACTGTCCTCACATCAGAGGCCAGCTACAAGCCCCAGGTCACTAGGCTGCCAGTGCTTTTGTTCAACTTGGCTACAAATCTGGGGATTCCTACAGCTCACTCCTACCACTGGCTTGATAGTTTACTAGAATGACTCACAGAATTTAGGAAAGCCCTATACTTGTGTTTATTGGTTAATTATAAAGGATATGATACCCGGGAATGATCAAGTGGAAGAGATGCATAGGGCAAGGTATGGGGGATGGTGCAGAGCTTCCATGTCCTCTGGTGAGCCGCCCTGCCAGCATTATCACTGTATTTAGCAACCCAGAAGCTCCCAGAACCCTGTAGTTTAAGGGTTTTTATGAGGTTTCGTTATGTAGACATGACTGATGAAATTATTGGCTATTGTTGACTGAACTCAGTCTTTAGCCTCTTTTCCATCCTTGGAGATTGAGGGAGGGGACTGAAAATTCCACTCCTCTGATCAAGGCTTGGTCCCCACCCGAAGCATCTAGGTGCTGGGTGTTGTATAGGTTACAAAGATACTTTTTACCACTGTGGGGATTCCCCCAAGGGTTTTAGTTTCCCCAAGAGTTTTAGGAAATTTGTCAGGAACCTGGGATAAAGACCAAATATTTATTTTTGGTGATACTACATTATCTAAAATCAGTAATTTTTAAAAAATAACTTTTTGATTTTACTAGTGTGCTCAAATCTTTTATATTTTGGACAGAAGACTATTATATCACGTTTGACTAAACTCCAGAAAATAGTTTCAGAAAGCCTTTTAACTGTATCCCTCAGCCTGATAAGCAATATATTTTTATAGGAAAATTGCATCCCTACTTTGAAGGAGTGATCATCAACCAAGATTATGTAAATGTTAGGAGATATTCATGGGGTTCATATGGAAATTTTTTTAAAGACAACATGAACGGGGCTCAGTGGCTCAGCCTGTAATCCCACGCTTTGGGAGGCCAAGGTAAGTGAATTGCCTGAGCCCGTGGGTTCAAGACCCGCCTGGGCAACTTGGCGATACCTCATCTCTACAATAAATCAAAAAATTAGCCGGGCGTGGTAGCGCATGCCTGTAGTTCCAGTTACTTGGAAGGCTGAGGCAGAAGGATCGCCGGAGCCCAGCGGGTCGAGGCTGTAGTGACCGGGAGCGGCCACTGCGCTCCAGTCTGGGTGACAGAGTGAGACTCCAACTCAAAAAAAAAAAAGACAACATGATCTACTATTTCATTACTTTGATTATCAAGTACTATCAAACAGATTCAAGAATGTCTGCTGTCCACTTGATTTGGCTGTTTGTTATTTGGCTAATTAGTATCTTTGCAGTCTTGTTGCAAGTAGAGATAATATTGCTGTTTACTATAATTTTTATATGTTATGCTGTGACATCCTACTTTATACTTGGCATGAGCAAATGACTGAATGGAATAATTCTAGTTGGATTAGAGTTTGCTAACGAAAGGATTTCCTTGGGGCCGGGCACAGTGGCTCATGCCTGTAATCTCAGCATTTTGGGAGGCCGAGGTGGGAGGCCAGGAGTCTGAGACTAGCCTGGGCAACACAGTGAGACTTTGTCTCTACAAAAAATAAAAAACTTAGCCAGGCATGGTGGTGCATGCCTGTAGTCCCAGCTACTTGGGAAACTGAGGTGAGAGGATTGCCTGAGCCCAGTAGACTGAGACTGCGGTGAGCTGTGATCATGCCACTGCACTCCAGCCTGGACAACAGAGTGAGACCTTGACTCAAAAAAAAAAAAGGAAAAAAAAAAAAGATTTCCGTGGTTATTTAGACTGAACAAAATTTAAGTGAGCTTTAAAGGCAGATGCTAATAAGACACTTTTTCAGACACTGTAGTCTCCAGCTGAGGAGTCCAGCCCCACTGGAGAGTGGGCACACAGTCCTTTCAGTGTGACAATTTAACAAGCAGAGTACTTTGTTCTTGCCTGTGCCACTTTTGTCTCTGTAGTCTTTGAGGAGCTCACACATTCAAAAAACTCACCTGCTTGAATGTGCACAGAAGCCTACAGACAGGCCACCCAGTGCTGTGAGCTCAGCAGAGCTTTTCATCTAAGCTGTGTTGTCTGGAGAGAGCTAACAACAGGTGGCCTGCCCATTGGGCTCAGGGGCTCCTGCACTGATTTTCTCTTTAGTTGGCATTTCACCTTAAGGGCAGGGTGACTGTTCTTTTAAAGCTCTGAAGGTCCTGGCCAAGAGCATAGTCTCATTACTTATTTCTCTTAGTTTCTGATTTTATTTTCTTCTCTGGAATGTAAGTTTCCTGGGGCCAGTGAGCCTATCTTTTAATTTAATCAGCAGATGTCACTAGACCATAGTTAAGATAGATACTTGGGAAACACTGCTGGGGAGTCAGAACAATGAAATTTCCTGGGTAAGGGGGTTCTAAAGCACTGGCAGTTTTGCACCCCAGGAGACATTTGACAATGCCTGAGACATTTTGGGTTGTCACTTGGGGTAGTGCTACTGGCATCTGATGGATAAAGGCCAGGGATGCTGGTAAACAGATGCTACAATACACAGGTTGGCTCCTGTAACAAATAGTTCCAAATGCCTATAGTGTAAAGGCTGAGAGACCCCGGCTTATAGGAATTTAGTTACAGTTCAGTTTAATTGGCAGTATAGTCCTGCATTCTTTTCTCTAGTAGACACACTGGGTAGAGTTAAGTGAAGAGAAGTGACTTTGAAAGAAGCTCTTCTAAAAATGTGTGCCTGGAACAGGAACTCGAATCAGCTGAAGCTGCTTAGGGACTCCAGGCTTCCCATTTGTTCAGAAGTTGTAAGGTGGTAATTGACACGCAGAGTACTTGGCTAAGTGCCTGGTGCATGGTAGGTGCTCAGTTAGTCTTCCTTCGTTGCTTGCTGCCTGCTTGCAGTAATGCAATTTTGTGGTAGATGGGTAGCTTCAACCACTTTTTGCAGAATCGGTTTAAGCAAGGTCTTGCAGAAAACTTTGGAGTTTGAGAAACTGTCAGAAACCCAGTGGTAGTTGTCTCTGTGGTTAACCTTATGTTCCCTCCAGGATTTTGTTAGAAACTCCAGATTCTGTCTGGTCAGATTTACTGTGATTCCTAACAATAATTCATTTGATGAACACTTACTGTTCATCTATATCTGTGCCAGGCACATTTGTTTTCATTGCCTTTGTGAAGCTCTCAGTCTACCTGGGAAGATAGACACTGAACATGCAGTTGTATACAGTTATCAATCAATTCAGAGGTCATAAATGCTACCAAGGAGACTAATGGGGTACATGAACAGGTACTGGAACAGAGGGCCTAACCTAGTCCAGAAGCTCCCGGAAAAATATGTCTCGCGATATTTAGGCTGACATTGAATTAGCCAGGTGAAGAGAAGAGAGGGTTGGTGGTGAGAAGTATAGGGGGCAGAGCAAATACTATGTGAGACAGCCATGGCAAAGCAGCTTTCTAGAAGAAGAAAGAAGGGTAGAGTACTATGACATCGTGAGGGACTAGAGGTCATGGGTTGGTAGGGAATGTCATGTGGTGAGGCTGTGGACACAGAATGGGTCCTTTTAAAAAAAATTTTTATTACAAGATTTGGGGTACAATTCAGGCTTAGGTATATAAATATTGATCATGCAGGTACCCTTGTTGATGAGGTATGCCCCTCCCTCCCCTAGCAGTTTCCCTCAACTGCCAATCCCACACCCCCTCCACTGACAGTTTTCCACTAATGCCAGTTGCTTTCTTATAGCATTATAACTGTTCAAGGTCCGTTTATGAGTGAGAACATATGGAACTCTGTTCTTTGTTAGTGTGATAGATCACTGAGTATGATTGATTCCAAATTCATCCAAGTTGCTGCAAAGTCCATATATTTGTCCTTCTTTATGGCTGCATAATATTCCATTGTGTATATGTACAACATTTTTTTTATCCAGTCCAGCTTCGACGGGCAACACGGTTGGTTCCATGTTTTTGCTATTGTGAAGTCAGAGCTGCAGCAAACATACGTGTGCAGGTATCTTTTTTGTAGAATAATCTGAGTTCCTCTGGGTATATTCCCAATAGGGGAATTGCTGGGTCAGATGGAAGGTCAATTTCTAGTTCTTTCAGAAATCACCACACTGTCTTCCAAAGAGGTTGTGCTAGTTTGCATTCCCACCAGCAGTGTAGAAGTGTTCCTTTTTCTCCACATCCTTGCCAGCATCTGTTGTTGTTTGTTTTATTAATGATGGCCATTCTTACAGGGATTAGGTGGTATCTCAATGTAGTTTTGATTTGTATTCTCTGATGATGAGTAAGGCTGAGCACTTTTTCATGTGTCTATTGGCTACCTGTATATTTTCTTTTGAGAAGTGTCTATTCATATCTTTTGCCCACTTTTAAAGGGGCTGTTTGCTTTTTTCCTTTCGGTGCATTTGAGTTCCTTGTAGATCCTAGATGTTAGGCCTTTCTCAGATATACAGTTGGCAAATATTTTTTCGCAGAATGGGTCTTATAAGCCATTTTGAGCATTTTGGATATTATCCTGACTCCTATTAAGCAGGGTAGTGGTGTGGTCAGATTTGCATTTAAAAATTTGCATCTTTAAAGAGGTTTACTAGTTTATTTATGTTTTCAAACCACTTATAATTTGTGGAAGATCAAATACCACTTGAATTTATATATGTGCATGTGTTTTAAAAAACCAGCTTTATTGAGATATAATTCACATACCATAAGATTTATCCTTTTAAAGAGTACAATTTGGCTGGGCTTGGTGGCTCAGCCTGTAATCCCAGCATTTTGGGAGGCTGAGGCAAGTGGATTGCCTGAGCCCGCGGGTTTAAGACCAGCCCTGGCAACCTGGCACGACCTCGTCTCTACAATAAAATTAAAAATAGCTAGGCATGGTAGCGTGCACCTGTAGTTCCGGCTACTTGGAAGGCTGACGCGGAAGGATCGCTGGAGCCCAGAAGGTCGATGCTGGGTTGGCCATAAGTGTGCCACTGTACTCCAAGCTGGGCAAAGGAGTGAGACGCCAACTCAAAAAAAAAAAAAAAAAAAAAGAGTACAATTCATTGGTTATTAGTATAATCACAGAGTTGTACAGCCATCACTATCTAATTTTGGAGCATTTCATCATCCCAAAAAGAAACTCCATACTTATTAGTAGTTGCTCCCCTTTGTCTGTGTCCCCATCCCCAGCAACCACAGTCTACTTTCTGTCTCTGGATTTGCATATTTTAGATATTTCATATAAATGGAATTATACCACATGTGACCTTTTATGACTGACTTATTTCACTTAGCATAATGTTGTCAAAGTTTATCTATGTTGGAGCATGAATCAGTACTTCTATGGCGGAGTATACTATTTTGTTGTATAGATCTTGTTTATCCATCAGTTGATGGACATTTGGATTGTTTCCTCCTTTTGGCAATTATGAATAATGCTGCTGTGGAGTTGACATTTGTATCATGCAAATGGTCAGGAAGGGCATACATTCAGCCTTTCTCTTGAAAGAGAAAAACTTTGCTCCTTTTTGTTCTATAGCACATTCTATTCAATAAGCAGTTTCCTTTCTGAAAGATTTCTATGACATTAAAGTTTCAACCATGTTGATAAATGGAGAGAAATACTGTTAAGACTTGACTTTTCCTTTTGGCACTTAAAAGCAGTATTTGCAGTGAATAGTGCCAGGTTTTGCTTAGTTCTAGAAGTCAGAGTCCATTGTTGTTCTAGTTGTTGGTATATAAGTGGATGCCAAGGAATTCTTAGCTCCTCTGTTTCACTTGAATGATTTCTTGTCCACATTAATAGAATGTACATGAATGCCTGTTATCAAGGTGATGGCTTTCATCTTGATTAGTCATTTAGGAGAATACAACATAAATACAAGTCAGAGTGGCCTCAGTATTAGAGATCAGAACGTGCACCAGGAGGTCACAAGTATATAAAAAATGGTTTATGACCTGCAATGGAGCGTAACTTCAGGCACAGTAAGTATTCAGAATTAGTAAATGATTAAACAGGAGCATTTTCAGACCAAGGGGAAAAAAGTGTAGGCAGTGAATGTGGGAAGTTTCATAGCTTGTTATATAGGGTGGGAAAAATAAAAATAGTTTTCTATAAAGTCTATGCAGGTTTGATAACAAATGTTACATGAGCTGGGTGTGGTGACTCACACCTGTAATCTCAGCACCTTGGGAGACCAGGCTGGAGGATTGCTTGAGCCAAGAGTTCTAGACCAGCCTGGACAACACAATGAGACCTTGTCTCTACAAATAACTTTTTTTTTTTTTTTGAGTGGCAGTCTCACTCTGTTGCCCAGACTAGAGTGCAGTGGCACACTCACAGCCACTGCAGCCTCCACTTGCTGGGCTCAGGTGATCCTTATGCCTCAGCCTTCCAAGTAACTGGAACTACAGGCATGCGCTGCCACACCTGGCTAATTTTTTGATTTATTGTAGAGATGAGATCTCGCCAAGTTGCCCAGGCCAGTCTGGAACTCCTGGGTTTAGGCACTCCTCTTATCTTGGCCTCCCAAAGTGCTGGGATTATAGGCGTGAGCCACCACGCCCGGCCTCTACAAATAATTTAAAAGTTGGCTGGCATGGTGATTCATGCCTGTAGTCCCAGCTATTTGGGAGGCTTAGGAGAGAGGATCGCCTGAGCCTGGTAGGTTGAGACTCTGGTGAACCGTGATCACGCCACTACACTCCAGAGTGAGTCTCTGACTCAAAAAAATTAAAAAAAAAAAAATTTAGAAAAATGGTTAAGTGACAAATTAGCACAAATCAGCCAACAACTGGAAAGGCTTGGTTTATCCAGTTTAGGGTACAGGGTTTGTAAAATAGTTTTTGAAATTTAATGTACCTGTTTGTTTATTTTGTTGATTTATAACAGGTTCCTTTTAATGTTAGTGTCAGGAATGTTACCCAATATTTTACTGAACATTTAGCAAGCTTAGGATGACCGTAAAATTGGTTGACCAATTGTGCAAGAGCTTACAGGACACCTGCTGCTGATAAATGGTCATATTTGTCAGGGGAAGCAAGTTAACTCTTGGCTAATAGACTTCTTATTGGGAAAAATTGGTTGCTTCATAGATAATGGATTAATAGCAACTGGTCTACTCTAAAGTTTTGTCACTGTGCTTGATGGGCTTATTCTTATTTTTCAGGCCATGTTAGATGAATCTCATGCTATTATTATTATGGAATTCTCACAATGTGCTTTGTGCTATGTTAAGGTCTTGCCTGCATTATCTTGCTTAATCCTCATAGTGCTCTGCCAGAATAGGTAGATACCGGTGACATCTCTAGTCTACAAAATGACTAGAGACTCAAAGATTAAGTGATTTGTCTGAGTGCACATAGTGGTGGCAGAGCCAGGGCTTGATTCTGGGACTGACTCTAAAACTGATGTACAGCCTACTTCCCCACATCTCTGGCATGCTAACTCTAAGTAAAAGTGAAAAAATTTATGATGGAAGAATAAATTTCATCTGCACTTGGAGTTATTGAATTTTGTTCTAAAAAGTACATTCTTGTTAGAGCTTATTCCTGGAAATATGATTCTTAGCGTGTTATTACTTTTTCTTGTCATTGATTGCAGTATGACTTTAAGTAACTTCTCAATCTTTCATGAGCACATTTTGCCCCATCTTTAAGAATATCATATAACCTGTTTGTAAAGCACACCTCAAGATTTCGAAAGGTCTCTTCTATATATCCTACAAGAAGAAAGGCAATTTGATCTGGTCACTGGAGTGTTAACTTTTTTTTTTTTTTGAGTTGGAGTCTCACTCAGTCACCCAGACTGGAATGCAGTGGCGGCTCCCGGCCACCGCAGCCTCGCCTACTGGGCTCCAGCGATCCTTCCGCCTCAGCCTTCCGATTAGCCGGAATTACAGGCATGCGCTGCCACGCCCCGCTGATTTTTTGATTTCATTGTAGAGATGAGGTCTCACTGCCCAGGCGGGTCTCGAACCCACGGGCTAAGGCAATCCACTCACCTCAGCCTCCCAAAGGTGCGGGATTACAGGCTGAGCCACCGAGCCCGGCTGGAGTGTTAACTTTTACTGCTTACTCTGTCATTTGGACTTGGTGGTTTTGAGTTAAGTGATTGTATTGTGTGACTGTTTTCTTATCCAGCAACAGGGTTGATACTGTTTGCCTTCTAATGCTGAATGTTAGTGAATCAGAGGCCAACAGAGCTTTTTTAGATCTCAACGGTATAATGACTGAAGCATTGGGCCAGGGCTTGTGGTCTGGTTCTGACACCTGCTAAGGTGAAGGACTCAAAAGCGTCTTTGCCCTCCCCTTACCCTCTCTACCTACCTTGAGGGCTGTTAAGATAATTAATGAGATATCAGGTCTGAAGAAATATTTTATACTTTACAGGTCATATGAATATAAGTGATGATGATTATCCTCAAAAGTACCATGAAATGAAAATATTTGGAAATGTTAGGTTTGATATGGTGTTCTGTTTTTTGTTTTTGGGTTTCTTAGGTGACACTCAGTTGTGTGTTTTGATTTTTGTTCTTTTTTTTTTTAGTGGTATGTGTGCAACCGAGAAAAATTATGTGAATCACTCCAGGCTGTCTTTGTTCAGAGTTACCTTGATCAAGGAACACAGATCTTCTTAAACAACAGCATTGAGAAATCGGGCTGGCTATTTATTCAATTATATCATTCTTTTGTGTCATCTGTTTTTAGCCTGTTTATGTCTAGAACATCTATCAATGGGTAAGTGAATCTTAGACATTTTTTCTTTATCCTTAGGTTTAAAAAAAGAAAAATGAAAAAGAAAAATTATCTTGTTCAGCATATTGACCACCTGAGCTACGACATTTCTACTAGTCATTTTCTACTTGGCAGTTGTTTTAGTGTTCCAGCTTTTTGTAGTTATGTTCTGTAAACTCATCATAACTTGATAGCCTCATGAGTCAGTATTTTCATGGCAGGAGTTACTTAGGACAGTGCTTCTCAGCTTTGATGTACTCAGGAAACACTTGGAGATCCTGTTAAAATGCAGATTATGGATCAGTAGGTCTGGGACTGTTTGAGATTCTACATTTTTTTTTTTGAGTTGGAGTCTCACTCTGTCGCCCAGACTGGAGTGCAGTGGCCACTCCCGGCCACCGCAGCCTCGACCTGCTGTGCTCCGGCGATCCTTCTGCCTCAGCCTTCCAAGTAGCCAGAATTATAGGCATGCGCTACCACGCCCGGCTGATTTTTTGATTTATTGTAGAGATGAGGTCTTGCCTGCCCAGGCGGGTCTTGAACCTGCGGGCTCAGGCAATCCACTCACCTCAGCCTCCCAAAGGTGTGGGATTACAGGCTGAGCCACCAAGCCCGGCTGAGATTCTGCATTTTTAACAAGAGCTCAGTGATGCTATTTAAATGCTGCTGGTTCTGGATCATAAAGTAGGAAGACTCTAGAACCAGGCCCTTACGCCCTTAGGCTGAGGAATAAGATTTTTGCCTTAAACATACTTCTCAGGAGCAAGTGTTGTAGAGGAATCTAATCAGCCCAATCAGTGGGTGATGAGTTGTTTTGAGACGAAAGTACCGCATCTGTTTTTAAGTAATGTCTAGGCTTGCCAGAATTTTGTAAACTTATTGTGGAATCCAGTGTTCCCAGAGTGGTTACCTCATATAAATTTATAGAAAAAGCTTTGGGAATTTTTCTTCGCTTTCTCGACCACATTTTCAAGCATCCCCAATGCCTTAAAATCTAGGAAGTGAAAGAGAAAACCAACAGGGCTTCTTCAGCGCTTCAAAAGCCCATTGGACCACTGAAGCCACTAGTTGAGTCCACTTTTCTTTTCCTTTGGGATTTGGAGCCAGTTTCTGCTGAACGTCTGGATTCCCAGTCTATCATCTGGTCCTTAAATATGTTTTCAGGCACCACAAGCCATTTCTCAGGATTTCTTACTGGATTTTCTTCATTGTTTATATGAAATTGCCATACGTTTGCTTCAGCAAACAGTTGTTATTTTTATCTAGGTGGTTGAGTTTATATACTTCAACCTGACATTTAGTTCCTAAAATTGTTTGTACAGAATTTCTCTTCTATACCATTTATTCTTCCTTTGGAAATCAGATGAGTCACTGGCAGAGAGTATTGTCCTTTTTGGGGTCTTGTACCTCTTTGAAAGTGATAAAAGGTAGGAATCTTCTCTTTAAAAGTCACATTCAACATTTTGCATATAATTTTGGGGGCTTCAAACTCTGAATTGCTTCCCCTTTCCCCTGCCCATTGATTATCCTCAAAAGTACCGTGAAATTTTATATATATATATATATATATATATATATATATATATATATATATTTTTTTTTTTTTTTTTTGAGTTGGAGTCTCACTCTGTTGCCCAGACTGGAGTGCAGTGACCGCTCCCGGCCACTGCAGCCTCGACCTGCTGGGCTCCGGTGATCCTTCCGCCTCAGCCTTCTGAGTAGCTAGAATTACAGGCGTGCACTACCACGCCCAGCTAATTTTTTGATTTTACTGTAGAGATGAGGTCTTGCCTGCCCAGGCAGCTCTCGAACCCGCGGGCTCGGGCAATCCACTCACCTCAGCCTCCCAAAGGCGCGGGATTACAGGCTGAGCCACCGAGCCTGGCTGGAAATTATATTAATTAGCAATCTTAGGTTCAGTTTTCTGCTTTTGGATATCTTTATTTTATTTAAAATTTTTTTTATTTTTTATTTTTTTTTTTGAGTTGGAGTCTCACTCTGTCGCCCAGACTGGAGTGCAGTGGCCGCTCCCGGCCACTGCAGCCTTGACCTGCTGGGGCTCCGGCGATCCTTCCACTTCAGCCTTCTAAGTAGCTGGAATTACAGGCGCGTGCTACCACGCCCAGCTAATTTTTTTATTAATTGTAGAGATGAGGTCTCACCAAGTTGCCCAGGCGGGTCTCGAACCCGCAGGCTCAGGCAATCCACTCACCTCAGCCTCCCAAGGCACGGGATTATGGGCTGAGCCACCGAGCCCGACTGGATATCTTTTTTTTAAAGCAGGATTTATTGAGAGGACAGAAAAACTCCGAAGGGGTTGACCTGCTTTTGGATTTCTTAGGTGACAGTTAAAATTCCCTGCTCTGAAATTTCACAGTTTGGTAGAAGAAAGATTGCTTTTTTTCTTTTAAGCTCCCTTTCACACACACAAATCTTTCTTGCCCTGTCCCCTGTTCTCAGCTAAAAACTTAATTTTTGGCCCATCGGTACTTTCCAGCCATGGCAGTGGTAGATTATTACCACAGTGGATGTCTCCTACAGAAATAATTACAATGGTACCTTCTCGAATTAACTTAAGATGCTTATCCAAGTTCCTTTGTGTTGGAAAGGAGAAGGACAAGTAAGGAGAGGTTTGATAGCTGTTTTTTGAGTTTATTTTATAAAGAAGAGACACACATCCTCTATGGACTCTGTCTAGAGAGAACTTAGATTGTGACCAGAGAACCTTGGATGATTATTAAACACTAAAGTTAAAGACAAACTAGAGTCATATCTCTCCATAGTATGTGGTTTACCAGAAACTTTGTATTGGGCTAAGTCAGTATCTTAGTATTTTAGGTAGGACCATTCTTTATTGTGTGGGACTGCCACATTGCAGGAAGTCTAACTTTTCTGACCTTGCTCACTAAATGACAGTAGCACCCCTAAGTCATTGTGATTCCTTGAAACTTTGCTAGCTACTCCCACTGTCCCCTAGAGGGCAAAATTGGTCCTGGTTGATAAACACTGGGCTCAATGGATTATTAATTTTTTGATGGTGTTAATATTTTGTGAAGCCTTTGCTGCTAATGTTCTCTGAAAATAGGACAGTGCTTTCCCCCCTCTCTAGTGCCTTTAAATGTAGACCAGTCAGACGATCTCATGAGCTTGGACCTCAGATGATCTCTTGCTCTAGAATTTTCTGATTATCATGCCATTTTTGTCCTTTTTTTTCAGGTTGCTAGGAAGAGGCTCAATGTTTGTGTTTTCACCAGATCAATTTCAGAGACTACTTAAAATTAATCCAGACTGGAAAACCCATAGACTTCTTGATTTAGGTGCTGGAGATGGAGAAGTCACAAAAATCATGAGCCCTCATTTTGAAGAAATCTATGCCACTGAACTTTCTGAAACTATGATATGGCAGCTTCAGAAGAAGAAATACAGGTATAGTTCTTAGACATGATTTGGGATATATTTCTTGGTATTAGATGTATTTCTTCTTGAAAGTATATTAAAGGTTATGAATCAGAAACAATTTTCCATAATTAGGAATCAAAAATTTTTTTTCATACACAATTAAGTGGAAATTTAGAGCAATAATCTTCTCAGGGGAGTATTTTTCTGGAACAGAGGAGTTGGCTCTATAGGGAGGAAAAGTGCTAGTGAAAGACAACTTGGAAAAAACAGATCAGATATAGGGACTTGTTACCTAATCAGTATCTGGCATTCTCAAAAAACTTTTTAAGTTGTGGTAAAACATACGTAACATAAAAGTTACCAGTTTAACCATTTTTCAGTATAGAGTTCAGGGGTATTAAGTACACTTACGTTGTTGTACAACCATTACCACCGTCCATGTCTAGAACTTTTTTTATCTTCCCCAACTGAAACTCTGTACCCATTAAATAGTAGCTCCTCATTCATCCCTCCTAGCCCCTGGCAACCACCGTTCTGTTTTCTCTCTCTGAGTTTGACTGCTCTTAAGTACCTCATGTAAGAAGAATAATACATTTGCCCTTTGTGACTGGTTTTTTTTGCTTAATGTCTGCAAGTTTCATCCATATTGTAGCATGTGTCAACATTTTCTTTAAGGCTAAATAAGACTATTGTATGCATATACCATATTTTGTTTATAGATTCATCTATTGACGACACTTGGGTTGCTTCTACTGTTTGGCTGTTGCAAATAATGCTGCTATGAACATGGGTATACAAATACCTGCTTTTGAGTCCCTGCTTTTTTTCATTTTTTTTTTTTTTTTGAGTTGGAGTTGTACTCCGTGGCCTAGTCTGGAGTGCAGTGGCATGCTCAAGGCCACCCCAGTGTCGACCTGCTGAGCTCAGGTGATCTATCCTTCTGCCTCAACGTAGCCAGAACTACAGATGCGGCTAATTTTTTAATTTTTATTATAGAGATGAGTTCTCATCAAGTTGCCTAGGCTGTTCTCGAACCCGTGGGCTCAGGCAGTCCTCTCACCTCGGCCTCCCCAAAGTGCTGGGATTACAGGCTTGAGCCACCGCGCCTGGCATTGAGTCCCTGCTTTCAATTCATATACCTAGAAGTGGAATTGCTGGATCATGTAATAAGTCTGTGTTTAATTATTCGAAGAATCACCATACTTTTCTATAGCAGTGTCACCATTTTATGTTCCTGCCAGTAATGTACAAGGGTTCCAGTTTCTCCACATCTTTGATAATACTTGCTGTTTTTTTGTTTGTTTTTAAATATATAACCATCAATAATAATGGGTGTGAGGTATCAAATCTTGGTTTAAAGACCATCAAATGCTTGAGAGACTTAGGAAGAAGGGTATTCTTTATTTCAGTTTGATTTTGTTGGTTGGGAGATTTCTGTACATTGGTTGAGTATAGTATGAGAGACGTGGAGCTGGAGTCAGCCTCTTCTATGATATTTTTGGAAGACTGTCTTAGCTGTAGAAAGAAAGGAGAAAGAATTATGTAATCACTCACTTTCCTAACTACATGTTTCTACTTTTACAGACTAACTCTAGAGACAGTGCATCAGCATAGCTTTTGGAGCAAGCAGCACTAGATTATTTGCAAAACATGGAAATTTTTAGGCTGGAGAAGGGAAGACAAAGTAGGAGGGGGATGGAAGGGAAGATAACTGTAAACAGATGTTTGATGGGATTTTATATGGAAGGAAAGGAGCGAGTATAGTTTCTGGTATAGTCAGGCACAGCTAGGGCCAAGAAGTTGAGTTATAGATTAGGGAGATTGATCCTCCTAACTGCTTGAACCATCTAAGTCCTTATCACTGTCAGTGTTTAAATAGTTGTTAGTGATGTTTTAGGAGGAGACTTACGTAGGTGTGAGTTTGAACTAAATGATTCCTAAAGTTTGTCTCAGATTAGGTCCTCGAAAGTCTGTTTGGTGATAACTGACATGTATTCCTTCAATTAGAAATTAATTCACCCATTTTAGAACTTGGAGTGCTTTGGCCTTTGCTATAACAATAGCTGAATTCCTAATCTGATTCCCTTTTCCTCTACTTAAAAAAAAAATAGTGCTTTGAAGTGGGTTTGGGGAGGAAGGTGCTGGAAACCTATCTTCAAATGATTGACCCTTCTCCAGCTTCCCTTTCCAATGCCTAAATGGAAATTTTAGTGAAACTTTAGATGTTTGGATTAGTAATATATCTAGAGTGTGTATAGTATGTAACCTGGTAAATATGTCCACCATGTAAAAAATATTTTTTTTCTCAATATATAGCACATATACTAAAATCTTCAGTTTGACCTAGATGGGAAGTTCATACAGTTGTCACTTTTTAAATAATATTAGTAGGAAGTAAAACATTTACAAAAGTGGCAGATTTTGTGATCATTAGTGCAACTTGAAGTTTTAATGAGGAAGTATTATCTTATTATCTAAGTTTAGAGTCCTTTCAATACAACATAGCAAGGCAACCTTTCAGCTTAATTTTTACATTTTTTTTTTTGCTTATTTTTGAGATACAGCTATATATTTTTTGCTTTTCTTCAATATCTGGGCCTAGAAAAACAGACTTTTAAAAAAAATTTTTAAAGATGTGGGGTACAATTCAGGGTTATGTATACAAATGTTCATTATGCAGGTACCCTTGTTGATGAGGTGTGCCTCTCCTCCCCTGGCAGTTTCCCACTACTGCCAATCCCTTTCTTATAGTATTATGATAATTGATCAAGGTCCACTTATGAGTGAGACCATGTAGCACTCAGTTTTGTGTTTCTGTGATAGATTCCTGAGTTAATCCAAGTTGCTGCAAAGTCCATATGTTTGTCCTTCTTTATGGCTGCATAATATTCCATTGTGTATATGTGCCACATTTTTTTATTCAGTCCAGATGGGCAGCACAGTTGGTTCCATGTTTTTGCTGTTGTGAATAGTACTGCAGTAAACATGCACATGCAGGTATCCTTTTTGTAGAATGATTTGAGTTCCTCTGGATATATTCCCAATAGGGGGATTGCTAGGTCAAATGGAAGCCCAATTTCTAGTTCTTTCAGAAATCACGCTGTTTTCTAGAGAGGTTGCACTAGTTTGCATTCCCACCAACAGTGTAGAAGTGTTCCTTTCTCTGCATCCTTGCCAGCATCTGTTGTTGTTTGTTTTATTCATGATTGCCACTCTTACTGGGGTTAGGTGGTATCTCAATGTGGGTTTGGTTTGCGTTTCTCTGATGATGAGTGAGGCTGAGTACTTTTTCATGTGTCTGTTGGCTGCCCGTATATTTTCTTTTGAGAAATGTCTATTCATGTCTTTTGCCCACTTTTTTTTTTTTTTGAGTTGGAGTCTCACTCTGTCGCCCAGACTGGAGTGCAGTGGCCGCTCCCGGCCACTGCAGCCTCGACCTGTTGGGCTCCGGCGATCCTTCCGCCTCAGCCTTCCAAGTAGCTGGAACTACAGGTGCGCGCTACCACACCTGGCTAATTTTTGATTTATTTTAGAGATGAGGTCTTGCCAAGTTGCCCAGGCAGGTCTCGAACCCCCGGGCTCAGGCAATCCACTCACCTTGGCCTTCCAAAGTGCTGGGATTACAGGCTGAGCCACCGAGCCCAGCCTGCCCACTTTTTAATAGGACTGTTTGTTTTTTTCCTTTTGGCATATTTGAGTTCCTTGTAGAACTTAGATGGTAGTTAGGCCTTTGTTAGATATACAGTTGGTAAATATTTTTTCCCATTCTATGGACTATCTCCCTGCTCTCTTGATGGTTTCTTTTGCTTTGCAGAAGCTTTTCTGTTTGATGAGGTCCCACTTGTCTATTTTATCTCATATGGCATGGGCACTTGGGGTTTTGATCAGGAATTGGATGCCAGTTCCAATTTTCATTAGTTTGTCTCCTGCATTTTCTAAGGTTCTTATAGTTTGAGGTTTTACGTTTAGGTCTCTGATCCATTTAGAGCTGCTTTTTGTGTATGGTGATAGGTAGAGGTCCTGTTTCAGTCTTCTGCATGTGATCAGCCAGTTTTCTCAGCACCATTTACTGAGTAGGTTCTCCTCTCCCCAGTGGTTGTTGGAGGCTTTGTCAAAGATGAGTTGGTTGTGAAATTAAAATTTTACTTCCGGAATCTCTATCCTGTTCCATTGGTCTGTATGCCTGTTCTTGTATCAATACCATGCTGTTTTGATAACTGTAACCTTATAATAAAGTTTGAAATTGTGATAACTCCTGTTTTATTTCTTTTGCTAAGAATTGTTTTGGCTGTTTGTGGTCGTTCATGTTTCCATGTGAATTTCTCTATTGTCATTTCCAGGTCTGCGAAGAATGTTGTTGGCAATTTAATGGGCATTGTGTTGAATCTGTAGATTGTCTTTGGTAGGATGGACATCTTAACAATGTTGATTCTTCCTGTCTATGAGCATGGAACATTTTTCCATTTGTTTGTGTCTTCTTGGATTTCTTTGAACAGTGTTTTGTAGTTTTCATTGTAAAGTATTTCACCTCTCTGGTTAGGAAGATGACAAGGTATTTCATTTTTTTTTGTGGCTATTGTAAATGAAATTGTGCATTTTGTTTGGTTTTCTGCCTGCTTGTTGGTGTATAAGAATGCAACCGTCTTTTGCACATTTATTTTGTACCCCGAGGCTTTGCTAAAGGCCTTTATCCGTGCAAACAGGTAAAGATTCTCTTGGATTTTTGAGGTATAGGATATCGTCGGCAAAGAGGGATAACTTGACTTCCTTTTTTTGTATTTGGATACCCCTGATTTCCTTTTCTTGTCTAATTGCTCTAGCTAGGACTTCCAACACAATGTTGAACAAGAGGGTTGGGAGTGGGCAACCTTATCTTGTTTTGGTTTTCAGGGAAAATGTTTCCAGTTTCTGTCCATTTAGCAACATGCTAGCTGTGGGTTTATCATAGATGGAGCTTACTATTTTGCGGTATGTTCCTTCTATACCTAGGTGTTCAAGTGTTTTTATCAAAATCTTTTTCTAGCCAGGCTCGGTGGCTCAGCCTGTAATCCCGCGCCTTTGGGAGGATGAGGTGAGTGGATTGCCTGAGCCCGCGGGTTCGAGACCCGCCTGAGCAGCGAGACCTCATCTCTACAATAAATCAAAAAAATCAGCCGGGTGTAGTAGCGCATGCCTGTAATTCCGGCTACTTGGAAGGCTGAGGCGGAAGGATCGCCGGAGCCCAGCAGGTTGAGGCTGCGGTGGCCGGGAGCGGCCACTGCACTCCAGTCTGGGCGACAGAGTGAGACTCCAACTCAAAAAAAAAAAAAAGCTTTTTCTGCATCTAATGATATAATCATGTGGTTCTTGTTTTTATATCTGTTGATGTATTTAATTACATTTATGGTCTTGCGAATGTTGAACTAGCCCTGCATCCTGGGGATGAAGCCTACTCGGTCCTGGTGGATGATTTTTGAGATGTGTTGGATCCAATTTGCTAGAATCTTGTTGATAATTTTTGCATCTGTGTTCATTAGGGATATGGGCCTGTAGTTGTCTTTTTTTGTTGGATCTTTACCCAGTTTGGGTATCAGTGTGTTGTTAGCTTTGTAAAATGATTTGGGGAGAATTCCATCTTTCTCAATTGCCTGGAATACTTTCAATAGGATTGGTATCAGCTCCTCTTTTTTTTTTTGAGTTGGAGTCTCACTCTGTCGCCCAGACTGGAGTGCAGTGACCGCTCCCAGCCACGGCAGCCTCAACCTGCTGGGCTCCGGCGATCCTTTCACCTTAGCCTTCCAAGTAGCCGAATTACAGGCATGCGCTACCACGCCCGGCTAATTTTTTTTATTTATTGTAGAGATGAGATCTTGCCGCCCAGGCGGGTCTCAAACCCACGGGCTCAGGCAATCCACTCACCTCAGCCTCCCAAAGGCGCGGGATTACAGGCTGAGCCACCGAGCCTGGTTTATAATCATGTGGTTCTTGTTTTTATATCTGCTGATGTATTTAATTACATTTATGGTCTTGTAGATGTTGAACCAGCCCTGCATCCTGGGGATGAAGCCTACTCAGTCATGGTGGATGATTTTTGAAATGTGTTGGATCCGATTTGCTAGAATCTTGTTGATAATTTTTGCATCTGTGTTCATTAGGGATATTGGCCTGTAGTTCTCTTTTTTTGTTGGATCTTTACCCAGTTTGGGTATCAGTGTGATGTTAGTAAAATGATTTGGGGAGAATTCCATCTTTCTCAATTGCCTGGAATACTTTCAATAGGATTGGTATCAGCTCCTCTTAATACGTTTCGTGGAATTCTGCTGGAAAGCTGACTGGTCCAGGGCTTTTGTTTTGTAGGTAGTTTTCTTATGACAGAGTCAATTTCTTGGGTTGTTATTGGTCTATTTAGTGTCTCAATGTCTTCTTGTTTCAACCTTGGGAGGCTGGGTGATGTCAGAAAGTCCTCCATTTCATTTAGGTTATCAAATTTGTTTCCATACAGGTGTGCATAGTAACTTACGATAATCTTCAAAAACAGACTTAAAAAAAATTTTTTTTTTATTTTAAAGAGTGGGGTACAATTCAGGGTTAGGTATGCAAATGTTCATTATGCAGGTGCCCTTGTTTATGAGGTGTGCCCACTACTGCCAGTCCCTTTCTTATAGTATTACAATAGTTGTTCAAGGTCCGCTTATGAGTGAGAACATATGGTACTCTATTCTTTGTTTCTGTGATAGCTCACTGAGTATGATAGACTCTAAATTCATCCAAGTTGTTACAAAGTCCCTGTGTTTGTCCTTCTTTATGGCTGCATGATATTCCATTGTGTATATGTACCACATTTTTTTAATCCAGTCCAGTTTCGATGGGCAGCATGGTTGGTTCCATGTTTTTACTATCGTGAATAATGCTGCAATAAACATGCACATACAGGTATTGTTTTTGTAGAATGTTTTGAGTTCCCCTGGATATATTCCCAGTAGGGGAATTGCTGAGTCATATAGAAGGTCAGTTTCTAGTTCTTTCAGAAATCGCCACGCTGTTTTCCAAAGAAAGTTACATTAGTTTGCATTTCCATCAGCAGTATAGAAGTGTTCCTTTTTCTCTGCGTCCTCGCCAGCATCTCTTGTTCGTTTTATTAATGATGGTCATTTTTACTGCAGTTAGTGGTATCTCATTGTGGGAAAACAGACTTTTTATTATTATTATTATTTTTTGAGTTGGAGTCTCACTCTGTCATCCAGACTGGAGTGCAGTGGCTGTTCCTGGCCACTGCAGCCTCGACCTGCTGGGCTCCGGCGATCCTTCCGCCACAGCCTTCCAAGTAGCTGGAACTACAGGCCCGCGCTACTACGCCCAGCTAATTTTTGATTTATTGTAGAGATGAGGTCTCGTCAAGTTGCCCCGGTGGGTCTTGAACCCACGGGCTCAGGCAGTCCACTCACCTCAGCCTCCCAAAGCTGAGGTAATTACAGAGCCTGGGATTACAGGCTGAGCCACTGAGCCCGGCAAAAACAGACTTTTTAAATAAAAGTTCTGGATAGTATTTTTTTTCTCTTTTGAGTTGGAGTCTCACTCTGTCACCCTGGCTGGATTGCAGTGGCATACTCAAGGTTACTGCATCCTCGACCTGCTGGACTTAGGCGATCCCTCCACTTCCACCTCAGTCTTCAAGTAACTGGGACTACAGGAGTGCACCACCATGCCTGGCTAAGTTTTTAATTTTTTTGTAGAGACAAAGTCTCATCATGGTCCCTGGGCTGATCTCAATCTCCTGGACTCAGGCAATCCTCTTGCCTTTACCTCCCAAAGTGCTGTGATTATAGGCATGAACCACTGTGCCCGGCCTGGCTGGTATTTTAAAAATAGGTCAATAAACAGAAAGCAGCCAGGTTTTTCCTTTGTATTGCCAAGATGTCATTGTTTATGCTAGAAAACCTTATTATAAAATTTAAGGACATGGCTTTGGTTTTAAAGCAAAACAGTAACTTTTCTTCATATTGTCGGTGTTTTTTTTTTTTAAAACGATTTATCAAAATACTGATTGTTTTATCATGCTCTAAGGAAAAATGTATTTTAAGTCCTTCTGGAAGGAAAACTATTACTTGAAATTCATTTTCTTTCTTCTTTGGTTGAGTCAGAGTCCCACTCTGTTGCCCAGGCTGGAGTACAGTGGCATGCTCATGCCCACCGCAGCCTTGACCTACTGGGCTCAGGTGATACTTCCTCCTCAGCCTTCCAAGTAGCTGGAACTATAGGCTGCGCCACCACACCCAGCTAATTTTTTTCTTTTTATTGTAGAGACGGAATCTTACCAAGTTGCCCAGGCTGTTCCTGAACCCCGAGCTCAGACAATCCTCTCGCCTCGGCCTCCCAAAGTGCTGGGATTGTAGGCGTGAGCCACTGTGCCCAACTGAAGTTCATTTTTTTTTTTTTTTTGAGTTGGAGTCTCACTCTGTCACCCAGACTGGAGTGCAGTGGCCGCTCCTGGCCACCACAGCCTCGACCTGCTGGGCTCCAGCGATCCTTCCACCTCAGCCTTCCAAGTAGCCGGAACTACAGGCGCACGCTACCACACCCAGCTAATTATTATTATTTTTTTTTGAGCTGGAGTCTCACTCTGTCTCCCAGACTGGAGTGCAGTGGTCGCTTTCGGCCACTGCAGTCTCGACCTACTGGGCTCCAGTGATCCTTCTGCCTCAGCCTTCCAAGTTGCTGGAATTACAGGCATGTGCTACCATGCCCGGCTGATTTTTTGATTTATTGTAGAGATGAGGTCTTGCCAAGTTGTCCAGGCGGGTCTCGAACCCGCGGGCTCAGGCAATCCTCTCACCTCAGCCTCCCAAGGCGTGGGATTACAGGCTGAGCCACCGAGCCCGGCTAAAAGTCATTTTCTTGAAGATAATAATCCCCTGAAGAGATACCCTCCTTCTAAGATTAGAAATGCTGTTTTAGAAAAGCCATAGATGTAGGAAATAATTACACAATTTTTTCTTGCCTGTGTGCAATTATGAACAATTCCACAATTCAAATGACGTTAAGCAAAAAACTATTCTCTTTTGGCAGGAAAAAGTTTTGGCAGCATGCTTGTGTTCCTCAGTCTGCTTTACCAAGAGTGAATGTTAAAAGTAATTTATGCCGGGTTAGGTGGCTCAGCCTGTAATCCCGCGCCTTTGGGAGGCTGAGGTGAGTGGATTGCCTGAGCCCGCGGGTTCGAGACCCGCCTGGGCAGGGAGACCTCATCTGTATAATAAATCAAAAAATCAGCCGGGCGTGGTAGCGCATGCCTGTAATTCCGGCTACTTGGAAGGCTGAGGCGGAGGGATCGCCGGAGCCCCGCTGGTTGAGGCTGCGGTGGCCGGGAGCGGCCATTGCACTCCAGTCTGGGCGACAGAGTGAGACTCCAACTCAAAAAAAAAAAAAAGTAATTTATATGCTGTGAATGGTGGTTAGTACATGGTGGAGGGGAAAAAAGTGTGGGACAAGAGATTGCATCGTGATGGGAATGAGTTTGGAATGAACCTGCGCATTGATAGTTCATATGCCAGGGATCAAAAGGGAGTTGTGAGGACATTTCTTACACTAAAGAACAAAGATTTTTAAAGGGAAATTTGAAGGATGCTTTACTTTAGTTAGCTATATGTATAGGTTTGGGATCTTAAAAAGAAAATGTTCTAGTTTAGGATTCTGTGTCTCGTTAACATTCTCTTTATTTTCTTATTTTAATGAAAAAAAGTTAGAGACTGAAATACAGATTGCCGTTCACTCTCACCCTACAAAGATGAAAGAGTTTATTTAAAGAATGATGTCAAGTTCTTTCTCACCTTATGTGGAGAGTGCAGGTTTACTGACCTCAATAATATAGTAGAATTTCCAAGTTAGAATTTCTACTGTGACAGTGATTTGCCTTGTGAACTTGGACAAGTCACTTCTTTCATTATCTTATAAAAGAGGAAAATTCTAACAACTTGCTAAGATTCCTAGGCTAATATATAGTTTGAGTGGGGCTAATAAATTTGTCTTCATCAGTGAAATGAGGTCTATAAATAAAAACACAAAACAGAAGTAAAGATGAAGTAGCACTTCTATAGGTATAGGTTTAACTATCCCAGCATTAAAGTCATAATTTTATGATATGAGCATATATTTCCCTTTTCAAATTGCCAGCATGGAAACTATCTATCAGAAACTAATTCTGAGATAGGTTTAGTGAGGTTATTCTAGATTAGAACATGCTGATGATGTTTGACTTCTGCTTCATTGCAGATACACCTAAGATTTTTGTTTTTTTAAAATCAGGTATATCATTTGCTTTTGCAATTTATGATTTTAAATTGACTGTTTAGCAAAAGCATTAATCTATGAGGGGCGACTTAAAAAAAAAAAAAAACCCAAAAATTATCTTTTGGAGGAGGGTCCCTTGTAGTACACTCAGAATTTGTTTCTCTAGATCAAACAGAACCCAAAGTTTTATCTGGAAGTTTTGAGAAGGTTGCATTTGCGGAAGAAACATCCCGAGTTGTGACAGACAGATGAGTGGTTCTTCCACCATGACAGTGCACCCTCCCATACCATGTTAAGTGTTAAGTTTTTGACCCAAAACAGCATGACCCTCATGCCCCAATCCTATTCACTTGATCTTGCCCTGAATGATTTTTTTGTTTGTTTCCCTGGTTGAAAAAGTTCTCAAAGGGAAACATTTTACCGATGTGGAAGAGGTGAAACAAAAAAACAGCAGAAGCACTAAAAAGGATCAAAATTGAAAGTTTAAAAATTGTTTTGAGCAGTGGGAAAAGCATCTCAGTAGGTGTATTGCATCAGAGTACTTTGAAGGTGATTGAAGTTTAAACATGTAAGAATATGCAATTTTTTATAAATAATTGTATTTATACAATTTTTTTTGGAGTCCCCCTTGTAGAATAGTTCTTTTTAATTGTTCATTTAGGTTTAAAAATGGGAGTTGATAAAATTTTTATTCTGAAAGTAGGATCTCCTCAGTAGTGTTTTGAAACTGTTCTTTGAGCTAAATTCAGTTTGTTTGTTTTTTTGAGACAGGTCTGTTGTCCCACACTAGAGTATAGTGGTACAGTCATAACTCACTGCAACCTTGAACTCTTGGGCTCAAGCAGTCCTCCTGACTCAGCTTCCTGAGTAGTTAGGACTACAGGCGAGCGCCACTATACCTGGCCAATTTTTACTTTTATTTAGAGACCGGGTCTTATTATATTCCCTGGTTGGTCTTGAATTTCTAGTCTTAAATGAGTCTTCCACTTCGACTTCCTTAAAGCATTGGGGTCACAGGCATGAACCATCCTGCCCAGCCCAGTTTTTTAAATTATTATCACAATTGATTTCAGTACAAGTGATTTGGAAGCTCTAATGCCCTACTTATTTCAAACAATCTTGAGTGCCACTAAACACCTGTATAACTAAGGAATCTGGCTAGTCCCTTGAGTTTGTTGTACTGTTGTTTGAAGGAGGCTTTAGTTTTATAAAAATATAGTTCAAAAGATACAACTGAATGCCTTGTGTTCTTTTTATTCTGCTATTCAGAAATGCTATAAAATATTATGCTAATGAGTTTTTCATATATCCCTCATTATACTTTTAGAATTTTCTGAGATACTTCTATTGTATCTGTTCAGTATTATTAAAGACTTGTATCCAAAGATTTGATATTCTGATTGCATAGTCTTGTTCTCCTTTTTCATGTTCCCTTTTTCACCTGTCTCTATCACAGAGACACCTGTTTTATCTGTGTCTGTGTCTTACCTACCACATTCTGATCAGTATACACAAGCAGGAGTAAGTGATTTGTAGAATTGCCTTAATGGTGTGGCTCACAAAAGGCTCTTGATGTAAAAACTCCCCCTTTCTGTAGATAAAAGCATTGTAGAGGACTAAAAATGCTTTGTGTGTGTGAGAGTGGTAATTTTAGTCATGCTCTTTACTTGCAATTTTAATAGGATGCTCTGTGCTTTATCTTTTTCTGTTATTCAGATGTGAAGATTCTAGAATATGAAACAATATCTCTCTCCTGAAAAGAGAGATATGTTCAAAAGATCATAGGTTATAAGTAGAAATTATTTTATTTTATTTTAGTTTTTTGAGTTGGAGTCTTACTCTTTTGCTTAGGCTGGAGGGTAGTGGCACAGTTATAGCCACCACAGCCTCGACCTGCTGGCCTCTGGCGATCCTTCCATCTCAGCCTTCCAGGTAGCTGGAACAACAGGCATGAGCCACCACGCCTGGCTAATTTTTTGATTTATTGTAGAGGTGAGGCCTCGCCAAGTTGCTCAGGCTGGTCTTGAACCCATGAGCTCAGGCAATCCTCTCACCCCAGCCTCCCAAAGTGCTGAGATTATAGGCATCAGCCGCCATGCCCAGCAGTAGAAATTATTTTATACCACCCCCAGCCATTCTTAAAAATGGGAGGGACCCTAGGAATAAAACACATGAATATGTGATGTGTTTTATGATTAAATTCCAATGCATGATTAAAAAGCGGGACTCTCTTGTTCACTAGCTGATGTTCAAGAATTTGTTGTCTTAGTTTTATAACCATTTTTATCACCTGTGTCCTCATACTTATTAAACATATAATTAAATCTTGTAAAAGAAATTCTGTGAGTTTTGAGATTTGGAAATAGGTAAAGTGCTAAATTGAAAGAATTATGGTTGCTATTTTTCTCTTGCCTGGCCATTTTATTACACCAAATATAAATTATAAGAGATGATTTTGAATTTACTTTGATTTAGAAGATAAAGTTAGAGTCTTTACTGGCATCTCAATTATTATTTTTATCATGTCTTTAAAGGAGAGTTATATTAATCCAGTTCTTTCTAATTTTTCCAGAGTGCTTGGTATAAATGAATGGCAGAATACAGGATTCCAGTATGATGTCATCAGCTGCTTAAATTTGCTAGACCGCTGTGATCAGCCCCTGACTTTGTTAAAAGATATCAGAAGTGTCTTGGAGCCAACTAGAGGCAGGGTCATCCTTGCCCTGGTCCTGCCCTTTCATCCCTATGTGGAAAACGGTAAGTGAGATACGCTAGTTCTTATCCAGGACAGGATATTGGTGTTTGTGATTTTTTGTTTTTTTGAGCAGGGGTCTCATTGTTATCCAGGCTGTAGTGCAGTGGTATCACCACTGTTCACTGCAGCCTTGACCTCCTGGGCCTAGGTGACCCTTCTGCCTCGGCTTCCTGAGGAACTGGGACTACAGGCATGTGCCACCACACCTGGCTAAGTGTTTGGTTTTTGTAGAAACGAGGTCTTGCTTTGTTGCCCAGGCTGGTCTTGAACTCCTAGGCTCAAGCAGTCCTCCTGCCTTGGCTTCCCAGAGTGCAGAAATTTTAGGCATGAGCCACTGGACCCTTCTGGTATTTGTGATTTTATGCTATGCACAGTTAACTGTTGTCTGGTATTTTTTAGAATAGCGTGGAATTTAAAACGATACAGTTAATCCATGTAAAAGATCACATTGGTTAATGCTCATCTTAAGGTGAATTTTATGGATCTGTAGTACTCTTCTTGCAGTGGTAATGATTAATATTCACCTGGGTCTGACTGCTTGTGATTGAATGTATCTGTATTTCTGATTTTAAGTGGAGTTTGAACCATTTATTTATTAAGCTTAAACACTGAATCAAGCAATAAATGATGTGTTTTCGTCTACTCATATATACTTGCTGAATGTCATGGCTGTTTTGTTTTGCATTTTGCATCTTTTATTTAAGACTATAAAAATGATAAATGCTGTTATCTGTTTTTCTCGTTTGAAGACCATTTGTGTTCCAGCATATATCATTTCTTCATGTAACATTTGATTTTTTGATTGCATGGTTTTGCTCTTCAGCAGTATTGAATGAAAAATACATTAGAAATGTGTTGATTTCATATGAGTTCATATTTACTATGACTTCTGGTCACATTAATTTATAATTTTAACTTATGTGATTTGCATTTTAGGTCATCTTGAAAGTTATGATTTTAAGTCTCTTGCATTTCTTAAGTTAATATACATTAATATAAAAATTATTTGTTATATACGTAATAAACAATATCATTTAAAACTCTTTAGTATGTCTATTTTACTGCCTCGTTTGACCTTGGTTACAAAAATTTTAAGACCATACGTTTTAAAAAGTCTATTACTGTTTTGCAAGTATCGAAGTTACCAAATACCATGAAAATCTGTCTTAAGGAATAATGTTCATGTTTCTTATACCACAGAGCTCTGTGTGGATTTGTGTTACCACTTGCTTGCTCCTTAATTTCTTCTTGTCCTTCCCCCCCAACTTGGTCTTAGTCCCTCCAGATTTATTATTATTTTATTTTTATTTTTATTTTTTTGAGTTGGAGTCTCACTCTGTCGCCCAGACTGGAGTGCAGTGGCCGCTCCCGGCCACCGCAGCCTCGACCTGCTGGGCTCTGGCGATCCTTCTGGCTCAGCCTTCTGAGTAACTGGAACTACAGGCGCGCGCTACCAACACCCGGCTCATTTTTTTGATTTATTGTAGAGATGAGGTCTCGCCAAGTTGTCCAGGCGGGTCTTGAACCCGTGGGCTCAGGCAATCCATTCACCTCGGCCTCCCAAAGTGCTGGGATTACAGGCTGAGCCACCGAGCCCGGCCAGTCCCTCCAGATTTAATGCTTGTCTTAACATTTACCAAATGGTTTCAGATTTGTGTTGATGGTGGGGCAGATGAGGAATCCTTTAGATATGGAAGAGCGCAGAAGATAACAGAATAGATATCCCTTCCTCTATCTTAAATCTCCATTTTTATATTTCTATTGTTGAATGACTTGTCATGGTAAAGAAAAAACTGTTCTGTGTGTGTGTGTCCATATGTTATCTGTATGTTGCACAGTCAGGAAAAACCTATTAAGTGTCGTCCTTGGTGATTCAGTGACCTTTTCATTTCAGTGCTATTCCCTGCGTAACTGAGCCTCAGCTCCATGTCTCTGCATTGCACTCACTAGTCATCAGGTTGTAAGGTCCTGGCTTCCTGTGTCCTGTTGGGCAACCACATGACGGAACTTTAATGCTACTTCCTGGCACAGCAGGAGGTGGAAAAGCAGGGGAAGGAAACATCAGTATAACCCTGAATTTTATTTCCTGATGTTTCTGACACTAAAAATGAGAGGAAGTCAAACTAGACAAGAGGGCAGCCTCTACTAAGGATTGAAAACAGGCTCCTTGTTTGTGGATGTACAGAACTGCCTATTGAGTCTAAGGAGTCTGGCACGTGACATACTGCAAATCTGAGACGAGAAGCCTTGTTGATATGGGTGACCTTTAGTGACCTATACATTTTGCAGACTGCTCCACTGCACTCTATTATTGCTTCCTTTCTCAAAGTCACTAATTAGATCCTGATGATTTCCATGTGAAATTGTGTGAGGCCTGGGAGGTACAAAATGGTCTTGCTGTGTGAATTCATGAATACTGGGCTGTTTTAAGGATATTTTGCATGCTTGGCTTTATTTTTTAACAAAAAGCATTTGTGGGTGAAATGATTGTGTACTTATTTTGGTAAATGTCTTATTTTGGTAAATTGCACCACAGCAATTAGGCTAATTTGGGGAAAAAAACCCAAAATGCAAAAATTTATCTTTCTTTCTTTCTTTCTTTCTTTCTTTCTTTTTTTTTTTTTGAGTTGAAGTCTCACTCCTTTACCCAGGCTGGAGTGCAATGGCATGCATGCTCACTCCAGCGTCAACTTTCTGGGCTCCAGCCATCCTTCTGCCTCAGCCTTCCGAGTAGCCGGAACTAGACGTGTGCTACTGTGCCTGGCTATTTTAATTTTATCGTAGAGACAAGGTCTTGTCACGTTGCCCAGGCTGGTCTCAAACCCACTAGCTCAGGCAGTCCACTCGCTTCGGCCTCCCAAAGTGCTGGGATTACAGGCTGAGCCACTGAGTCTGGCCACAAATTTATCTTTCTAATTTCAATTGATTTAGTTTACTGAACCAGTTTTGGTTAGGAGTTGTTAAATGTAGTGAGGATTGTTTTAAGTGCCAAAAAAGGGAAAAGTATATACTAAAAAAAAAAGAATTATATTCTAAAAATGAAAATTTAGTGATGTTTAATTTTTCAAAATTGTAATTTTTATTAAAAAGTAATTTAGGGTAAAAATAGTTCAAGCAGCTTACTAGAAGGTATACATTGAGAAGTTTCTCATCCACTCCAGTTCCACAGTCTTGCTCAGGTATCTTGAATAATCTTCAAGAGATAGACTATGTAAATTTAAGTATGTATATGCATTTTAAAAATTATTTATACAGATAGAAGCCTATTATAAATACTTTTGCCTTCTTCTACTTAAATGTATCTGGGAAAGTATTTCTTATCAGCACATATGTATCTACATTATTGTCTAGATGTAAGCTGTAGTGTGCTGGAGCTGGCTTGGACTGGCTCATGAGAGCTGGTTGTTACATTGGCGGGAATTGAGTGAACTGGTTGTTAAGTATGGCCGTTGCTGAAATTGACCATGATGGGAGTATTTACACCATGGAAACTGGCAAACACTACAAATAGTCCTTCTCTTCTCCAGGTTGATAGTTAACACATTTATCAGCACACCACTGGATGTATAAACTGCTTTACTTGAGGCGACCCCTGTTGTACTTCTAGATACCAGCAGCTTGCTTTATAATGTTGGGAGTAAAAAAGGTGGACATTTTTGTCATTTCTAACTTTAGCAAAAATATTTCTACTTTAAATATGATGCTGTTTTTTGACATGAGATTGCTATAGTTGTCTTGAGATAGTACATGTTTTTATTTATTTTTTGAGTTGGAGTCTCAGTCTGTCATCCAGGCTAGAGGGCAGTGGCATGCTCTCAGCCACTGCAACCTCGACCTCCTGGGCTCAGGCGATCTTTCCATCTCAGCCTTCCAAGTACAGGCACGTGCCACCATGCCCGGCTAATTTATTTATTTAATTTATTGTAGAGATGAAGTCTCACCAAGTTGCCCAGGCTGGTCTCGAACCCGCAGGCTCAGGCAGTCCTCTCACTTCAGTCTCCCAAAGTGCTGGGATTATAGGCGTGAGCCACTGTGCCTAGCCGATAGTACATGTTTTTAAAAAAAATCTTACTAAGAGGTTAAAAAATCAAGATCAGTGCTGAATTTTGTCACCTGAGTTTTCAGCATCTGTGGAGATGATTATATTATTTTTTTCTTTAAATTGATAGTTCTTTTCTAATATATATCCACCCATGCGTTTCTGGACTTAGACAAGATAGTCTTTTTTTTTTTTTTTTTTTTAGCACTGCTAAATCTGTTTACAAAAATTCTAGATAAAAATATGAGCTTTTATATTATTGATAAATGGTAGTTGACCTGTACCTGATTGTTTATTTATTTATTTGGAGGGCATAATCTTATGTTTTGGTATCAATGTTCAGCTAAATTTGTAAAAAATAATATGGAATATTAAGCACTATTTTTTGAATCTTTGATAGAATTCTCCTGTGAAACGATCTATAGGCCTGTGCTTTTTTGGGAGGTTGTAGCCCTTTGGCAATTTTCTAACTTTCTTCTGGTATCACTGGCCTGGCTAAATTAGACATGTTTAGTCTTAAAGATCTCATTATTCTAAACAGAAATAAAGAAGACTCTGATAGGACTATTTTGTAGAATGAGCTTGGGTTTTGGGGGCTGACCACTGTTTGAAATATAAGTTGCCTGGGCCTCTCATTATTAGTGTTTCATCTGCAGAAAAAGGAGTTACTCCTACCTTGAGGTTTACTATGAGAATGAAACAATGTATGGGATAGTTCCCAGCTGTGTTTGTTTCATTATTGGTATTTGGTAAATGTGAGATTTCATTCCATCCTATTTTTTACTTTGTAATTTATGGCTTTTCACAGTTTTTCAGATTGAAATATTTGTCATTGTTTTTTAGATCTGCTTGAAACTCAACAATAATCAGAATTGAAGTCTTCATTCTGCATTTTAACTTTTCCTTACAGTCTATACCTTCTCCATTGTTTTATGTGACTTAATGCCACAGAGATGTAACTAAATGCCTATTAAGGGTTTCAGATTCTTCCAAATCTTATATAATGTAAAAAAGAAGTTACTTATTTTGAAAATCTCATTGACACCCTCTGGTATGTGGTTTAAGTGCTCTTGTCTAGAGGGTAGGGTATGTAAAACCCCTGTCTCTTTTCTTCCTCCAGTTGTGTTATAGAGTGCATGTTTGTGTCTCCCCAGATTAGTATATTGAGCCCCTCTCCCCACTTAGTTGGTGGTGCCTTCTACAGGTAATCAGGTTTAAATGAGGTCATGAGGCAAAGCCCTCATGGATGGGATTAGTGCCCTTATCAGAGTTTGGACCTTGATGATTCTCTTCTTTCTATCATGCAGGGATACAGTAGGAAGTCAGCATTCTGCAACTAGAAAGGAGGGTCCTTACGAGAACCCAACCATTCTGGCACCCTGAGCTCAGATTTCCCACTTCCAGAACCGAGAGAAATGAGTATGTGTTGTTTATAAACCACCCAGTCAACAATAATTTGTTATAGTAGCCTGAACTAAAACTAAAAAGTTGTTTCAGTAATTTTCTCTTTTTATTGTCATGGGAAACTCAAATCTAAACAGAGAGTTACAGCTTAATCCTTTCCAGTGAAGATATTTCTGGATGCTCAGATAGCAGGGAAATTAATACTGCTAGGGCTTTGATGAACAGTCTTTTTTTTTTTTTTGAGTTGGAGTCTCACTCTGTCGCCCAGACTGGAGGCCCCGCAGCCTTGACCTGCTGGGCTCCGGCGATCCTTCCGCCTCAGCCTTCCAACTAGCTGGAACTACAGGAGCGCGCTACCACGGCCGGCTAATTTTTGATTTATTGTAGAGATGAGGTCTCGCCAAGTTGCCCAGGCGGGTCTCGAACCTGCTGGCTCAGGCAATCCACTTACCTCAGCCTCCCAAAGGCACGCGATTACAGGCTGAGCCACCAAGCCCGGCTCCGATGAACGGTCTTTATGGAAAGGGGTGAAGGTTGATGACTAGGGACTGAAGTGTGCCACATATCTCAGCTAAAATGCTGAAATAATATTTTCTATAACATCGTACAGTCATATTTAAATAAAAGTATTTGAGAGCCTACCATGTGCCACATAGTGCTGGGCAGTGGAAATACAAAGATGAGTGAGAACTGTGTTTACATTCTGAAACACTGAATAGTGCAGAAGATAGATATGAATAGGTAATGGCAGGATCTTGTGATAAGAGGTGTGACAAAGTGCTGTAGGGTTAGGGAAGGAAAGATCCATTAACTGTTGGGGGAGTTAGGGAAGCCTTCACATTGGGGGTGACATTTCACCTGTGTTTGTAGTACAAAGCATTTTACCAGGCAGAGAGAACACATGTAAAAGCATGAAGGTGAGAATAAGGTCTGGGGTAGGGAAAGAGGCCTTTGTATAGTAGTATAGTACTCCTTAAATATTATTGGCTAGATGGATGAATAAAAGAATGACTATTATATATGCATGCCAGGCACTCTCATATATGACCTAGTGAAATAGAACTCTTCTTTTGGGAAAGTATATTCCAGATTTCAGCTTAAAAATTAATCTTTAAAACACAGAGCTTTCTTACATTGGGAAAGGCATATTCTGAATCAAATATTAGCTTATCTTAGGAATTTTATCTTCTGGTTTGTTACACAAAGAACAGTGCATTTTTAGCCCTGTAATTAAGTAGGAACCAAAATGTAATGACTCCCAGAAACGAAAAGTAAACTATCTAACACTCCTACTTATGTTCATCTAAAAGGAATTAGTGCTTGCTTTTTTGTTGTTTATAAGCTACAAACATACATATCCATACATACACATACATACACTATACGCAGCACACCTAAACAACATAGGCATGCACATACGCATACACACAAATAAAATGAGGTTACGTGTTTCCTTCTCTCCCCTTTCCATTTTCTGGGTAGACGTGATCAGAAAAGTTTGATATTGTTGATTAAGGCCATTAGTGCAAAATGCTTTCAAAGGAATCTTAAAGTATTTTAATAGCAGTATAAGAGAAACAGTTTAATGAAATAAACATAATAGGTTGTAATTTGTGTTTAAGAATGAATGAATGCACACTTGTGATACTTTAGATTTTTTACACTGAAGTAGTTTTCAAAGAACATCCATGTCATAATTTTATGACTGAAGTAGTAATGAATTCCATAAATATTTTTGCTGTACGCTGTCTGCTGTCTGATATTTCCCTCCTAAATTGGTTAAAAATCTATTGCAAATGTGCTTATAATATAAGTCAATGTTCAGCACACACCTTCCCTGGTACTGTTATTTGACACAACACTGACATCTAGAGTCAGTTGTGGCTTATTTGTTCTAAGGTTTTCTGTTTAACCTTCTACTTTGAATTTTCTATATTTTGACTTTCATATTTTTACTCTAGTCTCTATTCTCTTTAATTTTTTTCTTTAAAGTTTTTTTGCCTTTTTTCTTTTTTGCTTGTGTGTCTAGTCTCTATTCTCATTTTGCTGGTAGCATAATGTAAGTATTTTGCATACCCTGACAGGTAAATGTGCCCTACACCTTAGCCCCATTACAATTTCAGAGAAAATAACTTTAACTCTGAGGTACTTTTCAAAGTGAATTTCTCTGACTCAGGTGTTGGCACTTTGCTCCCTCCCAACTTAATTCTGATTGTTCCATCATGTCCACAACCCAGAAGGACGATTCTTCCACTCAAGATTTAGGCATGTGGTTGACTCTAAATCTGCAGGGTAACAGTCATCACACATCTTATATGTCGAGTGAAACAAACCTAGGCTGCACATTATAAAAGTTTTTGAAAATGTTAGACTGCTTAGAACTTTCTTGGCAAATTAAGAAAGTATTTTTCGGTTGCGTTTTTTTGAGTTTAGTATTTTGGTAATTACTGTTAGTTATATTATAGTTTCTTTATACTCTGGCATCCTTTTTGCAGCCAGTTGTCTTTTACCTTTACCTTTTTTTTTTTAAGGCCTTGTGGGTATACGTCCATTAACACTGCCATAGCTTCTTGAGTTCGATTTTCAGTGACTTAATTGAAAATTAAAATGTTCCTATGGTCTTTCATAGTTGGAAAGTGCTCTTCTGTTTTCATAAGTGTTGTCTTTCTCCTGCAATAGTAAATAAATAGCAAGCCATGTTTAAGGTTATGTAACCAACATAAAAGCCATGATACCATCCTGCATTCTGGGTCCCAAGTACCCTTACAATCATCTGCCATCCTCCCTACACATATTTAGAGTAGGATGTAGGAACTGAAAGTTGATTGTTTTCTTCAGATGCTATTGTCAGAACCCTGGCTAGGAACTTACCAATTCTCACTTCCAGGCCTGCTTTCAGGCCACATAACCTTTTGTCTCTTTGCTAAATGCCCAGCCTCAGTAAGAAAAAGGTGTTAACAGACATTTATAATTATTCAGTGGGCCATCTTAGGTAATTAGACCACCCAGTATCTTTATATATTTTTATATACACTGAAGGATGGAATGACTATTTGTAGGATATTCTCTTTTTGGTAAAATTCCTTTTTAAAAACTGGATTAAAAAACACTTAATAATTAGTTTCCTGTTGTAGTTGTCCTCTTGGCTGCTGTTTAGGAGGAAAATATCTTTACTAGTATATGAATTCATATTATTTTGTATACATTTTAGTTTAAATCTGAGCTATCTGATCATGCATTATGGAAACAAAGTATCTTCTAGCATCTTGTTTGAAAAACCTGTTTATATAGGACTTTGAAGAAATACAGTCAGAATGTATTACAAATAATGTAGATATATTTTTCCTTTTGCTCCAACTCCAAAGACTGAAGAAATACTCATTTCTATATCATTAGCTTCTATCTTTTCTAATGTGAATTTATTTTTGCCTTATCGGTAACATGTAGTTCTTTCTTCATAATGTGATCCATAAATGTTTGCAACATTAATGCCTACTGTCTCATGCAAGATGCTGTATAAAGTAGCTTTTAATTCATCCTTGTCTATTTTGAAAACATTGCCTCTATCCAATGTGTTTCTGAAAGTTTCTGTGTTATTAAGATGCCAGCCTGGGGCTATTTAATAGTGTAACAGATGTCCTTTGTTATGTATTTATCAAAACAGGTTCTATTTAAAAATGCATTTCATGTGAAGGTCCTCTTTCATACTGTTCTGAAGGAAAATATGATTATTGACAGCTCATTGGCAGCTTGGTTTGGTTTTTACAAACATACTTTATGTCTGTATGGCTTTTAAAAATATTTTACACTTACAGATTGTTGACTTGTTCCCATGTGTCTCTTATGGTATAGTTCTTGAGCAATTTCCTGAAAAATACGCCGAGCACTCTTCTATAAATACATGTGAGAAAAAAAATAACTCTTTTAGGACTGTAAGTCAGGATTGTTGCATATCATCAGTACTTTTTCTACTTCCACTGATATTTGAAACTACCCCCAACACATCTGTACCTACAGTTGACTCTTGTATTTTGAATACATTAAATAGAATTTATGGTTGAGAACTGTCAAATTTAAATCACAGTTTACCACTTGAGATTATATTATCATTGAGTTTCTCAACAATAGGAAACATTAGTGACTATCTATGATTGACAGTTACCAGGATATTCTCTGTTTCTTAAGACACTTCATATTTGAAATAGTTACAACCAGCCATAGTTTTAAAAATATTGTGCAAGTGTTGGTCTGTACCTTTTGTGAATCTTCTTTTGTTTCTTTGTTTCTTAGTATGTTAAATTTTGACTGCTAAGGAGAAAAGGAATTTTTATGAGACATTTTACACACTTGAACAATTGTGGCAGATATCACATACCATAATAAGATTAAACTAACATGATATTTAAATGATATACAATAAGAGCAAATAATTTTATATTACTACTGAGATACTTTTATTCCATTAATAAACTATTTGAATAATTCAAACTGATGTTTATTGTAGGATTTATAATCCTGCATGACATATACATACCCTTTCTTATATGCACAGCCAAAAAATATTCTTTCTCCGTAACTTTAGGCTGTTAAGAATATTTTAAGGCATCTCCTTCTGGTCTCTTCATTAACCCATTCTTGTTCTTTTTTTTTTTTTTTTTTTTTTTCAGTTGGAGTCTCACTCGGTCGCCCAGACTGGAGTGCAGTGGCCGCTCCTGGCCACCGCAGCCTCGACCTGCTGGGCTCCAGCGATCCTTCCGCCTCAGCCGTCCAAGTAGCCAGAATTACAGGCATGCGCTACTACGCCTGGCCGGTTTTTTTATTTATTGTAGAGATGAGGTCTCGCTGCCCAGGTGGGTCTCGAACCCGTGGGCTCAGGCAATCCACTCACCTCAGCCTCCCAAAGGCGCGGGATTACAGGCTGAATCACCGAGCCCGGCCCATTCTTGTTCTTAAAGACTAATCTTAGAGCTCTCATAACTAACAGTAATATCCCACTCCCCACCTCCCCACTCTTCACTCCTGCAGTAGAAAGCTAGCGCAGAAGATGGTTCTCTTAATCCCATGTGACTAGACTTTAAAGAGAAATACTCTAAGTTGTGTACTCTGGCTAATAGTTTCAGTGATGAAAATAATACCTTCTACAGACCTCTTCTGCAGGTGGTGTTCCCTACAGATGCAAAGGAACTCTTTCTGAGCTTACAACTTGTGGAGGGGAGGAATTTATTTATTTTTCCTGATAATCCGCACTATAGGGCATTCAATGGAAGAAAATTTGACTTACTTTGGAGAAGAGCATGAAGACCACACATACACCAGCAACATAGATAGAGAGCACTGTTAAGACAGCTATCAGGAGACTCTGGATTTCCTTGCCAAGAGACTTGATTTCTTAATTACAAAACCAGAAAGAAACACAATCACTATTGAAGCATATTCTTGCAAATATGTATATATTTTATATAGATATTCAAATATAGCAAGTATAATTGATGCTTCATTGTAAAGGTGAAACATGAACTTAACTATTCTTGCCTATTTATATAAAACTTTTATTAGAGCTGTGCATGGTGGCTTACACCTGTAATCCCAGCACTTTGGGATGATGAGGTGAGAGGATTGCTTGAATCCAGGAGTTTGTGACCAGCCTGGGCAACATAGTGGTTCCCGTCTTTACAAAGAAATAAAAAAAATTAGCTGGGTATGGTGAGGCATACCTGTAGTCCCAGCTACTCAGGAAGCTGAGGAGGGATTGCTTGAACCCAGGAGTTTGAGGCTGCAGTGAGCTGTGGTTGTGCCACTACATTTCAGCCTGGGTGACAAAACAAAACCCCAACTCAAAAAAAAAAAAAAAAAATTCAGGGCCTCTTAATTAAAAAGACCCTCAAATATGTGATAATTAAAGCAGTTCACCAGTTCTTTAAATGTATTATACCAAAAATGTTACTCATTTTTTAAAATGAAAAAATTAAAAATTCAGTCACCCATTTGTCACAATGCTAAGAATCATTTTTTTTGTATAAAGCATTTTTTTGATGTTAGATAACCATTTCAAGATAGTTTGTTCAAGGGCATTTAACATTTCTTTTGGTAAAAATGGTGTACTGATGTCATCCAGAGTCTGCTTATATAGTTAAGATATTTTCACATATATTTGTTAATGCTGGCATTTATCACCTTGAAACTTCTCATGAGTATAGTTGAAGAGTGCAGTCTGTAAATGAACCCGAGAAGGTCACATATGGGGATCACAGTGCCCCCTACTTGCTTAGGCATTATTATTGCTACATGCACTCTTCATTTTTTATGATAAAGTTAGGGAAGTAGAATTATTGAATCCATTTTCACATTCTGAATTTCTTCATCCTTGGAGAAAGTGTCCTGTGCTCTAGGTAGGGACTAAGTAACATGTTGTGTCTTCAAGTACCTGATTATTTGAAGTACAAAATACAATTAGATTTGTAATTATTATCTCAATAACCTGTGCTTTTCAACTAAATATCCCACAGATGCTTATCTTGAGAATTCAGTTCATATGACATATATTTTTGTTTGTGAAACTAACAAACTAACCACATCTATACTAAAAAGTTGTAGTGCTAAATTAGGAGCTTTGTAGAAAAGGCAGGGAGTTGCCTTGTCTATCTTAAAATCGTCATTTTGTTCTCTTTATATAAGACTTGCAGGTTTAAGATCTTCATCTTAAATTTTACAGGTCATTTTTCCTTTTGACTAACATTTGTTATAGAAGGATAATGCAGTAAGACATACAAATATACAAAGTCGTATGTTTGTTTTAATATCATTAGCTAATATTATTGAGTATTTGCTATATGCCAGGTACTGTTAAAAGCATTTTATGTCTATTAGCTCATTTATAATTTGTCTTACAGGTGAGCATAAACTAAGATTAAAATGATCTGACTATCAAAAGCCCTAAGAACACACTTAGTAGTTTAAAATTAGGGACTAGAATACGGGATGGTCTTAAATCCTCAGAGTCCTATTTTAAAACTGAAGGGCTGGTTCACTTTGAATTCATGTTTTAATGATCTCAGTGCTCATCATACCAGAGTCCTTTTCAAGGGAAGAGATCCCAAAAAAGGCAAGGCGTTAGTTACTTCTCTTCTGTTTCTTTCCCCAGAATCATGTGAGGCTTTTTCTCTGAAGTTTCTTATCTCTGACTTCTCAAGGGAACGACTTGGTGAAATTACTGATAGGATTTTGGTTTGATGTTCTCACTTGAGTGAGGAATTGTTATGGGTTTTAGCAAATCTCAGGAAGCCCAGAGCCACTTTCTGTTCTCTGATGTCTAGATAGAATGGGGAGAGTCAGGGGTCCTCCAGTTGTTTCTTTCCAAATCTGTGCTTATTTTCCACAACATGTTTTCTCTGGGTTCAATTTATTGGTCATTTATGCTTCCCTGGTTCTGTGGTGCGATACTAGACCAAGTTCTTGAGACAGTTGGTAGCTACGACTCACAGGTTTTCCTTTGGACTTGGTCCATTACACTGCATCACTGTAATATACAGAAAAGTGAACGTGGCTGTCTAGCCTTTAGTGTTGAGAGAGGGTAGCACACTCTCATCCCACTGACTTTGTGTCTGTGGGTTTTGGGAGATGGGATTGGATCATTCTTTAAACCTCACAGTGACTTGCACTCAGATCATGTCTTTCACTGGTGAGGATATTAAATTAGCAACTTTATCTCATAATTTCTGCATGTGAGTGATGTAATGGTTTTAAAGGTCTGAGCAAGGTATAATGCTACACTGAAAGAAAGCCAAACTGACTGACCTCTTACCACCAGCATGGTCCCTTCTCCAGTCTGTTTAGCTCTTGGTCCTGGTATGCTCGGAAATGCTATTCCACAGATGTAAATTGCACTGTCATTTGAAGTCACTCTGTTTACTGTGAGGGAAACTTGTTTCTCTTCTAGGGCTTCCTTCACTATAAACTTGTCTGCCTCGCTTTTGCATCCGTCCAAGCACAGGTTCTCTGGCTGGTGAGCCCCGTAGCGAAACCACAGTCTTGTAGGTTGCCCTGAAGGACACCCGGTTGTGGAGAAGTTACACTCTATTGTGACAGCTGTGTGCGTGTAGTTTACCTCTAGATAACGTGGTTGTGTGATGGTGACAGTACAGGCACCCATAGCACCTGTGGGAAGAAGCAGATATGTGGTTCAGTGGGTGTCTCATTGCACTTTGCCTATAGTTTACTTATGTTTTTGGGAAACCCAGCCATTCCTTTTTTTTCTTACCTTATTCTTAATGCAAATAGGACTGTAAAAGTAGTCCACACCTGTGGTCCTCACTTGCCCTAAGTCCCTATGTTCCTGACCTTTACCTGCTGGTTCATATGATGTCTGGTTACTTGAGGGCAGCCCGAGAGGCTCCAGTGAACTAGTGTTGTGAGCAGGGGTAGCAGCATACCTAAAGCCAAAAGTTTGGGGTCCAGGGGTACACCTTTGCTGCTTACAAGCTGCTCTTTGATCTTGTGCGGTTCACATAATCTTCCAGCCTGTTTTCTCCTCTACCCCTTGCCTCACAGGAGTGTTGTATTCGTTGTGGCAACCTGTATCAAAGCTCCTCATACAAATGTTGCTGCCGCTGACTAAGCACATGAGCGCTGGTGATTTTTTTTGCCTTGTGAGGGTTGAGATCGCTCAGAATTCATGACGATCCACAGTTGTTCTTTTGTGAGCCTGATGTC
Organism: Cephalopachus bancanus; assembly: GCA_027257055.1. Lineage (NCBI taxonomy): Eukaryota > Metazoa > Chordata > Mammalia > Primates > Tarsiidae > Cephalopachus > Cephalopachus bancanus. The sequence continues at coordinate 927,006 of JAPVLO010000354.1, forward strand.
CCTTTGGGAAACATGATAAAAGGCAAGATGTACACCTGTGGGAATGCAGCCCAGGCATATCCTGCGATGTCTTTGATTACTGAGCAGAGGCCGAATGAGCTGGCCATGCCATGGCTAAGCGATTGATTTCTTCCTGGCACGTGTATGCTGCTCCGTAGTCCCTTGTAGCATTTATCTTATTTGATTAATAATATTTTGATAAAGACACAGACTTAAGTTCAGATCCTGGCTCTGCCAGTTCTCAGCACTTCATCTCTGCATCTGTTTCTTTGTTAGCAAAATGGGGATAGTATTATCGACTTCATGAAGTCAGTGTGAAGTTTAAGTGAGGTGATGCATAAGGAGTATTTACTTGCCTTAGCCATAGTTTAGTATTTAATACAAGGTATTGATTGCTGCTGCTGCCACTGCTGTCCTCATGGTGTCTGTCATGTGCCCATTTGAGAGATAATTGTGGATGTCTGTCTGTAAGGTGTTCACAGAGCTGAGATTAGACATCCCCACCCAGTCCAGCATGCCCTCTACCATGTCTTACTGCTTCCAAGTTATGCAGGTTGGGTCCCACACTTTGACTTAATCCCAGGCATGTGAAGCCACTCAGATGCTTATAAATGAAAAGACCTGCCCTAAGCCCCTTTTGGTGCAAAGGAGGCTGTATGTAAAATAGTATTGGTTTAGACAAATTAGGATTTATGCAAGTTTTTAGTCTGACTTCTTCCTGATTCTGTGTTCCCAAATGGTCTTTTTTGTCTGAGTTTGTTCTCTGCCACTATAAATGAGGTTGAAAAGTCATCCATGTGATCAGATACTTAAGCCTCAGGCTTTTTTTCTCTGAACATTTTTTTTACAGATCAGATCCTCATTCACCACAGTAAAGGAATTAATATTAGAACCATGGCATTTGTGATGCGAGTCCCTTCTCATCATGTTTTAGTGTTAGTACAGTTTGAGATGAACTGGGAGTTTTGTGGTGACCTAATAAATGTAAACCAGATGAGAAGGTAAAGGCACCTGGGGGAGTCCAGCAGGCTTTACTTAGGCTTTACTGCGGGAGGCTCAACCCAGCTCAGGCTTCAAACGAGGGGGTTGGATTCCCTCACAAGTCAGATAAATACCACGTCTTGCCTCCTACCCAGGCTCAGTCATCTTAGAAGTACAGCGGAACATTTTACAATATATATGGTAACGATCATTATATATTAGAAATTTATAACAGAGTTGCGCCTGTCAGAACTTACCCAGCAGTGTCTCAAACTCAAGTCGTCTTTAAGATGAAGTTTTAAAAAGGGAAGCTGATTTTTAACACTTTTCTTGAAGAACTAATAGCAGCGGGCAAAATAAGTATTTATAACTTTGGAGTTTCATATCTCTACTTATTTCTAGCTTTTACGCATTTGATCTGACTGTGGGAGAAAACCAGCCGTGGTGGTTTCCTGAGTGAGCAGGGACTTGTGAGGAAACTGCTCTTCCCCTCACCCTCCGCCAGTTAAGCAACACCTTAACAAAACAGAAATTTGAATAATGTGTCACATCACAGTTTGCTTCTTTGAAACATTTCTCTTTAATAATTCTCATATTCTATAGGTTTTTTTGTTTTTGGTAAACACTTCAGTGTATCCTCTGGAAAGAGTGAGTTTATCTTCTTGGTGGAGGGAATAACAAATTATTTTTACTATTTTTAAAAATCATGTTAGAAAATAAGCAGAGAAGCAATTTTTAACACTTAAAGCTTTTTATTATAGAAAATTTAAAACATATGCCCAAGTAGGAGACTAGCACAGTGAGCCCCCTGCCACCATCTGTCCTCATCCAGCCTTGTTACCTCTCCCCCACCTACTCCCTCTCTTCCATATTATTTTAGAGAAAATCCCAGTCATTTTATCTGCACACCTTTCAGAATAAAAGATAAGGATTCTTTCTTCTTTAAAATAACACTGATTAAAATAGTTTATAAAAGTAAATATGCATACTTATTAGAAAAAAATAGGATATTACTGAAAGTAAAAGAAGTCACCTGTAGACCTTTTGCCTGAAATAACCACTGCTCACATTTTGATGTATTTTTTTTAACAAAAAAATTAATTATAAGAGTTTTGCCCCCTTTCCTGCCCTGTAATCCATATTTTGTGGGCATACTTGGATTTATTGGAACTATGATGTAGGAAACATGTTCTCTTTCATAGAGAAAAAACAGGTGTAGGCAGAATTTTAAAAACATGGGATGGCTATTCTCTATAGAAGGAGTCATGATAGTTTTTTTCTTTTAATGGCAAGTGCTTTTAATTTACAGAAATTTAGAAACATTGTTTTTTGGAAATATTCAGCAAATATTGTTTAGTACTTACTATGTGCAGAGCAATTTAATTACCCCTATGGGAATTAAATTGTTGATGATTAGCACATGTGGTTTTAAGATTTTCACCCCTTTGTTTGGTGAGGTGTTCTCAAAAGCAGCGTAATAACAAAGAGGATTTTCAAGAGTGATATAAAAGTTCTTCCTTGGCTGAGCACAATGGCTTACTCCTGTCATTCCAGCACTTTGGTAGGCTGAGGCGGAAGCATCAGTTGAGCCCAGGAGTTTGATACCAGCCTGGGCAACATAGTGAGATCTTGTGTGTATACAAAAAATAGCCGGGCATGGTGGCACATGCCTGCAAATCCCAGCTACTTGGGAATCTGAGATGGAAGGATCCTTTGAGTTAAAGAGGAGGCTGCGGTGAGCTGTGCTGGTGGCACCGCACTCTAGCCTGGGAGACAGAGTGAGACCCTATTAGAGAAAACAAACAAAAAAACCCTTTTCCTCAGCTATTCTTTTATTACCTATTTCTTAGGGGGAAGAGGAAACTTATCACTTTAGTCAACTTCCATATTGTTATACATTTACAAATTAATCTGTAGAGCTTAAAATACAAATGCATTATGTGGAAAATAGCGATTGATAAATCGAATGGAACAGGAAAAGAAAATGAGCCTTACCGACAGAAAATAGAATCAGATTGATTTGCAGATGGAGCGCGATCTTGCTTCTGTTCACAGCCCCCATTTCTCTGTGTGTGTGCAGGGGAGTGGTGCGGGCTGGGTTATTTATTTGAAAGGAGAGTTGGCTTTCTTTTTTCTCTCTTTAGAAAGGAAGAACTAAATAGAGGAACCTCCTATGAGGAACAGTAATCAGGAACTTTTTGAAATTGTGCAAAGATGGTTTGTAGCCCAATTAACACCATTTAAAGTTGAGATTTTAGCCTGGGGCACATTACTAAGTATGCACATGATATTTTTTTCTGTGGGTTTTACAAATCCTCATAGGTGTTAAATGTTTTGGGAGAGAATTCGATTTACATGTAGCACAGATTCCTGGGAAGGAGTATTGTTTGACAGATAATTAGTACTTGGACTTTCTAGAGCAGTCCAGGGACACCTGCTGCGAGCCCAACTCTGGGCTGGTAACTGCTGGGAACAGAGAAGGAAGTGGCTTCATGTAGAGATGAGAAAAAATTAGTTCAGTGAAGAAATAAGTTGTCTGTCATTATCCAGTTGTGCCCCAATTTTGAATTTAAAGACCCTTTTCATAACAATGTGTTGTGAAATAAATGTGTGGGCCCTCTGGTTCCCCCCCTCCCCACCCCCCCCATCCTCTTCCTCACCTCCCACCCCCTCTTGGAGGTGCCTTCAGTCAGGGTGTTCTTACAAAGAACACAAAGAAAAAGCAGCAGGGACAGATTAAAAAAAGCAACAGGAAATTTCTTGAAAGGATTTGGGGACAGATCCCAGAGTCACGGAGAGGACTAGAGAATCATGAGTGGGGTCCATAACCAGGAAAATGCCCCAAATCGCACTGTAAATGGGTCCAAAGAGTACGCTGCTGCTACCAAACACAGGTGCCTTAAACTCTTGTCCGTACCACTCAACCGCTGCCCCAGCTGCTTGATCTCACTGCCCCTGCTCTGCCCCCAGGGAATGAGCCTCACGCCCTACTGCTCTGGGTCACTAGCTTTCAGTCCAGGTCTCTGCAGATGTGAGCTTAGGTCATGAGCCAGTGCCTCAGCTGCAGAGACAGCAGGGAAAGCCTCAGCTGCAGAGACAGCAGGGAAAGCGCTTCGAGGTTTTGCCTCCCACCAAGACAGGCAGGGAAGAGGGTTCAACTGGACCACCAAAAATAATGAAAAGCTTTCCATCATAGTGTTTGCACTCTTGGTACCTGCTGATGATATATTTTCTCATTAACAAAGTTATTCTTATCTGAATTTAGTAACACTTTTAATGGTGTATGTATTTCTTGCATCACCATCACTCCTAAAAGCACCCCAAATTTAAATATTTTGTGATCTTTGTGTGTTTGTGGTTAAGTGCTTGGTTTGTATGTGAATTTTGAAGGCCTTACCTAGTCTCACCCTCCCCTAGGCATCTGCTGCCCGTAGGTTTGGAAATGGCTGGTGAAGACTTAATTCACTATTCTAAGAACTACTAGGTTTACTCATCCATTCTAGTGTCTTGCTTCTCTCTGGTCCTGGAGCTTAATTTTTATGAATCTGTTTTGAAAAGGTAGGGAATGAGTCAACTTCCCTTGAAAAATTCACTGATGATCTGTTTTTATAAGTTAAAATCCTTCATGAGCTTTTTTTCTTTACAGTCTAGTAAATCTTTTAAAGTGATAAGTTGCATAAGTTTACCACATCAGTGGCATTTTATTGCATTTGTCCAAAACTCTCTTTCAGATAGTAGGTGTCACTCTTCTGCTTCAGTATTCCAGTATCTAATGTCCAATATTCTGAACCCATTAACTATTTCAACCCCTAGCCAGTGTAGTGGAGGGTACTACCCAGAACTATCAGAGAAGATGACAGTATGGGCTTTGGATCCAGACAGACCCGGGGTACATTTCTGCTCTGACACTTGTTAACTTTGCAAACCTGGGCAAGGTCTACAGCCCGTCTAAGAGTCTGTACTTTATTTTTGGGTCCCGCCTACCTCAAGGGGTAACTGGGAAGTACAAAGGAGATAACGGATCAAAGCACCCAGGGCCTGTAACATATCAGGTCCTTGGAAGGTCCCCCTTCTTTAAATAACTTGTTTGTTCAAGAATTTAACTTAATGTTTCTATTTGTTTTAGTAGGTGGCAAGTGGGAGAAACCTTCAGAAATATTGGAAATCAAGGGACAGAACTGGGAAGAACAAGTGAATAGTCTGCCTGAAGTTTTCAGAAAAGCTGGTTTTGTTATCGAAGCTTTCACTAGACTGCCATACCTGTGTGAAGGTGACATGTATAATGACTACTATGTTCTGGATGATGCCGTCTTTGTTCTCAAACCAGTATAAACACATGGAGGTTGAAGTCTTCAGAGTCCGTACCCTCCAGGATGTACCCTCTGGAGAGGGTCTGCTATCATACTTATGTGAAGGGAGGACCCTTGGGGACTGCCATTCTAAATATCATGTAGGAATATAAAAAGCCAAAATACTAATTATTTCTTTGTAGTGTGTAAAAGGAATGTTTTTAAAAAACAAAAACCCAACTCTTTGTGGATTTTTATCAACTCTTTACTCAGTTAGAGCCACTCTCCAATGCAGGTCACACTCCAATTATGATGGAAGATATTTTTTATACTTAATTGCAGTAGGGACTCATTCCCAGATGAAGCAATAGTTATGACTTCATGGAACCAATAGATGAATTGTTTTTAATACAATGAAGACTGGCAATAAAACTGTCCATTCAAATCCAAATATTGGTTGTAAGGTATAGCCACTGATATTCTTTCATGTTTAGAAATTCTTTCTGTTATTATTCAAGAAAATGTTTTTAATCATGCTAATAAACTTTTTTGGCGATGACTTTGGCATCATGTTTGAATTAATATAAGGTTCCCCTAGCATTTTAAAAAATTGTTTTGGTGTCAGGATTACCCAAATAGTAACATTTTGTGAAAGATGCAGAAACTTGGATATGTGGTGAAGGAAGGCTTCAGACTATGGGGAAGAGAAGATTATTGCGAACTGCAGTAATGCTAAGACAGTTTGGACACCCCTAAAAAGAACAGCCTCATTCAGATGTAGTACATCAGGGACCACCCCACTCTTCAATTACTGTTGCTTTGAGAAATGCAAAACACCCACTTCTGACTTTGTAGTAACTTAGGTCCTACACTCTGATCTTTGTTCTGGACAATCTCAGGTTCTCAGAATTGAAACATTCAATTGTGTTTACTGACAAAATGCAAACTAAAAAATGTTTTGATTCAACTTCTTACTCTACACTTGTATACCTCTTTTCCAGAACTTGGCTTTTCCTGCAGTCCTTAACTGAGTTTATTATTTGCCAAGAGTATGGTTTAATGAAGACCATGTCAGATTCGTGTATTCTAGAATCCGTGAGTGCCTCCAACCATAAACCCAGAAATGTTGCAATAGAGGAGCCCATTAGCAAGATCAATAACCATCGTGGATATTCCAAAGAGCAGAGCACTTAACCCAGAATCTAAAATCTCAGTAATAACAGAGATGCCGATATGAGATTGTGGTTATTAACAATATGTTATTCTCACAACTTTAGTTCTTTTTTCGTCCAGGTGTTTCATTAAGTATTCTCATTTATATGCTCACAGAAGTCATCAAATCAACACATTTACTGCAACACCTGGATATAAAGGAGAATTAAAGTCTGGAGAAGAATTACTTTATTATTCATTAAGAACAGCATTCCCACATCCTCACACCAATATCTTCCACTGTTATTGTGTAGTCATAATAAGAGTTGGGTTATGTGATTTATGCAAAATTGTTATTGGTGTGTTCTAATGATTTTTTCCAGGAATTCAAATTAGTGAAGTATAAATACTTAGCACCCTAGATTGTAAAAATAGAGGAAATGAGTAAACTTAATGTAGTTCTTGTACAGTTGAGTTCTTGCTTCTTTATAAACTTCCTGTTATAATCAGGAGTTGCTGTTTAGACGGTCGAACGAGAGTGATAGGTGTTCAGAGAGGCAGGTTGTCCCAAGGTGTTTCATGACTTTCAGGTCAACTAATTTAATGGCCCACTAAAAAATACAGCTCATTCTTTACCCCGTAAAACAGAGAAAGCACATACATTTATGCATTCTAAAGATAAAAATAGTTTCTCAAGGAAATTTGAGGTTCTCCGAAGACCAGATTATGAAAAGTGACGTTTTGTGGTGAAAATGGAAACCAAATGCACTCACATTTCCTGTCTGGTCTTGAAAATCTTGGTGGTATGTGACCATTCCACTAGATGGCAGTGTTGCTTACTGAGTGTCAATGACTTTTCCCCCTTAAATGGAATCATGTTTTTCTCCCCAAGATACAATAAAGCTGCCTTCTTGTCTGCACCATTCCTTGTGTAAGTGCTTCATATCAAGTTAAGGTTGTACTAGAGAAATTAAGAAGAACTCTACTTGTGGTCAAAGCAAACTGAGCAGCTGACCTTGAAGGTCAGCAGAAATACAAGCTGCACCTATGACTCCCAGCGCCCTGCACCTGCATTGAAGGTCCCCTGGAGCGTTCAGACCGCTGGTCTCAGGCGGAGGAAAGAAGATACAATACCCTTACTCATAGCTCCCTTGTGCAGAGTAGTTAAAAGCGGTACTGTTTTTTCTACCATCCTGTATAACCTGTCATCAGTTTTTTAACAGGAAGAAAAACCTGGGTTGAGAAACTGTAAAATGTAGGTGTTTCAAGGCTCTGAGTAAAGCTTTGTTTTCACTTAGCTCTGAGTACAGTACTAATGGACTCGTAATGAAGCAGTGTTTTTAATCAGTTGCTTTTCACCATTTGGTTGCTGATAGAGGTGTTCTATGATTCTTTTTCTCCCACAACGATAGCATATTCATGGGCTTCCAGTGGCCAAAGTGACCCACCATGTTTGTGCAGGTGCCTCAATATCCCCAAATAACCTTATATCCAATGCATTCATATTATAGTTGGAAGACCATACACTGAATCATGGCAATCTGGGCCTAGTCGAACTATCTAGGAGTCCACTGAATGCAAAATTGGGTTCATAACTGACTGAATCAGGATACTCACAAACTTAACAAACAACCTATCAAACATGTAAAAAAAATGGTGGATTGACAGAGGAAAGTTCTCACTATCTGTGCTAACCTTTGTTTCTGATCTAAATGGGAAAAAAAACACCTAGAATCATTAAGGAAATAGGACTGCAATATGAAATTTAGCAGTCTACCTTTCTGTAACTAGAGAATGAGACAACAGTGGACAGACAATAGTGGTTAAAAAATTTTTAGACTGTGCGCGGTGGATCACGCCTGTAATCCCAGCACTTTGGGAGGCTGAGGTATGAGGATTGCTTGAACCTAGGAGTTCAAAACCAACCTGGGCAACAGTGGTACCTCATCTCTACAAAAAAATTAAGAAAAAAAATTAACCAGGCGTGGTGGCATGCACCTGTAGTCCCAGCTACTCAGGAGGCTGAGATGGAGGGATTGCCTGAGCCCAGGAGTTAGAGCCTGCAGTAAGCTGTGATTGTGCCACTCCAGCCTGGGTGACACAGAGCAAGATCCCAACTAAAACATAATTTAACATATACTGGAGCTATTATAGGCATTCGTGTTTTGCTGCTTGCTTTATCAGTTTTTCTAATATATTTGTCTTGTCTTTTTCTTCCATGTACAAATTGACCCTAACTTAGTTGAAGCTTGCTTTTAAGCTATTTTTAAAGTAAACTTATTTTGGAATAACTTAAGATTTCTAGAAATCTTGCAAAGATAGTACAGAGAGTTCCTGTATATCCTTTGTTTCCCCTAATGTTAACATCTTAAATAACCATGATGTGCTTCCCAAGATGAAAAAATTAACATTATTAGTAATAATCATTTAGTACACTATTATTAATTAAATATAGACTATTGGGGGTTCGCCACGAATGACCCCTTTTTGTTCTAGGATCCAGCTCAGGTACCACATCCAAATTAGTTTCTTACTTTTGAAATTATTTATGTTTACTGAAATAGAGTGCCATCATTTATTTCTTCCCTTTTTTTGGTAGAGACGAGATCTCACTATGTTGCCCAAACTGGTCTTAAACTCTTGGGTGCAAGCAATTCTCCTGCCTCAGCCTCCTAAAGAGCTGTGATCACAGGTGTGAGTCACTGTGCCTGGCCTTCCAAGTTTCTAATTGTATAAAACAACATAAATTTGACCATCTTAACCATTTTTAGGTGTACAGGTCAGTAGTATTAAGTCTCTTCATATTGTTGTGCAGCCATCACCACCATACATCTCTAGAACTCTTTTTTTATTTTGCAAAACTGAAACTATAACCATTAAACAAAAACTCTGAATTCCCTCCACTCCCAATCCCCTGGCATCCACCATTCTATTAATACTTCCTGTCCCTTTGACTACTCTAAGAACCTCACATAAGTGGAATGATAACAGTTTTTGCCTTTTCGTGACTGGCTTATTTCATTGAGCATGATGTCTTCAGGGTTCACCCATGTTGTATTGGGTGTCTTCCTTTTTTAAGGCCTGGGTAATCTATTGTATGGATATCTACTCCTTCACTGATTGACTCTTGGGTTGCTTCTATCATTTAGCTGTTTTGAATTATGCTGCTGTGAACATGGGTGTACAGATATCTCTTTGAGACCCTGTTTTTAATTCTTTTGGGTATATACCAAGAAGTGAAATTGCTGGATCATATGGCAATTCTCTTCTTAAGTTTTTGAGGAACTACCATGCCACCAACATGTGGAGTTCTAATTTCTCCACATCCTCAACAACACTTATTTTCTGTTTTTGCTTTTTTCCTGAGTAGGGGTCTCACTCTGTTGTCCAGGCTGAAGTGCAATAGCATGATCATAGCTTACCACAGCGTATTAGTCCTGGGCTCAGGTGATCCTTCTGCCTCAGCCTCCCAAGTAACTGGGACTATGGGCATGCGTCACCACACCTGGCTAATTTTTTAATTTTTTTGTAGAGACGAGATCTGGCTATGTTGCCAAGGCTGTTTTTTTTTTTTTTTTTTTTAACAGTAACTATCCTAACGGCTGTGAGGTGATACCTTGTGGTTTTGATTTTCATTTTCTTAATGATTAGTGCATCATTTGCTTTTTTAGTACAACTCATGGCATTTGGCTTCATTTACTAAATTGTAAATTGTGCTTTGTAGCTTGCAATCTATATTGGTATCACTGAATTGGAGTCAGTATTCACTGATAACAAAATACTTATTTTTCACTGAAATTTTATGCTTTTGGAGAATTGGGAGAATATTATTACATAACTAGAACTTAAGATTTCCCTCTGGACTGTAGAGTCAGTGTGCAGTATTCACATGGATTAAATACTATGCTTTTGTTTCAGAGTCACTTTAAAATTACTTTCAATACATGTAAGATGAAAAGTAAATATTTTTTTCTACAAAATAAATGACCATGTAAAATTGGGATGACTTAGAGACTGCACTTCTTAAGTTTTCTTAAGTTCTGGAAAATAAGAATAGATAGACTGCCCAGAAGCAGTTTTTTAATATCCTGTTTGGGATTCAACACAGAATATTCGTTTTAAATGCCTGTGAACCCTCAACACTTTTTCAGATGCTAGAGTTGACTGAGAATGCATTGGCAGTTCTCTGTACTCAGGAGAGCAGAACAGGCTTTCCAGTGCTTGAATTTGCCATCTTTTAAAAATTATTTATAAGGTGGCTATGACTGATCATAAAGCCCTACTGGTTTTTGCATTATGACTTACATGTTCACTGTGAAAAGGAAAAGAAAAGAAAAAAAAACCACATGGGCAAAAGGAAGAAAATGAAGATGAACTCCGCCTTCAACTAAGAGTACCGCTATGGACATTTCGGTTTATGCCTTTCAAGACTTTCTCTATGCATGTGTGTACACACACACACACACACACACACACACACACACACACACACACACAACACTTTTACACTTTAAAACATGTAAAAATGAAAGGATACTTTTATTTTTCCAAGACGAATCATGTGAGACTCATAGGCACCTATTTTCTAAATCAAAAATTGACAAAAGGGAAAGCCATTTTCCATCACTTAGGGCACTTGCTTGTTTGAGTTGGGGTCTCACTCTGCTGCCCAGGCCAGACTGCAGTGGCCTGGATCATGGCTTATCCCAGCCTCAACTTCCTGGGCTCAGGGGACGCTTCCACCTCAGCATCCCAAGCAGTTGGCACAATTGGCATGTGCTACCATCCCCATCTAATTTTTTTATTTTTTATTTTGGTGAAGATTAGTTCTTGCTATATTGTCCAGGCTGATCTCAAATTCCTGGACTCAAGCAATCCTCCCTCCTTGGCCTCCCAAAGTGCTGAGATTACAGGTGTGAGCTGCCACACCCAGCCTCTTAAGCTTTTTGCTTAAAGGATTAAATAAAGACTCTGGGGATAAAAGGAAGTTTTTGGAGATGCTGGACACTAGTATTATATAAATTACTATCAGATGGGCAACAGAACACTTCATTTGGTCATTTCTGAAGAGAATGTTTTCAATTTTGCCACTGACAAACTTGTCAGCATTAGGCTTTCCAGTAATTAAAAAATTACAGCTATTGAGATGTATGTCATTAAATATGAAGGATTGCAGGATGCCTCTTGAGTCTGCAATTACATTTTCAGTGGGAAAGATGCAAAACAGTTGTGCATAATCCCATTTTGCAAACTTAGTGTTTTAATGCATTTCCTTCCAGTTTAATAAGAGTTTGTACACATATATTACTTAATATTTGGCTTTTTTGGTTTTGGGTATAAAATTATGTCCTTGTGCCTATTGTCTTCGTTAATTACCATTTTAATGGCTGTATAATCCATAGAGTTGAGGCATCGGTTTATTTAATTATTTCCTTATTGGTGAACACTTAAGATGAATCTTTTCCTATTACTCTGTGTGTGTAAATAAATCTGTTATAGGTCTTATTATTAATTGTTTTATCATGGAAAGTTCCAAGCACATAGAAAAGAAGAAAGGTAATAATTTATTAATCCTCCTTATCCATCTTTGTTTTTTTCTTCTTTTTTTTGAGTTGGAGTCTCCGTCGCCCAGGCTGGAGTGCTGTGGCACACTCATGGCCACCTTACCGTCGACCTGCTGGACCCAGGCGATCCTTCCTCCTCAGCCTTCCGTACCGGAACTACAGGCACAAACCACCACGCTCGGCTAATTTTTTTTTTAGTTGGAATCTCACTCTGTCGCCCAGACTGGAGTGCAGTGGCCGCTCCCGGCCATCGCAGCCTCGACCTGCCGGGCTCCGGCTATCCTTCCGTCTCAGCCTTCCAAGTAGCTGGAACTACAGGCGCGCGCTACCACGCCCGGCTAATTTTTTGATTTATTGTAGAGATGAGGGCTCACCAAGTTGCCCAGGCTGTTCTCGAACCCGTGCGCTCAGGCAATTCCCTCACCTCGGCCTCCCAAAGTGCTGGAATTACAGGCTTGAGCCACCGCGCCTGACCACCTCACCCATCTTAAGCAAATAACTCGTCTTCACTCCTTGGTCCTCACTATTTCTAATCAAATCCCAGAAACCATGCCATTTCCGTTTTGTAAATGTATATCTGTAAAATATAGGGCTAGGCTCTCTCTCTCGAATCTGGGTCTCCCTCTGTCTCCCAGACTGGATTGCAGTGGCACGATCACGGCTCACCGCAGCCTCAACCTCCTGGCTCAGGCGATCCTTCTGCCTTAGGCGATCCTTCTGCCTCAGCCTATCGAGTAGCTGGGACTACAGGCGTGTGCCACCACGCCTGGCTAAGTTTTTTGTTTTTGTAGAGACGGGTCTCACTATGGTGCCCAGGTTGGTCTCAAACTCCTGGGCTCAAGCAGTCCTCTCCCGCCTCAGCCTCCCAAGTTGCGATAAGGACTCTTAAAAGCAGCCACATTACAATGATCACATCTTAAAAAAAAAAAAAAGCACCAAAAAAACGTAACCATTAGATATCCAGCGACCTCATTGCTCCAGCTGTCTCATTATTTCTTTTGATGGTTTGTTTGAATCCGGAGCCAAATAAAGTCCCCACACTGCAATTGGTTGCTATATCTTTAGAGCTCCCAATCCTCGCTGCCTGGCCATTATCCGAGGGGTGAAGGGAGACTGCATTTTCGTCTGCATCTCGCACTCTTCAAGTCTAGATAGAGAGCCCCAAGCGGGGACTGGGACACTTGCAGTTCCCACTTGAGCCGCAGCAGCGAGGAGGTCGCGGGGGTGAGGCTGGCGCTGCCTCCGCGCTCCCGCCTGCGGGAGCCCATCCGAGCGGAGCGGAGCGTTGAGCGCGCCTGGGTGTGTCCCACGGCCCCGCCCACCCGCCCGCGAGCTCAGTACAACCGAGCCCGGCACCGCAGGTGAGACGCGCGCCGGGGGCCTCCCTAGGGGAAGGGGCACGGGTGTGCACGGGGTGGGGGCAGATAGAGAGAGGAGAGTGGGCAAAGTGCGGCTTTAAGAGGCCCTGGGGGGGGAGTCCATGGGGAGGGGGTACGATAAACTTCGAGAAAAGGGACCCAAGCCTACTTAATTAATAGTCATAGTAACAATGATGGCAACAACTTTGTGATTGTAATAGCACCAATAATGATAATAATAGCTGGTATTCATTGCATTCTTATACGCGGATGTGTCAGTGCTGAGCTTACTTCATTACATATTTTTCAAATAACTGTTGAGAGGAAGAAATGAGAAAATACAGGAAAAGCAAATAATACCGAATATGCATTGGATACACTTTTGAACTTTAAAAATGTTGACACAGTCTTCGTGAGGGAGGGACTAATGCTATTCTTATTGTATAGAGGAGGAAATGCAAGCCCAGAGAGGTTAAGGAATTTGCCCAATAGCACCCAGCTGGTAATGGGTGGTCTACATTAAAGCTGGGACCCCTATGCCTGGGGTGGCACCAGTCATGTAGAGTTTTAGGTCCAGGAATGCTGAACAGAGAGGCTGGAAAGCAACGCACTCAAAATCACTTAGCTCTGTGTTACCACTTGGCTCTGCCACCTTGTAGGTGCGTGACCTTGGGCAGGTCCCTCAGTCAACCTCTTAGAACCTGTTTCCTCATCTGTGAAGGATAATATTATAATCTGGCAGTGATAATATTTGTCTGCAAGAATTAAGACAGCGCACGAAGAGGGGCACATACCTAGTCCTCTCATTCAGTGATTGCTGGGAGGACAATGGCTAGGGACCTAGCAGCCCTGCATGGGAAGCCCCTCTCTGCCATGTTCTTGCCGGGTGATCTTTCACGTCCACTGAACTCATCTGTGAAACTAAGCAATGTAAATGCTCATAGTGGATGGAAAGAGTAAATGTCAGGAAGGGCTCGGCATGATGCCTGGCATGGGAGACGCTCAGGGAGACACGTGTCTTCTTCTTTCCTTTCTCTGGTGACTCCAAAGCCTCCATTTGTTTTACTGAGGCTGAGAGAGGCAAGGGATGACTGTGCCTAGAGGTTCTCCATTAGGGACAGAACTAGTCCACAAAGGGCCTCTCCCCTTGACTTCTCCAACCCTTGTGAGCTGGGCCATTTTAACACCAAGAGTTTGATACAGGCTGGTGCTCTATAGGCCAGACAAAGCATTCAGAGTCTGTTTTGCATTCAGAGTCATGAAATGGTGTGTTTTTGTTTGTTTTATTTTGGGTGGAAAATCTCCCAGTTAGTGTTTGTATGCCCATAGGTGTGTGTTCATGATACAGGCCTTACATGGAGCAGCTTTGTAGGCAGTGAAACTGTGTAACCGGTTTGTGTCTGGGATGGGATGTCCGGGCACTTGGGGGAAACTCTCAGCATCTTTGCAAGTTGTGATGCTGATCCATAGGCCGACTCACTTGCCTGTGACTTTCTGGTTTTAAAACGTAAAGTTGGAAAAGTTGGGAGTCCTGGGAAACCCTTCTGTCCCAGGCAGCCCTGACAGTTGATCAACCCTCCTCTTCTGAACATTCACTGTTTCTGGAAACCACCTTCATTTCAGATTTGTGGTTATTGTTGCTGTTTTCATTTAGGTTCCACCAAAGAGATCCTTGCCTGCCTGATTTCTGCCAGTCTGCAGCAGGTGAGACTTTTGGTGGGAAGCAGTGGGGCCCATGGAGAAAGCTATCGACCCCCATATCACCATTGCCCTGCCCAATCCTTTCAATTCTTTTGGCCAATTTGCTGAAAGAGAGTGACCTACAGGGCTTTTAATTAAAAACAAATCCCATACTGGCAATGGGCTGGGGTTTCGTTGGAATGAAGACATTATGTGCAGCAGCAACTGTGGCATCTGTTTCAGTAATTTTAAACCCTCACTGTAGAGTTAGTAGAGAGACCGTGGCAGTAAGCACAAGAAGCCTCATTGTCTGGGAAACTGGAGAATTGTGAATGGGGCCAGTGCCCCAGGGCAGCTGCCCAAATGGAAGGGAGTAAAAGGGGCCAAAGGTTCCCCAAAGCCAAAAAAATACTAAAACCCAGGAAGACAGTATTAGAATTGAACATACCAGCTCTAGGGTGGTGATGGTGGGCGGAACACACTTACAAAGTGTATTGGGATCCGGTTTGCTCAAAACCTGCTAGAATGCATGACTTTTGGTATCTGGAGATTCAGATGTTTCACTGTCTGTTTTTGCCTTGGGCAGTAAATTAGCATAATTGTTTTCAAAGCTGGTTGGGGAAGTCTCCTTGGGGGGAAAATAATTCATTTGCATAATAAGTTAGATTGTAACAGGGAGATTTGTTTTAAAGAATGCTTGGACACTTAAACAACTATTTCAGGAGACTGTGAGTATGCATTGTGGGGTTCCCTTTAATACCAGAAGTTGCTCTTGGTACTGAAAGAGGGTGGTATCACATAACAGGCATGGGCCACCTGGGAGTCAGGTGAAGCAAAACTCAATTCTCAGTCCTCATCCAACTTGACCCTCCAACATTTGTGGTCCTCCCCTTTCCCCACTTGACCCCGAGGACATCGTACTCACACGGTTTCTTTCTAGCACCTGGCCACTCCTCTCAGCTCCCTAGCTTCTCATCTACCCAACTTCTTTATGTTAAAAATGCAGTCTCCTTTGTTTTGCTTAAAAAAACAAAAAACAAAACAGTTATGTGCAAAATTTAAAACACATACAAAAAGGAGACAGAGAATTTAATGAGCCTGTATGTCCTAGTCACCTAGTTTCATCAATGGCCAATCCATAGCCAATCTTATCACATCGATACCCCGCCTCCCACTCATCCCCCTCTTCCAGCATTATTTTGGGGGCAGTCCTAAATAAATAATATATAAATGACATCATTTATTCTGTAAATACGCAAGCATACGCTCTAATATGTAAGTAGGATTGAAGGTCAGGCAGTAGGGAGGAAGTTGGGATGGAGGCCAGGCATGATGGCTCACACCTGGAATTCTAGAGCTTTGGGAGGTGGAGATGGGAGGATTGCTTGTGACCATGAGTTTGAAACCAGACTGGGCAGCATAGTGAGGCCCCGCCTCTACAATTAAATTAAAAAATTAGCTGGGCAAGGTGGTGCACACCTGTGGTCTCAGCCTCTCAGGAGGCTGAGGCAGGAGGATCCCTTGAGCCCAGGAGTTGGAGGCTGCAGTGAGCTATGATCACACCACTTCACTCCAGCATGGATGACAGAGCAAGACCATATCTCTAAAAAATAAAAGTAAGAAGAGCATTTGGCACACTTGTTCTGTAAAGGAACAGAGAATAAATACTTTTGGCCTTGGAGGTTATATTGTCTCTGTCCCAAGTACTCAACTCTGCTGTTGTAGCATAAAAGCTATAAATAATAGGCAAATGAATGGGCATGGGTAGATACCAATAAAACTTTATTTAGGGACACTAAAATGTGAATATGAAATTTTTATGTGTTAGGAAATATTCTTTTGGCTTTTAAAACTATTTAAACAAGCAAGGCATGGTGGCTCATGCCTGTAATCCCAGCACTTTGGGAGGCAGAAGTGAGTGGATTGCCTGAGCCCAGAGGTCCGAGACCAGCCTGGACAACTTGGTGAGACCTCATCTCTACAATAAATCAAAAAGTTAGCTGGGTGTGGTAGTGCACGCCTGTGGTTCCAGCAACTTGGAAGGCTGAGGCAGAAGGATCACCTGAGCCCAGCAGGTCGAGGCTGTGGTGACCACGAGCATGCCACTGCACTCCAGTCTGGGAGACAGAGTGACTCTGACTCAAAAAACCCCCCCAAACTATTTAAACAATGTAAAAACCAGTCATAGCTCATGAGTTGCACAAAATTGAGCAGTCATTTGAATTTGGCCCATGGGTTGTAGTTTGTTGAGCCCTCAATTAATTAATTACTAATTAATGAGTTGGGATTTCATTCTGTCACCCTGACTGGAGTGCAGTGACATGAACAGGGCTCACCGCATCCATGACCTTCTGGACTCAGGCAATTCTTCCGCCTTTGCCTCCAGAGTAGCTGGGACTGCAGACATGTATCATCATGCCTGGCTGATGTTTTTGGTCGAGATGAGGACTTGCTACGTTGCCCAGGGCGATCTTGAACTTCCAGACTCAAGCAATCCTCCTGTCTTGACCTCCCAAAGTGTTGGAATTATAAGCATGAACCACTGCGCCCAACCTGATCTCTTCTTTAAAATATAAGGATGCCTTTAAAAATATAACAATAGCTCTATTTTCAAACTTTAAAATATTAAAAAATAAATATTTAAAATCTTCAAATATCCAACCAGGGCTCAAATTTCTCCAGTCTCATAATTTTTGTCTTTTTATGGTGTGTTTGACTAAGGATCCAAATAAAGTCTATATGCTACAGGTGATTGATGTATCTCTTAAGGGTTTTTTTTTTTTTTTTTTTTTTTGTTGTTTGAGTTGGAGTCTCTGTTGTCCAGGCTGGAGTGCAGTGGCACGCTCATGGTTTTCGCAGCCTTGACCTGCTGGGCTCAGGCGATCCTTTTGCCTCAGCCTTCCAAGTAGCTGAAGCTACAGGCACGTGCCATCATGCCCAACTAATTTTTTTATTTTTTGTAAAGATAAGGTCTTGCCAAGTTGCCCGTGCTGGTCTTAAACCTGTGGGCTCGGGCAGTCCTCTCACCTTGGCCTCCCAAAGTGCTGGGATTATAGGTGTGAGCCTCTGCGCCTGGCCATTTTTTTTAAAGTCTGTAGGGTCTCTCCCTGGATTTTAGCCCTTAAAAGTTCCCTAATTTTTCCCTATGTTCACTTTCTTGGTGATCTCATCCAGTGTTATGGGTTTAAATGTATACCGAATGCTCCATATAGATAATTTCTTTCTGGAACTCTCCCCTACCCTGCAGACTCAAACATCCCACGGACTACTTGCTATCTCCACTTCAATAGGCATCTCAAGCTTAGCATGTCCAAAACTGAGGTCCAGAGATTCTCTTTCAAACTTGCAATGTCTGTGGTTTTTCCATCTCTCTTTCAACATGCCCAGGCCAAAATTCTTGGAGTTGTCATGACTTCTCTGTTTCTTGTATTCCCTACATCCAATCTGTTGGCTCCACCTTCCAAATACCTCCAGAATCCAACTATTTCTCACCACCCTCACTGCTATCTCTGACCAAGTCACTGTCTTTTCTTTCCTAGGTTGGGCTCCCTGCTGCAGCCATTGCCCTCTCCAGTATTCTCAACACAGCAATCAATGTGCTTGATCCAGTTAGAGCATGTGAAAATAAGTCAGGGCATGTGATGCTTGTGCTAATGTCTCTTCAGTGGCTCCCATCTCCCTCCAAATTAAAGTCAAAGTGCTTATAGTGGGCTGGGCATGGAGGCTTATGCCTGTAATCTCAGTACTTTGGGAGGCTGAGGCAGGAGGATTGTTTGAGCCCAGGAGTTCAAAACCAGATGAGGCAACGTAGCAAGACCTCATCTCTACAATAAATCACAAAAATTTGCCAGGTGTGGTGACATGCAGAGGCTGAGACAGGAGGATCATTTGATCCCAGGAGTTCAAGGCTGTGGTGAGCTGTGATTGTGCCACTGCACTCCAGCCTGGGTGACACAGTGAAACTCCAACTCAAAAAATTCAAAAAACGAAGGGCTTACAATGGCCTAAACAGCCCCACTTGTTCTGGCCCTGATACCTCTCCAACCTTGCTTTCTACTGCTCTCATTCTCTACATGTGATTTATTGAAGAATTTGCAAATTAAGCTCCTAACTTTTGGGTCTTTGTACTTTTTGTTTGTTTGTTTTGTTTTGTTTTCTGGAGCTTTCTTTCCCCAGATGCTCTCATGATTCATCCCTCACTTCCCCTGGTCTTTGCTTAAATATCTCCTCCTTAGGTCTTCCTTGACCACACTGTTGACAGTAGTATACCCACTCCTTCATTGTCTCTCTTTTCTCCTTTTCAGTTCAATTTTTCTCCATAGCACTCATTACTCCCTGACATAATAGACTTACTTGATTATCTATTTATTACCACAACACACCAGCAGGAACTTGGTTTTTTAAACTGCTGTATCCTTAGAGCATAGAATAATGCCTGGTGCATAATGGTACTCACAAAATATTTGATGAATGCATGCATGAAATAATTACACAAATATAAATATGCATTATAGTTGTGCTTGGTGCTATAAAAGAGAAGTATTGGCCCTTTCTTCTGGCTAATGTTCTTGGCTTAGTCAGAGAATTCTGGGAAGGCTTTATTGAAGACTTGAAGTTTGCAATGAGTTGGTGTTAGCCAGGCAGAGGGAGGAAAAAGAGCCCTCTGGGCAAGGGACCAGCTTGTGAGAAGGCCTTAATTTTGGGAGGATGGCACATTTGGGGAGGGATGGATAGATGGCCTGAGTAGTAGCCTTGGGGAGTGAGGGGCAAAGAGGTGGGTGATAAGGCCACTGAAAAAATTTGGGGCTCTATCCTGGGAGTAATGGGGAGGAGGGTAACATGAGTAGATTTAAAATTTGAAAACAGAAATCCAGCTTATTTGTAATTAATAATTTAATTAATTATTTGTAATCCCGCGCCTTTGGGAGGCTGAGGTGAGTGGATTGCCTAAGCCCGCGGGTTCGAGACCCACCTTGGCAGGCGAGATCTCATCTCTACAATAAATCAAAAAATTAGCCAGGCGTGGTAGCGCACGCCTGTAGTTCCAGCTACGTGGAAGGTTGAGGGGGAAGGATCGTGGGAGCCCAGCAGGTCGAGGCTGCGGTGGCCGGGAGCGGCCACTGCACTCCAGTCTGGGCGACAGAGTGAGACTCCAACTCAAAAATAAATAAATAAATAAACAAATATATGGAGCTTACTTTGTGTGAAGCCCTGTTCTAAGTGATTTACTATTACAAATTCATTTTAGCCTCATATGACCCTATAATGTGGGTACCATTATTAACCTTGTTTCACAGATGAGGAAACTGAAATGCTGAGAGATTAAGCAACTTGTCCAACATCACACAGCTAGCAAATGGTGGAAATGGGTTTCATACCAGGTGGTCTGGCTCATAGTTCATACTTTTCCCTTTCTCTTTTGATGTCAACTCTTGTATGATTTACATATAATAGAATGCATTCATTGTAAGAGTACAGGTCAATGAGATCTGATAGATATATGTGTCTGTATAGCAACCACCACATTCAAGATATAGAAATTTCCATGACCCCAAGAAATTCCCTTGTACTCTTTTGTAATAAACTCTTATGACTGCATCTGAGTAGTTCCCAGGCCACTCTGGACTTGTTTTCTGTCACTGTTGATTGTTCTGCCAAGCCTAGAGTTCCACAGAAATGAAATCATGCAGTATATACTCTCTTGTGTCTGGCTTCTTTGGCTTAGCATAATGTTTCTGAGGTTCATCCATGTCGTTGCATACATCAGTAGTGTTTTGCTTTTCCTAGGCACATAATATGTTTTTCTCCTTTGAGTGCTTAACATTTGTTAAATTTTGAAACAATTACAGCTTCATAGAAAGTTGCAAAAACCATATACAAAGAGGTCCTATGTATGCTTCACCCAGTCTCCCCCAGTGGTTACATCTTGTATAACAACAATAGTACAATATCAAATCCAGAAAATTGACATGGTACAGTCCTCAGAGCTCATTCATTTTCACCAGTTCTACACACACTTCTTTGTGTGTGTATATGTCTATTGTTTTTCCAATTTTGTCACATGTATAGAGTCATGTAACAACTACCCTCATCAAGACCCAGAATGGTTCCATGATCACAAGGTTCTTTCATGCTACTCCTAATAGTCACATCTCCTTCTACCCAGGGCAAATACAAATTTGTTCTTCATTTCTATACTCTTATTTCAAGAATGTTATATAAATAAAGCCATTAGCATATAGCTTTTGTGATTGGTTTTTTGTCCCCTTCAGCATAATTCCATTTAGGTTCATCTAAATTGTTGCTTGGATCAAGTTTGCTCCTTTTTATTGCTGGCATGGATGTACACAGTCTAACCATGGATGTACACAGTCTAACCATGGATGTACACAGTCTAACCATTCACCCATTGAAGGACATTTGGATTGCTTCCAGTTTTTTTTCCTCTACTATGAATAAAGCTTCTATGAACATTTGTGTACAGGTTTTTATGTAAACATTTGTGTACAGGTTTTATGTAAACATAAGTTTTTATGTAAACATAAGTTTTCATTTTTCTGGGATAACTGCCTAAGAGTGAAATTACTGGACTGTATGTGAAGTACATGTTTACTTTTATAAGCAAGAAACGATTAAACTATTTTCCAGAATAGTTGTACCATTTTATATTCTTTTTTTTTTTTTTTTTTTTGAGTTGGGGGTCTCATTGTGGCTCAGACTGGAGTGCAGTGATACGCTCACGGCCACAATAGCCTCGACCTGCTGGGCTCAGGTGATCCTTCTGACTCAGCCTTCCAGGTAGCTGGAACTATAGGCGTGTGCCACCGTGCTTGGCTAATTTTTATTTTTTTTTTAATTTATCGTAGAGACAGGTCTTACCAAATTGCCCAGGCTGGTCTTGAACCTCTGGATTCAGGCAGTGCTCTTGCCTCAACCTCCCAAAGTGCTGGGTTTACAGGCTTGAGCCACTACTCCTGGCCCCATATATGAATTATTCATATATTCTTATCAGCAGTATATGAGTGATCTAGTATCTCCACATCCTTTCCAGCATATGGCATTATCATCACTTTTTATTTTAGCCATCTGATAGGTCTGTAGTGATATTGTGGTTTCAAATGTCATTTCCATAATGGCTAATGATGTGGAATATCTTTTCATGTGTTTATTTGCCATCTACATATCTATTTTGGTGACATATCTTGCTGATGTCTTTTGCTTATGTTCTAACTGGATTATTTATTTTTCAGTTCTGAGAGTTCTTTATATATTCTATAGGCAACTCCTTTGCTGGATTTTTTTGTCATTAGTTTTAGCCGTTTAGTTATTATGTGCCTTGGTGTGGTCTTTTTCGTATTTCTGCTGTGTAGGTTTTTTTAGCATGGGAATTTGTGGGTTTATAGTTTTTATCAGACGTTAAATAATTTTGATCATTGTTTCTTTGAATATGTTTCTGCTACTCACTCTTTTCTTGGGACTCCAATTACATATATTTCAAATAGTTTCATATTGCCCCAGAGCTCTATTTTTTTCTTCAGTTTTTCCCCTCGTGTTTTACTTTGGATAGTTTTTATTGCTGTGACTTCTGGTTCATTAATCTTTTTTTTCTGCAGTATCTAACCTGCTGTTAGTTTCATCCAAAGTATTTTTCATTTCAGACAGTGTATTTTCATTTCTACAAGTTCCATTTGTTTGGTTGTTTTTTTTTTTTTATAACTCCATGTCTCTTCTTTAACATGTTCCCACTTTTCTCTACCTTCTTGAATTTGCAGACTATATTTATAATAATCATTCTTGTCTAGGAATTCAATCTTTTTCTGCATCATTTCTGGATTTGTTCCTATTGATGAGATCTCACTATATTGGGTTATTCTCCTGGTAATCAACCGTATTTTCCTGCTTCTTTCATGCCTGGTAAGTTTTGATGGGATGCTGGACATTTTGGATTTTACATTGCTGGTTGCTGGATTGTATAATATTGCTTTAAATATTGTTGAGTTTTGTTCTGAGTTGGAATTCAATTACTTGGAATCAGCTTGACCCTTTCAAGACTTGTTTTTAAGCTTTGTTAGGGCATATTCAGAGTAGACTTTATTTAGTGTAGGGCTAATTTGGCCTGTTACTGAGGCAATTCTTCTCTGAGAACTAACTTTGATGCCTAATATATTTGAAGGGTTTTCCACTGTAGCTGGTGGGAACTATTTTCAGTCCCATGTGAGTTTCAAGGATTGTTCTGCCTACTGGTGATTCATTCTCCAGTTTAAGGTGACTTTTTTTTTACATGCATAGGTGGGTCAACAAGACTCAAGAGACCCTTCTTCAGATCTCTAGACCTTTCTCTTTCTTTGCTACTTCCTCCTTCCCTAGTATTCTTCCCTGTGGATTCTAGCTGCCTTGATTTTCCTGAACTCCTACTCCACCTTCCTACTTCTAGGCTCTTTTTGGATTCCCTCTCCTTGTGCTATGGTCTGGAGACACCAGGCAGCAAGCAGAAGTAATCATAGGGGTTCTGCTTCTTTGCTTCCCTTCTTTTAGTGATCTCAGTCTTGTGCTACCTGTTGTCCAATGTCTGAAAGCCTTTGTGTCACATATTTTGGTCAGTTTTCTAATTGTTTGAGACAGGAGGGCTTAACCAATGCCAATTACTCCATCATAGTTGGAAGCAAATTCTAACTAATTCACATTTTATTTTATTTTGGTGAATTGGAGTTTCACTCTGTCACCTAGAGTGCAGTGGCTCACTGCAGCCTCGATCTCCTGGACTCAGGTGATCCTTCTGTCTCAGCCTCCCAAGTAGCTGCTAATTTTTAAATTTTTTTGTAGAAATGAGGTCTCACTATATTGCATAGGCTGATCTTGGTATCCTTGGGTCAAGCAGTCCTCTTGCCTTAGCCTCCCTAAACATCCTGCCTAATTCCTTTTTTATTACTGAGTGGTATTCCATTGAATGGATACACAATGTTTAACCTTTCACCTGTTGTTGCATATTTTAGTTATGTCCAATCTTTGACCATTTTGAATGAAGCTGTCCAAATCTTTGTATGGACATGTTTTCATTTCTCCTGATTATCTAGGAGTGGCATTCCTTGATCATAGAGTATTGTAAATTTAACTTTATAAGACTCTGACAAACAGTTTTCCAAAGCAGCTCTGTCAGCAACGTATGAGAGTTCCTGCTGTTCCACATCATCACTAACATTTGATATTGTCTGTCTTTAAAACTTTTAACGATTTGAGTGAATTTTTAGTGGTTTCATTATGGGTTTAATACGCGAGTTCTTGTTAACTAGTGTTGTAATAATCTTTTGTGTGCTTAATGGCCATTTATATATCTATTTTTATGAAATTTAACTTTATAACGTAAAACACATATGAACCTTCAAGTTGCAAACTTTCAAAGCTGCAAATGTGCATTTGCATTATTTGAGGAGGCACTGTCAGTTTTTGAGGCACAGGACCCAAATGTACAATGATACATGAAGGTTGCAGCAGCTGTTCAGAATGCAATCCAGTGCTACTGTGTCATCTGTGATGAGAGAAAGAGAAAAAAAGAGCTACTACCCAGATATCACTGAATCATTTTTTCAAGAGAGTGGATAGAATTGAATCCAGCAAGGAACTAGCACCTGTGGCATCAACATCAGGCCTGAGCGAAATTGCAGCTCGTCCTCCATCTTCTGTTGCTGACGATCCTTCAACTTTGCCATCTGCCACCTCCTCTCCCTCCCCCAGTCAGTAACTCTTCTTGCCTGTTCACTCAATGCCAGCCCCTGTATGCCAACTGTTGTACTGTACTGTACTACTGTACTTTTCAAGGTACTGTCCTGTAAGATTAAAAATGTTTTATTTTTTGTTTGTTTTTATGTATTATTTGTGTGAAAAGTTTTATAGACCTATTACAGTACATTACTACATAGCCGATTGTGTTAGTTGGGTACCAGACTAACTCTGTTGGACTTACGAACAAATTGGTCTTACAAACGTGTTCTCAGGACAGAACTCATTTGTATGTAGGAGACTTACTGTATCTTTTCTCCATTTTTTCCCATTGGCTTATCTTCTTCTTACTGAATTACAAGAGTTTTTAAAATATATAATCTGGATATAAATTTCTTGAACTTATAACAGCCTATACTTTTGACCATGTCTCTTTCCTGGATGGAGGGGAATAGGGGGTAATGGTAAGAATATAAACAGACCATTGTAGTTACCAAGGAGAGAGATGATTGTGTCTTAGACTAGATTGTGTCTTAGACTAGAATAGGGATTTTGATGGAGAAAAGTAGATAGAATTTTTATTTTTTAGAGTTGGAATCTCACTTTATTGCCCAGGCTGGAGTGCAGTGGCATGCTCACGGCCACCCCAGCATCGACCTGCTGGCTTCAGGTGATTCTTCCACCTCAGCCTTCCAAGTAGCCGGAACTACAGGTGTGTGCTACCACGCCCGGCTAATTTTTTGATTTATTGTAGAGATGAGGTCTCGCCAAGTTGTCCAGGCTGTCCTTGAACCCGTGGGCTCAGGCAGTCGTCTCACCTTGGCCTCCCAAAGTGCTGGGATTACAGGCTTGAGCCACCACACCTGGCCAGAAGTTTTAAATGATTAAAAAATATTATGTCTATTTGTCTTTTTCTTTTGTCATCTGAATGTCCTTAAATACATTTTTTAAAAAGTGGAATTACTTCTATGCTTGAATTAACTGCAGCAGAAGGATGTCTCAGGAACCCACGATATGCTCATTCTTCCTGTTCCTTGTTCTGAGCTATGGAGCAGCAGGTCATGGAGTTCCAAATTCCAGGCAGGGTAAGTCCTGAGGGAAGAATCACACTTTGCGGTTTCCACACATCTTAGAGGGTGTAGAGGGATAGATCAGCTTAGGTACATGATGCCTTAAATTGTTTTGGGGCATGTGTGTGTATGCATGTGTGTGTGTGTGTGTGTGTGTGCGTGCGTGCGTGCGTGTGTGTGTATGTAGGATTTTCAGGATTATTCTAAAAAGAGTTTTTCAAATCAAGGCTTTCTCACACTGGGTGCACTTATAATTAAAAATCACCATGAATTTCTTTCACGAGTGATTTTTTTCAGGGCTTTTCTCCTAACTCATATTTGTATTTTTGAAGGTCACACAATTCAATTCTAGTTATACATTCAATGGTTTTCTTACAGATTTGCATCCGTTGTTGCAAAAAATGGCGGTGAGTATTCCATTTCCTTTTAATCAAAATCCCCTCTCCTGGAACTGCCAACTTCTTCATGTCATACTTGATGTTATCGCTTTGCCTTTTAGGAAGAAATAATAGATGGAAGCTATCTGAATGGTAATGTGCCCCTTCTGTCTCCACTTGTTTCTCCTAAGAATTTCAAACAGCATGCGGCTGTGATCTCTCTGGAATGATTCCTTTTTAAGTTGTCTTTTCATTTTATTCCCATTGTAGCATTACTGGATCTCATACAGTTTCAAAGGTAACCTGTCCTAGGGGGAGGGGAAAGGATGGGATGGATTTTTAATAAAAATTCTTAATGGAAGTCTCTTAATCGTACAAAGTAATACGTCCTCATTACAAAAATGTGAACCAGTGCACAAGTGTTTCAGAAGTCTCTTAATTGTACAAAGTAATACGTCCTCATTACAAAAATGTTAACCAATGCACAAGTGTTTCCTCCTCTGCTATAGCATAAGAGCTGAAATTTATTGAGTGCTTTCTATGTCTATGTGGGTACTATTCTAAGTGATTGGTACATAGAAAAACATTTAATCCTCACAAGTGCCCTACAAGGTAGGTTCTGTTATTATCCCATTCCACAGAATACTGCAACTGAGGCCCAGGATGGGTGAATCAAGACCAATAGCTGGGATGTGAACCAGCAGTCTGGCTCCAGGGCCCATTCCCTTCACTGTCATGCTATATGCTACATACAGGCCTGTGTTAGATACAGGGGACGTGGGACAGGGAGCTAGATAGTGTTGTGGAAAGGCCAATATTAAGAAATAATTCAGCCGGGCATGGTGGCTCACGCCTATAATCCCAGCACTTTGGGAGACCAAGGTGAGAGTATTACTTGAGCTCATGGGCTTGAGACCAGCCTGGGCAACTTGGCGAGACCTCATCTCTACCATAAATCAAAAAATTAGCAAGGTGTGGTGGCGCGTGCTTGTAGTTCTAGGTACTTGGAAGGCTGAGGTGGAAGGATCACCTGAGCCCAGCAGGTCGGGGCTGTGGTAATGGTGAGCGTGCCACTGCACCCCAGCCTGGGTGATGGAATGAGACTTTGACTCAAACAAACAAGCAAGCAAACAAACAAAACAAACAAAGAAGTAATTCTAAAATGATGAGTATTATGGAGGAGAAGAAATGTGGGCCTTGGGCACCCAGGGGCACCCAGTTATGTTAAAGTGAAAGATTCCCATAAGCAGTTCCCTCTCTAAGATAATGCCAATTGATCATTTTGCATATATTATTTCAGTTGAAATATTTTTTAAATTTATTAATTTATCCATCTATCCATCCATCTATAGCAAATGTGGGATAATGAACAGTTATTTGTGAGCATTTACTATGTATGTGTCGGGTACTGTTGCGAGCAATTTATATGTGAGGACGAATTTAATCCTCACAATTGTTAGCCATATATCATGGAAAGGGAAACTGAAGCACAAGGAAATTTAGCAAATGTAGCCAAGGCCACAAATTTAGCAAAGGCCACAAAATTAAGTGGAAGAGCCATGATTCAAATCTGGATTTGGAGTCCAGCTCTTTTTTTTTGAGTTGGAGTCTCACTCTGTCACCCAGACTGGAATGCAGTGGCCGCTCCCGGCCACCGCAGCCTCGACCTGCTGGGCTCTGGCGATCCTTCCACCTCAGCCTTCCAAGTAGCCGGAATTACAGGCATGCGCTATCACGCCCGGCTGATTTTTTGTAGAGATGAGGTCTTGCTGCCCAGGCGGGTCTCGAACCCGCAGGCTCAGGCAATCCACTCACCTCAGCCTCCCAAAGGCGCGGGATTACAGGCTGAGCCACCGAGCCCGGCTCGGAGTCCAGCTCTTAACTATGCTACTCCAGCCTCTTGTGGCACAGACAGCATCTGCTTTTTTTTTTTTTTTTGAGTTGAAATCTCACTTCGTGTCACCCAAGCTGGAGTGCTCACAGGCTCACAGCCACCCAGCGTCGATCTGCTGGGCCCCAGCGATCCTTCCGCCTCAGCCTTCCAAGTAGCCAGAACTACAGGCATGCGCTACCTTGACCGGCTAACTTTTTTCATTTATTGTAGAGACGAGGTCTCGTCAAGTTGCCCAAGCTGTTCTTGAACCCATGGGCTCAGGCAGTCCACTTGCCTTGGCCTCCCAAAGTGCTGGGATTACAGGCTGAGCCACCAAACCTGGCCAGCATCTGATTTTAAACTTAAGATAGTAAGGACATCTTTCCAAGTCAGGCAGTTTAGCTTGTAGTCAATCTAAATGTTTTGGGGATTAAAATATTGTATACAGTTTAGAAACAAAGAATTGTCTTTGAGAAAATGGGATTCCTCAGTACAGGCAGACTCCATCTATCCATCCAGAATTGGAAATGGGATCCACTATCACTGTGCCTGGTTAAGAAATCTACTTCTAGCTGGGCTCGGTGGCTCAGCCTGTAATCCCAGCACTTTGGGAGGCTGAGGTGAGTGGATTGCCTGAGCCTGCGGGTTCGAGACCTACCTGGGCAACTTGGCGAGACCTCATCTCTACAATAAGTCAAAAAATTAGCCGGGCGTGGTAGCGCGCACCTGTAGTTTCAGCACCTGTAGAAGGCTGAGGCGGAAGGATCGCCAGAACCCAGCAGGTCGAGGCTGCGGTGGCCGGGAGTGGCTACTGCACTCCAGTCTGGGTGACAGAGTGACACTCCAACTAAAAAAAAAAAAAAAAAAAAAAATCTACTTCTAAGCACAAAGTTCCTAGCATCCCTGGCTCATTCCCATTATCCTCTCTTAACTTCTGTCCTCTGGGCACCCAGCTAGTGCAGCACTGCTTGTAAGAGAATCTGTCATTGTGACTTTTTCCTGTCTGTCTTTGACTGAAGATCCCACGTGTGGACGGAGGACTTGTCCCACAGAATCCTGGCCTATCTGAATTCACGGAATGTTGCTTTCACCATCCCCAGCCTGCAGGTGTGTACCTGAGACCCATCTATATGTTCCCTTTTCAGTGCTCAGGGATTGCATACTCAGGTCCCAGGTAAATTGGAGAAGTGAGCATGGAGATAGTCTTTGCTTCTGCAAAGATAAGTGCTCTGTCCAGTGTTTACTGAAACTTGATACAACTCTTTTGTCTTTTTTTTTTTTTCACTTTCCCACCTTTGATGGAGACATGGCATATTAGGGCATAGGCCTAGCTTCTGTAACAAAGGGACCCAAAATTAAGGCAGCTCAAATAATTTAGTGTATTTCTTTCTCATGTAATAGTCCAGAGCTAAGTGGGAGATCCACAAAGGAAGGGCAGCTCTATTCTGTAAGGTCATTCAGGGATCAAGCTTCCTTTCATCATTTTGCTCTGTCATCCCCTAAGAAGTTCAACCCATGCAGTTGAAACACCACATTCATTCTCCAACCCAGGAGAGGTGGATGGAAAGAGGAAGTGATGGATAAATGTCTTTTTTTCTAAGGATATGACTTGCAAGTTATACAATTTCTTCTGCTTACATTACATTGGCTCACACGTCACAGTCATATCTTTCTTTGAAGGAGTCATGTATCTGGCTAAAAGTTGAGGGTTTCTATAGATAACAAGAACAGCAAAGGAGTGGATATTTGGGCATAATGATCAATCTCTCAATTATGGGTCCAAGAAATATTTTTTCTTTCTCTTTTAACTCTATTATAAGGAAAACAACAGCACAAACATGTAAATAGGTAGCAATGGATATTTGCCTTAAGGGGCACTAGGGCATGATGGGGACTATGACAAATTAGACAGCATTTGCCTCTTCAGCTTGACCACTAGCTCCGTGTAGTGTCGCACAGAAAATTGAGGAAATGTTTCTTTCAGTATTCAAAAATTATTTACCTGGTTTAGTAAAGAAGCCGCTCGCATCATTGACCAATGAATAAAGTTTTGATGTATGTCTTTGTTGTTTCAATTTAATATCAACCAACATTCATGTCACAACTATACTCAGAGAGTTGGTTGTCTACCAGGTATGAAGACACCCCCTACCTGGAAGTGGCTGTTGGCTCTACATAGCACCTTCTTTCCTTTTTATCTTCACTAGACATGGGAACCTAAAAAAAAGTAATGCCTATCCTTTTTTTCTCTAGCAATAAGGTTTCGCATGAGAAGTATCTATTTTAGCCTGATGATTAGATATACCGCTCCCTATGTATATACCATATTCAATTATTCATTCAATGTCTACTTATTTAACATCTAATTTCTTCCTGGCATAGTTTTAGATACTAGAGACTTACAGGAGCTCAAGATGGTCATGTTACTACTCTCATAGACCTTTTATTCTATTGGAGATGGGGAGAGACATTAAGTAAATTATTATTCAACTCATTCAGAACAGAAATAATAGCTGGCACTATTGAGCACTTGTGTGCTAGACACTATTGAAAACACTTTACACAGTCACTTAGTCCTCCTAATAAGCCTATGTGGTAAGGCCTACTATTGCCCCCATTTTTCAGATAGGAAAACTGAGGCCCAGAAGTAGCACTGCTTATAAAACACAGATGTCTAGTTACATCTGAATTTTAGATAAACAATGAGTCATTTTTTGGTTAAGTATGTCCCATGGAACATTGGAACATACTTATACATATTAAAAAATTATTCGTTGTTTACCTGGCGTTCCAATTTAACTGAGCATCCTGTGTTTGACCTAGCAACACTAGGTAAGTAACTTGCCCAGGCTACAGAGCTAGTTAGCATCAAGGTGAGGATTTACATGTGGGTTGTCTTGATTTAGAGTTCCTCTTGCCCACACTGTATTACCTTCCTAGAGCACCTCTGTTTAAGGGAGGCTTAGGAAATAATTCTCCAGATAGCAGAGGAACTCTCTTTCAAGAGAGGCTTCTGGCTGTTGCTCCTTCCTTGTCCTGGAGAGGTCGTCACAGAGAATTCGTTCATTTCCCCTGAATTCTGCTCCTGTGCTGACAGCTGAAGTTTGAGCACAGCGCCATCTGGGGGCACTAAACTTTCAGGACAAAGACCAGCGGCTCTAGACTTGCAACTTCAGTCGCCTATGGAGAGCAGGCAGGCCACAGAATGTGGAAATCAGGACGGCTGGGCTTGCAGCTTTACTTCAGCAAGCAGCGGCCCCTTGGCCCACCAATTATCCTCCAAAAGGGGATGTGTGTCCGGTGTTGCCAAATCTCTGGATTTTCCAAAATAAATGGGAAATCTGGATTTTGTGAGGAATTCCCTGACTTTTAAATGTCAACAGCTGATGAGAACATTTAGAGCTGGCCAAACCAAACACATCTGCTGGTTGTGGTGTCTGCAGGGCATGAGGTGTGTGGGCCGTGGTGCTGGCCTTGGTGTTGACCGCGTGCTCCTGCCTTTCTGTCCTCACCGACTTTCCCAACACCCCACATCCAGGCAGCCGTGGAGAATCACCTGGAGCAATGTTTGTACCAGCCCCAGAAGCTTCTGGAAGACCTGAGAAAAACAGATGCACGGCAATTCCGCACCGCCATGAAATGCCTCTTAGAAGACAAGAAGGACCGCTTGGTGAGGCGTTCTGGGCATCCCAGGAGCAGAAAGGTCCAGGGCCAGTTGGTTTTCATTGAAATGAATCCAAGGAAGCCTGACTCAGGCCTTGGCCCTTTTTTTCCTTTAACCTTTTTATTTTAAAGATGTGGGGTACAATTCAAGGTGAGGTATACAAGTATTCATTATGCAGGTACTCTTGTTGGTAAGGTGTTCCCCCATCCCCACTACCGCCAATCTCACCTTCTTCACCCCCAGCAGTTTCCCACTACTGCCAATCCCTTTATTATAGTATTGTGATAATTGTTCAAGGCCTGCTTATGAGTGAGAACATGTGGTACCCAGTTCTTTGTTTCTGTGATAGATCATTCAGTATTATAGACTCTAAGTCCATCCAATTTGCTGTGAAGTCCATAATTTAGTTCTATATGGCACTGTGTATATGTACCACATTTTAAAGATCCAGTCTTCTTTCAATGGGCAGCATGTTTGGTTCCATGTTTTTGCTATTGTGAATAATGCAGCAATAAACAATGCGTGTGCAGGTATCTTCTTCATAGAGTGATTTGAATTTCTCCAGGTATATTCCCAGCAGAGGGATTGCGGGGTCATATGGAAGATCGAATTTTTATTTTTATTTATTTATTTTTTTGAGTTGGAGTCTCCCGGCCACTGCAGCCTCGACCTGCTGGGCTCCGGCGATCCTTCCGCCTCAGCCTTCCAAGTAGCTGGAACTACAGGCGCGCGCTACCACGCCCGGCTAATTTTTTTTTTTTTAATTTATTGTAGAGATGAGGTCTTGCTAAGGTGCCCAGGTGGGTCTCGAACCCACGGGCTCAGGCAATCCACTCACCTCAGCCTCCCAAAGCGCAGGATTATAGACTGAGCCACCGAGCCCGGCTGGGAAGATTGATTTTTAGATCTTTTAGGAATTGTCACACTGTTTTCCACAGGGGTTGTACTAGTTTACAGTCCCACCAACAGTGTAGAAGTGATCCTCTTTCCCCACATCCTCTCCGGCATCTGTTGTTTTTTGAGTTATTGATGATGACCATACTGACTGGAGTTAGGTGGTATCTCAGTGTAGTTTTAATTTGCATTTCTTTGATGACTAAAGAGGCTGAGCATTTTTTCGTGTATCTGTTGGCCGCTTGTGTTCTTCTTTTGAGAGTGCTTATTCCTATATTTTGCCCACTTTGTAATGGGGCTGTTTGTTTTTTTCTTTTTGGCATGCTTTGAGTTCTTTGTAGATCCAGATGTTATGATTTTCCCTTCTTTATCTCTTCTCTCTTCCTCCCTCTTCTTCAAGCTTCTGGGAATTTTAGGATCTGGGTTTTCTCACGTTCTCCCAAGTTCAAATGAAGAGTCTTATCATGAGTGGGCACTAAAATATGAGGGGTGCTCAGGATCTTTTAATAGTTTGGTTTGATAAACACTCAAATGATTATTATGCAACAGTGGGCAACAGATGACAGACTGTTCCTGTCCTCAAGAAACTTACAGTCCAGAGGGGAGGCAAAAACAGAAACACAAATTTCCACAAAATGAGATTAGTGACATAAGAAATCACAAAATAAGGCCTCTGATCCCCACAAGGTCCTTGGGATCCAAAATATGAGGTTTAGAGTTTTTTGTTTTTTTTTTAAATTGGAGATGGTTTAGTATGAAGCAGTGTTTTCTAAAAGGAGTTGAACCGTTTAAACATGTTCATGATATACTTAGTTTAATGTCTGTTATTAAAATATGATGAATTCATCAAACCAGTTTGATAAAGGAATGTAAAATTTTCTTTTGAAATAAATTTAAATTTTAAAAAAGAGTCCTTGAAATAAAAATATGAAGTAAAGGCAGTGGAAAAATAGGGTGGTTCATGAACATGATATTGCTTAATGTTTATTGAGGGTTTACTATGTGAGAGGTATTTATCTAAGGAAATGACCAAGAAACTGTTTCTGTAAAGGGCTGGATAGTATTTTAGGCTTTGCAGGCAAATGTTTTGAGACTCTGTTTCAGTTACTCTCTTCACTGCCATTGCATTGTGAAAGCTGCCGTAAGTGATAAGTAAATCAATGGGTGTGGATGTGTTTCAGTAAAACTTTATTCACAAAAATAGGTGGTGGGTCAGATTTGGGTGGTGGGTCATAGCTTGCTGACCACTTTTCTAAGAGTTTTACATGCATGGACTCATTGAATCCTCTTCAGAGCCTTCAGAAATAAGATTGATAAAAAATCTTACCATTCCAATACTCAGATGAGGAAATGGACTTGGAGAAATTCAATTAAGTAGCCTCAATTTACATAGCTTGGAAGTAGCAAATCTGAATCTGGTGATGTCCATAGTCCCCTTTTTAGAATGTTTTAAAATCTATTTAAAAATGCAAAGGAAGCCAATTCTATCAAAAAACATTCATCAAAATATATAAAGACATAATTAGGGTATAGAAATTTGTGCTTCTTTAACACATTCAGTAACAAGATTTAGCAACAAGTCTAATACATTCTGTAATTTTGAGGACATATTGAGTGTAAATAGGATTTCAAAATATCTGCAACAATGTGATGCGATATGAACGTATCTGAGATTTCGATCAGAGGTCAAAGATCCTGTTACTACCATACATTGTTGCCTATATTCATCCCTGAGGGAAATGCTAAAGGTCAGTTCTGTGTGAGTAAAAATGAGGATATAGTGTTCCCCCAGTGTTCACTGATGCTCCAAGCTCTACCTATGTCCCCTGCTTCAGAACCCTTAAGTGCACTCTTAACCATTACACTGTTTAGCCACCTACAGCAAATGACTGAAGTAAGGAAACACTTGGTCCTGGTTAAAGTGTGGGTTTGTGCCCAGATACATTTTTTTTTTTTTCAGATCCCAGCTCAATTGTGCATTTGGGCTGGTGGCTTATTCTCTGTTTGTTTCAGTCACCTGTGCTATTGAGATAATAATAGCATGTAACATTTGTTGAGTGTTCACAAGGCACCAGGCATTTTACATTCATTATCTCATTCCATTTCTACAGGTCTAAGCAATAGGTACTGAGTTTATCTCCATTTTACAAAGAGAAAATGGGACTTTAAAAAGATAAGTCATTTGCTCAAGGACACGCAGATAATAAGCGGAGGCACTGGGATTTGAACCTGGGAATGTCTGACCCTAGGAACCATGGTGCTTAACCTATAGAACTATTATGAGAATTAAACGAGGTAATGCATGTTTTCTCCATGTTTGGCATGGTGCCTGGTGTGAAGTCAATGCTCAGTAAATGGTATATGGTGTGAAGAAGGGATCCATCAGATGGTGACTAAGCCTTGTCAGCATTTCTAGGCTCTGTGGTTCAAAAGATTCATTAATTCACCCATTTATTTTAACAGGCCATGTGTTCATTGTCTTCTAGGTACCAGGCACTCCACTCTGTACATAGCTTGGGTCACAAGAATGTTTCTAGCTCAACTCTGAATAAATGTTGGAATCAATGCCTAGGCTCCACCCAGATCAGTTAAATCAGACTCCAGATAGCATTTGTTGGAGATCAGTACTTTTTTTTAGTCTGGGAGTCTCACTCTGTCACCCAGACTGGAGTGCAGTGGCAAGATTATGGCTCACTGCAGCCTCTACCTCTTGGGCTCAGTCAATCCTCCTGCCTCAGCTTCTTGAGTCGCGGGACTATAGGTGTGCATCACCATGCTGGGCTCATTTTTTGATTTTTTGTAGAGATGAGGTTTCACTATGTTGTCCAGGCTGGTCTTGAGTTCCTGAACTCAAACAATCCTCCCATCTTGGCCTCCCAAAGTGTTGGGATGACAGGCATGAGCCACCAAACCCAGCCTGCTGGAGATTAGTGCTTTCTAAAAACTCCCAGATGATTCTGATGTGCAACCAGAGTTGAGAACCAGGGACCTGAAGAAAAGACAGGCACATGAGCCTCTTTAATACATCGTCACTTTTGGTTCAGGATGTCCTGAGAGCACATAATGATTTGAAGTAGGAAATTGGAGGGGATTAGAGAAGACTTCCTAAAGAGGTGATGACTGGGCCCAGCCTTAAAGAAAGAGCTAGATTTCTTTAGAAGAAGAAGGAGTGCTGGGCTCGGTGGCTCAGCCTGTAATCCCGTGCCTTTGGGAGGCTGAGGTGAGTGTATTGCCTGAGCCCGTGGGGTTTGAGACCCGCCTGGGCAACTTGGCAAGACCTCATCTCTACAATAAATCAAAAAATCAGCTGGGTGTGGTAGCGCGCGCCTGTAGTTCCGGCTACTTGGAAGGCTGAGGCGGAAGGATCGCCGGAGCCCAGCAGGTCGAGGCTGCGGTGGCTGGGAGCGGCCACTGTAGTCCAGTCTGGGTGACAGAGTGAGACTCCAACTAAAAAAAAAAAAAAAAAAAGAAGAAGAAGAAGGAGGAGGAGTGGGAAAGGAATTCCAGCAATTCCAAGGACCTGAGGCATGACATTCATGGTGTATCTGGAGAGCGAGAAGGCTCCTGAGTGAGTGGAGCAGGTAAAGGCTTTGACATTGTTCTATAGGTGACGGAAAGTTATAGAAGTTTTGACCAGCAGTATGGTGATAAAAGGTGATCACAAATGTCCCCACTGCTGCAATGTGTGGTCCCTCTCAGGGCTTCCAAATCAAGGCAGCTCTCAAGGCAACTGTAGCTTCTCTCATTGCTTTAGGACCTGAAAGACATTGTCATCGATGTGGGAGAAATTCGGGAACAAGCCTTGCAGAGCCCTGGAGTGAACCGCAGCCTGTTTCTCATCACACTGGAGAGGTGTTTCCAGGTGTTGAACTCCCTGGAGTGTGTGGAGATCCTGGGCAGGGTGCTTCGGGGGTCCTCAGGCAGCTTTCTCCAGCCGGAAATCACGGAGAGGTTCCCCCGGGACCTGCGTGAGGATGCCTTTAAGAACCTGTGAGTGCATCCTCCCACATCTTCACACCACACACTAACCCTCAGGGGCTGTTGTGGGACCTCAAGGTGGTATTACCTGGCAGCAGGGAGAAGACAGATGGGGACAGGCTGATATTCCAGTTCTGGAGCAGAAGCTTAAACTCAGTAGAGTTGAGAGATGATTTGATTAAAAGTCTCCCACGTTTCAGTCATTTTGGTACCATTATCACAATTTTTGCCATACCTACATACCACCTGTATTATTATTTTACTTTGTGTTTTTCTTTATAGTGATTTATACTTTTTC
The DNA here is from genome assembly GCA_027257055.1 of Cephalopachus bancanus. NCBI lineage: Eukaryota > Metazoa > Chordata > Mammalia > Primates > Tarsiidae > Cephalopachus > Cephalopachus bancanus. Next base: position 963,901 of record JAPVLO010000354.1, read on the forward strand.
ATTAAAAATATTTGTTGTAAAAGTAAAGTTGGTATCATTACTAAAAATTGGAAGCTAGCATCCTTTGTCTTAAGTAAAAGTGACCATGAAAATAAATCTAGTGCAAAAAACAAGTGTCACAAAGTCCTAGCTAGATATGTTGCTTGAGTGTCTTAGTCATTTTGGGTTGCTAACACAATGATACCATAGACTGGTGACTTAAACAACAAATATATCTCTCTTTAAAAAAAATTATTTTATTTTAAAGATATGGGGTACAATTCAGGATTAGGTATGCAAGTGGTCATCGTGTAGGTAAAGTTTGGGCCGCCCTTTGGTCCTCACAACAAATATGTCTTTCTCACAGTCCAGAGACTGGACCAATTCGGTGTGTGATGAGGACTTGCTTCCTGTTCATAGAAGGCATCTTCCTGCTGTGTCCTCACATGGTGAAAGAAGCAAGGGAACTCTCTGGTGTCCCTTTTAAAAGACCATTAAAAATAATAATAAAAAAGGCCATTAATCCCATTCGTGAAGGCTCCAGCTTCATGACCTGATAACCCCTGAATAACCTTAGGGATTATGATTTTTGAGGGAGCACAAACATTTACTCTATAGCACCAAAGCTCTAAGCTTGGGAACTGTTCTCTTGATTAAAAAAGGAGCTGAAGGCCAGGTGCAATGACTCAACCCTGTAATCCCAGCACTTTGGGAGGCCGAGGTGAGGGGGTTGTCTGAGCCCATGGGTTTGAGAACAGCCTGGGCAGTTTGGTGAGACTTCATCTCTACAGTAAAAAAAAAAAAAATTAGCCAGGCGTGGTAGTGTGTGCTTGTAGTTCCGGCTACTTGGAAGGCTGAGGCAGAAGGATTGCCAGAGCCTAGCGGGTCAATGCTGGGGTGGCCGTGGGCATGCCACTGCACTCCAGCCTGGGCAACAGAGTGAGACTCCAACTCAAAAAAAAAAAAGGAGCTGAGTATATGTGAAAGATTCACTGGCACTAAATAGAGACTCTCCTTGAGGGACAGCAGGAGTGACAGAGCACAGAAAGAGGAGGACTCCTCCCTTTTGGATGCCATGCCAGCTCATCTTTGCTAGCATCCAGTCCTGTGTGAGATTACACTTTGAGGGACGCAAAATTAGAGGGCTGTGTCTAGGACTCAAAGGACCCTAGGCATTGTTACCTCCAATTCCCTCCTTTTACTAATTGTAACACTTTATATCCCTTACATCCTTGCAAGGCTCTTTCTAAATCTACAATAATTTAGAAACAGGGAAGGACCAATATGATGACAGCAGCATGGGATATTCTTTTAATTTTTATTTTGCAGCTAAAGGACTGTAGGAAAAACAGATAATATACTGACCTCATTTTTGTCTTCCTGGTGTCTGTTTTTTGACCAAGACATAAAACACATAAAAGCCTTTTGCTCAGCATGCCAAAAAACCATCCCTTTTAAATCCAGTGTCTCCTCCCTCTTCCACTCACTCAGGCTGTATGAGGATGGGTGTGGTGATGGCGCGAACGTCTTTGGGAGAGGGAGTTTATTGGTCACTGCTCACCCGATTGCAAGTGACAGAAAAACTCATTCAAACGGACTTGAACCAAAAAGGGGGATTATTGGATGATGTAATTGAATAGTTTTAGGTGTAAGGGCTGGCTTCAGGCACAGTTGGATCCAGAAGCTCAAATTATGACATTAGGAATGTCTTTGACTCGTTATTTCTCTGCCCTTCCTCCTGTGGGTTGGCCTCATCTCAGGCTGGCTCTTTCTCCATGTAGCCCAAGCAGATTGGCCTGCTTCTTAGAATGTCCAGTCCAGAAGAGACAGAATTTCTCTTTCCACCAGTTCCAAGCAAAGTCTTAGACTTGATTTCTATTGGTCCAAACTGAGTCATATGCCCATCCTTGGGCCAATTACTGTGACTAAGGGGATCTAATATGCTGAATGGCTTAGATGTAGGTCAAAATCCAAACCGAACAACATGGACCAAGAGTGGAAGAAATGAGATGTTTTCTAAAAAAAAAAAAAATAAGGTGCTGTTATGAGAAAAGGGGGATGGATGCTGGACAGTCAAAACCCACAGATGTCCACTACAAAACCTAGCTTCATGTAGATCCTGAATAATACCTAGGGGGCAGGTTATGAGCCTTGCAGACTTGTATACAGAAAGAGGAAGAACAATATAGATGTAACATTGCCCAACTCCAGATGCCCAGCTCTTGAGTAGAGAGTCTGGAATATGCCCCTACTTCCACTCTAATGGGCACCATGTAAGCCAATCCCTTCAGTCATAGATAAATAAACTGAGGGCTAGAGAAGGGACAGTGTCTCTGAGGTGCCCCTGTAGAATTTGTCTTTATCTTAACTCAATCCATGTCTTTGGAACCCCAATTCTTTCCCCTTCCCATTCTATTCTGCCATCCCTCTTCTCCTTGTGAGGATCATGCCATTAATCCCATTCCCATTTTTCAGATGAGGAAATTAAGGCACAGAGAGACTAAATGACTCGCCCTAGGTCAGACTCCTAGGGAATGATAGAACCAGCATTTTACAAATGAGCAAGCTTTCCCTTAAATGATATTTATCATTTTTTAAAAAAGAACTGTATCTTGTCCCAGTCCCTGCCCCTGCCTGTACATCTACTCTTGCTTTTAAGAAAAATAAAAAAATTAGAGAAGACATTACATTGAGCTTAAGGGAAAGTTTGTCTATTCACATATAAAATGGCTGAAGGAGAAGCAGCAATAAAATTGATGCTTAGAAAATGTTGGTGAATGGGCTGTTGGTAAATTGATATTCAGTGGTGGTAAGTGGGGGTGAGGGAAGACTTCCAGGAGGAGGAGACTCATCTGTTTTGCAAAATGAGCAAGAGGGATGGTCAGTACCAAATGCTGTGAAAGAGAAAGTCCTATTAGGACCAAAGGGGACCTCTGGCTATGACCAGAAGGAGGTCATTGGTGACTTGGGTAACAAGGACTGATGTGGTTCACCACATCAGGGAAAATGGATTGTAGTGGTTTGAAAAGTGACCAGGACACTTCACATCCAGCAAGAGGTCTGTAATCAAAATGTCAGAGAATAACAGGGGTTGACGAATATGTGCAAGAATCAGAATCTTCTTGCACTGCTTCTGGGAATATATACAATGGTGCAGCTGCTTTACAAACAGTCTGGCAGCTCCTCAAGAGGTTCAACAGAGTTGCTATTTAACCCAGCAGTTCTGCTCCTGCATGTATACCCAAGAGACATTGAGACATATCATATGCACACAAAAACTGGTATGTTGATTTCATAGCAGCATTTTTCATAAAAGACAAAAATGTTCACCAAACAAAATATAGTCTATTCATTTGATGGAATATTATTTGATCATAAATAGGACTGAAGTACTGATGCATGCTTCACCATGCATGAATCTTGAAAACATCATGATTCAAGATTGCAAGACACAGGACTACATACTGTAGGACACCATTTATAGGAAGTTTCTAGAACAGGTAATCTATGGAGGCAGAAAGTAGATTAGTGGATCCTAGGAGGTGAAGGGACTTGGGAGTTGAGGGCTGATATCTAAGAATATGGATGGGGTTGCCTTTGAGGTGCTTCAAATGTTCTACAATTGTTTGTTATGATGGTTGCACAACTCTGGGGATACACTGAAAAGTATCGAGTTGTACGCTTTAAGTGGATAAATTGTAGGATATGGGAATTGTTTCTCAATAAAGCTGTCTCCCCTCCCCCCACCAATAGGAGCAAAAGGAAGCAAGTGAAGACAGTATGTATAGACCACTCTTTGGAAGATGTTTAGCTGTGAAGGGGAAGAGGAGAATGGGAGAAATAGCTACATGTAGCAGAGGGGTGGGAAGGGTAGTAACAAGACAGCTGTGGCACAATTTGCTGGTCTGACTCCCTTGTAAAGCAGCCTCCATCTGTTATTAATTAATACTGTGCTTGTGTTATTTAGATCTGCAGTGTTCAAAGATCTCTACGACCAAACCTCTGCTCATTCCCAGAGAGCACTCTACTCCTGGATGACCGAGATACTGCAGACTTCCTCCAATGCCACTGGTGAGCCTGTGCTTAGAGGTGGGGTCACTTTTTGGGGTAGTACATCCTCAAAGAAGTGCTTCATCTCTGAAAATGTGGGTTTGATTTCATTGTCTCTTATGATTTTTACCACCCCCTGCCACTTCCAAAAAGTGTTTGATGTGGTGTATGGAATGAAACATATACCCCCATTTCACAAATGCACTTTGCACATGTTGAAGTCTCTGAAATAATGATGTGTCTGTATCTTACAATCATTGGCATGCCCTAGTTTTTTTAGTGAGACATAAATAATGATAGCATCTTAGATTCAATGAGAACCTTTAGTATAGGCTTGCAAGTTCAAAATCTTTATACAAAATATATACTAAAGTGAGCCAAGATAGTTTTGTTAGAAAATATAGGTAATAAAGCATAGAAATTTAACTCTGAGCTTCCTGGTAACCAAAGCAGAAATAGATCAGGATTTGTTTATTTGATAGATGTTTATTAAAATCTTAGTGTGCCCTAGAGTAGTCAAATTCACAGAGATTGAAGTTAGAATGGTGGTAGAGTTTTGGTTTTGCAAGATGCAAAAAATTCTGGAGATGGATGGTGGTGACAGTTGCACAACAATATGAGTGTACTTACTACCCCTCAACTGTACACTTAAAAGTGATTAAGGCGCCGGGCTCGGTAGCTCAGCCTGTAATCCCAAGTCTTTGGGAGGCTGAGGTGAGTGAATTGCCTGAGCCCGCGGGTTCGAGACCCACCTGGGCAGCGAGACCTCATCTCTACAATAAATAAAAAAATCAGCCGGGCCTGGTAGCGCATGCCTGTAATTCCGGCTACTCGGAAGGCTGAGGCGGAAGGATTGCCGGAGCCCAGCAGGTCGAGGCTGCGGTGGCCGGGAGCGGCCACTGCACTCCAGTCTGGGCGACAGTGAGACTCCAACTCAAAAAAAAAAAAAAAATGATTAAGATGGCAATTTTTTATGCTATGTATATTTTACCACAATTGGAAAAAAAAGAAAAGAATGGTTGTATAGATGAGGAAGGCAAGCAATTTCTCAGATGGCTTCAACTTTTAAAATTTTCCCGTCAGTAATGCAAACAGAACAAACTTTCAAACACTTTTAAAAAAGCCTACTATGTGTCAGTAGCTGAGGATAGAGAAGAAAATAACACAAAAATCTCTGTTTTCACAGCCCTATTGTTTTACTGTGGGAGGGTAGGTGGAAAAATTTTTTAAAAATACATAAATAAAGAGAAAAAGAGGCGGGGCATGGTGAGTCACACCTGTAATCTCAGCCTTTTGGAGGCCGAGGTGGGAGGATCGCTTGATCCCCGTGGGTTTGAGACCATCCCGGGCAGCTTGGCGAGACCTGGTCTCTACAATAAATCAAAAAAATTAGCTGGGCATGGTAGCGTGTGCCTGTTGTTCTGGCTACTTGGAAGGCAGAGGTGGAAGGATCACCTGAGCCCTGCAGGTTGAGGCTGCAGTGGCCATGAGCATGCCACTGCACTATAGCCTGGGTGACAGAGTGAGACTCCAACCTAAAAAAAAAAAAAGAAAGAAAGAAAGAAAAGAAAAGAAAAAGAGGTGGGGCACAGTGAGTCACGCCTGTAATCCCGGTCTTTGGGTGGCCGAGGTGGGAGGATCGACTGAGTCCAGGAGTTTGAGACCTATCTAGGCAACATAGTGGGACCTTGTCTCTACAAGAAATAATAATAAGAAGAAAAAAAATAGCCAGGTGTGATGGCATGTGCTTGTAGTCTCAGCTACTTGGGAGGCTGAGGTGGAGCGATTACCTAAACCTGGGAGGTCAAGGCTGTGGTGTGTCATGATTGTGCCACTGCACTCCAGTCTGGGTGACAGAGTGAGACTCTGACTCAAAAAATAAATAAATAAATAAATAAAAATAAAAGGAAGAAAAAGATACTGGTAATTGCTATAAAGAAAATAAAATGGATAAATGTCATGGAAATAATTACTACAGGTACTTTAGACTAGAAGAGGGTTTGCCAGATGTTTTCTGTAGGGGCCACAGTAAATTTTTTAGGCTTTGTGAGCCTATCCTCACTGTCTCGTTCAGCTCTGATATAGTAGCTGCGTCTCAATAAAACTTTATTCATGGACACTGAGATTTGAAATTCATATCATTTTCATGTCATCAAATATCATTCTTCTTTTGATTTTCCTTTTAACTGATTAAAAATGTAAAAGCTATTCTTGGCCCACGGGTGATATCAAGACAGGTGGTGGGCTGAGTTTGGCCCACAGGCTATAGGTGCCAACCCCTGGATTAAGGAAGACTTCTCGGGTGGGTGATGTTTGAATTAAGACCAAAATGAGAAGATGGAGTCAGTCATGTGAGAAATGGCATTCCAGGCAGAGAATAGTGTGTACAAAGGCCCTGAGGTGGGAATGAGCTTGGTGTGGGGGAACCATAAAGATACCCAGTGGGGTTGGGGTGTAGAGAATGCCAGTCGGCCCTTTTCCTGGAATTAGGCTCTGAGATTTGTGTCTAATGAACATTAAACAACATAATAATCAATGTCTCAAATGCAGAGTAGAATTCCTTCAGCCTGGTGCATAATTATGGCCTCCAGGAATCTCAGCCTCACACTGTGTAACTGTGAGAAAGTCACTCAACCTCAAGACTTCCCTGTCTTTATTGCCAGAGTTTAATTAGGCACAGCCTTTCCTCCTAAAATTCCTATATGGTTTGTTTTATTATTAAACTACAGGGAATTAAAATTAATTCTATTTGGACATTAACAATTTTTTTCATGAAGTTTCATGAGGTAACTAGAAATACTTTGGCTATTAAAAATATCCCAAGCTTGGGAACCATTGATCTGCAGAAATACAGTTTGTAATTAATCATCAGTTAAATAATGAACAACTCATTTTTGTGCTGGGTGAATTTTGTGGTTCTACCCTCAAAACTCTCTAGCCCTCTGGGGCCACTCTTTCCTCTAATAACCAAGGCAAATGTCTAGAGTCCTCTTCTAGGGGATCATAGAGAGTCTGACTGTGTTCACCCCAACATCTCTGATTCCAAGGTTGTGGGAGGGCCCCCCCCATGTTCTTGTCCATCAGCCCATGCAAAAGCTAACTCTCCCCCCCCAACTTTTTCTGAGTTGAGTTCTCACTCAGTTGCCCAGGGTGGAGTGCAGTGGCACAATCATGGCTCACCACAGCCTTGACCTCCAGGCTGAGGTGATCCTCCCACCTCAGCCCTCCAAGTAGATGGGACTACCGGTACGCACTACCATGCCTGGCTAATTTTTTAGTTTTTTTGTAGAGATGATGTCTTGTTATGTGCCCAGTCTGGTCTTGAATTCCCGGGCCCAAGCAATCTTCTTGCTTCAGCTTTCCAGAGTGCTGGGATTATAGGCGTGAACTACTTCATCTGGCCTGACGTCTCCATCTTGGTTGGGTATCTGTCATTGCCCATGGCTTCGGCAACAGCTCTTGGTGACAAATTCACCACACCCTATGAATGTTCCCTATTTCTTTCATTTCCCCGAATGCCACCAATCTAATGTGGTTGAGTGTAAATATCTTTTACTAAAGGACTGGGGGGCAGTGGTGGCCAGTTCCAGCTCAGTGGAACTTGGGGGTGGATCCTGAACATGATTGGTTTGAAAGTCCTACTGACATCTCAGTAAGAGGGAATTTCACATGCCAGAACAGGATGACAGAGAGAGCCCTCTGGGAACTCAGAGGAGGGAGAAAGTATTTCTGGTGAAGGAGGTAAGAGAAGGCTTTAAGGAAGAGAAAATTGGAGCTTGATCTTGAGGGTAGGATTTGGATGCAGAAGGATTGAGGAGAGTCATTCTGGGTGGAGAGAAGGGCCAGTGCAAATAGAGATTGGGAGAACATTTGGGAGATATATAGTGACATGGTGATTATAAGGATGATCATCATTATTATGGGAGTAATGAGAGTCAAATATATTTCAAGTTGCCAGATTATTTAGTAACTAATTGAACTAAAATTATATTTTGTGATCTTAAGTATTAAAAAAACAATCTGCATTTCTACCAAGCTCCCAGGGGATGCTGGATCTCCAGGAGGTGGCATCAGAGATCATGTCCTGTGTGTAGCATAGAGTCTCACAGGTAGGCTCTCAGTATATGCCTGTTGAATGAATTCATGATGAATTAATGAATGCAAGAAGGATGCCCAACACCAAAGATGCTGTTGACTACTATCACATACCAGTGTAAAGGCTTCTATTTATTTATTTACTTATTTATTCATGTATTCATTTTTTTGTAGATGACTTTGCTTCATGGGTCAGTGCAGAAAACTTATGGATTTTGGGCAGATACATGGTTCACCTATCATTTGAAGAAATTATGAAAATTAGTCCTGTAGAAGTAAGTTGGAAAAGTACATTTCTATGTCCCCATCACCAATACACCTGGGATAGTGTTCTCTCAACCTCTGATGTTCAGCCAGCCAGTCAAGGTGCCTTGGAACTTGAACAATTGCTAATATATCTTGGGCCTCCACAGAAAACTATTGGAACAAAGTCTCAAGTGGTCAGTCATAGGATGGTGTTTTAGTATAGAAGAGCTAAGAAAAGAAAAAAAAGTTGTGGACAATGAAGATAGCTCTAATGTGAACATACAGGATACAAAGGAAGAGTTGACTATGAACCAAAAGTCATTTAAAGGTATGTTTGTACTCAACAAAGGGGGTGGGAGAGAGAAAGGATAATAGCTGTAGAGTTTCTGTCTTTGGGAGCATGAATGCAAACCAAAAGCAACATGGATTAATAACTACTTATATTTATAGCTACTTATATTTATAGCTAAGTCAGCATGAACAATGATTAGATTTTTAACTGCAGAGTTAACAGTGGAGAAATGTCCATGGCCTAAGGTTACTTAACTCACTAGTCAACTTGTCTCTTTCCTTCTTCTGATGTTGACCCAATGATACTAAAATCCTTTGGGCATCATGATTCTGGAATGCAGCTCTCCAAAGAATTCTGCCAACATAGGCGCATTCAGGAAGAGTTTGGGGCTTACCTCCATTAAAAAAAAATCACATGTGCCCTGACCTTCTCCTGGCTGGGAGATAAATGTTTGCACCAAATGATTGGCTCATTCAAGGACCTGTTGACCCAACAATGTCTGGTTATTATGAATTCAGAGGCAGAATGAGGTTCTTCTCTTTTGCCAGGGAGGCTGGGACTATTTCCAGCATCTTCTAATTTTTGTAGCCCCCAGTCCTAAGGTCAGCCCTCCCCCCTCATTCACTCTCCCAATGTTGAGTGACTTTCTGAAATTGAATACAGGTTAAATTCTTAGAAGGCTGGGTGGGCCTCTACGGGAAATGTTTAAGATCAAGCATCCATTTTCCATTTTTCAGTCTTTAAAAATGTAGAGAAGGGAGGGAAAGCCAAGAGTACCAGTCTTAAGAGGGATATTATATGAACAAAAAGTACAATCTACAAAGGAGAGACAACTCAGTGAGCTCCTTTAAACACAATAATAATGCCTCAAAATATAGGATGCAAAATCTGTTGGAAATACAAGGAAAAATGGGTAGGAGCTCAATAGCAGCAGCAGACTTTAACGTGCCACCCTTGAACATGCAGACAAAAGAGGAACAAGCATGTAGAGAATAGTATACTTAATAAAGTAATACACATACACAGAGAGACATAATATATATATGTGTGTGTATATATGTATATATATATACACACACCAAACTTTGTGTCTTACAAAGAGAACACATATTCTTTTCCATCACTTATTTGTTTTGTTGTTTAAATTTTATTTTATTTTAAAGATGTGGGTTACAATTCAGGATTAGGTATACAAGTGGTCATCTTATAGGTAAAATTTGGGCCTCCCTTTGGTCCCCACTTTGCCTGATTTGAGATCAGGTATCCTTATTGATGTTATATGCCCCCCTCCCTCCCCTGGCAGTTTCTGGCTACTGCCAATTCCTTTCTTACAGTATTATGTTACCATAATAATATGTTCAGGGTCCACTTATGAGTGATCTGTCACTTATAAACTTGCTTATCTATTAAAAAATTCTGACTCAGCCTGTAATCCCGCGCTTTGGGAGGCTGAGGTGAGTGGATTGCCTGAGCCCGCAGGTTCGAGACCCGCCTGGGCAACTTGGCGAGACCTCATCTCTACAATAAATCAAAAACTTAGCCAGGCATGGTAGTGCACACCTGTAGTTCCAGCTCCTTGGAAGGCTGAGGCGGAAGGATCTCCGGAGCCCAGCAGGTTGAGGCTGCGGTGGCTGGGAGCGGCCACGGCACTCCAGTCTGGGTGGCAGAGTGAGACTCCAACTCAAAAAAATAAAAAAAATAAAAATAAAATAAAATAAATAAAAAATTCTGATTCTTCAACGCAGAAAATTTGTGGACTGCATTTAATATACTAAATCTAAGAATGAATGTGTAAAGATTAGTTTTGCAAAGTCCAATGGCTCAGACATTAAAAAATAATAACTTTCTTAAGTAACAGTGGAGTTGAAGAGGAAACCAAAGCAACAGTTACAGATCATTAAGAAATAAATGACACTGGGTGTGATGGCTCTTGCCTATAATCCCTGCACTTTGGGAGGCTGAGGTGGAAGGACTGCTTGAGCACAGGAGTTTGAGACAAGCTGGGGCAATATAGTGAGACCTTATCTCCACACAAAAAATAAAAATAAAAAAATTTAGCCCCCATGTGGTGGTACACGCCTATAATCTCAGCTACTCAGGAGGCTGAGGCAGAAGGATCACCTGAGCTTAGGAGTTTGAGGCTTGTGGTGAGCCGTGATTGTGCCACTGCACTCCAGCCTGGGGACAGAGTGAGACTCGACTCAAAAAAAAAAAAAAAAAATTTGGTAAATCAATGACAATGAAAATCGGGTGGTGTATCTACATGTCTGGGGTTGGGGCATAGCTCAGACCACCAGAGTGGGACTACACTGGGTCACTTCTGCCTTCCTCACTGAACTTTCTGTCTTTGTACACCAGATTGGGCTGTTTATCAGCTATGACAATGCCACCAAGCAGCTGGACACAGTCTATGACATCACCCCAGAGGTGGCCCAGGCATTTCTGGAGAGGATCAGCTCCTCCAGCTTCAACATGAGGAATACCTCCACCATCCACAGGTAAGGGCTGTGGGCTCTTTCCCAAGATGTGATCTACACATCAGATTTTTCTGAGCAGTAAAAGAACCTGGGTGGGGAGGGAGGAGGCTGGTCCGTCTCTTTGAACAGTCCCACATCATTCTACGCATTTGAGGGGAGATGTTTCCCAAGGAGTCAGGAGTTTTTTTGAAGAGATTACGAGGAGGGTAAGGAGACAAATGCTTCCCAAGCATCTTCTCTGTGCCAGGCATTTTATGCAGACTTTTTCAAGTGCTAATTCCAGCTCTGAGCATGGAAATGGAACATTTTAAATACTCAGGACTTGGTCCTGTTGACAGATGAGTGCATGATTTCCATTAGGTTGGGTCAAGTGTTGGAAATAGCTTGTGGGTCCCTGTATTTGAGAACCCCTTGCAACTGGGGAACTCTGCATGAGCTCAGCTCTAGAATTTAGTGATTATAACATGATCCCCCCTTGAAGCCATTTTCAGCAGGGGAAGGCCAGGAGTGGCACACTCTGAGGGTGTCAAGCAGGATTTGAATGTCAGGGGGATGGGGCATGAATGGGGGAAGGGATGGCGAGCAACATTCAGCCCTCTTTTCTTCATCTCTCAGGATCTCGTTGTTACACTGCTCCCATCCTCATATTACCACAAGTTTTTTTCAAATGAGTCACATTTAGGGAATGTAGTAATAAAAACTGATGACACCTTCTTTCCCCATCTCTAGTAATTTTCACTCATTAGCATGGGTTCCATTTTTTAATGGTTATATATTTTTAAAAAATAGTCTCATGGTTAAGAACATGCAAAATGAAGCCAGGCTTCTGGAATTTAATCCTGGCACTGCTGCTTACAAGTTGTGCGATCTTAGCCATTTTTACACCACCTTTCTGTGCTTTCTTTTTCCCATCTGCAAGATGGAAGATAAAAATCTGCCTGCCTCATTAAGGTTCTTGGAAGGAAGGATTAAGCACACCTGACACAACCTAAGTGCTCAAGAAATATTACTTTTTTGACTTTAAAAATTTATTTTTTATTGTTATTTTTATTTATTTATTTATTTATTTGAGTTGGAGTCTCACTCTGTCACCCAGACTGGAGTGCAGTGGCTGCTCCCGGCCACCGCAGCCTCGACCTGCTGGGCTCCGGCGATCCTTCCGCCTCAGCCTTCCAAGGAGCTGGAACTACAGGCGCGCACTACCACGCCCGGCTAGTGTTTTGATTTATTGTAGAGATGAGGTCTTGCCAAGTTGCCCAGGCGGGTCTTGAACCCGCGGGCTCAGGCAATCCACTCACTTCAGCCTCCCAAAGCCGTGGGATTACAGGCTGAGCCACCGAGCCCTGCTAAAAATTTATTTTTTAAATTGAGAAATAAAACATATATATAAATCAAGCTAGTTAACATATCATTACCTCATATATTTATCATGTTTTTGTGATGAGAATACTTTTTTTTTTTCAGTCAGAGTCTCACTCTGTTGCCCAGGCTGGAGTGCAGTGGCATGATCACAGCTACTGCTGCCTCAACCTGCTGGGCTCAGGAGATTCTTCTACTTCAGCTGAAATTACAGTTGGATGCTACTATGCCTGGCTAAATTATTTTTTTTGTTGCTATAACGACGAGGTCTTGCTAAGTTGCCCAGGCTGGTCTCGAACCCCTCTGTTCAGGCAGTCCTCTCACTTCTGCCTCCCAAAGTGCTGGGATTACAGGTTTGAGTCACCATGCCTGGCCTAGAGAATAAAATATACTTTCTTAGCAATTTTAAAAAATATTTCTTTAAAAAAAAACTTTATATATTTATTTATTTTGAGATGAGGTTTCACTATGTTGCCCAGGCTGGTCTCGAACTCCTGGGTTCAAGCAATCAATCCCTTTGCCTAGGCCTCCCAAAGATACTGTCTGGTTAGCAATTTTCAAGTATGTAATACATTGTCACTAACTGTAGTCACCATGTTGCACAATAAATCTCCAGAATTTATTCCTCCTATTTAACTGAAACTTTGCTTCCTTTGACTAATATCTCTCCAACTCCCTTCCCACCCCCACCCCCACTGCCCTTGGAAACCATCATTCTAACTCTCTGTGACTCTGCTTTTGTGAGTTTGACTTTTTTGGATTCCTAATGTCAGTGAGATCATGCAATATTTGTCTTTCTGTGCCTGGCTTATTCATCTAGCATAGTATCCTGCAGGTTCATCCATGTTGTCCCATATGACAGGCCTTCCTTTTTTTTCAAAGCTGAAGAGTATTTCCTTGTGTATCTAGACCACATTACAAAATGCATTCATTCATTGATAGACACTTAGGTTGAATCCATGTCTTGGCTATTGTGTAGTTATTTTTTTTTTTTTTTTTTAGCAAGGAGTTTATTTATTTAGTTGTCTTTTTTAATCAATATTTTTTATTGTGATATTGTGGGGTACAGTTAGGGGTTAGATATACAAATATGCTTTGTTCAGGCACCCTTGTTGATAAGAGGTGTCTCCCCATCCCCAGACAGATATTTACTACTGTTAATCCTATCTCCCTTCCCCTCCCCCCCCATAGTCTCCCACCACTGTCAGTCATTTTCTTATAGTATTACATTGGATGTTCAAGGTCCACTCTATGAGTGAGAACATGTGATACTCAGATCTTTGTTTCTGTGAGAGATCACTCAGTATTATAGACTCTAGTTCCATCCAGGTTGCTGCAAAATTCATGATTTTTTTCCTTTTTATGGCTGCGTAGTATTCCATCATGTATATGTACCACATTTTTAAAATCCAGTCCTCTTTTGATGGACAGCATGGTTGCTTCCAGGTTCTTGCAATTGTGAACAATGCTGCAATAAACATACATGTGCAGGTATCTTTTTTATAGGGTGATTTGAGTTCTTCAGGGTATATTCCCAGTAGGGGGATTGTGGGGTCATATGGGAGGTCAATATTTAGAGCTTTTAGGAATCACCATATTGTTTTCCACAGAGGTTGTACTAGTTTGCACTCCCACCAATAGTGTAGAAGTGTTCCCTTTTTGCCACAACCTCTCCAGAAACTGTTATTTATTGATAATTGCCATTCTGACTGGAGTTAGGTGGTATCTCAGTGTGGTTTTGATTTGCATCTCCCTGATGATTAGTGAGGTTGAACATTTTTTCATGTGTCTGTTGGCTGCTCGGATGTCTTCCTTTGAGAAGTGTCTGTTCATATCTTCTGCCCATTTTATAATGGGGTTGTTTGTTTTTTTCTTTACAACACGTTTGAGTTCCTTGTAGATCCAAGATGTTAAGCCTTAGTCAGACCTGGAGTTGGCAAATACTTTTTCCCAGTCTGTAGGCTGTCTCCCTGCTCTCTTGATGGTTTCTTTGGCTTTACAGAAGCTTGCCAGTTTAATGAGGTCCCACTTGTCTATCTTATCTCTTATGGCCTGTGGGTTTTGGGTTTTGTTCTGGAACTGGATGCCGGTTCCAATTTCCATGAGGGTATGTCCTTCATTTTCTAAGGTTCTTATGGTTTGAGGTTTTACATTTAGGTCTCTGATCCATTTAGAGTTAATTTTTGTGTATGGGGATAGATAGGGGTCCTGTTTCAATCTTCTGCATGTGGTCAGCCAGTTTTCCCAGCACCATTTACTGAATAGGTTCTCCTCTCCCCAGTGGTAGGTGGTGGAGGCTTTGTCAAGATGAGTTGGTTGAGAAATTGAGGTTTTGCTTCTGGAATCTCAATTCTATTCCATTGATCTATATGCCTGTTCCTGTACCAATACCAAGCTGTTTTGATTATTGTAGCTTTATAGTAAAGTTTGAAGTCTGGTAATGTGATACCACCTGCTTTGTTTTTTTTGCTGAGGATTGTTCTGGGTATTCTTGGTCGTTTGTGTTTCCATATGAATTCCTGTGTTGTTTTTTCTAGGTCTGAGAAGAATGTTGCTGGTAATTTGATGGGTATTGCATTAAATCTGTAGATTGCCTTAGGTAAGATGGACATCTTCACAATGTTGATTTTTCCAATCCATGAGCATGGGATATTTTTCCACTTGTTTGTGTCATCTTTGATTACTTTGAGTAGTGTTTTGTAGTTTTCATTGTAAAGGTCTTTCACGTCTCTGGTTAGGAAGATGCCAAGGTATTTCATTTTTTTTGTGGCTATTGTGAATAGAATTTTGCTTTTTATTTGGGTTTCTGTTTGTTTATTGTTGGTGTAAAGAAATGTGGTTGTCTTTTGTACATTTATTTTATATCCTGAGACTTTGCCAAAGTCCCTTATCAGTGTAAGGAAGTTTTTGACAGATTCTCTTGGGTGTTCAAGGTACACGATCATGTCATCTGCAAAGAGAGATAGTTTGACTTCCTCTTTTCATATTTGAATACCACCGATTGCCTTCTCTTCTCTGATTGCTCTAGCCAGGACTTCCAATACTATATTGAACAGGAGGGGTGAGAGTGGGCATCCTTGTCTTGTTCAGTTTTCAGGGGAAATGGTTCCAGTTTTTGTCCGTTTAGGAGTATTTTCAAGTATGTTCCCCGTATGCCTAACTGTTCAAGGGTTTTTATCAAGAAGGGGTGCTGGATTTTATCAAAAGATTTTTCAACATCTAATGATATAATCATGTGGTTTTTGTTTTGACATCTGTTGATGTATTTAATTACATTTATGGTTTTACGAATGTTGAACCAGCCTTGCACCCCAGGGATGAAGCCTACTTGGTCATGATGGATGATTTTTGAGATGTGTTGTTGAATCCGGTTCGCTAGGATCTTGTTGAGAATTTTAGCATCTATGTTCATCAAAGATATTGGCCTGTAGTTCTCTTTCTTTGTTGGGTCTTTACCTGGCTTGTGTATCAATGTGATGTTAGCTCTGTAAAATGATTTGGGGAGAGTTCCATCTTTCTCAATTGCCTGGAATACCTTCAGTAGGATTGGTAGACGCTCCTCCTTAAATGTCTTGTAGAATTCTGCAGGAAAGCCATCTGGTCCAGGGCTTTTTTTTGTAGGTAGTTTTCTTATTACGTAGTCAATTTCCTTGATTGTTATTGGTCTATTTAGGGTCTCAATTTCTTCTTGTTTCAACCTAGGCAGGTTGTGTGATGACAGAAAGTCTTACATTTCTGAAAGGTTTTCAAGTTTGTTTCCATACAAGTGTACATAGTAGTCTCTAATGATCTTTTGTATTTCTTCAGGATCAGATGTGACTTCATCTTTTGTGTTTCTGATTGTGTTTATTTGGGCTTTTTCTCTCTTTTTCTTGGTCAGTCTAGCTAGGGGACCATTGATCTTGTTTATCCTTTCGAAGAACCAGTTTTTTGTTTCATTGATTTTTTTTGTATTATCTTTTTTTCTTCTATGTCCTGGATTTGGGCTTTTATTTTGGTGATCTGGATTCTTCTGCTGAAATTAGGGTTTTTGTGATATTGCTTTGCCAGCTTTTTTAGGTGGCTTGTTAGGCTGTTAATTTGTGATCCTTCCTTTTTCTTCATATGCGTTTGTAGGGATATAAATTCCCCTCTTACTACAGCTTTCATGGCGTCCCAGAGATTTTGGTAAGATTTTTCTTCATTTTCATTTGTTTCCAGGTATCTTTTAATCTCTGTTTTGATTTCATCATTGACCTAGGAGTTGTTTAGCATCATGCTGTTTAGTGTCCATGTCTTTGTGGGTTTTGGGGGGACCTTGTTGGTGTTACTGATTATTTTTATTCCACTGTGGTCTGAGTAGGTGCATGGTAAAATTTCAGTCCTTTTAAATTTGCTTATGCTTGATTTATGGTCAAGTATATGGTCGATCTTAGAGTACGTTCCATGTGGTGATGAGTAGAATGTGTATTCTGTGGTCTTTGGAGGGAGGGTTCTGTTGGTATCAATTAAGTCCACTTGATCAAGAGGCACATTGAGGTTTTGGATCTCATTGCTGATTTTTTGTCCTGATGATCTGTCTAGGGTTGTGAGTGGGGTATTGAAGTCCCCAGCTATGATGGTATTAGAGTCGTTATCTTTTTTAGTTTACCTAGGAGCTGCTTTATGAAAGTTGGTGCTCCTATGTTCAGTGCATATATGTTTAGGATGGATATTTCTTGTTGATGAATTAAACCTTTTATCATTATGTAGTGGCATTCTGTATCTTTTTAAATTTTTGAGAGCTTAAATGGTATTTTGTCTGAGATTAAGATCACGACTCCTTTTTTTTATGTTCCATTCGCCTGAAAATTTGTTTCCCATCCTCTTACTTTGAGTCTGTGAGTGTCCTTTCTAGTGAGGTGAGTCTCTTGAAGGCAATAGATTGTTGCCTGGTGATATTTTATCTATTTTGCCATTCTATGTCTTTTCAGTGGTGCATTTACTCTGTTCATATTCAAACTAATTATTGAAATGTGAGAGTTGATCCCTATCATAATGTTCTTACAGAGTTGTTGTTCTTCCTGTTTGTGTGTTGTCTTTCTTTTGGTTTTATAGTTGGATCATGTGTGTTTTTTAATCTTTTGCCTGTACTCTTGTGAAGAACGTTGTTGTTTTTTCCTTTTCTTCTGTGTTTAATACTTTCTTAAGTGTTTCTTGTAGAGGTGGTCTTGTGGCAGCGTAGGTTCTTAGGGACTGGATATCTGGGAAAGATTTCAATTCTCCCTCACTGATGAAGCTTAGCTTGGCTGGGTAGGTTATTCTCGATTGAAATTGTTTATCTTTTAGTACTTCGAAGATAGGGCTCCAAGCTCTCCTAGCCTGGAGGGTTTCTGTAGATAAATCTGCTGCTGTTCTGATTGGTCTTCCCTGGCACATAGTCTGACCTTTTTCTCTTGCTGCCTTTAGGATTTTTTCTTTTATACCTACTTTGTTTAGGCAAATTATTATATGTCTGGGAGTTGGTCTTCTCATTTGTTGTCTTGCAGGGGTTCTCTGAATCTCTTGTGTTTGAATTTTTTCATCCTCAATGAGATGAGGGAAGTTTTCTTGAATGATTTCATGAAATGCTTGTTTCAGTGTGGTCTCAGTTTCTCTCTCCGCCTCAGGAAGGCCAATTACTCTTAGGTTTGGTCTCTTGAAGTGATCATTCATCTCTTGAAGGTTTTGTTCTGTCTTTTTGAGCTTCTTTTCTATGCTTTTGACAGTTTGGGTTAGTTATGTGTTTTGGTCTTCGAGCTCTGAGATTCTTTCTTCTGCTTGGCTAATTCTGCTTTCCATGCTTATTAGTTTGTTATTTATTTCCATCACAGTATTCTTTACTGCTGTTATTTCTGACATCAGCTCCTTCCTATTTTCCTCTTGTCTCTCCTCAATTTTTTAAATTCTCTCCATTAATGTCTTGATGTCTGGGTTTGTTGCATGTGACCTGTCATTCTGGGGGCTCTCCATTGTTTGTGTTCCGGAATCTGTTTTCTTAGTGTCTGATCTCCCAGGGGTCTGTGTGAGACCTATATTCTTCTTTTATGTGGTATTCCCCCCCCCGCTTTTTCCTTCCCTCCACATCACAGTCTTCTTCAATTCTTTTATTCATTGTAGAGGGATTGGTTTTACTTCTGTTTGTTCAATCTCCTATTCTTTATGTATGTCCTCTTACTTTGTTCAATTCTGGGGTTGCACTGTCGGTTGGGGGTGGTTCTTTTTTGCAGTTTTGAGATTTACTTAAGGGGGGAGCTGTGATTCAAAGTCTATCTGCAGGTCCTGGTATTCACTGAGAGGTATATGGATAATCTGAAACCCACTTCCCACTGCCCTGGAATCTGTCCGTGCAGTGGGGCTGTAGGTTTACTCCCTGAAATAAAATGTGGGTAGGAGAGGGAAGAGAATGGAGCAGACAGTGGGGGGAAGGGGGGGTGGAGAGAGAGAGGAGTAAGGGGGGAAACAGACGAGTGTATCAACAAATGGAGAGAGAGACCTAAACTGAAACAGATAAAAACAATAGACCATGGCTACAGACTAACCAGCTCCCATACAAGAAAAAAAACAAAACAAAACAATGATGCTAACATACAAGCTAACCAACCACCTTATTGGTGTGCTGTTCCTCTATGAAAATATATGGTTTACAGAGAGGAGAAAAGAGAAGAAAAGGAAGAGAAAAAAAAGGAAAAGAACAATAGGAATAGAATGAAGTCGTTAAACTAACACAACCAATCGAGCACACTCTGAGACTTTTTGTTTAAGTCCAGTGTCCTTTCAGCTCTGATTTCTAGCTTTCTTTCAAGCTGGTAAATTAGTTTGCAGTTAGGGTTAGTTGTCCCTGGCCTGCTGTTAAGGACAATTCAGATTACCCTCAGCTCACCACTCAAATCTGGCCTGTGTCTCTTTTTCAAGCTTGTTTCTCCCGTTTCGGTGTTTTCACCTTGACTCGCCAGCAGGTGGTGCTATCTCAGCTGCTCGCCCCAGAGGGGGTGGGTCCGGACAGGAGCCGGCGGATTGGAAGCCTGCCTCAGAGCACATGGGAGGAGACCCACGGCCAGCAGGACGTCAAGGTGGCAGCAGAGGTGGCAGTGATCCTAGCAGATCTTGCCTGCAGGGGCTTCAAGGACTGAAGTCGTGGATCGCCTCAGGCACAGGTGGCACGATGTGCTATGGCTGCCATGGAGGCCGTGGCGGTGCCAGCAGCTGCTGTGTCTGTGGCTGCAGTGGCTGTCCAGACCGCTGCGATGCCCCAGCCGTGGCAACGGCCGAGCTCCGTGTGAAGAGCAGGCTGCTGATGTTGGGGTCCGCAGCCCACAGGGAGAGAGCCAGAGACCCTCTGCATTCTCCTTTGCAGAGGGTTTCATAGACCAGGTTGCCCCGTTGCCATCTTGCCAGAAGTCTCTGTGTAGTTATTCTTAATGTTATTGTTAGTATTCAGTCTTTAGTTCCCCCCGAGTCTTCTTTCCTCAGAGGTAAGCAGATCTCTTTTTCTTATCAGAGACATTTTCAACTCCTTTCCGTGAACCTGGCTGCTCTCTTATGGGCATGTCTGAATATGTCAATATCTTTCTGAGGGGGTGGAGTCACGCTGAGTTGAATAGTCTTCATACTGATTCAAAGAGCACTCACTAATGAATGAGTGCTTAGTATCCACTAGAATGTATGGTGATCAGTTGGTATGCCTCTTCTCATTTAACTTTCACAGTCATCCTTATTTCTTCATCACATTTATTATGAACAAAGCAACTTCCCATTCATTAAGGGCTCAGAGAGACAAGGCCACCCTGCCACTGTACAGTACAGTAGTGCAGTGTGCATGGCACAACTGTGTGCAGCAACCTTGCAGAGAAGTAAAAACAACTTGCTGGAGGTCAAACGTCTCATTCTAGTTGGTCTGAATCTGTGCTTTATTTTTTGAGTTGGGGTCTCACTCTGTCATGCAGACTGGAGTACAGTGGCACAATGACAACACACCATAGCCTTGACCTCCTGGACTCAGGCGATCCTTTTGCCTTAGTTTCCTCAGTAGCTGGGACTTCAGACACACCATACCTGGCTAATTTTTTGGTAATTTTTGTAGAGACAAAGTCTTGCTATGTTGCTCAGGTTGGTCTCAAACTCCTGGGTTCAAGCAGTCTTCCAGCTTCGGCCTCCCAAAGCACTGGGATTACAGGCAAGAGCCACTGCACTAGGTATACCGCTCTCACCTCTGCCTCCTGTATTTTTCTTTCTTTCGTTCTGAAACCTTTGCATCTTCTGGTGGGTAGCTAGGAAGACATCCTGAAAATAGCTCTCTGCCTCAGATAACCCCTGTGGTTGGAAAAACCCTTAATTTCTTATGGAAAGTGGGGAGTTTTCTGTGGCTAACAACACCATTTTTTCCCCCTGTGACTAACAGCAGGAGAGATGGCATAGTTGGGTGGATTTAGATTTAAGTCCCAGCTCCGCTACTTGCCTTGGGCAAGTCACTTGATCTCCAAGTCTCAGTTTGTGCATTGCGAAATGGAGTTAACAAGAAAACCTATCTTCTAGGGTTGTTGTGATAATATAATCCAAGTAAAGCGCTCAGCACAAGACAGTAAGTGGTGTGATCATGGCTCTGTTGGTTTGGACTGGAAAGGGGTGCGGTTGTGGTCCCCAGCTCTAAGCCCTTTCTTACTGACCCGAACTGGGTCCGTTTGCATTAGCCCATAAGCAACAGAAAGCCAAATGCTGAGGCATCAGGGGGTTTTCTTTTTTGGTAAAGTTTATCGTGAGTCAGCTGGCAAGGAAAAAAGAGGCAACACTCAAATCTGTCTCCCTAAGCTGGGGTCGGGGACAACTTTTTTTTTTTTTTGAGTCGGAGTCTCACTCTGTCGAGCTCGCAGCCTCAACCTGCTGGGCTCAGGCGATCCTTCCGCCTCAGCCTTCCAAGTGGTTGGAACTACAGGCACGCGCCACCACGCCCGGCTAATTTTTTGTTTTATTTTAGAGATGAGGTCTTGCCAAGTTGCCCAGGCGGGTTTCGAACTGGTGGGCTCAGGCAAGCCTCTCACCTTGGCCTCTCAAAGAGCTGGGATTATAGGTGTGAGTCACCACACATGGCCAGGGGACAACTTTTATAGGTTGAAGATGATGAGCAATGATCTGATTGGATCTTGCAACGAGGCGGTGCCAGGGTTTGATCTGATTGGATCATGAATCACATCACGTAGTTCTGCTTCTTTTTTCTTTTTTTTTGAGTTGGAGTCTCACTCTATCGCCCAGACTGGAGTGCAGTGGCCACTCCCAGCCACCACAGCCTCGACCTGCTGGGCTCCGGCGATCCTTCCGCCTCAGTCTTCCAAGGAGCTGGAACTACAGGCGCGCACTACCACGCCCGGCTCATTTTGATTTATTGTAGAGATGAAGTGTCACCAAGTTGCCCAGGTGGGTCTCGAACCCACGGGCTCAGGCAATCCACTCACCTCAGCCTCCTAAAGGTGCAGGATTACAGGCTGAGCCACTGAGCCTGGCCTAGTTCCGCTTCTTTTTATTTTTTATTTTTTGAGTTGGAGTCTCACTCTGTTGCCCAGACTGGAGTGCAATGGCCACTCCCAGCCACCGCAGCCTCGACCTGATGGGCTCTGGCGATCCTTCGCCTCAGCCTTCCAAGTAGCTGAAACTACAGGCACGCACTACCACGCCCGGCTGATTTTTGATTTATTGTAGAGATGAGGGCTCGCCAAGTTGCCCAGGCGGGTCTCGAACCCACGGGCTCAGGCAATCCACTCACCTCAGCTTCCCAAAGGCGCAGGATTACAGGCTGAGCCACCGAGCCTGGCTGTAATTCCGCTTCTTAATGCAGTCCCCATGCCTCGAGCCCAGCACTTAGATTCCGCCTGTGGTTGTAGGTTTGGTTCCTCTGGGCATGCTCAGCCTGGAGGTCCATGGCAATCGAAAAACAACTCACTGTTTTATTACACAAAAGGGAACCAGAATGGGCTGTTCTGGGGTTACTCCTCCACCATGGTCCCTTCTCTTCTCACACAGGTTGGGGCTGCTGGTTTGTTTCTACGATGACCTCGAGTTGCTGGATGCAGCTGTGGCCCAAGTCCTGCTTCACCAGATGATCAAGTGCAGCCACCTGCGGGGCTTCCAGGCTGACGTTCAGAAGGTGCAGCAGGGTTGCGAGGCTCTGAGGCCTCCGGCTCGGTTTCCCTAGCCAGAGAAATGGGGGGAACAGCTTTGCCTGGCCCCTGAGGATAGACATGGCGTGAATCGGTCTCAGTCCCACCACTGCAGATGGTATCTCAGATACTGGGATGAGTCTAACACGAGAAGGAAAGACAAAAAGACAAGGGAATATACCCTGGATAGATCAGAATTCAATCCGAACAGCCACGTCAAACTTAAAGGCAAATGGATCACCTGGAGGTCTTAGATGTGGGTTCCGATTCAGGAGGTGTGGGCTGGGACCCAGGACACTGCCTTTCTAACAAGCTTCCGGGTGATGCTGAAGTGCTGCTCTGGCGCATGCTTGGAACTGCAGGACACAAAGCAGGAGCCGGGTTCTCCAACCTGGCTCTACATTATAACAGCCCTGCCAGGCTCCGCCCCCGGAGTTTCTTGATGCTGTTGGTCTGGGGTGTGGCCTGAGCATGGCATGTTTTTAAAACTTTTCTGATGATTCCAATGCAGCCAGGATTGAGAACATGGCATTGGAGGGTGTTTTGGGTTCTAGACCAGGTCTGGACAGATTAACAAACGCAGACGGTCTCCTTTTTCCTTCCCCACTCTCTCTCTCTGTCTTCTTTCTTTCATTCAAGTCTCAATTCTGTCTCTTTCCTCTTCACTTCTTGTAGTCCTTTCCAATTTTTTTCTTTTTAGATTCAAAAGATGATGTTAAAACAAGATGAAAGAAAATTTTGATAAAGCCATCAATAATTCTGCAGCAGTTCATTTGACATTTGAGGTCGTGGCCAATCTTGGTCAATGCATATTTTTGTTTTCCAAGGAAAAGAATCCCTCTCAAGCAAGCTCAAGAAAAAACAAGAAAATAAATGTATTTCAAGGCACAGGGGTCTTAAAATGTGGCAGCCCTAAGAAGAAAGTCAGATACAATTAGATGTGAGGGGGCGCTTTGGGATCATCTGGCTCAGTAATTCTCAAACTGGAGGATAGTCAAAATCACGGGGCGGGGGTGGGGGAGAGTGCTGTTAAAATACAGATAGCTGGGCCCTACCCAGAGTTTCTGATTCAGGCGGTCTGGGTGAAGGCTGGGACTTTGCATTTCTAACAAGTTTCCAGGTGGTGGTGCTGCTGGTCAAGGTCTACACTTTGAGAACGGCCTCTGTAGTCCCCCTTCATTTTACAGATTTGAAAACTGAGCTCTAGGGAAGGGGAATTACCGTTTTCTGTGAAGCAGGTGCTGTAACTGCTGTTTCTTCAACTTCTTTCTGCTGCCTCCTGGTGGCTATTTCAATATTGCCTAGAACTAAGTCATTTATACAAATTCAGGTGTTGAAACATGAACTATTCTCATTTTTTGGTACAGAGGTAATTTTACAGTAGGTGAGTTTATCACCTTACTGGAAGCAGTAGGAAAACACACTTGACTATCACTAGGTGGGGATATTATAATACAATAATTATTAAAATGATCACAGAAATGTGCAGACGTGTAAGAGATAATTTTAAGTGAAAAATGCAGAAGGGCAAATTATGCTTCTGTTCATATTACAACTCCGAAAAACTACATACTGTCTCTATATTTATAAAGGCATAAGAAGTCTTGGAAGCATGTACATCCAATTGCTAATCGTGTTTATTTTTGTGAGGTAGGATTTTCAGGAGACTTTTACTTTCTTGTACTGTTGAGAATTATTTTTACACAGACTATAAATTATCATGAAAAAGCCCCTGGATATTTCACAAACAAAAGACCAGCCATATATATGGATATAGAGTTCAAGGTCATCAAAGGATAATAGAAGCTACAAGAGTATGGTGAGGTTATAAGGGAATAAAATTTCTTTCTGACATGCTTTAAGGTTGGTTTAGTAACAGATTAATATTTAAATGAAGCACAGAGTGAATTTGTAGCACATGAAAGCCAAGGCCAGAGGAAGTGTTCTCAGTGGGGTGACTGACTGTCTGGTGTAGCAGGAGTTCCTTTATCTCTTCATCTCTGGGCCCAGAGCCTTTGATGGGGGCAGGGCCAAGGGAGGCATTCTTACAGCCCAGGATATACTCAGAGGGAGCCACTACTCTGCTTTCTATCAACACCCATTCCAGTTTGCTCTCTTTCCAGCTCAAAGCTGAACTCTTGGACATTGCCATTGAGAACCAGACCCTCAATGAGACCCTGGGCTCTTTGTCAGATGCAGTTGTGGGTCTGACCTATGACCAGCTGGAATCCCTCTCCCCAGAGGCTGTGCATGGTGCCATCTCTACCCTCAACCAGGTCTCAGGTTGGGCCAAGAGCCAGGTCATTATCTTGTCTGCCAAATACTTGGCCCATGAGAAGGTAAGTTGGGACTTTTTAACTCTTCTTTGGTTTCCCTGAGACCCAAGGGCCAGGGTATTAGTCTGCTCAGGCTACCATAGCAACATATCATAGATTGGGTGGCTTAAACAACAGAAATTTATTTTGCACAGTTCTAGAGGCTGGGAAGCTCAAGATCCACTTGCTGGCAAGGTAGGTTTCACTTTAAGTTCTCTTCTCTTGGCTTGTAGGCAGCCACCATCTTGCTTACTTGACTTATTTGGGCATCTTACTCTATCAGCTACCTCTCTGGTACTTCCTCCTCCTTCTCCTCCTCCTTCTTCTTTGTTTGAGTTGGGGGTCTCGCTCTGACACCCAGGTTGGAGAGCAGTGGCACAGTCATGACCGCTACAGCCTCGACCTGCTGGGTTCTCAGGCGATCCTTCCAAGTAACTGGAATCTCAGGCATGTGCCACCATGCCCAGCTAATTTTTTGATTTATTGAAGAGATGAGGACTCACCAAGTTGCCTAGGCTGGTCTTGAACTTCTGGGCTCAGGCAATCCTCCTGCCTCAGCCTTCCAAAGTGCTGTGATTACAGGATGAGCCACCATGCCTGGTTTGGTATTTTTTTTCATAAGGGCACTAATCCCATTGGGTCAGGGCCTCACCTAACACTAGTTACCTCTTAAGGGCTCCACTTCCCAATACCATCACATTGGGGGTTAGGGCTTGAACATATGAATTTTAGGGGGACACAAACATTTAGTCCATAAAAGCCAGTTATACACACACAGCAGGGACAATCAATTAACTTCATTTTGCCTCAGTTTTCCTACTTGTAAAATGGGGATAACAATAGCACTTACCCCATAGCATTACTGCAAATGTTATGTGACTTGGCACACATAATGAGTTGGAACATCAGGTGACACCAGAGAGTATAGGCACAAGAAGTGTTAGCTATCACTGAATTGTTGATCAATGTGTGGACCCTTCCCAGGGTTTTTTTTTGCTCATTGTTGAGCTGTTAACACAGCCACTCATCATGAGATCAGGGACACTGCTATTGTATTCTAGTCTTGGGCTGCAGAGAGGGAACTGTCAGGGAAGAAAGTCCTATTTGGGGGAACAGGAGCCTTAGTCTATACTCTAGCTGCTCCTGGGGTAGGGGGGATGGGCCTTTTTTTCTGGGGGAATTAGTCTCCCTGTGCTGGGGTCAGTGCAAAGGGCTCCAGCCCACAGAGACCCAGGGCCTAAGAATTGTAGTGTAGTGTCCTGTTCTTTCAGTTCACATTCACAGCTACTTACAGGTTACAAACTGGCTCACAAGGGTTGGATTGGGACCAGTTCCAATATAAGAATAACAAGGAACATTTATTAAGCACTTACTACATGCCAGGCACTATTCAATCATTTAATCTTCCCAACAGCCCTATGAGGTCAGCAGTGCTCTTATCTTCATTTCCCATTTCATTCATGTGAGTGTGTGGGGACTTTCCAAGGTCACACAGAAGGGACACAACTGGGGCAGTACCTGGGGCATCTGGTTTCAGAGCTTCCTCACTTAACTCTCAGGCTAAGTTGCCTCCATTATGACAGCATGGCCAATGTCCACCCGTTCTCACTCTCCAACCCAAGGGCTAAGTTAGCCCATTCATTTTATTCATTCTTGTCTCATGGTGATTTTATTTGGAAGGCTTTGAAGACTTTCCCCATTTCTGGATCTCAGGACTCCATGAGTCCACCTTGACAGTTCTCTGAATTTGATTTTAGGGAGCTGAGACTGTTTTGTTTCTTATCTCTTCTCTAATATCTAACTCTTCCTACTGAGGAGTGATTTACTAGAGAAACCAAGAGGGCAAAATATCTTGCCCTCCTTGGGGACAGTAAGAGACTATTCACTTTGTAGACAATAACTAAAGGAAATCATTCAACTGTCTTTTCCCAGAACCAAGGTATATTCCTGATAATATGGAAAACCATCGAGCATCTTTATTCAAAATGAGGGTTAAAAAAAAAAAAGAACGACTCAAATATAATTTCTGATAGGCCAGTCAGTTACAAGCATATTTGCCGTAAATATCAGATATGTATCAGAAACATGTCTTCATTTCAACTTAAAGCTTCTAGCTAGGCACAATGGCTCATGTCTGTAATCCCAGCACTTTGGGAGGTAGAGGTGAGAGGATTGCCTGTGCCCAGGGCAGTTTGCCTGTGCCCAGGCAGAGACCAGTCAGGGCAACTTGGCAAGACCTCATCTCTACAAAAAAACAAAAAACAAAAAACAAAAAAATCGGGCGTGTTGTTGCTTGTTTGTGCTTTCAGCTACTTGAAAGGCAGAAGGATTGAATAAGCCCAGCTGGTCGAGGCTGTGGTAGCCCTGAGCATGTCACTGCACTACAGCCTGGGTGACAAAGTGAGACTCTAAACAAAAACAAAGCTTAAAGCTTCTGCATGGAAATAGTGGGGGGTTTGCTATATCAGGTTATGACATAAATGAGAGAAGTGTGTGGCCTTGAGGCTCTGGAAGGAGGGTAGGAGGTGAGTAAACTGAGACCCATGACCCACTGAAGAGGTGATTTATTGTCAGTGCTTGCCAATTTTTTGCCAGGTGGGCCCAGTATTGCCTGATGTTGAGATTTAAAAAAAAATCAGAAACTCAAATCTAGATTTTTTTATGAGTTATTCTCATAAAACAATTTTATTTAAAAATTAAAAGCAATTTTAAAATGTTGTCAGCGGCCAGGCTCGGTGGCTCAGCCTGTAATCCCAGCATTTTGGGAGGCCAAGGTGTGTGGATTGCCTGAGCCCACGGGTTCGAGACCCACCCGAGCAACTTGACAAGACCTCATTTCTACAATAAATCAAAAATTAGTTGGCATGGTAGCACGCACCTGTAGTTCTGGCTACTTGGAAGGCTGAGGTGGAAGAATCGCCAGAGCCCAGCAGGTCGAGGCTGTGGTGGCCAGGAGCATGCCACTGCACTCCAGACTGGGCGGCAGAGTGAGACTCCAACTCAAAAAAAAAAAAATGTTGTCAGCTAGTTCCAATTCAACACACAAAAAGCCCATTGCTGGGCTAGCTGTGGCTCTTGGGTCACCACATTTTGACTTTGGTACTGTGGCCTTGGACAGCATAGTAACTCCCCCAACGGAGCATTAGCTATGTGTCTCATGTTTTGATATTTAATTCTCTTTCCTGGTAGAAGGAAGGAAGGTCTGTGGAGGCGGCATCAGTCTTGCTCACTGTTGTGCCCGTCAGGTGTTGTCTATCCCGATACCTGGCACTCAGACGGGTACACTGAGAGGGGAAAGGCCGGGGCAGAGCCTGACCATGGCTGCTTCTCTCCAGGTACTGTCTCTCTCCAGTGTCAGCCAGCTGGGCATGCTGCTGGCCGGGGTCAGCACTCAGGCCTTCTGCAGCATGAACCGCAGGGACCTCTTGCAGGTCCTGAGAAGCACCATCTCCCAGTACGTGTCCGATTTGTCACCTACCCAGCAGCAAGGTGTCCTCAGCAAGGTGAGAGGAAGATGTTGGGTCCTTAGTCACTTGGCTTATGGGGGATGTGGTTTTGCGGTTTTGTGTGTGGGCTGTGACTTTGGGCCATTCATCCAGGACTGGGGTTACCTCAGCCATTGGTGTGAGGGGTTGTTCCTTTTGATGGCTCACCATCCCTTATTTCTTGACAGAGCTCGTTGGTTATGCTATTGTTCTTCCCAGACTCTAGACCCCACTGCTCTCCCAGACAGTCTAATCTAGAAAATTTTTCTTAAATCAGGCTCCTTTTTTTTTTTTTTTTTTTTTTTGAGTTGGGGTTTTACTCTGTCCCCCAGGCTGGAGTGCAGTGGTACGAGCATGGCTCACCACAGCCTTGACCTCCTGAGCTCAGGAGATCCTCCTGCCTCAGCCTCCCAATTAGCTGGGACTACAGGAACATGCCACCATGCCTGGGCTAATTTCTTGATTCTGTGCAGAGTCTTGCTGTGTTGCCCAGGCTGGTTTTGAACTACTAGGCTTAAGCTATCTTCCTGCCTTCGCCTCATAAAGTGCTGGTATTACAGGTGTGAGTCACTGTGACTGGCTAAATCAGGCTTCTTTGTCTAATAATGTTTTAAAAATTTGTTTTTCTAATCTAACAATAAACCCTGAAGTTCTCAGAGTGCTTCTGAAAGCCCCTTTCATGGTCCACAGTTGAGCCTGTATTCCTTTCTCACCTGGCAGTGGTTTTTAGGGCACTTTGCTCTATCAAGCTTGCTCTGTCAAATTGAAAAATCTGTTAAAAATCCAAATCTAAGGGGTTTGGCCTTAAACACCAACAGCTTGCAGATAATGATAGCCCATATGGCTAAGATAAAGAGTGTGGGTTTTGGAATAAGATAGACTTGGGCTTGAATCTCACTTACTAACTTTCAACCAATCACTCTTTAAATCTCAGTTCCCTCACCTGTGCAATGGGGAGAATGATAGCCACTATTTTGTAGGGCTGCTGGGCAGATCTGATAGATTTTATTGCCCCAGAAGCAGTGTCCAGCCCTTACTCAAAGCTCACTTCACCTTTTACAAGGTTCTTATTAGACTTCTTCTTACTTTTGGCAGGTGATCGGACCAGGAGATACCGCCTCAGGCCTCGTGGAGATACAAGGGTCTTTCTTTAAGGAAGTGTCTCTCTTCGACTTATGGAGGGAACCTGGATTCAACTCTACGGTCCTGAAGGAAAAAGAACTTCGGAGGAGCCAGGTATGACCACAGTGCCCACAGATGGATCCTATATTTCTGACCATCTGTCTTGTAGGAATGGCCTGTTTGAGGTTAATTTGGTTAAACATTTTATTTCTGTATGATTAAACCCAGAAGGCAGAATTGCATAATGTTAAGAAGTTAGATAAGACCTGAATGTGCATTCTGTCCTCCTATTTATTTATTAGCTTTGGAGAAACTGCTTTTCCTTATATGACCTCAGTTTTCTCATATGCAAAATGGGGATAATTTCTTGTGAGGATCAGTGATATATGCCACCTTGGCAGTGTGCTATAAATATTGTGGGGATTAAGTGTGTTATTAAATGCTGCTAGCACTAAGGCCATCCTGGGTGGATGGTGCTATTAAGACAGATGCCCTGTCTTAAAACTGCCCTTTTCATCCAGACAACCTTTATTGATTCACTCAGTAAATATTTATTCAGCACCTGCTAACCCTGTGCCAGGCACTGCTCACGGCGCTAAGAATGCAAGAGTGAACAAAATGGACAGAAATCCCTGACTGTGCAGGCGGCTCTTGCTCAGGGTCTCTCATGAGATTGGATGATGTCCTAGTGATCTATTACTGTGTAAAAAACCACCTCCAAATTTTGTGACACTGGCAGTCATTTTATTTTGGAAACTATATCCTGCCCCCAATGACTTCAGGATCCATTGGTATCCGCAACCGAGGTGATGAAAGACAGTGGATGGGTCCCAGAACTTGGCCCCATACCCAAGGAAATCTCTGAGGCCACACACACTGTCCAGGATTTCCCTGCACTGCCGCTGCTTTTGCCTGGGCTTTTGTGCTGCTTTAAGGCCCTCAGCTGCCGTATCTAACGCTAACTCATAATTTATTCTGTTTGGGGAATTATGTTCAAAGTTTCAGAGTCTATAAAATAGACAAATGTGGGACTTGATTGCGTCTGCAAGTTAGGGATTCTGTGAAATTGTGTTCCTTAAAACAAATGACTCCCCTGCCTACTATGCATTGTTCTCCCAGAGTGCTCATCTGGGAGGGTTTGTGGGGAGTGCTGCAAGCAGGTACTTTATTGCTGGTGTTTGTAACCCACCCTGGTCTATTCTGAGATGCCTCGTGTTCAGAAACTAGCAGGTGGGCATGTAAAATAGGGGTCACAGAGAGCCCTCCTCTGGCCAGTGACTTCATAAAGCACAGAAGTAAAACACCAGCCCCAGCCCTGCCACCATTTACCTTATTTGTCTCCTGGAGCATAGGGAATCACCTGGCATGTGAGAAGGGGCTCTGGAATTACTCTGACATGGGTCCAAATCCCAGCTCTGCCACTTAGCAGTTATATGGTCCCAGGTAAATAATAGGGTATATGAGAGGGCACCCCCACAAACTGGAATTATCTTTTGGGAGGGTGGGCTTCTTGTAGTACAGACTTCCCTCACTAGGTAAGTTCTATTAATAGAAACCCGTCGGTATTAGTGTAGCAGCTATGTTGTGAGAGGTTTCATTCAACTTCAGTTATTCTTTTTTGGAGATTCTTTCAACACATTTGCCCATTTCATGATGGGTGATTTACAAGTGTGCCTGCCAAGCCGGGCTCGGTGGCTCAGCCTGTAATCCCGCGCCTTTGGGAGGCTGAGGTGAGTGGATTGCCTGAGCCCGCTGGTTCGAGACCCGCCTGGGCAGCGAGACCTTATCTCTACAATAAATCAAAAAATCAGCCGGGCGTAGTAGCGCATGCCTGTAATTCCGGCTACTTGGAAGGCTGAGGCGGAAGGATCGCTAGAGCCCATCAGGATGGGGTGCGGTGGCCGGAAGCGGCCACTGCACTCCAGTTTGGGTGACCGAGTGAGATTCCAACTCAAAAACAAACAAACAAACAAACAAGTGTGCCTGCCCACACCATGCTGAGTGTTCAGCAGTTTTGGACCAAAAACAACATGACCCCCATACCTCATCCTTTCTATTCACCTGATCTTGCCTCGAGTGACTTTTTTGTTTCCCTGGATGAAAAAGTCCTCAAAGGAAAATGTTTTGCTGATGTGAAAGAGGCGAAACAAAAAACAGCAGAAGCGCTAAAAGGCATCAACACTGACAAATCCAAAAACTGTTTTGAGCAATGGAAAAAGCATCTCGATAGGTATGTTGTATCAAATGGAGAGTATTTCGAAAGTGACTGAAGGTTAAACATGTAAGAATAAATACACCACTTCTAATAAATAAATTCTGGTTTTTTTGGTCCTCCCTCTTCGTTTGCTAAGGCTCCATTCCCCCAACTGTAAAATGGGATCACAGAATGTCTACCCCACAAGACTGCATGGTGCTGGGCATGCAATGAGTGCTCTGTCCACACTGTCGACGTTCTCTTCCCTCAGGCCTTATTCCTGTATGAGCTTCTGTTAAAGACCACCAGAAGGCCTGAGGAGCTCCTAAGGTAGGAGAATGGAGCCCAGTTGGGGGACTGAAGAGACCCTGGGAGCCTTCTGCCAGAGGAGCCTAATTTCCCAGGAGGGAGAGTTGGACAGTCACATCTGTAGCCTGTGCCAGATCTGTAGCCTGTGCCAGATCAAATCTGCCTTCTCTTGCTCTTTTTTTCCTCTCTCCTTCCCACTCTCTTCCTCTCCCGAGTCCCTTGTTTTGTTTTCCAGCGCTGGGCAGCTGGTCAAAGGCATGACCTGCTCACACATTGATGCCATAAGCACCGACTCATTTCTGGCCCATTTCCAGGACTTTGAGAACAACCTCTCTCTGCTTTCACCATATCAGGTACCATCAGAGCATTTTCCTGCTTCTAATGTGCTCCCTACCCCCATCACTGGGCCTGGATTGGTGGAGGCATCTAAAGATATTTATGCCAGAATTATTCAGATGTGAGTGATGACTTGGGGCCAAATATTGAGCCGGGTTTTCTCCAGTTTCTTTTTTAAAAAGCTCCAAATACCCACATCTATTCAGCCAAAGTTTCAACAGATTGGTTATTCCATCCTCAAATTTGAACCTTAAAATATATGTGTAAGGTACACTGTTTTGCATGTTCATAATTATATTTTCCTGGGACAGACAGTAATCCCTCATCTAAGATTCCTATCCTTTTCCAGAGATAGCCATGGATAGGAACAATACTGTGAGAGCATTTTCTTTTTCATTTATTTATGTACTTTTTATTTTTATCTTTTATGGGCTCCCTTTCCAGTCCCACCCTTCATGACCATTCTTTTTCATTCAAACCTACATTTTCCCATCAGTTGTGGAGACTCTTGAACCCTTTGGGGAGGCTAGAAATAGTAACTGAGTTTTTATAGTATCCAAGCTAGTAAAGATGGGTCTTGTAGCATCTGGGTTTTGGGTAGGAACTGTTGGCTTACAGCATCCTGAGAGGGTGAGCAAATGAATATATGGGGCATCGTCTCAGCTCTGATCTTGCTTCAGACTTGAATGAAAAGTTTCCAGAGAGCAAATTATCTCCTCTGGAACCAGCATCTGGCTTGGTGTATAATCCTTTGAGCTCATTAGAGGAATATGCAAAGTTTGAACGAAGCCCTCTCATTCCTTCGGATTGTTTATTCTATCAGTGGTTCTCAGGCCTGAGCTTGCATCAGCATTGCCTGAAAGCTTGTCGGGAGACAGATTGGGGGTTCCCCCTCCCAGACTTTCCCATATAGTAGGTAAGGGGCAAAACCAAGAATTTGCATTTCTAGTGGTTCCTGGTGAGAACCGTTAAACTATATTAGAAGTCCTGCCGAGGCAGGGAAGCCAATAAGTGAGCAGATAGTTAGAGGGCAGACCTGCATTGAGGAAGAACTTCATGTTTGAGCAGGAAGAGTTGCCCCAGCAATGATACTTCTCTAGACTTCCAGTTTTTAGAACCTTCATATACCAGTTAACTAGAACATTTGCCTTTATTGTTTATATTTTTACAGAAAAGACATAATTATTACAAAAAATACAGAGAAAGTAAAATTTTCTCAATTTTCCCTTAGAGCTGTGGTTCTCAATAGCCCCTTAGGGGACTTTTGGCCATGGCTGGAGACATTTTTGTGATGTCACAACTGGGGCGGGGGAGATGCTGGCATCTAGTGGGTAGAGGCCAGAGATGCTGTTCAGCGTCCTACAATGCACAGGGCAACCCCACAACAACAAGTTATCTGGTCCAAAATGTCTACAGTGCTGAGACTAAGCAACCCTGTTTCAGAAGTAACTACAAGGAGAAGTTTGCTGTTGACTTTGAGAGTCATTTTTTGACACATAAAACATATTTACATGTCATGTAAAAAACACACAAAAGAGCTCATGCTATACATACTATTCTGTTAAATTATATATATATAGTGGCATAGACATTGTTTAATGTCAATATATATGTCTACCCTAATAAAACAAAATAGTTGTGTAGTATTCCATTGTATAGATATATTCTTATTTATTTAACCAATCCCCAACTGAGGGCCATAAAGGTTATAGCCCATTGGCCAGGCACAGTGGCTCAAGCCTATGATCCCAGCACTTTGGGAGACTGAGGCAAGAGGATTGCCTGAGCCCGTGGGTTTGAGACCAGCCCAGGCAACTTGGCAAGACCTTGTCTCTACCATAAACCAAAAATTAGCTGGGCGTGGTAGTGCACTCCTGTAGTTCTGGCTCCTTGGAAGACTGAGGCAGGAGGATCATTGGAGCCCAGTAGGTCGATGCTGCGGTGGCTGTGAGTGTGCGACTGCACTCCAGCCTGGGTGACTGAGTGAGACTCCCACTCAAAAAAAAAAAAAAAAAAAAAAAAAAAAAGAAAAGAAAAGAAAAAAGGCTATAGCCCATTTCCTACAGTTATAGATAAAATTGTGATGGGCATTCTCATACTTAGACTTGTATGCTCATCTTGTTATTGCCTCAGTCTCCTCATTCATAAGCTGGACATCCATAGGGTGCTCTATTATATAAGTGAACATATTAAAGCACTAAGAACAGTGCCCGACATACAGAGCATTATCTGTGTTTTCTTTTATTATTATTGGACTAAATTCCTAGAACTGCTTAATCTTTCAGGTTAACTGTTTGGCGTGGAAATACTGGGAGGTTTCCAGGTCATCTATGCCACCTTTCCTCTTGGCTGCACTCCCGTAAGTAGACATCAGCCCCCACTTTCTGGCTTAGCAGTAAGTTTTGGGAATCAACCAAGCCAAAGTGATGCTCTCCCCTGGGTTTTCTTGAGGAACCAGAGGCAGAGTGGGGCATGCCCTAGACAGTTAAACCCTTGAGAGCCAGGATTTAAAATTTGAGCCACACATAGCTTCTCTTGTTTTCCCTGTTATTTAAAAACCAAAACCAAAGCCACTCAAGCCTGGATAAGTGTCAGTAATCCCACCTGGGATGGGCTTGCAGTTGTGTTAGGGGCATCAGGTCTTATGTAAGCGTAGGCATTCCTCCTGGTATGTGAGGGCTTTCAGGCCTGCAGGGTGGCCCTGCTTTTCAAACATGGCCTGGACACTGTTTCTCTCCTTTTATCCTTTTTTATTTCCTTCTATCTTCTTTTGTTATTGTCTTCTTTCATTCAAAAATGTTTATTGAATATGTACTGTGTGCTAGTTCTTAGACCTCTAAATTTTTCCCTTATGCGAGCATACAGTCTCATGGGGAAGGGAAGGAAATAGACAAACATGAAACCATTATAATATCAAGTTGATATTTGGTTGAAAGTGACAGAACTTAAACTCAGAAACTAGCTTAGGCAATAAAAAGGAATTTTTGATTCAGGTAACTGGAAAGTTCAGGGAGGGTCTTCAGGAATGGCTGGATCTAGGGGCTCAGATGATAACCTTGTATTCCTCTGTTGGCTTCACTGTCAGGAAAGTTCTTGCCTGACATTTTCTCAGCTTCATATTCAGGAAGAAGAAAAAACCTTCTCTTCTCATCTTTCTCAATAAAAGTCTTAGGTTTGACTCCCACTGACTTTAACTGGGCCACTTTGTTCTCCTTGAGCCAATCAGTGGGTTGGGAGGATGGATGACTTTGCCTGGCTTGGGTCTGTATTGCACCCCTGGAGTGAAATTGGCTCCATTTAGGACTTAGAGAGAGGGGAATGGTTTTCTAAGAAGCCAGGTGCTTTTACTGGGAGAAGAGACAATGGGCACAGGGCATGGAGGAGGAAACACAATCTTTAGCTTGGAGAGTCAAGGGAGACAGAACTATAGAATGAGTCGAGATAGAGAGGTGAAGATGGGCACTCCAGGCAGGGGCACAGGGGCATCTGGTCCAGAGTGGGTAAGGAAGCACTCTGGGAACTCATACGGTGTCTCTGCAGAGTAGCTGGGAAAGGGAAGGCCAGAGAAGTAAGGGACATCGGATCATGGGTGGCTCCTTGAGGTATTCCACTCATATTCTGGGTGCAAGCATCAGATTTGCATTTCAAAAAGATCATCACCACTGCCCATGCAGAGGACAGAATGCAAGGGCCTGGATGGAAGGAGGGAGACAGCGGAAGATTCTTTCAGTAACCCAGATTTGGCATGGCTGTCTCCTTCCACTCACCCATGTCTCAGCTCAAGTTGTGCTGCCTTAGAAGGCGCTCCTCTGACTACAACCCCTGCCATCATTCTTGCTCTCTCATTTTTTTTGAGTCTGTTGCCCAGGCTGGAGTGCAGTGGAACAATTATGGCTCACTACAGCCTCAACCTCCTGGGCTCAGGTGATCCTTCCGCCTCAGCCTCCTGAGTAGGTAGGACTACAGGTGTGTGCCACCACATGTGGCTAATTTTTTGTAGTGATGAGTCTCTATGTTGTGTAGGTTGGTCTTGAACTCCTGGGCTGGAGCAATCCTTCCGCCTTGGCCTCTCAAAGTGCTGGGATTACAGGCATGAACCACTGCACCTGGTCTCATTCTCTTTTACAGAGCCATTTTATTTTCTTCATTACATTTATTATTGGCTGAAATGACCTGTTTTATTCATCTGTTTCTATGTTTCTTCTTCTTGCCAAAATTAAAAGCTATGAGGGCAGGGACCACTTGTGTCATGTCATTGCTGCATCTGGTGCCTAGAACAGTGGCTTGTGTATGGTAGATGCTCTGTAGATATTTGCTGGATAGATGAATGAAGACATCCGTAAGACAGTGATAGTGAGAATGAGAGGTGAAAACAGATTTGGTTAAAAAGATAGCAATGGCAGATTCGGGGATAAAGAAAAAAAAGAGTCTAGCATAGCACAGAGGAGGAAGAACATGTGGGGGAAGATGCTAAACCTGGTTTTGGAATGGTCAAGTAGTGAGGATAAGGCCACATGGGTCTCATGCAGTTTTTCTCAACCTTCATTTTATTATTGTCTCCCTAAGGAGAACATTTTAATTACTTTCTACTCAGAAAAATTGTATACTAAGGAAAAGATTTTGTTGAGCATTGGTGGGTCCCAAATCATTGTTATAACTAAGATTGTTTTTCACCTCCCACCCGAACCAGTTCTTCCCTCTTGAAGATGACATTGACCCTGTTGCAAATACATGGTCAAGAACTTAGCGCAGAGTTCTAGACTGGAGATGACAGAATTAGGAGTCATTTCTTTTACTTTTCCACTCTCTTTTTCTCGTTGTTCTTCCTCATTTTCTATTTTATTCTCTCCTCTTTGTTTCTTCATCTACTTTTTCTTTTCTGTTTCCTCACTTCCCCTCAACTAGTCCATCATTCAACATGTTTATAGAGAACCAATTCTCTGATCAATGCTGCTGGGGCATAGAATAGGAGCATGATGGGAAGTTTGTTTCTCATCCATAGAAGAGGAGCATGGTGGGAAGTTTGTTTCCCGCCCATAGAAGAGGAGCATGGGAGGAAGTTTGTTTTTCACCCGTAGAAGAGGAGCATGATGGGAAGTTTGTTTCTTACCCATAGAAGAGGATAATAATGGGAAATTTGTTTCCCACCCATAGACGAGGAGCATGGTGGAAAGTCTGTTTTCTGCCCATAGAAGAGGAGCATGATGGGAAGTTTGTTTTCCACCCACAAGAGAAATGCATGTTGGATAGGCTTGCTACCTGCTATAGGGAGCCACAGCATTCTTGGGGAGAATAAATCTTTAAAGAACATCCCTGAGATGAACTCTTGAGCATGTAGGTCCTGATTTCAGGAGTAAATACAGAGTAGCCAGTGTTTTCCTCTCTCATTTTCCCCATCTCTCTCTAGGGCCCGCTACCTGGCTTCTATTCCAGCCTCTCAGTGTGTGCCTTTTCTGATCAGCCTGGGAAAGAGTCAGTTGGACTCTTTGGTTTTAGATTTCCACAAAAAGACTTTAGTCCTCAGGAAAGTACAGCAGTGCTTGGTAAGGAGACTCTTCCTGGGTATCCCTTCCCCTCGGGGTATCTCTAGCCATCTTGGGGCAACCTCCAGAAGATCTGACTGGAATCTTGAGCTCGCTGTGCTAGCCAGAAGTCTGACTAATGGGATCTCAAAGCAGGCTATGAAGCTGCTGGCTGGAACAAACTTGGCCATTGTTTCCAGAGATTTCTGTCCTAGTTCCTGAAGAAGGGGAGGCTATGTTGGAGGACTGGAAAGGGCATAGTAGAGTCTGGGTTCTAAACATGCCTCTGCCAGTCATTGGTTATATGGCTTTGGGCAAGTCACTTCCCCTCCCTGAGCCTCAGTCTCCTCATCTGTAAGTGGGTGCAAAAGCATATTCCTCAGAGTTATTGAGGGCATGAAATGGGCAATGTAATGTTAACACAAAGGTCCAAAGGCCAGGCAGACTTGGTGTAATTTCTAGCCTCGCCGCTAGCTGGCACTTTCTTTATCTTTAAATAATATCTTTAGATAATAGTAGGACTTGTTACAGTTACTTTGAAGAAGAATGGATGGAGACCTGTAGACACAGGACAGTGCCTGGCACATAGTAAGCACACAAAACTATTTTTTGTCATTTGGGGAAAAAAACTTTGAAGGCTTTTCATACAAATTTTGAAGTGCTGTGTCTATGGCTATTGTACCAATATTATAATGGTTGTTGGCCTATGAATATCTTCAGAGAAGTAAAAACGACAGCAGCCCTCATTTACTGAGTGCTCATGATGTGCCAGTCAGATTTCTTGGACTTCTGAAGCTGCGTTCCTGGGGGAATATCAGGTCTGTTCCATCTCTAGTAGTCCACGCAGGGCAGACAATTCATATCCTGGAATCTTTAAGAGATTTGTTCTTAAAGGGTCATGGTCCCATCCTGCTGGATCTTTCTGTTGGTTCCACTTATTGGTTTCAGGATGACTCCATTGCTGATGAGTACACCGTGGACATTGTGGGAAGCCTGCTGTGTCACTTGTCGGCAACCATCATTGACAGGGGGATCTCCCCCAGGGCCTGGCCCACTGCTTTGCATGGCCTCAGAGATTGCCCGGACCTTAGCCCCGAGCAGAAGACTGCAGTGAGGCTCAAGCTCCTGGGACAGTATGGGTGAGGAGGGGCTGGGCGTGGCTTTGCGGGGAGGTGTGATGTGCTGTGTGAAAGGACACCCCACCTTAACTCTCTGGCATATGCCAAATGGAGAGAGTCTTTGGCTTAGGATGAGATTAAAGATTTATTACACCTATTCTGGAAATGTGACCTTTCTTCTTTTGGCTTCAGATTCATGGGATCAATAGTAGCTGTCCTGCAGGTCTGACAGGGTTGTTGCCAATACAACTTGGCATATGAGAGGGAAAGAATTTTGAAAAGATGGTGCTTTACAGATGCAAGGTGGTGGTATTATTATTACCTTAAAGACGGATTTTTTAGAGTAGATTTAGGTTCACTGCAAAGTTGAGAGAATGGTATAGATATTTCCCATGTCTCCCTGCCCCCATACCCACATGACCTTCCCATTATTAATATCCCCCACCAGAGTGGTACATTTATTACAGCTGTTGAACCTGTATTGATATGATTGTCATTATCACCCAAAGTCCATAGTTTACATTTGGGTTCACTCTTGCTATTGTACATTCTGTGGGTTCAGACAAATAATGGATAATGACATGTAGCCACCATTATAGTATTGTACAGAGTATTTTCTCTGCCCTAAAAATCCTCTATTCTCTGTCTATTTATTCCTCTTTCATTCCTAACCCCTGGCAACCCCTGATAGTTGTACCTTTTTAGAGAGTCATATAATTGGAATCATATAGTATGTAGCCTTTTCAGGTGGGTTTCTTTCACTTAGTAATATGAATCTAAGATTCCTTCAAGTCCTTTCTTGACTTGATAGCTCATTTCTTTTTAGTGCTGAGTAATATTTCATTGTTTAGATATACCAAAGTTTATTTATCCACCCCTTACTGAAGGACATCTCGGTTGCTTCCAAGTTTTGGCAGTTATGCATAAAGCAGCTATAAACATCCATATGTAGATATGTGTGTGGACATAAGTTTTTAGCTTCTTTGGGTAAATACTGAACAGTGTGATTACTGGATTGTATGGTGAAATGGATTTAGTTTTGTAAGAAGCCACCAAAATGTCTCTCAAGGTGGCTAGTTGATTTTGCATTCCTACCAGCAATAAATGAGAGTTTCTGTTGCTCCACATATTATTACATTTGTTATGTAATAATAATAATAATAATAATAATAATAAAAGTAATAGAGACATTGTCACCCCCAGGTGGTTGATAACTCCTTGGGGGAAAGCAGAACTGTTCTTGCCTAGGTAGAGTTCTCTGAGGTAGGGTCAGATGTTTGAGTATGACCTAGCCATCAGTTATTGTTTTAGGTGGCAGACTTTTGAGTAATAACTATGTCTCAGGTGCTGTACTATTACATAGAGTTTAAGATCATAGACTCAGGAGTCAGACTTTTTGGGTTACAATTTTGTTTCTGTCATTTATAGTCTGCGTGACCTGGGAAAAGTTACTCAATCTTTTTGCAGTTTAATTTTTGCATCTGAAGAATGGGGGCAGTGATAGTGCCCCTAAGGAGCTGGTGATGATTAATTGAGCTTATGCCGGTCAAGGATTTATAACAGTCCTGGCACATAATGTTGAGTGTGTGATAACTGTTTTACTACTGGGACTGAAGGTACAGTGGTTATTACATTAGGTGTGGTTCCTGCACTCATGAGACTTCCAGTCTAGTGGGATAATATTTTTATCAAGGAAATAAAGGTGGAGGTTCTTTGGCTAGGAGTGGTTTGCCTTGATCCTAGAGAGGGGCCTTCACTGCTCACTGATAATTGGACAGACCTCCTTCAGAGATGTCACCAAAGGTTGTGTGATATACTTCACTGTAGACATTTGTGATCTTTATAAGAATAACAGTGGATTCTGGGTCAATGCTGTTGTTCTGCCAAGTTCAAGATAAATTTTTTTCTTGCTGTAAGAGAGTAATTATAAGGGAGCAAATGTGTCATTACTCTTCTGTTAAGAAGGGGAGGAAGGAAACACTGATGTAAATGATAGAAATTCAATAATTCAGTTAAAGCTAAAAATAGGAATTTATTGAGTTCAGAAATGAAATATAATGAAAAACTCCAAGGGTGAACTTCAGGATGAATCCAGGTCTCAAATGAAGTCATCAGAAATATGTTTCTCCCATTCCTCAGTTCGTGTTCCTTGGTGTGGCCTTTATTTTCTCTGCTCTGTGATAGAAATGCCCTCTAATATCCTTTTTATTGTGAGATATACCAGAAAAAAAGGGAGAGCTTCTCTGGTAGTTCCACCAAAATTCCCAGGGATGACTTTGATTGGTCAACCTGTATCACATGCCCATTTTCTTAACTGGTGAAGTGGGACCATATGAATGGCAGCCTCTCGAGGCATGAAGATGAGCTGTTCCTGAAAGAAAAAAAAAATGCTGGAAGTAAAGGGCAACAGATGTGACCACAGCACGGTTTTTCATTTTACTGCCTTTATTTCTTTTTTAGATTTCCTCAGAACTGGACAGCCGAGACTACGAAGGACTTGGGACCCTTTCTAGTACTTTTCTCAGGCAATGAATTAAGCTCTATTGCCACAAAGGTACCTCTGCGCCCTATCTTAAGAAGGCTGAAGGATTTTGAAGGGTAGGGAAACTGTGGCCAGTTATACATAGTTTGCTGCCAGTCTGGGGTTCTGGAAGCTTCCTACCTGCCTCAAAGGGATCAGATGTTTCCAGCTCCGCTGCAGGATGCATAAGTTCAGGGAAAGGGAGTAAGGCTGCAACTGAATGAACTTTGGGCCTTCCACATGGCCCTCTAGGGAGATGCGTGCATTTAAGAGCTGTCATTTGGCTACCATTCTGCTGTTTGCATGCATCTCATGTGCATGCCTGTTCCTGCTCTTATACCCACCAGCGCACTATGGTCATGCACATGCATGTTCAGTGTATGCAGTCCAGTGTGTAAACATATTTAATTCCAGGCCAGGCTTTATTAAGCTTCACCTTTGGGCACAACATTGCTTGGAGTAATGGGTCAAGAGTTAGACTGTCTAGGCCAAGGGACATGCAAACAAGCACAAAAACTTCGTTGTTTTTTGCTGCATAACAAAGCCACACAATCTCACTGGAATACAACAATGAGCATTTAGGTCTGAGCATGGTGGTTTATGTTGGTAATCCCAGCTCTTTGGGAGGTTGATGTGGGAGGATCACTTGAGGCCAGGAGTTTAAGACCAGCCTAGGTCACATAGTGAGACCCTATTTTTTTTCAACATAGCATCTTTTTTTAAAATTAAAATTAAAAAAAAATTTTAAAGATGTGGGGTCAATTCAGGGTTAGGTATACAAATGTTCTTTATGCAGGTACCCTTGTTGATGAGATGTGCCCCTCCCTCCCCTAGCAGTTTCCCTCAACTGCCAATCCCTTCCCCCTCCCCTGGTAGTTTCCTACTACTGTCAATCCCTTTCTTACAGTATTATGATAATTGTTCAAGGTCCGCTTATGAGTGAGAACATACGGTACTCTGTTCTTTGTTTCTGTGATAGATCACTGAGTATGATCAGTTCTAAATCCATCCCAATTGCTGCAAAGTCCATATGTTTGTCCTTCTTTGTGACTGCATAATATTCCATTGTGTATATGTACCACATTTTTTTTTATCCAGTCCAGCTTTGATGGGCAGCACAGTTGGTTCCATGTTTTTGCTATTGTGAACAGAGCTGCAACAAACATGTGTGTGCAAGTATCTTTTTTGTAGAATGATTTGAGTTCTTCTGGGTATATATTCCCAGTAGGGGAATTGCTGGGTCATATACAAGGTCAGTTTCTAGTTCTTTCAGAAATCGCCACACTCTTCCAAAGAGGTTGCACTAGTTTGCACTCCCACCAGCGGCGTAGAAGCGTTCCTTTTTCTCCTCATCCTTGCCAGCTTCTGTTGTTGTTTGTGATATTTTTAAATTTTTTTTATTTTTATTTTTTTTGAGTTGGAGTCTCACTCTGTCGCCCAGACTGGAGGGCAGTGGCCGCTCCCGGCCACCACAGCCTCGACCTGCTGGGGATCCGGTGATCCTTCCGCCTCAGACTTCCAAGTAGCCAGAATTACAGGCGCGCGCTACCACGTCCAGCAGATTTTTTGATTTATTGTAGAGATGAGGTCTCGCCAAGTTGCCCAGGCGGGTCTCAAACCCGTGGGCTCAGGCAATCCACTCACCTCAGCCTCCCAAAGTGCTGGGATTACAGACTGAGCCACCGAGCCCGGCTTGTTTGTGATATTAATGATGGCCATTCTTACTGGGATTAGGTGGTATCTCAGTTTGGTTTTGATTTGCATCTCTCTGATGATTAGTGAGGCTGAGCACTTTTTCATGTGTCTGTTGGCTGTCTATATATTTTCTTTTGAGAAGTGTTTACTCATGTATTTTGCCCACTTTTTAATAGGACTGTTTGTTTTTTTCCTTTTGGCACGTTTGAGTTCCTTGTAGAGCCTAGATGTTAGGCCCTTGTCAGATATACAGTTGGCAAATATTTTTTCCTATTCTGTGGGCTGTCTCCCTGTTCTCTTGATGGCTTCTTTTGCTTTGCAGAAGCTCGTCAGTTTGATGAGGTCCCACTTGTCTATCTTATTTCTTTCGGTATGGACACTTAGGGTTTTGATCAGGGATTGGTTGCCCATTCCAATTTCCGTAAGAGTGAGTGAGACCCTATCTTTACAAACAAAACAAAAAACACCAAAAATAATTTTTTTCTTGCTGCCTGATTTGTGGATCACTAGGACAGTGCTGCCCCATAAGGCTGTCCATAGGGCCCCAGCTGCCTAGAACTTGTTCTTCTCACCATGAAGATCTGAAATTCCAGAAGCGGAAGTAGATCAGTACAATTCTCTTTAAGACCTAGGCTGGAAAATGGCATGTTGTCATTTATACCATGTTTTGGTGGTGAAAACAAGTCACATGACCAAGCCCAACCTCAATGGCACAGAAAAGTGTCTTCCATGGAAGTAGAGGATGGGGAAGGAGTGAATGATTGATCTCCCACAAAGCATGTTCATGTAGTCATACCTGCTCTTGTATGCACAAGGGGCACATGGTCACACATGCTCAGTAGGGCGTGAACACGTGGCATGCCTACCCAGAGTCACGCATGCACATCATGCATTCTGATGGCCAGTCATAGTAAAATTCTCTTCTGGATGTCCAAATATATGGTCATGAGCAATCAATGCACAAATATTATATACTTACCTAATCCTTAAAAAAATCAGCTTCTGAGATTGAAAAGTCTTGTGTAAACATGATGAACTCTCAAAACAGTATAGAGTTTAAAAAAAGAGTTGCAAAAGAATATGTGTCAGGATACTAAGTAAATAAATAAATACTAGCTAAATTAATTTTAAACCCATACAAAATAAGTCTACCTGTAAGATAGGTTTAAAATTATGCAATGAGAATCGCTAATGCC
The DNA here is from genome assembly GCA_027257055.1 of Cephalopachus bancanus. Taxonomy (NCBI): domain Eukaryota; kingdom Metazoa; phylum Chordata; class Mammalia; order Primates; family Tarsiidae; genus Cephalopachus; species Cephalopachus bancanus. Next base: position 1,008,360 of record JAPVLO010000354.1, read on the forward strand.
AAGTTCAGGGTGACAGTTACTTCTGGGGAAGGAGGAAGGTGAAGATTGAGGGAAGAACTTATTCATTATATCATGATGTTTTATTTCTTAAGCTGGGTTGTGAGTACATGAGTGCTTTGTTGTATTATTCTCTGTACATTTTTTTACACTGGAAATGTTTAATAAAACAAGTAATACATGCTCCTCATTAAAAAAAATCCCACTGGTACCAAAGGCAATAAAATGAGCAGCAAGTCCCCTTCCCCCCCTAGACTTCTAGTTCCCCAGCCTCCCTCCTCAGAGGCAATTGCTGTCCCCAGTTTCTTCTGTATTCTTTCAGAAAAATCCTACCCATAGGTTTTCCCTTTAGAAATACAAAATGGAAAATGCCATTCACTCGGCTAAGCGCTTTGCTTTCTAAAAGTTAACTAACTTAGAGGAGTTGCTCTCAGCCTTAGCTGCACATTAGAATCACCTGGGGAGATTCTAAAATGTACTAATCCATGGTTCCCACCCCAGACCAACTGACTTAGAATCTCTGAGGGTGACACCTGGGTGTCTGTAGAATTCCCAGGTGATTCTTATGTACAGCCAAGGTTGAGAACTGCTGGGTTAGACTGTGACTCTAATTCTGAAGATGAGACTAGAAGAAGGAACAATGTAAACTGAAGTGCTTTCTCTTTGGGTGAGCTGGGATGCAGTGACACATGGCTATAAGAAGAGCCTGATGAATTCTGTGGGCTTGTGACAGGTCTCCCAATAATATCTCAAGTCTTGACAAAGTGCATTTGTTCTAGATGAGAAACGGTGCCTTCTTTAGGGCAACCCAAGTCCCCTCATTGCTAGTCTGCACCAGAATCTGGAGATAACTGTTCTTTGCTTCCTTTTTGTGATAAATAGAAAGTTTAATAAGAATTTTAAAATAGCAACTTTTAAAAATGGGTAGGCATACCTACTTTATTGTAAATATTGTCAGAGTGCTCTGGAAATGATATACCGTATAACAGTTACACAGAAAAATGAGTATCTTGACCAGCATTCAGTATTATCACTTTATTTTGTTGACAATCTGATGCATGAAAAGTGAGGTATACTTATGTTATTTAGCATTTATTGGGTTATTATTGGAATTGAACATCATTTTATAGGATTCTTTTTAGAGACCGTATTAATTGAACCTGGGCTTACATTTATATGAGAAGGTGCTATTAAAAAAAAAAGCAGAGGTAGGAAGTAGGTTACAGTGTAGATTCTGATTCAAATCTGTGTTTAGTGTGCTTTAGCTATTACTTGTTCCTCTTCTTTTTTCTTCTAACCCACAGTTTCCTGAGATCCTTCAACAAACAATTTCCAAGATGGCCGGGACTCTACCCCCTAAAGAATTCCTTTGGGCTGTCTTTGAATCTGTTTCAAACAGCAGTGACAAGAGCCCCAGCTCTGACCCCATCCCTGGTGAGTGTTCTGGGGTATCTGAGCCCGTGCCAGGGCAGCACTGTTTTGGGCTGGGTCCCTGGCATCAAGAGGCTGCCTCATCTAGGGGACTGGATGACATGTCAGCAAGGCAATAGAAGGGGAAAAATTCACAGGCAAAAGAACCATGCTTTGCAAAGTATCTTGGAATCATGCCCTGAATTCCTTACCCAGGCTACTAGGTTTAATGGGTGAGTATATGTGATGAATACTTCAATAGGATTGACTTAAAGGGTCAATATAGATTGGTCGCTACATATTGCAGTGATAGGGCCAGGATGCCCAGATTTTACTCCTGAGCCTGCCACTTAGTGGCTGTGTGCCTCTGAGTAAGCTTTTATTTTTTAAATTATTATTATTTTTAATATTTAATAAATATTTTTTATTATAGTTTTGTGGGGTACACTTAAGGGTTAGGTGTACAATTACGTTTCATTCAGGCACCCTGTTGATAAGAGGTGTTTCCCCATCCCCAGACAGATATTTGCTACTGTTAATCCCATCCCCCTTCCCCCCACCCATGGTTTCCCAGTACCGTCCGTCATTTTCTTTTTTTTTTTTTTTTTTTGAGTTGGAGTCTCACTCTGTCGCCCAGACTGGAGTGCAGTGGCCGCTCCCGGCCACCACAGCCTCGACCTGCTGGGCTCCGGCGATCCTTCCGCCTCAGCCTTCCAAGTAGCTGGAATTATAGGCATGCACTACCACACCCGGCTGATTTTTTGATTTATTGTAGAGATGAGGTCTCGCTGCCCAGGTGGGTCTCGAACCCGCGGGCTCAGGCAATTCACTCACCTCAGCCTCCCAAAGGTGCAGGATTACAGGCTGAGCCACCGAGCCCGGCTCCGTCATTTTCTTATACTATTACATTGGATGTTCAAGGTCCATTATATGAGTGAGAACATGTGATACTCAGATCTTTGTTTCTGTGAGAGGTCACTCAGTATTATAGACTCTAGTTCTATCCAGGTTGCTGTGAAATTCATGATTTTGTTCTTTTTTATGGTTGTGTAGTATTCCATCGTGTATATGTACCACATTTTTTTAATCCAGTCCTCTTTTGATGGGCAGCATGGTTGTTTCCAGGTTCTTGCTATTGTGAACAATGCTGTGATAAACATACGTGTGCAGGTATCTTTTTTATAGAGTGATTTGAGTTCTTCAGGGTATATTCCCAGTAGGGGGATTGTGGGGTCATATGGAAGGTTGATTTTTAGAGCTTTTAGGAATCGCCACACTGCTTTCCACAGAGGTTGCACTAGTTTATACTCCCACCAACAGTGTAGAAGTGTTCCCTTTTCACCACACCCTCTCCAGCAGCTGTTATTTTTTGAGTTATTGATAATTGCTATTCTGACTGGAGTTAAGTGGTATCTCAGTGTGGTTTTGATTTGCATCTTCCTGATGATTAGTGAGGTTGAGCATTTCTTCATGTGTTTGTTGGCTGCTCGGATGTCTTCTTTTGTGAAGTGTCTGTTCATATCTTTTGCCCATTTTATAATGGGGTTGTTTGTTTTTTTCTTTTCAGCACGTTTGAGTTCTTTGTAGATCCAGGATGTTAAGCCTTTGTCAGACCTGGAGTTGGCAAATACTTTTTCCCAGTCTGTAGGCTGTCTCCCTGCTCTCTTGATGGTTTCTTTGGCTTTGCAGAAGCTTGTCAGTTTAATAAGGTCCCACTTGTCTATCTTCTCTCTTATGACCTGTGGGTTTCGGGTTTTGTTCAGGAATTGGATGCCAGTTCCGATTTCCATGAGAGTATTTCCTTCCTTTTCTAAGGTTCTTATGGTTTGAGGTTTTACATTTAGGTCTCTGATCCATTTAGAGTTAACCTTTGTGCATGGGGATAGATAGGGGTCCTGTTTCAGTCTTCTGCATGTGGTCAGCCATTTTTCCCAGCACCATTTACTGAATAGGTTCTCCTCTCCCCAGTGGTAGGTGGTGGGGGCATTGTCAAAGATGTTGGTTGAGAAATTGAGGTTTTGCTTCTGGAATCTCAATTCTATTCCATTGATCTATATGCCTGTTCCTATACCAATACCAAGCTGTTTTGATGACTGTAGCTTTATAGTAAAGTTTGAAGTCTGGTAATGTGATACCACCTGCTTTGCTTTTTTTGCTGAGGATTGTTCTGGCTATTCTTGGACGTTTGTGTTTCCATATGAATTCCTGTGTTGTTTTTTCTAGGTCTGAGAAGAATGTTGCTGGTAATTTGATGGGTATTGCATTGAATTTGTAGATTGCCTTAGGTAAGATGGACATCTTCACAGTGTTGATTCTTCCAATCCATGAGCATGGGATATTTTTCCACTTGTTTGTGTCATCTTTGATTTCTTTGAGCAGTGTTTTGTAATTTTCATTGTAAAGGTCTTTCACATCTCTGGTTAGGAAGATGCCAAGGTATTTCATTTTGTTTTGTGGCTATTGTGAATGGAATTGTGTTTTTTATTTGGGTTTCTGTTTGTTTATTATTGGTGTAGAGAAATGCGATTGTCTTTTGTACATTTATTTTGTATCCTGAGACTTTGCCAAAGGCCTTTATCAATGTAAGGAGGTTTTTGACAGATACTCTTGGTTTTCAAGGTACACAATCATATCATCTGTATAGAGAGATAACTTGACTTCCTCTTTTCCTATTTGAATACCTCTGATTGCCTCCTCTTCTCTGATTGCTCTAGCTAGGACTTCCAATACTATGTTGAACAGGAGGGATGAGAGTGGGCATCCTTGTCTAGTTCCAGTTTTCAGGGGAATTGGTTCCAATTTTTTTCCATTTAGGAGTATGCTGGTTGTGGGTTTCTCATAGACGGCTTTTACTATTTTGTGGTATGTTCCCCGTATGCCTAGATGTTCAAGGGTTTTTATCAAGAAGGTGCTGGATTTTATCAAAAGCTTTTTCTACATCTAATGATATGATCATGTGGTTTTTGTTTTGACATCTGTTGATGTATTTAATTACATTTATGGTTTTACGAATGTTGAACCAGCCTTGCATCCCAGGAATGAAGCCTACTTGGTCATGGTGGATGATTTTTGAGATGTATTGCTGAATCCAGTTTGCTAGGATCTTGTTGAGAATTTTAGCATCTATGTTCATCAAAGATATTGGCCTGTAGTTCTCTTTCTTTGTTGGATCTTTACCTGGCTTGGGTATCAATGTGATGTTGGCTTTGTAGAATGATTTGGGGAGAGTTCCATCTTTTTCAATCATCTGGAATACCTTCAGTAGGATTGGTATCAGCTCCTCCTTAAATGTCTTGTAGAATTCTGCTGGAAAGCCATCTGGACAAGGGCTTTTTTTTGGTATGAAGTTTTCTTATTACGTAGTCTATTTATTTGATTGTTATTGGTCTATCTAGGGTCTCAATTTCTTCTTGTTCCAACCTAGGTAGGTTGTGTGATGTCAGAAAGTCCTCCATTTCCTTAAGGTTTTCAAGTTTGTTTCCATACAAGTGTACATAGTAGTCTCTAATGATCTTTTGTATTTCTTCAGGGTCAGATGTGACTTCATCTTTTGTGTTTCTGATTGTGCTTATTTGGTTTTTTTCTCGTTTTTTCTTGGTCAGTCTAGCTAGGGGACCATCGATCTTGTTTATCCTTTCGATGAACCAGCTTTTTGTTTCATTGATTTTTTGTATTATCTTTTTTTCTTCTATGTCCTGGATTTTATTTTGGTGATCTGGATTCTTCTGCTGAAATTAGGGTTTTTGTGGTCTTGCTTTTCCAACTTCTTTAGGTGGATTGTTAGGTTGTGAATTTCTGTTCCTTCCATTTTCTTCATGTATGTTTGTAGGGATATAAATTCCCCTTTTACTACAGCTTTCAGGGCATCCCAGAGATTTTGGTAAGATGTTTCTTCATTTTCATTTGTTTCCAGGTATCTTTTGATCTCTGTTTTGATTTCATCATTGACCCAGGAGTTGTTTAGCATCATGCTGTTTAGTGTCCATGTCTTTGTGGGTTTTGGGGGGACTTTTTTGGTGTCAATGTTTATTTTTATTCCACTGTGGTCCGAGAAGGTGCATGGCAGAATTTCAGTCCTTTTAAATTTGCTTATGCTTGATTTATGGCTGAGTATGTGGTCGATCTTAGAATATGTTCCTTGTGGTGATGAGTAGAATGTGTATTCTGTGGTCTTTGGATGGAGTGTTCTGTGGGTATCAATTAAGTCCATTTGGTCCAAAGTCACAATGAGGTTCCGGATCTCCTTGCTGATTTTTTGTCCTGATGATCTGTCTAGGGTTGTGAGTGGGGTATTAAAGTCCCCAGTTATGATGGTGTTAGAGTCAATATCTTTCTTTAGTTTTCCTAGAAGTTGCTTTATGAAAGTAGGCGCACCTATGTTGGGTGCATATATGTTTAGGATAGATATTTCTTGTTGATGGATTGAGCCTTTTATCATTATGTAGTGGCCTTCTGTATCTTTTTTGATTTTTAATAGCTTGAAGGATATTTTGTCTGAAATTAAGATCGCTACTCCTCCTTTCTTTTGTATTCCGTTTGCCTGAAAGTTTGTTTCCCATCCTCTTACTTTGAGTCTGTGGGTGTCCTTTCTAGTGAGGTGAGTCTCTTGAAGGCAATAGATTGTTGCCTGATGATATTTTATCCATTTTGCCATTCTATGTCTTTTCAGTGGTGCATTTAGTCCATTCACATTTAGGCTAATAATTGAAATGCAAGAGTTGATCCCTGTCATAAGGTTCTTACAGAGTTGTTCCTGTTTGTTTGTTGTCTTTCTTTGGGTTTTGGAGTTGGTTCTTGTGTGTTTTTAATCTTTTGCCTGTACTCTTGTGAAGAATGTTGTTATTCTTTTTTCTTTTTCTTCTGTGTTCAGTACTTTCTTAAGTGTTTCTTGTAGAGGTGGTCTGGTGGCAGCGTAGGTTCTTAGGGATTGGATGTCTGGAAAAGATTTCAATTCTCCCTCACTAATGAAGCTTAGTTTGGCTGGGTAGGTTATTCTTTGTTGAAATTGTTTCTCTTTTAGAACTTGGAAGATAGGGCTCCAGGCTCTCCTAGCCTGAAGGGGTTCTATTCTAATTTGTTTTCCCTGGTAGGCAGTCTGGCCTTTTTCTCTTGCTGCCTTTAGGATTTTTTCTTTTATAGCTACTTTGTTTAGGCGAATTATTATGTGTCTGGGAGTTGGTCTTCTCATTTGTTGTCTTGCAGGGGTTCTCTGAGTCTCTTGTGTTTGAATTTTTTCATCCTTGATGAGATGAGGGAAGTTTTCTTGAATGATTTCATGAAATGTTTGATCCAGTGTGGCTTCTGTTTCTCTCTCTGCCTCAGGAAACCCAATTACTCTTAGGTTTGGTCTCTTGAAGTGATCATTCATCTCTTGCAGGTTTTGTTCTGTCTTTTTGAGCTTCTTTTCTATGCTTTTGATGGTTTGGGTTAGTTCTGTGTTTTGGTCTTTGAGCTCTGAGATTCTTCTGCTTGGCTGATTCTTCTTTCCATGCTTATTAGTCTGTTATTCATTTCCATCACAGTATTCTTTACTGCTGTCATTTCTGACATCGGCTCCTTCCTATTTTCCTCTTGTCTTTCTTCAATTTTTTTAGATCTCCCCATTAATTTCTTGATGTCTGGGTTTGTTGCATGTAACCAGTCATTCTGGGGGCTCTTCATTGTTTGTGTTCCAGAATCTGTTTTCTCAGTGTCTGATCTCTCAGGGGTCTGTGTGAGGCCTATATTCTTCTTTTGGTTTTTCTTCATTTGTGTGGTTTTCCCCCCTCCCTTCTTTTTCCTTCCCTCCATGTCACCATCTTCTTTAATTCTGTATTCAGGGGTAAAGGGTTTGGTTTTACTTCTGTTTGTTCAATCTCCTATTCTGTATGTATGCCCTCTTACTTTGTTCAGTTCCAGAGTTGCACTGTAGGTTGGGGGTGGTCCTTTTTGCAGTTTTGAGATTTACTTAAGGGGGGAGTTGTGATCCAAAATCTATCTGCAGGTCCTGGTATTCGCTGACAGGTGTGTGGATAATCTGGAATCCACTTCCCACTGCCTTGGAGTCTGTCCGTGCAGTGGGGCTGTAGGTTTACTCCCTGAAATAAAATGTGTTTAACAGAGGGGAGAGAATGGAGCAGACAGTGGGTTGAAGAGGGGGGTGGAGAGATAGAGGAGTAAGGGGGGAAACAAATGAGTGTGCCAACAAATAGAGAGAGAGGCCTATACTGAAACAGATAAAAACAATAGACTACAGCTACAGACTAACCAACTCTCATACAAAAAAATAAAACAAAACATATAGTGATGCTAACATACAAGCTAACCAACCACCTTATTGGTGTGCTGTTCCTCTATACAAAGATATGGTTTACAGAGAGAAGAAAAGAGAAGAAAAGGAAGAGGAAAAAAAGAAAAAAAGGAACAATACAGTAGGAATAGAATTAAGTCATTAAACTAACAGAATCAATGAAGCACACTCTGAGACATTTCGTTTAAGTCCAATGTCCTTTCAGGTCTGATTTCTAGTTTTCTTTTCAAGCTGGTAAATTAGTTTGCAGTTAGGGTCAGTTGCCCCTGGTCTGCTGTGAAGGACAGTTCAGATCACCATTGGTTCACCACTCTGGCCTATGTCTTCATCAAGCTTGTTTCTCCCGTTTTGGTGTTGTTACCTTGAATCGCCAGGAGGTGATGCTATCTCAGCTGCTCGCCCCAGAGGGGGTGGGGCCGGACAGGACTGGCAAAGGCTGAAGATGGCTGCCTGCCTCAGGGCAGACAGCCGGTGACTTACGGCGGCCAGGACTTCTCAGTCGCAGGAGAGGTGGCAGCGATCCCAGCAGATCTTCCCTGAAGGGGCTTGAAGGACTGAAGTGGATTACCTCCAGCCTGGGTGGTGTGATGTGCTATGGCTGTGGCTGCGGCAGCGGTGGCGCCGTTTGCGCTGCAGTGACTGTCCAGTCCACTGCGATGCCCCAGCAGTGGCAACGGCCGAGCTCGGTGTGAAGAGCAGGCTGCGATGTTGGGGTCTGCAACCCCCAGGGCGAGAGTCAGAGACCCACTGCAGATCTCCTTTGCAGAGGGTTTCACAGACCGGGTTGCCCCGTTGCCATCTTGCCACTTCTCTGGGTAAGCTTTTAAACCTCTCTGTGCCTGTTTTCATTCTCTGTAGAATGGGGATAATGAAAGTCCCTATCTCATTGGGTTATTGTGAGGATCTGATCTTGCCACTGCACTCCAGGGCCCGGGCTACAGAGTGAGATCTTGTCTCTTAACAACAGCAACAAAACCCATCAATATGTTCACAACAGTGACCAGCATGTAGGAAATGCTTAACAAGTGTTAGATGTTTTTATTATTACTGTACACTTACCAAGTGCAAACTCATGCCAGGCCTGAGGAGACAAAATTAATCAAACCCAATAATAATAATAATACTTGACAGTCAGTGCTTGCTTTCATTCATCCACCAAATAGTTATTGAACACCAACTATATGAACAAAACAGACAAAAATCCCTGTCCTCACAGAGCTAACTTGCTCTCTCTCTGAGTCAGAGTCTCACTCTAGTGCATGCTCTCTTTCTCTCCCTGTCCCTCTCTCCCTCTCCCTCTTTCTCTCTTTCTTGAGTGAGAGTCTCACTCTGTCACCCAGGCTGGAGTGCAGTGGTGTGATCATGGCTTACTACAGCCTCGACGACCTGGGCTCAGCCAATCCTTTCATCTCAGCCTCCAGAGTAGCTGGGACTACAGGCACTTGTCACCACACTGGCTAATTTTTTGGCTTTTTGTAGAGATGAGGTCTTACTATGTTGCTCAGGCTGGTCTCCAACTCCTGAGTTCAAGCAATCCTCCCACCTCGGCCTCCCAAAGTGCTGGGATTACAAGCGTGAGCCACTGGGCCTGGCCAGAGCTTGTTTTTAAATGGCAGGTGGGAGGGGGGAGGGAGTAGCCAGACAGTAAATTCCATATATAAGTAAAATATATGGAGCTCTTATAAATATATATAAGAACCAAGCAGGAAAATCAAGCGAGGGCAGGAGGCTGGGAGTGTCGAATGGGGGATTGCCATGTGAAAAGAGAACCATGAAGAAAGGAAGATCTCCTTGAGAAAGTGACCTTGAGAAGAAGACTCCAGGAGTGTGGGAATGGGCCATGTGCAGGCAGGGGAATTGTGGCAGGAGTGGGAGAGAAAGGGGAATAGAGGCCAGTGTGGTTGGAGAGGAGCAAGAGACAAGGCTGACCACGTAGGACTTGATCAAGGAAGCCCAGAGGACCTTGGCTTTTCCTCTGGGTGGAGGCACACTGAGCAAAGAAGTGTCACAGCCTGTCTATATTCAGCTTGGGTGGTCTTCTCTCCTTGCATTGTCCCATCCTCACCTCTGTCCTATGAGGTGGGCCCTATGATTCCTCCCATTTTCATAATAAAGGAAATGGGTTTAGAGAGATTAAGGGACTTGACCAAAGTCACAGAGTTAGCAAATGGCAGCTCTTGGGTTTGTACTCAAACCTGGTGATGGTCACCACTAGCTCCTACTGCCCTCAAGGTCTAGCAGTGCATGCCATCTTGCAGTGGTACAAAATATAAGACTTCCATGTTCAGGGGAAGAAGCTCTGTTGTCAATGCATAATCAGAGTTTTCTTTAGTTGGTTCTAGGTATTAATTGCGCTGTACTTTTAGTGATTCATGAATTAAAAGAATTACTGTTTGTTTTTACCTTAGTTAATTTGTGTGTGTGTGTGTGTGTGTGTGTGTGTGTGTGTGTGTGTTCACTTACCCTACAAATATTTGCTGAATACCTACTATGTGCCAGGGTCTATGCTAAGCCTTGGACACACATCGTGATAAAACCAAGTCCTTGCTGTATTATTCAACCTTTTTGCTCTTCTCTAATTCTGTGCTGTTGCTAGTCCTGTTTTCATGGGAAAGTAGAGTGGGGATGGGTCTGGGAGGGATGGGGCTTTAGTCCCCTCCAAGTGGGTTGTGGTAAAGATGTTTGAGGGTCACAACTGTGTCCTTGATCTGGTCCAATGTTGCCTCTTGTTTGGAGTCCAGTGAATTTTCTTTGAAGATGCAATGAGAAGGGAGTGGCCATGGGGATTCGGAAATGCCCTGGCCTTGGGTGTGGCAGTGAGTCTCTCAGCATCAGTGGTGGGCAGCTGATAAAACAGGAAGTCTGGGATTGCACTTCAGGAGCCTAGGATTTTCAGGCTTGTTGAGATCAGCAAAGGCAATATCTCATTTGTGTGTTGGTGGGTAACTGGTTTGACCAGGTAAGGTTCAACTTGTTCAAAGACTGAACTGGATGGGTTCTCTTATTGCCCAGGGAAACACAATTCTCTTCTCTCCTAGGATGTGAGGGCCATTGCCTCCACTAGGATTTTTATTATGAAGAAGCCCTCCATTTTTACAGGAGGGCTCCTCCTTTATAATTATTGAACCTTTATGCTGGGTTGCAAACTCAAATGCATAAAGGCCAGGCAGGTAACAGAAATAGTGACCATGGCTAACATGTATTGAGTGCTTACTGTATGCCTGGTACGCTTCTAAGTGCTCTATATGTAATAATCATTTAGTCTTCATAACCATCTTTTTTTAAAAACATTTTTTATTATAAAATTGTGGGGTACAGTTAAGGGTTAGGTATACAAATCTGCATCATTCAGGCACCCTTGTTAATAAGGGGTGTCTCCCCATCCCCAGACAGATATTGACTACCATTAGTCCCACCTCCCTTCCCCTCCCTACCCCCCCATAGTTTCCCACCACTTTTGAAGTGATTTTATCTACATTTATAGACAAGAAAACTGAAACACAAAGAAATGAAACAGCCTCAAATTTGAATATAAAGTCAGGACTGTTCACTAGCTCTTGCTGCCCTCCAGGAATTTAGAGTTTGGCTGTAATGCTGCAGTGCTTCTCCTTTTGTATGTGGATATGCAAAAAGGTGACATTTCCATGATTTTGTTACCAGGTAATTAGCAAGAAATGGCAGAAGTGGGATCCAAACTGGTCCCTAGGTCCCTGCTCTTAACTTCTACACTGTACTGCCTTTCATGAATAAATCCGACTAGAAAGAAATAGTATTCATTTCAATAAAGAAATAGACTAACATTTCTTGAAATTCTCTTCCCTCTGTTTCTTCCCTGTATCTCCCCTTTCTTCAGGTTGCCATGGAGTCATGGCCCCATCTTCCGATGACATCTCCAAGTTGGCTGAAGCCAATGCCTGCTGGGCCCCAGAGGACCTGCTCTGCTTGGAGGAAGACACCTTCATCAGGAACGTGGAGCTGCTGGGGGCTGTCAGGGGTTTTAACTGGCCTCAGCTGATGTCCTTGAAGGAGAAGGCGATACAGGTGAAGCCCACTGCAGGAAGAAAACGTCAAATAGAGGGGAAAAAAACCACACACCAAAAATGAGCTCAGCATTTCTGCACATAGAGCCTGTATCAAGGAATTTTCACATACATTATCTTGTTGGAATTTCACTGCATCAGCTCAGTGATGTGGCTGTGATCCCCTCATCCAAGGAATGGGGAAATCTCGTTTCTTGGGGCTGTGGCAGAGAATGGAATGAAATGTGTCTTGGCATCTAGTGAATGCTCAGTAAATCAGATTCTGTGGATGTACTAATGCCTCTGACCAAGGTGGTTTTCAGGAAACCTTTTCTTCTTCCACTTGGAAACCCCCAACTGCTGCTTGCAGCAGGTTCTCAGAATCTGTTGCAAATTCATCTGAAAACCTAGCAGAAAGGAGTAAAAATAGGACTGGAAGTAGTTTGCCATCTTTAGAAAGATCCCTTATTAGCTGTTCAGATAGTTGTGAAATATCTAGTTACCTTCATGGGTTTAAATAATTAAATGTCTTAAAATTGTATGTGTAACTCTATTTTTTATTCAAGCAGTTCAAGTTTATTGTAGAAAAGTAAAAAAATAACAAATAAGGAAATTAGTCCTAATCTTACCCAGGGCTAAGCACTGCTGGTATTTTGACATATTCTTCTGAAACTTTCCAGACTTCTATGTATGTGGATAAAATATAGTTATATATTTAATATGCATTTTATGTATATTCACATACATGTTACAAAAATGATATCATACTCACCTACTATTCAATAACTTGTTTGCCACACTCAAGAGTGCAGAGTACATATTTTTCCATATCAGAGATATAAACATGTATCAGTATTTCAAATAGTCTATAATACAGTTGGCCTTCCATATCCATGACTTCCACATCTACAGATTCAACCAACTGCAGATCAAAAATATATTCAGCCGGGCTCGGTGGCTCAGCCTGTAATCCTGCGCCTTTGGGAGGCTGAGGTGAGTGAATTGCCTGAGCCTGCGGGCTCGAGACCCGCCTGGGCAACAAGACCTCATCTCTACAATAAATAAAAAAATCAGCCGGGCATGGTGGCGCATGCCTATAATTCCGGCTACTTGGAAGGCTGAGGCGGAAGGATTGCTGGAGCCCAGCAGGCCGAGGCTGCGGTGTCTGAGAGCGGCCACTGCACTCCAGTCTGGAGTGAGACTCCAACTCAAAAAAAGAAAAAATATTCAGAAGCTCCCCCTCCCCAAATAACAATAAAAAACAGTATAGATAAAAATAGTCATATTTGTATATATTTACATAGTATTAAATATTTTAAGTAATCTGGAGATGTTTTAAAATATACAGGAAAATGTGTGTGGGTTATATGCAAATACCGCACCATTTTATATAAGGGACTTGAACATCTGGGGTTTTTGGTATCTGTGGAATGCTGGAACCGATCCTCTGTGGAGGTGTCCAGAGGGACAGCTGCATTGCACGTTATGATTGGTCCTTATTTATTTAGCTAATGTTAGACATTTAGATTGTTTGTATTTTTTTAATACCTGAAAGAACACCTTCGTGCGTATATCTTTGAGCTCTTGTCTCATTATTTACTTAGGCTAAATTCCCAGAGGTGAAATTTCTGGGTCCAAGAATATAAATACTTTAAAAGCTTTTGATATAGATAGCCAAATTGCCCTTTCAAAAGCATGTACCAATTTATATTTCCAACCACAACAAGTGAGGGAATTCTTTACCTCATGTCTTTCCAGCATCGTAAGTGGTGATTTTTTTTCTTTTTGGTAATATGATAAGCCAAATGGTCTTCTTTGATTATTTTTAATGTACATTTCTTTAATTATGACTGATAAAAATACTTTCCCCCATATGTCTAATTCTTCTGTTGTAAATTTCCTGCTGATATCTTTTGTCTATCTTTTTTATTTTTATTTATTTTGTAATTAATTTAGTATAGAGTTGTGGGGGTACGAGTGAGGACTTACCACATAAGTAGGTGAAGTTTGGGCTTCTAGGTGGCCCTCACTCCCCCTGTGAGTGGACCAGGTACTCTTTGTGTTATCACACGTCTTCCACCCTTCACCCCCCCCTTTCCTAGCAGTGCCCAGCAACTGCTGATCCCTCCCTTGTGCTAATGTGACTAGTTATCAGGGCCCACTTATAAGCGAGAACATGTGGTATTCAGTTCTTTGTTTCTGTGATAGTTCACTTTATTTGATGGTCTCCAACTGCATCTGAGTTGCTGCAAAGGCCATGATCTTGTTCTGCATTATGGCTGGATGATTCTTCATCGTGTATATGTACCACATTTTCTTTATCCAGTCTTTAGTTCTTTTAGGGACCATCACACTGCTTTCCATAAAGTTTGAACTAGCTTACATTCCCATAACCAACGAGAGAGTAAAGTGACAACCCAGAGAATGGGAAAAAAATATTTGCAAATTATGCATCTGTCAGAGGCTTAACATCCAGGATCTACAGGGCACTTGAATGAAGTGAAAAGAAAAAAGCTAACAACCCCATTAAAAAATGGGAAAAATACATGAACTGATACTTTTTAAAAGATGACATATAAACAACCAATGGACATGTTAAAAAATGCTCAGTCTCACGTATCATCAGAGAAATGCAAATCAAAATTATAGTGAGATACCACTATACTCTGGTAAGGATGGCTTTCATTAATAAGTCAAAAACAACAGGTGCTAGTATGGCTGCAGAGAAAAGAGAATGCTTCTACACTATCTTTTTATTTTTAAACAGATATAGTCATATTTCTCCGTGATTTATTAGAGAGCTTTATATATTCGAATTTATCCTATGTCTTTTTAATTTTAATTTATTTTAATTTATTAATGTACGGTTGGTAAATAAATATTATATATATTTACAGTGTATATGATGTTTTGATATATGTATACATTGTGCAGTGGTTAAACAAAGCTAATTAACATACTCATCACATCACATACATATCATTTTTTGTTGTGAGAACATCTAAGATCTACTTTCTTAGCAAATTGCAAGTATACAATACATTATTATCAACTATTGTCAACATACTGCATAGTAGATCACCCTATGTCTGTTTTATTTTTTATTTTTTTATTTTATTTATTTTTTGAGTTGGAGTCTCACTCTGTCGCCCAGACTGGAGTGCAGTGGCCACTCCTGGCCACCACAGCCTCAAGGCAACTCACCACGCGGGCTCAGGCAATCCACTCACCTCGGCCTCCCAAAGCGCGGGATTACAGGCTGAGCCACCGAGCCTGGCTGTCTGTTTTAAATACTTCTTTTGTCCATTCTTGCTGCTATAATAAAATATCTTAGGCTGGGTAACTTATACAGAAGTTTATTTTTCACAATTATGGGGGCTAGGAAATCCAAGATCAAGGTGCTGGCAGACTCAGTGTCTGATGAGATCTCGTTTCTTATGGATAGTGTCTTCTTGATGTGTCCTCCTTCACATCGAAGAAAGGGGCTAACTAGCTATCTGAGGTCTTTTTTATAAGGGCACTAATCCCATTCATAAGGGCTCCACCCTCATGACCTAATCATCTCTCAAGGCCATGCTTTCTAATATATCACGTTGGAGATTAGGTTTCAACATAAGATTTTTTGTGTGTGGGAGGAAAGGAAACAAGCGTTCAGATCATGATAAATAACATCACTAATGCTAAGTCTATTCTATTTTCTTTTTTACCTAAAGGTGTGGGACATGCCTTCTTACTGGAAAGAACACCATATTGTCTCCCTGGGGCGTATTGCTCTGGCTCTTAATGAGAGTGAGCTGGAGCAACTGAACCTCAGCTCCATAGATACTGTGGCTTCCCTAAGCCAGCAGACAGAATGGACCCCCAGACAGGTAGGGAGATGTTGTTGAGTTTTTAAAATATTCTGTATTTATAATAGCTGATCTCACATTACTGCTGCTAATTTCCTTATTAAAAGTATATTTACATTTCTGAGTCTGTTTCTATTGACTGATTTTCTTCTTAGTTATGGGTCATATTTTCTTGTTTACAAGCCTAGTAATTTTGATTGGGTGATAGGCATTGTGAATTTTACATTGTTGAGTGTTTGATTTAGTTATATTCCTTCAAAGAGTGTTGAGCTTTGTTCTGTCCTCCATTTAAGTTAGTTTCAAACAAGTTTGATCCTTTTGATGCTTCCTTTTGAGCTTTATTAGAGTGATTCCAGAGTGACCTTTATTATGTGATTAATTTGCCCCCATTACTGAGAAATGATTGTTTTCAGGACTCTATGTGATGCTCCATGTATTTCAAGATCTCTCCACTCTGGCTGATGGGAATGTGAACTATTTCTTTTTTTCTCTGCCAGTCCTTTAAGGATTAGGCTCCCAAGAGTTCTGTCCTTATGCCTCTTCTCATTCTACATGGTGTGGACCATCTTTGTAGCTCCAGTTTTCATCATAATTCCTAATCTCCAACCCAGAGTTTTCCCCCCCTCTACACCCATACTCATTCATTCAACAGCTGTTTATTGGACATCTTCTTATGTCAGGTGCTATTCTTGGCACTAGCCCACATTAGTGAAAGAAATAGACAAGAATCTGGGTCTTCATGGAACTTATAAGCCTAGATCTCTCTCCTTGGATGTACCTAAGACTCAATCTGCCTCAACTTACCTCATTGTCTTTACCCTTTGATTCTCCCCAACCCTAAACTTGCTCCTCCCATGTATCCTCCATCTCTGTGGAAGGCACTGTCACCCTTTCAAAAACTGGGAGTCATCCTTGACCCCTTTCCAATAAATCACCATAGGTTGACTATTCTGTTTTCTTAATTTCTATCAAAATTTGCCTCCATTTGTCTGTATTGTCACTGCCTCTCCCCTTTTCTCTCCCCTTCTTACATGGCTTGGGAATGTGAATTATTTCCAACTGCATATGAGCTCTAGAAATTGCTCAGGCTACTACTTTCTGATGGCTCTTTCCTTGCCTACGTGAAGTTTCACTCCTTATATGTGCAAATCAGCATTCAGTACTCAAGAAGACATCTCTGCAGATTTCTGGAACTCTCTCCCCTTCTCCAGTATTTTGCTTCACAAATGATAGGTACCTTGGCCTCTCTGAACTTGGATCTCTGTATCCTCAACTTAGCTGGGCAATTGGGCTTATTTGTGTTCCCCTTCCTGATTTGTGGCCTGAAAACTGCCTTTGGACAGTAAGAAAGGGCAATTTTAGGGCTCATCTTATTTTTCTTTCAGGATTATAATTCTGTTTTGTTCAGTATCTGAGTGCAGTTGTTTCATGTATCTTATTCAATTGTTTATGATGTGAGGACAGTTTCTGTGTCAGCAAATCCCTCATGAGCTAAAGAAGATGTTCTCCCCAGAATTTTAATGGCTTCTCTTGGGAGAGGGCTTTAGAGTGTCTAATCTGCTGTACTTCTGGAAATGGAAGCCTTAGCTTCTCCATGCTGTCTTTGTTCTCAGGCAGCAATCTCATTGGTCATTTCAGCACTAAGCTTATATCCTGCCTAATTAGTTACCCCATTAAAAACATGCCTCTTATTTATTAGTTTTTGAAAAAGTCCCAGTATCATCTCCAATCATATAGTTGCCCACTCCTGAACAAGCATTCTGGTCAGGGTTAGAATATGTTGGTTGGCCAGGCCTGCATCAGGGAGCAGAGTCCATCTCATTATGACCACATGAGCATAGAATGGTGAAGGGTATATGGTAGGCTGATTAAGGCCCTTCCAAAGATGCCTACTTCTAAATTCCAGGAACCTATGAATATGTTACCTTATGGGGCAAAAGGGACTTTGAAGATGTGATTAATTTGAGGATCTTGAGGTAGGGAGGTTATCCTGGATTGTTTGGGTGGGCTCAATGTAATCACAAGGGTCCTTATATTGGGAAGCAGGAAGTTCACAGATATAGAAGGTGATGTGGTAATGGAAGCAGAGGGACACAGAGATTTTAAGGTGCTATGCTGCTGCTTTTGAAGACGGAGGATGGGGCCATCAGTCAAGGAATGTAGGCAGCTTCTTTGAAACTGGGAAAAGCAAGGGAATGAATTATCTCCAGACCACACCCTGCTGGCCCATTTTAGAATGTGAAATCTCTAGAACTGTAAGAGAATAAATTTTAAGCCACTAAATTTGTAGCAAGTTGTTACAACAGCAGTAAGAAACTAATACAGAGTATTTCTCTGTTATTAAACGCAGGGAGAATAGACGCTAAGCAGGCATAACCAATGCATGACCTCTGCTCTCATGAGCTTTTTGCATTCAGGGTTGCCATGTTCCATAGTGCTGAATGGTGCCATTCAAACAGAATACAGTGTGAGTGGTGCCCCCTGGAGCTGGGCAACATGGGGGTCCTGGCCATGAGGATTAAAAGAGTTAATGCATGTAAAACATTTTGAACATTGTCTGGTGTGTAGTAATTAATAAAAATTAGCTGCTTTTATCATCATCATCATCATCATAAACACACTTCCTTTCTCTGGGCTAGTCTCCCTGTTTGCAATTGGAGAGGGTTAGACCCAACAATCTGAGGTTCCTTTCACTCTGATATTCTGTAATCCTGTGACTCTGTGACCCCAAAACTGTTTTTGACTAGTTTGAGAAGTGCCACATCACAATTCTGCCATTAAAATTATTCTATTTGCAGACTGGGAGAAACAGAAAAATCCATCCAACTTAGAAATGAGGGTATCTCTTTATTTCTTTTTCTTTGCACCAATTTTAATTCCCATGGATGGCAGTGAGATTTATCAATATGTTTGAAGAGGATATGAAAACCTAACATTTGCATACATCATTTGCAGTCAGTTCTTCAACTTTAGCTCCCAATCAAACCCTTAAATGCATGTTTCTAGATTAATAGTCAGATCTGACGGAACTACATTAACAGATAGTTCAGTTCAAAAACCAATATAAGAAAAAAAACTATTACAGAAGCCAGAGGGATAAGCAGAGAGATTGAAATCTCACAGCTATTCATTTTTCAGCAGTTAATATTGCCTAAAAGTGTTGGTATTAATTGTGTTGGAATCATTATATATACACTGGTCTAGTTGTTCAAGGAAATATATTTGGACTTATCACCTTGTAGGCTGAGCTTGCATTTTCTGGGTTTCAGTAGCAAGGACAATTTAATACCACATCTTCAAAGTAATTTTATTTGAATTGTATTTTGGTACTTTTGCTTTGAAATGAGCATGTCTGATAGTTGGGGAGCACAAATTGCCATGAGTCAACTGGTGAAACCTGATTGTAAAGACTTAATAAGAAAACTTTAAAGCTAACTTGAATTTCCATTCTTTCTCCATAACCAAACATGTTCACTGGCTAAGAATATAGGCTCTAGAGTCAGACTGCCTGGGTTTTTATCCTAGAAACGTCATTTTCTAGCTGTGTGACCTTGGCCTAGTTACTTAACCTCTTGGTGCCTCAGTTTTCTCATCTCTGAAATAGGGATAATTTTTAAAAATTATAGATATGTGGGGTACAAGTCAGTATTAGTCCACAAACAGGCTTTGTGCAGGTGAAGTTTGGACCTCCATTTGACCCTCACTTCTCCTGGTTTAGGACCAGGTATGCTTTGGGATGCTACATGCCCCTTCCTTTACTCCCTCCCCTGGTAGTGTCCCTACAGAGTTGCTAGGAGAATTGGATGGGAGAATAAGGTAGTCAAAAATAATGCCAGCATTCAATTAATGTTAGCAATTAATACTTTGGGTGCACATTTCTATTCAGTCAAAGACATTCAAGTGTAAGTGTGGTCTTATTGAACTTCTCCCTTCCTCAGCCCCATAGTAGCTTTCTAATCACGGAGGGCAACTTAATGAAGATATCGACCAGTCTGATTTGCAGAAATGAGGGAAATCTTCCTGAAGTCAGTCTATCACATGAAGGCAGCAAAATAATGCATGCCAAAGGAGTATACATTGCCTATGACTTCTGTAGGTCACCTGCTCAGATATTTTTCCATTCATTCATCCATTCATTCACTCAAAAAGTAATTATTGAACTCTTGCTGTGTGGCAGGCATTATTCTAGGTGCTGGGGGACACAATGGCCAAATACCTGGAAATGGACCTTGTCTGTGGGTAGTCTACTTGGTGACACAGACAAACAGTGAGTGATCAAAGTCAAAAATCTAAAAAATTGTAATAAGTGATATAGCAAATGGACAAGATACTCATGGAATAGTGAGGAGGGAGGCTGTTTGAGATGAAGGAGTCTGGAGGGTAGTCTTCTCAGAGGAGATGACATTTAAACAGACCCAAGGGACCAGAGGCAATAGCCACATGAAAAATGGGATTCCATTGCAACATTTCACAATCTTTCTCAACACTGTAATGGTCCATATTGTGTGATGGGGATGATCAGCGCTAAAGGAAGATGGGAAGATTGACTATATCCCTGTGACTTTCACTCCCATTCAGATGTTTGTCCTTGGATGTCTCCTTCCCACCTTTGCCTTGTGAGCTCCCATAATCCTTGTCACCTGCCCCCATGGGTACAGAAGGATCCGGGCTTTATTATATGACTCATCACCAAGTGATTGGCTTAGATGCTTTCTCAGGTTCAACATTGATAGATCAAATGAATCAGGGATTGTTTAGTTACAAGTGGCAGAAAATCCAACAAAAACTGGCTTGAGTCATAAAAGGAATTTGTTGATTTCCCTAACTGAAAAGTTCAGGGATAGAGTTCAGGTATAGCTGGATCCAGGAGCTTCAGTGTTATGGTTGAGAATTCCATCTCTCATCCTTTTTTGGACTTTGCTTTTCTTTGTGTTGACTACATTGAGAGGCAGGCACTCTCCTCCATGTGGCAAGTTCAAGCAGCTTCTTATGTGTATCCTTCTGAGTTCAAGGCCAGAGTAAAGAAAGCTCTTCTACTATTTGCTTTAACCAAAAAGCCCTGACTGGCTCTGGCTGAATCACATGCCAAATTCAGAACCAATCACTGCAGTCAGGCTAAGAGATGAATTGATTGCTCAGGGCTGGGCCATATTATCAGTTCTGGAACTCAGGGTGCAGTTAGCTTTGATTGAACCACATGAAGTAAAGTTGTGGGAGGGGTGGTTCTTTAGAGGAAGTAGTAAAAAATGAAGAACCACTATGCTAGAATTACAGAGACCCTGCACACTAGCCCCTTTTAATTAAAGCATGTCTTAAAATGCTTTAACATCAAAGTATTTTATGTTCAACTCTCTGGAATTGAAGAGTGAGGGGCAAATGTATTTCTGTAGGACTACAGAGGGAGAAAAATTCATTCTGACTGAAAAGTCACAAAAAAGCGACTTTTGAATTGACCCTGAAAATAAATGGATGGCTGGATTCTAACAGTTGGAAGTGCAGAGGAGCATTTCAGGGACTGGCTTGAGCAAAGGCAGGGAGGCAGTAATTTTAGGGTTTTGTTGGAAAGTTGTGGAGACAGATGCTAGAAAAGCTCAGATCTGGATGCAGAAGAACTTCAATGTACAAACTGTCTGAAGGTCATAAGAGTGACTGAAGGAAATGAGCAGCAGATACAGGCACAGGACACAAGTGCCTTTAATATTGGTGAAAGATATAAAATATTAATTGCCTAAAGATACCTTCTTCATAGATCAGGGAACACACTCAGCTGACGTAGCACCTTAGGGACATGAACCTGCCGTCAGTGACCAGGATGATTTGGAGAGGGAATTCCAGATTGTAGGGTGGGGGATCAATCGGGAGGCTGCAGCAACAGCTCAGCTGTCCCCTCTGACTTTGGGATCTTGATCATCCCTGGATAGTTCATCTTTGAACCTTTCTCATTTTTTGTAGGCTAAATCCATCCTGCAAGGGTTTCTGGATGATTCAGGCTATAATATCCAGGATCTGAAAAGTTTTCATTTAGTTGGACTTGGTGCAACCCTGTGTTCTATGAACATCACTGAAATCCCACTTATAAAGATCTCAGAATTCAGGTAACCAAAATACCAGTGTGCACAATGGCAAATTATCCATCCATCCATCCATCCATCCATCCATCCATCCATCCATCCATCCACCCACCCACCCATCCATCCACCAATCCAGATTTTCTCCACTTACTGATGCTTTGTAGCCTTCTGGGCTAAAATAGGGAGTGGGGTTAGCTGGATCCTCTCTCAATGCTGAGCCTTCCTAACTTCTACACATTGTTTCTTTATTTTTGGCTGGAATGTTCCCCAAGCTCACACTATATCCCATTCTCTTTAACCAGGGTAGTAGTGGCCAGAATTGGAACTCTGCTCTGTAGTGCCCATGTCTTGACTGAGTTTAAGAGGAAGGCAGAAGTCGTGTTTGGGGATCCCACCAAATGGACCAGCTCTGTCTTGCAGGAGTTGGGGACCATCGCAGGTAAGAGCCACCCTGAACATGCTTTTTTCTCTCTTTCCAAACTTAAATCTGAGGAGAAAAATAAAATAAAATGAATCCTTGGCCACGTGTAGCAAACATCAGTGGAGTTACAGGAGGACCTAGATTTCATGATTTGAAGTTGGAGAGAGTGGGGTCTGAAAATCTGCCTTTTAAACAAGCTCTCTTGGAGATTGTTGTGTGCACTAAAGGTTGAAAGACACGAGACTGTGATTTAATTGGCCCCAAATAGGTTTATACACAATTTGAAAGTGTGTAAATTGAAGCTCCTTCTGGGCATACATTTCACAGCAGGAGGCCAATCAGGGCTAATGTGACCCACATTTTTTTTCTGAGTTGATTAAGGAACTTGATTCCCTAGTGTGATTTTCAGGGCCTTTTGTGAGGGATGATGCTTGCCTAGAACACTCAGATCTGTACATTATGCAGAACCATTAATAAAACAAGCAGAGTCCCGATGGCTTGAACTAAACCCTCGTGATTCCTTTTCCTCCCCAGCTGGATTAACTAAGGCAGAGCTCCGGATGCTTGACAAGGATTTGATGCCATATTTCCAACCATCAGCAATAAAATGCTTTCCTGATGAGATATTCAAAGTAGGTGCTCAGTTCTTCAAGGAGAAATGGGAGCCTGACCCCATTTCAAATCACACAAGGAAACAGGTGACAGGCCTTGGAATTTAAAGGCTTGCAACCAGGCTTCTGGTGATGGGGCCAGGGAAGATCAGTATGCCAACAATGAATGGTCACAGGATAATTTTAGGTGGTTTTATTTTATTTTATTGAGACATGGGCTCACTCTGTCACCCAGGCTGGAGTGCAGTGGCATGATCCTGGCTCACTGCAGCCTCAACCTCTAGGACTCAGGTGATCCTTCTGCCTCTGCCTCCTGAGTAGCTGGAACTACAGAATTAAACTATGCCCGGCTAATTTTTGTATTTTTTATAGAGATGAGGTCTCACTATGTTGCCTAGGTTTGTCTCAAACTCCTGGGCTCAAGCAATTCTCCCGTCTTGGGAAAATTGGGAGAAATTCTTGGATTACAGGCATGAGCCACTGCACCCGGCCCAATTTTAGGTGTTTTTTTAAAAAAGAGTGTTTTTTTCTTAAAAGTTTAATTTATGGTTTAATTGTAACTATTTTATGGACACTTTCTCTTTATAACAAGTGGTACTGATTTTCTATTTATGGTGGTGTGACAAGTTCATAAACCCTTATGCAAAACCTTTGGGACAGATATAGTTCAGAATCCAGATTTTAAGAAGATTATGTTGTTCAGGTGCCATGTGTAACTCAATACCCCCAACAGGGTATGGGGAAGCACCTTGTAAGCAAACACATTAGTATTTCTATGAAGAAATCAGTGACAAGTCACACTAATTGGAATAAATGGAGTCTATAAATAAATAGTCTCACATCAAGTCAGGTCAGGTTTTACTAATAAATAAATTTGTATTAAACTTGGGAAAAAACTTTCAGTTTTAATACTTTTTGAACTTTGGAATTGCAGATGAGAGATTGTGGACCTCTGTAACATTTCCTTTTAAAATAAATTTAAGAAAAAATATTTTAGTTGATTTAAAGACAAATATTAAGAAAACCACAGTATTATAGGTGATAAACCACTGTGGAAAAAATTTAGAAGGTGGAATTGGATCAAAGTCAGGGAAGTACAGTATTCAGGGAGAGGTCATTGTTTCCTATCTATGTTCAAGATTAGGTGAATGTTTGGTGGGGACAGTTGGCTCTGCGGAGGGAGAGACTCTGGTGTTCTTGCTTGCTGTGTATTATGGGAACACATTCAGTCCATCCACTTTGTGGATAAGGCACAAAAACCAGTTTAGACACACTCCCATGATGCCACGTCATTGGTCAATTTCAAGACACACAGCCTACTGTGAACCTCTTCAGCACCTCGGACAGCTCCCAGCACAGAGCAGGTGTAATAACTTTGTGGACAATAAACAGCAGTTCTTAAGACCATTGAGCTAATTCCTGCTTTCCCTTTGGGGTACTCAGCATGGAACAGGCAGCTTAGTCTTGGATGCTGGCATTTTGGTAAGCTCTTTCCTTTGGTCTGGTTTAGGGTACAGTTGTGCTGCTTTTTTGTTTGGGTATTTGTCTATTCCAGAAATTCCTATTGGCCGTGTACATTGTGATAGGGTCCAGGCTAGGTGCACCTGGAGATGCATGGGTGAAGGAGTCATCACAAAATGCCTTCAGGACCCTGGAAAGTAACATAAAAAGTAAGCTGGGGACCAAGGTAAACTGAGAACCCTGTCTAAATGGGGAGGCTGCATCTCATCTCCAGCACATTAATGCAGTGTGATCATGTGGGCCCAGTATTGCTGAATCTTCTTCTCTCTCTCTTTTTTAAAAGAAGAAACCAGAAATCTTCATTTTCATGTGGAATCTACTGATGGTTAAATGTTGGCAGCCAATGTGAATTTATTTTTGAAAACACAGTGCAGTAGGCCTAGAGATTCAACCTGGCCTCTAGGTCACAAGTTAGCAGCACTGGAAAAATAGACAATTTCTATAATACAGACTCCATGTAAATGGTAGATGTAAGCCAGAAGAGCACTTGTGTTTCCTCCCCCCCGTGTGTGTGTGTGTGTGTGTGTGTGTGTGTGTGTGTGTGTGTGATGATAGGATAGGAGGTGATACTAAATCTTGGAGGACAGGGTAACTAGGTAGAGAGGGAGGAACAGCATTTCAGGCCAAAGGAAGTACACAAAAAGGTGCTGCCTTCTGGGGACTGTGAATATTGATGCTCATTCTCCTGGGGTGAGGTGTGCCAGGTGAGGCTGGAGAGATGGGCAGGATCCAGAGCTTTTCCATATCCAGAAGCCTGAGCTATGTCCTGGAGTGAGGTGCAGATA
Organism: Cephalopachus bancanus; assembly: GCA_027257055.1. Classification (NCBI taxonomy): domain Eukaryota; kingdom Metazoa; phylum Chordata; class Mammalia; order Primates; family Tarsiidae; genus Cephalopachus; species Cephalopachus bancanus. The sequence goes on from JAPVLO010000354.1 coordinate 1,033,332, forward strand.
AAGGTTCTAAGCACAGGAATATGATTCCAGGGAGGCATCTACCTGGGCAGAAGAGGAGGAGAGTGTGATGAAGAAGTGAGAGAGTGTAAGCACATTTCCCTCATTCTTTGGGGCCCTTAGAAAATAAGCAGGATACCCCTGGAGTCCCCTCTACAAGAGCAAAATCCTGCCATCCCACCTTATTCTGGCTTTACTGGAACTAGTCATGAAGTCCTTTGAGCTGGTGGTGGTGTCAGAAAATGCCTCGCTTAGAGTCCTCAAAGACACACTTAGTGTGCCTGACAGAATTTCCTACTCATGTTGTTCATGGCAGACCTCACTAACAGATTACTACACTTTCCTTCTCTGATTCCCAGTAGAACTCATCACATGGTGCTCAGGCAGTCATAGCAAAGGATCAGAATCAATCGGCACAGGAGATGAGTTTTCTGTGCTGTTCCATAGAGAACCTATGTCACTTGCCCAAGGTGACATGGCTAGCGTATGTCAGAGCTGGACTTTGCCCTACATACCAGTGTGTCCTGAGGTGGAGGGCCCAAAGAATTGGGAAGGTGCCTTGCCTGGTATTAAACAACAGTAAGCCATACGATGAGAAAATCATGACTCCCTTTCCAAGTCTCCTTTAATACTTCGGATTGCTTCAAGCAGTAAGAGTCAGTTTGCAACTAGAATGTCTTTAACACCTCCACAACACTTTTTATGTCCCCTCCCTTCTTTTTAAGAGGTCATGGGTTCAGCCGTTGTTGGCCAACAAAGCTCACTAGGTGAATTCAACATTTTTTTTTTTTTGGCTTTTATTTAATGTTTGCTTATGGTAAATCCTGCTGGTGTCCAATTTTTGGAAATTTCCTTTTTAAAATTTCTATTTTAAAATACATTAGTTAGCCGGGCTTGGTGGCTCAGCCTGTAATCCCGCGCCTTTGGGAGGCTGAGGTGAGGGGATTGCCTGAACCCGCGGGTTCGAGACCCGCCTGGGCAGCGAGACCTCATCTCTACAATAAATAAAAAAATCAGCCGGGCGTGGTAGCGCGTGCCTGTAATTACGGCTACTTGGGAGGCTGAGGCGGAAGGATTGCCGGAGCCCAGCAGGTCGAGGCTGCAGTGGCCGGGAGCGGCCACTGCACTCCAGTCTGGGCGACAGAGTGAGACTCCAACTCAATAAAAATAAATAAATAAATAAATAAATAAATAAAATAAAATAAATACATTAGTTTTGGTAAGCGAAAGAGTGATCTAATTTTAAGGAAACATAAAGGAGCGAACGTGATACATGGGTATGACAAAGTTATGCGGACCCTAGGCGGATGACCGAGGTAAAGTAGGAGATATGCGGGGAGGGGCCCCCTCTGAGCGCTCTGCCGCCTTTCCCTTCCCCAAGGAGCTGTCCGCGGAGCAGATCGCCTCCTTGGGTCCAGAGAATGCCGCGGCGGTGACCCTCGCCCAGCGCCGGCAGCTCAGCGTGCTACAGCTGCAGAGCCTTCAGCGGGCGCTAGATGGCGCCAAGACTCACTCCTCGCAGGAGGCGCCCGCGAGCTTCAGTCCCACCGGAACCCCCTCCTCGCGGTCTACCCCAGGTGAGCAGAGTCGCCTCCTGCCCAATGGTCCACCCCTACCCCTCTTCCCTGTCCGCCCTGCAAGGCCTAGGGCAGGAAGATTCCTAAGATTCAGAGTGAGGTCTCTGGCAGTCATTGGGTGAATCCTGCGCTCGCAGAAAAGCCCCAAGTCCCTACCAAGCTTCACAGAGATGGTTCTCAGCCCTGGCAGCACTTTAAAACCACCCGGGGGAGCTTTTAAAATCTTCCAGTTGCCCGGGCTCCACCCAGAACTCGTTGCCTCAGAATCTCTCGGGACTGAATCCATTTCAATGTCTCCTTTGTATCCTCCCTCTGTGCCCCTGTCCAGTATTAATGACCTATATATGTGCTGGGCACCTGTGGTGTTCCAAATTTGCCCTGGGGCTGGGAATACAGGGGTGGGCAAGATAGATAAGTCCCTCCTGTAAGTGAAGACGATGATTTCACATCCGATAAGGCCAGGGAAGAAAATACACAGGGGGAGTGATGATGACTAAGGGCTGAACTAAGATGGAATAGCGAGGAGGCCTCACCAGGGGGTGGCATTTGACCCTGGGGGTCTGGCTTTCCTTCCCCTTTCTCCTCCCTGCCTTACTTACTCCTCCTTTCCCTGCACTTTTTCATTTCTTTGTGACTCCATTCTGTCTTTAGCACCATATCTGAATGGCAGTCTGGAGACACAGCTTCCCACAAGGTGTGTCCCCTTCCCTCACTGAGCTCTTAGTGCAGCCAGGGGCAAGGGGAGACATGCATGCCCAGGCAGCCATGAGGCAGGGTGCTGGGTGCTGAGATGGGATACGCAGGGATAGGCTTGGAGGGGGAGGGAGGAAAGCTCAAGTCAGTGATGTCTCAGTTGAAACGCAAGGTAAGGATAAGATAGGCTTAGCCAGGTAGATAGTGTCCCTGGCAGAAGGAACAGCATGTGCAAATAACCTAGAGAAGAAAGAGAACGTGGTGTTTAACTAAAACCTCCACTCTACCTTTTCTTGTCTTGAATGTCTCCCTCTGTCCCACTTCCTGCCTTCACTTGGAAGGGCAAATTGGAGTCGTCCCTGTGTCTGCAGCCACCAGTGGCCAGAGGTGGTGCTTGCAAACAGAAGCCATTCCCTTTGATGTATTATTATTATCTTTAAAAATGTTTTCACTGAAATATAATATGCCCACATTTAAAGATTATTTTTAAGTGTCACAGTGTTTTGTACAGATAGATAATGTACACAATAGGTAATGCACAGGGTTCAAAAAACATAAGGCCTGAAAAGGCAAGTAGTGAAACCTTTTTCTCCATCCTCTGTCCCCCAGCCACCCAGTTCCCTTCCCCAGAGGCAAGCAATGTTACCAGCTTCTTGTGTATTTGTTCAGAGATGTTCTATGCATACACAACAAATCAAATGTGTATTGTCTCTGCACCCTTACAAAAGTGTGTTATATACCTTGTTCTGCATATTGCATTCTTCACCTGACAATATGCCTTGGAGACAGGTCCACACCTGTGCACTGGAGCTGTGTAATTGTTGGTTTTATGGTGATGCTGTACTATGTTCAACCAGATCTCTGTAGATGGATATTTCCATTGTTTCTATTTTTTTGCTGTTACAAACAATGCTGTAGCCCATGACCTTTTATCATTCGTGTATGTTCAAGTATGTCTGTATGATAAACTCTTCAAAGTGCAATTGCTGCATCAGAGGGTATGTGCATTTGTAATTTTGATGGATGTTGTCAAATTCCCTGCAGAAAGGCGGGACTCATTTTCTCTTGAAGCAGCCGTGTCATAAAGTGATGAGGGCCCTTTAAAAAGATGTTCCCTATATGTCCCCAGCCAGGCAGGATCCTGGATGCCCTTCCTTCCTCCATTCACCTCACAGACCTGAGTGAGGGCTGCTGGTGAACCTTCCTGTGGGCCAAACCCTTAATCTCTTATTCCGGAATTTGCTTAATAATCAGAATCATCTGGGAAAGATGTTTAAAACACAAATTCCTGGGCCTCCTCGCCAATTTGCTGAATCAGAATCTCCAGGGGAGGATCCTGGAATTTGCATTTTTAAAATTTTCATTATTTATTTATTTATTTACTTTTTGAGTCAGAGTTTCACTCTGTCACCCAGACTGGAGTGTAGTGGCTGCTCCCGGCCACCGCAGCCTTGACCTGCTGGGCTCTGGCAATCCTTCCGCCTCAGCCTTCCAAGTAGCTGGAAATACAGGCGTGCACTATCACGCCCGACTAATTTTTTGATTTATTGTAGAGATGAGGTCTCGCCAGTTGCCCAGGCGGGTCTCGAACCCGCGGGCTCAGGCAATTTACTCACTTTGGCCTCCCAAAGCGTGGGACTACAGGCTGAGCCACTGAGTTCAGCCGGAATTTGCATTTTTAACAAGCTCCCAAGACTCTTATGATTAAGGCAGATTTGATACATGCTGATTCACACAGTCTTACTCAGCTCTCAATCCCCCACCTCCCCTTCCCTTTGGGCTCGCTATTCCCACTTAACAGATGAACAAATCAAGGTTTGGTGTTAAGTGTCCCAGAGAGACACTCAGGGGGTTTGGGTGTGACGCCTCCGCCCTCTCTGGGCTGCTGAGACCTCATGTGTCCTCTCATCTTGTGTTTGCTTTTAGGAACACCCATCTGCTGGGGTCTTTGGCTTGGCTGCCCCCTGCTGGTCCCAATGGCCAAGGCCCTGCAGTGAGTGGCCTGAGCACATCACCCTGCCCTGTGATGTCCCAAGCAACTGGCCAAGGCATGTAGAGACAAAGGACGTTTCAGACTGCGGGAGACCGTTCCCTGGACCAAGAGCCTCGACTAGGGCAGGGAGACCATCTTGCAAATCCTTAAGCCAGACCATCTCCTCAGCAGGGATCCCATTGCTGTCCCATTTCGGCTTATTTTGTTTTCAGCTTGGAGACAGAGAACCAGTGGGGAAGGAAGGGTGTTTTCTGTTAACAGCATAAGGCCCTTACATACAAGTTACTGCCCTCCCTCCAGAGGGTGACCAGTACAGGAAATGTGCCATTATAGCCAGGGCCTGCTCTGGTTTCTCCTCTGGCTACGTTGGATTTCTCCTTACTCGGTACCTAGCAGAGCTGAAATAAATGAATCCCTCAACAGAAACCAATATTCCTGCCTGATTGCTGGGACTAATTGATGTTTTGGTGGGCATTGCATTGCTTGGAAATTAAAGCATTTAACATGGCTCAACATTAAATCAATTTAAAAATACACTTTCCAGACGCCTTCCATTTCCTCGGGAGTCAGTTGAATGAATGACTGTGGAGTTATCAGTTAAGCTTTCAAAATATTCCTTTTTTTTTTTTTGGTAGAGGTGGTGGCTCTTGTGGTCTTAAGTTGCTTTGGGCTTTGGAAGATGGGTTGAAATAAAAAATAAAAATGCACTGGGCAAGTCAGTCATTGATGTGATACTGGTGCAGCCAAGCAAACCCAATCTATAGCTTGTTGTTCTGGGATGAAGTTACTTCTGGAAGTTGCCAGGTTACCTTTGGCCTTAGGTTCAGGAAGTGACAGCGCAAGCAAGAGGAATCTCCCAGGTGTTACCTCTTGTCCAAGACAGAAATCCAAGCTGCTTGGCATGGCATTCCTCAGGTGGCAAGCTGCGCATCCTGGACACTTCGGTTCTGCCACCAGTATGCCTTGGGTTCCCCTCTTGGTCACTCATCCCCAGGCGATGTCTCATTCAGAGATGAGAAGAAAAGCCTGTGTGAATTTCCAAGAGTCTGGGATGTTCCATGAGAAGTGGGTGGATTTTACAAGCAGCATTGATAGGGATTGTAGAGTATGGTATGTATTTTCAGATGTCACATGGTCATCACAGACAATCAAAAAGCTGTGGTGTGGGCCTGCAGGTGTTATTTGGGTTTAACTTGGCTTTCTTTTGTCCTGGCGGGGAAGTGGCAGCAAATGTTGCTTCTCAAGCATAGACCTTTTATCTTGTTACAGACAACACCAGCCCCCAGTGTTGCTGGGCTGGATCCACTGCTTGGAGAGGGAGGATGCTGGGGGGAGCACGTGTCTGTGCAGATTCCCCCCAGGAAGGCCTTGGATCCCACTCAGTACTCCCGCTTTCTACAGGCCTTGGATGATACTGGCCAACTAAAGGCAATGGGTAACAAAATCAGCTCTCCTTTGAATCAGACGTCCCTCCACCAACTTCATGTGACTTTTGTGTCACCTCCCTTTTGACCACTTGTTTCATCTAATTCCTGGGTCATTCAGCCATCTTGAATAATAACAATGGCTCCCACTATGGAGGACCAACTCTGGGCTAGGCTGCTTCAAGGGCTTTGACTGTATCATTAGCTAATTTCACCTTCATCATGACCCTGCCAGGTAGTTCCTGTTAGGACTCCCATTTTCCAGATGAGGGGACTGAACCCAAGAGAGGCTGAAGGACTCTTGTCTAGGCCTCCCAGATAGGAAGGATTTAAATCCTGACTTCTTTATCTCTACATGGTGCTGCCTGCTGGATGGGTCTCCTTTAACTACTTTAATAAGTCAGATCAGAGAGAGATTCTGTAACTCTCTTCACCTCCTTCTTGGGTGGGAGGCCAGCTTGCCTCACAGCACATGTAATGGTGATCACCTCAGGCAGGAAGACAAATCTAGCTTATGCCCTGCAGGATCCCCAGGGTCTCAGGTTGAAATTCACAGCCCTTTGCACATGGGATAGTAGCAGGTCATGCAGGCAGGTGCTGCTCCCATTCACCTTTCAACGTCAGTCCTCCCGATGGACTCCCAGCCTGCATCTTCCACAGCCTTTCCAGCTGGATGCAGGGACTGCAGTCATTTGCATGCGGGTCACAGTGTGTCGGCTGTGGTTCTGATTGGTCAGGACCTGTGCCACACTGGTTATTAAATATTCTGAATATCATCCCAGCTACAGCCCCTACCTTCAAAACCACTCCAGAAACCAAGCCTGGCTTGGGGGGCCTAGATATCTTCCTGCAACTTCAGCCTGCTATCCAGTGGGACTTCGAGTGAAGATATTCTTTCTAGTCCTGGTACTCAGGGTTTGAGCAGCAGCTGTACTGTCAAAGAGAGATTGTTGTGTCTTGGTGTGTGTGTGTGTGTGTGTGTGTGTGTGTGTGTGTGTGTGTGTGTATGTGTATGTATTTGGCTTTACTGAAGAAATGCTGTTATTGAAGAGTTAATACACAGCAAACAACTGAATATTTAAATATAAGGCATTTATTTGTCCTTAAAAATTCACCATAAAGAAAAACAAAATGATGAACTTTGTAGCAGCTTGGATGGAATTAGAATCTGTAATACTCAGTGATTTATCACAGAAACAAAGGTCTGAGTACTAAAAGTACTCACTCATAAGCGGACCCTGAACATTTATCATAATACTGTAAGAAAGGGATTGACAGTAGGGGGACACTGCCGGCGGGGGAAGGACTCATAACATCAATAAGTATCAAACTTTACCTGTATGGTGACCACTTATGTACCTAATCCTAAATTGATTGTGCCCCACATCTTCAAAAAAATTTTGCTTCTTGAAGGGCCTTTAAAATATGTATATTGCCTTCCCCCATACAAATATTTATGATATCTATATATACATATATATACATATATACATACATACATATACATACATACATATATACATATAAAATTCTGCAATATTATATATATTATTATATATTATATATATTATATATACATATATATACATTATAATATATATAATGTATATATATGTAATATTGCAGAATTTTCAGGCCACACAGTGTCTAGCTGAGACCTCTGCAAAGTGTGCATTTTGAAGTAGTCTTGAAGTGAGTACTATCACTACAATTCCACTCAAGATCTAGTGATTCCTGGGATTCTTTAGCCACCATAGGTAGTTCATTTTTTACTTCTCTGCCTTCACTGTCCTGATTACTGGTTGTTTTAGAAAAGAACATGGGCTTGTCTGTCCCATGGAGATATCTGCAACTCACCAGCAGGTGAGGTCTTCACCTATCTTCAACTCCATCCTGGCCTTTTATGAGCCAGCCTAGACAAATGCTGATGGCATCTAGAGGGAGGCAATGGTGGGGGCTGTCCTTTCCCAGGAGAATTCTGGCTCTGAGGAATCCTCTTCTGTCTGTGAGGCCCTCTGACATCCCTGTGTGTGGTAATTGGACGACTATTCCCAATGACTCTGCTTACTTCCTTTATTAGGATTGTACAGGGGATTCTGTAGTGCATCTTGATAGGTAGAGTCTACTTCCCCACCCTGCTCACTTGGGACTTTGGTCATCAGAATGTGAGCAGATGCCACATATTCCACCAGCAGAAGTTTTAAATGTGCTTTCACAGTTTGACTTGACTTCTTGGAAACTGCTTCTCCATGTGAAGGAACATGTGGATTAGACCTGAACTCAACCTACACCTCATAGCCAAACTGAGCTAAGAAGAACCTAGCTGAGCTCAGCCAAGCCAAGCCCAGTAGTGCCACAGCCAACCTGAAGACTCAGAAGCAAGAAGTAAACATTTGTTATGGGGATCCACTGAGATTTGGGGGTTGTTACCATGACAAAAGCTGACATGTACGTCATGTCTTCAGCATGCTCTCCTGGCACAGTGCTGGTCCCATTCTATTGATAGGAAGATGATGCACTTTCTCCTGAGCTTCAGCCTTCGCATCAGTTAATGTGTACACTATGCCCATTTGTCAAGTTCTTCTGCCTCCAGAAAGTGCTATGCTCCTTGACACCTGACAATGGCTCCTAACTTCTGACCTGTGCCCATTGATTTCCCATCTCGAAGAGCAGGGGTCATAGAGATTGAGTACAAGAGGAAAGCTGAGGTCAGCGTTTATGCTCATAACATGGGTGCTCTGCCTACTTTGCCATGGAGACTTTGTCTCATGACTTACTGAACTACTTCACCTGGAGCACTTATTGTTCCAGCGGTCATTCCTTCCAACTCTACAGTTTAGCTGTACTCCCTGGTACAATCAAAGCCCTTTTACCTGGAGTTACCCAGAAGGACTTTCAGATCAAGTAGTAGCACTTGAGATATGTGCAATGGCCCATCCTTAGGGAAGAACATTCCAGTTGAAAAAGCCATCTGACTTTCCCTCTGGCGTGTGGTCATTTTCTCTGCTCAAGCTGGAAGTTGAAAGACCCTTTGAAGTGGCTTAGATCAACGAGTCTGATCTTGAGCGTCCTTCTGTCTGGAGATCTGCCCAATCTTTATCCGCTCCCTGCCATGCCAGGCCCACTGAGAGCTCACTCTCCACCAAGCTCCTCTTTGATCCTCCCTGGCGTCTTGGGACAGGGAGCCTGACATGCTGATGGGCAGCCTGGTGGGTTTCCAGTGGTACCCAGTCCAACTCCAGGACCTGTCACACTGGAGAGGGTTTGAGGTTGGAGGAATGGACATGACAATTTACCAGCATGTATCCCACCTGAATATAAGCTCCAGTGGGCAGGAACCTTATTTCTTGTTCATTGCCATATTTTGACTGCCCAGAAGCCCCCCAAAAGCTGTTGTGATTGATGTTCATTACCTATTTACGGTGTATGAGTAAACGCACTTCCCTCCTCACATAAAACTGAACTAAATAGGACCTTAATCTGGCAAAGATGGGAAACTTCAATTTCACTTCAGGAGATGGGGGAGATAGGGTCAGAATATATTCATTTAACAAACATTTATGGAGAACCAGCTTTTCTGCAGGCCCTGTGCTACAGAAACAGCAGTCCACAAAGCCCTGCTCTCAAGGAGCTGACATTCTGATGCAGCTGGGACTGGGGGTGGTAAAAGAACAAGCTTTAATTAAAAATCACTTGGTCAGGGCAGGTCTCATTGAAAAGATGAGGACTGAGCAAAGACTTGAAGGAAGTGAGAGAGGAAACCTGCATGTATCTATTAAATAATCTAGGCAAGAGAATGAGCAAGTGTGAAGTCTCAGAGGCAGGATCGAAGCTTAGGGTGTTTGGGGACCAGCAAGGAGACCACGTGGCTGGGAATAAGGAGTGAGAATGGTGAGAGGGAGGAGATGAGGTTGGAGAGGTGACAGGGGCCAGATCAGCAGGACCCGTGAGCACTATAGGGCTGTGTTTTGTGGCTGTGTGCGAAATTCAAGTGGGAGGAAGTGGAACCCACATGGGGTCTTTGCCCATCTCAGCTTTCTTTCCATGACACCAAGGCAACTTAGAAAAAGCAACTGCAGCTCCCAGAAGTCTTCTTGGTTCTGCCTTACATTTTCTATGTCTTGCCTGCCTTCCCTTGGTTTCCATCCTGCTGCCCTCTTAAAAAGGTGTCCTATGTCATTTAATTTGACAACATTGTCTTAGAAGATTTGATTTGGCATTTTATTTCTTGGTTCTTCCCTGTAGCCTAGATATGAGAAGAGACTTTACCTTCACCTCCATGCTGGTATTCCTAACAACAAAGCACCTCCTCCTCCCCACACCTCCTCCTCCCCACACCCCACACCACTCCTCCTGCAAGCAGTCAGGCTAGCAGGAGCCCTTCTGCATCCCTGCAGCAGATGTATCAGGATCCCCCTGATTCACATAACTGCCAAGAGTGGGATAGGTCCTGGATTCAGATCTGGCTAGGTCCAGGGACTCCAATATGTCATAAGAATTTAGTTTCGCTCTTGTTGTCTCTTGGTTCTACTTTCTTCAGGACTGGCTTTTCTCCTTTCATGGTGTCCACCATCAGCTTTAGGCTTATAGCTGAACATTTCAGCAATATCAAGAAAGAGAGAGGTATTGATTTCTTTTGGTCACTTCAGTGAAAAACCCTGGATTAGGTCTCACTGGGCTTGCTTGGGGCAGGTGTCCACTTCTGATCCAACCACTGTGCCCTGGATGATGGATATATCAATTGATCAAGGCTAGATTAGATTACCCTAAATCCTGTCTCAAATAACATTGACTGAGTAGGCAAGGACTGATTTCAGAAGTTCAGTTACCAAAATGTGGTGGGTAGAATTCGGAGATGCCCCCAAAATCCCTGCGCCCTGGTGTGCATGCTCTGTGCAACCTTTCCCCCTTGAGTGCCACAGAACTGGTGGGTGTTATGGAATATCCCTCTATAACTGGGTTACTAGTCAGTTGACTCCAAGTTAATCAAAAGGAGAGCATTTGGGTGGGCCTGGCCTAATCAGGTGCACCCTTAAAAGGAAATAGGCCCTTCCCAAAGTCAGAGATATTCAAAGTGTTAGAAGGAAAACCTGTGGGGGGGCCATGGGGCAAGGACTGAGGGTGGCCTTTAGGAGCTAACAGGCCACTGGCTGGTAGCCAGCAAGAACACGAGGACCTCAGTCACATAATCACAAGGAACTGAAGTTTGAAAACATCCTGGAAAAGGACCCTGTAGCCCTAGCATTCACCTCGATTTCAGCCCAGTGAGACCCTGAGTGGAGAATCTGGTTGAGCTGTGCTTGCACGTCTGACCTGCAGAACTGTGAGACAATACATTTGGGTTGTCTTAGCTGCTGCACTTGCCAATTTTGTTACATAGCAATAGAAAACCAATACATCAAACAAGAGAGAAATGAATGCTGGGTAGGCAAAAGGGACTGATACATATGAGGGAGCTGAGAGACGGACAGCCATCTTTAGTTGAAATATACTAGCTCTGGATTTTAGCTTAGCCTGGAAATTATGATCATGTCTCTGAACCCCACCCTGGGAAGAAGTTTCCTTGGGTAGGCATCCCATTCCAGTTCAGTCGCTCCCTCTAGGATTTTTTTGCTTCTTTCCAGGAGGGGAGTCTGATATGTTTATGTTTTGCAATTTGTCATTTATAGTGACTTAGCATCAATTACTCCATCCCCCCACAATATTGTGAACTGTCTTTGGGGAAACACCCTTCTGGGACTCTCACACCAATAAAGTAGGTGGAGTTAATACTCACCTTCGCTCCAGTGGTGGACTCTGATTCACTTAAGCCAACCAGCATGCTCCATTCCTCAAGCCACAGTGATTGGGCTAATGAGAGCCAGGCCTTGGCTATTTTTTTTTTTTTTTCTCAACTGATGGAGTGGAGAAGGAGAGGCCCTCTCTTTCCCTTGGACGTGAATGGACAGCCATCTTGAAATAGTGAGAAGAGATGCTGAATGAAGAACCAGAATCAAGAAATGGCATGAGAAGAACAAAGTTAAGACATGGTGTGAAAAAACTGGGTCCTGGTAAAAGTTTTTGGAGCCTGGATCAAATCATACCTGCAGGTTTGCCCCTAGGTTATTCAGTTACATGAACAAGTTTGGGTTGGATTTTCTGATATTTACAAGCGGTTGAGTTAGCTTCTCTCTCCTGTTTATTTTTCTTAATTGTGAGATGCCTATGAATTGTTTTTCATTGTGGGTGCAGCTGCTCATGAGGTGCCCATTTTCTCTATAACCTGAGCAGACATGGTATGGGCATCTTGGCTTCACAGGGCCCCAACAGCACCAATATTTACTCTGATTTCATCTCCAATGCACCTGAGTGCCTGATGGGTTACTGGGACTCTGTTTTTGGAAACTCTTTTTATACAGGTGACAAAATAGCAAGATAACATATGAAACTTTTGTCTTGAGTCCTGAGCTTGTTGTGCAGAGGACTCTGATCAGGGGAGGGAGATTTGCTCCTCCCACTTCCCAGGCATTTTCTTGTTGGGCTTTGGCCTCAAGGGGCTGAGTCATACCCAACGGACTTGAGGTGCCCAAGTTTGGATGTGGGTCTGCTTGTCCAACTGGGTGATGCTTCCTGTCCCCTGAGGGCAGCCAGTATCATCTCCTGCTTTTCTTCCTCCTGATTTAGCATCACTCAGGGCGAGAATTCTGGGCTGCAGGGGAGGGGCCTTTAATTATCTTCTGTGGTCTGAATTTGCTCATACAGCAACCTGCACTTATCAAGTCTGATTTTCTAAATGGTATTCAGCTGTGTCTTGGCTTCTGATTTGCTGGAAAGGCCTTTCTGGGCCTTACACAGACGCTGGGGTCTTTTCTCCTTGCTGATGTATAGTCAGGAATTTAACATCCGTGACTTTCCATAATCAAACGCCCTCACCTGTCTTGTCAAGTACTCAGCTATACAAATGAAAGCCTGGAAGCTTGGCGATGATATGTAGTCATGCCGAACCCTATGACTGAACCCTGGGAACATCCTGTTGAGGTTCTTCCTTCCTCACTTTCTTCCCAGGCCTCCACTCTTGAAACATCCCTGAGGCACGCTCGGCACTTCCCAGTGGTGCCTCAGATCTGGGGTGCCTTCTCTGTTATTGGGTGTTGGAAATGCACCCAATGGCTGGAAATTGACACACGCACACTCAAATGGAGTAATTGAGGATAGTTTAGCAAAGAGACTATTGACAGAAGTGTGGGCAGGGTCAAGAGACGACAAGGGACGTGAAGTATTACAAGCTGGGAGCCCTTACTAACCAGGTCTAAAAGGAAAAGGGAGAGAATGGCTCCCGAAACCCAGAAAGAGCAGTAGCTGTGAGAAAAAGCCGCACAACAAGAGCTGTGGCAGCTTTTCCCAGTGGCACCAATGCTTCCCCAGTCCAGGCTCTGGGGAATTCTGTCTTGGCAGATGCAGCAGGCTGGGGTTGAGGGTGGGGACTTTAATCGCCCTAAGCACGCTTCCAGGGACCACCTTTTCCCTTCCAGAGAAGACTTTCATTTTCAAAGCTGTTTTGTGTTTCTCCATGTGGATGGATTTTGAATACCAGCTTCTGAGAGACCATGTGTTTGCTCATTCCCAGGAGAATATATATATATATATTATAAACATGACTTTTACACTTTTAAAAAGCTCATAGCAAGCTGCTTGGCTTTTAGTCCATGTTTTAGATTTTTTCCTCTTGCACCTTCAAATCTACCCTCCATTCTTCTCCACTCTGCTCTGCCTAGAGCCAGATTGGCCAGTGGGGACTCAGCAGGAGATGGGAGGGTAGAAGAAGAGGTTGGCATATTTATTCCCTTGGCTCCCTTTCTGCCAGGCTGAGGGTTGGCTGTCTCTTGGTTTCTCCTTGAAGGCCATAGCTCTAGTTGGGCAACACTTTCTTACAGCGACAGCTCTCTGGGTTCCAGGAGTCCCTCTCTCCCTTTCTCTTTTAGACCTGGCTGGTAAGGGCTCCCTACTGTTGATAACCCCAGGGTACTTCACATCCCTTGTTTTCTTGTAACTCTGCCCACGTTTCTATAACTAGTCTCTTTGTTAAACTGTCCTCAGTTACTCCATTTGAGTGTGAATCCATTTCCTGCCAGGTCCTCCTGGTTGGTCCATTTCAAACATCCAATATCAAAGAATGCACCCCTAATTCATGGAGAATCCCAGAGAAGCTTCCCCAATGTCCCTCTGATGTGAGCATGGTCCAAATCAGGTCAATTAATGCTGCCTATTTATTTGATCAAGTTTGCCATTGTTGCCACGAAGATGCATGCCTCTTGCTTCTGGCTTGGGGGCAACTGGGCACTGCACCTGTGGTTAATGACTCTGGACACAATCTGGGTGTCAACCAAGTCTATCTATCCAGTGAGAAGCCTCCAATGCCACGGTCAAGGAAAATCAGAATTTCATCAGGGTTTCTGTGAATTACTGTCTCTGGACTCCTTCTAATTGTGCCTCATGACCCCAGGTGTAGATCCTCTCAAATAATCCATTAATACAAAACCATAGTGGGTAGTGGTGGTTTCTAAAGTAGTCCCAAATGATTCCCACCTCCTGGTGTTTATGGCCTTGAGTACCCCCCCCTTGAGTGTGGGCTGGAGATAGCAACTTTCCTTTACTCAGGAGAATACAGCAAACATGAGGGGATGTCGCTTCTGAGATCAGGATACCAATGACCTGGACTCCTGTTTTGCTGGCACACACTCTGTCATGCCTTCCTGCTTGCTTGCATTGTAGCTGTCCTAGGGAGAGGCCTATGTGGCAAAGATCTGAGGGTGGCCTCAGGTGAGGAGAACTGAATCCTGCCAATGATCACTTGAGCGAGCTTGGAGGAAGTGGGTCCTGCCCCAGTAGAGTCTTAAGATGAAACCTGGCTGATACCTCAATAGCAACTTGTGAAGACCCTGAAGCAGAGGACCCAAGTTCAAATTCCTAACCCATGGAAACTGTGAGAGAATAAATGTGTGTTGCTTTAAGTCACTCAATTTTGGGATACTTTGTTACACAGCAACAAAAAGCTAATACAATAGTGTAGATTTGACTTGATGATTCAAAGTGGAATTTACCTGGCACACTTCACAAAAAGGAACAAAGTAACCAACCCATTGGGTATGATGTGCATTCTCAGCTCCCTCGATGCTGAGGGGTCCTCTTTCTTGCTCTTGTTCTCTCCAGATAGTCTACAATTTTTGCCACGTCCAACTACAGTGCATATTATCTTTCTCTGGGTTTTCCATTTTTTCTCTGTCCGTTTAGCAGAGAATTTTAGTTCTTTCTGATGTCTTTTCCCAAACTTGTTGACAAACTCCTCAAGGTGTTCAGCAGAAAAAAAGACCACTCTGTTAATGCAGCTCACCTTTCTTGGGCAGCAGTGCAGGTTATAGATACATAAAATGTCTGTTACATAAGTCTCCCAGCTTCTCCTTGCATATTCAACAGTTTAAAACTATTGAAAAATGTGCACAAACTTTTTTTTTTCCCTTATGACATTGTTTAAATCATGTTATCAGGTCATATGTGAAAGAGAAGTACATTCCAATGGAGAAAAGCTTTCTAAACCCCAGGCTGTTTGACATTTTAACCAGTGTGTTAGATAAGAAGGCTGCTATGGAGATGTAGTTAGCAACATTGTTGGAAAATATAGGCTAGAAAAGAGTTCAAGAATATGTATCCATTGAACTCCATGAAACAATTTTAGAAGCCGAGGCTGTGAAATCTTGACAGTGAAACTGAAGAGACACTGTAGACCTCCCATATTGCAGATTTTGATTTGGTTGTTTCATGCAGACACATCCCAGAAGAGCTAAGACTGTTAAATACCTAACATAGCCAGCAAGGAGGATAAATGTAGGTGGGTATATCAGTGTTTTACATGTTTAGTCCAATAAGTCAGCAAAAATGCTGTGAAGTAATTGTAGTAATGGTTAAATTAAAGAAAAAAGAAAAAATCAGATAAAACTTCAGGATCTAGGCCAGGTTGGGTTCATGTCTGTAATCCTAGCAGTTTGGCAGGCTGAGATGGGAGGATTGCTTGAGCCCAGGAGTTTGAGACCAGCCTGGGCAATATAGCAAGACCTCGTCCTTACAAAAAAGTTAAAAAAACAAACAAACCAAAACCCTCCACAAAATTGCTGAGTGTGGTGGCATGTGCTAGTAGTACCAGCTACGTTGGGAGGTTTAGGTGGAAGGATTGCCTGAGCCCAGGAGGTCTAGCTGTGATCCTGCCAACATCTGGAGCGTTGGTTGTATAAAAATACACCTAAATGTGGCCATTTCTGATTACTCCACCCAAAGGTTAGCTAACATCAGCTGTCACCTGGATTCCTGCAAGAACCTCCCAGCTGTTTTCTCTGTCTTAAACTTGCCCCCTTAGGGTCTATTTTCAACACAGCAACCAAAATGATACTTAAAAAAAAAAGTCAGAACATTATTCATAATAGCCAAAAGGTGAAAACAACCTAAATGTCCATCAACTGAATAGATAAAATGCAATCCAGACAATGAGATATTATTTGGCAATAAAGAGGAATGCAGTAAGAGTAGTCAAATTTATAGAGACAGAGAGTAGAAAGGTGGTCGCCAGGGGCTAAAGGAGAGGTGGGAAATGGGAGTCACCATTTAATGGGTACAAAGTTTCAGTTTTGCAAGATGAAGAGTGCTCTGGGAGTGGATGGCAGCGATGATTACAAAACAATGTGAATATATTTAACATCACTGAACTGTGAGCTTAAAAATGGCAAAGATTGGGTAACCCCCTCGAGTCCCCTCCTACAGTGAGAGATTTTCTATCCTCTCAATAAATCTTGCTTTCTAAAAAAATAAAAAATAAAAAATAAATAAATAAAGTAATGAAATCCTGCTACATTCTACAACATGGGTGAACCTTGAAAACCTTATTCTAAGTGAAAGAAGCCAGATGCAAAATGGCACGTTATATGATTCCATTTATATGACATGCTCAGGATAGGCAAATCTATAGAGATAAAAAGTAGATTAGTGGTTGCCTGAGGCTGGGCGTGGGGAGGAGAGGAAGACTGAAAATTTTAGAGTGACTGCTAATGGGTACAGAGTTTCTTTTTGGGGTGATGAAAATGTTCTAAAATATATTGTGGTAGTGGTTGCACTACTCTGTGAATATACAAAAAAATCATTGAATTGTAAACTTTAAATGGATGAATTTCATAGTATGCAAATTTTATTTCAATTAAAGCTGTTTAAGAAAAACCAGACATGTCTGAAAAACTTGAATCTGGGGAGTTGTTGTATTAGCCAGACTTTCTTCAGTCTCGAGTAAGAATAAATTGTTTGGCTATTGAACACTGAAGACTAAAACTATTCTCAACACCCAGTAACACACCACAGTTTTCCCAAAGGTAGAATTGGTGAAGTGATAGGATTGGAGAAGCGTTTTTAAAAGAACATATGGGAAAAAAAAGTCAGATCATGACATTCCTTTGCTCAAAACCTTCCACAGTTGATTGATAAATATTTGTTGAATGAATGAATGAAAAAGCCACTATGTGTTCAAGAAGTCATTGTGTGTTACATAGGAAAATAGTAGCTATTAAGGAGATACCAGCATCCTGCAGTGTAGGAATATGCTACTCAGGCTGCCAAATCAATGAACGTGTTCCTTTTAAGTTGCAGACTCTTAAGAGGACCTTATACAAAAAAGGACAATCATTCCCTTATTTATACCATTTCCCCCTTATTTTTCACTCCACCTCTCAGGCAATTGCCTGGAGAATCGTTAAATATCATTTAATAAGTGGGTCTTGGCTGCTTTTCTCCCAGGAATAGGATGTAGAGTTGCCCATGTGAGAAGTAGCTGAAGCTCAAGTCAGTACCTGCAATTAGGAGCGGTTGCTTAAATGACTGGGTGCAGTGGATCACACCTAAAATCCCAGAACTTTGGGAAGTTGGGGTAGGAGGATTCCTTGAGCCTGAGAGTTTGAGAACAACCTGAGCAACATAGTGAGACTCCATCTCCTAAAAACAAAAATAAAAGAAAAGAAAAAGAATAAAAGAAAAATTAGCTGGGCATAGTGGTGTGCTCCTGTAGTCCTAGCTACTTGGAAGGCTGAGATGGGAGGATCACTTGTGTCCCAGGAGTCCAAGGCTACAGTGAGTTATTATTACATCACTACATTCCAACCTGGACACTGACTCAAAAAAAAAAAAAAAAAAAAAAAAAAAAAAGGGTGGCTGCTCAGTCAAATAGATAGGGGTTTCTATTATATTTGAAACATCTTTTGTTTTCTGTTGACAGCATCTTGATATATATGACATGTGTCTCCTGATCTTAGTGGCCTCTCATAAAACTCCAGAGTGTAACAGTCTATCTCTTTGAGTTTCTCCTAACAGCCCTCAACGTGAATTATCAATTACTCTGTATTGTATATTTTAAGACAAATCCCTCACAAACATACCCCCCTACTTTTATGAAAACCTGTTCAGCCAGTTTCATATGATATTATAAGACAGAAACTTAATTTTAAATGTACTGGTCCTGAGGTGTTTGGTTTTCATCTGGGCACCAGGCTACTCTGCATATTCATCTGTAATGCAACTTTTCTTCATCTCTGAAATTGTATCCTACCCTTTACAAAGCTATCTGTTTATTGAGTGTTAAGTATTCTGGGAAAGATCCATAGCTTAATTTCTAGGTAAAATAAGAATCAGAAAGAATGGGTCTTGTGCTTGCAATATATGGAACTGGAAATTTAGTACTTAAGATAAAGGAAGCCTGAGAGACAATAGCAGGGAAGGCATGGGTCTGTGGAGGGCTCTGGATACCCACATGTGGTATATGGATTATCTCAGGAGGCAGGGAACAGGTATCCAAGGCCACAGCTGGCACCTATGGTTTCTTTAGTGAATTACAAGGAGATGCCACCTTGGCACAGATGAATTTTTTTAAAAAGTGACTCCTCTTCATGGGGTGGGTGACTATCACAAGGAATTCCTCCCTCTAGGCTGAAGCTAGACCAGATGACTTTACTAGTGATCAGAGCATGGACTGGATTTCTGACCCCACTCATCTTGTTGGCCAGGAGTCTTTGTGCAGTGCACACACACCAACTGTTCTTGGAGACCCCGAGGGAACCTATTCTTCTTCTTCATTACAAAACGCAGCAACTTAGACACCTGAGAGAAGCATTTTAATATTTAAATGAAGTTGAGGTAAATTTGTGTATAATATATAAAGAATGCCATCCTTGGTGAAAGAGGTTATTGGGACTGGTAATATCTACCTGAAGCAGAATCCAGAAGTGGTATTTGAGGTTTACTTATCTGACAGCCTGGTTCCTTCCTTAAAGAAAGAATTAAATTGTTTAACTGATTGATTGGGGGCTTGGGTGACATTTCAGGAGAATTCGAATGTGTTTGTGTATATTCTAAGGCTGATTTGGAAATTGACATTTGAATATATGTAAGAGGAGTCAACTTGGTTTGAAATTGTCTTTTTTATTCTTTGTGGTTTATTGGTAACTGTGAGTTGATTTATCCCTAAAATAGTTCAAAGCCTTTTCTGTTTTAGCTC
This sequence comes from Cephalopachus bancanus, assembly GCA_027257055.1. Classification (NCBI taxonomy): domain Eukaryota; kingdom Metazoa; phylum Chordata; class Mammalia; order Primates; family Tarsiidae; genus Cephalopachus; species Cephalopachus bancanus. The sequence continues at coordinate 1,052,574 of JAPVLO010000354.1, forward strand.
TGGGAATAATGTTTTTCTTCTTTTCAAAGATATAATATTTCTGCTAACAGTACAGAAAGATAACAAAGATAAGAACCTTCAGGGCTCTTTGAAGACAAAATGGTATTCTGAATTGGACATTCATTAGACTGAAGGGATAAATCTCTAAATCTGGGTTTTATGATTTTAGGTTTGTTTGTTTAATGGATTTCTTTGCTTAAACTTCAGGTGCATGCATGATAATTTTGAAGAGCAGAGAAATGGACAAATGCTATTTGATTTATAAGTCTTTTCAGAGGCATTGGAAAATTTATTTCAGATTTGGTTAAGCTTATTTTTCACACGCTTAGTTGAAGACAGAAACGATTGTTTTTCTCCCTCCACACCTCAGAAAGATGGAGTGGTTTTTTACTTATAAATTCTTCGAGCTCAGAGGAGGATGGGACAGAGGTTTTCCGGGGGGAGTTAGGAATGGAGATGGGTGGGGAGACAGGTCCTGATTGTCACAGGAGCAGGCCATCACATGGAAGAATGGCTGACTTCGGATTGCTGGCTTAAGAGTGGATTATTTTATCTAACTCCTGATTACTGTTGTAAGAATTAAGTAAGATAATAGATCTAAAGGGCTTAGAAGTGTCCAATCAATGTTAGCTACTGTTGTTATTCTTAGTACTGCATGTGGGCTTAGTGGGCATATTTGAAGACATCTGTGCCAAGGGTTATGGGGGGGCGATCAATGAGTGGTTGACCATTTGATCTAGTGAACTTTTCAGGATTTAGGCTGAGGAAGGTGGGGAGGTCCCTGAGGATAGCTGACTTGGTGGGAGACTTTTACATTGTGGACCAGAAGCCCCAGGATAGGAGATGACCTTTATCATCACAAGACCTGGAAACTGCCACTTCTACTCAGGCTCCTGGGATGATGGGCTGGAAACTTGTACTCTGTCAATGGAGGTATTCTTATAGCATTATGTCTGCCTGGCTTTTTATATGACTTGCGTTCTGCTTTTGCAGCTTTGATGACTTGTAAAGTATAGATGCTCCTTGACTTACAATGAGGTTGCAACCCAATAAAACCATTGTAGGTTGAAAATATCTTAAGTCAAAAATGCATTTAATACACCTAAACTGCCGAACTTCATAGCTTAGCCTATTCTACCTTAGACGTGTTCAGAACATTTACATTAGCCTAAAATTGAGCAACATCATCTAAAACAAAGGCTATTTTATAATAAACTTTTGCATATCTCATGTAATTCATTGAATACTGTACTGAAAGGGAAAAATAGAATGTTTGTACGGGTACTTGACCTATGGTTTCCATTGAATGTGTTTTGCTTTTGTACCATCGTAAAGTCGGAAAATTGTAAGTTGAACCATTGTAAGCCTGGGGCCATCTGTACCTTGTTCTTCCTCAAAGCATGTGGAAGCACATCCACAGAGGGTTTCAAAGCTGGGGTGTCATAATTAATTTTCTTTTCTTTTTTTTTTTTTTTTTTTGAGTTGGAGTCTCACTCTGTCACCCAGACTGGAGTGCCGTGGCCGCTCCCAGCCACCGCAGCCTCGACCTGCTGGGCTCCGGCAATCCTTCCGCCTCAGCCTTCCAAGTAGCTGGAACTACAGGCGCGTGCTACCATGCCCGGCTCATTTTTTGATTTATTGTAGAGATGAGGTCTCGCCTGCCCAGGTGAGTCTCAAACCCACGGGCTCAGGCAATCCACTCACCTCAGCCTCCCAAAGGCGCGGGATTACGGGCTGAGCCACTGAGCTCAGCTCATAATTAATTTTCTAAGCTGCATTTGGTTTTTAAAATTATAACCTTTTATTTTGAACTACTTTAAGATGCATGTGGGTTGCAAAAATAGTACAGAGATTTTATTCATACCCATCACCCACTTCCCTTAATGATATTTATATAACTTGATTACATTGTCAAAATCAGGAAGTTGATGTTGGCATAATTCATGATTCTAATTGATTTTTAAACTTTATTTATTAATTCCCTAATCGATTTAACTGTGGGGTTATCCAGAAGCAGCTACTGTAAACTTTGGATTGCCTGCCCAAGAAGTTGCAATTAGCCCCCGTGAAAAGAGCCAGAGGCTTATACTGTAGAAATGTCCATGACATCTCTTTGCTGTGAGGGAGCCACTGTGATTTGTCTCATCATCGAGATGTTACCTTGAAAAACCATGCATGTGGGCAACGAGAATGAATCCTATCCAGAATACCTTGTTGGAGGATGTTTCGTTATTTGTTGGAGTGAATGCAGAAGCAACCATGTCTAGCTGATGTGGTTGCCATAAAAAGCAAGAGAAGATGAGGGACTGTTAACTAAGATCACAGTACTTAAAGGACCTGCTGATAATAGTTGAGAACCCAGCTTTTTGCCTAGTGTTGCAGAATAAATTGCCTTGGACAAGAAAGTCGATGACCGGGGACTTACGGTTTTATAAAGAGGTAACTTCAGTGTTGCACAGAAGGGGTAGAGAGGAGGTTTGGGTGATGGGTGAGTGGATAGGCAAAGACAGGACAGAATCTAGCCCACTTGGAGGATAGCAATATAAAAAAACATAAAGTCAAGAATAGAGAGAAAAGAGGAGATAATAAAAAGAGTACCATTTTTGAGCACTGACTAATTGATGCTTTCCAAGCATTATCCCCTTTAATCAGCTCAACAACCTTGAGAGGGAAGTGGTAGTGCTCCTATTTCATAGATGAGGAAACTGAGTCTTAGAGATATTGGGGATGGTCAGAGAAGCCTGTTTCAGAAAGGGTATGTGGTTAGCTGTATTCTTAACATTCTTGATAAGCTCCTCACTAACCCTCTGCTCTTGAAGAGTCAGAGTAGTCAGTATTATCTATTCCACCTTCAAAATACACCTCCTGGCTGGGTGTGATGGCTCACATCTGTAATCTCAGCATTTTAGAAGGTCTAGGTGACAGGATTGCTTGAGCCCACAACAATGTAGTAAAACCTCATCTTTACAAAGAATAAAAAAAAAAATTAGCTGGACGTGGTGGAGTGTGCCTGTAGTTTCAGCTACTCAGGATGCTGATGCGGAAGAATTGCCTGAGCCCAGAAGGCTGAGGCTGTGGTGAGCTGTGATGGTGCCACTGCACATCTGCCTGGATGATAGTGTGAGACCCCAACTCAAAAATAGAAAATAACATACCTTCAACTCACCCACTTCTTTCCATCTCATGTGTCATATCTCCAGGCTACCATAGTGTCTCAACACATATAGCTTCTCAGCTGATTCACCCACTTCTTTTGTTTTCTGCCTAATCTGTTTTTTCAACAAAAGCCAGAAGAATCCCCAAACAAATGCATATGTGATAAAGCCACTGCCCTCATTAAGACCTTCAAAGGTTTCCTTTATAGTTACTATAAAATCCCAAATCCTAATGGTAGCCTACCAGACCCAGCATGACCTGGTCCCTGCCAGCTTCTCTGGTCATATCTTTTTTACCATCCTCCATCCCTGTATCCCACGAATGCTGTTCACCTTTCATTTTGTTAACTGAATCCTTGCTTTCCTTCTCCTTGCTGTTCACTCATGCTACTCCTGCTACTTAAAATATTTTTCCTTCCACTATGCACAAGTGAAATGACTTGTCTTGCAGTTCTTACCTTGAACATCATTTTTCTAACTCTTCAAATTAAAGTCAATCTCCTATACTCATTGAGAGTAGCATGCATATATATATTTTCCATTTTCCATATATATATTTTTTGAACACTTCACAGTATATAAGTGTGTATTTGTGTGATTATTTAATTTCTATATTTCCCTACTAGAGCATACTTTCCAACTGATCAGGGTCTGTGGCCTTCTTTCTAACTATTGTATTCCAAGCCCCCACAAGGTGCCTGACATGTAAATAGGTACTTCATAAATATTTGTTGAATGAATGCATGAGTGAATGAATAAATGAACCACACATGGGATTGCTGACAATTCTGGCTTTGGGAATTTTAGTGTTGTTTTACATTTACTTTCTTAAAGAGGAGTACAATGAAAATTATACTTTTACCTAGAAGGCATGAAAGTTTGAAGCAAAAACTTGAAATTGGTGGCACATGCCACAAAATGAATAGAAGTCCACACAGTTCAAATTCCCTGCGTTGTGATCTGACATTGACTATGAGTTTGCCACAGTGAACTTGGCCACAAAGACGCTGCATGTACTGCCAACCACAACTAGCAATTGAGTAGTGAGCAGCGGCGTCAATCTTAAAAGCATAAGATATTCTTAGATGCTTATTTTTAAAATTGGTTTTATTATAGAGTTGCTAAAATGGGCCCAAACCATATGTCTCTCCATCGAGAAAAGTTTGAGCACTGACTGCCTGAAACAAAACACTTGCAGAGACATTGAAAACCCACTTGTTTGACTTTGAAAATAAAGCACTGGTATTTTTTGCAACTCAGAAGACAAATCTTGGGTTGGAGCAGTACAATGAGAAGTGTAACCAAACAAACAGATTTTAAAAATTGTTTGTCTCTTCATTCAAGGTCAGTTTAGAATCACCATGAAAGTTGCGTGCAGTAATAGAAAACCTGGTGGAGCCTGGAGCTACAGAAAGGATTGAAATTATTTAGGGCCAAAATGAGGCAGCCAAGTTGAAAAGGATGCCCTAATTGAGTGACACCATCAAATGGGTTCAAAAGACAAACTTGAACAATTGGTGGAAAGACCCAGAGGCAGTCAGTCTTTACATTTTGATGAATGGGGAGACAGCCATGACTTGGCTATTTTGCCATCTTTAAAATAATAAAGTCTATGAAAGCATGCTAATTTGCCCAGTACTGAATGATAAAGCATCTGGTGATGGAATTTTCCGTAAGATAAACTTTTCTCCTTTTCTAGCAAGTATTGATATTTCCCACTTATTTCTAGAAATTTATTGTGTCTGTGTTCCTGAAGTACACTGACCCTGAGAGAGAGGACAGACTGAAACTGATATATGATGTTTGTGCACCTCAATGGAGGCCGATTTTCTGAACTTGCTAATAATAGTCTTGCAGGGAATTTTTCATTTGTTTTTCCTGACAGCAAGTAATTTATTCCTTCATCAGAACAATTAAACAACATCTTTGGTGGTTAATTTTTTTTTTAAGTGGGGGTGTAATTACATGCACATGGTAAAAATTTAAGCAGCATCAAGGGTGTTCAATTAAAATTAAGTCTCTTTTCTGACCGGAGACCACAAGGCCAGTGTTTTGTGGCTCCTTTCACAATGATTCCTATCTGTTTATGCGTGCACATGAATGCATTTCCTTTTTTTATCAACACAAATGGTAACACATTGTATTCTTTCTCTTTTTAAAAATTGGGATGAAATTCATGTAACAAAATTAATCATTTTAAAGTGAACAATGCAGTGGCATTTAGTACATTCACATTGTTGTGCAACCATTATCTCTGTCTAGTTCCAAACCATGGTGGTGTTTACTTTTGCTCTTTACTATAACTTTTTCACTTAACAATATATCATGGGGATTGTTCTGTACTAGTATATATAGATTCATTTCTTTCATCTTTGTCCTATTGGTGACCCTTATGCCAATCCTAGGAATGAACTGCTCAGATCCTCCATTAAGAAAAAGCTCTCTATCCAGCTGTGAGGAGTGGGGAGCTGACAGCCTTAAGCTGGCTGCTCTTTCAGGTACCCTTTAGCTGTTGAGTTGTGGTCACTGTTTTCTTGGGGCAGCTCCCAGCTGGTTTCTGAGCAAGGTGGCGGTACAAAGACCTTGTCATTTCTCTAGCAGGCAATCTTTCCTGGCTTCTAGAATGGTAGAGACTTTGTTAGCTTTAAATTGTGCTCTAATGGTCCCTCCTGCCCAATCCTATTTCCTCTCCTTCTCCTTCAGAAGTGTTACTCCTTGAGAAACCTTCTGCACTCTGTTTTGAGATGTTTCTCAGAGAACCCAACCAATACATACAGTAGCTCACACATCCAATCTTCTATTGATTGACACTGAGGTTGCTTTCAGGCATTTGCTATTGTGGATAGTGCTGAATACAAATCTTTGGACACCTGCCTTGTACATATTGCATGATACTATCTGGAAAATAAATTTCTAGAGGTCTAATTGTGTGTCAGTTTAAATTTTCCATTAAAATTTTGATACACCTTTTTCTAACTACCCCCTGCTCCCAAGAGGGTGCAACAGCTTATAGTTCCACCAACCAGGGAAAAGAGAATTATTTTTTCACACCCTTGTTGACAGAGTATACTATCACATTTAAAAATGTTCCCAATTTTAATAAGTGAAAAATTTTATGTCATATTAGTTTTAATGTGTTTTTCTTTTATGATGAGTGAGGTTGAATATATTTTCAACTGCTTAAAAATTATGGTAAGCAAATGAAAATATTGTTTCATACTAAAACAAAGCATAAACAATTTGAATTAGAATTTTAAAGATAAAATATAACACTGTAAAGAAACCCTTGCTTATGGAGGGACTACCTTTGGATACAAATTCTCTTTCCTGTGCTATAAAGAGATAGAAGAGTGTAGAAGTCCTGTATACTGGTGTAAGGGAGATTTTTTTAAAGTTCAGGAGAGAAGGTGTCTACCTATGTAAGAAATTTTCTGAGTACTGGATCTGTTAGGTTTAGGAATTGTGTCTTAACCTAAAATTTATAATGAGTTAAAATAATGTTTTGTGAATTATCATGAGTTGGCAATTAGTGTGTTTTAATTTCTACCATTATTACACTCTGTCAGACTCAGCAGGCTGAAGGTTATACCAGAAATGATTATGTTTTTCACTTTCTTGAGTGAGTCTTAGGAGGAACCAGAGCAATGAAGGCTAAGCTGCCATTTTGAATGCAGTAGCTGTGAGGGAAAAAGACTAGTAGGGAATTTGTTCTGTCTGATGATGGTGGGGGATATAGAGAGGAAACTTTTAAGATTCTGAGCCCTAGTCACACATCAAGGCTGGTGGAATTGATTATATATATGAATTCCCTTTGGGTGATGTTTTGAGACCCATTTTCCTTCTCTGACTCCCCTAGGAATAGGACACTTGGTGAGGTATGTTGGTTAGACTAGAGGCTGGGTTGGTATAACAAAGAAGTCCTAAAATGCAATGCCTTAAAAACATGATTAAAGCTTATTTCTCTCCCATGTCACAAACCAGGTAAGTCCAGAGTTGGGTAGGCAGCTTGGTTCCATGAACTCATCTAGAATCTTGAGTTCTTTCTATCTTACTGCTTAGCCATCCCCTGGGGTTTTGTCTTTATTCTTGTGATTGAAGCTGACTCAGCAACACCACATCCATATTTTGGCTCCTAGGAAGGGTGAAAGGGAGGAAGTTGAGGACCAGCAGTGAGTTTCCTTTTCGGGAAAGTGATGAAGATGCTGATACATCACTTGCACTTACATTCTGTTAGTGAGAATTTAGCTATATGGCTACACCTAGTTGCGAGGGAAGTTGAGAAGTGAGAATCCAGTATGGTGGCCAGATGCCCTGCTAAAACCCCATAGAAAAGTATAAAAAGAAGAAGGGATAGACGCTGGGGGACAGTTTGCCTTCTCTGCCATGTGGACCCAGAGTCTGGCAGAATCATAGTCCAGGAAAGGCAATAATTCTGTATCAGTCATCAGTCACATCCCTTTGGAGCATCCTGAACTGACAGTAGGAGTGGGCAAAAGAGTGGGAAGGATGAGGCAGCACCATTTTCTTTGTTTATGCTTCAATTAGGCCTCCTTTCTTTCTTTAAGAATCTGGTATCAAGGATATCCGGTTTTCTAATGTGGAAGCAATTCAGTCACTCAATAGATAATGGAATACCCGCTGGGCACCAGGCATTGCCTAGGTGCTGGGTTCAGAGTCTTCATGGAGCGTCCAGGAGAGTGGAGGAGATAGATGCTGAACAAACAACTCTACAGCTAGATATATCATTACAAATTACGGTAAGTGCCATGAAGGAAAGGGTAGAGGATTCTGTGAAAGAATATGAGATATGAGATATGAATCTAGTTCACATTCAAGATTAAGAGAAGTCTTGAAGGGAATCTTTTTTTTTTTTTGAGTTAGAGTCTCACTCCATCACTCCATAATTTCTGTCACATTATGTTGTCAAAGCAAGTCACATGGCCAACCTAGATTCAGGGAAATAGATTCCAACTCTTGATGGGAGGAGACAAATCACATTGTAAAAGGCAGGATACACAGAGGGGTGAATACTTAAGGGCATTTTTTGCATCCGAGTAAGGAATTTATGTGACTGGAAGTTGTTAAGCAGAGACTAGCAATAACAGGGCACATGGCCAAGGTCATTGGTGCAGCACCATGATGGAAACTTTCAAGAGTTTGTTCATACCTGGCCATCTCGGTTGTGAGATCTTTGGAGGCAAGGTCTCTGGTATCCTTTCCCAGGGTTGGACATAGTGCCCATCTGCCAACTCAACTCCCTTGGTTAGAAACAAGAATTGAAAGTTCTATGTCTTCAGCACTTTCAGGTTTCCCAGTGAGGTGTTGTTGAGGGGTTTCACACAGAGAGCTTAACTTGTTTGGAGTTGTGAAGCTAATACCATCACCACAAGCTGAGCTGTGAAGAATCCCAGACTTGTCTAAATTATAATTTGTTTGTTGGGCCTTAAGGGGGTCTAAACAGCCTGTTCCAAATCCTCTCTCACACAACACGCAAGCATATTTGCTTAAACTGGCATTTTATTTTCTGAGCATTTTAAAACTGGCAGTATTTTATCAAGTATAGTGTGCTGGTTGTGAAGCTATTGTCTCTCAATTAACTCATCTTTTTAGAATCTACTCAGTGATGCTGGGGCCAGGCCTCTGTAACCTTTTTCCTCTACCCGCTGGATGCTCTGTCACTAGGGAGACTGGAAGGAAAGAGGAAGGAGAAGGGACATCATTCTTTTCATTTGCTTGCTCTTCCAGTCAGCATCACTCCAGTGGTGATTCTTTACCCTGTTAGGGCAGTTGATTACACAATCAATTGTCCTAGTCTTCAGTTCCCCCCCATCCTTCTAGAACCAGTGTCAGGAGACCCCTGAGAGAGATCAGCACTGTCAGGGTACTATCCTTGCTCCAGTGGTCTGAGTCCCAGTCCCCAGTGGTTCTTCTTTCAAACTTTTAAGTTCTTTTTTAAAAAATTAGTATTTTGTAAATATAAGATTTCACTGCATTGCTCAGGATGGAGTTGAACCTCTGGCCTCAAGTGATCCTCCCACCTCGGCCTCCCAAAGGGCTGGGATTGCAGACATGAACCACTGCACCTGGCCTCCAATTTTTTAGAATCTGATAACCCAATGCCCTTTCCTTTCTTCTTCCAGGGTTGCAATTGCTTTATGTAGTTACTATCTCTGTGTTAACTCAAGTGTTCCCTTTTTACATTTTTAGGTCTCTCATGCTGTTTAAAACATTCTGATAAAATAAACTCATGCAGTTTCTGTTGTGTTGCCCAAATCTTGACTGTTATATATGGTATACACGTTTATTTTAAATGGAACAAGTTGGACATTTAAACAAACATTTGAATGGGCATTTAATATAATACATTTTATGAAAAATACAACTAATGTACCAAACTCACTAGTTATTGAATATTATTGCTTAAGATTAAGCAAATAAATTAAGAATGAGCTAACTTAAAGAGCAATTTATGCAAATAGAACAAGTAGAACAAAGCCAGAATAGGAAGAGTGGTGTGTAAATGAAAGCACTCAATTGAGATATGTCCACCCTGCCCATGACTCTAATAAGAAGGGCTTTTAGCAGAAAAGCTATCTTGATTCCAAAGAAGAACTTAGGGGGAAGGAATATTAAAACAGCCATGAAGTCTGACTTCTCTGCATTCTCAGATCCATGTGTGCTGTCACCAGGGTTCCAAAGGTAGCAGCCAAACCTGGCCTTTCCCTAGCACCTGGACTCCAGCCTACAGCTGACTCTGTTGGATTTGAAGAATGAGTTTTATATGTTCGAATCAATCAAGAGTTGAGAAGGTGAGCCGCTGTCTTGAAAGGTATTCCTTTAGTTATGTTAGAAGGAACTGCAGAGAAGCACCCAGGGGAGTCACTGTAGCTGGGGTTCCAGATCCCTGTGTTCCATCATCACAAAGTGACTGGGCTCTGAGTTCCTTTTCTGGTGGCAGTCTGGTGGCCAAACACCAGACCTGGGAAGACTGTGTAGCAAGGTTGTGGAGGGGAGACTGAGGAGGCTAGAAGAGCCACTAAGCTGTCTTAATGTGCAGCTGAAAATGTACAACCCATAATGACATCCTGTTCTGAGAAATCTAATACCATCTTTTCTTGCTTTAGTGACAAGGAGTTGAGGTAGTTATTTTAGTTCCAAGCAACTCCAGATGGGAGAAAGTCAACCCACACAGTCTGGAGAGGATACTAATCCTTCAAATCAAAGACTTCACAAGAAGCTACAGAGGTGGCCAGGCCTAATGAGGTTACCCCAATGGAAACTATGCACCCCAAATGACTTCTGATTATGTGCAAATGAGTATAAAGGAAGTACAGCCCACTAAGTGGAGACTTGGTATTAGACAGTTGTCTCTGGAAACACTTCAGCAGAGACAAACTAAGGGACATGTCCCTTCATGACTGACACTTGGTGTCATGGGCTTTAATTTTATTTCACTTTTGAAAGTTGACATAGGTTAGCTACAGATGGAAAGGAAGGGGGTATGAAGAATGATTTCACTTATACCTGAATGTGACAGCAAAAATTTTTCAATTTATACATTCAGTCCTTCACAGAGACTTCTTAATCTTTAGAGAGATTCTGATGTGCTAAAATTTTCTGGTTGAATGTTTTCCTTTAGGAATAGAAGTTCAGAGTTAGAGGCAAAAGCAATTCAGAACCACAATTTTTCTAAGATAGCTAACAGTTCCACTTGAAATGATCAATATGATATAGAAAAAAATGGTTCTTTGGTTTCTGCACTGATTTTAATCTTTTTGGATTTTTTTTCTAACAGTCTTAAAGTGGACCAGGTTTGCTACTTATTGACAGATCTTCCCGAATGTCTCATCACCAAAACTTTTTTTTAAAAACATTGTTTTCTGATCACTAAAGTTTGCCAAGTATAGGAACAAAGTACATCAAGGCAACTTTCTTGCTCTTGATTTTTGAAATATTTTTTGACTTGTTCCTTTTCTCTGTCCTATATCTATTCAGTTCTGAAGTCCCACACACGGGGGCCATGCATTCATTCTACAAATGTTTACTGAGCACCCAGTATGTACAACTTTCACCCTCAACCTGGAGATATTTATTTTCTGTTTGGATTCAGTGGTTTTTTTTTTTAACTGTGGATCTATAGCAACCTGTGACATGAGATGTCCTGATACCTTTGGCATTAAGAGTACCACTTAGATGAGTACATTGCCTCTGTTGTGTCCAAGCATAAATATGTTAACTATCAAGCTTACACATATCCATCTATTTAAATAGGAAAATAAAAATAACAGTAATTTCCATTTATTAAACATATAATGTGCCTGGTACTATTGTGGTCACTCTACAAAAATGACATGGACCCTGCCACCCAAAATTTGGTTCAGATGTCAAAACTAATATTGCCACAGATGCACCAAAAGGGCAAAAAAGGTTTATTTGCTCATTTATAATAAGGCTTTCTGGAGAGCAGGGCAGATACCTAGCAGGTCCGGAAATGGCTTCAGAGTACAGGAAAAGGGGACTGCCTTAGCATTTATGGTGGTTAAGGAGTGGTATGGATTGAGGGTCTTGTGTGAGGGCTAGGGCTTTCTGCTGGTGCCAAAGGAGAGAGCATTGATTTTTTTTATTGGCTCACCTAGATGTGGGCAGAGGGAGAAGAGAGGAGATGAAAGTTGGCAGCAGTCAAGCACAAAAATTGGAGGCAGACTGTGCCCCCCACCAATTTTTTTATTATGGCAAACCACACATAACAAAATTTACCAGTGTAACCATTTCAAGTGTACAGTTCAGTGGTATTAAGTACTTTTTTTTAAAATCAATATTTTTTATTACGATGTTGTGGGGTACAGTTAAGAGTTAGGTATACAATTACGTTTCATTCAGGCACCCTGTTGACAAGAGGTGTTTCCCCATCCCCAGACAGATATTTGCTACCGTTAATCCCATCTCCCTTCCCCCCTATAGTTTCCCACTACTGTCAGTCATCTTCTTATAGTATTACATTGGATGTTCAAGGTCCATTATATGAGTGAGAACATGTGATACTTTCATAATGTTGTGCAACTGTCATCACTACCCATATCCACAACTCTTTTCATCTTGTAAAACTGAAACTCTGTACCTATTAAACAATAACTCTCCCATCCTCCCCAGTCCCTGGTAACCACCCTTCTACGTTATTTCTCTCTAATTTTGACTATGCCAGGTGCCTCCTATAAGTAGAACCATACAGTATTTGTCTTTTTGTGACTGGCTTATTTTACTTAGCATAATGTTCTCATGGTTCCTTCTGTTGTAGCATATTGCAGAATTTCCTTCTTTTTAAAGGCTGCATGATACTCTATTGTATGGATATACCACGTTTTGCTTATCCATTTGTTGATGGATATTTGAGTTGCTTCAATGTTTTAGCTTTTGGAATTATGCTGCTATGAACATATATGGGTGTACAAATACCTCTTCAAGGCTCTGCTTCCAATTCTTTTGGGTTATATACCCAGAATTGGAATTGCTGGATCATATGACAGACCTCTTATTACAATTCGACTGATGACTAAAATGTGCCATGTTTCATTTAATTGAGTTGGTACTGGTTTAATCAAGCCATTACGGTTCTCTATGAGGCTTATATGCTGAGGCTGGTAAGGAAAAATCAAAGTTCCATTGAATGACTTATTGAAGAGCCCAGCATTGTCTATGTTGAGAATTGAAATGGATACTTTAGTTAGAACACAAAAGGATATAAGTGTCTTAGGGAGGCTTTGTACTGTGATTTTTGAATATACAGAGACATGCATGAACTTGATTTATATTTCGAGTATCTGTAAGGCAAGAGGTTAATGAAGTTCTTTACCCTAAAGGGGCAAACTTTGGGTAAGGAATTGTTGTTTCTGCCATTGGCAAGACTAGATAGACAATTAGTGTTGGCCCATGAGTCTGTAAAAGTGTGCAGATGGGACTAACTATTAGCCAGGATATTCTGTGCTAAGACTACTTTCTGAAGTTCAACCAATTGTGCTAACCCTTGACTCCCCTCCTTTTTTAGGGATGTTCTGGTTAAGGATGGAAAGCAGCAGCTTTCTAGTAAGCTCCATCATGTTGGATGGCATTAAGATCTTGTCTGCAAGGATTATGTATAATGGCAGAACTGTTGAGTACCCCTGGCAAAGGTATATAATATCCCTTTGAATGTCAAGACAAAGTACAGCTAAAGGGCTTTTAAAGTAGGTGATGAACACAGAAGAGATTTAGCTAAATCTATGACTGCAAAGTATTTACCAGTTGCTGATTGGGTGAAGTCAGTAATTTAAAAAATATTAGGTATGGGGACTTCCGTGGGTGGGTCGTGACATTAAGATTGCAATATCTATGGTGAGTCACCATTTATTCCTTCCAAAAGTAAGAACAGGTTAGATTGAGCTATTTAATGGAGAAGTAGTGGGGATAACCACCCCTTTTCTAAGTGGATCTTGAATAATGAGTTTGAAACTTAAATGCACTGCTTTGATTTACAATAAGCCTTATTAAATATTCTAACCAGGAACAGGGAGGTCTATGGGGTCACATTTTTGTTAAGCTAGTTGTAAGTAACTTTATGTGATCACACATTGGGTCAGAATATCTATGCCCACTATGAGATACTATTGGGATATTGGGATTTTGACCATACGGAGTTTAGGCAAGGCAATATTTCTGATGGTTAAGAAGAGGCACAACTATTTGACTTCTATTTTATGTTCACTAACTCCCCTAGTATTATAGGGAGCACCTTGTTAAAATTTAGTGGTTTCCCCAGATATAACTATAATTTGAGCTCCCATGTTGATGCAGACCATGAAAATGTGTCAACTGGTACACCTCAAGTTAATTCAGAACCTCTTCTGTGGAGCTGCAAAAGTCAATCTATGCCCTTTTATCTTTTTTTTTTTTGAGTTGGAATCTCACTCTGTCACCCAGTCTGGAGTGCAGTGGCACGCTCATAGGCACCCCAGCATCGACCTACTGGGCTCTGGTGCCTTAGTCTTCCAAGTAACCAGAACTACAGGCATGTGCTACCATGCCCAGCTAACTTTTTTGATTTATTGTAGAGACGAGGTCTCACCATATTGCCCAGGCTGGTCTCAAACTCGTGGCCTCAGGCAATCCTCTCCCCTCAGCCTCCCAAAATGCTGGGATTACAGGCTTGAGCCACCATGCCTGCCCCTTTTATCTTTTTGTTGTATAAATTATTTGAGTACATTTTAGATTTCTAATTGAGCCAAATTGTGGACCTCTGTCTCAGTTGCTTTGTTTCTTTCTGTATCCAGGTGGGTGTTATTATTTTTATTTTTGGTGGTAGTTGCTGGGTGTACTATGGGGAGAGGGTCTTCTCTACCTTGCTCACATTTAGAAATTTCTTCCTCCAAAGAGCCTCAAATTATTATAGTCAGGATTAGGGGCCTCCCCCATGAAAATGGTTGCTTTATTGGGTTTAAGGACCCCGGGCTTAAGTTGTGTTTTAATGAACGCTCTGACCATGCTACCTGTATGCTAAGGGTATTTTTCCCTGAAACTCTGAGGATTGAGAACTTTGTTGTGCCCGAGGCATAGGCAGCAGCAGCAAAGCCATTTTGTAGAGTCCTAGTGCAGCATCTGCTTCTAAGAGTATGACCTCAGCATGTTCTTCCATACAGTGGGCATGTGTATTGCTTAGGGTAATAGCCTTTCCCCCAAGCACTCTATAAAATAGAAGTTAAAGTCTGATTGAGACATACAGCTGATGGTAGCAGAGTAAGAGTCATTCTCCTGAGCCTAGCAGCAGTCATGGCTTATGCTAGAATTAAGACACACAGATGGGTCCAGACACATGACCTAAGGTCACTTTAAAGAGGGTCCCAATACCATACTCCTGTTTCTAAATGCCAATTGCTGAAACTTCTAACTTAGATTGGTCAAGTGTATAACAGAGGTCTGAAATAACTCAGAAATGCAGCACAAAGCAGCTCAGCTCAAAGAGCAAGCTAGCCTGCAGGCAGCAGCACAACTCAAAGAGCATGTGGGCCAGCAGGCAGCAGAGCTAGTTCGCAAGTCAAAATAAGAGAAGAACGACTGCTGGGGGTAGTGGTTATTGCCTAGGCAGACTATGCACAGCGTGAATTGTTGTGGTCACCCTGGAAAAGGGGGATGGACCCCACCACTTTAAATTTGGCTTATATGCCATGTGCATGCATGCGCATGCGTGCACATACACACACATGTATGATGAGGTTTATTAGTCATGTAATGAGGCTTTCTGGGGAAAGTATGGCAGACTTCTCAAGCAGGTCCAAAATGACTTGAGAGAGTGAGAGAAAGCTTGGGTTTTATGGTGGCTGGGGGGATGAGGTGAAGGTTCTTGCCCACAGATCATGGCGTGTGTGGCGTTGAACTTCTTGTCATCACCAAAAGAGGGAATACCCGGACTCTCTTATCAGCTTGCTCATATGTGGGGCAGAAGGGGAAGAGGAAAGGATAGAACTTGAAAACTGTCAGTAGTCAAATATCAAGAATAGAGTCGGACTTTTTATTATAGATATATTATCTCCTTTGATTCTCATCAACAGATGAGGAAATAGCCTTAGAAGGATTAAAAGGTACACATAGCTATTAAAGAAATAAAATAGTGAATTTGGGAGTCACACCCTACCCTATCAGTCTTTCAAACCTATTCACTTCACTCCTAGGCTCCATTTCCTCTCAGGAGGAAAGCGAAGGGTTTAAGCTCTAACACTCTGGGCTCTACAGATACTACAAAAGGAGTATCAGTTATCAGTGAAGGGCTCTATCGAGAAATAAAGAGTTAGGCAACATTACCGTATAAAAACAGAGAATAATGGGCCTGTTTGGGTTTGAAATATATGTTGGCTATAGATCTCTGTCCCTTAGTCTGGTTGGGCAGAATAGCTCATTACAACTCCATTTGATTATCCTCACTTGAAGTTGCTATCCCAATAGACTATGCAAGCATTGATGGACTAGACTCAATGTTAATTGCAGTTTCTTTACTCAAGGAAGGGGACAAGGGCAGGACAGAAACAGGGATTACGCATCAGTGTAAGGGTTCTTTGAATCAGACACACACACACACACACACACACACACACACACACACACACACACACACATACACACACTGCTTTTCTTTAAATTTTCCTTCTGTTACTTTGAAAGTCACCTCTGAAAACAATTTTTGTGTCAAATTATATAATTAAGATATTGTTTCATTCCAAACAGTTGTGCCTTGGAACGGGATACTTGCTCAGTGAGATAGGTAATATACAAATTTTATGATTGTCATATGTCAATGCCTATGTTAGCTTCTCATAGATAGAAATTAAAGTGGTATACCTTGCCATAATACTTAAGGGAATATGTTTTTTGTTTCCATCAAGCTTAGGTAAGTTGGGAAGCATCAAGAGACAAGAGCATGATGCATCTTAATGTCTCCCTTGGATTCACTTTCTTCATTGAACATAATGGGACACTAAAGCCATGATGGCTCTCAGAATGCAAATTACTTGTCAATAGGTGCATAAAAAAACAAAACTGAGGGAGCAACTTCCATCTCAGCATCTCAATATAGCATCTTGCAGAGTAGGTGTATTTCCTGAGAAGACACTTAGATCTGGAAAGAACAGAACTCCACCTGAACTTGCCTCTGTCCTAGTTCCAAAGTCATATCTTGGAACATCCTACCACTTTGACTCTCACATGGCCAAACAATAGAATATCTGTACAAGAGGGATGTCTTAGAGAAGACCAGTACCCTAGCCATGATCAAGCTGGTTTATGAGTTGGAGTAGAGACATCAATGAAGCAGCACCTCCATCAAACAGCCTCACCTACACTGAAAGATGAATGTTGCTTCTTGATATTTTAAAGCAGAAATTGCAGCGACTCCTCTTTCCTTCAGCCTGTAACTATGTGAAACTCCCAACACCTTTCAGTGTATAGGTGCAACTCTTCATCTGTTATGTGTATTCTGACGTCTTCAGAAGAAACATTTTCTTTTGCTGGGTCCCTTTGGAAACATCAGTGACTGAAAAGTTTATTTTCTTCAGGCATAACTTTAACTGGGAGAAATGTCTGGGCATGGACGGCAGCATCTGGCATGCCTGACAACACATATGGCTTTTTCGCTTTGGTGGAAACTTTGTGCACTTCATTACTTTCTACATTGGCAGGGAGACTCGGCCAAAATCCTGAAAGGAGTCCTGTCTCTTGCCTCAAAAGCTGGCCTTTTGAGGAGCTTTTGTTATAGATTGGATGCAGAATATTGTGCTTATCTTATTTACACATAAGTGTGTTCCCTTTCCAGAAAACAAATTCCCTAGCTCTTGTTTGAACATCGGGCAGGATTTTCACCTTTATGAGGTTATGAAAAGTTTCTTTGCAGAACTATTTGCCAGGAAATTCTTTCACCACTGGACTCACTTGGAAGAAATTATTAGTCACCTGAATGAAGCAAATATTTCATTGAAGGCAACATCCTTCAGCTACCACTAGGGTAATTGCAGAAAAACTGTGAGCTCTTTTGACCAAACTATTACCCTGCAGGGGAATAACTCCTTAAACTTTATAAACCTGAAAAAGTTTCTGCATGCTGGAGATGAGAATGACAGAGGCTTATACATTTTTTATAAATCTGAAGACATATAGAAACACTGATGAGCTCATTTGAGGGTTACTTACACTCAGACCATCTTCAAAGTTAATGAGGAATTCATAAATTCTTTCCTCATTGGTTCAGCCTCATTAACTTAGGGATAAAAGAAAACAGGTGTCATTAATTTACAAAGTTTTGGGGGATTTGGTGTTTCCTGACATTAACCCCACTCTAACTTGGCAAAGTAAGCAATGGGAATGCTAATTTTGTCTTTTCCTATGCATTTTTGGAGCTTAGGGTTTTTGATTCTTGGTGCCATTGAAATGAAAATTTAAAATTGATTTACAGTCGGTGCAGTGACTCAAGACTGTAATACTAGCACTTTGGGAAGTCCAGGCAAGAGGATTGCCTGAGCCCAGGGAATCGTGACCAGCCTGGGCAACTTGGTGAGACATCATCTCTACAATAAATGAAAAAATTAGCCAGGCATGGTAGTGTGTGCCTGTAGCTCCGGCTACTTGGAAGGCTGAGGTGGAAGGATCACCTGAGCCCAGCAGGTCGACACTGGGGTGACCATGAGCATGCCACTTCACTCCAACCTGGGTGACAGAGTGAGACTCCAGCTCAAATAATAATAATAATAATAATAATAATAATAATAATAATAAATAATGACTTGGGATTGATATCAATGACTGTGCCACAATTCCAACTTTTTTAGTCAAGCCAAGCAATTATGGCACTCTCATTAATTTGTGATTTTGAGATTAAACATTTTTGTTTTATTTGCAATTTGGGGTTTACACTCTTTATTACTAAAATAGATGTATAAATCTTAGAATAAATCATAAAATAATGAGATCAAGACTTTTTTCCTAAAAAAAGATGACTTTTAACCTCTACTGATGTGCAGGACATACATTTCCAATGTAAAACAAATTAAATGCAAAAGTTTCAGTGTGTGTATTTGTGTGTGTTTTTCTGGGAAAGAAGGGGCATACTTTCTTCAGGTTTTCAGAGAAGGCTGTGATGCCCACTGGGGAAAGAACTGTAGCATATGGGCAGATTGGCTGCTCTGACCTCTATTCCACCTGGTTCCAATTATGCCCAATCATTGGCTTAGGCTGTTGAGTTGTCAGCAGGCATTTGCACCTCAGCCAACTACTCTTTAAAAACAAAAAAGTATAGGAAGGTTAATCAGTCCAGTCCCTGGTCCTTAAATCAATCAATATGGTGTTGAAGCTATGCATGAATTTCCCAAAGGTAAACAGATTTCTATTTAAATGTTATTGCTCTCATTAGCATCAGCAGATTTCATTATAAATATGCTGAGAACTTTTCTAATCTAGTTTATAAATTATGCTTATTACTTTCAGATGTTGAAAATAAATCTTTTCTCGGTTCCCAGTGTCTTTTTTTCCTTATACTTTTATTTACTCTATTGCCTTGTGATGGACCACCACTACCTTTCTCAATGGCCCATTTCCCTCAGTCCCTCTGACTGCAGCCTTTGTAAATTCTGTTTTTTTCCTGCTTCACTGAGTGTTCCTTCTTTGACTCACACTCATAATTACAGTTACATGTGTATTTTAATGTCACTTTCCATCTACGGTAAGGCATATTGGCTTCTAATTACATTAGCTGTATAACATTTCTTTCTTTCTTTTTTGAGTTAGAGTCTCACTCTGTCTCCCAGGCTGGAGTACCCTGGCACACTCATGGCCAATCCAGTATTGATCTGCTGGGCTCAGGCGATCCTTCCGCCTCAGCCTTCCAAGTAGCCAGAACTACAGGTGTGTGCTACCATGCCTGGCTAATTTTTGATTTATTGTAGAGACGAGGTCTTGGCAAATTGCCTGGGCTGGTCTCAAACCTGTGGGCTCAGGCAATCCACTTACCTCGGCCTCCCAAAATGCTGGGATTATAAGCCATCGAGACTGGCCTATAATGTTTCTTATTTAGAAATGCATTTAGATTAAAAAGTGAGTTGACTTGAAGCAGGAGCCAACATACTGTTTCTGTCAAAGGCCAAATAGCAAATATTTTTGGCAAAAAAAATTCAATACGTAATTATGGTGAACAGATAATGACAGTGGACTGTGAGAGAGAGAGAGAGAGAGAGAGAGAGAGAGAGAGAGAGAGAGAGAGAGAGAGTGTGTGTGTGTGTAGGACAGAGGAACCTGTGTTGGTCCTGAAATAACTGCCCTTTTCCGCTTACTTTAGATTATCCACCTATACACTATTATACACTTTATGGTTAGCTTTTGCTAATTTTCCAGATGAGGAAACTGAGGTTAAAGAATTGCTGAAGGTCACAGAACTGGTAGGTGGAAGACGTGGAATTTGAACAGATAGCCTAAGAAACATGCGCTTTACCATCAGGCTATTCCTTTCCCCAATCATGTTGCCTAAGGAATTGGTTCTCCAACACCGGAGGGTTTAGTATAACAAAAACGAGTCCAGTCTTTGGAAAGTTGTCAACCTGCACACAGGTATTTGGCGTTCTCTTTCTCACAATTCCCCTGCAATGGTACATAATGCAAATACCGTCCATGGGAGAGTTTGGTCTCTTACCCTGCATTGGGGGTGAACTGAGAGCCTACTTGCCAACCTGCAGCTGCAAGGTTCTGTGCAGACAGAGGGCGACTAATCTATTTGTCTGCTGTTGCCCAACATGACAAGGGACGTTTGCCTGCTTATGGGACAAAGCAGCCACAATAAGAACAATGGTGAATAGTATCAGTTATGCTACACTTATATGTGACTCACTGGGTGTCAGACACTCCCCTAACAACTTGGCATACTTAATCAATCCTCATTTGATACCCTCTGACTTCTGACACCCTCTGAGATGGTGCATTAGTTTCCTAGGGCTGCTATAACAAATCACCAAAAATCGTGTGGCTTAAGATAACAGAAATTTATTCTTTCACAGTTCTGGGGACTAGAAGTCCAAAACCAAGGTTTTGGTGGGGCCACACTCCCTCCAAAGGCTAGAGGGAAGAATTTTTCCTTGCCTTTTCTGGTTTCTGGTGTTTACTCATGCTCCTTGGCTTATAGATGCATCACTCCAGTCTCTGCTGTGGCATCACATGGCCTTTTCCACTGTGTGTTTGTCTCTATGTCTCCAAATCTCTCTCCTTATTAGGACTCTGGTCACTGGATTTAGGGGTCTACCTGATCAGTATGGTCTCTTCTAAACTTGATCATATCTGCAAAGATCCTATTTCCTAACAAGGTCACAGGTGCCAGGGTTTAGGATGCTTACATATTTTTTGGGGGAGGAACACAATTCAACTCATAGCATGTGGATATGATTATTTCCATTTTAGAAATGGGAACACTAAGGAACTGAGTGGATAAGAATCTGTTTACGGTCACACAGCTTTATTAGCAGAGACAAGATTTGAACTCAGGTATTCTGGGAGTCTGTGCTCTTAACTGTTGTGTTAACAACTGCTTTGCCCGAAGAGCTACCTGGCCCTTCCATGGCACCTGGTGCTGACAAACATGCACTGGATTAACTGAATGTGAATGTCTAAAGCATGTGTGGCCATGTCAGTGGCAGCTCTCAGGAGCCTGAGGACAGGCCAATGGCTTGGTGGGGCGTGGGGATTCTTAGTCATCTGAACAGGGAATCCATTTCTCTGTGCGACTGGGTGGGCACATGACCAACTCCAGCTGCCACCTGGGTAATTGGTTTTCTGTGTTCACTTCAATAATGAACAATATTAAAAGAGGCTGGAGATGCAATGGAGATAGAAGCACTGTGGAAGAAACAAAGAGATTTTAATGTGTTGAGTCTTGGGTCTGGGAAAGATGAGGGGCACGATAATCGAGTATTAAAACAGAAGAGATTATGCAGCGGCCCTGGCACCATTCATCATCGTTCCCATCCTGGGCTGGTGGCAGAACTGGAAGTCTGACGAGACTCCGGCATTATCTCCGCAGTTTATTTACATCTCAAATCAGGTTGCACTGACAGGAGAGAAAGGATTTCCAGAGAAGAAATGTAACTATGTGATATATTTCCTACAGAAAGTGCAAACACAATACAGACTATCTGGTTAAATATATCATCCCAGAAACGATCCAGCTGCCAAATGCTTGAGTTTGCACTTTATATTTCTTTCCATGAGACCATTATATACCCTGTGAGACCACCTGCCTCTTCTGTCTTTTATTTTTCTGACGGCTTCTCCGACACCTCTTCTTCCTCCCCCACTCTTTAAATGTTCATGTTGCCCAGGGTCTGTCTTCCATCATCACTTTCTTCTCTTTCCACATCTGTCTGGACAACCTCATCTTCTTCATGGCATTAACTACTGGCTGGCTGTGTGCTGATGACTTCTAGTTTGTACCTTCCTAGGCACCTACCGCTTGTTTTTCCCTTCTCAGCTATTCAACATCTTTTTGAAGGTAAAAATCCACATACAGTAAACAGTCAGTAAAAATTCTCTCTCTCTTCTTTGTCTTACATCTGCCTAGTTTCTATCTTTGTGGTAGACCATTGCTCTTAGTTTCTTATGATTCTTTCCAGAGGGTCTTTACAGATATGCAAGAACATATAAGTTGTAATTCTTTCTCATTTCCCTCAAATGTACCATATGATACACATATCCTGCACTTTGCTTTTTCACTTCAGATCCTTCCATAACAGGATATGGAGAATGTCTTCAGACTTTTTTCTTTTAAAAATGTATAATTGTACAGTGTTTCCTTGTCTGGTTGTCCCATAATTTATGTAACCAGTTTCCTACTGATGGAAATGTGAGTTATTTCCAGTCACTTGCTGTGATGTTTAATTTCATGTTAACTTGACTGGGCCTGAGCTGCCAAGACATTTGATTAAACATGATTTCTGGGTGTGTCTTCAAGGGTGTTTCTTGATGAAATTAACATTTGAACCAATAGATTTAATAAAGCAAAGCAGATAGTCATTTCTAATGTGGGTGGGCCTCATCCAATCCACTGAAGGCCTGAACAGAATAAAAGGCTAAGTAAGAAAAAAATGCTCTTTCTCTGCCTGTCTTTGAATTGGGGCATCAATTTTTGCTGTCAAACTTGGACTTGGACAGAACTTACTCCATTGGCTTTCCCAGATCTGGACTGCTCAGTTTCCACAATCATGTCAGCCAGTTCCTTGTTATCTCTCTTTCTACATACACACACACACACACACACACACACACACACACACACACACACACACACACTCTCTAGCTGGGGTTCTCTAAATAAACAACCAAGATAGGGAGTCAAACTAAGTGTCCATCAATGGATGAATGGATAAAGGAATTGTGGTATATAGACAAATGGATTATTATTCTTCCATAAAAAAGGATGAAATCCTGTTATTTGCAGCAACATGAATGATCCTGGAGGACATTATTTTAAGTGAAATAAGCCAGGTGCAGAAAGACAAATATTGCATGTTCTCACTCACATTTGGGAGTGAAAAACAAAAACCAAAAACCAAAAAACAACATTCATCTCCTGAAGATAGAAAGTAGAATGATGGTTACCAGAGGCTGGGAAGGTTTGAGGGGAGATGAAAAGAGGCTGGTTAATGGGTACAAAAATACAGTTAGATAGAAGGACTAAGTCCTAGTATTTGATAGCACAGTAGGGTGACTACAGTTACCAGTAATTTATTGTAAATTTTTACATAGATAGAAAAGAAGATTTGGAATGTTCTCAACACAAAGAAATGCTAAATGTTTGAGATGATAAATAATTGCTCTGATTTGATCATTACACATAGTATGCATACATCAAAATATCACTTGTACTCCATAAATATGCACAATTATTATGTAGTAATAAAAAAAGCAAGTCACTCACACACACATGCAAAAAGGGTGTGTATGTGTATTCTGTTGGTTCTGTTTCTCTGGAGAACGCTGGCTAACACACTTCTTTTACAAACATGTTGTAATGAGTAACCTTGTATAAATATGATAAATATGATATGTGAAAATCATATCCTTAGTCTAAATTTATATCCCTAGGCTAAATTCCCCAAGGTGAAATTTTTGGGATAAAAGATATGTACACTTGTAATTTTGTTAGAGTACCAAATTGTTTTTCAGAGTGATGATGAGGAATTAAATTATCACCAGCAATGTAGGAGAATACCTGTTTCCCCACACCCCCATCAATGAAACGTGTTATTAAACATTTGGGTTTTGTCCAATTTGATAGATGAGAGATAGTATTCAGATAGTCAATTAGCATTTCTCATATTGAGTGAGATTGCACATTTTTTTGTACACTTAATAGCTGTTTTTATCATTTTCTGTGAACTGAATGATTGTATCCTTTGCCCTTTTTTTAATTTTAAAAAATATTTCTACAAAAAAGATACCTGCACACGTATTTTTGTTGCAGCTCTATTCATAATGGCAAAAACCATGGAACCAACCATGCTGCCTATCAAAACTGAACTGGATTTAAAAAATGTGATACATATACACAATGGAATATTATGCAGTCATAAAGAAGGACAAACATATAGACTTCGCAGCAACTTAGATGGATTTAGAGTTGATCATACTCAGTGATATCACAGAAACAAAGAATAGAGTACCATATGTTCTCACTCATAAGCGGACCTTGAACAATTATCATAATACTATAAGAAAGGGATTGGCAGTAGTGGGAAACTGCCAGGGGATGGGGGGGTGGGATTGGCAGTTGAGGGAAACTGCTAGGGGAGGGAGGGGTATACCTCATCAACAAGGGTACCTGCATAATGAACATTTGTAAACCTAACCCTGAATTGTACCCCACATCTTTAAAATAAAATTTAAATATAGGGTCAAGCTCTAGATTTTATGTTCAGCACTTTACTTGGATGTCCTAGATGTGTCTCAAATTTATCATATCCTCAAAGCAACCCATCATCACCTCTTTCTCTCTGCCAGTCTTTTACTTTCCTATCCCAGGTAATGAGAAGGACTTAGTCCTTCTCTTCCTCATTTGGCCAAGCAGCATTGTAAAAATACTTGCCCCTTGACTGAGAGAGGTGAATCTGGATACAAATCTATTTTGCAGACATAGATGAGCAGTAACAGTGAAGAGAAATGTATGTGCTGGGCCACAGAATAAGAAGCCCACGTAACTTGGGCATTACTACTCCAAAGAGGCTGGTTCATCTAAAGAAGGCAGATGGATGGAAGTCTGAATACTATTCTATAGACTTACACCAACAAGATGAGTTCTAAATCGATAAAGCTAGTCCCAGGTAGCCAAATTCAGAGAGAGAGGGAAGAATGGAGTAAGGGAGGAAGTGGGGGGGAGGGAGAGAAAAACTTTAAGAAAGAGTGTGTCTTTCTCACCTCTTTAAGTCATGCGTTTCTCCAATACTGGATTATGGAAAGGACCAGCCAGGCAGCTGCCTGCAATGTTGGCTTATACAAGACAGTAAAATGTGCCTATAATGCTAAAAGGTTTCTGTAAATGTGATGAGATGGAGAAAATTTTACCCATCAGAACTTCTCTGGGAGACTACAAAATGCAGCTGGAAAGAATCCAGCTCTCAGATCTTTGGGACAGGGGGACCCTTCCTTTCTTTGCAAAAGGGGGTGTGATCTTGTCATACTTACAGAGATGGTTGCTAATTGGCCTTGTAAGGGGCTTTATTGATTTCAGGGCTTTGGTTTCGCTGACTGGGGCATGCAATCGGATCAGAGAGGAATTGCTTAGGATATGTAGGACTGACCGTGCCCTGTCAACATATGTCTGCTACCCTTCCCTTCTCCTTGGTGGGCTCAGCTTCTTGTTAAATAAATGTTGAAAAAATACTTAGCCCATGATAGCTTGAAGGGCTCCCCATTAATATCCTACCTAAGGTTGTAGGAGTGGTAGGGTAAAGATTTCCTAAAGCAGGACAACAGCACACATTTAGGGCGAAGGAGGAGGGCATTAGGGGAGGGAGGTATGACATCTAGCCAGACTTCCTCATGTCAGGAACCATCATGATTTGACTAATTTCTCCAGGATTTAGGGAATAGGTACCTGTGTGTATTGTTATTAGAAAGTAAAAATCTTGACTCACTGTTATGGACTGAACTGTGTTTCTCCCAAATTTATATAAGGCTTTAACTCCCAATGTAACAGTATTTGGATAGAGGGAATTTAGGCAAGTAATTAAGGTTAAACGAGGTCATATGAGTGGAGCTCTAATCTGATAGGACTGGTGTCATTAGAAGAAGGAGAAATACTGGAGAGATCTCTTTCTCCCCCTTCTTCCCTCATTCCCTTCCTTTCTTTTCTCCTCCTCCTCCTCTTCCTTCTCCCCCTCCTCCTCCTTCTCCTTCTCTCTCTCTCTCTCTCTCTCTCTCTCTCTCTCTCTCTCTCTCTCTCTTTCTCACAGGAAAGGTCATGTGAGGACACAAAATTCAACTGTCTGCAAGCCAGAAAGAAAGGCCTCACTAGAAACCAATGCTGAGCCGGGCTCGGTGGCTCAGCCTGTAATCCCGCGCCTTTGGGAGGCTGAGGTGAGTGGATTGCCTGAGCCCGCGGGTTCGAGACCCGCCTGGGCAGCGAGACCTCATCTCTACAATAAATCAAAAAATCAGCTGGGCGTGGTAGCGCATGCCTGTAATTCCAGCTACTTGGAAGGCTGAGGCGGAAGGATCGCCGGAGCCCAGCAGGTCGAGGCTGCGGTGGCCGGGAGCGGCCACTGCACTCCAGTCTGGGTGACAGAGTGAGACTCCAACTCAAAAAAAAAAAAAGAAACCAATGCTGACACCTTGATCTTGGACTTCTAACCTTCAGAACTGTGAGAAAATAAATGTCTGTTGTTTAAGCTACTCAGTCTGTGACATTTTGTTTCAGCAGCCACAGCACACTGATATAACCACAGTGTTGTTTTTCTTTTAGTTATGTAAGTGAGAGATGCTTTCATTCTCATTAAAAAAAAAATTAAACATTAAAGAGTCTTTAACCAACACTTCTTATCTTGGTTCTCTAGACCAGGAGTTGGAAATTTACTGCAGGCACCATCCAGCTCCCTGTCTGCTTTGAATAAAGTTTTATTGAAATACAGCTCATTAATTTGTATGTTATCTATGACTGCATTCACACTCTAATGGAACTGCTGATTAGTCAGAGACTTAAGGCCTACAGAGTGTAAAATATTTACTATCTGGCTTTTTACAAAAGAGGTATGCTGACTACTGCCCTAGACCATCTCCAGAAGTGAGCACTGCTGCCAGTTTGGTGTGAATTCTTTCAGCTTATAAAACTCTATATTAGTTGGTGGACATTAATGAAACCATATATTTCTGCATCTTTTTCTTTTCTATTCTTTGCTAGTTGGCAAACAAAAATTGTATATATTTACGGTGTACAATGATGTTTTGATGTATGTATACATTATGGAATGGTTAAATCCACCTAATTAACATATTTACCACCACCCACCCTTATTATATTTTGTTGTGAGAAAATTTAAGATCTGCTTTTAGCAATTTTAAAATATATAATACATTATTATTAACTATAGTCACCCTGCTGCACAGTAGAGCTCCTGAACTCACTCCTCCCAAATGAAACTTTGTACCCTTTAACCCACATCTGCTCATCATCCTCCTCCCCTGCCCCAGCCTCTGGTAATCACCATTCCATACCCTTTTCTCATGCAACAATAAGCCTTGGAGAGTCTTCCTCATTGTTTTAACGGCTGCATGATATTCCAAAGTATGAAAATGCTACAGTTTATTCTACATTTATTAATGAACATTTTGGTTGTTTCAGGCATGTTTTCCCCTATAATAAACATTGTTACAACAAATCTCTTTATGTATACCTCCTTATGTGTGAGTGATTCTCTCTGGTTGATACCAAGACTGAAATCGCTTGCCCATGAGACAGGCACATTTTAAAATTTAGCTTCCTTTTTGAATATGCATTTACCTGATTCAAAAATCAAAAGTGTTATACAACATTGCAAAGTCTTAGCCCCATCTTCTTTTCTAATCTATTTCCCCCTCTCTTATCCATATAGGTATTATCTAGTATATCCTTCCAGGATTTCTTTATGAAAACAAAGCAAAGAAGAATATGTATGCCTATTTTCTCTTCTTTCTTATGTAAAGGTAGCATACTGTATTAGTGTGCTAATTCTTCTTTACTTCACTTTTTTTCTCACTTGACAATAGATCCTGGAGGTCTTTCCATGACTGTAAATCTTCTCATGTAAGTAAAGAGAGTGTGTACTCTTGCCTTTTTAAAAAAACATAGTACTTAATTTGTGTTATATTTCTTTATATTGGTATGCCATAATTTATTTAATTAGTATTTCATAAGGTATTTTTCCTATCTTGTGCTGCTACAAACAAGACATGCACATTTTAAATTCCAATAGACACAGTCATGATGCCTTTCAAAAAGGCTGTGCAGTTTACATTCCTATCTGAGTGTACTTTAAAGGATTTCAAACAGAGGAGACACTTGCATCTTATGGTCTAGCAAGATCAAACTGCTTGTGGTTCCCAGGATACAACATGTTTTGTCATGTGTTCTTGCTGTTCTTTTTAATAAAACCTCCCTTTCTACATGTTGTCTTGTACAGCTAACATCTTCCTCTAAGTTTCACCTTGAAAATCTGTGATGTCTTCCCCAACCTCTGTAGGAAGAATTGATCATTCCTCCTTGCTAGTACCACAGATGATATACACCAAGGATGTACAGAGGTGCCCACATCTCTATTTTTGCACTTGTTCATAGTGTTCATTTTATTTCCTTACCAGTCTTGTCTCTCTTCCTTCATTGTGGACTTCTTGAAGGAAAATACCACCCTTTATTCATCTTTGTATTCCTAAAGCCTGAGACAGTGCCTGTTTCAGAATAGCTGCTCAATAATGTTGGTTGAATGAATAAATTAACAAGTAAATGATCACTAAAAATGGAGATGAACCGACCAAATTGGATTTGGACAATGAATCCATGGGTGTGTTTATCCATTAGTTTGCCAATCATGCAGCTGAGCTTATCTGTGTCTGCTGATGGAATTTCGACGTAATTTACATGCTGAAGGGGAGGCTGCCAATTCACAGAGGATTCTTCTAGGCATTTGTCATTCATTATAGAACATAAGCTTGCACTGGCGTCTATGCAGCACAGCGTCAGCCAATTAGAGGAGATTGTAGCTTTGGAAACAAACATCTGCTTGATGCTGGGTAAATAATATTTAGAGTCTGGTGTTTTAAGCCTATCAGTGTGATTAATTTGAATCCTGTATAATTTTGTATTTGAGCTTGTGGGACTCCACACAGATCGTTCCTATAACCCAAGTTACAGCTACAAAAGCCATACCTGGTGTTTCCCATGATTGGCCTCATGTACTAGGAGATGCTTTTTTTGATTAGAGTGACCCCTGGTACTGGAGGTCTATTCAGTGGTAGCCACCTTTCATAAAGAATAATAGAGAGGATACCTATCTCCAAATTCATTCTGAATAACCCTTCTGTAGAAAATTCACAGAGTATTAGGAAAATGTGATTGTCTTCTGTTGGTCTTTGCTGTTTCTGGAAACACATTAAAAGAAATGTAGTGAGGATAGTACCATTTATCAAGCTCCTATTTGATGCTAGGTTCCTTCCCAGATGTTTTTCTCACATTTTCCCCACTGAAACTTATATTGCTTGGGGGTCAATATTATTCATTTTTATTTTACAAATAACAGACTGGATGGGAGGACTTATCCTGGGCTTCCAGCTACCAGGTGGCAGTGCTTGGAATTAAAGCCAATCTGCCAAAGCCTGTGCTTCTCCCATGATACCACCCTGCCTTCCCAGAGGATGTGGCCAATGGTATTTGACAGAGCCATTGGCTGTGACATAGCTCTAATTCTCTGTAGACAGTGCTGGGTGGATTGACTGTGAATGCTGCCTCCCTTGCTTCCAAATAAAATAATCAAATGCATTGGCATCCTTGCCCATGGGGTTCTTAAGAATAGCATCCAAATACTTTTTGTGAAAAGATGAAGACCTTGTGAAGAGTCTGCTGCTAGTGGGCTTGGGCATACAGCTAATGATAACCAAGTGGTTAAGAGTACAAAATATTTGCTAAGCTAACAGTACTGCCTAGCTCCATGGCTACCATCAGAATTAAACAAATAGCTAGGCCACTGTGTTTCAACAAAATCACCTATGGAGCTTTAAAAAATATGCATGTCTGGTCACCACCCACAGATATTCTGATTCCATGGTTATTTTAAACAAGCATTCCATGCTGTTTTGATGTACAGTCAGATTTTGGAATCTTGTGATCTAGTCTATGGATCATTTGAGTCATCAGATCTTGAATAAGAATTACTTTATTTGGATATATCTTTTCTTTATCACTTTAAATCCCTCTCTGTCTCTCTCCCCCTTCCCTCCCCCTTTTCTAGCAGTCAGAAATTCTTAAAAGCTTTTTGCCACTAAACCATCTGCTGGAGAACTCTCCCACTAGGTTTCAAATGCCAAACCTTTCCCAGTAGCAATTTTCTTTATTATTTTGGGGAAAAGAATGCATTACATTTCTTCCCTATGAAAGAAAGTACTTTAAAAATAAAAATGTTCATTATGGACCAGTAGCAGTTGCTTATATTTTTCAGAAGAAATAGCTTTATTAGACATGTGTTCCTGGGAGCTTACTTTACAAGCCTTCACTCATGGGCTTGACTACAGCCTCAAGGACAGGAAGTATGGTTGGTCACAGTGCTAAGATGCTCTGGTGATGAATGGTAACATATAGAATAGAGACCAATTTGACCTAAAGAATAGTAGGATGCTTTATTGACTTCCTGATGCCCACAAGCTTTATGGAAGCAAGCCACATAATGTTTCAAGCCTAGTTTAAAGGTTTATATGGGTTGTATCTGTCACAGTGTATCATTTCCTCCCAGTTCAAAACCTTTTCCCATTAGCATAAAAACCCACATCCTGTGACAGGTAACAGGAGTGTTATTAAGATACTTGAAAAGAATAAATCTGAAAATGTTTCCTTTGCTGCCATTTGGAGATGGTTTTTCTTAAGAGACCCATGAAATGATCATCTAATTCATTGAAATTAGAAGGTTATTTGAATCCTTTGAAATTTGAATCCCTTGAAATTAATTGGCTATGGCAGTTGGCTAGCTTTCCACCAAAAATTATTCATGATCCCCCTTCTACAGCTTGAAGTTGCTGCTAGGAGGCAACTTTCCATCCAGGAGAAACATTACCCCGCTCCCCTTGCATCAGCATGTGGTCTTGTGATTGGTCTTTACCAATGCGATGAGCAGAAGTGATGTGTGTTACCTCTGGGTAAGGGTTTTTGTTGTTGTTTTTATTTTTTTTTAAGATGTGAGTACCTTTTCCATTTCTCTGTCCTTCTCTGCAAGTTGAGTGAAGATAATTCCAAAGTTTTAGGGGAAAGTGGAACCATGAGATGGAAAGATCCTGAGGCCCTGAATCACTATGTGGAAGAGAGTTGCCTGCTTACCAGATACACCCTCTCTGTGCTTTACGTGAGTTAGAAATAAGCTCACATTGTGCTAAACTCACTGTAATTTGGGGCTTTTCTTATAACACTGATGTGGTTAACCCTCACTAACCATACATTGGCCAGTCATCAGAGTACTGGAGATTTTCATCTGGCTTGAAGCCCTTTCACTTCCTGACACAGTGATGCTAATAAGAGCAGTGACTCATTATAATGTGCTTCATGAAATATATGAAATAGGTAAAGAAATTGTGTTCCGTGAAAAACCTTGTAAGAGAAAAGAGAATGATATTTGTTACCAGATAAAAGTAGATGAAGATATTAAGGATGACAGAGGTCTGTAAAAGCAATGCCCATAGGGACAGTCAGGCAAACAGATGATTTCTGCCCCTTAGGATGGAAGAATATTTCTCACTCCAGTACTGTTTAAGTTCCTCCAACAGGCTTTGTATCTTCCACAGTACTAATCACACAGAGACAGTTGTGGCGGTAATTAGGGAAGAGTATCACTTTGCAAATAACATGTATCAATAGCAATAAATATCCTTGAAAGTCTACTACAAACCAGACATAAGCTAGGTACATTGAGAAGAAAAAAACTGCCAAATTGTGTGTCTTCAGAGTGCCTACAAAGCAGTCCGGGTGACAGAACATAATGATAAGAAATATTAAGGAACAGAAGGTAAGTATAAAATAAGTGGTAAGAAAAAAGCTGACACAGGCCTGTACAGAGGAGTGACCAGCTCGGGTGTGTGACATAGCATCAGGCAGAGAGTCCTGGGTAGAACCCAGTTTGGTTGCTTACATCTGGGTGAAATGCAAATAAGAATCATTTTTAAAGCTTGGGTAAGCCTATAAGAGTGGATCTTTTATGTAAATGTCATTTGACCTGTGAGTCATGACCACAATAAAAATTGCAAACCAGTGTTCTAAAATGTTTCCAGCAAGATAGTCATTATGCAATTCTGATTGGAGTCAACATGATGCTTAGGGGGGAGAGAAAGAGAGAGAGAGAGAAAGAGAGAGAGAAAGAGAGAGAGAGAATATAACCTTTTTCGGGGGGAAGAACAATAGATATTTACAAAATTAACAATTTTTCCCAGCCAATGAACTGACCAATCAGAATGGACAGTAGCTTTAGAATCTGGAAGCTCCTTGCTGTACCTGATGTTAACCCTTCACTTGCTGGATCATGGGTTGATTGAAGAGGGATCTTGTTGGACAATGGCTTTTTGTAACTCGCACAGAAGTCTTTCATTATTTAACAACCCACACAGCTGGTCATATGTACTCTATATTGACTAAACATAGACCCAGCATAGAATCTGCTATAGTCTGAATGTTTGTGCCCCCCAAAATCCATATGTTGAAATCTAGACCCCAATGTGATTGTGTTGAGAGGTGGGGCCACATGACAAAAGTGACTTGAGGAAACTTGTTTGCCCCCTATACCATGTGAGTTAGCAGATGCCATCTCCGAGGAAGGGCCTTCATCAGGCACTGAATCTGCTAGCACTTTGATCATGAACTTCCCTGCCTCCAGAGTTGTGAGAAATAAAAACATTTGTTGTTTATAAGCCACTTCGTTTATGGTATATTTGTTATAGCGGCTAAACAGACTAAGACAGACATTACAGAAAACGAAAATACTAGTGAGAAAGTAAAATTTCACTATGATCCCACCTCTTAGACATGACTACTGCTGACGGTTTTGGGTATATTTTTCCAGACTTTAAAAAGTTTTCTGTGCAAACATAAACAAGATCATACTATGCATTCTGTACTGCAAGCTGTCCTTTCCTCCCCTTTCAAAAAAGAGTGTATTGTGAACATTATGCTATGTGAGCATAAAAAGAATTACCTTATGCTGTTGCTTTTTCTTTTATCTTCTAATTAGATGTTTTGGACCTAAATCAATACCATTGTTGAAGTGTTTTTATGTGCTATCAAGTTGCATCCTTACACTCAGCCTGCATTTTAAGTGTACACTGTTCTTTGGTGTTTTCTGAAACTATATCAAGCGTCCTTTCCTGAAAGTACTCTTCCTCCCAATTTCTCCCCTGGTCATTTTCCCAGTGTCTCTCACTCTATATCCTGCAGGGCTCATTCTAGTATTGACTCCCTGAGTGAACTTTAGCCTTTGGAAGGGTCCATCGTGCATGATTAATTTTTCTGCTGGTTCTCTTGTAGTGTAGTGTTTGAGGAGTTCAGTGGGGGCAGTAAAGACAGCATAGAAAGCAAGATGCAGAGGAGGCTGAATTAGACTTAGATTTGTAAGGAGGGCTGCTGGGGGGGCTGTTCAAGGTCCTACACAATGGGTGCTAAACAATGCCTGTTTATGCAATTCATCAGTTAGTATATTTTTGTCAGCAACAGCAGGGGCATGAACAAGGCAGGACTCACAGGATGGAATTTTTTTTCTTTTCTTGCTGTGTCTTCTAGCCATAAGAAGAGTCAAAACAAATAAGTGATCAGTGTAGGAGGCTGGCCATGCTTTCTTTCTAGACATATCCTCTTGAGTGTCTTGCAGTTATCTTAAACCCAGCATGTCTAGAAATGAATTCATCACCCTTACTCATTAAACCTGCTCCTCTTCCATTTTTTTCTATCTCAAAATTATGCCATTGTCCTTAAAAGGTGGAATCAGACTCCGTTCTACCTTCTCTCTCACCAGTCTCTAAACAAGTGCTGTTTCATTTACCAAAAGCATATCTAGACACCATCCTCTTCATTTCCAGTAGCCTTAGCTATTACCCTTTCTCTCACCTGGACCACTACAATGGACTATACCTCATCTCCTCCTTGTTCTCTTGTTTTCTCCCATCTGTCTGCATACATCATCAGAGTTATCTTTTAAAAATGCAAATCTGAGCCGGGCTCGGTGGCTCAGCCTGTAATCCCGCGCCTTTGGGAGGCTGAGGTGAGTGGATTGCCTGAGCCCGCGGGTTCGAGACCCGCCTGAGCAGCGAGACCTCATCTCTACAATAAATCAAAAAATCAGCTGGGCGTGGTAGCGCATGCCTATAATTCCGGCTACTTGGAAGGCTGAGGCGGAAGGATCACCGGAGCCCACCAGGTCGAGGCTGCGGTGGCCGGAAGCGGCCACTGCACTCCAGTCTGGGCGACAGAGTGAGACTCCAACTCAAAAAAAAAAAAAAAGCAAATCTGGCCAGGCTTGGTAGCTCATGCCTGTAATCCTAGCACTTGGGGAAGCTGAGGCAAGAGGATTGCTTAAGGCCAGGAATTTGAGACCAGCCTGGGAACATAGTAAGATTTCATTTCTACAAAAATAAAAAAATATATAGCTGAGCATGGTAACATGCACCTATAGTCCTAGCAACTTAGGAGGCTGAGGAGGGAGGATCACTTGGGCCCAGGAATTGGAGGCTGCAGTGAGCTAAGATTGCACCACTGCACTCCAGCCTGGACAACAAATCAAGACTCTGTCAAAAAAATGCAAATCTAATCACTCTAGTCAATTCTTTGCTTAAACCCTTTAATGGTGTTCCCTGTCTTCAGGATAAAAGATATCAGGTCCTATGTTTATCTAGTATCTATTATCTTACATTGCTCTCTTCCTTGTTCTACAGTTCTTTCTTTTTTCCAAAACTGACATGCTTTACCCTGACTCAAGCCCTTTTCTCACACTAGTCCTTCTTCCTGGATTAATTCACCAGTCCCCACCATCATCCAGCTCATATCTGCTTCATTTCTTAGATCAAATGTCACTTACTCCAGGAGATGCCATACTGGTTTAGATCTATCTAGTCCATGTTCCTGACATCCTTGTACATCTTCCCAACAACGAGTGAACGTATTCAAAGTTTGCTTTCCCTTACAGACTTTGTTTCATGAGGGCAGAACCTACTTTTTTCTTGTTTACTATTTGTATCACTTATACCCATGTCTGGCACACAGTAAATGCTTGGCAAATATTTGTTAAATAAATAACCATAAGTCCAACAATCCAGACTAGTCAGGGACTGAGATAAATACCCTAGGACCCGTCCTGATTGTCCACAAGTCTGAAGTGCCCTGAGAGGCAAGGGTTACAAGTTTCCGACAGCTGCATATTACGGAGAAGGACCAGCAACTGCTCTGACTGCTTCTCACTGTTACTGGTAGGCTGGTGGACTATGTCATATGGGGCTGCTAGCCAGGGCCTGCCATGTCAAGAGACCTTGGGGGAAGGAGCAGATCTCAAGCTACAGCAGATGGTAAGTGCTGTCTTTAGTCTTTAACATTTAAGGAAAAGAACTGGGAATAGACATTCGGCTCAGTGGCAGTTATGATGCATTTAAATAAGCCTTGCAAATCATTTGCAGAATGCATATGCCTCCAAAATCCTCCATTGCTCAAGAATGTTGTAGGATCTTCCTTTTGCCCATCTTTGTATCTTCAAGAGGATTAGAGCAGGTGACATTGAGTGAGCCCTCAATGTGGGTGGGCTACTTGCTAGAGGAAGGCATGTACTGAGACATACTGGCATTCCACTGGCTGTGGGTAATTGATCATCTTCCCCAGGAGAGTACACCCCCTAAATGCAGAGACTGTGTATATGAATTTTAGGGTGACACAAACATTTAGTCCATAGCACATGATATCATATTTTCCTAGAAAACCACAATTTCTGAACAAGAGCAGTAGGGCTGGGGTATTTCAATTAGCTTCCATTTGAAAATGGGAACAAGAATACCTGCTTCATAAGATCATTGTAAAGACTAAATGAAGTCACACATGTAAAATGCCCCAGCATATGCCTGACCCATGGTAAGCTATTAGAAAACTATAGAATTGAAGGGATAATATGCCATGGCAGTTATGATCATGGGCCTCGCAGTCATAGAGTCTTGGGCTTCAGTCTCCGCTCTGCCACTTACTGGCTCTGTGAACTCGATAGCTTACTTAACTTTTCTGAACCTCAGTGTCCTCATGGGGAAAATGGTGCAAAATAACTGTCTAGCTTCCAGAGTTGATGTGAGATTAAATGCAATATGCATATAAAATGCCTTGCCATATAGTAAGTGCTTAATAAAAAGACAGTTACTATTACTTTTTTTTTTTTTGAGTTGGAGTCTCACTCCGTTGCCCAGGCTGGAGCACAGTGGCATACTCATGGCCACCCCTGCACCGACCTGCTGGGTTCCAGAGATCCTTCCGCCTCAACCTTCCAAGTAGCTAGAACTACAGACAGGTACTACCACACCTGGTTAATTTTTCAATTTCTTGTAGAGACGAGGTCTCACCATGTTGCCCAGGCTGGTCCCGAGCCTGTGGGCTCAGGAAATCCTCTTGCCTTGGCTTCCCAAAGTGCTGGGATTACAGGCTTGAACCACTGCACCCACCCTACTATTTTTATAATTTGTCTTATTTTCGATTTGGGATGCGAATACATGTTTGTTACATGGACATATTGAGTAGTAGTGAGGACTGGGTCTCAGGTGCCCCATTCTCCAGATAGTGAACATTATACTCAATAGATAATTTCTGAACTTCAACCCCTCTCCCTCCCTTCCTCCATTTGTTGTCCCTTGTGTCTATTAATTCCATCTTTGTGGCCATTTAGCTCTCGCATATAAGTGAGAATATGCAGTGTTTGGTTTTCTGTGTCTGAGTCAGTTCACTTAGGATGTTCTCCAGCTCCATCCATGTTGCTGCAAAGGACATGATTTTGTGCTTTATGGCTGTGTAGTATTCCATGGTGTATATATACCACATTTTCTTTATCCAGTCAATTGTTGATGGGCACTTAGGTTGGTTCCATGATTTTGCTATTGTGAATAGTGCTGCAATGAATGTACGGGTACAGGTATCTTTTTAATATACATATTTCTTTTCCTTTGGGTAAATCACCAGTAGTGGTATTCCTAGGTCAAATGACAATTCTATTTTTAGTTCTCTGAGAAATCTCCATACTGTTTTCCATAGAGGTCGAACTAGTTTACAATCCCACCAGCAGTGGATGAGCAGTCCCTTTTCTCTACATCTGTACCACCATCTGTTGTTCTTTGACTTTTTTTTTTTTTTTTTTTGAGTTGGAGTCTCACTCTGTCTCCCAGACTGGAGTGCAGTGGCCGCTCCCAGCCACCGCAGCCTCAACCTGCTGAGCTCCAGCGATTCTTCTGCCTCAGCCTTCCAAGTAGCTGGAACTACAGGCGTGCGCTACCATGCCCAGCTAATTTTTTGATTTATTGTAGAGATGAGATCTCGCCAAGTTGCCCAGACAGGTCTCGAACCCGTGGGCTCAGGCAATTGACTCACCTCAGCCTCCCAAAGTGCAGGATTACAGGCTGAGCCACCGAGCCCGGCTTGTTCTTTGACTTTTTAATAACTGCCATTCTGACTGGTGTAAGATGATACCTCACTATGGTTTTAATTTGCATTTCTCTGATGATTAGTGATGTTGAACATTTTTTCATATGTTTATTGGCTGATTGTGTATCTTCATTTGAGAAGTGAGTATTCATGTCCTCTGCCCCAAAAGATAGTAATGATTATTATCATTTTTATTAGACAAGGGTGATAAATGGGTTATTCTGGTGCTCTGAAAATGTCTCAGAAAAAGCAGAACTTGGTAGGTATTTGTAGAGACTTCTTGTCCTTCTAGTGGTTCAAGCTAAAATGCTTGGAGTTGTCGTTGAATCTTCTGTTTTTCTCACTCCCCACATCCAGTCTATCAGGAATTTCTGTTGGCTCTACCTTTAAACTCTGTTTAAACTCCAGATGCTCCTTACCATCTCCACTGTTATGTGAGTCATTGTCATCTCTCTTCTGGACAATCTACAGCCTCCTGGCTGGTTTCCCTACCTCCCCATCCTAGCCCCATACAGTCTTCTTCCAACACAGTAGTCAGAGGAATCCTGGTATAAACACAAGTCAGTTCATGCCTCTTCTCTGCTCAAAACCCTCCATGATTCTGCAATTATTCCAGAGTAAAAATCAAAATCATCCGGTGACCTAGGAGACCCATGCTCTCTGTGCCCTCCTCAGCTCCTCTCTCTCCTCACCTGTTACCACTTTTGTCCTCACCCAATTCATTTCAGCCACACTCGTGTATTTGCTGTTTCTTGAACACACCAGGCACATTTCTACTTTGCAGACTTTGCGCTGGCTGTTCCTTTTTCCTGGAATGTTCTTTTCCTAGACATTTGCATGATTCATTCTCTTTCCTCCTTCAAGTCTCTGCTCCAGTATCACCTTCCATATGACCAGTCTGTCTAAATAGCAATAGGCAACCCTTGCACAGTGTTCAACTTCCCCTACCTGCTGTGCTTTTTCTGTCCTTTCTTAACACTTATTCCATCTAACATGCCATATGCTTTACTTATATATTATTTTTATTGCTTATATGTCAGTCTCTCTCTGCTAGACTATAAGTACCATAAAGACAGGGGTTTTTGTTTTGTTCCATGTTCTATCTTGGTACCTAGAACAATGCCTGGCACAATGTAAGTAACCGTTAAATGTTTGTTAAAGGAAAAAAGAACCAAAGGAAAGAAACAACCTCAAAGATCTAGGAGGCAACTTATACATGAGAAAAAAGTTACAGGGTCTGCAAAGTATTTAAACATTAAAAAGTTTTTTCTGACTGGGTATGGTGGCTCACACTGTAATCTCAGCACTTTGGAAAGCCAAGGTGGGAAGATGGCTTGAACCCAGGAATTTGAGACTAGCCTGGGAAACATAGCGAGACATTGTCTCTATAAAAAAATTTTTTTTAAAGTTTTTTCTTCTTACTTAAAAATGTGGTTTTATGTTTCAGATTACAATCAAAATATAGAAATTTTAGTGAAAAATAAAATAATCTGGCAACACTGGATTCTTATTCCCTCATGGCAACCACGGCCAGAGTAGAGAAAATGTTGCCCCCTACAGACGAGGCAGACCTTCTTCACTTTGCTGGGGTGCCAACCTAGTCCACCTTCCTCTCAGATTATCTTCCTGGCCTCTGGAGGCCTCTGAGTTTTCTTCCTTTGATACACTTTGCTAGCAACTGGAGTGTCTGCTGCTGTTAGTAAGGAAGGAGTTCCATTCCTGGGAGCTGGGTCTCCCTCTCTGCCTGTGCTCCCTGCTCATGTTTTCAGTAATTAGATACTGGAGTGATTGACCACAAAAGATCGGTTCTCAATCATTCCTGAACACATAAAAATATCGTGAGTACATGAAATAAAAATGTTACGTGTTGGGAACATCGATCAGAAGGGAGATGTTTATGTAGCATTGTTAATTGGATTTCTACAATGGGATTTTCAGTTGGTTGGGGCTTATCTGATAAAGTGTAGACTGTGACTGCAGCTC
Source organism: Cephalopachus bancanus (assembly GCA_027257055.1). Taxonomy (NCBI): domain Eukaryota; kingdom Metazoa; phylum Chordata; class Mammalia; order Primates; family Tarsiidae; genus Cephalopachus; species Cephalopachus bancanus. The sequence continues at coordinate 1,092,123 of JAPVLO010000354.1, forward strand.
CTGGCAATGACTCAGGTTGGCTTCAAGGTCAGGGAACTGAGCAGCCTTCTGACCAACAGGCTGGGGAGATCATTAGAAGTTCTTGTGGGCCAAACTGCTTATCGGTGAACTGTATGGAGAACACAGTCTCTCAGATATATCCACAATTTTAATGAATGTTGTGTTTGAGATAATGACCTGTATCTGGACTTGCACAAAGGCCTGAAAATACTTCTAACAAACTGTGTTTTATCTCAAGTATTGCAGCACACAGCATCCAACATTACCATGATATCATCTGAGAACTCCTTCCCAGGTTCTTTATTAAGGTTTAATTAAATTTTATGTCTTATCAATTAGGATTAATCTACATTTAGTCTGAATTAGAGGGAGCCAATTATAAATAACACCACTTCTCATTTATTCCTGAATACAAAATGAAAGTTTTTAAACTTCCTTAGAAACACACACACACACACACACACACACACACACACACACACACACACACACACCCTCCTCCCATCCTGAAACAAATGTGTCCTTTTAAAGAGTTTTATGCCCAGGAGACCAAAAGTTCTATTAAAATAAAGTGAAAAGATGAGAATTCCTATAGGAAGGTGTTACAGACAGAAATGAAGGCAGTGAGGGAAAGGAGAGGTAATTTCTGTTATAATGTGAGTAGTTGAAGCAAAGAGGTTTTCAACTTTAAAGTTTTAACTTGAAGCAATGCAGAGAGAGAAACAGAATTCTCCACAGTTATTGTAGTATCACTGATTCTAGAAGAGGCCAGACCAGCTTGTGCCTTGTGGTTGTGTTTAATACTGTTAATTAAGTATTTCCAGTTCTCTTACTTCTGAGCACAGTTGGGATTGCAATCCTCATTCCCATTTTGAAGTTGGATATGGGTGTGGGACTTGCTTGGTCAATGAAATGCAAGAAGCAGTGGTTATTAGTTCCATACAGAAGCTTTAAGAGTTAGAGTGCAATGTGCCACGTTTTATTCTTCCTGCTGCAGCAATCATAGAAATATGATTCCGACAAAAACTCCATTAGCCAAAGATGAACAGAGTCCCCCCTGCCAACTTACATTGGTTTTGCAGCATGAGCAAAAAGTAAACTTTTGTTGTGTTTAGCAATTGAGATGTTGAGGTTTTTGTTACTTCAGCATAACATAGCATATCCTGCCTGATAGAATGTCTCTAAGTTTTGATTTTTGCTAAACTTTGATACCTACCTCCTTGGGCTGCCATATGAGGGAGAATAATGCAGTAATTTATAAGAAGTATTTCATTCAGTGTTTGGCACACAGCAATTGCTCAATAAATGTTAGTGCTTGTTATTATTGTTCTTGTAGTTAGAGATGTGTACACACGATGACTAAATGACCCTATTTTGGATATTTGAATAGTGTGTTCAAAGTTTATTTAAACTCTTAGAATTTCAATATCTTGACTTCTCATCTAATCAGAAAAAGTTTCAAAGTGGCTGGACATGGTGGCTCACACCTGTGATCCCAGCCTCTGGGAGGCCAAAGTGAGAGGGTTGCTTGAGCCCAGGAGTGTGAGACCAACTGGGAAATATGGTAAGACCTCATCTCTACAAAAAATAAAAAAACTAGCCTGGCATGGTGGCACGTTTCTGTAGTCCCAGCTACTCAGAAGGCTGAGGTGGAAGGATCACCTGAGCCCAGGAGGTCGAGGCTGTGGTAAGCCATGATCATGCCTCTGCAGTCCAGCCTGGGTGACAAAGCGAGAGATCCTGTCTCAAAAAAAAAAAAAAAAAAAAAAAAGTTTCACATTAAGCACTTTTGATTCCTCTCTGCTAAAGAGTTTACAAAGTCTTATAATACACAGTCCCATTTGCTTCCTTCCTTCCCTTACAGCACTATCTAATAATCCCATAATATATAGTTTAAGAAAGGGCAAAAGTCAACCTTATGATAATAGCCCATTTAGGGAGTTACTGTGTTTTCAAATGGCATTTGGAGACCTAACCTGCATAAAATTTCTGTCATACTTGTGGTTTCAAAGTCTCCTTTTTCACAAATATGCAGCAGTTGTAAGAATAACTTGTGATTTATAACTTGGTCCTCTGCACGTTTTCTGGCTTGGGGCTCTTTTAAGTGTGTCCAGCTAATTTACAGTGTGTAAACCACAAGGTTTGTAGAGACTCAAATTCTTTTCATGACCAATGTAACGGGTATGCCCTGTGAACTCTTCCCATGAACTTGGTGCATTATTGTGTCAGAAAACCTCTAGAGGTTGCCAAGTAGTAGAAAACCTGGAGGGCACCTGGGAACAATGATGAAACCAGTTCAAATATTACCTGGACCCAGAATTTCCAGTTCTTATGGATGCAAAGGTCTAGTTCTAGAATCAGTGTGTGATCCCAATATGTGCAAACTCAGCATAGTCAGGAAGGTTTTGGTTGCAAGTGACAGAAACACAGCACAAAACCCAAAGAAATTGTATTGGCTCTTATAATTATGAAATTCTATGGCTAAGCCCTTCTAGTTTCAAGTATGGCTGTATCTAGGTGTTCAAATGAGGTCACTAGCTCTTTCTCTTCACCCACTCTGCCTTAAAACAAGTATCAACTCTCTGTATCAACTTAAAAAAAAACAGACTCTATTCACATAATGACAAAAATGGCATTGGAACCTCTAGGCCAGCAAAAAGACGGTGCTTCTTTTTTGATAGTTCCAGGAAACATACTAGGGGGGGCACCAGGGTTAGTTTTTCTAATTTATGAAGAACTGCAAATTTAAAAAATCGTAAAAATTCCAATAAAGAAACAGGCAAAGGATAGGAGTAGCAATTTTCAGATGAGGAAATGCAAATAGCCAATTAGCAAATTAAATGATGCTTATTCTTATGGGGGAAGAGAACATGCAAATAAAAACGACAATAGATCACTGTAGAAATTCATCAGTTTGGCAAAAATTGGATTGACTTATAGTTATGGATTGTGTGGGGGAAATAAGAACTCTCATACTTTGTTGGTATGAGTAAGAATTGCTTTAACCATTAAAAAAAAGTTGGAAGTAGTTACTAAAATTCAAAATATACTCACTCTTTGACATAGCCATTTCACTTTTGGAAGATAGAAGTAAAATACTAACTTCATAGAAAAAAATGTTTACCATAACATATCTGATACTTGTAAAAATATGAAACCAAATGAATGTTCAAAAGTAAAAAATTATTGAATAAATTATATTATTTCATATTTAGAATTTTATGCAGATATTGAAAGAAACAGATATATGGAAAGATATCTATACCCTCTTTTTAAGTAAAAAAGCACATTCATGGCCAGGCGCAGTGGTTCAAGCTTGTAATCCCAGCACTTTGGGAGGCCGAGACGAGAGGATTGCCTAAGCTCAAAGGTTTGAGACTGGCCTGGGTAACTTGGTGAGACCTCATCTCTACAGTAAATCAAAAAATAAGTCAGGCATGGTAGCGCATACCTGTAGTCCCAGCTACTTGGAAGGCTGAGGTGGAAGGATCGCCTAAGCTCAGTAGGTAGAGGTTGCGGTGGCCGTGAGTGTGCCACTGCACTCCAGTCTGGGCAACAGAGACTCCAACTAAAAAATAAAAAATAAAAAAGAAGCAAAAAAGCACATTCATATGCTATGATCCCATTTTTGAAAAAAAAGAGAAATCTTTCATAGAACTTTTCACGAATATTTGTATGAACTCAGGGAAAACATGGAAAAATACATACCAATTAATTAGCATTAGTTACTTTGAAGGGAGGAAGGTATGTGACATATATTGTTACTGTAGTATGGAAAAATTCATTAGAGTATATACAAAAAAGGATAAATTACACCTGCCTCCTTAAAACAAATTACAACAATGGACAGGTACGGTGACATCCTAAATCTAGGAGTACCCATATGGAATCTGCAGGTCTTGTCAAAGATCTGTTTCATGCTGTTAAAAAAAAATTCAGGCAAATTAGATTTTAACAGAGTTTCACTGAGCATAGAATGATTTGAGAATAGGACAGTTCTCCAAACCAGAATAGGTTCAGAGAGACCCTTGTGCCTTTGTATGTTTGGCAATGATTTATGGACAGAAAAGGAAAAGTGATGTATAGAAAAGGGAAGTGAGGTGCAGAAGCAGTCAGCTTGGTGTTTGCTTTATTTGAACATGGTTTGAACAGCTGGCTGCCTGTGATTGGCTGAGTCTTATGCCTGTGATTGGCACAGAAATTGATTGCAGCCTGTTTGCACATCCAGTTAGGTTATAGTTCACTACGTATGCAGAAACCTTTAGGCCGACTTAAAATATATAAGGAGGCAGCTTAAAGATAAATTTAACAATGGGAGGTTGGTAAGAGCTCCTATGGCCAGTTTTTGTTGTGCTGTTATGTGGTGCCATGCTCTGCACTGAGGAGATGGGATCATCCATTGACCTTGGTCATGCTGGCCCTTACATCTTAAGTGTTGCCAATTGGATGTATTGGTTGGGGAGGGGGATGTATCTTACCTGTCGGTAAATAAGGTGTATACCATACGAGTGCTTGGTCGTTCTCTTGAGGAGGATGAGATAATGGGGTTGCCAAAATATCTTTGTTGTTCATTAGGTCTGAGTCTTGTGGTTTCATTTGGTTTGGGGAGGGCTATGTAGGGTTAATATATATAACCCTACAGTCTATGGGTAATATTAAAGGGCTGATATTCAAACTGTCAAATAAGCTACAGAGCAGAGAGATAGCTTTTGGCTGTTTTTTTTTTTTGCCTTTTATTTTATTGTTATTATTATAAGTTTCAAGATAAAAGTAGGGAGTCCACACTGTTTCTCGACTACCAGGTTTTATATTTGTTTCAGAGTCAGTCAATGCATCCATTGAGCAAGTGTTTATGGAGCCCCAGGCACTGTGTTAGGCATTCCATTGGTACTGCTCTCGTGATCTGTGTTTTACATATTTATACTGAATAGCTATTACTATGTGGAAATGGAGTAAAAAGGAACAATATCCTAAGAGACTATAGAATAAAAGAAAAAAGAAAATACACTATCAAAGATTATAATGAGAGTGTAAAAAATAATACATATGAAAACTTAGAGGATATAACCAAAGCCCTTAAACTGCTTTTCATTGTTGAAAATAAAAATAAAAAAAGTTAGTTTTAAAATCAGGAAGTATTAAAATTAGCACAAAAATTTAAAGAAGTTGAGAAAAGTAAATCCTTTAAAGAACAAAGCAGAAATCCATGGATTTGAAAGCAGAAAAGCTCAAGATATGATAAATGCATCCAAAAAATGGCTCTGGGAAGAAAACTAATAATGTAGGTAAACCTCTGGAAAATTGATTGAAGAGGGGGAAAACAAAACAAATAAAATTATAAATGATGAAGAGCTCTAACAGGCATGCGATCCTTCCGCCTCTGCCTTCTGAGTAGCTGGAATTACAGGCATGCGCTACCACGCCCGGCTGATTTTTTGATTTATTGTAGAGATGAGGTCTCGCTGCCCAGGCGGGTCTCAAACCCGCGGGCTCAGGTAATCCACTCACCTCAGCCTCCCAAAGGCGCGGGATTACAGGCTGAGCCACTGAGCCCGGCTACCATGTACAACTCTTTGTAAAGAAATAAAAAAACTCAGTGATGCAGATAATTTTTTATAAAATATGAATTATAAAAATTGACTTATGAAAAAATAATAAGTCTGAATAAAAAGTAAACATAAAAATAAAAAATGTTAAAGTATTACTAAATAGTAGCTTTAAAGTAGCCTTCTTGAACAGAGATTTTTCTAATGTGGTTTATTTCTTCAAATTTTCCAGTAACAAATTTATTCCTATACTCAACAAGCAGTTCCAGATTATAGAAAAGCATAGAAAATTTTCTAATTCATTTTATGAGGACAGTATAACCCTGAAATTCAATCTTGAAGAATATAGTGGAAAAAGAGAGAACAGAAGACCAAGGCACTAGATGAAAAACTATAAATAAAATAATAGCAAACAAAATTCAATAATACGTTAATAGAACCATTCACCATGACCAAGTAGAATTTAGCCTACGAATGCAAAGACTTGATTTTCAGATCATTTGATTCAAGATGAAAATAAAATAAAATATTATAGATTAGTTGAGTCACCATTTTTGTATCCCTCCTGGGTTTCATTCTTTCCCTCCCTTCCTCCTTCCATCCCCCATACCTTGCAAAAACCAGAGATAACAAAGATTTCACAGTTAGTATTTATCTTCTCAATTTATGTTTTGTGTCTCTACTATTTTTATAAGTATCCATAAATATATTTAGCTATGCATGATTTTGTATATTCTTAACATTTCATCACTGGTTTTATTCTAACTGTGTCCTGTGGAACTTACTTTTGTTCTTTCAGCATTCTGCTTTTGAGATGATCTATGTTGACACAAGCAGATCTAGCTCTTTTATTGTATAAATGTACCATATTTTATTTATTTATTTTTTTTTCACATGAACATTGTTATGGACCAAATGTCTGTGTTCCATCCACGCCAAATTAATATGTTGAAATTCTAATTCCCAATGTAATAGTAATAGGAGATGGGGTTTTGGGAGGTGATTAGGTTACAAGGGTGGAACCTCACGAATTGGGATTAGTGCCCTCATAAAAGCAACCCCATGGAGCTCTTTTGACCTCTTTCTCCCACATAAAGACACGACAAGAAGGTGGCCATCTGCAGTCAGGAAGGAGACCATCACCAGAATCTGATTATGCTGGCACCCTCATTTCAGACTTCCAGACTCCAAAACTGTGAGAAATAAATTTCTGTTGTTTATAAGCCACCTAGTTTATGGTATTTTGTTATAGCAACCCAAAATAAGATAGAAATTCAGATTGTTTGTTTCAGTGGCTATTAAAACAGTGCCACAACAAAAACTGGGTACTTTTCCCACATGCATGTGTGGATGAGGTAGTAGCAATTTATTGTCCTAGTAGCAGGGTGGGAGGATTCTGTCTTCCACATCCTTGCTAACTGTTGTGTGGGATGAGATTTTATACCCATTTTTATTGTGTTTCTCTGATTTCTAGTGAGGTAGAGATTTTTCCAAAGTTTGTTAATTAAAAGTGTTTCCTTTTTCCTGAATTGTTGTTTATATCCTTTTTCTAATTTATACTAGATTTAAAAGAGATTATTTTCCTCTTGATTTGTAGGATTTCTTTATGTACTCTGAATTCTGACCCAGGACTGTTTAATAACAGGAAATCTATTAATATATTTCATCACAGAAAGAGATTAAAGATTCCATATAATTAAGTTAATAAAAACTTAAAGGCATTCAATAAACTGGATATTCATTCCTGACAAAAAGCTCTTTGGAAATTTGGAAGAGAAGAATGACAAAAGTATCTCTTTTAAACTAATGTACACTTCAGACTTGCTGATGAAACATCAGATACTTTCCCATTAGAGACAAAGATGCTCAATGTTTTGGGCTGAGGTGTGTTCCCCACAAATTCTTATGTTGGAATCCTAACCCTAGGCCGGGTGCAGTGGCCCATGCCTGTAGTCCCAGTACTTTGGGAGGCTGAAGCAAGAAGATTGCCTGAGTTCAGGGGTTTGAGACCAGCCAAGGCAACTTGGTGAGACCTCATCTATACAATAAATAAAAAAATAAGCCGGACGTGGTGGTGCATGCCTATAGTTCCAGCTACTTGGAAGGCTGAGGCATAAGGATTATCTGAGCCCAGCAGGTTGAGGCTGTGGTGGCCATAAGTATGCCACTGCACTCCAGCCTGGGCAACAGAGTGAGACTCCAACTCAAAAAAACCCCAAAACCAAAAAACAAAACAGAAATCCTAATCCTAGATGCCCCCTGAATGTGACTGGAAATAGTACCTTCAGAGAGGTAAATAAGTTCAAATGAGGTCATTTGGATGGACCCCAATCCTCTATAATTGATGTCCTTATAAAAGGAAGAAATGAGGACACAAACATGCACAGAGGGAGGACCATGTGAACACACAGGGAGAAGATGACCATCTACAAGCCAAGGAGAGAGACATCAGAAGAAACCAACCCTGCTTGATCATAAACTTCTAGCCTTTAGAATTGTGAGAAAATGAATTTCTGTTGTGTAAACCACCCAGTCTGTGGTACTTTGTTTGGCAGCCCTAGCACAGTGCACTCACCTTTAACGATATAAATGTTCAGTGAACTTTCTGACCAATAACTATATGGCAGAGAAATAAGAGATACAACCATGAGAAGAAAGAGGCCAATGTATCATTTATAAGTGATATGATTATATGATAAGAACTGTAACAACCTCAATAGAACAGTTTAGGAAAGTGGTTAGCTATGAGATAAACATCTGAAAATCAATAACAAATAAGAAAACTATTATTAAAAGTCTCTCTGCAATAGCAACAAAAAAATAAAATAACCAGGCTGTTTGCAACATGAAATGTACACGAAGAAAGCTATAAAAATTTACTGAGCAATGCATATGGTTTAAATAAATAAAGAGATGTTTCAATTGCCTGCATTGGGACCCAAAGAGTTTAGAGATTTGAATTCTTCCAAAGTTAGCTGACAGACTCAACATTGGAATTTACAGTTTTAGTAGCTTAATAAAATAATTCTATGGCTCAATGAGAGCAAATTGAGAAAGGTGGAAGTATTAGCTATAATACCTTATTACAAAACTCTAATAATTAAAACAGGGTGGCATGGCTCAAAAGTTCAGAGCCAGGTAAATGGAAAGGATACCTAGTCATATGTTACTTTACCAATCAGCAAATATGGTAAGTGAAAAATAAATGATGCAAAGATATCATTATTATTATTTTGAGTTGGAGTCTCACTCTCTTGCCCAGGCTGGAGTGCAGTGGCATGCTCATAGCCACCCCAGCGTCAACCTGCTGGGCTCTGGCAATCATTCTGCCTCAGCCTTCCAAGTAGCCAAAACTACAGGCGCAAGCTACCACACCCAGCTAATTTTTTATCTCCTGTAGAGACGAAGTCTCACCAAGTTGCCCAGGCTGGTCTCGAACCTGTGGGCTCAGGCAATCCACTCGCCTCGGCCTCCCTAAGTGCTGGGATTACAGGCTGAGCCACCAAGCCCAGCCCAAAGATCTTATTTTAAAAATCAAAGAGGAAGTGGAAGTTGCAGCAAATTAGTAATGTAGCACAGTAAGGCCAGAATAGGCTGTGAGTCCAGTTACTGGCCAGGTAGAGGAATCTACGGTGTCTGCCTCTCACCCTCATGCTCCCTTTGCATCTATTCCTGTTGGCTTTGGGGCAGGGCAGCAGGAATACCACCCCAGCCATCCCATCCTTATTTCTCCACCTCTTGGCTGTGTAGAGTTTCTAGAAATGCCCTCCCTCTCCATGAAAAGGCTTCATGTAACAGAAATCATGCTTGGGGTGAGTGTTTCATAGAACTCATACTGGTCAGGACTCTATGGCCTTACACAACATTCTCACCTCTCAAGAGGTCTTGCCTGGGGTGAGTTCTCCCCAGGTGAGTGCTTCTCAGGTGAGTCCTCTGACTCATTCTCTGAGGTAGCAGAATTGGTCTTGGGGGCAAAAGGGACCCAAGGGCCCTGCTTATTGTGGTCTAGGCCTCATTCTACCTCTACTCTCAACAACAGAGCAGGACAAGAATGAAGATTACCAGGGTCTTTGCAAGCTAACTGTGAGTGTGGGAGGCATCTGGGAAGTGCAAGGATCCTGGGGGTCTCACTCAACCATCTGGAATAGGTCTTTAACTTGTGAGTGGGGTGGATGGTATGGAAATGGCCTGCAGGAATAGGACGATGAGTTATGAGGAAATGCTCCCAGTGCAATGTATGTTCTAGAACAGAAATTGGCAAACTTTTTCTATAAAGGGACAGACAGTAAATATTTTAGACTCTATGGGCCATATGGTCTCTGTTGGCAACTACTCAGCACTGTCCTTGGAGTGTGAAAGCAGCCATAGGCAGTAAGTAAACAAATGGGCATGTTTTATGCTCCAAAAAAACTTTATTTACAAAAACAAGGGCAGGTGGGATTTTGCCCATAGGTCATAGTTTGCAGATCCCTGGTTTAGAACTTGGTTTTGTAGTTAAACTTACCTCTTTTGCTTCCTTGTACGTTGATGGCAAATATTTCTGGGAATTCCATTTCCTAATGTCTAAAGTGGGGGTAATAATAGGTCTATCTCCTCGTGTAGTACATAGTAAGTGCTCAAGAAATATTTGCTGTTGTTGCTTGGTTGTTAGCATTTTCATTATGTTTATTATTTTTTGTGAGGAACAGAAGGAAGGCACTCAGGAAGGTCGCCCTAGGACAAACACGATCCCCTCTCCTGGCTTAAAAATAAAATCCGAACACTGATTCTACTTAACACTTCTGTCAGTAGGCATGAGTCTCTAACATTTTCAAAACTCTATAACATCTGTTGGCAGGTCTTTGGATAGACTTCACATTACATCTGAATTCCTGAAGGATCCAAGCTCATTTTTGTAACTTCAAATTGGAGACTGAACTAGAGACTTTTATGGAACTCAGACAGGACAGGACTTGATGGCAGTTTAGGAGAGTAAGTCATTGTCCCCATAAATCAAGTCTGACTTCTCAAGTGTTCACAGCATGGCCAGACCATCCTTCTGTGTTTTGGCAAAATTTCTTTCTTGCTAGGCAGTCATTTGTTGCTGGACATTTAGGAAGGGACATATATTTCCTTTTACCCCTCTATACTCTATCAGAACATCCCCAAGTCCCTGCTCTGGAGACAGCCTCTATGGCGACTGTGTTTGTCACTGTCAGGACCCAACATGCAGTCTCTGAAAAGCTGGCTTTTATTTGATCAAAGGGCCTCTGGCATGAAGATGTCCAAATTATTTGATTTGATTTTTTCCAGAGCCAATAAATCAGTGTCTGAAATATATCTTGTAGTTGTCTCCTTACCTGCATCACTGCCTTATTAGAGGTCACAGCGTCTCACTCTGGCTTACTCTAACATCTTCTGGACTGGTCTCTATGCTTCTGCAATCACCGGTCCTCACCGCAGCACACCCCCACACCCCCGTCTATTTCTCCACACAGCAGCCAGAGTGATCTTGGAAAAACGCATCTCAGAGTACATGAAAACTTTTTAGTGTTTTCACATCCATCTTAGAATAAAATCCAAGCTTCCTCCAGTGGATGGTCTGTGAGGCCCTGCATCATCTTGCCCATGGGAGGGGGAGCCACCTCCTTGTGGTGCCTGACCCAGTAGATCCCAGCCACACTAGTCCCCTTCATATTTTACTTCAAAGTCCTGCCTCAGGACTCTGTACATGTTGATCCCTTTGGGACAATACATGTATTAATTTCTTCTTGCTGCTGAGACCACAGATTTAGTGGCTTGAGACAACACAGATTTCCTATCTTCCATTTCTAGATGTCAGAAGTCCAAGATGGGTCTTGCTGGGCTAAAATCAAGGTGCATCCCTTCTGGAGATTCTAGGGGAGGTCTGTTACCTTGCCTTTCCCAGAAGTAGAGGCAGCCTGCATGCATTGGCTCATGTCTGCATCACTCCAACCTCTGCCTTCATGGCCTCTTCTCCTTCTCTGGCCCTCCTGCCACCCTCTTGTTTTATTAAAGACTCTTGTGATTACAGGGGCACAACGTGAATAATCCAGGGTGGTAACCTCACAATAACTTCATAATATCTACAAAGCCTCTTCTATCATGTGAGGTAGCACATTCACATGTTCTGGGGATCAGGACATGGACAACTCTGGAGGGCTAGTACTCTGTTCACCACAGTGCTCTCCCTGAAGCGGCTGACTGACTCCTTTCCATCTTCTGTTCTTGATTTAAATGTACTTCATGGCCAGGTGCAGTTGCTCACACCTGTAATTACAGCACTTTGGGTGGCCGAGGCGGGAGGATCACTTGCTTCCAGGAGTTTGAGACCAGCTTGGACAATATAGCAAGACCTCATTCCTACAAAAAAAAAAATTTAAAAATTAGCCAGGCAAGGTGGCATGCACATGTAGGGCCCAGCTACTTGGAAGGCTGAGGCTGAAGGATTGTCTGAGCCCAGGAGGTTGAGGCTATAGTGAGCCATGATCATGCCACTGCACTCCAGCCTGGGTGACAGAGTGAGACTCCAACTCAAAAAAAAAAAAAAAAATATATATAATATATATGAGCTGTGCACAGTAGCTCACGCCTGTAATCCCAGCACTTTGGGAAGTAGAGGCAGGAGGATTGCCTGAGCCCAGGGGTTCATTCAAGACCAGCTTGGGCAATTTGGTAAGACTTCATTTCTACAATTAAAAAAAAATATCTGGACATTCCTGTAGCTCCAGCTTCTTGGGAGGCTGAAGCAGAAGGATCACCTGAGCCAAGAGGTTGAGGTTGTGGTGGCCGTGAGCATGCCACTGCACTCCAGCCTGGGCAACAGAGTGAGGTTCCAACTCAAAAAAAAAAAAAGTACTTCCTTGGAGAGACTGTTGTGCCAATCCCATGTGTATAGGCTTCTCCTGATTTTCTCTTCTACAGCACCCTATTACTTTTTCTTACAGCAATTTCCTCAATTAATATACCCTTAATCGGTAAGCCTCTCTTAATTAGGTTGTCTGTCTCTTAAAGCTGAAGTCATACTTACTACCAAATCCACTACAGCCCGCACCTCAGTGCCCTAAGATCATCTAGCCAGAAGGTTCTCCCCCCCCCATCAATAAACCCGGTCTTACCCTACCCGGCCTTAGCTAAAATTGCGAGGAGGAGCAGGAGCATCTTAGAGATGATCTTCATTTACCTTCAAGTCAGTCTTGTCTTTGTTTACCCCCGTATCAGTCTTGCCACCAAGATTTTCTGTCCAGTTTAGGTGGGATGCAAGGGGCACACACTTCTGACCCCTTCTCAGCAAGGCACTGGGTCATGGGGGAGAAGATTCAAGAATAGAGGGGTTTAGCTTGTAGAATGACTCTCCTCTGCCAGTTACAGATATAGGCAGGGCCTTATCCTTGCCTGAACCAGCAAATAACCTGTCTGGTTGGAGTGCTCTATGAACTGCATGAACTACAATTTATGATATTAATCATAGCGCAGTGATTTTCCCAGCAGAAGACTCTGAGTTTTAGATTGGGCTACCCAGAAGCAGACTCTGAGACGAGGAGATTTGTGTAAAAGTAATTTATTACAAGGGGTTCTCAGGAGCACTGGCAGGGGAGTGGGGAAGTGGAACGGGGATGAGAAGAAGCCAAGAAGAGTGTGGGATCAAGCAAGGTCCCACAGAGGGTCACTGTGTTTTGGTCTCCCAGGGGGAACTCCGGGGGCAGTGCAGGTTGCTCCCCATGGTTGTTCCATCAGAACAAGAGGGCTGGTGTGATGCTAAGCCTGCATCTGCCACTAATTGGCTAAGGGCTGCCCTCCAAGGGGAATGCACATTCCCAGGCACTTTAGTCTCTCTGCACACACAAAGTGAGAACAGTGCTCTGCCAGCAGTGTGGGTGCTGGCCAAGGGAATGTGGCCAAGCACACCAGGAGCCGAATGTGTGTGGGCAGAGCCACCAAGAGCCTGCTATGTGCTCCTGCTGCAAGTGACTTCGTTAGTTCATTCTACACATATTAATCCACCTTCCATTCTGAGCCAGGCTCTGGGAATGCAGTTGGCAAAAACATGGTCCCAGCTCCTCATGAAGTTGATAGTTAAGTAGGGGAGACAGACATTAAGTTTGTAAAAAGCCTACAAAAGCAAAGAAATGAGATTGTGTTCAGTGCTGTCGATGAAAGGAATGTGCTACCACCTGGTAGTAGACCTGGTCTGGCAGGTGGGTGGATGTGAGGCTTCTCTGAACAAGTGCTGCTGAGCCAAGAGCTGAAGGATGAGTAAGCCTGAACCAGGCTAAAAGGGGAAAGAAGAATACCATAAGCCAAGGAAGCATGTGCAAGGGTCCTGGGGCAAAAATCAGCAGGAGGAACTGAAAGAAGGCTGGAGTGGCTGAGGTTCTGAGAGCAAAAGGAGAGCAGTAAGAGATGAGCCTGTGGCTTGCTGAGGGATGATATTCTTTCCTGCTTGTCACCTGATTTCTTTTTGATCCCGTTCAATATCTTTCAGACCCATGTCTGCGGGCCATGCTATAATATGTTCCCTGGAAGTAGAGAGGGAATAGGGACACAGTGAGGATGTTAGGTGGGAGAGTCTATTTTCAACTGTTCATCTTCTCCCCACTGAAGCTTATAGCTGAAATTAATACATAAATTTACAGCCACAAGTCAGTTGTGATAAATAATCCCAGAAGTGTTCCGATTATTTACATTTTTATGGAATCTTGCCTGAGCAAACCCAGAGAGCGCACCAGGCACTTGAAGAATTATGTCTTGTTCAAAACCAATTTAATAGCAATGGAAAATAAAGCCATCTGTGGGAACTTGTAGAGCAGAGTAGTAATTCTCTGCCAGATGAGCAATATACAAAAAGCACCAAATCAACCCGAGCACACGAAGCACTTGCACAGTTCAAGGAAAAGTAACAACTGCAACTTCAATGAACCGTCTGAAGACATCAGGCCTCAGAGTATTTTCTGCTTGCTTATATGTCAGACAGATGGGAATTCCGGTCATGTAGCAATGTGAGAAGAGTCTTTGTGGTCTCCCTAGACACAGTAGGGCTGATGGGGGAGAGGTTGTGCAAAACGGAAGAAAGATCACTGAGTGGAGGGAAGGGTTAAGAGCACGGGTTTGGGGTCAAAGAATTTGCATCTGGGTTCTCCCACCTACTTGCTGTGTGACATTGGGTAAGTCATAGTTTCTTATTTTCCTAATGTGTAAAAATGGATAATACGTGTTAATGTTTTTTCTCTCCCATCCCAGCATCTTTTTCCCCAAACTAACAGCATTCTAGTTTTCTCTTATCTCTCTCTTTTTCTTTCTTTCACGGTTTATCATTTATTTTTTAAACAGCTTTATTGAGATATAATTTACATACATTAAAATTCACCATTTTAAATGTACAGTTCGATGAGTTTCAGCAAATTTATATAATGGCAAAACTATCTCCACAATCCAGTTTTAGAATACTTCTATCACTCCCCAAAGTTTTCTCATTCCCATTTATAGTCAATCCTGGCTTCAACTTGCAGCTCCAGGCAACCACCAATGTGGTTTCCATCTCTACAGTTTGCCTTTTCCAGAAATTTCATGTAAATGGAATCATACAATATGTAGTATTTTGTGTCTGACTTCTTTCATGTCGCATAATGTTTTTGAGAGTGATCTATGTTGTTTCAAGTGTGAATAGTTTGTTCCTATTTATGGCTTTCTGTCAACACCATATTTTGCTTATCCATTCACTAATTAATGAATTTGGAGTGTCCACTTTTTGGCTGTTATGAATTATGATGCTATGAGCAATTGCATAGGTATCTTTGTGTTGATATATATTTGCATTTGTCTTGAATGGATAGATGCCTATGAGTGAAATTACTAGATACATAGTAAATAACTTAGGAGACTGCCAAATTGTTTTTCAAACTGTACCAGTTTATATTCTCACCTTTAATATATGAGGATTATAGTTACTCCATATCTTTAAAACACTTGGCATTGTTAGTCAACTGCCATGTCATGTGGGCCTTCTGTGGAGAAGCACATGTGATGGGGACTGAGGTTTGCCAGTCATCACATAAGTGAGTTTGAAAGTAAA
The DNA here is from genome assembly GCA_027257055.1 of Cephalopachus bancanus. Lineage (NCBI taxonomy): Eukaryota > Metazoa > Chordata > Mammalia > Primates > Tarsiidae > Cephalopachus > Cephalopachus bancanus. The sequence continues at coordinate 1,107,741 of JAPVLO010000354.1, forward strand.
GTCACACTCCCAGTCTAGCATTCAGGTGAGACTGCTGTCCCAACCACAAGTTTGACTTCAACCTAATGAAAGGCTAACCATTTTTTTGGTCTAACTCTTCTAATAGATGTACAGTGACAGCTCACTGTAATCTAAATTGGCATTTTCACAATAGATAATGGTATTGGGCATCTTTTATATGCACATTCTCCATTGACATATCTTCTTTTGTGAACTGTCTATTCAAATCTTTTGTTTATTTAAAAAATTGGGTTACTTGTCTTATTATTGAGTTATAAGCATTCATTATGCTCAGTAAAAGTCCTTTATGTGTTTTACAGATATTTTCTTCTAGCCTGTGGCTTGCATTTTCATTTTTCTTAGTGCAGAGTTTAAAGAGCAAAAGTTTTAAATTTTGATAAAGACAAATTTGTCAACTTTTCCTTTTATGTGTTGAACTGTTTCGTGTAATTTCTAAGAAATGCTTTCTTAGCCCAAGGTCACAAGAGTTTTCTCCTGTGTTATCTTTTAGAAGTTTTATAGTTTTAGCTCAGTTAGGGTCTCAGTTCATTTTTTAACATATGGATAGCCAACTATCCTAGCACCATTTATTTAAAGATTTATCTTTTTTTCCTTAACTACTATGACCACTGTTGAAAGTAATTCAATCTTTTGTGTGTGGGCTTATTTCTAGATTATTTTATTTCCTTCTGAGAAATAACCCTTCTTCTATTTGATGCAGGTTCATGGGACAGTCATCAGAGAACTGACTGGGGTTCTCTGATGCTTTCAGCCTAGGATTTAAATCCTGAGCAAAGAGAAATACACAGTGATTGACAATGAGTGGAGTTATATTTAGTTATAATGGTGGTTTCCTATCCAAACTTATTCCACAAAAGTATCAATAACAAGAGCTAATACTCACATGGCTCTTATTGAGTGCCCAGCACTGCTGCTAAACACTTTAATTATATTAACTCATTTAATACAACAAAATCATCAAACATATACCATCATTATGATAATTTCTCAGAGGTGGGAATTAAGGCATGCAGAGCCTAAGTAACTTGCCCAGTCTCAAAGCTGGTAAGTAGCAGGAACAGGATTTGAATCTAAGCAGTCTGGTTCCAGAGCCCATGCTTTTACACATCAGGCTACCCTTTCTTGGTTGTGCTTCTTTCTTCCAAGCCTCTAGAGATGGGCCAGTCACTGCCCTCTCCCAGGTCTGACTATAGAAGAGAGCCCACTTTAGAAGGGTCCCTATTTTATTCCAGAAAATTTCTTATGCTTAAGTTACTCAAAGTTAGTTTCTGTTTCATGCAATCAAAGTGCTCTAACAAGGCCAATTCGCAAGGTCATGGTGAAGGTGATGCATGCGAACCAGTAAACATAGTAGTAGGCATGCAGCACATCAATAGAGTTTAGAGATGATAATGATGAAGATAGTGATGATGATGGAGATGCTGATGACAATATAAAATTCCCTGACTTATCGAGCTCTAAGTATAGGGATTTAAATTCAGGGATAAAAAGGAGAGAAGATGTCTTATTTGCATCTGCCATTGTGGAAGGGTTTATTTGGTGGGTATATTAGTTAGCTATTGGTACACAACAAATTATCCTAAAGTTTATCAACTTAACACAACAAAGATTTATCTCACAGTGTCTGTGGGTCAGGAATCTGGGAGTAGTAGCTTAAGTGCATACCTCTGAATCAGGACCTTTCATGGGGTTGAAGTCAAATAGTGGCTGGGGCTGTCATCTCACCTGAAGGCTAGACTGGGAGAGAGTATGATCTACTTCCAAACTCACTTATGTGGTGATCGGCAAGTCACAGAACCCTGTCACATGTACTACTTTACAGAAGGCCCACATGACTTGGCAGCTGACTTTCCTCAGGGTGAGTGATCCAAGAGAGAACAAGAGGGAGTGCTCTAGGTAGAAGCCACAGTGTTTTTATTTTTATTTTTTTATTTTTTTTTGAGTTGGAATCTCACTCGGTAACCCAGACTGGAGTGCAATGGCCACTCCCGGCCACCGCAGCCTCGCCTGCTGGGCTCTGGCGATCCTTCCGCCTCAGCCTTCCGAGTAGCCGGAATTACAGGCACGCGCTACCACGCCCCGCTGATTTTTTGATTTATTGTAGAGATGAGGTCTCGCCAATTTGCCCAGGTGGGTCTCGAACCCACGGGCTTAGGCAATCCACTCACCTCAGCCTCCCAAAGGCGCGGGATTACAGGCTGAGCCACCGAGCCCGGCTTGCCACAGTGTTTTTATACAGTAACCTCGGAAGTGATATCATGTCACTCTGCATTTCTATTTGCTAGAAGTGAATCAGTAAGTCCAGACGACACTCAAGGAGAGATGATTACACAACGGCATGAATACTGGGAGATGGAGATTCTTGGGGGACTCTCTTAGAGCCTGCATACCACAGTGACAGTCTTGTGAGTGGGAACCAGAGTTAGACGAATAATTAGATGAGTTTGAGTCAAATTCCTTAGAGAGATGTTTGTTCTTCTTAATCCTGCAGAATTTCTTAGAGCCTTTCCAGAAGTTATCTTGAGATAAAATTAAGTTTGGTTTTAGGGTTTTCTATGAGAGCAAGAATAAACCAACCTGGATTTAAGTGCTTTTTCATTTATTTCATCATTAGCCATATTTTGAGCCTCTACTATGAGTCAGGCACTGTGCTAGAGATACCAGCGAAAGTAAGACAATATATTCTGACCTTCAGAAGCTCAGCATTTTAATAAGAGAGGCATGGGATCAAATAACTGCAATGCAATACAGCAAGTGTTATAACAGCCTATGTGCAAAATATGGTAGTGGCACAGAGAAGGAAATATCTAACTCTCTCTGGGAAGTTCAATGAAAGCTTCAGAGGAGATACTAAGACTGTGTCTTGTAGGATGCATAGGAATTCACCAGACAAGTGAGGCAGGTGAGGGCATGAGAGGAGTCGGGCAAAAGGGGTAAACATAGTAAGTACAAAGATCTTGCATGTTTAGGGAAATGTGAAGAGTTTGTTATGATTGAACTGAGGGTCCGTGTGGATGGGATGGCAGAAGATGTACTTGGAGAGGTATTTTGGAGGGCTCTATATCTTGCAAAGGATGTTTGACTTCATTCTTAATGGGCCAAGAGTTGCTAAAGAGGTTTACATCCTAGGGTAAAACTGTCATACATACATTTAAAAAGCCACTGTCATTTCCACCACAGAGTGAAATTTTCTTCAATAACATATGTTTGCTAGGGCTCCCATTATGATAAACTACTAACGGGGCAGCTTAAAGAACAGAAATTTACTTCACACAGTTCTGGAAACTGGAAGTCCAAGATCAAGATTTCAGCAAGTTTGCTTTCCTTGAGGTCTCTCTCCTTGAATTGCAGATAGCCACCTTCTTGCTGTGTTTTCACCTGTATGTGCCCATTCCTGGTGTCTCTTCCTCTACTTATAAAGACACCAGTCCTACTGGATTAGGGCCCCACCTTTATGACTTCATTTAACCTTAATTATTACCCTAAAGGCCCCATATCCAAATACAATCACATTAGAGTTAGGGTTTCAACATATTAATTTGGCGGAGTCGGGGAGGGGAGGGGGATAATTCAGTCCATAATTAGTAGCTACCATTTTATGAAATATTTATTATCTCCTTGGCCCTGTGCTAAGTAATTCTATGCAGTCTTTCATTTCATCCCCATACTAGCCTTGTAACCTCAGGCAACTAACAACCTCTCTGTGTCTCAGTTTCCTCATCTGAAAAATGGGGTTAATAATAGTACCTGCCTCATAGTGTTGTTATGAGTATTAAATGAATTAATGTGTGGAACAGTGTCTGAGGCAGAGTTTTTGTTAAATAAATAAAGTAGGCCAAATTAATATCCCCAGATGAGCAGACCAAGACCTAGAAGAAGCAAAGACCTTGTCCAAGGCCAACTGGCAAAAACACTTTTGAATCCAGGGCTGTGAGTGATCCAAGAGAGAACACTATCATTCTGGATCCTTGAAATGGGTTCAAGAACTGGTCCTCGAGTCATGGTAGATTCTGATATGTGTACTATGGATGAAGAGACCGACCAACCTTACACTGGGAGAGCAGAGCTTACCAAAAAGCAATCACTGATTGCCAGGTTGTCCAGCATCAGAACTTGAACTCTAATCTGCCCCAATTCACTGCCTCAGATGATTGGTAGAGAACTTTTCAGATGAGGAAGTGGGAATAGAGCACAAGGGTATGTAAATTGTGAATCTGAAGAAAGCAGAATTTCTAAGGGGCTGAAGCAGGGGGCACCTGGCAGTGGGGATGGGGCAGTGGAGAGGCTGGGTTGCGGTTATACGACTTGGGACTTGTAGTATATCCTGTCTACCCTCTGTGCTGTAGGCCACAGGGATGCATTGGAGAATTTTATTCAGGATCACTTCATCAGTATCAAGTAACAAAAATGGATTCTGGCCAACTCATAAAAAAAATTAAAAAACCCCAAACAATAACAAAGCAAAACAAAAACATCCCCCACCACACACAGTTAAAATAGAAACAAAGGTCTATAATCATACCTTTGAAAAAGCTGTCCCAAAGTTCTAGGCAACAGAAACTAACTGAAAATCCTTCAAGTTATCTTTACTGTTTTTCTTTCTCTGGAGTGGGGAGGGGTAAAGGAGCCCCTTCAGACTTATTCCAGGGAGAGTGAATCTGATTGACCTAGCTTGGGTCACATGACTTCTCCCAGGCGCCAGAGCCTCTTGACTGACTGTCTCACGTGACTGTTTTGAATGAGGAAGGGGAGGTTCCCCCGAGTAAAAGCGGGCTCTGTTGCCTGAAAAAGGATAGCTGTTTAAAACATAAAAGGAGAAGCTGGAAGTACACTACTTGTAACCCAGAGAGCAGACCTGGGAAGAAAACCAGAAAAGGGTGCTTTTGTTCATTTGAAACCAGCAGACTGCGGTTTGAAGTGCAATGCAGCTATGTTAAAATCGGTCCTCTGGGTAATTTCAGGTTGCGATTTTGGGATAAATATAGATATTTTTCAATAGTTAAAAAGATCTAATGGAAGAACGAGATACATTTCTGTTGATATAGAGACAGAGTGTGTTTTATGAAGACATCTATTTACTTACCTTTCTGAGTAGTGAATACTTGAGTAATATAATCACATAGTTCAAAATCCAAAATGATATAAAATGTATACATGTGACAGTCTCATTCACATCCCATTCCTACCCTCAGGCTTATAGGTAAACACTTGTTCGTTTCTTGATATCCTCCTGTTTTTTTCTTTCCGAAAAAAATTCTAAGTACATACCAACATGTATGAGTACATAAAGGATTTATTCCAGGTTTCCTTTCTGGAAGATGCTGGGCACCTTGAGGAGGCCTGGGGGAAGTTAGAGATCTATTCTGTCAGCTCAGAACTAGCTCTGGGAGCCTCCCACTGACTTTAGATCTTTTGTGGGTGGCTCGGCCCTTCATAGTCCTCAGCCCCTGCTTTATTTCCCTGGGCAGGTCCCAGGCTTCTGGGCCTGGGAAGAAGTCATTTATTTCAGTGGAATATTCCTGCTCATCAGGACTGGGGAATCCAGGAGTTCAGCTTAGATTTCAGATTCCTCCCAATTGTCTAGGTCAAGGGTCTGTAAACTACAGCTGGAGGGCCAAATCTTGTTCATCAATTTTTTTTTAAATAAAATTTTATTGGAACACACCTACAACCATTTGTTTACATGTTGCCTGTGGCTGCTTTTGCTTTGCAGCTGCAGAGCTGAGTAACTGAGACAAAACCTAAAATATTTTATCTCCTGCCCTTTGTAGAAAAAGTTTGCCAGCTCCTGCTTTAGGAACTGAAAAGGAAACGAAGACCTTGCCCCAGAAGTGCTTCCAATGGTTAGAGACGCCCAGAATGGCCCCAGCTGAGGAGAGCATCACTGCAGAGAAGGAGCTCGGTCAAGAAGTGTGGGACTCATCACTGTCATTTCTGTATTCCCTCATCCCATCCCCACATTCAACTCAGCACCAATGCCTGTTGATTTTTCCTCTAGAATATTCCTCAATTCTATCACCTTCTCTTCGTCTCCAGCAGCATCATTACTTCCTCTCTTGCCTGCACCACTGCAGTCACCTGCTCAGCCCTCTTCTTCCTGTTTTCACTGTGAAGCTGTTGCAACCCATTCTCCACTGAACAACCAAAGTGATCTTTGCAAAGGGCAGACCTGAAAATTCTTCAATGACTTCTTATCACTCTTAGAATAGTGACCTAAAGCCACAGTCTGGCCTCTGTGCACCTCTCTGGAGCCCTCTCATGTAATGCTCACCGCCACCTCTCTCTGCGCTCCGGCCACACTGTGTGAGTCCTGTGGGATACTTAACAGCTCGTGGGATTGGAGAGGGGAAGGCACCAAGATACTCATCCACCCTTTCTCATTAGCATCTTTGCTGGTTGGGTTGTGGGGAGACCAGGCACAGAGAGGCTGGAAAAGCAAATGTAACGAGCATCCACCCACTCTTGGTGTGTCTGATTTCTGGGACATAGTCTGGAAAAAAGTTTGTCATGTAAACCTTGTCTTGGCTCCAGAATGGGGCTTTTGCACATACTATCTCCTCTGCCTGAAAGCTCCCCACTCCCCCTGCTTTTCCAAGGAACTCTTTCTCATTCTTCAGGTGTTACTTGGACCATCACTTCCTCCAAGTAATCTCTCGACCTCTCTCACTAGGTAAATGCCCTCTTTACAGGCTGCAGCATCCCTGTGGCCCCACCTCCAACATCTTGTCTAGTTGCAGTTGCAATTCTATATTGGTTTGCAGGTTTTGTTGTTGTTGTTGTTTGGTCTGCCTTCTCCACGAGAGGAGAAACCCACATCTGGCTTTGCAGACCATGGTGTCCCCAGTACCTATTATAGTGCTTGGCCCATAGTAGACCCTCCATCAATGTTTGTCAAATAGGTAAAGAATGAATCTTATTTCATTCCAGGCACCTCTGGGCTATGGGAGAGCTTATTCTCTGCAGCTTGCTGAAGTTTTAGGCATCAGAATCTCAACTTCACCCCTCGATAACCATGTTTAACACAGTGAGTTGGAAGAGTCACCCCAGCCTGGTTGATGGAATGCCATTTTGAGACGGCAGCTGCTGAATCCCTTCCAGCCAGTGTCTCCAGCCCCAGACAGGGTGTACATGACAAGCTTTTCTCCAGACTGTGTCTCAGAGATCAATCACACCAAGAGGGGTGGATGCTTTTTATGTTTGCTTTTCCAGCTTCCCTGTGCCTGGTCTCCCCACAACCCACCAATGAAGATGCTAATAAGGAGAGGCAGACAGGTGTCTTGGTGTCTTCCTTTTCCAACCCTCACAAGCTGCTAAGTATTCCATGGGACCCACACACAGAATTTTATTTGTTTTTTTTCTGGACCTAAGCTGCCCCTTGACATAGCTGGTGATTGCTTTTCTAAAACCATGAAGGAAAACTAGGTTTTTTCACACACTGATAAGGTGTCAGGTGACAGAGAGATCAGCATTCCAAAACATAAATCTGCAACTAATCCTTGGGAATCAATATTTTTCATTAGGAACCTGTGAGAGTTGGGCCATTATGGGGAAAATCTGTTTAGGTTGACACCTTGATGAAGTTATTCAGTTCAGGGGCTTAAGTCATTGAAAGGTAATAAAGAGCACAGAGCAATCTCAGGGCTGGTTAGGGGAGAAAACGATGGGAGTATTGAGCTTCAGTTCAGTGAAAAATGACCTCCTGATTTATTGGGGAATGATGGGGTGCTGGCCTCTTGGGCAGGCTGGGCCAGACGCCATCAGCAGGGCAGCCTCTTATTCTCACTACTTCTCATCCCTCTGCAGTCACTGCTGTTTATAAGCTGACTGGCAGTAAAAAAGTAGTGGGGGAAATATTTAGGGGTCTTGGGATATTTCCAACATTCTTTAAGTCCCCAGCTTCATAGTACTCTTTCACATTTTGGACTTTCTTCTGCAGGTCATGGGGTATGGGGGCATTTAAGTGTTCTAAAGAGTTTGACAATGAGATTGAATTTACTTTTATATAACTGCATTTATGACCCATTACCTCTGGAAGGACCTGGTCCATTATTTGAAGGGATCAAGCTTATTTGAAGTCAATCCTGGATACAGTCAGAATCAAGAGGATGGGATCAATATTTCCTTGTGGGTCCCACTTACCTTAGAGAATCATGTTGGGTAGGCTCTAGGAAGGACATTTTCTTGGTCTTTCTTCTAACCCTCCTCCTTCTTCTTTTTTAAAATTCCTATCCAGAAGCCTGGATGCTTCTTTTTGCAGTCCCCTGTGATCAAGCCAGATAAGACCCATTTCTGATTTTGTCTTGGGAACTGCATGGTAGATTCTCACATTTTGAGTGAACCACACAAGTCCGTTTTATGACTATTGATTCCTTTTCATAGCATAACTTCTATGCATTTGTGAGTGCTGTCAGCCTCGTTGCTTGAAAATTTCCCTTTGGCACCTTCTTGTAAGGTCAGTAAAGCCACATCAGAGTGTTTTAGAGTTGATGGAATATGATATCATTTCTGATTTAATGCAGCTGAAAGATGTCCTTTCTGGGTGTGAGGCTGAGGAAGTATTAAAGGGATGAAAGGTACAGAGAGCCCAGTTTACTGAAAAGTCACACTGGCAGCTGAGAAGGATGTGTCTGAGGAAGGAGAAATGGAGGCGAGGAGTCCTAGTGAGGGTCTGAACAAACAGTTGAGGTAGGGATAGTAAGAGGAGGGTAGATTAAAGAAATAATTAAGAAATCAAATGGATAAGAGTTACTGACAATTTGGATTCAGAATCCGTTCATGTGTTGAACTTTCACTACCTCCTCATCACCTACAAAGAGTGGGAGGAAGGAGATAGAAAAAAGCTGAGAAGGGAATTCAGGTGAACCTCAAGAGCTAAGGCAAAAATAGAGGAGTCTGAGGTACAGTTAGAGAGAGAGAGGGAAGGGAAGGGGATGCAGCCATGGGAGCCAAGGTTAGCGACGGAGAGAAGGGTCAACCATGCTGCTGTCCTCACAGGTTGTGTAAGATCACTACTCTAAATGCTTACTACTCTAAATGCTCACTTGGCTGGGCAAATACGGTGTCATCTAGGATCCTACTCAGAACCCTCTCAGTACGATGCTGGGAGTCAGAGAACTGTGGATGAACCAGTGGGTGGACCTCAACTCCTGGGTCCTCTCATATTGCGTTCCATAGAGCAGTGCTCCTGATGGCACCCTCACAGAGCACGATGTAAATGGCATCTTCTGGATGGAAGTAGAAGTGGAATTTCCAAGATGCTTGGCTGTGAAGAGGAGGGAAGAGGCTGTTGCTAGTGGGGAGTATTATTTATTTATCTTACCTACTTTTGTTATGTTATTCTTATTAACCTTTATCCTTTTTACCTTTATTCTCTTATTCTAACTTTGGGGAGATTTGCATTATTATTTTGGCACCGAGAGGAATGTGGTGGTGAAGAGGCATCCATTAATATTGAAAACAAAGAGGGAAGAAAATAAATGAAGGGGTGGGATCTAGAAAAGGAATGAAGAACCCAGCCTTATGCAGGAGACACCTCTCTTCCTTTGAGCAGGAATAAAAGAGGGTAAGTGTCCGCCCATTCCTAACTCTTTAATGGAGCTTTTTCCCTGACACAGTGCTCACTGGGATTCTAAGAGCCAGTGTGGGGCAATAGTTGGGCTCCATATTTTCTAGTTTACAGAATGGCTTGCCTACATGAGCTGTCAGTCTTAGTTCTTATTCCCTGGTCTTGTATTCGGACACTTCATTCATTCTTTATTCATTCAACAAACATTTATTGAGCACTTACTACTGTCTGTCAGATACTATAGTAACTGGCAGAGATGATCAAAGCTGAACACAATCCAATTCGTGTTGCTATGGAGTTTAGAGTTTTGTGGGAGAGGCAGACAAGCAAACAGGAAATCACAGTGATGGGGGCTCTTATATGGATAAGTGCTGGCTCAGTCTTGGAGCAACAGGCTACCTGGAAGAAGAGACACCCGCGACTCAAAGGGCACGTGGTTTAGGCAAGCCAAGGAGTGGAAGAAAAAGTATTCTGGGAGAAGGGCACTCCATAAAAAAGACTCAAAGGGTAGAGAAAGCATGGCACACTACATAGATGGAATAAAGCCTAGGAAGCTGAATTGTAGAGTGAGCAGAGGGAGTGGCAAGAGTTGAGATTACGGATGAGTTTCTCAGTCTTGGGACTATTGATATTTGGTGCTGGATAACTCTTTGTTGTAGGTGCTGTCCTGCACATTATAGGATACTTAGCAGCATCCCTGGCCTCCACCCACTAGATACCAGTGGTACCTACCTTCTGGTTGTGACAACCAAAGCTGTCCCCAGACATTGCTAAATGTCACCCTGGGGGGAAGGGGAGGCAAATTGTTTCTTGCTGGGAACCACTGGACTAGAAAAATCAGGCAAGGATCCTGTCATCAAGGTGCCTATAAATCATGATGAGGGGTTTGGACTTTATCCTGTAGGCAATGGGCAGCTCTTGATGGGTTTTAATCGTGGAGTGGGAGGGAATTTCATGATCAGACCCATGATGTAGAAAGATCACCTTGGCTGTAATGGTCCAGAGGCAGGAGCAAGACCGGAGGTAGGAAGGCACATTAGAGGCTGCTGCTATAATGCTGGTGAGAGAGAATAGTGGCATGGACCAGCGGGGTGTGGGATTAGAGAGAAGTGGGTAGAGTTGGAACCTCAATATTGCTCTGGTGGCAGGTTAGATTATTTTCTTTGTTTTACCAAGCTCAGCCTCCCTCTCCTTCCTGCCTTGGTTCTGGATTTTCCCTGAGTTTAAGACATTGGTCCTCAAACTTAGGTTGGACTCATTTTGAGTGCTAATAACAAGTGCAGCTGTCCAGGCTTATGGAAATAGAAAAAATCCTGGGCCTTTGCATTCTTCCAAACTTCTGGTGGGTGATTCTGGTACCCACCAGAATTTGAAAACCAGTGAATTAGGACATCCATAGCTACAGGAAAGGGATTGTCTGTTGGCCTCAGTCCCACCTGACCCACAGATTCTGAGATAAATGTTCCCCATCCAGAATGGTCTTTTCTAGGGTGCTCAGGAACCATACTGGAGTCACTTGGTCCTTAGGCCTCCCTCTAGACACATTTGGGGGCAATGGGTAAAGTTCGGATTGTGAAATGGCATCTCTGCCTCTTGCTAAAAGCTACTGCAGCTCAGGGGTTGCTTTGAGGACAGAAATTGGCATGGACACCTCTGCTGCTCCCATACATGAGAAATTTGTGAGTGATTGCAAGCCCAGCTTCCTGCGGCAGGTGCAGTCATTTATGTAAATACAGAGAGGCTGTTTGCAGGGGAACCTCAGCAACATAACAATAGTAGTGATAACTGCAATATTGATAACTACCCTTTTCTGGGGGAGGAACTGGAGTGTATCAGCATAGTGTCAAGAATATCATATGCACTATGTCATTAAATCTTCATGCTAAACCAGGATGTAACTACTAACATTATTCACACATTAGTGATAAGAAAATGGAGGCTCACAGAAGTTGAGTAGCATGCCCATATAGCTAGCAAAAGTTTGGGTTGGGAACTCAGATGTGCCTGACTCAAGTGCAAGCTCCCAGTCATCACACAGCCACTGCATCCTTTCCCACTTCAGCCCAGAATCCATCCTCAATGACCCAGTGACAGAGAATTTGAGGATCATTGTCTTGTCCTTGGGTATATCACTTAGGATCATGTTTGCTTATGAGTGGCAAAAACCCCAAACAAAAATAGTTTATGGAAGATAGAATTTTGTCTGCTCTAAAAAAGAAGTCCGGAAGTATATAGTTGTGAACTGGTGGCAGGTCTCTTCTACCATGATGCTCTGCCCTTCTCAGCAGATGACTATTACTCCCATAATTCAAGATGGCAGCTCAAATGGAGCCATCACATCTGTATTCTAGCTAGCAGAAGGAAGGAAGGGTCAAAGAAGGCACCACCCTTCCCTGAAGTCACACACAAACTTTTGTCTCCGTCTGGTTAGCCAGAAATTAGTCATGTAGCAAGAGAATCTGAGAAATATACTTTTATTTTCCCTGGGCTTATGTGGTCATGTGACTGACTAAAAAGTGAAGATTCTATTTTCTAAAGTAGACAGAGGAGACGATCGGGGGCAGTTGTGGTCCCTGTCAGTGAAATATAAGTAATGGTCAAGGCTAAATTGGGGGGGAAAGTGGTCATATAATTCATAATCTTAGGTGGGACATTTTTCGGGAGGGGGGATGGAAGCACTAAAAATACTGCATAGATATGAATTGATTTAGAGTTAGGACTGTCCCAGGAGAACTGGAATGTAAAACTACCCTTACTGGAGGAATTTGCCTCCTGCATTAGAAACAAGACTGGGTCAAAGTCTTTCTCATTATAAACCCAACAAAGCCTAACTCCATCCCAGTGGAATGTATATGTCCACCCTTTTCACTGGCTCTCAGCCCACACATTTTGACTGAGGTTTTCTCTAAATGCCAATGTCAGGTATCATCTTTGTGTTAGGTATTTGCCCTCGAAAGGTAGCAACCATCACTGATTGACTGCTGTACTAGGTGGTGGCTGTTTGATTCCTTCCTCACGAATTTTCCCACAGTCCTCTGAGACCTATGAGCTACTGTTATCATACCCACTTTGTAGTGTGTCCACTGGGACTTGGAGAGATTAAGAGACTTTCCCAAGATTGCTCAACAAATAAATGGCAGAATCTGGATATTATCAGTCAACGTTATTTCAGGTCATCCTGAGTCTGCCTGACTCACTGTACTGCTCATCTGTCTCTGGTATTCCATTCCTAGTTTCACATGCTAGGCTGCCTCATCATTCAGGCAACAATTTGAATCTTCCAGGTGATGACCCTTAGTCATTCAAACCTCTTCCTTGGCGCCATATCCTCTCCTTTCCTGTTCTACTCTCAGCTCTGTGTGCCATCTTGGTTCCATTCACTGGTAGCTCCATAGTGTAGGGCCTATCCGAGGCTTCACACCAGCTGTACCATTTCTGTGGGTTTCCTCACAGTGGAGAAGGATGAAGATGAGACACAAAAGATGGAAGACACAGATGTGGAGATGTTTGCTGGTGGAGTGGTGAAACTGTAAGCTTTTTTTACTGTGGGCCACAATTTTCTAGGAGAAAAAGGATGTGTGGTCTTAGGAACAGACCTAGGGGATTTGGAAGGAGGAGCTGATCAGGGACACTTTAAAGGATGGCCTCTCAGGGTGGGAGCTCTGCAGAGTTTGGAAAGCTCATATGTGCACCAGTTCATGAGATGTTTTGATTTCCTCTACCAGGGCTCAGCACCCCCGGAATGGGGAAGGAGAAGACATGGTAGAGGGGAGCCTTGGTTTTTATCTCCAGTATTATGCTGCCGTAAGTCATGGTTAGTGGTTCACATGTCTCTTTCCCTAGCTAGTCTGTTGGGAACATCAGAATCCACATCTTATTGACTCTTGTACCCCCAGGGCCGGACACAGATCCTGGCACCTGGGAAGGTGTTTAACAGATATGAATGTTTCCTTTCAGCCCTAAACTCTGCTGAGTGCCCCTTTCATGATCCATCTTCCATTCTCCCCATCCAAATACTCACTTGAGATGTAGTCTTTGAAAACCATCTGTATTAATAGCCATTAATTTATTTAGTCATTTAAAAATGAACCATTCATTCAAGAAAGCAATGTCACAACATGAGTTAGCAATAACATAAAAAACAGCACTTACTCCTTATTTGACTAGTTGATTGGGATTTTTGTCAGCCAGTTGGATGTTTTTGTAGCGACATGTCCACATTTCATGAGGTGTTTGTGATCCACTAGAAGTAGCTCGTGGCTTGTCCTCCCTCTTCCTGCAGGTGGCAGCATAGAGCAGTGGTTATGTCCATTGACTTGAAATCAGGTTTTCTGGGCAGAAATCCTGTCACCGCCACCTACTAGCTGTGTGACCCCGGGGCAAGTGACTTAACCTCAGTCTCCCCATCTATAAAGTGGGTCGAATAATAAATACCTATTTCACAGGGCTATTATGAGGTCTTTCGCCAAGAGCCTGGAATATAACTTGGACTCCCTAATCGTTTCCCTCTATCACCCAAGTGGGGGTGAGAAACCTCTGCTCTCCGCCGTAGTTTAAATCCTATGCTCTGACAATCCAGTGGCTTCTCTGTAGACAGCAAGAAACTCCCGACCATCCAATCCTCTGCGGGGAGGAAGGGGTATTGCTTTTTAGTTTTGCTCCACGGGATTTCTAAAGGCAACAGCATTTCTGAGTGAAAACGAACGCTTGCCTGCTGCTCGCTGGTTCTGTATGTATTGATTAGCGTCACAGGGGTGGGACTGGGGGTTCTATTCTAGAAACACTCACTTTGATTCCTCAAATAAATCCCCCCCGGGTCCTGCTAGGAAACTAATTGGGAGTTGATTCTGATGAATAAATGTGCCGCCACCATCTGAGAAATTGACCACGCCGGCAGATGGCCGGAGCATGAGAAACACTCTGTCGTGGCCTTCTAAGGGGCCCATCAATAATAGATCGCTCCAGCCCTGGGAGAGGGAAGCATTTCTGCTGCAGGTATGAATTATGGATGCCGTTTAGGGTAATGCGGATCTATCTCAAAGGTTCCGCTCAGTTTATGTGCTAGTAAAAGCTGGCAATTTGCTTGTGTTCCAGCTATAATTTGTGCTACATTAAGGGACCCTCCTTTCCATAATGGATGTGCGGGTGGACGCAGGCGCAGTTGGTTGGGCCTCGAGGGCAAGACCTGAGGCGGCCAGACCAGGAGCACAACCAGTGTGTGATCCCCGCAGCCAGTCACAGGGCCCCAGGCCCTTTGCTGTGGGTGCCGGTGGGTGCCTTAAACTCTTTCCCGAGGTCCTGAGGAGAAACTGCACTAAAGCTCAAAGTGCTTCCATGATTCACCCACCAAATGCAGTTGACGCATGTCCTGGGAGAAGCACGAAAGGAAACCTGTGGGCTGAGGGTCTGGGCAAAGACACAGTAGTCTTGCAAGAGAAGCCGTAGATGGGGTGGCTAAGAGCACGGATTCTGGTGCCAGAATCCGTCCCCCCTCCACCCCGGGGCCTGAATTCTGACCTTGCCATTTCCTAGCTGTGTGGTCTTCTGCAAATTAGCCAGGCTCTCTGTGTCTCAGTTAACTCCATCATAAAATGGCAACAATAGTACTGACCAGTTATATGCTGAAGCCACAGCAAGTAAATGAAAGCCAACTGCTTAATTATCAGGAATTTTGTGAGCTGGTTGTTAAGTATAGCCTTTATTAAAAATTAAATTTTATAAGCTTGCTATTAAAGCCAAAGGTAATAAATGCTCAAAACTCATAAATTCCTAATTATTTTACTCCATTTTACTATGATCTGTGCTCCTTAGGTCTTCTGTACCTGCATGGTGGCAATAGTATGCGATGTACATCTCTTCCTGATGATAAGTGATGTGCATCTTCTCAGTGAAATATGATATGCATTTTTTCCCAACTCTGAGATCCATGGCATCACTCCAGTAACTTGCAATTGAACACAGTGGGAGTATTTACACCAGGGACATTGGCAAATATAACAAATCAGGGCTTTTCCCCAAAGGTTGGTTATTAAACTTTTAAGAGCACACCACTAGTACTGACCTAATAAAGTTGTTTTGAAGGCTGAATAGTTTATATATATATACTGCTTAGAACAGAGCCTGACATGTAGTAAGCACCATATAAAACATGCTATCATTATTTTCATAGATTTTTATACATTTTTCTAGCACAGAAATGGTTACTATATTTGAGCAGAACCCTTGAAATAGCCACAAACGTTTTTCCTTCTCAGTCCCTCTAATCCAAAAGCCAAATGAAAGATCTACAATTCTAGGGTAAAATTGGGCTTAAGTCTGCATGTTCTCTTTAGCTTTTCAAAGTACTTTCTTTCAGTGTGAGTAAATATTAATATAATAGTAGGCTGACTTTGGGGAAGAATGGGATTACAGGTCTATTACTAATTTGAACCCATTATTTCCCCTCTTCAAGCTTTTACTTCCCCAGCTGTAAAAAGAGGATAATAACAGCTTCCTCATGGGTTTGGGTGTTTAAGGTGATATGAAGGCCATATAATGTCTTGAATCAGGTTGTCTGGGTTCAAATCCTACCTCTGGCACTTGCTGCTCCCAAAACCTTGGAAAAATCCTTAATTTCTTTCAACCTTAGTTTCTTTATCTGTAAAATTAGGGTGATAACACTTCTATTTCTTGGTTGTTGGGAGATGAAATGGGATAATATACTAAGGAGTACATCTTAACATTTTACCTGCATATAGTAGACGCTTAATAAATATGAACAGTGACCATAGCTACTACCTGGCAATGATACGTCTCACCTCTGATAACTGGGGTAGTTTTTGGCTTAACTGGATGGTTGTCTGGGGAAGGCTCCCTTTCTTTTCTCTTGCATCAGTCTTCCTCCTAAAACTGTGCCTGCCCTTAGCTAAAGGGCTTGTGACCTTTCCATTCTGAGGATAAGTCCTCTTGGTTAAAGTGTGATCAAGTAGTACATCCCTGCTCAAATCTGCAGACAAACTGCCCAGAGCTATTGTAAGGACTGGATGAAAGAATGCAGGTGCAGCAGGGCAGGCAATTCATTAGGAATTTAATATGGCAGAATAGCCTGTTGAGGAATAAATGGTGTCTTATTTTCTCAGCTGGAGGTTCATCAGAAAAGGATGAGATATTCTTTCTCTCCTTTTGGCCAAGATGATGAATGGGCCTTTGTGTCCTTAAGGTTTGAATTTGTACTCTCTCTGAGGGAGGAGCTAATAGATTTTTTTCTTAGGCTGTTGGACTTCAAGAGTCTAGGAAGGAAAAAGGGTTGTGGCTCCTCAGAGAGTTTTGCTCAAAAGCAGCGCAATTTACTCTGGGCAGGGTCCTAGGAATCAGGGGAGGATATCCCTAGGCCAGGCTCTGAGGGGTGTGGCTCCTGGATTCCCTGGGTTCTTCCCTCCTCCAAGAGGAAAAGAACTGATGATGTGGAACTGATGACGCCGCTGGCTGCTTAGTGGTGGCCGGCCACTGAATTGACTTAGGCCTTTCCAGGGCCACTGAAAGAGAAGAGGGGTTTGAAGAGTGATGGGGGAGAAGTTGACTGATAACTCTACTTCTTGACAACCCTGTTCTCTTCATGGGAGGGGTGAAGTTTGGACTGGATTATGCTTGGGTTAGACAAGGAGACATGATCTTACTTTCATCTTTCAGCCTGAGAACAATTCACATGCATAACTCATGCAATATGTTGGTTTCATAATAGAGGCTCAATAAATGGTTGTTCCCTTGGCTCTTCTGTTTTTACTTTATTACATTTAATCACAAATCTGAGACAGTAGTTTAGAGGTTGCAATCTAGACTTCTAGAACCAGGGAGACCCAAGTTCCAATTCTTGATCCACTACTTACTTGGCTGTATGAGCCTTCGATAAATTCCTTAATCTCCATGAACCTCAGTTATACCATCTGTAGAATGGGGATTGAAAAACAGTGCTGTTTGTGAAAATGAAATGACTCTTTTTTTTTTCAATGAAATGACTCTTGATCCAGAGCCTTAATCATAATAAATACTAAGTAAATGGTGGCCTTTTTTGTTGTGTGCTCTATGAGTCAAATAGGTAAAAATAAATTCCATTAAATAAAGGAAGAAATGAAGCCAGGGAGAGTTATCAGAGATCTCTCCTCTGAGGTCAGGAAACCACTTATGAACCCAATATGTGGTCCTCTAGCTATCTAAATCACGAGGGTACACATCATTTCCCAGTAATCTCTCAGAGCCAGGATTCTCCCAGCCTGAAAGTTCCATGCTCCCAAAAGCTTTTCGAAGCTATAAATACAGATGGAACTTTCTGAGAAATTTGCTGGATCAGGGATTTCGCCTAAGCAGACAAGTTTGGCTGGCTTTGGCTTCCTTTCCTGATCGCCCTGTTCCATGAACCCATTGTTTTAGTTTGTTCTGTGGTTTCCATTTGAACCTTCCAGAACCACTTTAAGCTTAAATAGGAGAGGAGGTTAGGATGCCAACTTCTGGCAAAGCACAAAGTCAGTGAAAAGGTCTTGCCTAATTTAGCCAGAGTCGCCAATGAATCCGCTGGGGCTATTGTTTTTACAATTTAAGTGGTTATATTTACTTGTTTAGTTATCTTTAGAGCCAGTTTTCTGATTACAAAAGCATTACGTGGTTAAAATTTAAGTGGTTATTTTTACTTGTTTAGTTATTTTTAGAGCCAGTTTTCTGATTGCAAAAGCATTACGTGGCAATTATAGAAAATGTGGAAGTAAAAAAAATCCCATACCTTTTTTTTTTTAAAAAAAAACAGGCAGTTTAGTAAAAATTCAATTCTCTACATCCCATTGGATTTTGAAAACAATTAACACCTTATAGAAGTTATAGCTTTTCTATTAATTAGTCAGTAAATCAGTTAACCAGAAAATCTTTATTGAGTACCTTTTGTGTGCTAAAGTGGGTCCCAGGATTGTGGTGAGATAAGAAAATGAAAAGCTCTGAACAAATAAATATCGCCCAGTCCCAGAGGAGAGACCGATCTAATGGCAATGCAGTTAGTGATCAAGTGTTTGGTCCTTAGTGGTGGCAGGAGTTGAAACAGACAATAAATGCTATATAAACTGGGAGATAAATGAACCTCAGAGTGACAGGAAAAACTTATTGAAAAAACCCAGTGGGGAAACATCTTGATTCTTAGGCCACTAGTGCAGGAAAGGTGACCATATCCATCCAGTCACCCATTCATCCATCCATCCATGTATCCAGTTAAGCATTTTTATTATACTTAAAAAATCCCCAACCTTTTGAAGTATAATTGACACATAATAAACTGCACATATTTAAAGTGCACAATTTGATAAGTTTTGACATATGTCTACACCAATGAAACCATTGCTGCAATCAAGATAATGGACGTATCCATTACCCTTAAAAGTTTCTTCCCATCTACATTCCCAGACAACCACTGATCTGCCTTCTGTCAGTATATATTAGTTTGCATTTCCTACAATTTTATAAAAATTGAATAATACAGAGTACACTATTTTTTTGTCTGGTATCCTTCACTCAGCATAATTTTGAAATTTATCCATGCTGTAGTATGTATCAATATTTCCTTCTTTCTTATTATGGAGTAATATTCTATTGTATGGATACACCACAGTAAGTTTAATTTGCCTTTTGATGGACGTTGGATTGTTTATAGTTTGGGGCTGTTGAAAATGAAGTTGTTATGAACATTCATGTACAAATTTTTGTATGGACATGTTCTGTGAAAAGCAGGTCTATGCAAGCCTACCCCCCAAAACTCAGGTTGCTGAGAGGTCAAAGGGGCTGACAAATTCAGTTTCTCAGAAAGAATAATTTAATAGAGGCTTATGAACAGAAGCAATGTCTCTGGTAACTGAGAGATGGGAGATTCCTATGTCCGTCCTCCTGAAATTATCCTTTATATAGTGAGCTTTTTTTGTAAAATATGTGCAGCTGGTCCTACCTCAGACTTCCTTGCAAAGCTCACCACCCGTGGTGATTTTAGATAAGCATCTCGATGAGGGGGTATCTATGCTACAAGCATTGTTTTTTATGGGGGTTATCTATGCTACAGAAACACCTTCGATGCAGGAGTCAAACATCAGTCATCATAGTGGTTTTACTTCAAGATGGTATCACTCCTGCCATGTAACAGGCTATTTTCCTACAGGACATATTCTTTCATTTGTTCTTGGGTAAATTATGACTAGAAAGGCTGCTTCATATGGAAGGTACGTGTTTAATTTTTTTAAGAAATTGAGAAGCCGTTTACTGACGTTATTGTTCTGTTTTACATTCTCACCAGCAGTATATGAGAGATCTGTTTTCTCTACATCCTTGTCAGCACTTGGTTGGTTAGCTTTTAAAATTTTAACCATTCTAATAGGAACAGTAGTAATATGTGGTTTTAATTTACATTTCTCTAAAGATTAATGATTGAATCTTTCTTCATGTGCTTACTTCCCTCTTTATGTCTACTTTGGTTTAAATATTTTGACCATTTAAAAAATTGGCTCGTTTGTTTTCTTATTACGTTTTGAGAGACTGGGCTTGGTGACTCAGCCTGTAATCCCAGCACTTTGGGAGGGCTGAGGTGAGTGGATTGCCTGATAAATTCTATAGCTGAGAAAGGATTTGTATGTTATTTATATAAAACTCTCAAAACTTTTATTTATTTTTATGAGTTGGAGTCTCACTCTGTCGCCCAGGCTGGAGTGCTGTGGCACACTCATGGCCACTCCAGCATTGACCTGCTGGGCTCTGGAGATCCTTCTGCCTCAGTCTTCCAAGTAGCTGGAACTTCAGGTGCATGCTACCACGCCCGGTTAATTTTTTATTTTTTTTATTGTAGAGACTCCAACTCAAAAAAATAAAATAAAAATAAAAATAAATAAAAGTTTTGAGAATTTTATATAAATAACATATAAATCCTTTCTCAGCTATAGAACTTATCAGATATATTATTCTCTCAATCTGTAGCCAGTCTTTTTTATTATTATTTGAAATTTGAATTGGAGTTTCACTGTGTTGCACAGGCGGAGTGCAGGCCACTGCAGCCTCGACCTGCTGGGCTCAGGCAATCCTTCTGCCTCAGCCTTCCAAGTAGCCGGAACTACAGGTGTGGGTTACCATGCCCAGTTTATTTATTTATTTATTTTAGAGATGAGTTCTTTCCAAGTTGAATCTTTTTTCATGTGCTTATTTCCCTCTTTTTGTCTACTTTGGTTTAAATATTTTGACCATTTAAAAAATTGGCTCATTTGTTTTCTTATTAAGTTTTGAGAGACCGGGCTCGGTGACTCAGCCTGTAATCCCAGCACTTTGGGAGGGCTCGAACCTGTGGACTCAGGCAATCCACTCGCCTCGGTCTCCCAAAGTGTTGGGATTACATGCTGAGCCACTGAGCCTGGCCTGTCTTATGTTTTCTTAATAGTGTGCTTTAAAGAGCAGAAGTTTTCAAATTTGACGAAGTCCAATTTATTAGTTTGTTCCTTTCTGGATCATGCTTTCGATGATGAATCCAAAAATTCTTTGTGTAGATTAGGATTACAAAGATATTCTCCAATGTCCTAAATAATTAATAATTTCAGGTTTTGCATTTTGAGTTAACTTTTATATATGATGTGAGGTGTGGCTAGAAGTTTATTTCCCTTTTTGCATGTGGGTATGTAATTGTTCAAGTACCCTTTTTTTGAAGAGACTATCATTTTTCCACAGAATTCCCTTTGCATCTTTGTTAAAAATTAGTTGTCCATATAAATAGGTCTATTTATGAATTCTTTACTTGATTCCATTGATCTATTTATTATTCAATGCCAGTATCACATTGCCTTGATTACTATAGCTTTATAAGTCATCTTGAAATCAGGTAGTATTAGTATTATAACCTTGTTATTTTTTTTCCAAAGATATCTTGGCTACTCTAGATTCTTTACACTATCATATATATTTTAGAAGCAGTTTGTAAATTTCTACAAAAAAGTCTCCTGGGGATTTCTGTTTAGATTACATTGAATCTATAGATGAAGCTGGGAGATTTTACATCATCTTAACAATATTGAGTCTTCATGAAACCACAAACATAGCACACCTCTTCATTTATTTCAGTTTTCTTTAATTTCTCTTTGCAGTACTTTGTAATTCTTATTGTATAAGTTTTCATACCTTTTGTCAGAGTTTTCTCAAGTATTTAATATTTTGATGTTATTGTAAATAGTATTGTTTTATTAATTTTAATTTTTGCTTGTTCATTGCAATTGTATAGACATCTAATTGACTGTTGTATACTGAGATTGTATCCTGCAATCTTACTAAGCTCATTTATTGGTTCTAGTAGCTTTTTTGTTAATTCCGTAAAATATTCTACATAGATGATCATGTCATCTGTGAATAAAGAGAATGTTACATCCTTCCTACCCGAATGCCACTATTATTTTTCTTGCACTACTGCCCTGGTTAGAACTTTTAGCACAATGTTGAATAGAAGCAGTGAGGGTGGACACCCTTGTCTTGCTCCTTATCCTCAGAGGAGAGCATTTATTTTTCTTCATGATGTTTGCTGTAGGTTCTTTATGAGATTGAAAATGTTACCTTCTAGTTCTACATTGCTGAGAGTTTTTATTAGAAATGAATGCTGTTAAATTTTTACAAATGAGCTTTTTTAACATCTGTTGAGATCCTTTTTTTTTTAGCTTGTTAATATGGTCAATTACTTGATGTATTTTTGAATGTTAAAGTAACCTTACATTCCTGGAATAAATCCCTACTGGTAATCATGTATTATGCTTTTTATACATTGCTATATTCAATGTGCATGAAGAATATTAGCCTATAGCTTTCTTTTCCTGTAACATCTTTGTCTGATTTTAGCAGTGGGGTAATGTTGGTCTTATAGAGTCATCTGGGGGATATTCTTCCTTCTTCTATTTTCTGGAAGAATTTATATATTCTTCCTTAGATGTTTGGTAGTACTCATCAGTGAAGCTGTCTGTACATACAGTTTTTATCCAGGTAGTATAGTCAGACAGCCTTGATTTGAATCCCAGTTTCAAAACTTACCAAGTGTGTGAACTTGGGGAAATCTGCAAACATCCAGATGAAAAATTGAGGGACAACAGCAATGCTATGGTGCTGATATCTTAAGATTGTTGTGAGGATTAAATGAGGTGATGTACATATTCAATACATTTTGCTAGTTATAATTATTACTATGAGCTAATGTCTCCTGGACAAGACTAAGCTGGAGAGTACGATAGAAAAAGGCCTATAGGAAGGACATGGACTCTTTTTCTTTCCAGAAATGACCTTCTTCTTCCTCACTCTCTTAGATCATTGAAGAGAAAAACACTGGTACCACCACTTAATCTGTGACCAAATTAATTAACTTCTCCTAGCCTTGTTTTCCTTATCCACAAAGAAGGAATATTAATAATAGCAAGTATTTTTTGGCCACTTACTAGATGTCAAATTTTTAATCCACAGAAAACGAGATGCTAAATATTTATTGTTTTAAGTTGCTAAGTTTTGGGGTACTTGCTAAGTTTTGGGGCACACTGTTGTAAGCACTATGCATTTATTCACCCACTTAGTCCTCACATCTTGTGAAGTGGGTACTATTATCATCCCTAATTTTACTGATGGGAAACTGAGGCCGAGAGGTTAGTAATGTGCTCAAAGTTGCATAGCTAATGACTGGCAGAACTGGTCTATGAATCCTGGCATTTGGCTCTGGAACCTACTTCCTTACCCCCTACCCTATACTTATAGTGTGTGTGTGTGTGTGTGTGTGTGTGTGTGTGTGTGTGTGTGCACTTGTATATTAAATGAGATAGCCCAGGGCACATAGAAGATGTCAATAAGTGTTACTTTACTTTCCACAAGTTCTACAAAACTCTGGAAGGAATAACACACTGATTATTTTGTTTTTTCTCAACTTCTATCGCTAGGTCAGCTGAAATCCAGAGCTCAAGTAGAAGAGGGTTTATCTTCAGTGGAGAAGACAAGTTCCAATCCCAGAAGAACTCTGACTCTCAGGGTAGAGGGCAATGCCAAGGTCCCCTAGCCTCTTGATACTCAAAGTGTGGTCTTGGAATCAACAGCATCAGTACCATCTGGAAGCTTGTTAGAAATTCACGATCTCAGGCTCCACTACAAACTACTGAATCAGAATTTGTATTTTAACAAGACCCCAGGTGATTTGTGTGCACATTAAAGTATAAGAATCACTGCCCTGAATCAATACCTTTGCTGCTTGATCCTTTCAAGTGGTCGCTCATTTGTTGAGGTGATGGAGGTTCACCAACATATCCCCTCACAGATGTGATGTTTGTATTGAATATACATTTATCTTCCCCATGTAGTCACAAATGCGAAGTCAAATGCCTTCCGTTGGCCAGATGGGAACGCTGGTAAACTGGAGTCTGTGTACTCTGTCTAAAAGGGATAGCTGCCACCTCACTCCAGCCAATTGCTAAATAGCAATGCAATCTCGTTGTTCAGATCTTCTGATATTTTAATCAAAGCTGGAAATAGGAATCTGAAATTTCTTACTTGTTAAATGTTAACAACTAATTCAAATTAACAAAATAACTTTGAGGGCCAAACCAGCATGTGTTCAGGCTGTATTCCCCAGAGGATGACAATTTGTGACCTCTGACCTAAAAATGACTTTGAAATAGTGCAGCTTCTTGAATAAATCGAATATGTATTCTACATGACAGTCTTTTGAATGTTTGGAGATTTTTGCAAAGTGCACATGACTTTCTATTGTTTGGTTGTCTCTAATGTCAGCCACACTCAACCACAAGTATTTAATTGCTGTTTCATCTTCTGTACTCTGGCATGTATCTGTTTTCTCTGCTTTGACTATCCATTCCCCCTCATCCATCTGGCTAAGTTTGATTCATCATTCAAGATGCAAATGAAGTTTCACCTCCTCTGTGAATGTTTTCTTGTTCCCCTCAATTACAGTTGACCAATAGTGCAACTGCCACTCCTACCCCCAGCCTGGACAATGCTCTGTTGGAATCATTTGTTTATATCTTTGTTTCCCAGATGCCCAGATGTCAAGGACTGAGCTTTATTTAGTTCTGTATTCCCGATATTTAGGAAGCATCAGGCACAGAGTAGATGCTTGCACTTTTTAACTATTACAGCATAACTAAGTGCTCCGAAACTTGGCAGCTTAAAACAACAAACATTTTTTATCTCAGTTTCTGTGGGTTAGGAATTTGAGTGTGGCTTAGCTGAGTATTTCTGGCTCAAGGTCTCTCACCAGGTTGCAGTGAGAGTACAGTCTGGGACTGTAGTTTTGAGTGAAGTTTCAGCTGGAGATAGTATGCTTCTAAGTTCACTTCTGTGGTTGTTGGTGGGATTCAGTTATTTGTGGGCTGTTGAAGCTAAGGGTCTGAATTCCTTGCTGACTGGTCGCCAGAGGACTTCCTCAGTTCTTAGTCACTTGGATCCTTGGACAGCTCACAACATGACAGTGGCTTCCCTCAGAGTGAGCTAGTTAGAGAGCGCTCCAGAAGGAAGACAGAGCCTCTTTGTAACCCAATCCTAGAAGTGACATCTTCTCTCCTCTGCTGCATTCTATTAACTAGAAGCCAGTCACTAAACACAGCCCACATTGAAGGGAAGGGAATTCTACAAGGGTGTGACTACCAGGAGGCGGGGATTATCAGGGTCATCTAAGACGCTGCTTATCATAATGTTCTAATTGCAGTATGTGCTGTGGTTGCTTGCTCAGCCTTGGGATTCAGATTGCTCAGGTTCAAATCCCAATCCTGCCACTTACTTTGTGAAAATTCACTTACCTGTAACAGGCATCAAAGGCTTTCTGACCAACAGAATTGTTATGGGGACTATGTTTAACAGAGTGACTGCTTGGCTTTAAGAGGATTAACTACAAATAATGTGGTTTTAAGAAATGATTATTGAATGTACCAGAAGTACATAGGTAAGAGGTGGGCCACAGAAGAAATAGAATAAAAATAGAACTAGGACAAACATGGCTAGTGAGAAGCCTAGGTCCTTGAATCTCTCTTTCTGACTCAATTTACTCGTTGACCTTTTTCCTTCCCTAACTACAAATTAGCTTGCTCCTTCCCTAGTATGACTCCCACACTTTGTACCATCTTCCAAGTCCAGCAAAATTTCCCTAATTTGTTCAGATCCTGTACTTTTCCTATACAAGATTGTTTTAACCTTTGCCATTTCTCAAGCCAGAATTCTTCAAATAATTTATTTGTTCCACTCCCTACTTCATTGATCAGTCATTGAATGTTGCTGGGAAGTGTGGCCTGACGGGTTAGGATGGTTGGATCCATTACAAGTTCAAGGTCATCTCAGCCTGCTTCAACTGCCCCCTACTGCTTCCTGGTCATTTTTTTAAAGCCATGGGAGGTAGTCTATTTAAATACATATAAACAACTGTTCCTGCCTTTCCTCCTGCTTCCTTCTCTTTCTCACCAGATGGGCTAATCGTCTGTTTTAATGAAGTAACAGTAATACCCTTAAGTTTATTGACCACTTGCTACATCAGGTGCCATTCTAAACCCCTTAAATGGATTATCTCCGTTGTTACAGCAACTCCTATGAAGTTGGTACTGGTGTTATCCTTATTTTACATAAAATGAAAGTTAGACTCTGATAGGGAATAACTGACAAATGTTTAACTGACAATGGGGCTGGCAATTAAATTTATGTTAGCCTGATCCCCAAGTTTAAGCTCCAATTCACGTTTCCTGAAAAGTAGTTTAGATTCTTTGGTCCACTTACTTTCTATCTCTGCTTAAACAGCAGGCTGCAAGATGAGTGCTTCACTGAACGTGTTTCTCTCAAAGACCTGAATGTCATTGAATGCTCTTCCTACTTGGCCCTGCTTTGGCATTCTGGATTGCTGACTTTGTAATCCTTTTTGGAATTCTTCCCTAGTTTATGTGGCTCTGTGTGTTATTGGCTCTCCAACAGCCACTTGAGCTTCTTACTGACGTGTCCTCATTCCATCCCTTAAATGTTAGCATTTTCCAAGGTTTGGTCTTGGCCTCCTTGCATGCTACACATTCTTCCTAGGTGATCTCATATCTTCTTCTGTAGCTCCCACAATCATCACTCCATGAACGATCTCTCTGTTAATTTTTAGTCCCTGCTTTTTTTTTCATGTGGCATTAAGATTTTTGAGGATGTGCCTTAATATAGGTGCTGGGACTTGTCCATGGTGCTCTTGATGTATAAAACCTCAGTTCTTCTTGAGCAATGACACCAGGAAGTTGACAGTCAGGTGAATGATACACATAAATTTATCATCTGTCATTTTCACATGGCCAATGGTCACAGCCAGGCATAGCATCTTCTTCATCTTGGGAATTGGCTATGGATTTCACCTTATCAACTTGGGCTACCATGTTTTCATTGTGTGTCAGCAGGGAAGGGAATGTGTCAGCCTTATTTAGGCCTGGGCCAAGGATTCATAGGATTTGCTTAATCCGAGACTCTGAGGCCAAAAAGGCATCATACATCTTGACCAACTTCTTGTTCTTGTTGAGCATCTTTGGCACCTTGATGTCCATGCAGGGGATGTTGGATGTCCACAGCCTTGGCCTTATCACAGTGCTGCTGACCCCCACCCCAGGACACACTCAGATAACTTGGGGTGAGAGGTGGACTTGAGCATGATGGTGTCCAAGAAGCTCTTGTCTTACTGGGGGTTAGGGAACGAGTTCATCGTTCTTTAAGCTGATCTGCAGTTTTGTCATCTCTAAAAACTTCCGATGCTTGTGTTGGTTCCTATGCAGGTCTTCCCTCCTCAACTGTTACAGAGTGTTACATGAGACTTTGCTGCTCATGGTTCTTCATGCCATGGTAACCAGAAAAGAGAAGTCTTTGCTTTTTTTTGTTAAAGATGTGGGGTACAATTCAGGATTAGGTATACAAGTGGTCATCGTACAAGTAAAGATTGGACCTCCCTTTGGTCCCCACCTCGCCTGGCTTGAGATCAGGTATCCTTATTGATGTTGTGTCCCCCTCCCTCCCAAGCAGTATCCTTCTACTTCCAGACTCTTTCGTGTAGTATTATGGTAAATGTTCAGGGTCCACTTATGAGTGAGAACATGTGGCACTCAGTTCTTTGTTTCTGTCATAGATCACTGAGTACGATAGACTCTAAATCCACCCAAGTTGCTGTGAAGTCCATGTGTTTGTCTTTCTTTATGGCTGCATAATATTCCATCATGCATATGTACCACATTTCTGTTATCTAGTCCAGTTTAAAAAACAACAGATACTGGCGAGAATGCAGAGAAAAAGGAACATGTCTATACTGCTGGTGGGAATGCAAACTAGTTCAACCTCTATAGAAAACAGTGTCGCGATTTCTAAAAGAATGAGAAATTGACCTTCTATATGACCCAGCAATCTCCCTACTGGGAATATACCTGGAAGAACTCAAATCATTCTACAAAAAAGATACCTGCATGTTTATTGCAGTCCTTGCTTTGATTTGAGGCTCCTGATCTGTATTTCCACCACTTGGGTGTTCTGGAGGTAATTCAAAATCAACTTGACTCAACTCAATGTCATCTTTCCCCAAACACTCCTTTCACCCATGTTCCCCTGTCTGCTAGTGAAACCATCTGCCAGGCAAGACTTCAATTAACAAATTCTGTTCACTTTTCCAAACCAGTACTAACAGTTATTCCTCTGGAAAAACCCTTGTCTCAGATGAGTTTCTCATTATCATTTGACTGGACTATTGCAATAATTTCCTAAGGGTCTCTCTGCCTTCAATATCTCCACAGAATTAGACTTATTTATGTTACTTTCCAGCTTGAATTTTTCCCACTTTATTTTTAATAAATACAGGTTTATTAGACTAGCATGCCATGACTTTCTCATATTGCCCAAATGGGCTTTTCAAGTGAAACTTTTAAATAGATTTCTCTGATAACCATACAACATCTGAAATTTCTACTTCAGTGGTAGATATTATGATTCTAAACCATTCTTGTGTTTGTAACATAGGTGTATTATTTGATGAACTCATGGATTTAATTTTCTAACATTCATTTACAATTCTGTATCTGATCATAAGTAGATTTTTGTGTTGCTATCCTTATGCTTTCTTTAGCAGGCTTAAATAAGGCGATTCTATAATTTCATGAAAGTAATAGTATTAAATATATATATGCATGGGAGCCATATGTACCAGTTCTAAGCAGTTCTAACTGCTTTGAGCAGTTTACAGGCATAAACTCACTGCATCTTCACAACAACCTGTTTGAAGTAGGCTCTACCCCCATTTGCCAGGGCAGGGAGTTGAGAAAGGGAGAGAATGGATAATTTGCTTGAGTTCACACAGCCTGTAAGTATCATAGCCAAGACTTGAAAAAAGCAGAATGGAAAAAGTTTCATCTTTTTCTTTGGTCTACGATAGTTCAAATAATATAGGAATTTTTGGGGGCCTTTAAAAGATTTTATAAACCTAGATGTAAATCCACGCAAGTATGATGATTTTTAAAATGGTGGCTCTTGACACTTCCAATCTTTTATGTTATTGACCTGTTCAAGTTTTCTTCCTTTTTTGGTCAATTTCTTACGTTTTTGTTAGACATTCTTCCATTTCCTTTACATTTTAAATTGTTGCCAGAGACTTGCACAGATTTGAAGATATTGGTCCATTATCTTTTAGCTAATATTTATTGCTAATGAGAAATTTGATGCCAATCAGATTGTTGTTACCCCCATTTTTTTTGTTCCTTCCTACATTGGTTTCACATTGATGCTGTAGCAAATAATCACAATTTTCATGGCTCAAAACAGCACGCATTTATTATCTTATAGTTGTGCAGAAGTCTGAGATGGGCCTTCCTGGGCTGAAATCTAGATATGCGTTTTGCTGCGTTCCTTCTGGGGGCTTTAAGGAGAATCTGTTTCTTTGCCTTGGCCAGCTCTAGAAGCCAACCATCTTCAGCCCAGAAACAGGGTTTTTCAGACATGGAGTCATACTCTCCCACTTAATCTCCATTGGTTTCTAGGGCCCCAAATGATATAAGCTTGGTCTGTTCTCCAGGAGCCATGCAGTTATTTGCTTAATCAACTACCCCATAAATCACATGACCTTATTTCAAAGACCAGATAATTATAAATAAAATATTTCCCCAAACAATGGAGTCTTACTTTTAATGAACATCAATCTTTTGAGCTCAAATTTAGTAAAATGTAAATATAAAAAGAGATCCATTGTTATAGATTCACATTAGCTTTTCCTATGGTTTTTAATAACCATTGTTCAAGACACCAATAATATAAGTATAAACCCTTCCAATGCAAAAAGACCAATCTCTTTTGTTTCAAAATTCAATTTCTCCCTGGTAGGATTTTTAAAAAATCAAAGTCTAAAGTCCTTTTCTCTTTTAAAAATTTCTGACTTGAAAAATTGGTAGGAAGGACAGACGCAGTGGCTCATGCCTGTAATCCCAGCACGTTGGGAGGCTGAAGTGGGAGGATTGCCTGAGCCCACGGGCTCAAGACCAGCCTGGGCAATTTGGCGAGACCTCACCTCTACCATAAATAAAAAAATTAGCTGAGCATGGTGACATGCACCTGTAGTTCCAGCTACTTGGAAGGCTGAGGTGGGAAGATTGCCTGAGTCCAGCAGGTCAAGGCAGCAGTGGCCGTGAGTGTGCCACTGTACTCACTCCAGCCTGGACCACAGAGTGAGACTCCAATTCAAAAAAAAAGAAAAGAAAAATTGGTAGGCAGAATAGCTGCTGACAGCCAGAACATACAAAACCATGTATTTATTCTTTCAGTTGTTACTTTGTTCACTAAAAACAATAACAGCTTCCACAGACCATTATGGAGTACCCAGTATATTTCATGTGCTGAGGTTCAGCCTTGATATTCCTGTAATCATGCATGATTTCTTCCTCCATTTTCCTCCTGCTTCCTTCTTCTGGAGTTATATTTGCCCTCCTCTGAGTTCTTCCAAACA
This sequence comes from Cephalopachus bancanus, assembly GCA_027257055.1. Classification (NCBI taxonomy): domain Eukaryota; kingdom Metazoa; phylum Chordata; class Mammalia; order Primates; family Tarsiidae; genus Cephalopachus; species Cephalopachus bancanus. Next base: position 1,138,310 of record JAPVLO010000354.1, read on the forward strand.
TCTAGATCCTTTCTGCCCAAGGCCTTTGCATGGAGAAGTTCTCTTTTGCTTAGAAAGCCTTTTTGTATCTCCTGCCATCCTGACCTTTTCCTTAGGGAAAGCCTTTCCCGAATATCCATTTTACTCCCTTGGCATCCTATACTTCTCCTTCCCAGCACCTAGTTCAAATATAATTAAGAGTGTAGGTAAGCATAGCTTACTATCTGTTCCCTCCTGAACATCAGTTTCATTTGAGTAGAGACCATTCTGTCTTTTTTGCTACTGTACTCCCAGAAGTTAAAACAGGGTGTGCATTGGTGCTCAATAAATTCTTGGCAGGGAAGGAATGAGGTCATATTCCCTACTCTTTGGATGTTCACAATCCTGTGGGTTTGCTAGTCACTACCACAGTGGCTGTGGATATTTTACCAGCATATCTGTTCCTCAGCTTCCTCTTCTGTGAAATAATAATAATAATAATAGTACTGGCCTATAGATTGTTGTGAGAATTCAATGAAAGAATTCATATGAAACTCTTAGAAAGTGCCTCATGCGTAGTGAGTGCAATGCTCAATACATCTTAGCAATGATGATGATGATGATGACAAATATATAGTGTTCTGTGGAAACTTTTAGGAAGAAGCAATCTGAGCCAACTTCAGACTGAATATGAAAGGATTTAGTAACAAATACAGGTTAAGCATCTGTAATCTGAAAACTGAAAATTTTAAATGCCCCAAAATCTGAAAAATTTTGAGCACTGATGTAATGCCACAAGTGGAAAATTCCACACCTGACCTCAAGTGACAGGTGCACACAGTGATTAAAAATATTGTATAAAACCACCTTCAGGTTATGTGTATAAGATGTATAGGAAACATAAATGAATTTCATATTTAGACTTGGTCCCATCTCCTAGATATCTCAGTACATATAGGCAAATATTTCAAAATGTGAAAAAAATCCCAAATCTGAAATACTTCTGGTTCTAAGCATTTAAGATGAGGGGTATTCAACAAGCAAGTGATGTCAGAGAGGCAACATTAGACTGGGTGATCAGGGGAAGGCTCTCTGAGGAGAGGATACTTGGACTGAGACCTGAATGACAAGAAGGAAGGAGCTGTAGAAGATCTTGGGGAAGAGTCTTCCAGGCAGAGACAATAGGAGGTACAGTGGATTTAGTTTGGTTTGATCAAGGAACTGCTGTGTATGGAGCAGAGCAAGCAATGGGGAGAGTGGTCGGAGAGGAGGTTGGGTCATCCTGGATTTTTCAAGTCATAGCTAAGAGTTTGGGTCTTATTTGGAGTTGTTGGGTGGTTTTAAGAAGAAGCATGACATGATCTGATTTTAAAAGTGTCACTCTGACGACTCTATATGGAACTTGCACTGTAGGGACAGGATCAGAAGTGTAAATAGAATATGCCAGGCTGGAAAGGGCATCTTAGGGGAGGGAAATGATCCAGTCAAAGGTTCTGAACTGAGAATGAGCATGGCTTGTTTTAGGAAACAAAGACATTTCATGGGCAGGAACCTAGTGTGCTTGAAAGAAGATGCGTCCGTAAATGTGACTTGGTCCCAGATTGTGATAGGCCTAAAGGACATCCCAAGGTGTTTGAACTTGATCATGGAGAAAAGATGGAGATTCTGGGAAGGTATTTAGGCAGAGGATTGATAGGGAGTATTGATTGCTTAAGGTGCAACCAGAAAAACATAAACCTTTCTAGCTATTTCAAACAGAAGTAATTAAACAGAGGGAATTAACGGGTGAAAGAAGAACTGAAAAACCAACCAACCAGGGATGGTGAAGCAGCTCATAGCTTATCAACAGCAGGAAGCATATAAACATACGCACATAAACTGTTTGGGCTGGGGAATGATGGAGAAGGAGGTTGTGTTACCAAATTCAGGAGCTGGTGCTATATGATAAGAACAAGATCCAGGGAGGAGGCTTCTAGGAGGGACTAGTAGGACCTAGATCCACAGCGGAGGCTGTCTAGCCAAGCTTGAGCCATGGGAGAGCTGCCAGAGTCACTGCCTGAGGCAGAGAGGCTGGGAGAGAAATGTCCAGACTTCTCTTCCTTTCTCACCCTAGCTCTCCCACCAGTGTCTCTCATTGGCCAAACCTGGTCACAAGTCAGCAGGAAGCCTGAGAAACAGCTTGCAGGAGAAGGGTGAGCATGAATCTGTGAGCAGGCAGGTCTTGAGTGGCCCAGAGGACCAGGTCTGTTTTCCAGGAAGACTTGCATTAGCAGCTGTGTAGAGGAAAGGCTGGTATTAGGGAGACTAATTAGGAAATTACCCCAGGATTCTAAAGGATCCATGATGGGAATTGGGTGTGAGCTCCACCATGAACTTGGGCAAAGGTAGTGGAGATAGAGAGGAGGGGTGGATTAAAAAGACCTGCCTAAGTCTAGGTGACCACCTGAATGTAGGAAGTGAGAGGGAGGAGGAAGAGTAGATGTCTGATGCTTCATGTTTGGGCAACTGTGTAGAATCTGGGCATCAAAGTGGGAAGGAGTGACGGTAGAGGACTCTATTTAAATGTTCTGAGTTTGAGGTTTCTATAGGTCACCCACCTGGAGGATCTTGTGTTCCCCTGGGAGGACCTCTGTGTAATAATAATGAGTAATAATAAATAACATTCATTGATGCTTATTATGTGCCAGGTGGGGCTCTAAGCACTTTATGTGTCATAACTAATTTAACTCTTGGAATTCCCTTATGAGGTAGATAATATTGTTCCTCCTATTTGACTGTTGAGGAAACTGAGACATGATGAGATGATCCTGCCTGACTAAGCTCACCTAGCTTGTAAGGGCTATGATGTAAACCCAGGCAGTCCAGATCCAACCTGCCTCTACCTCCTAGTGCTGATGTGAGAATTAATTGAGATAATGTTGTACAGTCTGACATAATCACTTGTTTTTGTTTTGATATTATTATTGAAATATGGTAGCTTTTGTGGGAATTTTTTGACCCACATAACTTGATATTAGCATTAAGATAATTATTACATTAACATTTAAGATCATGTTAACATAACACTGGAGAAGGGAGGTGGTGTAAAGGTGGAAATAACAGAATATTTGAAGTTTGATAGACTTGAATTCCATCATGATCACTTTCCTTGACTTCTTGGTGACCTGGAATAAGATGACTGAAACTCTCTGAGCTTTGGTTTATTTATTGGAAAAGTGGGCACAATATCACCTCACCTGGGTGTTGCGAGGATTTAGCAAGGCTAAGTATGTGCAATGCCTGGCTTGGTGCATGGCACATAGTAGGTGGACAGTAGTGGAAGGTCTCTTTTCCTGGGGAATCTCCTGATCCAATGGGACAAGGGAACATTGGTGCTAATCCAGGCTCACTAGGGACTTGCTTTTTGGTGAGTCCCTTCCACTCTTGACCTTGAGTTCTCACTATCAAGGGAGTTGAAGTAGATCTTCAAGGCTCCAGCTCTGAAAACCCAGTTGTCCATGATTTTTTGTACTCAACTTTTATGCTGTCATGGAGTCAATAACATCAACATTCAAAGCAGGCTGAGTAATGGGGACCAGGTTGAGAACACATGGTCTTTGGGGACAGTAGTTTGTCCTTTGAGGGTGTGAATTTGACATCATGAGAGCATTCTGAGTCTACCCAAGGCAGAGGAAGAAAACTTGGGGGTAGGATCAGTGCTGGGATAATGTCTGTAGGATTTTTAAGCATCTTAGAGATGGGTGTTGTGTTCATAAAATGTCATATGATTGCTCTGTTAATTTGGGCATGGGAGAATAAATCCAATTGATTTTACCTTCATTTATTTGCTCATGGAAAAAATAATGGAGTGTATACTATGTGCTGTGCATAGCAAAAGGTACTCCAAACTCAGCAGCAAGCAGGTGTCCTCTCAGAGCTCATATTCTAGTTGGGGCAGCAAATAGGTAAACCAATGAACACATAGGACAATTTAGCTTGGTGTGCTATGCAGAAAATAAAATAGAGATGAGGAAAGTGTGCTCAGGTGAATGGTCAAGGAGACCTTTCTGAGAGGGCAGGTAACATCTGAGCTGCAAGCTGAAAAGTGAGGGGGTTACCCATAAAGTTAGGGGAAGAGAATTCCAGGCAGAGGGAACAGTGAGTGCAAAAGCCTCAAGATGGAATAAGCCAGAAGCCTGTCTGATGAGAGAGGAGTGAGTACCAGTCAGATCCTTAGAGTCTTCTAAGTAGAGTTTTTGCTTTTATTCCAAGTGTTCTGGTTGCTGTTGAAACACTTTAAGCATGGGAGGGACAGTCTAGGTTGAGACTTCATTTACATTTTAAGAGTGCTCAGAAATCTTTGGGAGCAATTTTCTCTGCTGACTTAGGAGAATTAGTTAGTTAATATCTGCATGACACTTGATAATCTTGGAGGAACAGAAACATATTCTTATTATTTCCCCATTCTAAATGGAAGTCTCAGTACCTGAGATTCTCACCCCAAGGAGGCTGAGTGAGAAATGGCGCATGGTCCCCTGCTAAAGAAAATGTTTCTTTCTCCTGCCCTGCAGGGAAATCTCACTTCCATTTTTATAAGGCCAAAGAGGGACTTGGAAACAGGGCCAATTCTAACTCTGTAATTAATTTCAAAGAAAGTCTTTTACCTTTACTGCCTATAAAGAGATTAAAAAATAACTTTTGTTTAGGTAATACCTTTCTCTAGAGAGCTCACTCAACTCTACAGCAAGGAGTTTGATCTTCTTGCCTTGCTGTGAAGTAGACAGGAAACTTGCTGCCTTTTAATTTTTACTTTTAAAATTTGCAAGAAGTTACACAGAAGTTTTCCCAGCAACCTGGAGGAATTCAGCTGTCAGAAGCTTCACCCTTCACTGTGTCCCAGACCCTTACCCCTGACTCCATTTCCTTCCTTTTGAGAATTTGAATTTTTGCTGATGGTTTTCATCCAGCTAATCTCTCTCTGCTTTTTCCTGATCATGGCTAATGTTGATTGTGCCCTTGCCTTAAGCCACACACTCTGCATGCATCATCTCATTTAATTGAAAATTTACGGAGGCAGGTCCTGCTAATACCGCCATTGTCATAGATGAGGAAACTGAGGCTCACAGGAGCGAAGCAACATCCTGAAATCATGTTGTTTGTAAGAAACAGGGTTGGGGCTTGGACCTTGGCAATTTGATACCCGAACACACACGCTGAAACATTACCAACTGCTGCCTCCTTTGGTTTAAAACCCTAAGGGTAACTTAAATTCTTTGCAGATTCTTTGTGCAATACCACATTCAGGGCACTGAAGGCATGCTCTTCATTATTTATTTATGTTTTGAGCAGCAATTTTTTTCTTTTTTTTTTTTTAATCTGAAGTGGTAGGGGTGGGAGGTAGGTGGGTACCAAGTGGAGAGAAATGCCTTTTACGGATTGTTTGCTAAACCTTGTGAAGTCGGAGCTATGTCTCATTGCCAGACAACTGTGCCTGCTGACTTAATGGCTCCGAAAGATGACAAGGTTTAAAAAATCGACTGTCACTGCAGAAGTTGGAACAGATTGAAATAGAGCACTTGAGTCATCTGTTAAAGATGCCACTCTGGGCCCCTGTCAGGCAATGCCCAGTGAGAGGCAGAAATGCATTAAAAAATAATCTTGATTCAATTCTGATGTCTAGGGTTCCCTGTCGCATGTGAGGGGACTAGGGGATGGACACCACTGCTTGGCAAATACCCCACTTCCAGCGGATGCTTGTCACCTGAAGGGCGCAGCTGAGTTACAGCTATTAGCAGACAGAGAATTTCCCAATAGAGCTCAGGGCAAGGGCTAGGAGATAAATGCTCTATTGTCTGCAATGTCCCTGTGTCTACTGTGCTTGAAATAACCCTATTAGCCTTGGTGTGCCAAATAGCCAGGTGCCCATGTTGTCTGTGCATCTATACTGTCAGCCCTGCCCACGCTCAGCCTCCTGCATGACTTTCTCTAACTGAAACTTCACACCAAGCTTTGTTTGGAACTCACCTCCAATATTATGGAAATTATTAAGAGCATGGGATTTAGAATCAGAGGAACTCTAAATAGAAAGTCCCCACTGTTCCAAATGTATGTAAGACAAATCCACATAAACTGAAAAATGCCTGACTGCAACCAATCAGGATGTCAGTGGAAGCCAGTATAGCTCACAGAGTATATTTAGGCTCCTTAAGAATTATTGTGTAAGGGGTGCTATGCGCATCTTGTTTAGGAAGGCAGAGGAGGGCCTTTAGGAAGATAGAGGCAGGTTTACAGATATGATGGCAGATAGGGTTGGAGGGTAAGTGTATTGATGTTGATGATGAAGAAGACCAGTGGTGTGACTTTGGACAAGTTACTTAGCCTCTCTGTGCCTCAGTTCCATCAGCTTTGTTTTTTTAAATAACTTTATTATTGATTTGTGGGGTACAAGTCAGGATTAGGTACATAAGTAATCCACGTGCAGGTGAAGTCTGGGCCTCCAACTGGTCCTCATGTCCCCTGTATTAAGACCAGGAGCCCTTTGTTTTGTTATGTGTCCCACTTCCCCTGGCAGTGTCCCATAACTGCTGATCCCTCCCTTGTGCTATTGTGATTAATAATAGTATCTAACTTGGTTTGTCATCATGAAGATTAGATCAATCAGAAGTGCAAGTGTCTGGCACTGTGCTATTGCTCAATGTATTTTAGCTAAAAAAGAAAACCACTAAAAAGAGATCCAGGATCTTATTTGCAGCCTGGTAAAATGGAGAGAATTGGCATAAACAGAGGGTGTTAGATGACATGGAATAGGAAATCCTATGGGCTCTGGTAACCTATAGTCTGGAGGAATTGGTAAGTGTGTTTTATAGGAAGTATCATGACAGCCCTGATGGATAATGTTGGTCAGAAGAAAAATTTATAACACTGAAAGAGGACAATATGTTAAGGAAAATAATATGTATGTAAAAAGTGATTTATACAGGGCCTGATGATTTGGTTATGCCAGCTGAGGAATGCTGTGCATGTTATATGGGTAGAAAGGGAAGTATACCAAGTTAGTAGGTTTGAGAAGGCAAGTCTTGATTGAAAAGATAGTCAAAGACTCCTATGAGATTAGAAGGAAGCTCTGGAGAGGTGAAGCAGACACAGTTGAAGTTGATCCATATGGAACAGAAGGCCCAGATCTTATTAAGTTGTGTGGGCACTACCCCTGGATGCCTAGATTACAAGGCCCCTGTTTCCCATTAATAATATTTTGCTAAGACATGCCACAGACCAATAAGGAAATGTTAACTGTGGGTAGGAAAAAAATGTGGACTTTCCTACTCCAACGTGAGAGACGATCTGGAATGAAATTTGGAAGGAGCTTACATAGAGAACAAAAAGTGAGATCAACCACAGAAGGTTAGTATCATGGACAATAGGGTTATTCTGAGTTTGTGTTTGGGAGAATGTCTTGGGCACAACACAGGTCTATGATTTCTCTGGTTGTTGTGATTGCAACTGGCCTGTGGAGACCAAGGGGCAGTGAAACCATATCTCTCCTGTCTTGCTGGTTGTCTTCATTGCAAGTTTGCAAAACTCGTAAGGAGGTCCAACAGGTGTGAGTCTTGTCCAATGGGGAAGTTTGTTTTAGCCAGATCACAACTGAGAAAAGTCTCATCCCACCCAAATCTGAGACCATTGCTTTTGTGTGACAAGACAGGGGTTGACTGGAGCACTTAACCTACAGACTAGAAAGTGATGTCTCATAGCTGTGAACTTCTAGGGTCATTTGCAGACTAAAGGATCAAGTGAGAAGTGGCATTCTGTAGAACTACCTTGAAGGGTAGGTTTATTAGTATCAGGTTGTGAACCCAATAGTATAGTAGTTTAGGGAAAAGGAGTAGAAAAAAAATATGTATACACAGATATGCACATATATAAAATTATATAATTAGATATTTTGATCAACACAATTATTTAATATTTTGTTGAAGCTTTAATCCTGTTGGAGAGAGATAAAGCCTCTTATAATACCGTTAATAAAGTCTTTGTACTTAACCAGAACTTTAAGCAAGTACATGGTCAATAAACAATAATTGGTTGCAAATAGCAATAAGTCCTAAAGAGAATTTGCATGGTACAACAAACAGAATCCAGACTGGGCCTTGATAAAAACAACAATGGGTAGGTAACATGTGTTGAACGCTACGCACTGAATAAGTCTTTTACTTGTGTTAATCCTCATACCAACCCAATGCCCTGGGTATCGTTCCCAGTGTATCAGTGAGGGAACCGTGGCACGAGAGCAGAGAAGCCAGAATTGGAAATAAGCCTGGGGGCCAAGTATGCCATCTTAGCCTTTACTATTCCTTTTATAGAAACTAAAATCAGAACTGCAGGTGTAAATCATTCATACTTTGTTGTTTTTAGCTATTCCTCCATTTGCAGTAAAATGTATACAGTTCTCATTCCTTGGTGGGGACTATATAATTCTAAATACATCTTTTTGTGGTCTTCATAAAGTCTTGAGCTGAAAAATTCCTCCAGGTATAGTAATCGGTGGAAATCTTGGCAGGGTGGACTCTATCTATTCTCCTACTGCAGTAAAAATTCTGTTGCCCAAGCCATATATCTAAACTGCCTACTTTGCAGATCCATTGAGATGTCTCATGCACATCAGATTAGTATGTCCAAAGCTGGATTGATGGGTTTTCTGAGTCTCATTTTCAACCAGTGGCACCACCATCCTTGTCACCCCAGGCGCTGAGCCTAGGATCCTTGATGTCTTCGCCCTCCTTCAATCCCCACACCTGTGTCCAATTGGCCATCAAGTGCTAATTCTTTTTTTAATATAAAATATTTTTTAATTGATACACAATATTTGTATGTATTCATGTGGTACATATGTGCACAGAATGTGTAATGATCAAGACAGGTTATTTAGGACATCTGTCACCAAGAGCCCTTATCATTTCTATGTGTTGAAAACATTTTAAGTCCTTACTTCTAGTTATTTTAAAGCATACAATACACTGTTGCTAACTATACTCACACTATTCTATAATTAAACACTAGAATTTATTCCTTCTATCTGATTGCATGTTTGTTCCCATTTTTTTTGTTTATACCCATTAACCAACCTTTCTTCTTATCTGCCCCCTCTCTCAACCCACATACTCACATCATTCCAAGTCACTGGTAAGTATCATTCTACTCTCGGTCTCCACAAAATCAACACTTTTAGCTCATATTTGTCTTTCTGTACGTAGCCTTCAAACATGGCTTTGGTTCCATCACAACTGCTTTCACCCCAGTTCAGGCTCTCTCAGACTCTATTTTCTTTCTGTTGCCACAACCATTTTCTAACTACTGACCCTGCTTGTGTTTTGTCACCTTGTGCTTACGGTTTTCTTTCTTTTTCATTTTATTGTTTCCCTTAATAAACTACTTTTGCTTTCTTTACTTTTTGTAAAGACTCAGGAGGCCTGCACCTTTATTTTAATTCTGTTAGTAGCTACCTTTAAGATTTTTAAAGAAATGTGTAAACCTATATTAAACTATCAAAATCAATTTCAGAACCACAATTTTGGGGTACTCCTTTCTGTGGATGATGAGAAATTAGTTTTTGAGACTTTTCCCTCCCCCAGTTTTTGTGAATTTAACTCCATCACTTAAAAAAATTATATTAAAAATATTTCAGGAGGATGATCAATCTTGTATCCAAACTAAAACAATATTTTTGAGTTGTCTCTATTCTATTTAACTGACTTCAGTACTCACATGTTCTTATTGGTCACTGTTTCCTCATTCTTGAGTATTTACCTTTGATTACTATTTCATTTTTCAGACATGGGTCTTCAAGTACTTTATTCAGAATGACTCTTTGAAAGTTTGAGAAACTTTTTTTGGTGACTTCTCCCCCAGTGACAACTTGACTGGACATAGAAATCTTTGGTCATGACTCTTTAGTGCTTTGTAAATGATGCTTCATTATTTTTACTGTTTAGTATTGTAGAGTATAAGTCTGTGGCCAACACGGTGTTTCTTCCTGAATACTTATAGGATTCTCTACCCCTCCCTATATTTCCATGCGTGGATCTTATTTGCCTAAACAAAAGTGCAGTCTTCATTTTCAAACTACTATCTTTATCTCGAACCAAAATTTTCTTCTCTTATTTGATAGTATGTTTGCTCCTTTTGAGATTTCTACTATTTGTTTTTGCTCATTTAAAAAAACCATTTCGGTGCTGGGAAAACTGGCTGACCACATGCAGAAGATTGAGACAGGACCCCTATCTATCCCCATGCACAAAGGTTAACTCCAAATGAATCAGAGACCTAAATGTAAAACCTCAAACCATAAAAACGTTAGAAAAGGAAGGAAATACCCTCATGGAAATCGGAACTGGCATCCAATTCCTGAACAAAACCCAAAACCCACAGGTCATAAGAGAGAAGATTGACAAGTGGGACCTTATTAAACTGACAAGCTTCTGCAAAGCCAAAGAAACCATCAAGAGAGCAGGGAGATAGCCTACAGACTGGGAAAAAGTATTTGCCAACTCCAGGTCTGACAAAGGCTTAACATCCTGGATCTACAAGGAACTCAAATGTGCTGAAAAGAAAAAAACAAACAACCCCATTATAAAATGGGCAAAAGATATGAACAGACACTTCACAAAAGAAGACATCCGAGCAGCCAACAAACACATGAAGAAATGCTCAACCTCACTAATCATCAGGGAGATGCAAATCAAAACCACACTGAGATACCACCTAAATCCAGTCAGAATGGCAATTATCAACAACTCAAAAAATAACAGCTGCTGGAGAGGGTGTGGTGAAAAGGGAACACTTCTACACTGTTGGTGGAAGTGTAAACTAGTGCAACCTCTGTGGAAAGCAGTGTGGCGATTCCTAAAAGCTCTAAAAATCGACCTTCCAAATGACCCCGCAACCCCCCTACTGGGAATATACCCTGAAAACCTCAAATCACTCATAAAAAAGATACCTGCACACGTATGTTTATCGCAGCATTGTTCACAACAGCAAGAACCTGGAAACAACCATGCTGCCCATCAAAAGAGGACTGGATTTTAAAAATGTGGTACATATACACGATGGAATACTACGCAGTCATAAAAAAGAACAAAATCATGAATTTCGCAGCAACCTGGATGGAACTAGAGTCTATAATACTGAGTGACCTCTCACAGAAACAAAGATCCGAGTATCACATGTTCTCACTCACATAATGGACCTTGAACATCCAATGTAATACTATAAGAAAATGACTGACGGTACTGGGAAACTCTGGGGGGGAGGGGGATGGGATTAACAGTCGCAAATATCTGTCTGGGGATGGGGAAACACCTCTTATCAACAGGGTGCCTGAATGAAACGTAATTGTACACCTAACCCTTAACTGTATCCCACAAAATCATAATAAAAAATATTGATTAAAAAAAACCAAAAAAAAACATTTCACCATTTTCTCTGAATTTAGCAAGAGAGGAGTGAGTTTTCCCAAGTGTACCTTCCTTATCACTGATTCTATATTCTGTGTGTCCTCATCTCCTTTGTGTGAACTCCAAAGTGGTTTCTAATTTGATTATTATGTTTTTCACCTTTAGATAATCCTTCCTGACCTACCATTAATTTTTCATTATGACTGTATCCTCCAGTTTCACAGATTAAAAAGACTATTTGGATATTGAGGTCCAGAGAACACAGATGAGATATTTAAAAGATGCTTTTCTTCTTCCCTTCAGTCCTCTCGTATTCATCCTCCTCTTCTTCCTCTTCTTTCTTGGCAGGAGATTAATTTCCCTTGACTCTGGAGAGAGATTCCCTTCCTTTGAACTGCAGAATATTTTTGTATGCCTCATAACTGCTTTTTCTCATATTTGCCCAGATCTTTATAAGAGGGACCTTCAGATTCACATTTAAGGAGAAGAGGGAAACAAAACCAAAAGGCCAATTTTAGGGATCCAGAAGCCTGGGAGTGGGGGCTGGCCAGGAGGGGGGTGAGAAGAGAAGCCTTAAGGATAATGGAAGGAATAGAGTCTTTGGGAGGCCCGTGGGGCGTGCTTTGCCACAGATACTAGAAACAAAACCCAGGTTTGCTCTGTGACACACCCAGGACCCAGAGGTGCCACGGGTGAAACACAGTATAAAGGAAGGCTGAGGTAGGAAGGGGGTGAGAAGAGAAGCCTTAAGGATAATGGAAGGAATAGAGTCTTTGGGAGGCCCCTGGGGCGTGCTTTGCCACAGATACTAGAAACAAAACCCAGGTTTGCTCTGTGACACACCCAGGACCCAGAAGTGCCACGGGTGAAACACAGTATAAAGGAAGGCTGAGGTGTTTTCCAACACTGTAAGAAGATCTCATTAAACAGGGATCTGCAAAGGAGATAAAACTCTTCACCAATCACCAGTTGAGAGTCGCTTTGACCAAGAAGTCTTGAGTCTGGGTTTTAAAATCCACTTTCCCATCCCTGCCTTAACTAGATAAGCTGAATTCTAAGCTTAGTCTTCAGTCCTTGAATTATACTTCAAAAATATGTTCAATTACACCGTTGTAGGTTCAGCAGTGAGCCTTTGCTTTCAGGGGGATTATAATTTAGAGGGTAGCAGCCGGATATTAATCCAATCATCTCACTAATATGTGCAAATAAAGGCTAATTACAAACTGAAAGTGTGTAACAGGAAGTGGGCAGGGGGTCTGGGATGCCTCCTGGGGAAAGTGACATTTGAGCTACCATCTGAAGGGTGAGTAGGCATTAAGTGAGCCAAGCGAGTGGGGGCGGAAGGGCATGGCAGGCAGAGGGAGTTTCGTGCCAAGCCTCGCTGTGGGAGGAAGCGGGAACTATTTGAAGAATCCGAATAAACACTGCTCCTGTGGTTGGAGTGCAGGTGCCAGGGTGGGATGGGGGATGGGGGGCCAGGCAGCGGTATCAGATGTTGTGTCATAGCTGTGGGCCCAGGCTTCCTCTTGAGAGCACTGGGAGGCCCTGGAAGGGCTTCTTTGAAGGGTGGATCTGAAAGGGAATGATGACTCATTCAGATTCTGCCTTTTGGAAAAGTTAGAAGCAGAGAATCTCCTGACTAGGGGAGCAGGTGATAGGGGAGGGGTGTTAGAAGGAAGATCCCCCAGGACATGACAGTGAGCTGCACCTCCTGTAGGACAGGGTGGTGGATTTTTTTTTTGTCTTTTTTTTTTCCTTGATGAAAACCAGTTAATTATACAGGGGGTTTGTCCAAGAGTGTATGGGGATGGGTTAGGAACATTGGATTCTTATTTGGGCTTGTCAGTCTGCCCTTTATTCATAGGATGTGGGAGAATGATGTCCCCCAGCTGCATCCATGACATTGAGTCCATGGGGCTGGTCACAGTCCAAGGAAGCCTGTCCTACGGGAGCCCTGCCTCTGTCCTGCCTTTTATCCTTGCCTGGAGCCCAAACCCTTCTGACTTTGGGGACACCTGAGGGCTGGGGGTGGGTGGGTGTGTCTGGCAGGTTCTCCTCATCACATCCAACATATCACCTCTCCCAGAAGAGTAGTGGCCATCAGACTTTAAAGAACTCCTTTAATCTGGTTCTGTCCACGCCACACTGGGCAGACATTCCTTGACACTCCTGCCGTGTCACTAGCAGCCCATCTGCATCTTCTATTAACTTCTGGTGAGTGGAGGAGCTGGAAAGCTGTGCTCGCCCGCAAAAAATAGATCTTGAAAACAAACCTCTAAATAGCCTTTCCTAAAAGGTAAACCAATTTACATTGCTCAAAACAATAAACGAGAGTGTCTGTTCTGTTTCTTGGCTGGGTTTTTTTTTTTTAAATGACTGTGACTTTTTTGGATGAAAATGCTGTATCTTATTTCTTTGACTTGCACTTCTTTCTGTGAGCTTGCTTGTGAATCCTATTTTCTCTTTCATCAATGTCTGCTCAGGTCACAAAGGGTTAATTTAAAATGGCCTGGTCCCCCTGCAGTGGAGCCCTTCCTTTGAGATGTGACTAATTAAGCTAGCTCTGTGAGATCTCTGAGCTCATTTCAAGGTAGATCAGAGATGATTTCTGAAAATGTATTCATCGCTGGGTGGCTTTTGCAGGAGAAGTGAGCGAGGGGACCGTGTTTCCTCAGGAGGAATTGGTTGTATGCAAGCCATGAGAAAAATAACTCTTAGAATCTGCTGTGTTGTAGGTTTTTGCATTTTTATTCTATAGCCAAGACTTGTTATTACCAGAAAATTAATGAACCCTGAAAATCAATAAAATAATTAGTAGGACATCTCTGGGTGAAAATAATTTTAAAAAATTGAAGTTAATGTGACTGACTGCTGGGGTCAGGCAGGTGACAGAGTGAGGCCAGCCAGGTCATGGAGGCAGCAGTCAGGTGACCCAGGAGAATCAGAAAGTATGTTTATTTCCTGTCAGCTGTAGCTGACTCTGGCCTTGTGGGAATGTGGGTCCAGTGTGGTCCTGTCTTTCAGTTTTTTTCGAAGGATTGCTGAAGATCTGGATAGTTATGTGAAACTAGTTGGATATTTATGTGAAATACCCATGTAGGCCAAACAAGACACAGGTGCTACAGTCCACTGGTTTGCAGCATTGGGTCCAGTTTGTGAAGTGAAGAAATTATTTTATCTCAGTGATTTACAGCTACTTGGGACCTGCACAAAAAGAGAAGATTAAACATTGGCCCCCTCAAACAAAGTGCTTTGTTGTTTTTTTTTCTTATTGGGGGGAGACTGGTGTTTTTAGAACTCTGCTCTTACAGGACTCTAGGAACAAAGTGTGGAGATATAGTCTGTGCTCAACCCATCAACCCAGTAGAGTGATTACTAGGAAAACCATCATGTGAATCATCAAGGAGGACAGTCAGTTCCAGCGTATCACTGAAGCTGCCATGTATAGTTTGGGCACTGTTCAACTGTAGGGACTCTAATTTACATTGTAGACTATGTAAATGGCAACCTGTTGGGTGGTGCAGTGAGATCACACAAGCTCTGTCAGAGATCAGATGTTTCGTATTCAAGAATGGACAGCGATATATATGTTTGGATGTATGCTTAGTACAGCTGAAGATAATTCAGATTTAAGTGTCACTTTAGTGTGAGCTTCATGAAAGGAGGGGATTTGCCTTGTTCATCCTTCTGTTTCCAGCAATTAACACAGTATTTGGCACACAGTAGATACTCAGTAATTTTTTTCTACATAAAATATCCAGCAAGCAATTGAAAGTACTTTTGGAGACTGGGAGAAAAGTCAGGTTTAGAGGTAGGGATCTGTGGGTCATCAGTGACTTCTTGAAGTTATTGGAGTAGCTAGGATTGCTGGGAGAGCATGGGAGATGGGAACCCAGGTGGAGAGAGGAAGACAAATGAATTCATGAAGGAGACTGAAGAGGAAGAGTTAGAGGTGTGACATCAGGAGAAATGTCACGAAAAGCAAGGACCTACTATTGCATTTCCATCATCCGTACATACTATTCTCAATAAATATCTTAAATAAGTAAATGAACCAAGTAGTGGGCAAAGGTCATTGTCAAGTATTACAGATAAATCATGTAGAATGCAAACTGGTGCAAGGTCATTGGGTTGAAGAGAGGCAATTATTGAATTGTTGGTGATTTTAGGAAGGGCAGTAACAGTCTCAGTAGAGTGATTGGGGCAGAAATAGGACTTGAATGGGTAAAAGAATGTCTCTTCCTTCAGGAAGCTGTTCAGGAATACCCCTGTTGCCTCTGCCACCCTGAACAAGTTGATGTTCCTCTACACCCTGCCATAATACCCTATATTTAATGCCTAATAAAATACTTGTACTCAATATTACATTTGTTGGTACTTCTCTGTAACCTTCAGGAGTCTGTAATCTATGTGAGCATCGAGACTATAACTTGATTACTTTTACATCAAACTTCATGTAGCACAGTGGGTTAAGTAATGGTGTATAGTAGGCTGTACACAGAAATTTTTTGAATAGTGATAGCAAAGGAAATGCAGAAAATTAACTGGTATACTGTATAATAACTGTGAGATTGAGAAATGCACAAACCTAAATGAATGTATAGTGGGGGGAGAAATTCGTTATTCCTGCAAGGGGCATTATTAAGATTTCACAAGGAGATTCACAGAGAGCCCTAACATTTGGCAGGACTGAGGGAACAAGATATTCTTTCTGGACTTCTTAAAATGCCACTTAAAGCAAAGGGGCATTTTTTTCTACTTTTTTTCATGCCTAAGAACCAGGAAGAGTAACTTTCTTAGTATTGAAAGCTCTTGGGCTAAGTAAGAACAATGAGGAAGGTTTGCTAAGTCTGACCTTCAATGAAATAAAACTAGAGGGCAGATATCTAAGGGGGCTTCCAGATCCACATAGAAATAATCATCAAATGTGGAAAATGTTCAAAATATATTGCTAAGTGAACAGCTGGCTCCAAGATAATATGTACCATGTTTGTTTCTTGAAAAAATGCATTTTTCTTTCCTTTTCTTAAAAAATAAGTTTTTCTTAGAAATAAACCGATTTATAGCAAATAAAAGATTGCAAGGGCATTCAGTAAAATATTTACCTGGTTATAATTGACTTTTGTGCTTTGTACTTTTCCTTTTCTGAGGGTTCTGTATTAAGAATTATTACTTGAACAAAAAACACAATAAATATATTCAGTATAAAGTCTTTGAATAACGTGCTCAATAACATGAAAAATGACGATCATATTTGTTAAGTGAAAAAAGCAGATTGCAAAATGTGTTACATGTTGGCACGATACCATGGCTGCTTATGGGTTTGTACATCTGTGCACAGAAAAAGCTAGTGGTTACTGCTAGTTGTTGAGCCTTGGTGATTAATTTTATAGTTTTTTTCTCTGCATTTTCTGTTATAACAACTATAATTAATGTAGTAATAATTTTTAAAAATTAATAGAAGTTTCTGTTATAATATCGACATGTTATTTTGAAATGAAATGATTACTCAACACGAATAACCACAAGAATGTCAGAAAAAAACATAGAGATCAGGAAACATCCCATAAGATTTTGCAACTCTAAAACTTTATATTTGTTATCTCTTTTTGTTTCCTCACTATTTTTATGTGGTAATTTCAGCAAAACTTTAAACAATATAGCAATGAGAATGCACTACTTTGATCATATTACTCCCCTGTTTAAAATCCCTCCATAGCTCCCTATTGCTTTAGAATAAAGTCCAAACTCTTTAAGCAGATTTACAAGGCCTTTGATGACCCTGCTTTGCCTGCCTCTCTGTCATCACCAATCCTCTGCCCCCTCATCCCTGCACCACTCTGGTCATACAGCCACTCTCTCTCCAACCATCCCAGACTTCTGCACACACTGTACTCTTCTAGGACATCCTTCTTCTTCCTTCCCCCACTTGCATCACAAACTCCTACACAGAGTTGAGGTACCAGCTAAAATGTCAGTTCCTTTCAACTCTCTCTGCTTCCCTGTTTAGTCATTCTTATTTATATATTCTCTATATAAAGAGAATAGAAAGCAGCACATTGTACTTCTTTTATTTAAGTACTCATGACACTGTTGTCATTTCTTGTTTAGCTGTCCACCTTACCCATTAGATTGTGTCTTGGCATCTTGCTCATTATGGTATTTCTAATGCTTGGCACAGCCTTGAAAAACCACAGGTGCTCCGTAAGGATTTGTAGAATGAATGAATGAATGCATACCTTCAGGAACAGTCCTGAAAGGGAGAGCTCAAGCTTCCCACTCATCAGTTAGCCTGTGGGAATGGAGTAGCTGGTGACAGTTATAAAGATTCCCAAGGGTCTAAAGCCTGATTGGGCTGGGGATGATGGGACTAGGCTTAGCAATGGAAAGACTGATGCCTGACAAGGCGATATTTTAGTTAGGCCTTGAAGGAAGAAATCACTTACCTGGCAGAGGAAGCTGCACAGACAAAGGCCAACAGACTGGAAAGTGCCTGCTGCCCAGTGATGAGGACCAAGAATGAGCAGGAGTGGAGGAGGAGGGTGTTATTCAGGAAGTGACAAAGGACAAAGATTGTAGGTCCATTCTGCAAAAGCCATTCAGCCAGACACTCTGGACTTCAGGCAACATGGAACTATCCAAGATTGGCTTTGTTTTGTTCAAATAGTTAACATGCTGTGATCTATGTCAAAGAAAACCCAAAACATGCAAACAGCTCATTCAATCTGAAACACTAGGCTCTTGTGTTCAAAAAATGTTGTAGGGAAACAAGCTTATAAACGGTGTTTACAGGCAGTGTCGTTTGGGAGCTAAAACATTTCTGTTTTGCTGAAGCTCTTTAAAAAATTTATAGCAAGATCAACATTATAATGCCAATAAAGGGAATTAAAAAACCCAAACAAATAAAGAAATGTAACCACCAGTTGAACACAGAAGTATATAACGAGCCTTGTGCTGGAGAATTGTTAGACTGGAAGAGCCTCTTAAAATTTTTTAAAATGAAAATAATATATGGTCATTGTGAAAAAAAGGAAAGAAACAAAAAAGTATAAAATAACCTTTCATGAAAAACAATACTTCTGCCCTGCCCCTTTCTCAATCTCAATCCTGTTTCTCAGAGGCAACCGATTTTAACTCTTTTAAAATAGTTATGTAGTAAATCTTCATTTGTACCGCACAACTTTATAATAAATAAATAAATTTAAAAAATAAAATATTTATTCTAGCAGTTACTTCCATATCTCTACATAACATGCAAGAAACTGTTATTTCTTGATTTATCAACTGTAGACAACTATTGACTATTATCAACTATTGACCACTGACTTTGATGGATGAGGAATTACTGATTTTTTTCCACTGCATCTCCTTTTCTCTCCCCTATCTTCCTGCTATGATTATCTGATTATATGTATTATCTGATTATATGTGCAAATTTGGGGACAAGTTTAGGCCAAAATTTTAAATTCGAAGCTCTTGTAAATGTGAGGCCTATGATATCCTCTAGGAAGAAGGCAAGGCAGTCATAGGATGGGCAGATGGCAGGTGAGGCAGGACAAAGCCTTGGGAACATCCTTCATGCTTGTCTCCATTGTACAGTCTATGCCCAGATAGCCAGCAGGCTTTCTTGGCTCTGCCTTTGAAACATATCCAGAGTTAGACCACATCTCCTGCTGCCTGTGATGCTTCCATTCTAGTCTGAGCCCAGTCTATTCTTGCTTGGAACATCACAACTGCCTTCTGATGGGTCTCCCTGTTTTTGCTCTTGCCTCTCTGCAAAAGGAGACATTTAAAATGTAAGTAAGAGCATGCCTCTTCCCTGTTCAAAATCCCACCATGGTGTCCCATTCCATTCAGAGTCAAAGCCAACTCCCTCCTAACACGTCTGGACCACAGGTGCAGCCTTAATTTCACCACTGACACTTGCCCCTCTTCTTACTGAATTCTACTCTGACCTGGGTGTTTGTTTCTTGACCAGTCCAAGCACACCCACCTCCGTGTACTTTGAACCCTCTGTCTGGAATATTCTTCAGGCAACAATCTGCATGGCTCATTTCCATTCCTGAGCTTCTCTGGAGTGGTAGTAAACCCAGGAAATGGCAGGAGTAGACTGTTTCTTGAAGGAACCTGATGGGTGGGGAGGGAGGCAAATCAGTCACTAGGAAGAGGCAGGACACAGGGATGCTTCTAACATTCTGATGGTCCCATGCATAATTTTTGGTTCAAGCAGAAGGAGCTGTTGGAAAAGGAGAGACTAGAGCCCAAGAAAGAAAAGTTAATGCAGGAGAATGTCCCTAAGGAGGGAGAGGGCACAAGATCAAAAGGATGAGGCATGAAACAAAATTAATTAACAAGTTCATACTTGAAAGCTGTAATCTCCTCTAAGAAATAGAAGGTAGGGTCTAATCCAAGGGGTCTGGGCTAACTTAGGGAGGCAGAAGAGGTGATAACGTGGGTTGGAAGCACCTCAGCTGCTGAGGGGAACAGAAGTAGGAGATGACCAGGGACATATAAAGGGGTTGCCCTGAATTCTGAAGGACCCAGCAAAGTTGGAGACCTAGAATTAGAAATCTCCCCACCTTCATGCTTGCATGGTCTGTGTTTTTCCCCTAACAATGCTCAACAATCCTTTTTTTGTAATAATAACAATTAGCATTCAGTAGAGGATTATTATTATCTCCATTTTACAGATGAGAAAATTGAGGCGCAGAGAGGTTACTAGTCATTAGTCATGGTCCTCCAGAGAAACAACAGAACCAATAGGATATTCATTCATTCACTCACTCATTCATTCATTATAAGGAATTGGCTCACATAATCATGAAGTCTGACAAGTCTTTATATCTGCTGTTGGCAATTGGAGACCAGGAGAGCTGATGGTATATAGTTAGTCTAAATGCTGGCAGGCTTGATATCCAGAAAGAGTCAATGCCTGAGTCTGAAGGCAGGAAAGAACCAATGTCAAAGGGTGTCAGGCAGAAGGAATTCCCTCTCACTAGTGAGGAGGTCAGTTTTTTGGGTCTATTTAGACCTTCAACTGACAGGATGGGGTCCATCCACAAAAGGGAGGGTGATCTGCTTTACTCAATCCACCTATTCACATGTTAATCTTGTCAGAAGCACCCTCACAGACACACCCTAGAATAATGCTTGACCAAATGTTTGGGCACCCCATAGCCCAGTTAAGCTGACATGTGAAATTAACCATCAAAGTGACGGAGGCTGAATTCAAACCCAAGCAATCTCTACCCATCATGGGCTCCCATTGGAGTCCAAGGTGGAAAATGTTTTGAGCTGGTGAATAACAGTCTAAAAGACTATGGAGTGGTTGAAGTGATGCTCCAAGGGAAGTGTAAGTTGGGAAATACTATACTGATGGTACTAGTATTATTAATAATAATTAATAGTAATTAATAAACAATAATGACTGTTTTTAGAGATGGAGTCAGGATAAAACTTTGAGAGTAATAAGTATTGGAGGACTCTGGTGGGCTTACAGAACAGATGAAACAACAGTGCTGAAAGGTATATTAGTTTAGGTAGAGGACAAGCTGCTCAATAAAGATACCAGAAAATATGGAGGTTTAAAGAGGATGAATGTTTATTTCTCTCCCACATAACAGTTCAGATGTGATCAGTGTGGCCTTGCCAATCCCAATACATGGCTTCTTTCTCTGAGTCCAGTTCTTTCAGTTGACACCATCTCCCAGCCAATGTGAAGAGGTATAGCACAGGGTAGTGCATGCCTGTCCTTTTTTTAATTTTGAGCTTGAGTCTCACTCTGTCACCCAGACTGGAGTGCAGGGGCACACTCCCGGCCACCGCAGCCATGACCTGCTGGGCTCCAGTGATCCTTCCACCTCAGCCTTTCAAGAACTTTAGGCACGTGCTACCATGCCTGGTTAATTTTTTTTAACTTTTTTATTGTAGAGATGAAGTCTCGCCAAGTTGCCAGGACTGGTCTTGAACCCACAGGCTCAGGCAATCCACTTGCCTCGGCCTTCCAAAGTGCTGGGATTATAGGCTGAGCTGCCGAGCCTGGCCTATGCCTGTCCTTTCTAGTGTCTACACCTGAGCTGTCCACCATGGTAGTCACCTGTGGCTACTGTGCACTTGAAATGTGGCTAGTGAGACTGAAGAAGTGAATTTTGTATTTAATTTAAATCAGTTTAAATTCAAATAAGAAATCATATTCCATCTAGTTATTGTAAAACTTCTAAGTATGTTTGAGCAACTTGGATACATTGAATACATTTGTTTTAACTGTAAGTTTTATAAAATTGAAATACAGACCAACTGTTTCTGATGAAAAAATGTGACATCTTAATTGAGATGTGCTATGAGTGTAAAATGCCCAGTGGATTTTGAAAACTGAGGATGGAAGAAAAGAATGTAAGGTATCTCATTAATACTTTCTTATATTGGTTACATGTTGGAATAATAACATTTTGGAGATCTTGGGTTAAATAAAATATACTAATAAAGTTAATTTCCCCTGTTTCTTTTTACTTTAAAAAATGCGGCTAGTAGAAAATCCAAATTACATATGTGGCTCACATTAAATTTCTGTGACAGTGCTGGTGTAGACTACTGGAAAATGTAGACATCACTTAAGCTCACATCCTATTGAGCAGGAATTAACCACATATTGCCACTAACCAGCAAGGGATGCTGGGAAATGTAGCTGTGGTCTCCAGATACTAAGAAGTAGAGACTTTACAGTGATGGACCTCCTCAGGTCCCCTCCCACTGTGGGAGATTTTCTGTCCTCTCAATAAATTCTGCTTTAAAAAAAAACAGTGATGGACAGCAAGCAATCTCTGTCTCAAAAAGACTGGAAGCTGTGATCAGAGACGGTAGAGGAATGATGAGATCCAGGACATAAAAAGTGTAAATAACCCAGAGGAGGAGGTTAAGCAACTGTGAGTAATCAGCCCATCATTATGTGCAAGATACTTATTTTTCTGTTTACTCCAGCAAAAAGACACATATGATCCTTTTCAATAACTATATTGACACTATTGCTAAGTTGCACCAAAAATTTTGACAGAGCGTTATAATTTTATACATATCCTCATACAATCCTTATAAGAACCAACACTCAACACAATGCCTGGCTTGTTGTAGGTCTTCAACAAACATTTGTTGAATAAATATATGAATGAATTATGTCATTTAGATGATGATAAAAGAAAAGGAGCTAGAAAATACATAATTCATTTATTCAACAAATATTTGAGCACTTACTGTTCTAGGCACTGGGGATATAGCAGTAAACAAAACAGACAAAAATATTCAGTTCTCTGGAAGAACAAAGCTTAAAATAAAAAAAAATAAGCTTACAAACTTATAATACAATGTCTGTTCACAATAAATATAGTCATGTGCTGCATAACTATGTTTTGGTCAATGATAGACCATGTATACACGATGGTGGCCCCGTAACATTAGAATACCTGTGCTTTTATGGTACTGTTTCTATGTGTAGATACACAAATACTTACGATTGTCTTACAGTTGCTTGCATTATTCAGGACAGTAACATGCTATACAATTTGTAGCCTAGCAGTCATAGGGTATACCATATAGCCTAAGTGTGTAGGTGGCTATACCATGAAGGTTTGTGTAAGTGCATGCTACAATGTTTACCCAATGATGGAATTGCCTAATGATACATTGCTCAGAGTAAAGGGATTGAGGTAGAGTTGGGGATGTCTGGTAGAAGAGCATTACAGACAGAAAGAACAGCAAGTGCAAAGGCTCTGAGGCCAGAATGTGCTAGTGTTATGGGTAACAGTCAAAAGGCCAATGTAGCCGGAAAGGAGTGGGTAAGGGTGAGGGCAATGAAAAATGAAGTCAGAACAGTGGACAGGCCACTTAGATTTTATTAGGTTTTATCTTCCATGAGGGGGAGACCACAAGAAGGGTATCCTTTGAAGTTGGTTAAAATTGTTACTGCTCCTTTTGTAAACAATTCCTGCCACAGGAGACAAGGAGGCGTAAACAACCTTGTGAATAAGGGCCCAGGTTGGGAGACAGCCAAATTTTCTCTGACTTTTGCTAAAGAGCTTCCAGAAATTGGTTTACTTAGCTGTGTTTAGCATTCCCACACTTGCTCTTTGGCTGACTGAAGAGAGAGCAAAGTGCTATTTTGGGCTTTCTTCCAGTCTTGGAATTAGTTTGTTTTCTGTCCTTTATCACAGACATCCTGCTGCCCTTTGACAGTATTCCTGGTAATGGAATCTTTTTGTTTTGTTATATGTTAATCTGCTTAGTGCATGTGGCTTGTCTATCTGGCCCTACAAATCACTGGTTATCATTACAGTCAATGGTCTGTGTCCAGCCAATTTCACAGACAAACACTTCTTTCCTGGTCACAGTCCCTGATGTAGGGAAGTCTGATTTACAAAGTCAATAAAAATGCATTCAGGGAATTACTGGGCCCTGCTGGCTTAATATACAAGATTAAAATCTCCAAGTTTAGGACAACAAGAAGTCATTTAACACGCGTAAGATGGCAAGTGGGTTATGGAAATGTCAGCTGGTCAGGGTCAGGCATCACTGGAAGGAGATTTATTGGAAGACGAAAAGACTAATTGATTAATTGCCTTCAGTGTCTTTCCCAGGATGACCTGGGAACAGATATCAGAGTATGTTATTGGTCACCTTGAAGAGTGAACAATTTTTCATAGTGGAAGATCACCTAGACCAAAATGAGTAGGGCATTTTTAAAGAAAAACTTTCTTAATTAAAAGTCTTTCTCATTACCAATTAGTAAGTGTTCATTTTGCATGTTGTCGTTTGGCTTACCAGGAAAGTGAACTCTGAGAGAGGATTTGCGTGCAATTTATTGGGGAGTGTGCTTGGAATCACGTTCCCCAGTCCTGGCAGAAAGAAAAATTGAACTGTGATGGAGTTGCAACAGAGGTCTCAGCTGACTGCATGGAAGCTGGGATCAAGGAAAGGGACCAGTAAGTGGATGCAGACATCTCTAGAACGTGTGTGTGACCCCAGATGAGGCCACTCTCAGCTAAGGCAATTCCTGGACAGTATCTCAGCTGAGAGCTGTCTGTGGCCAACATGCCCAGCAGCTGCAGAGGGAGGGCCTCAGGTCTCAGGCCTGGAGTGGGGATCTCAGTGGCACATCACAGCATCTACTACAGTGGACATTTAGAAAAGAGAAGCAAAAGGAAGAAGATTAAAATTACCCCAGATCCCACCAACCTGAGGAAAGGATTGTTGACCTTTTAATGTGTATTTTCTCAATCTTTTATATCACACATACATAGATAAACGTATAGCTAACTATATCTATATAGAGATAGACACATATAAAGGTGGACACATAAAGATATAGGTATGTATATAACATGTGTAGATACACACACCCATATATACATATGCAAAGATGAATCACACTATTTTATGTCTTTTTTTAAACATAGCATAAACTTTTTTTTGTTAATATAGATTAAAATTGATACATCTAGTCTTTGATTCAAAAATTTCATAGTAAAGACCTTTCACAAAGGAAAGAATCTGAGTTTACTGCAGTATTGCTTATAATAGCTAAAAAAAATCTAGAAAAACTAAGTGCCCAACAATAAGGGCCTAATTAAATACACTATGGGATATGTGTACTGTGGTCATTATAATTCAGAAGTCTGTTTTAGTAAGAAACCATGCCAAACATATGGTTAAATTTTTTTTTTTAAAAGATACAAAATGCTAACATTTTGTGGAAAAAAGCATATGTACATTGAAAAAAATAGTAAACTATCTACCAAAATGTTACTAATGTTAATACTGGAATGATAGAATTACAGGTACCTTTTCTTTTCTTTTAAAAAATTTTTAAAAATTTTGTTTTGCATGTATTATTTTTTAATTAGGAAAACACATTTAAAATATTTTTGGTTGGTTGCCAAATATTTTCAACACTACTTAAAAAAATTAAAACAGTAATTAATGCATATGGCAAAAATAGTCAATACAACAAAATGGTATACAATGAAAAGTTCTGTCTCTCCCATTCCAGAAAGCTCCTTCTTCCTCACGTTTCTCCCTAAGAGGCGACCACTGTGAGAAACTTCTTATATATCCTTGTAGAAATGTTTTATGTAATATAAGAATATACTCATGCACACATACACACATATACACACACACGTGTGACAGCATATTCTTTAAACTGTTCAACACCACCCCCTCCAACTTAATGTATCTTGGAGAACTTTCTAAATCACAACATACAAATCAATTTTATTCTTTTAATGCCTCAGTAGTATATTATTATATAGCCATATCATACTTAGGGATAGCTTTTCATTCTTGCAAACACTGTTGTAATGACCATCATTCTACAATCCTTAAAAAAATAAACCCATGTGTAAAGATGCTTATTGGATAAGTTCCTAGAAATAGAATTGCTGAGTTGATGAGTAAGTGCATTTTAAATTCTGGTAGGTATTCTCAAACTTTTCTCCAAAGAGGTTACATCTGTTCAAGGAACATGTGTGCCTATGATCCCACACCTTTGGAATACCTTGTTCTGTCAAAGTCTTAATTTTTGCCAATAAGGTGGATGAAATGTACAGCTTAGATTGCATACCTTAGAAGTGGTTACATATTTGAATATGAATTTGAGTACTGAAATGCAAAAGGAAGGGTAATGAGGAAGTAAGATTGAGAGTTATTTTGTATTTTAATTTTCTTTCCTCCCTCTGTCCTCCTTCATCCTTCCCTTCTTTCTTTCCTTCCTTTAAGTGTGAGATGAACACATCTACAGAGGCTAAAAGGAAAGAGTTGAAGAAGAAGTAGAGTTAGAAAATAATGAAGAGAGAAGTTCTCCAGATGAGGCATCAGGGAATGGAATTCTCTCTCTCCTCCTAAACTAGCTCCTTCCTTCAACAAACACTTCTTGTACATTTAATCGGTTATTAGGGATTATCATCCACTCTCATCTTCCCTCTGTGTGTGGGCTGTACTTCCTCTTTCCTCCCATTAAAGTGACTTGCCATTAGAAAAGTAGCAGATGAGATGTGACCTTGTACATGATTGCAACACTTGATGTGACTCCATTCGACTTTCAACTGATGATTTACCCTTAGAAGAACTTCACCCCACTTGGCTGGTGCCCTTTTGTCCTAAGTCCCAGTACAAATACACTCGGTCAGATCTTGCTCACCCACAGCCTGGGGCCAAGTTCTGCTAATCTGCAGCCCAAAGCAGATCTTTGTAGACAACTTGTGACCTGAATTCTTGTTGCCCTGCAGATTCATGAGCTGGAGAATAAATGCTTCTTGGGCAAATTACTGAGTTTTGGGGGTAGTTTGTTACACAGTATGATGGTTGTTTCAATCACTGACTGATACACCTACTTCGTGCCCAATGTTCTTCTAGGTTATTCCAGTAAACAAACAAAAATAAAAAAAAAAATCCTGCCCTCATCGAGTTCAGTTTCTAGTAGGAGTAGATAGACACTAAACAAACATGCCAGATGGTGATAGGTGTTGTGGGCCTCCTCTCTTCATGGTGTGCTCACTATCCAGGCCTCCCTGAGGTTTCCCTCTGAGGACATTGTTGAGTTATTCCTGGTCTGGCCTACAGACTGTATACCTTAGATTGAATACCTTAGAAGTGGTTACATATTTGAATATGAATTTGAGTACTGAAATGCAAAAGGAAGGGTAATGAGGAAGTAAGATTGAGAGTTATTTTGTATTTTAATTTTCTTTCCTCCCTCTGTCCTCCTTCATCCTTCCCTTCTTTCTTTCCTTCCTTTAAGTGTGAGATGAACACATCTACAGAGGCTAAAAGGAAAGAGTTGAAGAAGAAGTAGAGTTAGAAAATAATGAAGAGAGAAGTTCTCCAGATGAAGCATCAGGGAATGGAATTCTTTCTCTCTGTGATTCCCTTCTCTTCCACTTGGCTCTCCCCTTCCTGTGCTCCCTGCTGTCCCTCTGCCAGTTTCTTCCTAGCAACATAGGACAAAGGCTGGTATGAATAATGGCTACCATTCACTGAGCACCAAGTTTTATGTGCCTGGCACTGTGATAACTATTTTATGTACATGAAATATATAAGGTAGGTACTATTATTATCTCCATTTTATGGATGAGAAAACAGGACCACAGAGAGGAGGAGGAATCAGAATCAGAACCATGGAAGACTTTCTCAGGAGTCCAGGATATCATAACTGTGACACTATAAATATATGTCAATTGATAGATAATCTTTCTCTTTCTTTTTAAAAGTTTGGTATTTTGAATTTTGGAGTAAATATACCCAAGATCACTGATTTTTCTCTCACTGGTCCTTGACTTTTTGCAACTGTTAAGCTGACAGTCAAATTATTTAGCATATATTACTAGAAACTACTGTTTCCAAGGAAACTTTTAGGCATTGGGGACAGAAAGATAAGGACAGACTTGGTTATCTACTGAGTTGAGAGGCTTACAGTGTAGTGATGAAGATATAAGCAAATGGCCACAGTAAGGTGCAGATTGGATTATATAAAATACAACAACAATAACAATAACGTAGCAGATAACATGTATTAAACACTAACAACATGCTAGGCATTGTGTTAAATACTTTATAGTCATTACCTTGTGTTATCCTCCTAAGAATTGCAAGATTTCACAGATGAGAAAACTAAGACTTAGAGGACAGTCCCCTGCCCAAGATGATGCTTTGGACAAACAGGGTCCATGCCTACACCAGAAAATTATCTGTTGTTTATCTGAAATTCAAATTTAAGTGTGTATTTTGTATTTTTAGTTGCTAAATATGGCAACTCAAGTTCAAGGTCATCTGTGGACCCAAAGCTGTCTGACTCTGGTGATGAGAATTGCAATCACCACCACACACTGTAGCTGAAACACTCAAAAGACCAACAAGTAGTGTACTTTCAAATGCCCCTCGGAGTGAGATCATTTTCAGATCTTACTGACCTTCTAGGTCAGTGCACCGGAATGGTATAGGCACTCAGAAGTTAGTGGTGTGTGGGTGTGTGGTGTGTACGCGCGCATGTGTATTTGTGTAGAGATGGAGACAGGAGGGAAGGGGAAATCTTGCCACCTTTGCCCTCCAGGTGCCCAGAAGACAGCAGCTAAGCAGCAAAACGCGTCGCTCTTCTCTGGGTTGCACCTTCCGGTGGGAAATCAATGATTTAGTTAAAGCCTCGCATGCCCCGTGCTGAGGATTGGGGCCATCCCGACGGAGCTGCTCTGCAGAGCCTTTTTATAAACCGGCATCAATTTACACTCCAAATGAAGTCCTAATAAACTGCTGCTGCAGCCCTGCCAGGAGCAGGCCAGGTAAACACTTCCTTTTAATAAAACATATGCGCGCCGGTCTCAGCAGGCCTGGCGCTTTTGTGCACCGAGCATTCTGGCCTCTCAGCCTGGACCCAGGGGATTGGGGGCGGGGTCCCTGTACAGCCTATTCGTGTAAGCGTTTATCTGTTCTTATTCACCTAGATCTGTGCTCCTGGTCTTTATATGCCCAGGGTGGGAGGAGCCTAAGGTTGCAGCCTGGCTGCAGCTGGAAATCTAGTGTTTCCCAGCAATACGTCCACCAGTCCTCATTGCTTTCCTGGGGGATCAGTGCAGTGCGTTTGTTAGGAGCTCTGGCCTAGAGTCAGGCAGTTTGGATTTGCATACTGATTCGACCTCTTCTTGGCTGTGTGACCTTGGGCATGTTTTCTCAACCTCTCTGTGCTACATTTTTCTCATTTATAAAATGGGGCTAATAATAGCATCTACCACTTAAAGTTCTTGCACAGACATAGAGTAAGTACTTAATTATAACCATTATTGTAATTTTATTATTAAAATGGCTTTACATATAATGACTATGAAGTTCTTAGCACATAATGAATGCTCAATAAATGGCATCGTATTTTATACTATTATATTTTGTATAATTATAAGAATTAGTAATCTTTGTCAAAGACCTTTATAGCTTTGAGACAAAGTTATGTTGCTACAAATTCTACCCATTGCCTAACTCCATCCTCTTGAAGCTAAACAGAATTAATTGAATCCTGACAATCCTCAAATACTTGACCCACTCCCAGATGTGCCCTAAGTTCAGCTTCATTCAGGTGAAAGTGCACCAATTCCTTCAGCTATTGATCCAAAAACATCCTAATTCTTTTCCTAGGAAGTCTCAGGTCTAAACTGGGGAATCTAATAATTATCTTCCAGGAGGGAGTAATTTAGTGTATATTAAAGCTCTTAGCAAGTGCTTAGCACAAAGTAGGTACTCCTCCCTTCTGCCTCCTACCAAGAGCAGAGTGTTATTGTTCCACTTCCTGGAAATGATCCTAGCTAGTGGTTATGAGTGGAGTCAGTTTTTCAGGGTCCAAGACTGGCTCCATCAAAGCCATATGACCTTGAGTAAGTGACTTAACCTCTCCTTGCTTCATTTACCTCATTTGTAAAATGGAAACAATACCACTATGCTTGTGTTGATTAGCTGAGACAATCCAGGTAAAGCACCTAGCACAGTGCCTGGAGTGCAGGAGGGACTCCATTTGCCTTAGGCTATTAGCATTCCAAGTGAGCAGCAGAACTAAAGGCAGTACTCAAGAATGGGGCACTGCTCTTCTCCTAGTCTGTTTGTGCTGCTATAAAGAAATACCTGGTAATTTATAAAGAAAACAGGTTCATTTGGCTCACAGTTCTGCAAGACTTACAAGAGACATGATGCCAGCATCTGCTTCTGGTGAGGACTTCAGGCTGCCTCCACTCAGGCAGAAGGTGAAGGGGAGTTGGCCACCAAGTGTAGAGACCACATGGCGGAGAGAGGAAGCAAGAGAGAGAGGAAGACGTTTCCAGGCTCTTTTTAACAGCCAACGCTTGCAGGGACTAATCGAGCAAAAAGTCACTCTCCCTCAACCGCCAGAGAGGGCATCAGTCTTCATTAGGAATCTGCCCCCATGATCTAAACACCTTCCATTAGTCCCCACCTTGAACACTGGAAATCACATTTCAGTGTGAGATTTGGAGGGATCAGAAAAACCAAATGACAGCAGTTCCCTAACCCTCTCTTTAGATCAGCATCAGACCACCCTTCTTGGCCATTTTCTCCCACTGTTGGCTTGTTCTGAGCTTATGGTCTTTTCCACACAAGTTACCATTAAGCATCAACACTCTTATCTTGTCATCTACCAGCTGTCGTCTCCCTTGGACTCAAGTAAAGGCTTTCACATTAATCTGCACTTAATTTCATCTTGCTAGCTTTGTGTCATGATTCCAATTGTTCAAGAATCTTTTGGATGCTCTGTCTGTCATCAAACATTGGCCAGCCCTCCTGGTGTCCTGGCTCATGGACAAAGTGGATGCTATGATGCCTGGAGGGAGAGCCAGAGTTTGTAGTGGACTTCTGTTGCTCCTGCCTGCCCAGAATTCATGCTCATTTTTTGGTAACTGCACTTCAGTATTCATTTAGGGAACCATCTCTCTCCCATGGCATGTGATTTTGATGGGGTTGTCAGTCAAGGTGCTTGAGGAGGGTCCATGTCCCAAGCTGGGTCAATAAGAATCTTTCTCTTTGAGATAACTGTTGAGAGTAATGACAGGAAGAACTCCTCCCACCCCAAAGGAAAATAAAAAGAAAATTCAGAGAATGTTAAAGCTAGTTCATTCTGAGAGCATTACTTGTCCACTAATTCCTCCTCAATGGATCCTTAGTGCAGCCTTCCTGTCCTGTCAGAGGCTAGGTTTTTTAGCTTTGCCTTTGGTGTTATATATCAGTTACTGCCACAAGAATGCTGTGTAACAAAGCCATCACACAATTTAGTGATTAGAACACTAAGTGTTTATTTGGCTCATGAATCTGTGGATCATCCAATGGGATTTCTGATCTTGATTTAGTTCACTTATGAATCTGTGGTTAGCTGAAGGTCAACTAAACAACTCTTCTGGTCTTGGCTAGATTGTCTCATGTGTCTGGGGGGAGTCAACTGAGAATTGCGTCAACTGGTCTGGTCTAAGATGGCTTCCACTGGGACTAGAGTGACTCAGCTGTGTTCAACATGTGTCATCCTCCAACTTGTTAGCAGGGCATGTTGTCAAAATAAAGGCAAAAGAGCGAGAGTGAGAGTGAGAATAAGTGAGAGAGAGAGAGAGAGAGAGAGAGAGAGAGAGAGAGAGAGAAAGTGCCAGTGCTTTCCCAAGTCTCTGCTTGTGTCACCACTGCTAAGTGGAAAGATCTACAAAGTCACATCACAAAGAGTGTGGATATAGGGAAGGGCAGGTATTGGATCAACCACATGCTGTGAGCTAGTTCAAAAACTTTTGATAAACTCATTTTACGCTCAGCATTGGTTTATGTTGCTTGCAATTAAAGAATTCTGACTGACACAGAACTGGAAGGTAGAATGGGCTTATATTCATATCCAAGTCTTGGAAGCTAATAGAAGAGGATGTTTTGAAACCATGGTCAACAATGCCATATGTTGGCTAGAATTCAAGTAGTATAAGAACAAAGAAAGGCCTATTGGATTGATGAGCAAGTAGGTGATTTGTCCCCTTAGTAAGAACTGCTTCGTAATGGGAAACTGTTGGGGGTGGGGGGATTGGCAGTTGAGGGAAACTGCTAGGGGAGGGAGGGGCATACTTCATCAACAAGGGTACCTGCAAAATCTATGTTTGTATACCTAACCCTGAATTGTACCCCACATATTTATAAAAAAAAAAGAACTTCTACAGAAAAGTGGGAACAGCAGCCATCTCAGAGTAAGGATGTAAAGCCGAGGAAGTGAAGGCTGAAAGTGTGGACAAGTCTTTGAAGAATCTTGAAAGATAGACAGCCTGGAGGAGGCTGTGGGGTTGGGGAAGCATTTATAGAGGGAGAAATATATGGAAGGAGCCCCAAGAGTTGGGTTTAGTGCCTCATGCCTGTAATCCCAACACTTTGGGAGGCCAAGGTAGGAGGATTGTTTGAACCCAGGAATTCGAGACCTGCCTAGGCAACATAGTGAGACCTTGTCTCTACAAAAAATAAAAAAATTCACCAGGTGTGGTGACACATGCTTGTAGTTCCAGCTACGCAGAAGACTGAGGAAGGAGGATCATCTGAGCTCAGGAGTTTGAGGCTGCAGTGAGGTGTTATCGTGCTACTGCAGCCTGGGCTACAGAGATCCTGACTCAAAAAAAAAAAAAAAAAGGAGCTTCCAGGCTGAAGGATCTAGGTCCAGGCAATTGAACTAAGGATGAACTAGCTCAGCTGCCATTTGAGCAGGTCCCTTCCTTTTCTTCAGGGATTCAATCACTCCCATCAGCATTCACTTTCCTGCCTTGGCATCTAGCAGCCTGCCTGAGGCCCCAGCAGGCATGGAGCCTACCTTCTCCATATATTTCCATATAAACATCTTCCCATTCACTCTCTCCCACTCACCCTCTCAGTGTTCTCTAGGACACTGGCAAGAACCTTGGGGGATGGAGTCTGGGACACAAATGGAGTGGTGGGTGGCCTCTTTACTTACATTCTGGAGGGGTTTGCTCAATTTTCCCAGCTTGATTCCACCCTCCTCATCCATCCAGTTGGGACAGCAGTCAAGGACACCCCAGTTACATGGAAGTCCTGGTTCATTTTAGGTGACAACTTGACTGAATTAAGGAACATCTAGAAACCCGGTAAAGCATTATTTTGGGGTGTGTCTGGAAGGATGTTTCCAGAGGCAATTAGCATGTGAGTCTGAATGGACTAGTGGGGAAAATCTGCCCTCAATGTGGGCGAGCATCACCTAATCTGCTGGGGACCAAGAAAGAACAAAAATAGGGAACAAGCAAATATGTTGATCTATCTCCTAGAACTGAGATATGCTCTCCCTCTCCTGTCCTTGGACAACGACTTCAGGCTGCCCAGTCTTTGGACTCTAAGACTTACACCAGCACATCCTCCCTACACGGTGGGCTCAGCCCTTTTACCTCCCACTGAGAGTTACATCATCTGCTTCTTTGGACTTGAACACTACCAGCATTCCACGGTTGCCAGCTTACAGCAGGCCTATCTAGAACTTCTCAGCCCTCATAATTGGATAAGTCAATCCACCTAATAAATCCCCTGTCATCTCTCAATCTATCTGTCTATCTATCTACCTACGTACCTACCTACCTATCTATCCATCCATCCATGCATCCTATTTGTTCTGTCTCTCTGGAGAACCCTAACACACCTGGTAAACTCAGAAAGTCAGAAGAGAAAAACTTACCTCTTATATAACTGAAGTATATCTAGGGGGCAACCCCTTTGGAGGGTGAAGAAAAATGGAAACCAGTCCCAGAGAAAGGAATTAGGGAAGCATCCTAATTTGAGTACTCTGTGATGGCTGACGCCAAGTCATGGAATAGACTCAATCAGCTCCACCAGGTTACTTTCTGTGTGACCTTCCACAGATGAATTGACCTCTCTGGGCTTCAACCTCATAGGATTATGAAGAGTGAATAAAATTCCATTTGTAAAGCACAATTCTGCCTAGTAAAGTCCCTTCCCTTTTTTCTTCCACTGTGCAGTTACTAAATTACCATCTCTTGGCTCCAAACCCAGTTTTCTATATTCAGCTTTGTGATGCTGGGACCGAGACTCCATCAGTCACATTTTTCTGTGCCCGTTTTTTGCTGTTGGGGTCGGTCCATAGGGGGCATTAGAAGGAGACTGTGAGGCTGGAAGAGGAAGGCGAGACTTTTTACTTCTTTGTGCTGGCTTCCTGTTCTGCAAGCATCTCCCTAGCGACATTCTTCACCCCAGCACCAGTCTGTAGTTTTTTCCTACGCTCACAAAACCAGCCTCATCAGGGCCTTCAACATTGGCTGGCCCCCACTTCAGAGCTTTGGGTCCCAGACTGATAGGACCACTCTTCTGAGCTTCTGAGCTTTGATGATTCCAACTTCTTTCCTTGTTGCCCCAACTCCGTGGTGGTAGTTGCTTCCTGCAGGGGACACCTCTGTGATAACTTGGAGTTTGTTTTTTCCTTTTTCAGTTATCTAGTTATCAACATTATGCCTTGTTACAAATATGACTATGTACCCCCAAACACTTCACTATGTACCCCATAAATATGTACAATTATGTGCCACAGAAACAAAAAACTGAATGCCACCTGTTATCACTCTTTTTTTTTTTTTTTTTTTTTTGAGTTGGAGTCTCACTCTGTCGCCCAGACTGGAGTGCAGTGGCACACTCATGGCCACCCCAGCGTCGACCTGCTGGGCTCCACGATCCTTCCGTCTCAGCCTTCCAAGTAGCCAGAACTACAGGCACTGCTACCACACCCGGCTAATTTTTGATCTATTGTAGAGACAAGGTCTCACCAAGTTGCCTGGGCTGGTCTTGAACCACGGGCTCAGGCACTCCACTCGCCTCAGCCTCCCAAAGTGCTGAGATTACAGGCTGAGCCACCGAGTCCAGCCTGTTATCACTCTTAAGTGCGTAGTAAACACTGGACATACATGGGCAAGGAGATGGGAACAACAAACACTGGGCACTACTATAGGAGGGAGGGAGGAAGGGAGCATAAGGGAGACAAAGCAGCCCACTGGGTACCATGTGTACCACTGGGTGTGGGTATGGGCTTCTCAGAAGCCCAAACCTCATTATCACACAGTATACCCGTGTAACAAATCTTCACATGTGCCCTATGATTCTAAAATTTAAAAACAAATAAAATATTTAAACTGTCTTTATACTAAATTTCCCCTGTTTCAATAACTGGTGTGGCTCTGTCTCCTGATTGATAAGTCCACATTCTCTCTCACAGAACCTCACACAAAGTGCTACCCTAGGATTCAGTCCATTGTTCTGAATTGTTTCTTTCCTCATATTCCCATTAACACAGATTTTCCCATTGTGTGATTGCTAAACCTGGTTGTGCCAGAATCTGCCGGGACCTTTGTTAAAACATTTTTGGGGACCCCACCTCTAGCAAATCGGAGACGAGGCTCTGGAATGTGTATTTTTAATAAGTGCACAGGGGACTTGATGCATAGTTTGGTTTTGGAAGTCACTTTTCTGCGGTCAGGGATCAGTTTTTTCGAGCTTTATTCCCAGGACCCTGGCATTGTGCATTTCTCAACGTGAATGCTTATCGAATGAGTGGATAAATGTTATATTTTCACAATTCTGCAGCCATTTCCTCTCTGTGAAACTGAGAACCAAGGACAGTAGCAAATTCTTTTGTTTTTCTATGGACGCAAGCATGTATAATGGTGGTCAGTAGAAGAGGAGAAATGCCCAATCCTGCTTGTTTCTAAGGTAAGATATTGGCCTAGAAGATCCAGGCCTGACTTTATTAAAAATAAAGCTAGCAAACATTTTGAGAAAATGCCCTGTAATTTTTTTCATTGTTTGCAGGAAGTACTTAAATGGTGGGTTAAGCTAAACTGCTTAATTGATGTGAGCAATTTGGGAAGTTTTAAAGAATGCTGGTGGGAAAAGATTCCCCCCCCACACAGAGTTTTACTTTACTGGAAGTCGTGAAATTAGGTGAAAATAGATTACCAGTCTTACTAGTCTTGGGGTTAGTAAAACCTGGTTTGGAGATGGCTGTTAGGTGAACTCATTATGGTATGGAGATTGGGAAGAGAAAGATGGGTTTTTTACTAGTCCACCTGTCATAGAAGGGAGAAAAGCCAGAAGGGGTTATGAATGTACCAATATATAATACTTATCCCCATGTTAAATATATGATGCCTATCCAACATTTGTTTCAACTATATTAAATTAATATGTAGGAACAATGGTTATTAATTGATGAATCAATGTTACTATTCCCTAGAGGAGTGATTCTTGAAAATATAATAACCCTTCAACTTCAGATGTCTTCGGGCAAAGCTTAGTCAATCCTTGAATGTAGGGTCCCAGAAATAATTATGCTAGTTTTATAAGTACATAGAATATGTAGGGGCAGAAATGCTCAGTTGACATTAGCTAGAAAGTCTCTATTTAGCAACCTTGATGGGAGGAGGAATGCATGTAAAAGTGTATCCATACTACTGGGCATTGACCGAACTAGGAAAAGTCAGTTTCCTAGTGTAGCGTATAAAAGTAGGAGTCCACAGCTGAACACCCTAACATTAACTGGAATTCCTTTGGCTGGCCCATTTCTTTAATATATATATTTTTTCTTTACTGTCAAAGAAGAATCTTGACATGAAATTCATTTTCTAAAATCTCGTTCTTAGCAGATAAACGAGACAGTTCAAAGTCTCTTTGTAAAACCTTGTCCACCTTATACAGTAGGAGAAAGTCTTGCGGGCCACTGGGAGGTAGTATCTAGGAAGTTACAGTGTCTGGAAGGAGGCTTAGGAATAGATAACGGTCATTGCTGCCTGAGGGACATCATGGGAGTTGGGGAAGGCTTATTCTTCTGAATTAAGTTAATTCCACATGGTCAACTCACTATTTGTGTAAGAGAATCGACAGGCTTTTTGGTACTGGCTACCTGCATAAAGAGAAAGCTCAACGTGAAGCCAAGGAAAAGGAATGTATAGTATGCCGGAGGCAGAAGAAATAAATAGTAAGAAACAGCCTCAGGGGCCAAGCCTTTGGCAGAGGGGAAATTTGAAAGGTATCATAACTGTGAAACAAAGGAAATAGAAAATATGCTTCGTTGGGGAAGAGAGTGAGATAGATTCCACAGGCAGATGAAGGATGGCTTAATTGGATAGTGCATCTTTAAGTTGTGGGATTGGCACAAAGGCCTAAATCCTTTTAAATATCATTTATCCTAGCTCGGATAAGATACAGGCTCGGTGGCTCAGCCTGTAATCCCGTGCCTTGGGAGGCTGAGGTGAGTGGATTGCCTGAGTCCGCGGGTTCGAGACCCGCCTGGGCAGGCGAGACCTCATCTCTACAATAAATCAAAAAATCAGCCGGGTGTGGTAGTGCGTGCCTGTAGTTTCAGCTACTTGGAAGGCTGAGGCAGAAGGATTGCCGGAGCCCAGCAGGTTGAGGCTGCGATGGCTGGGAGCTGCCATTGCACTCCAGTCTGGGTGACTGAGACTCCAACTCAAAAAAAAAAAAAAAAAAAAATAATATATATATATATATATAATTTATCCTATGGTGTCAGGACTCATGTCTACCTCAAATGATAGTCCCCTCCCCCTCAGGAGCCGAGCAAAGAAGCGTGAGCAGAGCCAGCTCTACCCAAGGCAAACACAAGGGCCTCATCACCCACTTTTGCCCCCAGAAGATGAAGCTGTTGCTCTTGACTATTCTTAGTCATGTGGCTTGTCTAAACCTTGATAATGAGAATGTGACCATATTTCAATCTTTTTAGGGGATGGGCTTTGGGCAAAGGGAAGAGTATTTCTGCTGCAGAAGCTATTGATCTGGGCATTTTTGTGTATTTACTTAGAACAAATAAAGCGATTATACTTGGTACAAACAAAACAAAACGGAAAATGTCAGCAGTGTGATGATAGGGCATCAGTGGTTCCCCAGACTTGTGCCTGTGTGAATTGGCTTCCCTGACTGGCTTTGGAGCCACTGACCACAAATTGCACCCAGCCGAATGTTCCAATGTTTTGACTTGGCACAGATCAAACCTTCACAACATGTTGTTTGTTTCTACCAGCTCAGGTATCAAACTGTAGGAGTACTTGCTGTGGCACTTTATAGGGAACATAGATCAATGTAAGAAAACCAAATTACTTGCACCAGTGAGTGATAAGAAAATAATAAGGTTATACCTGTAATAGGGCATTTTTACTAGCTGATGCTAGTAAAGAAAACATCCAGTCTCCCCTTAGCCACTCCCTCTTGTACTCTGTTCCTACCTGTCCTTGTCTGTTCACCTGTCTTTGCCTGTTAAACTGGAAGAGAATGGACTTTGGTAGGGGACAGACACCAGAAGAAGGAAGAGGATGGAGGGACTAGGAGTTCTCTGTTCTAAAGTTAAGGGTTGAATTAGGAAGGTCATAGAGTTATGGAAATGAAATAGATCTGGTTGGCACCTGAGCTTCTGCATTTCCAGCTAGTGCCCAGATGATGCCCCATGATGCTGTTCGTTCTTGGGCAATATTTGGCGTACTTCTTTTTCTAATACAATTTTTTAATCTTATACCTCAATAGGTGTATATTTATTTATTTTTAGATTATACAAATGTAATATAGTTATAAAGCATATAAAATAGGAAAAAAGTTAAAATGAGATAAAACCAAATAGAAATCTTCATATTTTCTTCTTGCATCTCCATTGATAGTCTTGTCACTCCTAAGGATGTATGCACAACACTCTGGGGACCACTGCTCCAGAGGGAAGATGCTCAAACATACTATTGAGAGCCCCTAAATTGTCCTGGCTTCTGACCTTGCAACGATTAGATGCCTGAAACATCCATAGACTCTCTGATATCCCAGGAGCTTTCCAATGATTTCATTAGTGTGTTTTCTGTTACTTATACCCGAAGAAGTTGCAATGAACTGAAGTTTATATACTTGTCTCAAATTTATGTTAAAATTCTAACCTCCAGTGCAATAGTATTTCGAGGTGGGGCCTTTGGGAGGTGATTATATCATAATGATGGAGCCCTCATGAATTAGTGCCCTGATAAGAAGCGACACAAGAACTAGCTAGCTCTCCTTCTGACATGTGAGGATACAAAAAAGGCAGCCATCTGTGGACCAGGAATAGGGCCCTTACCAGACACTGGACCTGCCAGCACCTTGATTTTGGACTCCCCAAGTCCTCAGAACAGTGAGAAATAAATGCTGTTTAAACTGCCCAGTCTGTGTTAATTCATCATAGCACTCTAAACTAACTAAGGCAGAAAACTTGACTAATAAATGGACAACTGGAGCCACACAGATAGAAGGGAAATCTGAATTATAGGCAGAAAAGATGGCAGAAGAATGCACAGGGTCAGGTGTAAAAAGAGAGACAAGGCTGTACATGGGAAATTGAGTCAGGAAGCAAAATAGGCTGTGGAGCATGAAATTGGTCAGGGCAGGTGGTTTTGTTCTAAGGCCCTGGACAATACAAAGATGTCAGAGACTGTTTTCATGCTTCCTGCTGCTTAAAAAAATGGGCAGCAGCAGCAACCAACAAAGGAATCTGCCTGTGTTCTATAGGAAACCAATTAGAGATAATCCCAGTGCTAGCCCACCTCTCCTTAGCTCTCATAGTTAGGGAGGAGATATGGGAAGACCTATGCTCTAAAAGACTCCTCCGAAATGATGTCTTTTGGGAAGGTAAATTAATTTGGTACTAATCCCACAGGAAGTGGGCTGGTGTAAAAGAAAATGTGAAATTTAGAAAGTGAACAAGTAGAAGTGATACTCAGATGCATTAGTAATAAGAGGAACGCAAATTAGAATAGTAAGAAGATATCACTTTACATTTGTAGACTGACTGAGTTAGAAAGCTGGATCATCCCAAGTTTTGGTTGGGAAGGGTGGTTTCTAGGAGCCTTGTGTCCTCCTGAAGGAAGTGCAGACTGGAGCTGCTGTTTTGCAGAGCAACTCTAGCAATACCAAATCAATAAAATACTCATATCCTCTTAAAAAGCAAGCCTGCTCCCAAAGATGGGGACGTGGGTGAGAATGATCCCTGCAGCATGAACTGTAGCAGTCCTCCTGTCTTCACTAGGAGGATGAAGAGGCAAAGGCTGGAGGTCTACACAGCAGTTAGACTAGTTGCACGGAAAGCAACTTGAATGGATCTTAAAAACAGTGCTGTGTTGTCTGTGGTGTAGGAGTTAAGGGGGATAATCCAATAAAAAAAGGAAGGGAACTTGCACATATCAGTGGTAATATTTCAGGCTGAAAATTTTTTACATTTTATTTTTTAAAGAAAGAGTCTTGCTTTCTCACCCAGACTGGAGTACAGTGGTGCAATCAGAACTCACTGCAGCCTCAAACTTTTAGGCTCAAGCCATCCTCCTTCCTCAAACTCCTGAGTAGCTAGGACTATAGGCATGCACTGCTACACCCAGATTCAGGTTGAAAAAAAATTATTTTTATAGACAAGAAAAAAGAAATTCTGCTATCTAGTTAAGGTTTCTTTGTTGTGCTTCTACAGAATAATGTGGGATTCAACAACTTGACTGTAAACCCAAGGAGTAAGATGGTGGGTGAGGGGATCTTCTCTAAAAGGATCTATCTGCCCCAGCTTCAACACACACACACACACACACACACACACACACACACACACACACACACATGCACACACACACACACGAGGGGGAGCACTTTGCCCTCTATTTCTCGCATGCTGTTATCCTGTTGTCTCCTCACATCTCATTTCTTTGTGCCAATACATGGTGTAGACTCGTCTTTTTGGGAGAGGATTCTAACTTGGGAGTCAAATAAGTCAGTGGTCCCACTGAATATTGCAATTATCTACTCCTAGGACCAATTCCAGACTATCCTATTACATTTTTCAGAGTTTAGGACTGTGAATCTGCACTTTTAACAATACAGATGGTAAAATTGGTATTTTTGCATCCCAAGTGATTCTGATTATCTGGCAGGTCTGGATATCAATGGGATAGACAGCAGTTTTCAACATGGGTGGCATGGTACCATCAGCAGGAGAACTAAAACCAGCCAACTGACCAAACAGGCAACCAACCAACCAACCAACCAATCAATCAGCCAACCAACCAACCAACCAACCAACCAACCAACCAACCAACCAACTAACCATCCAAACAAACAAAAAAAAAAAAAAAAAAAAAAAACTTTTTGCAAATAAGTGAACTAGAATCTTAATGAATGTGGCCTTGAGTTTAAGAAGAAATACTTCCTAGCGTATTCTAGTGTGCAGCTAGCATTGAGAACCATTATCCCTGGGCAGTATTTCTTGAACATCTCCACTGTGTGAATCATTTGGAGATCTTGTTAAACTCACAGCTTACCAAGAACCTTCTCTGGAGATTTTGATAGTTATCCATTTAGTTGAAAGACCAGGAATTTTTGGCCAGCCATGGTGGCTAAAGCTTATAATCTCAGAACTTTGGGAGGCTGAGGTGAGGGGATTGCCTGAACCCACGGGTTTAAAAACAGCGTGGATAACTTGGTGAGACTTCATCTCTACAATAAATAAAAAAATTAACTGCGCATGGTAGGATGCGCCTATAGTTCTGGCTATTAGGAAGACTGAGGTGGAAGAATCACCTGAACCCAGCAGGTTGATGCTGGGATGGCCATGAGCATGCCACTGCACTCCAGCCTGGGCAATGGAGTGAGACTCCAACTCAAAAAAAAAAAAAAGATCAGGAATTTGTATTTTTAACTACTGACTTGGTCTTGCCTACAAGGCTTGATCTTGATAAAGAAAATAATTTCCCTCCAAATATGAAAAGAAGTCTCCTTCATTATTCCCTTCTCTCTCTCCCATTTCAAACTATGGGCAACACTCCTCATTCAGAAGAAGCAGGCACATTTTTGGATGCATTTCTGGTAGTTTGTTTACCAGTGTTCACCACTGAGCAATAAAATAGTTTTCAGAGATGTTTCTTGATGCAGATATAGCTTTGTCCATTGTCCCCAGTGGCTCTCCACTGTGTTTATCTCCCACATGGGGGTACATTCCCTGAAGCCAATGGGATATTGATATTCCTTGTCTGTTGATCCACTAGGTGTGAGGTTAGGGAAGCAGCATGATATGGGGTAACTACTGCTGCCACTTTCAAGGAGGATCCCTGGATGCTCTTTTTCTGGTCTTCCCAGCTTAAGTCAAATTTTCTTTGAGATTAGAAGAATTGAACCCTGGATTGAATTCATTCTCATCAGTCATATCAACTATACCTGAAAGATCGCCATTCTTTCTTTGGACCAGAGATTCTACTTGAATTTCCTTTTGGGATAATTCTCAACAACTCTTGACCTCATATGAATTGACTTTTTCAATACATTTGAAATATGAAGGGCTACTCTCCTCCCCAAATGGGCAAAGTTCATAAACAGTGAAGTTTCAGGAAACAAAATACAAGTGGCCAACACACAAGTAATGGTAATAACAAATGAAAATAAAACGATAATACCACATCAAGTTTTCCCTTGATCTGGAAAAGATTAAAGGTGAATAATAGTACGAATTGCTGATGAGGTTATAGAACAGATGCTCCTGTTGGTGGGAACTGTGGATTGGTCCAACAACTTTGGAGAAAAATATGGTAGCAGCTATCAAAATTTAAGACATACATATCACTGAGAAAGCAATTCAAGATTTAGTAATTTACTTTATAGAGCTATTCATAGAAACATGCAGAGATGGATAGTTAGATAATTTTTTTTTTTTT
This sequence comes from Cephalopachus bancanus, assembly GCA_027257055.1. NCBI lineage: Eukaryota > Metazoa > Chordata > Mammalia > Primates > Tarsiidae > Cephalopachus > Cephalopachus bancanus. The sequence continues at coordinate 1,180,959 of JAPVLO010000354.1, forward strand.
TTTTTGAGTTGGAGTCTCACTCTGTCGCCCAGACTGGAGTGCAGTGGCACACTGCTGGGCATCGCAGCCTCGACCTGCTGGGCTCCGGCGATCCTTCCATCTCAGCCTTCCAAGTAGCCGGAACTACAGGCATACGCTACCACACCTGGTTAACTTTTGATTTATTGTAGAGTTGAGGTCTTGCCATTGCCCGGGTGGTTCTTGAACCCGAGGGCTCAGGCAATCCATTCGCCTTGGCCTCCCAAAGTGCTGGGATTACAGGCTGAGCCACTGAGCCCGGCCTAGTTATATAATTTATTGCAGCACTTTTCATAATAGTGAATCATTGGGAAACAATCCAATAGTCCACTGATAGGGAGCAGTTAAATAGTCTATGGTACATCCAGATACTCTGCAGCTGATAATGAGGCTGAATGAATTTGTGTATACTGATGTGAAAATATCACTATATCATTCACAAAAGAAAGAAAAGCTTATATTAATTAAACAGTGAGGGGTACCCAGCTTGCTCATAACTTTAAAAAATCATTGTTCTTAATTAATAAGAAATAAAAAGATAAAAGCCAAGGCTCAACTCTCTCATTTTCATCACATTTGTGCTGTGTAATTTTTGGCCAAGTTGCTTAACCTCTTTGAACCTCAGATTCTTTATATTAAAAATGGGATCATAACAACCACTTCATATGATTCTTATGATATTTAAAAGAGATAATGCATAAAGTCCTTATCATAAAGTAAAAGTCAATGAATGTCAGTTACCATTTCCTTAAATGATATAAATAAAGAAGAGTAGATCAGTTCCTTATCAATCATAGTTATCCTCCTCAAGCTATGACCAACTTTGCTACAACTTCCCTAGCCTTTTTTTTGAGTCTGTGTCTCAGGGAGCATATAGCTTAGGGGTGGGAGAATAAAAAAGTATGGGGTACAGATGAACTTATTCTAAGACACTCTTGCCCAATTTAGTCCTAACTCATTTATTTTCTGTTATTTTGAGCTCTCATTTGAAGCCTTTGAAGACAGATATTTGGCTAAAATTGGATTCCAAGGCCCCAAATTCAAATGCTGACCTGAGTTTGAAAGGCAACAAAAATGAGTGAATTAGGCAAGGGGCTCAATCATTAAAAAGTAGGATAGTCTATTTTTTACAAATAAAATATGCCCTGCCCTCTGCCTATTCCAATATAGTTTTATTTTTCCCTTTTTATTAGATACAGGAACATAAAATATTTCATTTCCTTAACTCTAAGAAAAACAACATGGGTACATTGACAAATCACAACTGAAATACAGTCTCAATTTTGAGGAGACCATAAACAGTGGTGGAGATTGTGGCAAACAGGAAACACTAAGTCCTGGCTAAGGGTGTGTGGTGAACACTCAGCTCTAGCCCTGTGATGTCAAGCAGAACCATGGGCCTAGTGCTTCCAATAATTCTAACTTTTCCAGAGAAGCTAGACATTTGTCTTTAATGTGAAATATCTTGATTATTTTTTAGTGATGGCAACTATTCTTCCAAATATAAAAGCATATGAGGGTCCAACATGACAGGTCCAAGAAGACACATCTGTGGATCAGATGTGGCCTGAGGGGCTGAGTTTGCAACCTTTGTTTTCGCTTCTTCCTAGAGAGTATAAGACAAAAGAGTGATGAGAGGGTGTTTATTAGTCAGGTTGCACTCAGAAAACTGATGGCACACTCAGATTAGTGTAATTTGAGAAGGATCTATTAAGAAAGAAACTGATCACAAAAGTGTGAGCAGGATGATGGGAAATCTGAGGGAAAGTGCAAGTCCTGGAGCTGCCCATGATGGAGTTGTCACTGTCCACACTCAAAGGGATGAGGAGAGGGAAAGTTGTGTTGAGCAAACTTCTTTGAGAGGTGCAGCGACCTTCTGCTAAGGGACGTGGCCAACCGTTTTTTCCTCTCAGAGAGGAAACCAGAGAAAGAAATGCCCCAACCTTCTACTTTCCTGTTCCTGGTGCTTCCCATTGGTCAAACCCAACTGAAACAAGAGAACATGGAAGTCCATGAAGGTAATGCATATAGCTCAGCCTTAGGGGCAGAGGGCAGGGTGGAGGGAAGTAGAAAGGCGATATGGAGGGACAAGTGAAAACATAGCATAGGGAATGGAAGCAACAGATGTTTGAGGATTTCCAAGGCTTCTTTTGGGTCAGGTCCAAACTCTCAGAGTTGTCTTCCACACAGTCAAATCATCAGCCCTTCCCACATTTTAACAAAGGAGACGGGGAGCCTAGGAAGAAAGCATCACTGGGGGCAGCCTGGAGGACTGCTTCAAGGGAACATGGCTGGGGGCGGACAGTTTAGGCCCACCAAGAGGATCCATCCTCTGCTAAGGAGATAGAGAACTGGGAATGCATGAGGCTTGTTGGCAGCTCCACAAAACAGGGATCTGGATCTGCTTTGTTCTTTTGTTCCCCAAGCAGTGCCAGGCATAAAGTAGATGCTCAAGAAATGCTTGTTGAATGAATGAGATGTTCGGGCAAAATGTGGTAGTCTGATTATATTCTCAGTGTAGAACTATCCTGCTGCATTCTCAGCACCGAATCTACCCAAGACTGTTGGGGTTTCTGATCTTTTTAGAAACTGCTCTTGGGGAACCCCGACATCAGAAGGGCTTGATGGGGAAGCCACATCCCAGTATCACTCTTAAATTTCCTGGCTCAGGGAACAAAATCTAAAACCTCTTGTTCAGCTGCCTCCTTCTCACCAGCTGGAAATAACTCTGGAACAAGTGGCGTGTGTCTTTGCATATTTCTCACTTGGCAAATCAACAAGCAGTTGGATTAGAGGATTGGGCACTAAATGAATAGCTAATGACTTCTGTGAGATACTGCACAGAGGACTAAAGCAGGTGGCAGGGCGCATGCTGAGCTGCAGAGTGTACTAAGCTAGGTTTCAGGCCTTCATCCTGGAGAAGCCCTCAGAAGGAGAAGACAAATCTCTCCCTCCTTCTTAGGGTCCAACTTGGCTGATATCATAACCCCTGCTCTCTATGGATTGTTAAATCAAAACTAAGGATCTGAGGCTTGTTTACATTCAGTCAATCAATATCTGTTAAACTTATACCACATACCAAGCTTGTTCCAGGTTGGAAGACAGGGCAATGAATAACATTAGCACCCTTCCTACCCTTACCTTAGCTAATAGTTGAGAGGGTATACCAGAGTCATATGGAACTTGTTGTAATGCGGATTCTGGGATATCATTTCTAGATATTCTGATGCAGTAGATCTGGGGTAGGTACCAAGAACCTGCATTTTTGAAAACAAGCATTGAGTTCCTCTAATGCAACTGATCCCAGCCATATCTTAGGAACCACCTGGTCTACCAAGAATCTTACATATCGAGAAAGAGTTCCCTGGTAGGACAAGTAATACCTGGCTCCCCATTTTAAGCTGGAATTCTGCTTCATCGTAGGGACTCAAGAGCGTTGAAAAGAATGAAAGTCTCAAGTAGGAAGAAAAGGAGAAAAATCTCACACTGTCAAAATTATGCTTAAAAATCATTAGGGAAGGCACCATGTTGAAGGTTATGTCAACTTTTTAAAAGACCAGTCCAACTATTTTTCTCCACGATGGGAAGAAATCTGTTTCTTCAGTTGGACACCAAATGAATGGCTGGATTAGAGGTCCTGCTGTTTAAAAAAGTTAATAAAGCTGAAAAAAAGAGTACCAATCTTTAAATACTCCACATGGGGTGATTTTCTCTTTATAAGAGGCATACAAGAAATAGCAGATTCAAGGCCCTATTTCAGGCTCACTCTGGGGTGTTCATGTATTGAATGAAGTGACAGGCAGAATTGCCTGTACTATTTAAGTTATTATTTCTTTTTCTTATTCCCTCCCTCCAACCCAAGTGGTTGGCTTTGCAGAAATTAAAGGTGCATGTGAAATTAAAGATGCATCGTTAGGTTTTGAACTCAGGGAGAGTGAGACTCTGCTCCATAGTTCCTGATAGACCATGAAAGGTGCCTGCCACTTGCATTTCCCAATTTTAAGAAAGTTCAGTATGTCTTCAATCCCACTACTCTCTTTGGATAAATTATTTATGATTATGATTATTTCCCTATGCTTTGCACCATGTAGACAACAGGTTGTCAACCATGTAGACAATCAGGTCATGCATTGCACTACCTTCAGGTGTGCCATTCACAATAGCCTCTGGAGTTGTGCAGTACACAACCTATACAGCCTTATGTGATTGACCTTAATCGTACCTAAGGCATTTAGGAAACCATGAGAATATGCTCCAGGCCTTTGACTAGGTGGATAGAAAATACACTTACTTTACTGCTTTCAAATAATACAGCAGTGAAAACCCAGACAAATGAAACACCCAAGAGAATCCAAGTATCCGTATTTCCAATTACACTGAACATGCATTCTTCACCCACATAAGTGCCAATTTGTATTATTCTGAGTTCCATTGAAATTGGCCCAAGCCCCTGGGGCACTTCTTGCCTAGTTTCACTTGTTACCCTGGGATAATTGGTTTAAAACTGATTACTGGGTCACTAATTATGGAGCCTATTGACAGTGTATTTCAGCTTAGGGAAGCAATTAAAAAGTTCACCCTAATTAATCAGGGGTAATTAACAGGTCTTAAATTTTGTCAAGAGATTAATTATCAAGAAATCTAGAACAAATCAATGTGCATTCCAGGAGAGTGAGAGAGGACTTAGTCATTGGAGCTGGAGGTTATTTGGCCAATTCATTCATTCATTTAATGAATATTCATTGAGCACATACTCAGTGCCAAGCACAGAGTCCAGTGTGTTTATGGCTCCGGTGGCTTTATTGATATGGCTTTCGATTGGACAAGGAGTGGCGGGAAGTGTGACCAGGCACTCTTTCAGATGGCTGCAGAGAGATTTCCTGGAGCCCTAATAATAATATTTCTAGCTAATTGTTTTGCACACTTATTCTATGCTATGTGCTGGGCTCATAGCTTTTATCTATTATTGTATCAAGTCTTCACAGAGACTCTGCTGCATAGATGCTATTGGTTATCTCCATTAAAAGTAAGGAAACTCAGGTCTAGACAGTTTAAGAAATTTACTCAAGAACACACAGCTGGTAAGTAGCAGGGCTAGGTTTTGAATCCAGGGAAAATGAGACTATGCTTGGTTACATCTGTCATTGTGTCAGGAGAAAGGATTAGATAAGTGAATGACTTCCCTCAAGGGTAGTTAGTAGGAAGGCAGCACAATGGATGGGAGTGCAAGGGTTCTCAGGTCAGATAACCTGGGCCAAATCCTGGTGCCACTGACTAACCACATGAACTTGGGCAAGTTCACCCCACCTCTCTGTGACTCCACTTTCCTCTTCTGTAAAATGTGTGTGTAATAGTGCTAACCTTACCCTACTAATTTCTGGTGCTGCATGTAATACATTTCACATAGTTCCAGGCACATGGTAACTGCTCAAATAGTTCTTGTTACATGGGAACTGTTGGTACTATTACTGCTTTCTTGCTAAACCAGGAAGTTACTTAGCTCCTTTTTTTTTTTAAACCAGTTTGCATTACTTTGCCATACAGATCTTTGTTGGGATTTTAGGAATGAGTTTATATTTAGTTAGGAAGTGTGCTATAAACAGAACTTTGTCTACCCCAAATTTATATTTTGAAGGCCTAGTTCTCCAATGTGATGATATTCGGAAATGGGGTCATTGGGAAGTAATTAAATTTAGGTGAGGTGGCCTCATGATGGAATTAATGCTCTTATAAGAAGAGACACCAGAATGTTCACATTCAGGTGATATCCAGGGACCTATAGGAATAAGAAATATTGATACTAGAATAGCATCATTAAGGAAATGTGGGCTGCAAATGGGGTTCAGATGTCCCTGTGCTAGTCTCAACCTGAAACTACAAAAATAAGAATGAATTTCCTTTTAGACCCAACTGATAGCCACAGGAAGCAATACAAGGTATGGTGGTTAGGAGTACAGCAGCAGAAGCCACATGGCCCAGGTTCAAATCATAGCCCTGACACTGACTAGCCTCGTGACTTTGGGTCGATTACTTAACCTCCACGAGGTTCCTCTTCTATCACATGGGGCTCAGTTTGTGAAGATAATTCGGTTATGCTGAATACATAAAGTGAATAACTCAGTGCCTGGCACATAGTGATCGCCCTCAAGTGGTCTCCACTGTTAAATGACAACTTCTAACACCACTTGTCAAGATGAGGTGAAAGTCCAGTGTATTCCTGGAGTCTCTTTCCCAGCACAAAGGCCCTTAAGGTCTTCTTCCTGCTGTTTTCTGCCTTGTGTATCAGGAAATCGTCATAAAAATACTTATGAACAGAAGAAATCAGTAAACTTGGGACTGACTTTAAATTCCATAGTCTGAACATTTTGTAATTTGACAATTCCCCATCTTCCCCTAACTACTCCATTTAAGTGTTTGATATGAATATAACTGGTATATTGAATTAAGGCATTATTATAGTGCTGAACTTTGGTGAAAGACAGTACTCCTCCATTTCTGTAGGAGCAGGGAGTCTAGTTATGGGTCTTGTCTGAGACTATGCACCCAGGAAAGAGGTGTGTCTTGCAGACTAAAAGAAGAAACTAGGGGAGAGCTGGAAGAATATTTCAGAGTTGGGCTCAGGCTCTTTTTTTATGCGCAGTGAGAACATCTAGCAAAAAGGCCCTTGGTGGGGGGTGGAACCCACTGAAAAGAGAGTCTAAGATAAGGTACACCAGCCTTTGAGGTCAGGAGCATGGTGTAAAGATAGCATGTGAAATGGTACAAGTCTTGAGAGTGCAGGAAGCAAGCTAACTGTGGCAGACTGATATACTTTGCTTGGTTAGCCAGAGTGTTTTTCTTCTTTTCTTTTTTTTCCCCGCTGTGCATGCTTCTCTGTTGTTCTTACTTAGCAATTAGCAATTTGACTATCACTGCTAGTTTAGCTCTGCTGCAGAACTAGGGTCATTATATCTATGTTGGAGCAAAGTTTTAAAGAGGAACATGATTATTTTGAAATTCAAGGTGAAATTCATTAATTCTTGCTTTCATTCTTTCATCTATCCATCCATCCATCAACTCATTCATCCGCCCATTTATTCGTCTTTTTATTTACTCATCCATTCAGTCAAGAAATATCTGAATGGATGAGTATGCTGGACACTGTTCTAGGCACTGGAGATATGGCAATGAACAAGATGGAGATTTGCCTTCAAGGAGCTTAATTCCTAGTAGCAAAAGATAAATAACAAAAAATAAAAGTTTTAGTATACAAGGTGGTGATAAGTGCTTTGGAAACTATAAATCAGGGAAGAGAAATAGGAAGTGCTGAAGGATGAGCAATTAGAAAGGGATTTTGCAAGGGCCAAACCAGGGTAATAAGTTCTAGCACATATTCCCTATCAAGAGACTTTTAAGAAAATATGATATTACCTTAGTTACCCCTCAAGGCTTATTATGTTATGGAAACTGAAGTAGCTCAACTATAGGTGATTTCCCATTCATGGAGTCATTTTATCATGTGCACATATGCTTGACAAAGACATCTGTTATTTTTTCGTGTAGAGCATCAGTTCTAATTCATGTACCTGCACTCTTGCTTGTCCCTTGGGTAGACAACCTGCTCCCTTTCTCATGATCCTTGGTTAAGATGGGACTAAATTTTATGGCGAACGAATGGCCCAGACTTGGTCAATTGGTATATTTATTTTTCCTGATCACATTGACTAGTTCAGGCATTGCTTGACCATGTAAATCTAGTGAGACCATCTGTTGGATTTTTCTTGGTGCCAGTGGGGAGGAGGCGCCTTCTTTTTTGTTGGCTGTAAAGATTTTTTTTTTTTTTTGAGTTGGAGCCTCACTCTGTCGCCCAGACCGGAGTGCAGTGGCTGCTCCCGGCTACTGCAGCCTCAACCTGCTGGGCTCCGGCGATCCTTCCGCCTCAGCCTTCCAAGTAGCCAGAATTACAGGCGTGTGCTACCATACCTGGCTGATTTTTTTATTTATTGTAGAGATGAGCTCTCGTCAAGTTGCCCAGGCGGGTCTTGAACCCGCGGGCTCAGGCAATTCACTCACCTCGGCCTCCCAAGGCACGGGATTACAGGCTGAGCCACCGAACCCGGCTGGCTGTAAAGATCTTATAATATAATGAGTTATAATTTAAAAGTCTACCACTGCCAGGGGCCAATTTTTCTTTTGGCAAAGCCTGTCTAAGAATAATGCTAACACAGAGGAGACCTGAAAGATGGAGAGAGGTTAAATCCTGGATCTAGCTGTGCCTGGTCCACCTAGTTCCTAGATCACCAGCTAAGTGGGCCTTTTTTTTTTTTTTCTTCAAAAAACTGAAGTCATTTTGATTTGGGATTCTGTTATCTGCCACCCAAGGATTTTGGTTAACAAGGTGCTCAGTGAATACTTATTGAATGGATAACATCATAACTTTGGGGGAAGGAACCTTAAGAAATCTGAACCTCACTCACTTTGTTTCTGTTTTTCACATTGAGAAGCTCGGTGTGACCCTTAATGTGACACTAACTGGCTCTTTACATTTTCCTTTGAAGTTAAAAAAAAATTATTGGCCAAGCACAGCGACTCATACCTGTAATCCCAGCACTTTGAGAGGTTGAGGTGGGAGGATTGCTTGAGCCCAGGAGTTTGAGACTATCCTGGGCAACAAAGTGAGACCTTGTCTCTACAAATAATTTTCTAAAAAATTAGCCAGATGTGGTGGTGCATGCCTGTAGTCCCAGCTACTTGAGAGGCTGAGTGGGAGGATGGATTGAGCCCAGGAGTTTGAGGCTGTAGTGAGCTATAATCATGCCACTGCTCTCCAGCCTGGGTGACACAATGAGACTTCGACTAAAATATTTAAAAAAAGGAATTTTATAAATGTTCAGAGTCTTGAAGCATAAGAAGTAAGACATGCCTTCTGAGTATGTTTAGGTATGGTTTTAATATGTTTCAAAAATAATACATGCTCAATATAAAATACAGAAAATCACAAAGAAGAAAATAAAAATTTTGTATCTAACTACACATAAATAAATGACTTGTCATACCACTTTTTCTTTGCATCCCTGTTTTAGAAATAAAATTTGAATTATACTCAAATGCTCTTTAAATCTTTATTTATTTTCATTGAAAATATGTTTTGACTATTACTCTATGCCAGTAATTATTCTCCTATAACAGCACATTTGACCACAATCTGGAAAGAATGTAAAGTTTCAGAAAAGTACAAAGAACAATTTAATAGACATTGATACTCCCACTCTGTACCATTAATAGCTATTAATATTTTGTTACGCTTGCTCTCAGTCATTTTTTTTTTTTTTTTTTGAGTTGGAGTCTCACTCTGTCGCCTAGACTGGAGTGCAGTGGCCGCTCCCGGCCACCGCAGCCTCACCTGCTGGGCTCCGGCGATCCTTCCGCCTCAGCCTTCCAAGTAGCCGGAATTACAGGCATGCGCTACCATGCCCAGCTGATTTTTTGATTTATTGTAGAGATGAGGTCTTGCTGCCCAGGCGGGTCTCGAACCCGCAGGCTCAGGCAATCCACTCACCTCAGCCTCCCAAAGGCGCGGGATTACAGGCTGAGCCACCGAGCCCGGCTTCAGTCATTTTTAAAAGAGAAAACATCACATAGGTAGTCACATTCTTCTAACAGTGAGTTCTTGTTTATTTTTTGACATTGTAAAAGGCATTATGAATATCATTATTGAACGTATATGCAATACAGTATACAACCTTTGTATACATCCACCACTCCCTCAGGGTAAAGTCTTAGAAATGCTGGAACTGCTGACTCAGTGGGTGGATTTGTACCCCTGCCCGCAGTAAATGACAATATCCCTGTCCCTACATCCTAGCCAACACTGGATTATCCTAATCCTCACTACTTATTTTTAGGTGACATTTTTGTCATTCTAGAAAGATGACATTATATTATTGTCTTAATTTGTATGCCTTTCATTCCTAGTGATATGACATACACATTTAATGTGTACTGATCAGTTTGTAATTTTTTTATTGTGAATTGCATTTTCACATCCTGTGTTGGGGTTTTCATCTTTTCTTTTGCAGTTAAAAGAGCTGAGCTGTTCCTATATGAAGGATATCATCATATATTGCAAACATATATTCTGCTGTGTATCAATTGCCCTTTGATTTTATTTATGATGGCTTTGATATAAGTAAGTTTTTTTTTCTTTTTTGGTAATCAAATTCACCAGACTTTTCCTTTATGGGTTTCTGTCTTTGGTATCATGCTTAGAAAACCCTTCCCCATACCCAACTTTAAAACTATTCATTGCAAATGTTTTCAAGTGCCCTTGTGGTTTACTTTTACATATAACATTAAAATCATCTAGAATTAATTTTGGTGTATGGTGTGAGGTAGTGTTCTTACAAGTTTTTCCTAAGTGAGTATCATGGTGTCTCAACATTGTTTATTGAATAATCCCTTTAATAATGTCAATTTTACTATATACTACTTTGCCTTTTGTATATCTAGATCAATTTTTGAATATTTTATTCTTTTTTCTGAATATTTTATTCTATTCCATAAATATTTATGCCTTAGTTTCATTACTGCAGTGTTTTAATTATTGTTTCTTTATAACATAGTTTCATGTCTATTCTAATAAGTCTCCTCTATTTTAAAAAAAGCATTTATTCTTGTGTTGTTTATTTCCCTAAATTATATTCTTAACCAGAGGTGAGCATAAGAACAACCTGGGGAGATTTTTCATTTACCTGCCCAAAGCTCACATCCCAGAAAATTCTAACTCAGAGGTCCTGAGATAAGGATTGGACATCTTTCAAAAATAAGTAAATTCGCATACATATACATATGAAGGGAGACCCCCAAAACCCTGGAATTATCTTTTGAAAGGCAGGACCCTTGTAATACAGGCTTCTCTCTCTAGGTAAATGTTCTAGGAACCCATTGGCATCAGTGTACCAGCTAGTGTTGTTGTGAGAGGCTGTGTTCGGTTTCAGTGAATGCTTTTTTGTTTTTGAGATTCTTTCAGTGTGCTTGCCCATTTCATGATGGGCGATTTATGAGCACACCTGCCCACACCACACTGAGTGTTTAGTAGTTTTTGACCAAAAATGGCATGACCCCACCCCACCCTTCCTACTCACCAGATCTTACCCCAAGTGACTTTTTAAATTATTTCCTTGGATGACAAAAATTCTCGGAGGGAAACGTTTTGCTGATGTGGAAGAGATGAAACAAGAAAACAGCACAAGCACTAAAAGGCATCAAAACTGATGAGTTCAAAAACTCTTCTGGGCAGTGGAAAAAGCATCCTGATAGGTGTATTGCATCAAATGGAGAATACTTTGAAGGCAACTAAGGTGTAAACATGTAAGAATAAATACACTTTTTTTTTAGTTGGAGTCTCACTTTGTTACCCAGACTGGAGTGCAGTGGCTGCTCCCGGCCACTGCAGCCTCAACCTGCTGGGCTCTGGGATCCTTCCGCCTCAGCCTTCCAAGTAGCTAGAACTACAGGTGCACGCTACCATGTCGGCTAATTTTTTTGATTTATTGTAGAGATGAGGTCTCGCTAAGTTGCCCAGGCAGGTCTTGAACCTGCGGGCTCAGGCAATTCACTCACCTCAGTCTCCCAAAAATACACTTCTTAAAATAAATAATTTCTGAGTTTTTTGGGTCCTCCCATTATATAATATATGCATTAAATCCAGAGGGCTCCCTAGTTGATGGAGAGGCCCCTAGATTAAGAACCACAGCTTTCAGCTCCAAATAACTTTTGTAATTTCAAAACCCTATGTCAGAGTTCCCCTATTGTCCCATTTGTAGCCCATCTCTAAGTGCAAGATACTCTCCAAGGAGCACCTGGGGGGGCTCTTATGTAACTGGTCTGGAGGGTTTCGTTCTGGCTTTGGGATTTTTGAAAGCTCTCCGAGGTGATTCTAAAGTGCAGTCAGGGTTGGTAACCACTGATTTGGAAACTCCTTCTTAATCCTGACCACGATATCCCCACTCTATTGCTCATGTAGAATTTCATCCGTGAGTTAGTGAGATTTTCAGTCCTAGCTACATATCAGAATCATCTGTGGGTCCTAACAAATGGACTGAGCTGGATGTACATGTTAAATATTGGTAATAAGCATTAAAGAAAAATATATAAAAATTCACAGGTGATTCTGATGCATAGAGAGGGCTCAATACCCATTCTCCAGGTAACTGACCTTTTAAAAAATTATACATATCTTTTATTTTAAAATTGTGGGGTACAGTTAAGGTTTAGGTATGCAAATATTCAGTGTGCAGTTACCCTTGTTGATGAGGTGTGCCGCCCCCCTTCCCTAGACAGATATTGACTTCCATTAACCCCACCTCCCTGCTCCTCCCTGCCCCTCTCCCTGTAGTTTCCCGCCAAGGTCAATTCTTTTTTTATAGTATTACAGCAGTTGTTCAAGGTCCACTTATGAGTGAGAACATGTGATACTCAGGTCTTTGTTTCTGTGACAGATCACTCAGTGTTATAAACTCTAATTCCATCCAGGTTGCTGCAAAATTCAGGATTTTGTTCTTTTTTATGGCTGCATAATATTCCATTGTGTAACTGACCTTTTTTTAATGGCCAACCTTACTTTTCAGGTGAAGGCCCACCTATTTATACACATGTATACAGAGTTGATTCTTACTGATCTAATTGTATCATCACATCTTAATAAAGCTCAGATTTAAGCAAGCATCACCTAGAGAACTTGCTGGGTCTCATTCCCCGAGTTTCTGATTCAGTTGATGTAGGTCTGAGAGTTTGCATATTAACAGGTTCCTGGGTGATCTAATGCTGCTCACCTAAGGACCACACTTTGAGAACCACTGAGCTATAGCATTCATACAAATGTTAGATTTGTTCCATGGGATTACTCCATAGCAATGAACTTAAGCATACTCTCCAAGGTGTGAGCTGAAGACCCCTGGGAAGTGATGGCAAGGAGTATAGAAAACCCTCCGTGCACCTATCATTGTTGAGAGTATGCCTAGGGCTGTAATCTTCAGTCTGACGCCATTGAGGTAACTTCTTACTTATTCTCCCACTTCCAGTGTTGCCCTCAATACTGTGTGTAAATCCTGAGGCACGACTTCAGTGTTTGTGGTGTTGTATTCAGATGCAGTACATTACATAGCACATAAGGTGAGTGACAAGGTGTTTCCTAAAAGATAAGACCTTGTGGTGTTTATCTGAGGAAGAACATGTATCTTAGAATGGGTTGGGCACCTAGATGGCCAGAGGAACCCCTCCCCAACTTATTTGGAAGCATCATCTTCCAGCTTATTATCTGCAGTGGAGTCAATTGAGTTGTCTACAACAGCAGTCCCCAACCTTTTCGGCATCAGGGTCCGGTTTTGTGGGAGATAATTTTCCCACAGACCGGGGCAAGGATGTTCTTGGGATGATTCGAGCACATAACACTTATTGTGCATTTTATTTATATTATTACATTGTGATATATAATGAAATAATTATACAACACACCATTAAAAAAAGGCATGGGCAGAAGTGGCAAATAAAATAATGGGCATGCCATGCATGGACTAAAATAAGTGTCAGATTCTGACTTAAAGTCTACCACCAGACATACAGTTGAAGTACATCAACTCACTTACCACTCACTGATAGGGTTTTGATATGAATCTGTAAGCAACTGATTTATTAGTGTCTCTGTGTAGTCAAACCTCACCGCTAAGGTTAATCTGTATTTGCAGCCACTCCCCAGTGCTGCTAGCATCACCGCCTCAGCTCCATCTCAGATCATCAGGCATTAGATCCTCAAGAAGCCCGCCACCTAGATCCCTCCCATGCACCGTTCACAATAGGGTTCACGCTTCTATGAGACTCTAATGCTGCCGCTGATCTGACAGAAGACGGAGCTTAGGTGGTAATGTGAATAATGTGAGCTGAAAATACAGATGAAGCTTCGCTTGCTTCTGCTCAACTCTTGCTGTGCAGCTCAGTTCCTAGCGGGGCATGGAGATTCCTATTCTATAATACAGTTCTGATTATGTCACTCTCTTGCATAAACCTTTCAACACCCCCCCCGAGACTCTTAGTATAAAATCCAAAATGTTTAATGTGATGTTGTAGGTTGGGCCCCCCAGAAAAAGATGGAGTTTAGCATGAAGCATGCTTATTAAGTATTGGGATCAATACTTGTGGAAGGGGGATGGAAACACAAACAGGCAAGAAGAGCCATGATACAGGCCCAATGACAGCCTCAGTTGATCCCGTGGTGAGTTCTGGAATTAGACTGGTCCATCACTGTTGTGCTGAGTTGAATCAAGATGGTCAAGCCTTTATACCCCACTGGATATGAGTTGCCCCACAAATGACGTGACAATGGTTGAGGACGCTGTCTGCAACCCAGGCAATCCTTGATTGGCCTGACAGTGGAAGGCTGGCCACTACAACATGCCTAGCATCTGGGGTAACAATGAAGATTGTCTGAGTGGTATAGCACAGTATTCACCACACATGGCTGCAACGTTCTTTGCAATCTGGCTGTTGCTTGTCTCTCTAGTTGCATTTTTGTTTTTCTCCCTCTTATTTTCTACTCTTCAGGCACATTTTTCCCCCTCCAGTCTCTCCAATTCACCATGTATCTTTCTGCCCCAGGACCTTTGCGCATGCCCACCCCCTTGCCTGGAATGTCTGCTGCATTTCTGACCTCCTATCTCCCATCCAAATACTCCAACTTCTTCAGGTCTCTATTCAAGTGCTACTTTCTCTGGGGGAACTTTCCTGGTACACACTTTCAAAGCTTAGACATCCACCAGACTTGGAGCCCGAAAGTGAGGGGCTCATACAAGGCTGCCTTGTTCCTTGAGGTTCCATGTGGAAAGAGATGGGCCTGAAACCCATGGCGAGCCGGCACAACAGAGTAGAGTCAGATTCTTTGTATGCAGTATGCTGATTTCCTTAAAATTTAGCCAAGCTTTTGGAAAATTCTGCCCTGTTTCCCATATGCTATGCTAGGGCTGGCGCTAAACAGGAGAAGCAGCAAGAACCAGAATCAAGTGAGGGGCAAGTGGAAAGTGGAATTTAGGAGGATAAAGTCAAGGGTCCTTGATCAGGTATTCCTCTTAACCAGGGGATCCTTCTTGAATTATTGCAGAGATTCAGTTTCACATTATTGAATAATAACTACAACAGCAGCAGCAATGTTGCCCTGTACTGAGCATTTACTAAGTAACACTATGCTGTTATTTGCTTGCCTTACTTATCTCACTAATCCTCATATCAGTGTAAGAAGAAGGGAACTATCATTTCTCTCTGTAGAAGAGACACACAGAGGTTAAGTGGTTTGTTCAAGATCACACTTGTAATTAGTGGCAGAGCTGGGCTTTGAAACAGAGTTTTTGAATAGACAGTACCTCTTTGACACTGGTGCTCACCAGAACATTCTCAGGAGTTAGTGCCTCTGGCCCGAGTCCCTGGCCCTGAGCAGTTCTCGGAGACCCAGGCTCTGCTGTTGGTTCTTCGTCCCCATCCTCCTTGCTGGCTTCCCCCTCCCACCAACCCTGGCTGCTCAAGTCCCAGCATGCCTCTGGCTGTAGCCAGCCTGAGTTATGGCATAACTCGCCTGAAAATTCCCCTGTAAAGGGAAAGGGGCCAATCCAATGTGAGTTATTCTTATTGTAAGCTCCCCAAAGCCAGGGACCTTGTATGATTTATCTTTGTATAACCCACAGCACTGGGAATAGGGCCTGGCACACGGCACACAATAAATGTTTATGGAATTGACTGGTGTTTTCAAAAAGACCAGGGGACCAAACACACACGCACACTGTACCTATACATTCTTCACACTACATGCTCTCTTTACACACACTCACACACACACACACACACACACACACACACACACACACACACATTGCACACATACACATGCACACTGATGTTGTATGTTCTGTGGGTGTGAATTTGTGTTTGTGATCTTTCTCTTCCAGTGACATGTGGTGTGTATAACCCCATCACTCATTTTAATTACATTATTGTGGGCTCTATTTGGCCTTTGGCTATTTTTGAGACAGAATTAGAAAATTTAAAAACAGTCATCTTTCTTACCCAAGAAACTTCTAACAGTGATTGCCCTGGGGTGGGGAATTGGGATACAGTAGTGGGGGTGGGGAACTTCCTTTTCAATTCTTCCCTTTTGTTCTGTTTGGTTTTTTTAAAACCATGTGCATATATTATCTTTTCAAAAAATAAAAATAGAAACATTTAGAAAAAAAAGAAAATAGTCACCTTGTTTCCAAAATAACCACTGACTTACATAAAAGCTTTTATAACTGGGTTAGTTAGAGATTAAAGTTGAGGCCTATGCTGGACAGATTCACAGGCCCTGGAGACATGTCCCGCCACCCACATTGCTGACAGCCCTCTGGGGCCTGGGCTCTGGCCCTTCTGGATGAGCCCAGAGGGCGGTCTCTTCTCCCAGGAGTCCCTCTGTGCTGACCCCCAAGCACTCATTTAGTTATTCTCTTTGCTAGGTCAGTGACAGATCTGCAAGGATTAGGCGACGTAAGCTCTGAAATCTACTCAGTAAGATGAAAATCTGTCCCTTCATTCTCAGGCTCAAGTGGGAGTGATTAAATCCGAGGAGTCGGGTTCAGGGGGCAGGGGGCTTGCTGTAGCCTTTGAGTTGGAAGTTCTGTTGCATCCTTTCCTGTGATTTCAGATCACTGGCATCTGGTCCCCAGACTCGGTGGCAGCTGTTTGGAGCCTCAGAGTCAAACCCAGGGAGAATTGGGGCCTTCAAGGTGGACTGGGTACTTACAACTAGCTAATGAGAAAGCCGAGGCTTTCTTCTGAGTCCAAGATATTCCTGGAGGGATTAATTTTTATCAAATGACTTCTTAATGAGAGTCCGCTTACCTCCAAATTTGGAGACTTTAAAGCTCCTGAAATTTAAAACTAATCAGCAGGCTGGTCTGCTTTGAATGTGAGGAGTTCACACAATTAGAAGCTCAAAAGAGAAGAGAACAAGTTAGTGACAGCCAGGAGCTAGCAGAGTGGAAAATATTAGCTTGAAATTCAGCAAATGGCCTTACTCTGTATTCTTGCAAAAAGCACAGGGTACCAAGTTGGGGTCTGAAAACTGGGGTCTTGGGAGCTGAATCTTGCTTGCAGATATGTTTTGTTTGGCCTACAAATAATTTTAAATTTTGTACAAATGTGGTTTAGGGGCTTCTTTGTAAAATAGGAAATTCTGGCAGGAACAGCCTTGAATTCCTGCACAGGCAACAATTTCCCTCAGCTGCCTGCCAGCTACCCCTTTACAGCTGGCCGTGGTTGCTCCAGTTTGCCAAAGTCCCCACCTTCCCCTTAAGAGGAAAGCTGTATGGATTATGTTACCCGTTGAGCCCTGTGGGTATCTGAGTCTGAGCTTACTGTGCCAGATAAACCATATTTGGAAGAACTATGGGCTGGACTGTTTTTGCAAATTTGGGGATCATTTGGCAGACAGATGAGGCCAAGACAACTCCACTGGACTCAATTTGGGGAATTACTCCATCACAATCCATACCTCTGTTCTGATTTAGCTTCCCCTATGACTCAGCCTCAGTGGACTAATGTTTCTCTTCTTGTGTCTGTGGTGGACAGATTTTAAGATTGACCCAAGTGAACTCCACCTCTTGGTACTCAGGCCTTTGTATAATCTTTCATCTTTGACTATAGGCAGGGCCTGTGGCTTCCTTCTAGCCAATATAATATGACAACAGTGACAGGCCATCACCCTCATGATTATATTACAGAAGACGGTAATGTCTGTCTTGCTAGCAGATTGTCTCTCCTTCTAGCTTTAATGAAGCAAGTGGCCATGTTGGGGAAGCCCTTGTACAACGATCTGAGAAAAGCTGCTAGCCAATA
Source organism: Cephalopachus bancanus (assembly GCA_027257055.1). Taxonomy (NCBI): domain Eukaryota; kingdom Metazoa; phylum Chordata; class Mammalia; order Primates; family Tarsiidae; genus Cephalopachus; species Cephalopachus bancanus. The sequence goes on from JAPVLO010000354.1 coordinate 1,198,869, forward strand.
GACAGCTGGGAACTGAGGGGGTACTTCTGGCCATCAATCAGTGAGAAACTGAGGTCCTCAGTTCAACAGCCCACAAGAACCTACATCCTGCCACATGAACTTGAAAGCAGATTCTTCCCTAGTCAAGCCATTGGAGGAGACCACAGGGCTGGCTGACATCTTTTATTTTTATTTACTGATTCGGAATTTCGCTCTGCCACCTAGGCTGGGGTGCAGTGGCACACTCACAGCCACTATAGCCTCGACCTGCTGGGCTCAGGTGATCCTTCTGCTTCAGCCTTCCAAGTAACTGGAACCACAGGCACATGCCACCACTCCCGGCCTATTTTTATTATTATTTATTGTAGAAATGAATGAGTTCTTACCAAGTTGCTCAGGTTGGTCTCGAACCCCTGGGCTCAAGCAATTCTCTTGCCCCCGCCTTCCAAATTGCTAGGATTACAGGCATGAGCCACCTCACCTGGCCAAACTCTGGCCTGGCTGACATCTTGATTGCAGACTTGTGAGACCCTGAAGCAGGAGGCCCAGCTAAGTCTTGCTCAAACTCTTGACCACAGAAACTGTGAGATAATAGATGTTAATTGTTTTAAACTGCTCAGTTGGTGGTAATATGTTACACAGCAATAGATACGTAGCAATTAATAACTAATGCACACTCTTTTTGGGTTTGGAGTTTCAACAACTACATGCATTCTCAGTTTGATCTTGTCTCTGTTTCTAGTAATTTTACTCATGGTTTAAAACTGATAATTGCTGCTATTGATTTTTTCCAAATCTGGATCACTTGCCTATGTAGACCTTTTTTTTAGGTGGAGAGGTGGAAAGAGTATGGTCACTCTTAATTCACACCTCTTTCATGTCATTATCCAAATGTCTCCCATAATCAAAAAGAAGTTTCTGGATGGTAGTGACTCTATCTTGTTCATTTTGATGTCAGTGGTGCTGAATACTGAGTATATGCTGAGTGAATGGTTGTTGAGTGAATGAACATATTTGAATGGCTGAATTATCCATGCTTTTTCCCCCTTCAATTTCGTCTTTATTGACTGACTGAATCATCTTCTGTTGTGTGAAGATACCATAGTTTGATTAATATAGGTGACTAGTTCTTTTTTGGCATTTTTTTTCATTTTTTTGCTAATATTCTTTTTCCTGTTTCCATTTTACTTTTGCTAATATAAACAAAGTTTTAGTTCAGCATTCTAATAGCCAAATGTTTGTGTCCATTTGTGATTATTGATGGGCTAAAACATGTACATAATATTATTTATTATTTATAGTATTTATTATTTACAAATATTAATTTTTAATATTTATTGGAAAGATATTTACTCTCCTAAAATATAGTATATGGGAATGTCAACTTTTCTGCACAGTTGCCAATACTAGATAATATTTTTCTGATTAACTTTTGCCAATTTAATAGCTGGGAATGCTATCTTATCATTTTTATTTGCATTTATTAAAAAATGGAGGAGGTTGCATATTTTTATTAGCTGTTTGTACTTCTTTTACAAATTTATATTTTATGTCTGTTGACCACTTTTCTAGTGAGACAGTTAATCTTTATCTCATTGATTTATAAGAGCTCTTTATATATTAGCGCTTAACATATAATATTACCTATATTATATATTACATAAACTTTTGTTTTTAAAAAATATGTTTTGAAACACATTATCAAGTTTTTATTTGGTGAAATGTACTAATTTTTACATTTTATATAGTTTCTGCTTTTGTTTTCACTCTTAGAAAGTCCTTTTCCACTTTCAACATTATATGTTCATTCTCCAGCCTTTTTTCTAGGGAAGTGGTTGATTTCCTTAGAACTTTTTATTAGATTTGGGCAACTGATAAATGGGCTTTCTCTGTATTCGTAATGTTTTGGTCAAGGGTAATCGAAATCTACACACCTAGAATCATACTTGGTCCTTCTGCAGATTCACACTGATAGATTCTTAACAAAACCTGTTTTCTCTTCCCAAGACTCCAGAAACACCACACACCATTTCTATCTGACTTCTTGCTCTCACATTCTCCCTCTTCCAGTGGTGGAGGCCACTTCCTATCTAGAGCTAAGCTCTAGAAAGAAAAAGGTTCCTTGAAAGACAAACTCAGTCATAGGTGTCAGGAGGCAGAATGCATCATTGGATAATGGGTGGTAGGCTGGATAAGTAAAAGTGCTGCATGTCCTTCGGAAACTGGAGGCTCCTTACAGATGATCAGAAACATAAAAGGGATTGGGCATTGATTGAGTTGGACTCAGTGCGAGGGACTATGTTAACGTCTTAAAATTCAATAATTTAATCTTCTAAGTAACTCCGTGGTATAGATATTATTATCCATACTTTGAAAATAGAGTCTATAATACTCAATGCTCTATCACAGAAACAAAGAACTGAGTACCATATGTTCTCACTCATAAGCGGACCCTGAATATTTATCATAATACTATAAGAAAAGGAAGTGGGGAACTTCTGGGAGTGGGGAGGGAGATGGTGGTACACTTCATCAATAAGCGTACTTGATCTCAAACCAGGTGAAGTAGGGACCAAAGTGAGGCCCAAACTTTACCTGTACAATGACCATTTGTATACCCAACCCTGAATTGTACCCCACATCTTTAAAATTTTAAAAATAAAAAATAAAATGAGGGAACTCAGGATCTTGACTCAGGGTTGACTTTGAGGTCTGTGTTCTTTGCACTACCCTCCATAGCTGCTTCATGTTTCCCCACATGAATACAGGTGATATTCAGGGATGCAGGCTGCAACCAGAGCAGAATGGTCAAGCTGTGAGGTTGGGTTTCTAGTGAGATGCTATGTGAGCACCAATTGCCCATCAAGATGGACTTACAAAACAGAAGTGTGTAAGCCTCATGAACTTGTCTTATTGCAGAGGTGTCCTGTCAGCTGCCCTGGCTTGTAACTGCCTATTGAAATACTTACTAGAGCTTTCTAATGACCTGCATTTTCTTATCCAGGCATGGGATCATCCTGTGTTAACCTCCCCTAGTTACAACAAGTTTGCTTTCACCATCCTCCTTTATTATCTGTAGAATATCTTGGGGATGAATTACGTATGAACCCAATGTTTTTCTTAGTGTTGGGTGTTTCAAGTGTTCTGGTATATCTGCCACTTTTTTGGTGTTTTTTAGTAGATATCACACATCTCAAGATCATAGAGAGATACAATGACTTCACCAGATGGAATCACTAAAAGTTAATGTCTTTGAAACTATATCTCATTAGTTTATTCCACAAATATTTATTGGGTACTTACAATGTGCCAACCACTATTCTACATGCTTGGTATATATCAAGTGAATAGATGCTTGTAATATAATAAATAGACCAAACTGAGAAAGAACCTGCCTTCAAGGAGCTTACATTTTGGCAGAGCAGAAAAAAAAAATAAACACAATAAGTAAGTAACTTATGTAGTACAGCATGTAGTAGGAGATAATAAGTGATATTAAATAAAAAGTGGACTGCAGTAATTGCCAGAGGTGGACAACGGGGATAGGGAAGACTCACAGTATTAAATATGAAAGTCAAGGGAGTCATCATTGAGAATGTGATTTTTTTGAGCAGACACTTGAAGAAGGTGTGGGACTTGAAGAAGCAGATATTTTGGGGAAGAGCATTTCAGGTCAGAGAAAGTAGCAAGGACAAAGGCTGTTAGATGGGAGTGAGCCTAAAGTGTTTGAGTAGCAGCAAGGAGTGTTTGAAGAAAAGGGAGTGTATGTCAGAAAAGGAGATGAGGACAGAAAGAAAATAGGGTAGGAAGAGCCTGTAGGATCTTGTAGGCCATTGTAAGAACATTTTTTATGAAATGAAGATCTGTTGTGGGTCTTTGAGCACAGGAGTGACATTATGTGATATATCTTTTTATAGAATCTGATGGCTGCTGTGTTGAGCATAGATTGTAGTTAAGCAAGATTGGAGGCAGTGAGGTCAGCACGAAATCTGTGTAAAATCTTGGGGTGATGGTAGTTCAGACTAGGGTGATAGAAATGAAAGGGGTGACATGAAAAAATGCTCAACCTCACTCACCATCAGAGAAATGCAAATCAAAACCACATGGAGATACCACCTAACTCCAGTAAGAATGGCCATCATTAATAAAACAAAAAAACAATTGATATTGGTGAGGATGTGGAGAAAAAGGAAATGCTTCTACACTGTTGGTGGGAATGTAAATGAATTCAGCCACTATGGAAAACAGTGTGGTGATTTCTAAAAGAACTAGAAATTGACCTGCCATATGACCCAGCAATTCCCCCTTCTGGGAATTTACCTGGAGGAACTTAAATCACTCTACAAAAAAGATACATGCATACATATGTTTATTGCAGCACTATTTACATTAGCAAAAACATGGAACCAACTGTGATGCCCACGGAAACTGGAATGGATAAAAAAAACTTGGTACATATACATGATGAAATATTATGCAGCCACAAAGAAGAACAAAATTATGGACGTCGTAGCAACTTGTATGGATTTAGAGTCTGTAATACTCAGTGACTTATCTCAGAAACCAAGAACTGAGTCCCATATGTTTTCACTCATAAGCAAACCCTGAACATTTACTATCATACGCTAAGAAAGGGATTGGCAGGAGCCAGAAACTGCCAGGGGAGGAAGTGGGAGCACATAACTTCGATAAGGGTACCTGACATCTCAAACCAGGCGAAGTGGGGACCAAAGGGAAACCCAAACTTTGCCTGTATGGTGATCACTTTTAGACCTAATCCTGAATTGTACCCCACATCTTTAAAAATAAAAAAAAGAAATTAAAGTGGAGAGAAGTAGTTGGATTCTGGATATGTTTTTGATGGGAGACTTCCTGACACAGAAGATGTATGTGAGTGTAAAAGATTGAGAGTAGTCCAATGTAAAATGCACAAGTCAAAGGATGGAGTTGCCTTTAACTGAAGCAGGGAAGGCTGTGGTAGGAGCAAGTTGTGAAGGGGAAGATAAGGAGTTCAGTTTCAGATATTAGAAGGGCTATTTTTTTATGCCTCTCGTAATATCCTTTGATTAGTCATGGAATGTGACTTGAGGTGATAGAAGTTGAGATGACTCAAAAGGGAACTGGAGAAACATGCAAAAAAAGAGAAGGGCTCTCCCCATATAATCTGTCTCCGAAAGTACTTCGTGAGTAAGCTGTGAAAAATTCCCATCAAGCGGGAGAGACTTCTAGTGCTCAACCTTATGTGGTCCTCTTCTCCTTCACAAAAGGATGATATAGCCTAACTCTTATAAATGGGGAAAGGCTGTGTGTTTAGTTCTGAATTGTAGGCTGGAGTGGAAGTGACATATGTCACCTCTGGGTCAAAGCATTTAATTATCATTATGACCCTTTCCCTCTCTCTTCCTCAGCTGTGGTGGCCAAGGAAGCCCTATGTTCCAGATAGTCCAGCAACAAAATGTCATCATCCTGGGTCCCTGTGTGACTCTATGCAGCAGAGCCTACCACTGACCTTACTGGATAGGTACAGTGAGGAGAAAATAAACTTTGTTGGATTAAGCCACTGAGATCCCAGTGTTAATATGTTACTACAGCAAAACCTAGACAGTCTTGACTAAAGCACTCTTAAAGACAGAAGCAAATTACAGCTTACTCTATTTTCTCTTTCATCTCTTATCCTTTTAAGAAATACAAAAGCTGTTAACACTCTTCTGATGCTCCTGATAATACATCGGAACTCCCACCCATCCTAAGAGACTCAACTCTGTGTGAAGCCTTCTCTACCCCCACCTCTAGCAGAGTGAGAAGATTTCTCCTTTTTGTTCCCACGACACTCTCATCATACCTCTATTAGAGCACTTACTGCATTGTATGGAAATGATTTGTGTACGTCTGTCTCTCCCACTAGACTGTAAGTGTCAGAGGCCCCCTCTATTTCCCTCTTAAGAATCAGGGGAAAATACACTGATGAAGGAATAAATACAGAAAAAAGGCAACTGCACTGAGTCTCTCCCTAGACTTTATCTGCCAGTGTTTTTTTTTTTATTACAGCTAACAAAAACCTAATCTTTCTAGTTCAAACTTTAAAAAAGGAAATTATTGGAAGGCTATAAGGATATAGTTGCTCTTGGAATCCAAGGGAAAGGCAACTCAAGGACTTATGAGAGCCAGTCAGTCCTGGGATCACAGTGACAGGATTTTAACAATTTTCTCTTTAAAGCCCTACCATGGCCTGGTACAGCTTCCAACTCCCAGATCCATCAATTAATTTTTCCAGGACAGAGAATCTGATTGGCTTAGTTGGGTCAAGTGTCTGCCTCTGACCCAATCCCTGATGACCAGGATATATGTCATGCAGTAGAAACACAGAACCATGGATTTGAGTGTGTGGGTACTTCTCAGAGATAGGGGGCTGGCACATCCTCTCATAGATGCTTGTATCAGAAGATGTCTTGTCTAACACTCAGAAAAAGCATCTGTTTACCTCACAGCTCTGTAGCCCCTCTCTTGACTTGATACTTTTTGATAAATTCCAACCAAGGGCCATTGCTAGAGCCTGCCTTAATGTCCCAAATAACCTTGAATATCTGCAGCTGCAGAAATTCCTGGATACACAATTTCTTTCTGGATACCAGAATACTCTCCAGAAGTTTGGGTAATCTTACTTACTTGTTGCTGGCTACTCAATCTCCCCTAGTTGCTTTTCTCCTTGATAGTTTCCAGGTGCTGTGCCCATGCATTTGCGGCTACTCACTCAGTCAAACTGGACTGTTGCTAGAAACTGATGATGAGCATCTCCATATCAAGCCCACAGAAAAATGTTTATTGAATTAAACTGAAGTAGATTATTAAAATATAGGTTGTATCTCCTCTTACTGGCCTTTTCTGGAATGGAAAACTGGAGTCCTGTTGAGAAGAGGGTGTGTGGCATCAATTTTGGAAACCGATCACACCAGTCCTGACCATTCATTCTCAGGTATTCATTCACTCATTGATTCAGCAGTCATTTCTGGCTATGCCAAACACTTTCATAGGTCTGGGGATATGAAGATGAAAAATATCTTGTCTTGCCATTAACTAAAGTTTAGTGGGGGAGAAGATACAGACATTTAAATTTGGGATGATAAAACAGGCAATGAAGTCTTATTAAAAGAAATGTGGATTGTGAAGGGACCACCATATGAATGATGCCTCACACATCCTAGCTCCATGACCTTGAATAAGTTATTTGAACTTACTGGATCTTAGTTGCCTTATGACAAAGGAAGGCAAAAATAATTTCAGTCTTGCAGTGCTATTGCATTAGATATAATACATACAGTATTAATATCATTATGAAATTTAAGTTTTTTACATAATTATAATTTTTGCATAATTTCCAGGGCCTACAATAGTATCTGGCATATAGTGAAACCTCAGTAAATATCACCTGAATGAATGGATGGTCTTTTCTTGGACCCTTATCTCTTATTATGCTCCATATGTGTGCCTGTAAGATAATTTAGAGAAAGACAGTGTAATCATTATACAAGTTAAGACCTTCATCGTTGGTGTCAGGAATATCTGTATTCTAAGCCCTAGTGTGATTTGGTCTCTGTCTTAAGTCCCCAGAAGCAGAACTTGAGAAAGGGCTTCTTGTGCAAATGATCAGACTATTCGTGGGAGAAATTTCTAAGACAGTGAAAGAGGCAGGATATAACAGAATGAGAAGCTAGACAGAGATGTGGTGGTTTCTGGTGTCTCAGCCTGACCTCAGTCCAATCCCTTAGAGAGCTCTATAGTGTGAATTGCACTGCAGAGCTAGTACGTCTTCAAGAAAGGGGACCAGTGGTGGTACTTCCCACATCAGAAAGCTATTGAGGGCAGGTAGCCTTGGGCAAGGGAGGAGTTTCATCTCTCAAGCATTGCTAGGCAGGCTGCCTCCATGGAGAAAATGTGACTATAAACTCATAGTCATAAATACCAGAAGCTGAGTGCTATAAAGGGGACTTGGGTGGGGAACAAAGAGCATATACTATAGGCTTGTAAGTACTATCATTAAAAATGATACCACCCTGCAATTTATGGCACTTGAGGGATCTGAAGGACCGAGAACTTAAATAGCTCATTCAAGATTATCTAGAGCTAAGTAAAATGTGAATCCCCCAAGCTACTCATGTATTCATAAAAAAATGACTACCACTTATTGAGCAATTAAATTATCATGTGCTACAATTCACAATTGCAAAGATGTGGAGTCAACCTAAATGCCCATCAACCGATTAGTGGTTATGAAAACGTGTATATAAACACTACGAGATACCACTCAGCTATCAAAAAGAATGAAATAAGGCCTTTTGCAGCAACTTGGATGTAACTGGAGAACATCATCCCAAGTTAACTACCTCAGGAACAGAAAACCAAACACCACGAGTTGTTGTTTATAAGAAGGAGCTAAAAGAAGGATCTGCAAAGACATAGAAAGTGATATAATGAACACAGGAGACTTGGGGGAGGGATGAAAAATCACCAGTCAGGTAAAATGTGCACAGCTGGGGGTGATGAGGGTGATGGCACTTAAAACGCAGACCCAAAACTACTTGTACCCCTAAAGCTATTGAAACAAAAAAATCTCATTTACTGCTCATAACAAATCTACAGGGTAGGTAATCTTTCTTTGTTTTTGTTTGAAAGGAAATTCTTATTTTACTTTTTAATTACTTTATTTTTTATTGATATAGAATAGTTGTACATATTTTGGGGGCATATGTGATATTTTGATATCTATATACAACATGTAGTGGTCAAATCAGGGTAATGCAGATATCCATCACTTCAAACAATTATTTTCTTTGTGTTGGGAACATGACAATACTTCTCTTCTAGTAATTTTGAAATATACAATACATTATTGTTAATTATAATTTTCCTACTGTAATATCAAATACCAGAACTTATTCTTTCTACATAACTATATTTGGTACCCTATAACCAATTCTCTTCTTGCTTCCCTCCTTCCCACCTTCTGGGAACCACCATTTTATCCTCTATCTCCACAAGACCCACTTTTTAAGCTCCCATTTATGAATGAGAACATGCAATATTTTTGTGACAGGGTAGGTAATCTTATTATACTCCAATTAAAATTAGAAAACACACACTAGGAGGAACTATATAACGAGCACCCAAATTACAGTACTGACAGTGGCATGGTGAGGATTGAAAGCAGGCATAACAGACTTCAAAACCAAAGAATCTTTCTTTTTTTTTTTTTTTTTGAGGTGAAGTCTCACTCTGTTGCTCAGGTTGGAGTGCAGTGACACGCTCCCAGTCACTCCAGCATCGACCTGCTGGGCTCTGGCGACACTTTTGCTTCAACCTTCCAAGTAGCCAGAGTTACAGGTGCACACTACCACGCCCTGCTAATTTTTTATTTTTTTTTATTGTAGAGACGAGGTCTCACCAAGTTGCCCGGGCTGGTCTCGAACCCGCGGGCTCAGGCAATCCACTCACCTTGACCTCCCAAAGTGCTGGGATTACAGGCTGAGCCACCGAGCCTGGCCAAAACCAAAGAATCTTAACCACGACTCTAGAAAAACATTATGAGATATTAATGTTTATTTCTCTCCCTACAGATTTTCCTTCCCTTCCCTCATTTCCTTCTACTTAAGTAGAATGGAGAAGTCTTGGAATCTTTTTACATGGGACATTTATAGTAGAGTAGAGATCAGGGAAGATGATTTCCTTTTGAGTTTACCCCCGAAAGCTTAAGCCTTAAGAGAAAAATGACCTAAGAACACAAAGTGCATTGGCTTGAAGAAATGGAGAGATTCTATTTCTGCCACTAGGATTGGAGGAGGAGAAGAAGAATGAGCAACATGGAGTAGAGGGGAGAGAGAAAAGAGGGAGAGGGAGAGGGAGAGAGACAGGAAGAAGGAGAGAGAAAGAGAGAAAGACAGAGACAGAGACAGAGAGAGAGAGAGAGAGAGAGAGATAGAGAGAGAGAGATACTGACTTGGATCCCTGCATAGCAAATAGCAAATATCTGACCCTCACGTCCCAGTAGTGCTTCTGGGCGAGATTACAAAGCCTCAGAGAAGAAAGTCTGTGTGCTGCTTCCAGGGTTATGGAGTCACAGGAAGGCTCATAGAAGGTTCTCATTCTTCAAGCATTACAAAAAAGCGCAGAGAAAGAATGGAAGAAAAGAAGCCATGCAGTCAGGGGCAAGGCAATGGTTGCATCAGTGGCAGATGTGTAGATCGATGACCGAGAACCAAACTCAACCACTCTTTGGATGCCAAAGACATGGATGTGACATGACTCTCGGGAGAAGGAAAGTTAACTCTTCTACAGATAAGAGGGATAGAAAGCCCTGCAGTCAAGTGATCAAGTTGGGTCAGAAAAAAAGAGAAGAACAAAATAATTATTGCACTCCTGAGTTTGAAGTTTGAAACATGTACCCATGACAAATAGAAAAAGAATTGGTCTCAATGAGTGGGGTGATAGTGCCCTGAATTATGGTGAGTGAAGAGAACCTTCTTGTACTGAAGGTTATTGCTGGTCATTGAAAGGCAAACCTCTACCTATTTATTTGGGTTACTCTACTCACTGTCCCTATTAGGACAATGGAAGGTTTTGAAAATTGAGGTCTAGGTAAACTAAAGTTAGAACCCTGATAAGGCTACTGTCTCAGTGAAAGGAAAACTAGAAACGTTGTACCCATCAGTCCAGGGAAGCAAATTGGAGAACTTGTCTAACTAGGGCTTTGGTTTGGAAAATTTCTAAATGACTCATTCATGAAAAACTGAAATGCCAAGTCTGCACCACATGGTAATGTTGAAAATCAAATTTATATAACTGGTAAGTATAGGAATATCTAAAGTGATCAATTAACATTATAAACTTGTTCTATACTGTTAAAACACCCAAGGTTCCCTGAAGACATAAATACAAACACATTCTGTAATAACATAACCATAGCCCTAGACTCCCTGGGACTTCTATGGTATTAAAAAAAAATCCCCACTAGGAATTAGCAATCATTTAAAAACTATAAGCCATAGGAAGAAATTATCAACCATGAAGAAGAGATGACATATACCACAAACAGTAAAATTAACTCTCCCGGGAACTCCAGGTAACAGAACAACAATCTGAAAAAGACTATTTTAAAAGTCTATTTTAAATGCTTAAAGAGATAAAAATAGAAATAATCCTGAAAGAACAGAATAATATGAAAATAATAACAAGCAAATTTGAAAGATAAGCAAATAAAATGTCTGCCAATAAAAATAAAATCGCAATAAATATGTTGGATAGCAGATTAAACACAGTGAAAAAGAGAGTCGTTGAAGCATAAGATAAAGCTTAGAATATTACTCAGAATAAAGGTCACAGAGAAGAAGAGATGGACAGGATGAAAAAAGATATGGAGAACAGAATACGAGATAGGTTCCAGAAAGAAAGAATAGAGAGATTAAGAAATGAGCAATATACAATGGAAATTTCCAGAATTCAGGAAGCATACTGAGTTCTGAACAGGATAATTTTTTTAAAAATACACATCTGGATACATCAGGGTGAAATTGAAAAATGACAAAGACAAGGAAAATCTTGAAAGCTACCAGAGAGAAAAGATAATGAAATTACCTGCAAAGGGGAAACAGATTGATAGATACAATAGATGCTCGAAGAATGGAACAGTTCTCTCAAAGTCCTGAAAAAGAATACTGTCCATCTAGAATCCTATGCTCAGTTTACATATCAACAATGAAGGTAATAAAAAGACATCTCTAGACAGAAAAGATGGAGAGAGTTTAATAATCCCAGAGATGTATTTCAGTAAAAGGATATTGGACACACAAAGAAGGAGTAGGGAGCCAGGAGTGTTATTGAGCAGACAAACTGGTAACAATTGTAGGTTACTCTAACAAAACATTTCTCCTAAAAAATAATAACTAACATTGGGGGAGAGAGTAAAAGCAAGGTGGAAATAAAATACAGACAGCAGAGATAAGTCAGATAGGAAAAAGGCAATGAGAGTTAAAACTTTCTAAGGTCCTTGTATGATTCTGAAAAAAATAGTAGAAACAGTAACTACAGAGAAATGTAAAATGCACAACTTCTAAACAAGTAGGGGGAAATAATATCCAATTAATTCAATAAAAGTAGAAATTATGAACTATATAAGATAAAAAAAATCACAAAATCAGATGGCCCAAACAAACCCAGAGATGCTAGCAATCACAATAAATGTAAATAGATCACTACCATCAATTAAACCACAGAGATTCTTGAACTGGATAAAAAAAAGTGAACATATCTCTATGCTATTTAATAGAAATACAGCTAAAAAGTAATTTTTGAAAGTAATGGATGGAAGAAGCCATGGATGGAAGAAGACCTACTAGGCAAATTACAACCAAAAGAAAGCAGATATACAAATATTAACATCAGATAAAGCACTATTTAAGGCAAAAATTATAATTATAAATTAAAAATAATCATTAGATAATTATTAAAGGGAGAACTTTGAAGCAACACAGCTTCAAACATATAAAGTAAAGATAATAGAAATACAAGAAGGATTTGATAATCTACAATCAAAGAGGGAGATTTTAATAAACATTTTTCAGAAACTGATGGATCAAAGAGATGAGAAACAAGTAAGGATATTGAAGTTTTGAACATCTCAGTTAATAAACTTGGCCTAATGCACATGTTGAAGCTATGGAACCTAAAAATTAGAATATATTCTTGTTAAACACACATGGAATATTTATTAAAATTTCCCAAGGCGAATCTCAATAAATACCAAAGACTCAATATCATACAGACCACTTCCTCTATAATACAATAAATTTATTGTACACTACATTTGGAAATAATAACACTTCTATATAATACATGTGCCAAAGAAGAAACCTAATGAAATTTAGAAAACATTTAGACATAAACAATAAAAATATTACCTACTAAAACATTGATTTTGATTCTAAAATTTCATATGGAAGAATAAAAGGTCAAGTTCAGTAGAAATGGGGGAAATGCAAATTGAAATACAATGAGATTCTTTTACACCTATCAGTATGGCAAAAATTGAGAAAGTCTGGCAAAAACATAGGCAAGGGTGTGATTTAACAGGAACTCCCAGCACTGCTACTGGTAAACAGTAGAGCTGTTCTGAAGTGTGGCCAAGCATACCCATGCCTTTTGACTCAGCAAGTAACCTCCAGCATATAACCTGGACTGGCCACCCCTCATCAGTGGTTGTGAAAGCAAAAGTGTTCTCAACAACTTTAAAAATAAAATAAAAATAAAAATAAAGACATCAAAGTGTATTATTCATATTAAGATTTCTTACTGGTTTTGTAAAAGTGTGTGCAGGTGTATGTTGGTGGCAAAGTAAACATATTATTTTGGGAGTTGTGGTTAAAAAAAAATAATAATAATTTGATAGCTACTGCCCTAAAGTAACTCTCACTTTTGCACACAGATGAGAGTGAAGGTGTTCACTGTAATGTTTGTAATAGTGAAAACTGAAAAGTCTAAATGTCTATTCATAGTGTCATGGGGAAAAAATAGTTGTGTTTATTCATTCGGTGGAATACTATCCTGGATTTCAAATAGCCTAGACTAGATCTGCATGTATCAACACTGAGAATCTAAAAATCATAAGGTTGAAGATATAGATAGTCTGTAACACTTCTCTAAATTTTCAAGATGCATAACGTATGTAGTAAAATACTGCAACATTCATTGAAAAGATCCACACCAACTTCAGGGTCCTGTTTACATCTGAGGAGGAAGGCTGGGAGGAGATTAAGATGGAGTGTGTATCTGGGGTAGGGAGCAGGGGAGGGGAGGGGTGTCTTGCTTTTGTGTAACACTCTATATGCAAACAAATCTGAAGCAAATAGAGTCTATGAACACCTGCACAATTTGGGTGCTGAGTGCATAGACGGTTGTTATCTTATTTACTGTGTGTTTAAACTCATTCATAAATAAAGCCTTAAAAATCAAAGTAATCACAATAAAAACACCTTCAGAGCACCCCCACCCAGCAGAAGTTCGTGTACTACAGCTGAATGGCCAGTATGGTGTTGACCACTTGGAAGGGTATGCTTGCTGGCATTTAAGCTTGAAGCCAGGGAGACAGAATGTGAATTTATATCACACACTCCGATGAAATCAATAGAGGTAATTTCCTGATTCAAACCCATAGATGTGCACAGAATCATCCATATCTACAGAGAACTATACACATATATAGAGAGAGCTCAGGGGGCGATTTAGGATCTGAATTATTCAGTGTCTGTCTCACATCCCCGTCGCTTTGGGCTTCAGTTGGGGCGTGGTGGAGAAGTATGAATTCTGCTGCTGAACCAGCCTCAGCTCAGATGCTCTGACAATAAAGACCTGTGATGAATGATAATGGTGTTTCCTTTACATCAGTGTATGGAAATCTGTTTATAGATTTGGATTACAAATTCTGGAAGCTTTATATATTTAATGATTTTTCACTGACCTTACAGGGCTCTGTACTATTTCAACCATGACTTTGCCCTAAATTCAGGCCACTGCTGAATTAACTCTGATTTTGCCCTGTGGAATTAACTTTTGTGATTAAGACAAACTTGAAATGCCACTACTCCAACCCCCAAGTTCCTTGTGAGATTCAGAAAACAGGTGGGAAAGGAAAAAAGGCAGGCATTTTGGAAAGACTTCTATGAATGGCTGTTTTTCTTCCTTAAGCTTATAGGAGTCCAGTAATTCCAAAATCCCTGTTGGGCAGGGGGCAGTCCATTGGGTCTCATTTGTGCTTCTAGAAGACTGAAGCAACTGGCCATGAAGTTCAGTTCTAACAGGATTAAAAAATACAGCAGCAGGTAGATGGGCTACAATATCAAAAGGTGCTGAGTGACACACACATTAGAAAAAGGAAACTGAATTAGCAGTGACATTTTCTGGCCTGAGGGCTTTTTTTTGGACTGGAAATAAAGACAAACTTTGATCTATTCTACTCAGAACCTGACAAAACATCAAGGCCAGAATATTGCCTCTAATCTTATTACTTATTTCCAGACTGTATCCCTTCGGCTCCTCTGTTCCTTGAGGATAAGGCCATGCGTATCTCTGAATGGACATTTTATGCTTCTTTACAACAATTCCAGAAGGGAAGTCGTGCTGGGCACTCATAAGAGAGTCCCGTGACTGTTGTGGGAAGCAGGAGCTGGGTTGGCCGTGACTTTTGTTAGATTCACAAGATTTAAGTGTTCTTCCGCAGTGTGGAAACGCCATAACCAGTGGAAGTAAAATGTAAAAGAGGGTAGGGAAATTGCAGTCCACAATAAAGGACTAAAGGAATAAACAAGCAAAAATGTTCCTGTGCTTAGATGAAGAACTTTGTTATTTCCTCAGGAAAACAAATAACGAAATAGGACCTACCATTAGACACAATCTAAAAATGTCTTTGACGTTTTGAAGATAAAGATATGCAGCAAGCATTCAAGCAAGAAAACAGTTCTTTCAAAAACAAACACAAACACAAACACAAAAGGAAAATAAAGCAAAAATATATTTTTAAAAAATGTCCGACAGGCTCAGACCTTTCTGCTTTGGCAATAGATACCACAGTAGACTCGAGTGATGCCTCTGCAACTTTGACAAAAGAAGATTGTAATTCAATATGCACCCAAGTTGGTATTCAGGTATAAAAAAAATAGAAAAGCATGTCAGAAGTCTTCCTGGCAGAGGAAACAGGATTATAAAGATTCCCAAGGAAAAAGACCTCAGCAGGTAGAACATAGAAGTCTGCAATAAGAGTCTGGAATGTTTTCTGTGTGTTTTAAGTAAAGGAGTGATGTGACTCCATTTTTTAAAAAAGATGTTAATCTAGTTTGTTGAGTGAAGAACAGACTAGAAACCTAAGAGGGGACTGGGCAGATGGATGAGAAAGGTTTTTGCACACACCAGGAAAGATGTAATAAAGGCCTGGACTGGCGCTGTGATTGTGTGGGAAAAATAAATAGATGGATTTGAGATCTCTTTTATAGAAGGACCACATCATAGCAGTTGCAGATAAATTGCCTTGGGGGCGGGATGGGAAGGTGAAGATTCGGAGAAGGCTTCAGGTTTCTGGTATGAGCACTGGGAAACTGATGTTGTGACTTACGGAATTGAGAGAGACTGGTGGAGGTACAAATTTAGGATTCTAGATCAATGGACTGGTTTTGGATCTGTTGTTTGAGAGAGTAAAACTTCCAAACAGTGAGACCAAGGAAGTAACTGGATATGCAAGTCTGGAATCATGAAAGATGTCTCCAGCCCCGTACTTCGGCATCCCCTATTGATTCCTCACCATTCCCCCAAACCTTTCCACTGACTCTCTGGAATGCCTATACAAATGTTCCTATAGCTTCAGCACCACTTTCTCCTCCCTGAGTCTTCCTCATTCTAATAAATTACATGTCTACATTGAACTCTTACTTCCCAATCTCCCTTCGCCCCCAAATTGCTTCCTCCATAATGCTACCTATTTCAAGTAATGGCACCTCCAACCTTCGGACTGTTGATGTCCAAAACCTTAAGGTTATCACCGACTCCTCTTTTTGCCCAACACCCCGCACCCAAGTCTCCAGAAAATCCAATGGCTTTCCATACAGTTCCAAAAGTCTTACAACAGTCTGTGAAGTCTTGCATGATCTGGTCCCCCCGATCTTATCTCTTGCTACCCTCTCCCTCACTCACTTTGCTCCAACCACGTTGACCTCCTTGCTGTTACTCAAAGACTCCAAGAACAGTCCCCCACCAGGGCCTTTGAACTGGCTCTTGCTTCTGTCTGAAACACTTTTTACCTACTTATCCACATGGCTCCCTTATTTCCTTCATGTCATTCAAATATCACCTCATCAGTAAGGTATGCCCCAATCCAGTATAAAGCAACATCTTTCTTTTACTTATCACCATCTGGCATACTTTCTATATTTATTTGTTTACTTGTTTGTTTCTCCATGCTAGAATGCAAGTCCTATAAGATCATTGTCTTTGTTTTGTTCACTGATGTATCCCCCAAGTCTAGAACAATGCCCAGCTCATGATAGATGCCCAATTAATATTTTTGTTGCTGGTGAGTAGAAGTCAAATAATCTAAATGTCAGCCTCAATTATAACCTCATGTGGCTTCCCTGAAATTCATCTTTCTTAGCTGTGAGGTGGAGACATTAATATCTTCACTGCCTAGCTTATATAACTGCTGTGACCATCAAATAAGTTACTGTACCCCATGGCTTACCTGTTAAACAGAAAGATTTTGACATTTTCATAGGCCATGGCCCCATACCAGAAATGCAAAGCAGAATATGTGTAATTCAATAGAGGGATGTTTGACAATTTCCTATATAATTCCCATGGGGAAAATGGGGTGGGGAAATAAGGGCCCTAAAGAAACTAGTGTGTTCTTACAGGGAGTTCTCCAGTGAGTTCTGATTTTAAAATGGTCAATCAGTATACAAAAGATAGAAAGAGGGGCTGTAAGCCAAAGATGAAAACAAAAGAGTGGTAAGCACAGACAAGAAGGGTTTCAGGGAGGCCCTGGCAAAAAAAGAGCTAAGACTTGCAAAAATGTTAAGGATGAAAAGAATTGATTTGGGGGCACAATTGAAGCAAAAAGATAAATTACAGAATTGTGCCAATACATGACATTAAAAGCAGAACTTGGATTCAACAAAGAAAATGGTCTTCAGATTTAAAAGAGGAGATCCTTAAAAATGAAATGTAAAGAGAGAGGTATGAAAAGAGACAAAATTTTGCTTCATTAAATAAGATTGAGTCCCTAGACCCAATGTAACTCTCAACTCAATCATTCACTTCATTTTGTGGGTCTTTTTCTTTTCCTCCAAGCTTGGCATTCAGGTTACTCATCTAGTTCAGGTGTATTCTCATCTAACTCTCAGCTCAGTCTCATGAAAGAGATGTTTAAGGAGCCACATCAGGTGAGACTTGTTAGAAAGAATAACTCTTCTGCAGAAGGACTTCTCCTGATCCATTATCATCCTAGAAGAAGCATGAGAGGGTGAGCACATATGTGATTGGTTGTGTGTGTATACTTGCACAAGGGTGTTTCTTTACAAGGGAGGTCGGGAGGGGGTGCCTTCTAATGACAGTAAACTAGACTTTATTGTCATTAAACATCCCCTCCACCAAAGGTAGGAAGCTTGGGAGCATAAGGGCTATCATTCCCCTGCTGCTAAGAAGTATGACATAGTCATACCTTGAATTTTCTAGCTTCTTACTAAATACTCCAAGAACAGCAGATATGACCTTGCCTTCTCTTCTGGGAGCCCCACAAAACGTTCCTGAGATGCAGAAAACCCTGGGAAGGTTGTTGAAAAGAGCCCCAAATAACAATTGCTGATCTTATTCAACAAAGTGATGACTGGCTAGCAATATTGACCATCTCAGTTTGTCATTCTGACCTAACAAAACAAAGCAAATTTAGATCTTTTCAGGATGCTTGACATTCTAATCCTTCATCAAGGTCTCAGAACACCCCCATCCTCCATTCTTTATATGGACACTGGTGGAAAATATTTGTCAAAATTTGATTATTGCTTGAATGTGGTTTCCTGGAACTTGGGAATGGCTCATACCCATGTTAACATTCTTTAGTTCACTTATAAATGCTTTATTCTAGATTCTGCTGCTCCTTCCTCCTACCAATCTGTCATCAGCATGCTCTTCTTCTCTCTCTCTCTCTTTTTTTTTTTTTTTGAGTTGGAGTCTCACTCTGTCACCCAGGATGGAGTGCAGTGGCATGCTCAACTTGCTGGGCTCAGGTGATCCTTCCGCCTCAGCCCTCCAAGTAGCTGGAACTACAGGCATGCACCACCACGCCCAGCTAATTTTTTGATTTATTGTAGAGATGAGGTCTTGCAATGTTGTCTACGCTTGTCTTGAACCCATGGGCTCAGGCAGACCTTTCACCTCAGTCTCCCAAAGTACTGGAATTATAGGTGTGAGCCACCATGCCCAGCCAGCGTGTTCTTCTTGATCTCTCTTTTTCATAGAACAAACTCATAATATAATGATTATATCTCTGATAGGTTGACCTTGATTGTTGTACTCAGACTGGCTACTGGGTTTCCCTGTAGTCATCTGATCATTGGGATCCAACTCTTATCCCAAGGTATACCCATTTTCCTTGTTCATAGAACTGGGCTCCCATAAGGATTTCCATTCTCTGCTCTTATTATTATAAGTTTTTTATGGCTTCCATCTCCTATGGAAACTACCATCCTTACTCCAGTTAGGTAGGGGATGTGACCTGCCACGCACAGGGAGACTTCTCAGACATGGCCTTTCTGTCTGCCTGGACTTCCAAGCACTGTCCCTCTGGGGCCTCCCCTGCTCTCTGCTCCCATCTGTCATTGCTCTCCACAGCAGCCATTGTCCCAGGCAACCATTTATTTGTTCCATGACCACGGAAGGTCATACCCCTGGGGACCACACCTTGCTGATAGAACCTAGGAGGTCAGTCCTTCCTACTTGCCATGAGTTTTTCTTTCTAGAAGGAGAATCAAGTCTAGATCACCATCTGTCTACCCTACCTACCTACTCTTGCTATGAATTCTTTATCCATCCCAACTCCCTTTGAACTATAATAATTCTAAAATATAT
Source organism: Cephalopachus bancanus (assembly GCA_027257055.1). Classification (NCBI taxonomy): domain Eukaryota; kingdom Metazoa; phylum Chordata; class Mammalia; order Primates; family Tarsiidae; genus Cephalopachus; species Cephalopachus bancanus. Next base: position 1,218,501 of record JAPVLO010000354.1, read on the forward strand.
AAAAACGAAATTCCCAAATGACTGCCAGTAAACATTTGACTTCATGAGGGGCAGATCCCGAGTCCCATTCATCTTCATGGCCTGGAGCAGCAAGAATTCACAATGTTTACAGGAAGAAAATTCAACAGACTAGAACAAGATTCTAATCTTTGTTTTCAAAAAAGGTGAATTCCGAGAAACTAAAGACAGTTAAGGGACAAAAACTTAAATACATAAATTCCGAGGGGATTAAGTCTCAGGGATATGTCATAGAGGTAGAAGTATCTCATTTTTTAAGAAACCCTATATGATGCATCATTTCATACTGTTATAAAATATATATAGCATAATGTTTACCATTTCAGCCATTTTTAGTTGCACATTTCAGTGGCAGTAAGTACTTTCACATGGTTGTGCTACTATTATCACAATCATCACCAGAACTTTTTCATCCTTTCAAATTGAAACTCTACTTAGTAAATCCCCATTCTCTCTTCCTCAGCCCCTGGCAACCACCATTCTACTTTCTGTCTCCATGAATTTGACAACTCTAGGGATCTTATATAAGAGAAATCATACAATATGTATCCTTTTGTCACTGGCTTATTTCACTTAGCATAATGTCCTCAAGGTTTACCCATGTTGTAGCATGTGTCAGAATTTCCTTCCTTTGTAAGGCTGAATAATAGCATATATTTTTTCTTTCTTTCTTTCTTTCTTTATTTCTTTTTTTGAGTCAGAGTCTCACTCTGTCTCCCAGGCTGGAGTGCAATAGCATGATCCTGGCTCACTGCAGCCTTAATCTCCTGGGCTTAGGCGATCCTTCCATCTCAGCCTCCTGAGTAGCTGGGACTACAGGCATGCACCACCACAGGCATGCACCACCATGGCCAGCTATTTTTTTTTTTTTTTTGTAGAGACAAGGTCTTGTCATGTTGCCAAGGCTGGTCTTGAACTCCTGGCCACAAGAGATCCTCTTGTCTCAGCCTCCCAAAATGCTGGGGTTATAGGCATGAGCTACTGCACTCAGCATATACGAGGGAGGACTTCCAAAACCTGGAATTTATTTATTTAAAAATTGTATATTTATTCTTACATGTTTAAACTTCAGTCACCTTCAAAGTGTTCTCTGTTTGATGCAATGCACACATCAAGACGCTTTTTCCACTGCTCAAAACCGTTTTTAAACTTGTCAGTTTTGATGCCTTTTAGTGCTTCTGCTGATTTTTGTTTCACTTCTTCCACATCAGTAAAATGTTTCCCTTTGAGGACTTTTTTCATTCAGGAAAACAACACTCTTGGGGCAAGATCTGGCGACTAAGGAGGGTGGGGCACAGGGTTCATGACATTTTTGATCAAAAACTGCTGAACATTCAGTGTGGTACAGGCAGGTGTGCTCATAAATGACCCATCATGAAATGGGCTTATACATTGAAAGAATCTTCAAAAAATAAAAATAAAAAAATTACTGGAGCTAAACATAGACTCTCACAAAACACTAGATGGTATGCTGATGTTGAGGTGTTCCTAGAACACTTACCTAGCAGGGGAAGACTGTACTACTAGGGGCCTACCCTTGAAAAAAATTCTATTTTTTTGGGTCCCCCCCTTGTATTTCAGTTTTAACAAGACATGTTTTCCCCACTATCCTGTGTATAAACTATAAGAATTCAGACTGAGGGATGGAATACTGAGATATCACTGAATCGATGGCGTCTGAGAGAGGCTGTCTAGGGACTCTCCACGACACTCTTGTCCAGGGTCTGCCCTAGACAATGTTTCTAACAATGACAAGTGAGGAACACAGGAGGGCTGCCAAGCTAATAACTTGTGAATGACACAAAATTGGGCATAATGGCTCTTCTGTTGAATGATGAATACAGATTCAAAATATGTAGTGTACTAAAATGATATACTGAAATCAAGGAGGTGAAATTTATCAGCAATAAATGTAATATACTAAAATTAAGCTAAAGTACACATGCGCATATATGCATGGGCAGGCACACACACACTTACACACACAGCAGCAGAGGCACAGGATGGAGTAAAACTGCCTAAGAGCAGCACGACCAAGAGTTGTGGGTTTTAATTGACCACAGGCTCAGTCTGAGTCAACGGTGGGATGTGGTTGCCAAAAAAACAGCTAATGTGGTCCAGAAGGGCATTAATAGAAGCACAATGTTCAGAGCAAAGCAGGAAATAGCTCTTCTGCAGGCCTTGATGGTGAGGCCGCACCTGGAATGTTTTGCTCAACTCGGTACCGCAGTTTATGAGGGATATCAAAAAACTAGAGGGCATTTGGCAGAGGTTGAATGATCTGGAAAGCATGCCACATGAGGAGCAGGGAGCAAATCAAGAAATTTAGCAGGTAGAAGAGAGAACTTTGCAGGGACGACACTGATGTGACATTACAATTTGGAAGGCCTGCTTTTGTGTGGCACTGGGAAATGGAGCTATAAACCATGGATGGAAGGTCTGGTCATTTTTACTTAGAAAAATAAACAACTTCCCTACAGTTGGACCTATCAATAGAATGGGCTGCTTCAGGAGCGAGTTTCTCATCACTGGAAGCAATTAATTGGTTGTTTTAGAACAGTGGTTCTCAGGGACAATCTTGCTCTCTGGGGAATATTTACCAATGTCTGCAGACATTGTTGATCATCAAAACTAGGAGAGGGCAAGTTGTTACTGGTTTCTAGTGAGTCGAGGCCAGGAATATTGCTAAACTTCTTACAATGCACAGGGCAGTCCCCACAACAAAGGAAAACCCAGCCCAAAGTGTCAGTAATGCTAAGCTTCAGAAACCTGCCTCAGAAGGAATCCCGATACCAAAATGTTTTAGAGCAGAGGACCAAGTCTGCTGGATTTGACCTGCAGACTTTTTTTTTTTTTTGGTACATCACTTGCCAATATTTAAGAATCCCATGATATAACCTAAAGATCAATATTTCCAGCCTTTCTTTAAAAAAAAAAATCCCTGTATTTGGCAACACTGGGCCCACCTCCTTGCAATAATTACCTGGAGCTGATGTCCCTTTTAGATGAACCAAGAGCTCTCTAGTAAATCATAATCCTTACCTGATTACCTGCTTGACATAGCAGGTCTTTGAATTTGTTACCCAATGTGCCTTTAATCCAGCAGTTCTTACTTTGCCTGTGCATTGGAATACCCCAGGAGGTTTGAAAACTCCTGTGCTAAAGCTGCACCCCTGGTCAACTACATCAGACTCTCTGGGGGTGAAACCCAGACCTCAATGGTATTTTGTTTTGCTTTGTTTTTATAGCTCTTTAAAATGTTGCAGGGTGCAGTCAAGGGTAAGAACCACAGTTGTAGATAATAGAAGTACAACCCACACCCAGTAAATAGACTTGTCTAATAGTTGAATACTTTAAACAACAGAAGTGGCTGTTTTGGAAATAAACTCCACAAGAAATTCAGACTTTGGAATATTTGAAGGGGAGGGAGACAGAACCAAAGAAGAGGTTCATTACTCTGAATGTGGATGAGAGTTACCTGGGGAGTATTCCCAAGGGCACAGGTGCAGGTCCCATCCTGGGAAAGTATGATGCAGGGAAGTCAGGTGAGGGTGGAGCATGTATGAGTTGAAAAAGTTCCCCAGATGATGCTGAGGGACGAACCACTCCCAGTGTTCCTAGTGAAGAGCCACTGAGCGAGATGAATGACCTCCGCAAGCCCCCAACCTTAACCTTGGCAGTGACCCAAGTTGTTTAAAGAAAAAAAAAATCTATGTAAATCTGCAACTACTTGTTGAAACAGAAACATAAATAACATGACTATCACAGGCTGGGGAATAATTCAGTGAGGTTAAAGAAGCTGCAAGATTCTCTGATTTAGTTTAACATTGAGACTAAAAGATTCAAAGAAAGAACTGTTTTCTAGGTTCTAGTTCTTTTTCTGACACACTTGACATGTGATGTTTGCTTAAATAACCTCTAAGAAAGCAGTTTATGTACTTGTGTGAGAGTTCTTAGCTTCAAGCAACATTTACTGATGCTGCCTACTTGAAGTTAAAAAGAATGCTATTAAATGGATGACAGTGTAAGAATGTTTTTAAAATGCCTGCTTTAATAAAGTATGATACATTGATTCAATGACTTATTTTCAAGCCATTAGAAACCATAAAACAGATTAAAATGTACTGGTGTATAAAGTTGTTCACAGTATAGAGCTTTGTGATAAAATTAAGTTATAGTTATACAACAGAATATAGGATATAATATTATTTATTTTTATAATAGCATATATTTATATTAATAGTTAGACACAAAATCTGGGGAAAAAACAGAACCTCAACCAAACCCTCATATTTTATTAAAAAGTCAAATTAAATTGGATGATGGTCTTAAATATTAAATGTAAATCTGTACAACTTTTAGGAAAAAAGGAAGAAAAGATTCTTAAAGATCTGAGTTTTTAGACTCAGCATCAAAAAGCATACTCTGTAAAAGAAAAGATTGATAGATTCAATCTCATCAAAATTAAAAACTTTTGCTCTTCAAGAGACCTTGTGAATAGAATGAAAAGACAAACTGCAGACCTGGAGTTTACCACATATTCAACAAAGACATAGACGATAGAATATATAAAGAGCTCTCAACACTCAACAATAAAAAACAGTCAGATTAGAAAATGAGCAAAGATATGAGGAGACATTTCACAAAAAAGGTTTTGGAAAAATAAGCACATGAAAAGATGTTCAACAACATTAGCCATCAGCGAAACGTGTTAAAGCCACAATGAAGTATCACTAGATACCTATCAGTGTGGCTAAAATAAAATATAGTTACAACATCAAATGCAGCTGAGAGTGTGAAGAAACTGGATCAGTCATATATTATGAAATGGTACAGCTACTCTGGAAAACAGTTTGGTTATTTCTTATAAACTAAACCTGCAATTACCATATGATCCAGCAGTGTACACAGATGTTCACAGCAGCTTTATTTGCAATATGCAAAACAAGAAACCATCCAAACATCCTTCAATGGGTGAATGATTAAAGAAACCGTGATATGCCCATACTATGAAATACTACTAAGCAAAGAACAGGGATGAACTATTGATACATGTCAGAATCTGGATGGATCTCCAGAGAATTATACTAAGGTGGAAAAAGCCAATTCCAAAAGTTGACATATATCCCATATGATTCTATTTATGTAACACTCATGAAAAGATGATATTTTGAAGCAGAGAACAGATTAGTGGTTGGGGCTAGGGAGTGGGCAGGGAAGAGGTGAGCAAGGTTGTTAAAGGGCACACTAAGGATCCTTGTGATGATGAAATTGTTCTATATAAAGGATACATGAATATGCAATAACATTGTATAAAACATGTACACACGGATGAGCACAAGTAAAACAAGAAAAATCTGAATAAAATGAACGGATTATATTAATGTCAATATCCTTGTTGTGATACAGTAGTACAGTAGTTTTGGAACATATCATCCCTGGGGGAAACTGACTACAGGGTGAATGGGCTTTCTTTGTATTATGTCTTACAATTGCAAGTGAATCTACAAATATTTCAAGTTTAATTAAAAAAAAGAAAAATGCATAGGCATGTAAAGATGTCTATATATAGAGTTTTGTGAGGAAATTAGGTTGCAAAACAGAATGTAAGATATGATACAATTTATTTTTATAATTTTGTGTATTTATATTAATAGTTACATATAAAATCTGGAAGGTTATATGCCGAAGTGATAATAGTGAATTCTTCTGGGTGGCAGGATTTTGGGTTGCTTTAACTGTAACTTTCTTTTATTTCTGTGCATTTTCTAATTTTTTTTCTACTGGACATAGGATTAGTGAGATGAAAATAAGTAAACATTTAAAAAGTCAACGAAAGATTCTTGGGTAGTTCATAAAATCGCTGAGATGTCTGGAGGAAGGGAAAAGTGGGAAAGAGCCTAGACTGAGCTGCAGGAATCTCTGGACAGGTCCCCTAAAAAATGATCTAGTTGGGGTACCAGGGCTGCTGCCCCATGTGGCAGTGGATGAAGCTTGCCATCAGCATCACCAGGAATGGATCCCAGATGCCCTCATTCCTCCTGCTACCACTTGCCTCCAGAATGTTAATCTTGCTGCAGTTGGCCACTGCTGTGCCTATCCCCTCCACCATCACCCCACAGAGATGAAGTGCACAGAGAGAGAGAGAGAGAGAGAGAGTGAGAGAGAGAGAGAGAGAGAGAGAGAGAGAGAGAGAGAGAGAGAGAGAGACTGTGGTTCTTGCTTCCTTGTATCTTCTGCTCCTGACTCAAAGATTGGAGCAGGTGCACAGACAATTCCTAACATGTTCAGGGCTTGAAAACAAGAACACAATTGAAGCCCAAGCTACTGTATGCCTAAATACTGAGAAGTTATAAACCAAATCTTGGAAACTATTAACTAAAATATGTTCTATAATATGCCTTCAGAACATACTGAAAGGCTAAGTTCAAATGAAGGTTTTGGCACAGGGAGAGTTGACCCCTGGCCTGTGGCTTAGCCCCCTTCTTTTTCCCTTGTGACTCATCCTCCTCCTTAAGGTGTGGTATACACAAGCATGTAAATATCTAAGCACCATTCACACACTCTCTTTGCCCCTGAAAGCAGCTACTTCTCAGCCATCCTTTGGGCCTCAAGGTATGCATGCTGGCAATGTGGTCTGCCCTCAGAAGGATGGACCTGGGGAAGAGACTGCACAGGCTTGGAAATGGATTGATGCTGTTTGTCCATGTATTCCAAGATCCAGGATGCTGAGAATACAGTCTATAAGGTGGGCACCTGTCCTTGACCCTGTGACCCCTCACCCCATAGGAAGGAACACTGCCTGAGTCTGGATTTTCCTAGCTGCAAGACAGCCCAGGAAAGTGAGATCTGACACTTTCAGTTTCTCAAGGTACTGCCTGCCACCAAGACTCATAGTGTAGGGAATTCCATAAACACAAGAAAGGTGTTCAAAGCTGGGCAGCTTAAAATAAGAACAAATATCCACTATGTTTTCCACAGAGAGTCATAGATGATGATAATAATGATGGTGATGACAATGACATTAACAATGACAATGATGAAGGCCAGCCTTTATTGTGCATTCACTCCTGTCAAGCACTAGGCAAACCTCTTTACATGCATTATCTTATTTAATTCTCATGAAAACTCTAAAAGGTAGTCTCTTTTGTTATTGCCACCTCCAACAGAGATAAGAAAACTGAGATGCTAAGAAGTTAGATCACTTGGTTAAGTCACTTGGGTAGCAGGTGGCACAGACAGGCTTTGAACTCATATCTGCCTGGCTCCAGAAGCTATAAATTTTACTACTACACTGGACATCCTCTTGAGAGTAGGCTGGTAGAAATAATTTTGAACCTCAAAATCAAAATGTGTGTCAGCAGTTATCTACCTTGACTGCAGAAAACCTGATTAATGCTCCCTACAAATGTTAGGAATGACATCCATTAGGATGACTTCATTGTATGATGAAGATACCCCGGGGTGGGCTATTGAGCCGAGTTCAGTAATATTTTAACACTGTTGTCCTGACACTCTTTCCTCTCACCAGCCTTCTTTAGGACCAAGGATTTACAGATGTTGAAGTTATAGAGATAGGATTATAGGACTAAGTAAGCTCAGTAGAAATAGAAAATAGATGACAAGTAACTGGGAGGTGAAACATGTGTCACCTTCATGGTGGAGAGAAGGCAGGCATCTTCCCCTCTTCTCTCCTCTACATCGCGAGTATAAACTGGAGGTGGGATGCTTTTAGGGGTTATTCATAAAGGAAAGATGTTTCCATTTTGCAGGGATGTGAGGCTCTTTCATGGCTGAAGTGTTATGGAGGAGCTTAGTTTGGGGGCTTTTGAGCAAAGTGGTTGGGAGAGGAGAGGGTTAATCCAGGTGCTTCTGTTGAAGGTCTCTTGCTGCTTAAGGGTAACTTCAAACTTACTTTCCCATCAGAATCATCTGGTGCGTTTTTTAGAAATACAGCTTTTGAGCTGTGATCCAGACCTACTGAATTAGAATCTCACGGGGAGACTTATTGGTCAATAAATGGTTGGCCTAGTTCAAAGGCAAAAGGATTAAAAAACATATTCAAGCTTACTTCTGGGTCCAGCTAAAATAAGAAAAGAGGCATATAGAGGCTCTCACTAGAAATAAAAGTAAGCATTGGGCTACAGCAAAGTTTCTCCAAGTGTGGGGAGTACCACGATAATATCAGGTATCATAACTTAACAAAGAAATTTTTTAAAAAATAATTTTTATTTTAAAGATGTGGGGTACAATTCAGAATTAGGTATACAAATGTCTATTATACAGGTACCCTTGTTGATGAGGTGTACCCTCTCCTCCCCCCCACAGATTCCCACTACTGCCAATTCTTCTATGAACATCTTTCAATCCTTCTGACTGCATTATTCTGGTGCCAAAATGTCTTTAATACCCTTTTTTGCTTATTCCCCTTTCAAACAAAGTGAGAGCAAGTCTAAAACTCAGCCTCTAGCAGATAGCAGTATCTAAAGAATGCAATAACGTTGTTTAGTCTATAGTGAATGTCGTTAAAGTTTTTATTTATTTATTATTTTAAGGGACACATAATAATTGTACATATTTATGGGGTACAGTGTGATATTTTGAAATACAATGAATATATTGTATAAAAATCCAATCAGGGTATTTAGCATACCTGTCACCTCATATATATTTATCATGTCTTTTTTGGTAAGAGTATTCAAGATATTCCTTTCTAGCTATTTTGAAATATACAATACAATATTGTTAACCTTGCTCATGCTACTGTACAATAGAACACCAGAACTTATTCCTTCTAACTGTAACTTTGTATCCATAGGTCAGTACCTCTCTATCCCCCCTTCCTCTTCCCCTCCACAGCATCTGTTAGTCACTATTCTGCTCTCTACTTCTATGAGATCTACTCCTTTAGATTCCACATGTGAGTGTAATGCAGTATTTGTCTTTCTGTGTTTGGCTTATTTCACTTAACATAATTTCATCATTGCTGCAAATCACAGAATTTAATTTATTATGGCTGAGTAGTATTTCATTGTGTATACATATCACATTTTCTTTATCCATTCATTCACTGATGGATGCTTAGGTTGATTTAATATATTGGCTATTATGATTAGTACCATGGTCATGGGTTGGAGAGGATTAATATTGTTAACATGTCCACACTACACAAAGCAATGTACAGATTCAATATACTCCTTATCAAAATACTAATTATGTTTGTCACAGAAATCAAAAAAAAATCTTAAAATTCATATGGAACCTCAAAGATCTCTAATAGCCAAGGTAATCTTTAGCAAAAAGAACAAAGCTGAAGATGTCATGCCACCTAACTTCAAATTATACAACAAAGCTATAGTAACCAAAACAACATGGTACTGGCATAAAAGTAGACACATAGACCAATGAAACAGAATAGAAAACACGAAATACAGCCAAAAATTTACAGCCAACCGATTTTCAACAAAGGTGCCAAAAACACACAATGAAGAAAAGGCAACCTCTTCAATAAATGGTTATGGGAAAACAGAGTATCCACATACAGAAGAATGAAGTTAGACCCTCATCTTTCCCCATATGAAAAAAACTACCCAAAATGAATTAAAGACTTAAATGTAAGACCCAAAATGATAAGGCTACTAAAAGAAAACATAGAGGAAATGCTGTATAACTGGTCTGGGCAAATATTTTTTTGATAAGACCTCAAAAACACAGGCAACAAAAGCAAAAATTGACAGATGAGAGTACATCAAACTAAAACACTTCTGCACAGAAAAGGAAATTAATCAACAGAGTGAAAAGAAAACCTACAGAAGAGGAGAAAATATTTTCAAACCATGTATCTGACAAGGGATTAATATCCAGAATATTTAAGACACTCAAACAACTCAACAGCGAGAGAGAGAGAGAAAGAAAATTTTAAAAATCTGAATAGAGAATGGATAAAAGACCTGAATAAACATTTCTTAAAAGAAGACATACAAACGGTCAACAGGTATATGAAAAAATGCTTAACCTCACTGATTATCAGGGAAATGCAAATCGAAACCACGATAAGATATCATCTCACACCTGTTAGAATGGCTATTACCAAAAACACAAAACAATAACAAATAGTGGCATGGATGTGGAGAAAGGGAAGGTCATCTACACCATTGGTGGGAATAGAAATTAGTACAGTCATTGTGGGAAACAGTATGGAAGTTCTCGAAAAAATAGAACTACCATATGATCTAGTAATCTCACTACTAGATGTATAGACAAAGAAAATATATTGAAAATGTTTTAAAGGTTACCTTCAATTTTTGGAAATGAGACCATTTTCTCTTTTGAGTAATTATAGACTCACTTTAAAAAATAATACACGTAAGTTTTTAGAGCAAGAAAATATAAATAAATGTCACAGAAATATTCATATTATTGGCAGGTGGGTAGAACAGAAATAATGAAGGTGCAATATGAATGACTGAAGTTTGAGAAACACTGCCCTGGAATATTCCTTCTTCTCTGTTTTCTTTCTCCTAGGAATCTGAGTATAGCAAAAAGAACACAGAAAATTAAAGATACAGCCAGGCTCGGTGGCTCACCTGTAATCCCATACTTTGGGAGGCTGAGGTGAGTGGATTGCCTGAGCCCGAGGGTTCGAGACCCGCCTGGGCAACTTGGCGAGACCTCATCTTTACAATAAATCGAAAACCGGGCATGGTAGTGCGCACCTGTAGTTCCAGCTACTTGGAAGGCTGAGGCGGAAGGATCACCGGAGCCCAGCAGGTCAAGGCTGCGGTGGCTGGGAGCAGCCACTGCACTCCAGTCTGGGCGACAGAGTGAGACTCCAACTCAAAAAAAAAGAAAGAAAGAAAAGAAAATTAAAGACCCCACCCAATAAATACCAGTCACATATTTTTCCCTTTATCTTTTATTGTTTCATCTTATACTCAGAGAGAGGGATTCCGGACATTCATACATGATCTCCTTCAGTATGTTAATAAACTATCTGAAATTAGTTATAGTCTTTGAAGCTCATAATGTCACTAGACAGGGGTTGAGGAGGTTGGGAGTCAGAGATAGGGCAGTTGGAGGGATTAGGGAAGAGGCAGTCACTAATGAAAATAAAAAAGCATTTTCAAGGTCTGCAGCTAAGTCTCAAGCCATCACTGTGTGAGCAAGGAAGTGCTAGAAAGTTGTTTGTGTGAAATGAAGTGTAAACTGCAAACATGTTATTGAGGTGGAGGAGAGGGGAACAGAGACCAAGGGAGTAGGAATAGAATGCATGGATAGAAGGAGGGATCCACTTAGAAAGCATCACCCCCTCACCCTGCAAGTGGGAGACTCTGTAGGAGTTTGGCTGTCTTTATTAATACAATACCAGATAAGACTGCAGCTTATACTCTGTGTGTTTGCTGCCGCGTCTCCATCAACAGATGGAGGTAATAAAGAGGCTAAAAATGTAAATGCGAACTGGTGTGTAGCTTTGTTGTGGCAGTTTGTCATGGAACAGTCAAGAATCCCTTGCTAGTAAGTGTGCTTGTCAAGGTCACCCATGACCTCTTTGGTATTAAATCTAATAGACACTTGCCTGACTGAGCTCTAGCATGGCCAGGGAGGCCAGCCTCTTGGGGCATGAGGTTGGCCGCTGCCCATTTGTGATCAGTCAGACTCAAGCAATGGCATGGCTTCCCTTGGGTTTCTTGAGGGCTGTTAGTTCCAGCTTTGGTCAATAGCCTATATAATTAATCAACTTAAAGGGAGTGCTGCTTAGCAGTGGTTCTTGACCCTGGATGAACATTAGAATCACCCAGGGAGCTTTAAAAATAATACCAATGCCTAGGCCTCACCCAGGACCAATTGAAATCAGAATCTTGGAAAGAGGAGGGAGCCTCACATATCAGTATTTTTTTAAAGCTCCCCAGGTGATTCTAACATGCAGCCAGGGCTGAGAATCACTCAGTTAGATCATTAAGGGGCCAAGTTTAGACACACATGCCTAATGCCATTCTGGTTCCTTCTCTAATCCACAATTTCCTGCCTTTTCCCAGTCAACTCTGAACTGGGATAGGCGATAGACAATGAGAAAGCAAAAGACCATAATTTATTTAAACAATAACCAATTGATGCAGCTTTAAGATTGCTCCAATTTTATATAGATAATGTGATAAACATTAACCCGATGCACAAATCTTTGTACATATTTATAATCTATTTCCTTGGGGTACATTTCTACCCTGTATTTATAATACACATTGCCAACTTGTCTTCCAGAACTACTGCTGCAATTTAAGCACTCAAGTGTATATGAATGTGCCCTTTTTCCATAAGCTTGATAACCTGAAGCTTATCATTTAAAAAATATTGTCCAACTTGATAGGTAAATTCTAGTTAATATTATTTTATTCTGTACTTCTTTAACATTCAAATTTTCCATTTTTATATTAGTGATACCTTCTTTATGAAATGGGCTACTCATGTTATTTGACCATTTTCCCATTTTGGTGTGCTAATTTTTTTCTTCCTGATTTTTTTTTAAAGCTTTTTATATGTTAAGGGTATTAAACTCTATCATATATATTACCAGTATTTTTATTGGTGTTATTTGCTTTTAATTTTTTGAGGATTTTTTTTTAGAGATACAGGTATAAAATGTTTATAAAGCCAAAATTTACCATTCTTATTTATTATGGTATTATTTACTGTTTTTATGTTTTAAAAGTTTTTGTCAGCCAGGCTCGGTGGCTCAGCCTGTAATCTCAGTGCTTTGGGAGGCTGAGGTGAGTGGATTGCCTGAGCCCGTGGGTTCGAGTCCTGCCTGGGCAACTTGGTGAGACCTCATCTCTACAATAAATCAAAAATTAGCCGGGCGTGGTAGCGTGCACCTGTAGTTTCAGCTACTTGGAAGGCTGAGGCGGAAGGATCACTGGAGCCCAGCAGGTCGAGGCTGCACTCCAGTCTGGGTGAAAGAGTGAAACTCTAACTCAAAAAAAAAAAAGTTTTTGTCTTTATCTCAAAATGCTCTTTAATTATTTTATGAGTTCTAACATTGAATGCTTTGATTCATCTAGAATTCGTTTTGGCATATCACCTCGACTGCAACAATCAAATGCCTACTTCATCACAGATGGAACATGAAAGCTTGTTTGTTGGCCTTTTCTTTTTCCCTCTGGTCAATCTGTATGTTCTGTTTTGAGCTAATGCCACACTATTTTACTTACTGTAACTTTATAATTTATTTTAAGATCTGGGAAAGTACATCATTCTTATTTTTAGAAGTATTTGTCTATCTTTATGATTTTTCTTACTTGAATATTATTTTGAAAAAAATTTGTAAAAATGTTGCAAAATTAAAGTATATGAAAACAATATTATCGGCAAATATTGACAAATAGAGCTATGTGATCAAAGAAAGTGTCCAGAGATAAGAAATGTAGCATTTTATATCAGTGAGAAAAGATTATTCAGTGATTCATTTGGACAATTGTTTATCCAGTAATACAAAAATAGCTTGTTTCTTCAGATTATATTCAAAACGAACTCTAGGAAAACCGGTAAAGTCTATGAAGAGTCAATTGACAGACAAGAAGTCACAAGTGGTCAAGAAGCATATTAAAAGATTCTCATCCTCATTTATAGTCAGGGAAATGCAAATTAAAAACAACAGTTAGATACTTTTCTTCCATATGATAGGCAAAATGATTTTAAAAATATAATTCCTTAATATGTACAGTTGGCGAGATTGGAGGAAATTTCTAGGGGAAGTATGAATTAGTATAGCCACTTGGGAAGGAAATTTGGGAGAATCTATTAAAATTAAAAACATGCACACCCTGTGACCCAGAGAATCTCCTTTAGAGATTACCATGTAAGGCAAATATAAGCAGGCCTCCACCAGTTGCTAAAATATTGAAATACTTCTCTTTTGGTTGATAGATAGTCCCAACCTCAAGTCTTGAACTTGCCCTTGGTCCTTGTTTGGGCCACTTTTATCTCTTTGCTTCAGCCTCATTTTCTCCCATGATCCACCATCTAAAGAGTGACTGGCACAAAGGACACTCTGTGACCCTCTTCTAGTTCTAAGGTTAGGATCTGTTCTAATAGGCTGGGGATTTTTTGACTGATCCCTGTGTTATAAGATGTTCATTGAAGCATTATTGTAAAAATAACAAAGTATAAACAGCTTGAAGCATAAACTGCCAACTGCCTACTTTTGATCTACTTCCTCTTTCAAAACAACCTATTAACAGTACTGTCCATCAAAAGAATATGCATCCCAGCTTTGCCTGGGGCCAGGTGTGGCCATGTGATTACATTCCAGTCAATGAAAGGTGAGCATTCATTAGTGTAGACTTCTAGGAAATCTTCTTAAGAGGGAAGAGAAACACCCTTCTCTCCTTCCTCTAAGGAGTCACCAGGATTGGGGATGTGATTGTGGGAATGTCAACACCCATCTTCAACCACAAGGAGGTGGGACACATCCAAAGTTACAGACAGATGAAAGAAGTTTGAGTGTCTGATAACTTCATGGAACTGCCAATGACCAGAACTGCTTTTTTGGAACTTCCTTTACATGGCACAAGCAAAATTACATCTTATTCAAACTGCTGTCGTTTTGAGTTTCTCAGTCATATGCAACCAAATTTAATCCTAATGCACACAAAGCTAAATACCCATTGGCATTGAAATGGCTTCTTAAACCACAGCCTACTAATAAATATAAATAGACAATTTATATATCATCATATATATGATGAAAATATTTTGCAAGACTGAGTTAAATCTATAGGCATTAATATAGGCTCAGTGAAAAAAGCAAGTTAGAGAATATAATAACCACGTATATATGTTCTTCCCAAAACCCCCAACAAAGTATGCTGGTTTTTTCCTTTTCTTTTCTTTTCTATTTTTCTATACATGAAAGCACAGGGAAAAGATTAAAAATATATAACCTAAAGTGTGATAATGTTAATAACTTCTGAGGAAAGAAAAGGGCACAAAAAATGCTGGGGGGTAGTGGTCAAAGGGCACCTTATCATTGACTGCACTGCTCTACATTGTCACAAATGGAATGATTCATGTATTACTTGTATAGTACAAATTAATTAGGTTTCCCACCTACCCACTAGCTGACCTTCTTAAACTGTTTACTCGCCCGCTGCTTGCTGCCTGCAGGGTCCACATTTGAAAACTGCCGGAGCTGAAGACCCAGGCCAAGAGCAGCGGCCTCTTTAGTGCAGAAAGATTAACTCAAGAGCCACCACCTGAGTGCTTTTTGTTGGCAAAGTTCAAGGTTCTTTTAGAACCCCTCTGTCACATAGATTGTATTTCTCACAATAACACTGTGTCTAAAGAAATGACATAAAGATATTAATCTACAAGGACAAAGAAAATGAGGACACAACAGCAAATGTAAGATTACAACAAAAAGTTGAAAGCAGTACCTGACACGCAGACAAGAAAGTTGTAGCTGATTGCCTACTGTAGGAAATATTTCCCCAGAGAATACTCAAAAGCTCAGTACTTGGAAGCATCATGTACTGTGGAAAGCAGGAAAGAAGTACAAGGTTGAGCAGTTGGACGCCCAGGTGTCCCTTGCCATGCATACAATCTTATTCTATGAGAAAATTGATTAAGATGAGCTCTAGACTTGAAGACCTCAAACAGAGTGGTGGGAAAGGGCACAGTGTTGATATGAACCAAAAGGAATTAGGTTAAAATTATCCTCTTTTATGGTATTTTTTCATGAATCCCAGGCCAGAATCTTCTGATTATTCCTTATTTTCAAATGGGGTCAGTTCTTAGTCTGACAGTTACTTAAGAACAGTGTGGGGGCAGTCAGGTATAGGTGAGTGATCCAGGAAATTGACAGTGTTATTTTCGTTTATTATCTCAGAAGAATTCTTTTTTTTAAAAAAAACATTTTTTATTATAAAATTGTGGGGTACAGTTAAGGGTTAGGTATACAAATGTGCATCGTTCAGGCACCCTTGTTAATAAGGGGTATCTCCCCATCCCCAGACAGATATTGACTACCGTTAGTCCCACCTCCCTTCCCCTCCCTACCCCCCATAGTTTCCCACCACTGTCAGTCCTTTTTTTATAGTATTATGGTAGATGTTCAAGGTCCACTATATGAGTGAGAACTTGTGATACTCAGATCTTTGTTTCTGTGAGAGATCACTAAGTATTATAGACTCTAGTTCCATCCAGGTGGCTGCGAAATTCATGATTTTGTTCTTTTTTATGGCTGCATAGTATTCCATCGTGTATATGTACCACACTTTTAAAATCCAGTCCTCTTTTGATGGACAGCATGGTTGGTTCCAGGTTCTTGCTATTGTGAACAATGCTGCGATAAACATTCATGTGTAGGTATCTTTTTTATAGAGTGATTTGAATTCTTACGACACTGACAAGTCTTTTGCCCCAGGGTTAGATATTCTATCTGAATGATATTAGAAGCTACAGAGGGCTTTAAATAGAAGGATTTCTCTTGTTAAGACTGAACTTTAGGAAGACGTGCCACAGGGACTGTATCAGTCAGCATCTGCTCAGGAAAACAGAACTGTTTTAGGTATTTCAAACAGAAAGAATTTATTAGAAGGAATTTGTTCCAAAAGTGATGGAAGAGCTGGAGGAGCAAAAAGGGAAGAATGTAGTTACTTAAAAATTAACAACTGCAAAAACTATCCCTAGACTGTATGATCAAAGGGAAAATCATATTAACAGAGCCCATAATGTCATCACTGTGATTCCTGGAGCATCTGCTTCTGTTACTGCTGCCTTATGAACTATGGCCACATCTACCTTACAGGAAGCCAGAAGGTCACACTTCCACTAACACTGTAAGAACCTGGGGGACCAAAAATTGTCTGTTATGCCTGGTAGAACCAGAGTCTGTGAGTTCTGTGCTGCTGAGGCCATAGGAATGCCCACTTCAACTACTGTGCTATATGAAAGTGAAATTAGAACTCTGCACTTAACCATCCTTGCTGTTGCTGCTAAGACTAGGTGAGGCACCGCCAGAAGCAAAATGTGGTCTCTCCCTTTCATCTGCTTTCCAATACCCAGCCAGACCCTCCTGATGGGTAAATCTAGCTAGAAACTAGCTGGCAAGAAATTCTTGTAAATGTAGTTTTCAGACTTCCAGCATCTCACAATTCAAAGAAGAGTATGGAAGAGTGGAAGTAGAACCCAGAGAAAAGAAATGACTGATAGTAGCTATTGCAAGAATTTAGATGGGAAAGGATGGTGACCTGGACTAGGCAGGTAGCAATGAAGATTGTTGACGAGTCAGTCAAATTCAGAGCAGTATTCCCACTAATCCAAGAAGGATATACTCCAAAACCCCCAATAGATGCCTGAAATCACGAATAGTACCAAACCCTATATGTACTATGCTTTTTTCTACACATACCTACCATAAAGTTTAATTTATAAATTATGCACAGTAAGTGATTAACAATTACCTATAACAAATAGAACCATAACAATATGCCAACATAAGTACTCTAGTGCTTTGGGACCATTATTAAGTAAAATAAAGGTTACTTGAATGCAAGAACTGTGATACCACAATAGTTGATCTCATAACTAAGAGGGCTATTAAGTGACCAACAGGTAGGTAGTATCTACAGTACAGCTATGCCAAAAAGTGATGAGTCACATCCCAGGCAGAACAGAGTGAGATGGAGAGAGATTTCATCATGCTACTCAGAATGATATACAATTTACAACTTACAAACTGTTTATTACTGGAATTTTCCACTTAATATTTTCAGACCACAGTTGACTGTAGGTAACTGAAAATTCAGAAAACAAAACTGTGGATGGAGAGGAACTATTGCATGTATTTTGAGAGGAAAATCAACAAGATTTGCTCATCAATAAGCTGTGGCGTATAAGAGAAAGAACGGAGTCAGGACTAATTCTATATTTTTCTTGGCCTGAGCAAATGGCAGACCAGAATGACCACCATTTATTTAGATTGATGGCAGACCAGAATGACCACCATTTCTTTATTTAGACTAAGACTATGATAAAAACAAGCTTTAGGGAATGAGTAAAAGTTTAGTTTGGGATATGTTTAGTTTGTGATGTCTTTTAGCCATCCAAGTGGAGAAATTGAAAAGACAGTTTGGGGGGAAGGAGATATGCATTTGAGATTCAGTAGTATGTCAGTGGTATATTAAGCTATGAGACTTCTGATATCACTAAGGGAATTATTATAGGCAGAAAAAAGATGTCTCAAGATTAATCCCTGAGATCCTCCAAGTTAGACATCAGGAATAATGTCTAACTTCTAAGACATCAAGAAGACATCAGGAAGAAAAAGAAACCATCAAAGGAGGCTTAGGAGGAGAAGCAGAGAGGTGATGGAAACACTAGAAAAGTGAGGCATCCTGAAATCCTGGTGAACCAAGCATTTCCAGAAACAAGGAGTGTCAACTGTGTCATGTGCTGATTTTATTTAGGATCAATGAGGACTAAGAATTGACTTCAGCTTAGCAACATGGAAGCTACTGGTGACCTTCAGAAGAATGGTTGTTGAGGAGAGGTGGAAGCGAAAGCCTGGTTGGAATGAGCTCAGGGAAAATGGCAGCAGTTAGTGAGTAGTGATCACTTTTTTGAGGAGTTGAGCTGTAAAGGAAGGAATATTAATAGAGCCCTAGTTGGAGGGTAGGTGAGGTCAACCCACGATGATTTCTTTTCTTTTCTTTTTTAAAAGATGTAAAACATAACAACTTGTATGCTGATGGGAATGATCCTGGTTGGTGGGGGGGGTTGATCGCTGAAGATGGATTGCTGGGGTCATGTCCTTGTGAAGACAAGAGTGGAATGGATATGTGCAGAAGTAGAGGAGTTAGCCTTATCTAAAAACATAGACAACAAAATCATATTGACAGAAGAGAAAACAATGTATGTGGACATAAATGTAAATAAGTGAGTAGAGGTGGTGGTAAAATTTCTCTTTTGATTGCTTCTATTTCACCAGTGAAGTAGAAAACAAGACCATCAGCTGATAGGGACAGTGCAGGAGGTGTTACAGGTTTGAGAAGACGAGGTACTAAATTGTTACATAGGAGAACCTGAGAATGAATGGACTAGGAAATGTACTTTGATTGCTAGGAAGTGCTAAGGGTCTACTTGAGAATAGAAATGATGAATTTTAAGTGAGACTAGTCATCATGCTTGTACATTCACTGTGTTCAGTTGTGTGGGAGCAAACATTGAGTGGGAAGCAAGTTGATCTTAACCCAGGAAATACAGCACAGTGAGAGATAGAAAGAGGGTCAAGGGATTTGATGATATTAGCAAAAAAGTGATTATCATGCTTGGAATTTAGACTGAGTAAACAGGAAAGAGAAGACATGAAGGGGATCAATAAACAGAGAATTTGGTCCTTTAAAATAAATTGTGCCATGTTCTCATAGCTAAAATTGCAGTCTGCCACGCAAAGGGGTGCTTGAAGGTATTATCTATTTATCCAGTAAATACTTACTAAACACTTACCATGGGCTATGTCTAGAGCAGATATTTGGTTTCTTCCCTAGAAACACTTACAGTAACAGGGAGAACATTGGATTCCAAGAAAGAGGGGTCTTAAGTGATTACTGAGAACAGAAATTGATTTTATTTTGTTGTCAATAAAATTTTCAAGTTGGTTGGAAGATGTATATGTTAGCTGAAAAGAATATATCTATACCAATCAAAATAGCTTAAGCCAAAAAGAGAATTTATTAATAGATGTAATTGAAAAGTTCTCAGCATAAAAACAGCTAATGCTTTTTGAGGGCTTATTGTTAATCTAAGTGCATTTCATTTGTTATCTTGTTAAATCCTAGTAGCAGAGCTAGGATTTGAACCCAGCCAGTCTACTTCTAGGACTTTACTCCTAACCACTATGCTTTACTGGCTCTTAAAGAGATAGCTTCAGGCAAAGCTGGATCCAGAGAGTCAAACATTATTATCAGAACTCAGTCTTTCAATCTCACTCTACTTACTTCTGTACAGAATTAATTCATACATGGGTTGAGTTATTGTTTTATTGTTCATAAAATACTAAAAATATTTTTTTCTGGGTATTATGATTTGGAAGATTTGTTATTTCTTTTTTCTTCTCAGTATTTTCATTGTTTCTACATTATACATCTGTATAATAAAAGTGTTCAAAGGAAACAAAAAGCAGTATGAACCAACAAATATATCTCCCTATATTGTTCTCTGTAGCTAGATTTCCATTCATCTCTTCTGATACCATTAAGGTCTATATTTCAGAAAACTGATGAATTTGGGGAGAAAACACCAGTAGTGCCATTCATGCCTGCTTCCATTTGGTTAAGAAAATTAAAGGGGAGGGTGCAGTGCTAGCCTTACCAAATTGTTGTGAAAGTGAACAGGCTTATCTTCTCTCAGTAATCTTCTCCAACATCACATATAATCCACTTTGGGTACGTTTTGGAATAAAATATTGGTTTTCCTTGGGAGGCTCAACATGGCTAATACCTAGTGATCCCTCAAAGAAGGAGAAAGGGGATAAAGAAACCAAGGAAGTACCAACATGAATATGCAGTCCAAATTCCAAGTGTCAGGCTGAGTTGGGACTAGTTGTTTAGTCCCTACTCCTATGGAGTTTACAATTGCATCAGGAAGGCAAGACTGAAAAGTCAGGTGAGATAAGGTAGTGGGGCTTAAGTAATGCACAATGGGAGGGGAGGTGGGGGTTAACAGTACTGACCCGAGGGAAGATTATGAGATGGGTAAAAAAAAAAGATCTTGGATCTCCCCATCAATGCTTTCCCCGCACTCGTTTTCCCCTTCCCCAGCCTGTAGCATCTGTGAGAACATGGAACATTCAACCTACTTGAAACTGTTTCTTTATTTATAAAATAGGGATAGCAATAATGCCTGCCATATTGGTTTATTGAGAGGATTAAATTAGGTATTACATCTAAATAATGCTTAGCCCAGTCCTTGGAGCTGAGTAAATGGCCAATAAATGGTACCTATGATGACGATGATGATGATTAGCAATAACAGAAGTCACCATCATGGATAATGACAAAGGATTTGGAATCTTACAAAATTCTTAAAATCAGTCATGGTTCCTGGTCTTCTAGATTTGGCTTCTTTCCATAGATAGTATCTGGAAACCCCTTGAACTTTTACCTGCTGATCTTATCCAGAGAATGAAACATGACTAAAATCTTCTCTTATTCTCACTCCCAGCATAGAATATCCATGTGCACTCTCTTGATGAGAACTTTACACCTCAAAGAACCTGTAGATCATGTGTCTCCATGTCTCTGGTCTTTGCCCCATGAGAATCGCTCTCTTTGGGACATTTTCTCACATTTTACAGAACTCTGCTCTAGAGAAAAGATGTGAAACTTACACTGAAATAAAACTGAATAACAAGGCTTGATTAGGCCCAAGGACTGAGGGGAAAGAAAATTTTCTTAGTGTATAATTTCAAATTCAAGGTCTTAAATGCAGGGTGGGGAGGAAGATTCAAGATAATGTGATGCAAAAGAGAAATGGAGACTCAGAGAAAAAAAGAGAAGAGAAAGTAACATGTTCTGTGGTCATTCTTCTGTTTATGAGTCCAGTTCTTCCATTTTCTTCTTAATTCTGTGAGCTACCTCAAAGTTATTTCCTGTGCAAACTGTCTCAAATTAAATTCCTCTTTTTACTTATATTTCAAAGTCAGTCTCTTTTCCTTGCAAATCAGCAACACTTGCTGATTCATAAATAAAGAGAAAAGGCAACTAAAAATGAGAATAATAAAAAATAAGATACAAAGAGAAGCAGAGAAGATGAAGGAAGTAGCTGGAGCCTATGACTGCTTCAAATCTAGAAAGGCCCCAGTCTCAGTCTGTGCATATCCTTAAAAAATCCCCATCCTACCTCCCTTACTTTTAATACAAATTGTACCTATTCCTTGCAATTGAGCTAGCAACTCTTTTTGATGGTCATGTTAGTCGGGATTCTTTCCATTGCAAGTACTAAGAGAAAGATAATTAATCAGGTGGAGTAAAAATGTCCAGGGACCATACCTCCAGTATGGCTAGATACAGTGGTTCAAAGGATATTATCGGGAATCGGATTCTCCATCTTTTAGTCTTGCTTTCCTCTTCATTAGTTTCATTCTCAGAATCTCTCCTCTTGCTGGCAAAGATGACCACTGGAATCTTCAGGCTTATTTCAGACTAATACATCATCTCAGAAAAAAAAAGAGTTTTTCTTTCCCAATAGTTTCAACAAAAGTTCTGTGGTTGATTCTCACTGAGAAAATTTGAATTTGCTTTCAATTCTTGAAGTATAATTAGAAAAGTGATGGTATCGGGCTTGGTCATATGCCTGTCTTTGAACTAGGCTCATCCCACACAAACCACATGGGAAGAAATGAGGGCAGACTGTGTCTCTAAGAATGGTAGAGATTACTAGCTGTCCTCTCTAACTGTACTTCAGTTTTTCTTTGGAACAACCCCTCACCCCCAAATTTTAGCCACCCAGAATCAATACTACATTTTGAAGAATATCTTGAAGCTAGAAAGTCATATGACAGCATTCTGACTAGTGGAGCATGAGTGGAAATGATGCAGGCAACTTTCAAGAAATGACCTTAAAGTGATATGGCATATCTTTACTTCTTTACTGATGGCCATATAATGTGAGCATGATGGCTGGAGATGAAGGCATCATAGACTACTTTAGAATGGAAGAAAGACATAGTGAAGTAACAAGATAGAAGGAACATGGGTCCTAAACATTGTGGAGCTTCCATACCAGCCCTGAATCATCTTCATCTGGACTTTCATGTGATAGGAAGATAAACATATATCTTGCTTATGTGAGTGTTCATTGACAAACCGTACAACTCAACACAATACTATCCGATTTCCCCAAAGCAGAACCACGGTGCTACTGTAAAAGAATGGAGGTGGGGGTGATGAATAGGCATGTCTACTATCTCATTCCCTGAAAAATTCTATCCAAGTCATGGCCGTTACTCTGGTTGGAAATCTGCCTGGCTCTGATGTATCTACATAACCCAGAAATTTCAGAATTTTTGAATTAAAATGTTTTTAAAATATGTAAGAATTGATCCAAGCACAGAGTTATGAGAAATAAGTGTATTCATGTTTTTTCCTAAGAAAAAAAGCACTTGTCAGAGTGGATTATTCCACATTTAACCTTGTAATTTTAACAATGGAGTGTAGAAATGGCAGGTTCATGATGTGAAGACTTGTTGAAAGTATATATTAGAGCTCTTTCGGCATATTTGTTTTGACATTTTTATTAACAATTAGGATGAAGAATTAATTAAATTGTAATCAAACTTGGAGATGACATGATGCCAAGAGATTGGCTCATGCTTTGGATAATGAAATCGTAGAATTACACAACATCAGAACTTCAAGAGGCTTTTGAGGTTAATCATAACTCCCCATTTTACAGCTGAGGAAGTTGAGGCTCAAAGAGACAACCCATTTGTCCAGGGGATACCAAACAATCTTTCTACTAATTTCTTTTTGGTTAAATGAAAGCTACCTCATGACTCGACATTAAAATAGACATTTGAAAAAAAAAACTGGAGCAGTGAACTGATGAGACAAGATGACATTTAATCAGGTCAAATGTGTAAAGACCTACATGTAGGGTCCAAAAAAGCCCATGGTTCAAGCACAGTATGGGGTAGATGTGCCTTAATCAGCAGCACTTGTAAGAAACACTTACAGATGTTACTTGGCTGCAAGTTCGAGATGTCAGCAGTGTGATGTAGCTACAAGAAAAAGATAAAGGAGTCTTAGGTGGCATTACTAGAAATAAAGCTTACAGAAGAGAGGTAGAGACATGTTGAACTTTTCAGTCTATACCTGGAATTCCTCATTCAGTGCAGGTGCCAGATTTTAGGAGAGACATAGACAAATTAGTTCACATCCAGAAGAGGAACCTAGGATATAATTATGTGAATAATGGCCAAAGGAAGTTAGGAAGTTGCAAATCACTGTAATTAAGGATTTGAATCTTGGAGTCAGACAGATTGGGTTTAATCCCAGCCCTACCAGTTGCTGAGTATATGTTTGTTAAATCTTCTTTTCATTGTCTGTAAATTAGGAATGACAATAATACCTATCTCCAAAGATAAACAAGGTGGTGCATATCAAGTGATTACCACATTACTGGCACAAAGCAAACAATAAATGTTAACTACTATTAGAATTAAGAAAGCAAAGTGATGTGGGGATAAAGGTAACAATGTTATAGGTTGTGGTGAATATCTAATAAGTTAACACATGCCAAGTGCTTGGCACAAAGGTGGTAGCTATTATTATCTGCAGTAGAATTGGTCTAAGTTTTCTAGGGATGGGTCCTGCTTGGGAACAAAGTATTTCCTGGCTTGGACCAAAGTCCACACAGCCTAATGATCAGGTTATGCCCTGAAGAAGGAAGTCAGTTACACCCTGAATGGGGTAGGGATGATGATGATGGTCAGTCAGACAATCTGTGGGGATGCTCACTTTGTGAACACCTGGGTATAATGGCTTGGCATTGCTGTGATTGCTGTGATTGCTGTGAGTGATAACTCAGCTATGGCCATTTAGCTGTACTGATGCAGGGCTCTGATCCAAGGAACTAGTGTGGTCCCTCAGGACAGTACTGGGGATTGTCACTCAAGCCTTCTGGACACGGTCACTGAGAATTGTCCTTTGGGCAGTCACTTAGGAGTCATTCGAAGTGAAATTGCCCCTGGATAGGTCCGCCCTGCCCTCTGTTTCCTCCTCCAAGTGCCACTGCGTGAGGAAGCCCGCGCGGTCCCCCGGCCCTTAGGGACCCTATGGCACCCTGGACAGCTCCCCGGACAGCTCCCCGGACAGCAGTCCACCGCTAGGGGGCGACTGATAAGAGAGGATCCCGTCCGGCTCTGGAGCTCGCTCTCTGGCCAGGCCCTGGGAGAGGCGGAGTGACAACGGGTTGGGGGTGCGTGCGTGCTTCACAGATGTAAGACAGAGCGAGCCGCCTGTGTGTGAGTCGGCATGCGGGGTCTAAGGAGCTCGATGAATAGTCACGGAATCTCACTCACGCTCGGCTCCTCCATCCGTCCCGTCTACAGCGCGTGTCCCAGTCCCGGCCGTGCGTGCGCTCGGTGTCCGATTCCGGGCTGTGTGTGTCCGTTTGACGAGGCAGTGGGGGGAAGGGGGAGTATCTCTGTCGGTGTTTCTAGGCCCAGGTTAGAGGATTTCTCCTCCCTACCCCTGTGTGGGTGTGGGGGTGTGTCCGCGCTAGGGTGCATGTGCTCCTCCTGCATGTGCGTGCCCGAGTGGGTCACTGTGGTGGGACCGCGTATCCGATTAGGGTTCTTGCGTCTGCGCCTGGGTCTACCAGGGCTGGATGTTGGCGCGATCTCGACCTGGGTACCCTGGGTGTCGAGAGGCCAGCGTGGTGGGGGTGTCCAGCCTCCTGGCGGAGTACACGCCTGGAAACCTTCCCTTCACCACCCCAAGCTGGCCTGGGGCTCCTTGGGCAGCAGCCTGCGTGGGGGGAGCCTGCGGTGCGTGTTCCTGGGAGGGGAAAGAGAGTGGGAGCGCAGGGGGCGGGCAGGTCCCCGGGCGCGGCGCGGGCTCGGGGGACCCGCGCGGCTGACGTCAGGCGACTCCTTAAATAGAGCCGGCAGCGCGCCCCGCTCGGCATTTCCCGAGGAGCCAGAACGTGGTCGGCGCCAGCGCCACCGTCCGGTCCACCCGCCAGCCCGCGCCGCCGCCGCCGCCGCCGCGCGTTGGGAGCGCGGCGCTCCGAGGATCGGAGATGGGGCTTCGGGCGCTGGGCGCGCTCCGAACCCGGCGCCCGTAAGAGCCAGGGAGCGCCAGGAGCCGCCCCGCTGCCCGGAGCCCCCTCGCCCAGGGCCGGGAGATGAGGGACACACAGCCGCCTGTTCCCCGAGGAGCCGCCGCCCCCGGGAGCCCGGGGCACGGTGCGCGCCCTGACCAGCAGCGCCCGGAGAAGGCGGCGCCCCCTACGCCCGGCCCGCGCGGCCAGGGCAGCGCCACGCGAGCCCTCTAGACGACCGCAGGGCCACAGCAGCTTCGCCGCCGGTGCCCCCTCGGAAACCATGACCCCCGGCCCGGGCCCATGGAGCCATGGCCTATAGGGTCCTGGGCCGCGCGGGGCCACCTCAGCCGCGGAGGGCGCGCAGGCTGCTCTTCGCCTTCACGCTCTCGCTGTCCTGCACATACCTGTGCTACAGCTTCCTGTGCTGCTGCGACGACCTCGGCCGGAGCCGCCTCCTCGGCGCACCTCGCTGCCTCCGCGGCCCCAGCGCGGGCGGTCAGAAACTTCTCCAGAAGTCCCGCCCCTGCGATCCCCTCGGGCCGACGCCCAGCGAGCCCGGCGCTCCCAGCGCGCCCGCGGCCGCTGTGCCCGCCCCTCGCCTGTCCGGCTCCAACCACTCCGGCTCCCCGAAGCCGGGTACCAAGCGGCTGCCTCAAGCCCTCATCGTGGGCGTGAAGAAAGGGGGCACCCGGGCCGTGCTGGAGTTCATCCGCGTGCACCCGGACGTGCGGGCCTTGGGCACCGAGCCCCACTTTTTCGACAGGAACTACGGCCGCGGGCTGGACTGGTACAGGTAAGGGGGGAGCCCCACTCCGTGCGCCTAGTCTCCCATCGGCTCCATCCTGAGAGCTGTCTCCTGCGTTTTCTCTTCCCCGTGACCAGCCCAGCTAGTTGTGTGGGTTCAGGATGGCTCGGGGGAGGGGAGGTGGCGGGAGGCCTGGGAGTTCCCGCTGAGGGATTTGCCCAGAATTTAGACCGGCTCGCAGTTTCTTGAACTGTAAAGGGCGTTCCCGGTTGTCACTGGAGTCGCGGGAAAGGAGGGGAGATCTCCAGTCAAATCTGAGTGCCATCTGGAGGGATGGCTCCGTAACCAGCCTTAAGGGTCCCCAAGGAGGGGTGGGCAAGAACAGGTGCTGCCTGAACACGGCCCCATCCTGACCCTCAGTTGCCCTGAGAAGGGGAAGTCTGGACAGAGACCTCTTGCGGTGGGGTTCTGGTTGGGCGAGCTCTCCATCGTTCAGGCCAGGTGAGAGGACATCTCCTGAGGTCTCTGAATGAGAAAGATCTTTTAGGGAATCTTAATCACAGCTCCAGGTATTTGCTGCTGTGCTGGAGCTGAGACCCCACGCCCCCACCTCTGGACCTGGGTCTGTGGTCCTGGAGCAGAGTAGTGGGAAGAACCCTGGATTTGAGTCTTGGCTCTGCCATTTCTCTGGAGCAAGTTGCTTAAACTCTCCTGGCCTCTATTTCCCCATCCATTACAATGGGCAGGAAAGCAGTCCTTGTTCTGTCTACTTCCCAAGGCTTTTCTAAAGTACTTTAAACATGTTTAAAAAAAAAAAGACACTTCACGTTAGGCGATGCTTCTAAACCAGCAACCAAGATGTGGAATTTGGAGTACCGGTGGGCAACACAGGTGAAGGCTGGCCAGGGTCCTAGGGCCAGCTAATCATAGGTAGGCTGTCCACTCCCCTATTGCATGCTGGTGATGAGAATTATCCCAGGTGGTGGTGTCTTGGGCACATCCTGAAGCTTCTGCAATGTGGTAACCTCTCCTCTTCAATGCCTACCTGCCTCCCAAGCCCTGTATGGTGCTGATGTGTGGGATTAACCTACATGTCCATGGTGTCATGTGTGGGCACCCCACAACATATGGGTCACAGAATTCTCATTATTTACCTGACCCTTGAGGACTCCCTAGAAACGTCTGCATAGTAATGGCACTGGGGAGAGGTAACATGGGAGCTGACAGAGTAACTGAGGCTACTTTTATTTTTACCTAATGCTTTAGGCAGTATAGGTCATAAGCATATTGGACAAAGGGCAGCTTCATTAGAAAGAGGGCCCAATGGGCTCAAAACAAGGGGCCATGGATTTACAAGAAGGGGGGACCACAAGGCCTGACTTGTCACCTTGCCATTTATTCCTGGCCTGCAGTGGTTGTGGTCATGGGGACAAAGAGTGGGGCATGCACTGTCCCAAGGAGGTAGACACATAGTCTGTCTCCAATGGCACCAAACAGTATACAGTGGCCTGTGGGTGGCCCCCGCACCATTATGTCTGGTTAACAGAGTAGGGTGGCACAGAATGGTCAGACTGGCTCCATGCCAATGCTGATGGCCTACCATGCCTTTTATGCTGTACCCACAGATGTCCCATCTAGGTGTATGGGACACAGTGAGCCCACAGTGAGCAGCAGAGTCCTGAGTGGGTCGGCTGTGGCCACATTCAAATGCAGGCCAGGGTTTCCTCGATGGAAAATCAGAAGATCATTATGAAACCTTTTGTCAATGTGAAGTGCCTTTTAAGTGCAAAATGGCAAGATTCTGAGCATCTGGCTTTTAGATAATGTACCCTCCAATAAACACATATACCCTGATCCCAGACTCTTCTCCTTCCCCTCTCCTCCCTCCACCACCAAACGACATACCTCAGGCTTCCTTCCCAGAGCCTGTGTCATTCAGGGATGGCTGCTTTTTATTTTTAACCTTGGCATGTGTGATTCTAAGCCAGCTTAGCTGTGAACCTTAGAGATGGGAGCCATGCTTTTTTTTTTTCTTTCTTTCTTTCTTTTTTTTTTTTAGCACATTTGGATTCTGCTAAAATTCTTAGCTGAGTCTTGGTAGGTTTTATTTAACATCAAGCCTGCTGACAGCTCCACTTCTCTCTCTACTTCCCTCTCCACCACCACCTTTCCCCCTTATATTTCTAAAAGAAAGATTAGCCTGGAGGTCTGGTCATAATTGCCCTCACCCTGGGAAACATTGGGAAAGGGCTGTGTGGTTTGTTTCTTTCAGTTGCAAATCCACACCCTCAGAGTCAAGGGTTTAGGTTGTGGATTGCTACTTCTGCACAAGGTAGCACTGCCCCATTTGAATGCTGTTACCACAATCTCAAAACCATTTATCTGCGTGTAAGGAACATTTCTCTGTATTTCTCTTTATTATCACTCAAGTCATAGCATTAATTGCAAAAATGATGGGGATTTCTGGGATCCTTTAAAACCCATCTTCTCACATTCTTCCTGAATTCATGAGTTAGATATGGCAGGTGATAGGATGTTCCTCTCTCTCTGCCCACTGCCCTGGTTATTTCACAGCTTGCTATCATAAAGCCAGTGTCCACTGAGCAAAGGAGCAGACACGGCCAAAGAACCCTGGTACCCACTGTAGTGGATTGTGCTTTACAAGGGTGGAGTTGCAGGCAGTGGATTTTATTATGATCTACCCTTGTCAGAGCCTCTGGTGATAACTTCCTGGCCAGGAAGCCCACATCCAGATAGACAGTGGAAAAATCAAAAGCTTAACCTTCAACTCAAAGGAGAGGTTTCTTTCTGTGGGTGAATGAAGATAAAGCTGAAGGCAGAATGATATAGTCAGAGACATACCATCTGCCAGAGAGACCAGGAGACAGAGTCTGCACCTTCCTTGCCCTCAGCCTGAGCCACTTCTTGGGAATCAGCCTAGTTCAGGCCACCATTGGAGGGTCCAGCCCTCTGCAGTGAGGTTCCCCTCATTTGCTATCTTTCTGCAATCTCATCTGTAATGCTTACCTCACTGTGCATCTGCCCTGGGTTCCCCTCTTCACATTTCCTCCCCAAGATAGGAGCTGGGCTTGCAGGGTGGGACCTGCGAGCTGCTTGGACAGGTGGGTAGAGCAATAGCAGAATGGTGAGGGAACCAGGAAAGGATCTGCTGGCAGAAACCAGCAGTGGTCATCTAGATGCTGTGAAGAAAGATGATCCCCTTGCGTCTCAGCCTCCTCATCACACAGAACCTGCAGTAACTCTCCAAGAAGCTTGTTTTGAAGAATGAATGCAATACTACGTGAAACTTCTCTGGAAAAATTCTATGGCGTGTAAAGATAAGGCAGTAGTGTTACTACTGTTGATGCTATTACTGTTATTCTTTGCTACCAGCACTCCTGTTGTCACCATTAGCACTATTAGTATGAAAACTATTCATTTCTGTTTCTGCTGTTGTTACCAAATGGGGCTGAGGAATTAATTAATTGCTATAAAAGTGGTTTCATACTTTCCTGTTTCTTCCCTCCTTTCTGCCTTTTTTTCCTCCCTTCCTTCCTTCACCTCCCCTCTCCCTTCCCCTCTCTCTCCTTCCAACCTTTCCTCCCTTCCCTCTTGCCTTTGTTCCTTTTTTCCATTCACATTAATAAAAATACACTTCACATTTCTGGATGTCAGTTTGCTCACCTGTATAATGGAAATGATGACTGATTTGCTTTACAATCTTGTGAAAATCAAGTAAGATAATCTATGTGGAAGTGCTTCTCAAAATCCAAGACTGCATGTAGTATGCTATTGTTTTACCAAAGTTTGGACATGAGACATCAGAGCCTTCTTCTTGTACAAAGAGATATAAGCTGTGCTGTGTCCAGTAGTTTTTAGAGTCATTAGGGAAGCTGAGTTTTTTCTATGGCATTCTCAGTTTTGCTAATGCTCCAGAATGGCTGGGGGTGTATGTGGAGAGGAAGTGAATATTTTCCAAATGCATTGAAATGCCAACAAGAGCGAGTTAATATGTGATAATTGACTCTGTGCTCTGTTGTCCAAATTTTGATAGACGAGCCTGTTCTGTAAATTTTAGACTTCACAACCCTGGTTATTTATTTGTTCAGCATCAGTGATGTTCTTGGGATGAGATTTGCCCCAGAAGCAGCAGTCTAAGAAAGAAAGAGAATAAAAAGCAGAGAATAAGGCCTGTCACAATATCCAGTTCATTTCAATCAAGAAACTATATTCTAATAGCAAAGCCCCTGGAAAGGCAAACTTTGGGAAGAAATAAAATTGTAGACAGAAGGTGAGGGGCTGGCCTTCTGCATGAATTAGTTACTGCAGAAGATTTTACCATCATTTCACAAACTGATCAATGCGTGAAACAGACTGATCCATGCTCATCGGGTGTGCACAGAGGAATGTGTATGCATAACCCACACACGTGCACTGGCATGCACAATTGCAGCATCTATGCAGATATATGGCTTTATAAGGAATTTCCTTGCCTTGGTCCAGGAGAATGTCACACACTCTGATTAAATGAAACCATTGAGTCCATAAATCCCCCATTCGTCCTGTAGCACTCTGTCAGCCTCGCAGCATGCTGGAGATATAATAGTTAGTGCCAGCACATGTAGAGTTCTTGTCAGACACTGAGAAACATTCAGAATGGGCAAGCAGAGCTGTCATTGCTCAAGGAAGCTTTTTGAAAATCTGACTTCCCTTTTCCCCTGAAGCTGAGAGGGACAGGAGGAGAGTTTGGAATGAAGAGTGGGCTTGCCCGAAAGCATTGTTATGTGGGTATTCAGCCCCTGTGCTTTCCAACCACACACATTGTTAAGGCTGTTTTGGATGTGAAAATATCACTTAGAGATTCTAAGAAACATGTTTATTTTAACATCTCTGAAATTAGGATGTATGTTGTGATTGATGGGGCCTCAGATTCAAGGGATAGGATGCTTTCATGTTGGTTGGAAACACCATCTTCTGAAGTGCCTTCTGCGTGGGAGACCTGGCTTCCCCAGCCTATCCTGAGACCCACTGAGCCTACCCAAGAGCCTGCTTCATCTCTGTAGCCAACAGGAGTCTCTTCTGATTAGTCAAGGAGCTGGACTCATTTTAGAATATTAACCATGCCATCTCTCTGAAAACAATTATCCTAAAATTAGTGATGGTAGGGCTAGTACTTACCAGGAGATAACAAAAGGCCATGGTGGGCATGCTCTTCAAGGGTACCTGCTATACCTCACACATACCCAGAGGCACAGCCAGAGAGTCCCTAAGAAGTTCAGAGCTGAGTCAAGGTCCAAAAGATGCTCTTGCCTGTATGCTTGGTAGTGTTCCTTGCATCTGGTACACAGGACTGTAGAATAACTTTTATCCCTTTGGTTAAACCGCCACGAATCATTCCAGAATGATTGAGTGACAGAGTGGGTAGGGAAAGGGTAGGAGCACGCAGCTCCCTATTAATCTGGATACTTGAAGGAGGACTTGGTGGGGAGGTCATTTCTATGTGTGAGGGCTCAGCAGCAGGGTCTGGGGGCAGACTAGGGTGTAGATATGCACGCAGGCTGGGAGTCAGGCTGAAGGGGACTCAGGTCACACAGGCAACCTAAACCTATGACACTCCCTGTCTCCTCCAGAGCTAACTCTGGTGTGTGTTAATCCTTTCATTTATCAAGTGCTTACCACGTGCCAGGCGTGGTGCCAGGCTGCTGGAGGCCACCTCTGCTACCGCTTTGTCCTCCTAATGGGCTGCATGGATGGGCTGAAGCACTGTGTAGTTCACAGGCAGCTTGAAGAGGTGGGTTAAAGCCACCAGTGAGTGGAAAAGACTTTGTGCTTCGGAGGTAATTGCTGCCTGTCAGGCCACACAGCTGGGCTGTTGGTTCAGTGCTGCACGCCCATCAACTTACACAGTAGGATACGGCAACTGGGTGAGGGGCAGGGGGTTATTATTGAACATATTCTTCTGGTAGATATGGGTCAGGTGCTTGTTGAATGAGCAGTTCTTAAGCATCACATGGATTTCCTGGGCACAAGTCAATTGGGTGTCTCCTCCCTAAGCTTTTTGAATCAGAACAGTGGATAATGGTTCCACCTCAGTGCCCACAGCCACAAACCCCCTAAGTACTCCTCAAGCAAGAGAACTAGGGGTGTCTTTTCTGGGTGGAGGCTCAAGGACCCCTTACTGCCACCTTCCAAGTGGTAGCATAATTCTTTGGGCGGCAGCGTTTTTCAGACGTCATATTGTCTTGTACCACCTTTATGATATCTTCCAAAGCCTGGTATGCGCTCCACTATTACTTTCTTAATATTTTTTAAATTGCAATTTTTCATAAAGAACAGTGTTTATTTTCCTTCAGTTTGCATATTTTAGTCTAGATTATATATTCATATTACATTTATAACATATAATGTATAATATATTTATTTACAAGGAAGCCTAGACTTCCAAGGACTAGGTTCCCTGAATAAAGGAAGCAGTAGACATTTAAAGGACAAAACCCTCAGGGTTACTAGGGAGATTTCTTCATCAGTGAAACAGGGTCTTCAGTTAAAATCAGTGACGAAGGGTCTTCAGTTAAAATCAGTCCCCTCTTTCCTATCTCATCTTTCAGCCATGAAGTTCCTTTTCCCAGAAGCAACCACAGGTATCTGTTTTTGTATATCCTTCTAGAGCTGTGTCATGTGTGTGTAAACCTAACGCATATTATGTAACTATAGCTAAAATGAATTTTAAAAAAAAACAACTTTATTTTAAAACCACTCTAAATGGAAAACCAGCATCACTTGCCATAATTAGAAAGTGATCATAAAAATAAGCAGACTAAAAGCACAGAAGTGTTATTGAATTTTTGATCTATGTGTGACTGGAATGTTCCAAGCCTACAGCATTCTCTATCTGTGTTTAAAAGGGGGTATTAGGAGACATTATTAAGGGCAGTTAAGGAACTATCAATATCAATATGAATATGAATTTTCTCCCTGATATAATAAGAAGGGATGAAAGTAAAGTGGAAAAGATAGTAAATTTTGTGATTTACTGTGATTCTGTGATTTGCTGGTATTTAGTAGGTCTACACAGCACCCAAAATTACCGAGATTGAGTACGCAACCAACATTGTGGGAAACATAGAGTTTGCAGATAATCCAGCTTTCATAATTCCAGTGATGTTTCAGGCTTTCTTGGCTCCTTCAATGTGTTAATGATTGGGAGACACAGACCAAAGGAAAAACTCAAAACTAATATGAGCTTGGAGTGTTTTGACTTGCAATATTTACAAGGGAGCCTAACCTTCCCAAGGACTAGGTTCCCTGAATAAAGGATGCAGTAGGCATTTAAAGGACAAAACCCTCAGGGTTACTAGGGAGATTTCTTCATTATTCTCACTGGTGGAAAATCAGCGGTCTCTCCCATGGTTATCATTTCTACGTAGGTTGTTATGTATCTGCAGGAGTCCGTGTCACAAAAGTCAGAGATAAAGTTGTTTCCACTAGTGAGTTAGCAACTTATGGGAAAGAGCAATTTTTTTCTTTAATTTGGGGCTCATGTGAGACTGGTTGTCTCTTTTTTAAAATTTCAAGATGCAAAGTATCTTTTCTTCCATTCTGTGAAACACAACTTAAAGCAGAAATATAAGGTGGGGCAGGGTATAAGTTTTGCTTTCCCAGGCAGTATTATTTCACTGAATCAAGAGTGTAAGACAATGTAATTTCTTCTTAAACTTTTTTTTTTAAAGCTGTGTAAAAGGAGCTCCACTGGGGAGAATGGTCCTTGGGACTTCCCTTATATTGTTAGCAGAGGCAACTTCCAGGGTGTCTATGACGGCAGGGCTCCCCAGGCTTGCCTTTAATTGCGCAGATAGTCATCAGTATGAGCGGGAGCTGGCTTCCTGCCAGCTCAGAGTGCCCCCTGGTCTTGGCGCTCACTGCTGAGTGAAGGAGCCCCAGATCTACCCTGAGGCTGGTGGAGAGATGAGCGGGCACTGAAGCCATGCCTAGTGGTGGTGCGGGTCCTTAGGAAGCCACGAAAAGACATATCTTATTGGAAGAGAGAAAGCAGCCTGGATTCCAAAGGCATGAACTCAAAATGGAGAGAAAGACGTAGAAACTAGTAGGGAAGGTAGTTTCAGCACAGAGATTAGAAGCTCGGACTCTGGGATTAGAAGGAGTATGTTGGAATCTCAGTTCTACCACTTGTGTATCCACCAAACCAGTTCCTTTTCTGGTCTTAGTTCCTCCAGCTGCACACTGAGAGTACCAAATTGACTGCCTTGTAGGGTCATTGTGAGGATTCAATGGACAATTACATGCAAAAGTGCTCAGAACATCTCTGGCATACAGAATGTATTCAACAGGTGTTGTCAATATTAGCCATTAATGCTTTCATCATACCTTTATTGAACCCAGCGTTGAAAACACAGAGATGAATTGAACACAGGTTCCTGCCTCTGGGCTCTGATGTTAATGAGAAAAACCTAAGGCCAAAATGGATGGAGTCAAGTGTGCAAGGAGAAGAGGGCTGGGAAATAAACTTGGAGAGGTAACAGAAGCCAGATTACGCAGGGCCTTGTAGTCCATTGCAAGAAATTTGGCTTCTCCTTTGAGCCAAGGGAAGATGTTAGATGGTGTGGAGTTAAGGAGTCATATGAGGTGATTGCATTTTAAAAGGATGAATTAGGCTGCAATGCAGGGGAGTAAGGATGGGAGCCAGAACACTGTCTAGGAAGCTGCTGCAATGGTGGTTGCAGAGGTGATGGTGGAGGGAGGAGGAGAGGAGGCAGGTGCTGGATACAGTTTGAAGGTACAGTTGCAGGATGTGCTGATGGATTGTGTGGGGACAAGGTGTGAGAGAGAAGACTTGAAAGATGGGGATGGTGATGATGATGGTAATAGTGTTGCTACTGGTGATGATGATGACAGCATCTATTAAGGACTTGCCATCTTTCAGGCCTTTACAAGTGGCAGACTGGAGTTTGAGTATACTTCCCAATACAGTCCCAGCTTGACTGGTCAAGTTTCTATACATCGATGTCCCTGAATTAACCAAAGAGAAGAATATTTGACCTACTGTAGCTTGGACTTTTCCCTCCCAAATCAGTGGGAGATGACAGAGTTCCCCCTAGGTGGGAAATGGCAGAGTTCCCATTTCTAGGGGCCTTTGAGGCCCTTTTTATAAATGCAGAGTTCTTAGTAACCTCTTGAGATCCTTTGAAGGTTAAATTAGCCCTGCTCCAACCTAGAAAAGGCGCATGTCACTCAACATGCACCACCCTATTTCTCATTCTTGTTCCAGCCTCATCAGCATGCATGGTAAGGTGGCTGCCTTGATGACATTGCCAGATTTAAGGGGCTTGTGCATGTGGCTTCCTTCAAACAGAATCGAACACGGTAATGCCTTCCTGCAAGATAGTCGGAATCTGAATCTCACCGACTTCCCCATAGCTGCTGAAGCATGGGGAAATGTTCTCTGCCTTGGCAACCTCTTTGCGGTGTGTTTCTGCTTTGATGGTTTTAATGAAGATATGAAATCATCTAGCAGCTTTCATTTTGCTCAGGCGAGATGGCTTAAAGTGGAGGTAGCGTTTCCCAGGATCAATCCCCATTTTCAGAAGTGGTTGGTTAAACTCTGCAGTTTATGACCACTTCTAGCTGCAACACTGTGGGATCTGAATTATTAATTCTGTGAAAAATGAGTTAAGTCATTGCAAAGCTCTATGGTGGCACAGTCCCTACTTTAAGCCCCTTTTCTTAAATTTTCTCTGTCACAAACATCCCCATTACCCAGAAATTCTCAGATAGCTTGGCCAAATCTCTGTCTGTCAGTCACTTCACCAGGAGAAAAAGGATTTGACTTAATTCAATTGTTCTTTCCTGCCAAGGATGAAGAGGAGGAAATAGGCATAGGTGACTTCAGAAGGAACTTGCGTCAAAGCCATTTACAAGGACTCAAATTTGGGCATCATTCAAATGACAACCGTGCAAGCAAGGTATTCCCTAAAATATGAACCTTGGAGGACCTCTCACTATCCAGGTAGCTGGTGGGAAGTGTGTAGAATGATGGAGAGGCTCTGAGCTTTTCTGAGTATTGCATTGTGAGTTGGGAATAGTGGCTGAGATGCGAGAGCCTCTGACTTGTGGAAAAGCATTCAGACCAGTGACAACATCACAAACTCTATATTCTTAAAGACTCTATGGGCACATACATGAATGAATGAAGTTGGCTGTGGGTCAGTGAGAATAGGTAGGGGTTTGTTCCATTTACACAAGTTTCACTTAGGGTATTTGTCCCATTTACAGAGAACAAATGCTTGTAGATCCTACCCTTTTTATGTGTGTGTGCCATCTCTGTATCACCAGATCTCTCCACTGTATTTTTTCTCTCAGAAAAATCTTGGAATATGGCATTTAAAAATGTGGCCAGGCTTGGTGGCTCAGCCTGTAATCCCAGCGCTTTGGGAGGCCGAGGCAAGTGAATTGCCTGAGCCTGCGGGTTCGAGACCCTCCCGGGCAACTTAGTGAGCCCTCATCTCTACAATAAATCAAAAATTAGCCAGGCATAGTAGCGCGTGCCGTAGTTCCGGCTACTTGGAAGGCTGAGGCGGAAGGATCGCCGGAGCCCAGCAGGTCGAGGCTGCGGTGGCTGGGAGCGGCCACTGCACTCCAGTCTGGGCGACAGAGTGAGACTCCAACTCAAAAATAATGTGAACTCTAGCCGGGCTCGGTGACTCAGCCTGTAATCCCAGCACTTTGGGAAGTTGAGGTGAGTGGATTGCCTGAGCCCACAGGTTTGAGACCAGTGCGGGCAACTTGGCGAGAACTTGTTTCTATAATAAATCAAAAATTAGTCAGGCATGGTAGTGCACGCCTATAGTTCGGGCTACTTGGAAGACTGAGGCAGAAGGAATACCAGAGCCCAGCAGGTCGACGCAGGGATAGCCGTGAGTGTGCCATGGCACTCCAGCCTGGGTGACAGAGTGAGACTGCCACTTAAAAAAAATTGTGAACTCTCCATTCATAATTGTGTCTTACTGACACACAACTTTTGTAGAACATTTGTGGGCCAAACAGAACATATCTATGAGCTGAATGTGACCTGTAACCCACTCTTTCATTACTCTGGGAGGGTGGGCCTTTGAAACAGACTGTACCGGCTACTAATCCTGCTTCTGCCTCTTTTTTTTTTTTTTTTTTTTTTTGAGTTGGAGTCTCACTCTGTCACCCAGACTGGAGTGCAGTGACTGCTCCCGGCCACTGCAGCCTTGACCTGCTGGGCTCCGGCGATCCTTCTGCCTCAGCCTTCCGAGTAGCTGGAATTACAAGCGCACACTACCATGCCCAGTTGATTTTTTTATTTATTGTAGAGATGTGGTCTTGCCAAGTTGC
The DNA here is from genome assembly GCA_027257055.1 of Cephalopachus bancanus. Lineage (NCBI taxonomy): Eukaryota > Metazoa > Chordata > Mammalia > Primates > Tarsiidae > Cephalopachus > Cephalopachus bancanus. The sequence goes on from JAPVLO010000354.1 coordinate 1,256,461, forward strand.
CTGGGCAGGACTCGAACCGGCGGGCTCAAGCAATCCACTCACCTCAGCCTCCCAAAGCATGGGATTACAGGCTGAGCCACCGAGCCCGCCTGCTTCTGCCTCTTATTAGCTGTGGGGTAAGTTGCTTCATTTCTCCAAGCTTTGGTTTCTCCTATATGTGACTATCACAGGTTGTTGTAGTAATTCAATGTAATAAGACATTGTTTGATTTTATTATTACTGTTGTAAGTTCCTCTTCCCAGATTGTGTTTGGGGGAGCTATGATCCACCATTAAGCTGATGGCCACGCCTGGAAGTTAAGAGGCACTCACTGACCTAATGTGGACCTTTATCAGTGTGAGAAAAACTGGGGTCTTATCAGTTGGGCCAATGAGGAGAAGAAGAATCTGGAGCCAAGATGGTCTATGGCTAGAGAAACTTCTTTAGATTGTAGAACTGGACGCCAGGAAAGCATCCAGCAATCTCCTTTGCTCCTTATTGTTACTCATGGATGTGCCCATGGAAATCCCTGTAGGATGCTGAGTTGTGATGCTGTCACTGTTTCCAACTGTGTTTCCCCAGGATAGAAGCCCTCTGCAGCTCACAATCATAGTCAGAACAGCTCAGAGCCTCTCCTTCCTTCTACACACCTCTCTTGACATCAGCCACCTGGATAGGGTAGAAGTGCTCAGAAGTTCATGTTTTAGTGATGGCCTTGCTTGTACAGAAGGTGCATGTCTCTCTGATTCTGATGGTTTGGTGTAGATGCAGTTCAATCTGGAGTATGCAGTCTTGCTAACAAGAAGGGACTAATGGATTAGCATGGGTGCACCATAAATATCAGCCTGGAAGAATTTCTGTCTGGCCTTGATCAGCACTTGGCATCTAAAGAATGACAGAGGAGCACTGGGTTGGTGGGGCAGAGGGGGCAGGAAGGAGAAGTGAATAATGGAACCAAGAAGGCTTTTACCTCTCAGGAGAACAAACAGCTGTCAAGGTGCTATTGTCTCAGAGACACACAATTCCCTTTAAAGTCAAGCAGAGCTTTGATGCAAGGGGGGTCTGCTGGGTTTGGTTGTATGTTCAGTATTGAGAATCTGGATGCATGAACCACTTGGGGAAGAGCTGGGAGACCATCCAGACTTTGCGTTGCCTCTGGGGCAATCTGTCTACAAGCCTTCCCTGTCATGTGGTCACCCAGAGTTCTTTCCATAATCTAACACATTGTTTCCCAACTTCATTTATTCATGTGCTATCTTCACATTTTGTTTTTGGACATATCTACACATATTTTCATTTACTTTACATCATATTGAAGTCCACTCATAACTTTTGCCAAATGCATTTACTTAAAAATGAAACTTTGTATCACCATCCTAAATGAGACTCTTCATCTTTTGCCAGAAATAGAAAGTAGTCGTAAAAACAAATGCAGTGAAAACCAAACGATGCAGTTCAACTCCAGCCTGATACTGTTGCCTGTGCCTTGTTCTGCCGGGGGCAGCTTTTTCTCTGTACCAGAGAGAGATTAAAAACTACTGGAGAGGCATTAATGACATTCTAGCACCTAATGAAGACGACTTTCTCCATGATGTAATAGGAAGACTTGAATAGAATTTAAAAGGAAAGATAATTATTTTCCAATGATGTGATTAGGTGACATTTAAAGTCATATCATGTGCCACCTAAATATTTTTTAAGCCACTAATGGTACATATTTTATACCTTGGGAAATGTTGACCTACCCACCGAGATCCTTTGTACTTTGATGCCACCGTATTATTTTATCATATTTGGTTGTCATGGTCCATCAACAGCTTGGGAGGGACTGGCTGACATTACAAAGTCTGTGTGGTTTAAAAAGCTGTGATTCCAATTTCAATTGCAAATAGATGGGGCATCATGGGAAAGCAAATGCAGACATGAAGAACTGGAGGAAAAGATCCAGCTCTGCATATTTTTAGGTCTTTCTCCCTGGATCGGTTTTACATAATTTGTATCTGGACCCTACGTTTGATAAGTTCCAATATCTGCTCTCTAATGTGTTATCTGAAGGCTAGCTGAAAGGTTTTATAAAAAATAATTCCAGTTTAAAATACTTATGTAAAACCTTTGTTTATCACTCTTTAAAAACACTATGACTTGGATGGACCTCAAAGGCGTTATGCCGAATGAAAGGTTATGTGCTGCATGTCTCCATTTATATGACACTCTCACATAGACAAAACCAAAACAATAAAGAACAAATCAGTAGTTGCCAGGGTTTAGGATAGTGGAGAGAGGTGACTATAGGAGGTAGACGACAAAGTTGTTTTGCGTGTTCTATAGGTACATTCAAAGGGAACTGTTCTGTATCCTGATTTGTGGTGGTGATCACGTGACTCTATACATGTGCTAAAATTCATAGAACAGAACACCAATAAAAAGTCTATTTTGAGTCGGAGACAGCGAATGCACAGTGGCCCTGGGGTGCCTTGTCATTCTGCAGCTTCTTCGGAAGTGAGGTTTTCCAGAATCACTTTGAGCCAGATGTCTACATATGCACCGTGTGTGGCTATGAGCTGTTTTCCAGCCACTCAAAGTATGCACACTCATCTCTGTGGCCGTCATTCACTGAGACCATCCATGCTGATAGCATGGCCAAGTGTCCAGAGCACAATAGACCTGAAACCTTGAAGGTACCCTGTGGCAAATGTGGCAATGGGTTGGGCCACGAGTTCCTGAACAATGGCCCTAAGGCAGGAGAGTCCCGGTTCTGAATATTTAGCAGCTTGCTCAAGTTCATCTCTAAAGGCAAGGAATCTTCTGCCTCACAGGGTCACTAGGTGGGCAGCCCTCACCCACCCTAGATGAACATGGCGCCATGCCACACTCTGGCCATCCCACCTAGGAATTAGAACCACAGACGTCTAGACAGGGAGACAGGGCGGTGGTGGCCGAAACATCAGGAAGCTTCCAAGGCTCCGGCTCTGAGCAAGATCTCCTTGGAAAAGGCACCTGTTTGCTGATAGTTCAGACCCTTCTGCCAGGACTGACCTGAGGCCAGGGCCACTCTGTCGGCCAACTTAGCCTCCCGCTCACTTGAGAGCTCTCCAGAGGTGGGCCCGGGTATAGATGGTCTTTGTGTGACATTTTGCGGCTCCCTTCTCTTCTTGGCCCACTGCCCCTCCCTGTCTCTGGACTAACTCTGTGAGCCCATTTCCAAGGCAGGCTCTGATATTCTGAAGTGTATGCCCAACCCCAGGCCCTTCGGGAGACAGAGTGCTAACAGAGGCTGCCCTGGCCAGTTGCCCCAGCTCTGGTCACTTCATGACCTGCTCTGGTGAAACCCTTCCAGACCAGCCAGAGTGGTCACGGTGCGTGACCCGCTCGGGGAGCCGGCCAAGGGGACAGAACCTCAGTCTCTCACTGATGAAGGGGAAACCTGAACCCGTTTCACAAACTGTGTGGAAGTAGTCTGCCTCCGTCAGGCCTAGGAAGCGGCTGTTGCTCCTGACTTCATCCAGCACAGGGCTGGGGTCCTGGGGCTCACACCCTGTTCTCTTGGGGACAAGAGCTCTGTGGTTCACAACTGCAGACATGTTCCCTCTCAGGATTCAGAGACCATGCCTTACTGTACATGCTCAGAGCTCTTGTTCTATGGGGTGTGATGCTGAAGTCCCCCCATCTTGAATACTTTCTGGATTTATCAGTGGAAATCAATAAACAAATGGAACCAATAAAAGAGTCTATTTTACTGTATAGTTTTTAAAGATAAAATTAAAAAAATAAAACTTTATTTTGAAAATATCCATAATGAAAGAGTTCAGCAACTGAAGGGCATCCCACACCCCTCAACAGAGTGTGATTCCTAATTAGCAAAGAGACCCAGCCCTTATATTTTTGGAGGTCACAAGTTTCCCTAAACCTTCATTCTTATTATGAGTTAGAATAAAGGTTGTGAGTGGCATTTAAATCTTCCCTATCTGACACCCACATTCCTGAGTGATGCTGGGATCTGAAGTAAAGGTTGGGAAGATTCCATTGTGGTCTTCCAGGGTGGCCAGCACAGACGTTCACCCAGGCTTCTACTGAAAGGTGGGAGGTCAGGACCCGGGAGGCAGCCATGGGAAATGCATCACATAATCGGAGTGGCTGTTGGGAGGCAGCCATGGGAAATGCATCTCATAATCAGAGTGGCTGTTGGTGGATAAGTGAATCTGGCTGTTGGTGGATAAATGAATCCGGCTAGGGGGAGGAGGGGATACAGGATGAGGAAAGATGCACCACAAACCACAGTGGAGGGGATATCCAAGGAGTTCCTCCAAGCACCTACGACCTCCTGACTATCAAGCAGTATAAGGAACTGAGGAGAAGCATCCCCCCTGCTCACCCCACCCTCCATCCGGAGCCAACTCAGCAGGGACAAAAGCTTTCTTAACACATTCACTCCAGCCGGGGAACCCCCAGAGCTGGGGAAGAATGTCTACCCTGGACAGAAGATGCCCACAATTTCTCCTTCTTCATACTTTGTATAGAGAACCCACACTTCCTAGAGCCTCATTGGACACAAAGAGAGAAGCCATTAATGCCTGACTGTATTGCTTGCGCTTTATATTGAGAAGTCACCCCTATATCCTTTTAACCTGGTCTCCCACCTTTTTACTTGATCTAGTGGGTGTCTTTTCCTTAAGTGACAAAGATACTACTTGGGTGGTTGCCACTCCCCTCACTAGGGTGGTTTTGCTGAAGCTATTTGGACTAGGGGCAAGAATGTAGGTCTCGGCAGCCTGTGGATGATCTTTAAATTCATAGAAGCAGCTACAATAACCCAGGGGCGTGTATAGCTGGAGTAGAAGGTCACAAGGTGGAGTGTGACCAGGAAGGAAATTAACAAAATGAGAAGGAGGAGGAAGGGCAGAAGGTGCTGTCATCTCTTTAACCACAGTGGAGCAGAGGGTGGGTCCACTAGATGTGTTTAGGGTGTCTACTCCTCCAACATCTGTTACTCTGGGCCACCCACCAAAAGAAAGACATTTTATATTTCCTATCTTTACAATTTTCCATGGTTATTGGTCCATGTGGACTTTTGTTGGATCAGCTTTGGTCATTTATATTTACCTATTTCGTAAAGAATGATGACCACATTATATAATGAAACGTCTGAGACCTGTTACTGTCATCATTGTCCCCAACGTAAAGTACTTTCACTTTTTCTGATTCCTCTATAAATAAATATATAAGCAAACAAAAAATAAAGATATATCCACCTGGTAGAATTCATCATAACGGATAAAGAAAGAAAAATATATACTCATATAGAAAGTTCTGAAGGTATATTGCTCAGTTAAAAAAACAGTAAAGTGAGAAACATCTTTTGTATAAAAAAGGGGAAAAGAATAATATATATTCAAGTTTTCTTATATGTGCATAAATGAGTTCTGAAGAGTATACAAAAAACTAATAAAAGCAGTTTCTTGGGTGTGAAATTGGGTGGATAGAGAATGGGGGGCAGGAGAGACTTTTCACTATATACCTTTTTCATTTTTTGTGCTATGTGAATATATTCTTTGAAAAATTAAAATGGAAATTGTGCATTTTGGAAAAATTAGGATATTGATAAAATAATTTAAAAGTTCCCTCAAATTGTATTTACAGTTGTAACCACTGTTAGAATTTTGCTTTTTACCGTTCCAGATAAATTATGTGTACACTTTATATACCGTTTTATGCTGTTATATGTATCAGTTCACAGATATGATTTATATACCATTTTATAACTTGCAATTTTATTTAACAATGTGACATGAATATTTTTCCATGTCAGTAAATGTGGGTCTACAGAATCATTTTAAATGTTTGTAAAGCATTTGGTTGTATAGATATACCATTATTTATTCAGCCATTAACCAATTTGCCTATTGATGGGCATTTGATTGCCTCCACTTGTATGATTTAAAAATTTAAAAAAACAGCAGCACACATTTTATCCAATATATATTTTTTTTTCCCTCAGAATAAATCTCTTTCAGAGGAATTTTGGGCTTTGAGAGTAAGCACACTTAAAAAAAAAAAAACTACCAAGTTTTGATACAAACGGTCTGCTTTGCCCCACCCCTATGATAATATGACTGAGGCATTTATATTTTCATAGCAGATTCTGAAAGGGCTGCTTCTTCACAGCCTTGTCAATGCTGACCATTAACAACCTATCTGATCTTTGCCAATCTAATGCATACTTTTAATTTGAAATTTTTTGACAGAGAGATAAAAATGTTTATTACCCATTTGCACTTATTTTCTGAAACTTTTGCTTTTTTTTCCCCTGTTGGATATTTTTTATTTTTGGCTTTAGAAAAAGATGTTTAATGATTAATGATGCTTAGTCTGGGTTGATTTCATCTTTTACTGTCTTATTATTTCAGATATTTCTAGTGAGCTGAATTTGACTGGCTTTCATATTTTTATTCAGTCAGATAATCTTCATCTTTCAATAGTAAAGTTTGAAATTTTTAATGTATTCTGATTACCAACTTATTTGGTCTTTAAAAAATCATTTATTTTGTTTATTTTCATTGTTTCTATCTTTCTTCCTTTCTTGATTGACTCTCTGCTATCGGATCAGTAGTGCTTCCTTTATTCCCCTTTTCTTCCCACTACTGAGGTGGAAGTTATATAGGTTATTTCTGTACTTTTAATAGGTACCCTTTTATTTGACTGAGCAATGAGTTAAAGTGTATGTGTAATATAGAGTACAGCAACTCCAAGCCTTTCTCTGCCCCAATTTCATTCATGTTATGACTGCTCAGTCTGTTATTCCACTTTGTTTTTGTGATTTGAATGTTTATTGAAATAATGTAGCTACATAATTTAAACAGTTAAATAATATCATAAGACTTATCACAAAACAGCAGCCCATTGTCTGACTTCCCTGCATTTTATTTCCTGCTTAATGGAAGCAATCAGTTTTTTATTTTTTTGTCTCCGTCTACTTCCATGGTCTTCCGTATTACCACATAACTTGTTTATATTGAGATGTCTTATAAACCATGAAAAAATAACGTTGGGAATTAAAACTACACCTGTCAGTTACTCAGGTAAAAGATGAATTTGAAAACCAGATTGTACACTATGTAAAAAGTAATGATAATATGTTCAACACTTATTGAAATTAGTCAGATGAAGCCAAAGCTACACTTAGCAGCAACTTAGCTTCTTTATTAAATGAAGAAAATAAATTGGCTAAGGATTCAACCATGAAAGTGAGAGGAATGATAAAACAAAGGCAAGGAAACCAGGAAATAATTTGGAAATATTAAAATAAAAACTAATAAATGGAGGAAAACAAAAATATTGATTCTTAAAAAATAAATCCGAAGACTAATTCTTTGGGAAAAAATCACTAGAATAGATAAACGTTTATGATATCTGATCAAGAAAAAAATTACAAAATAGACAAAATTAGGAATCATAAAGAAGATATAATAACAAGATTAAAAAAAATCTGTGAAGGGATCAAGCATCCTGATACTGAAAAAAGAATTGGATGAAATCTAACATTTAATTCTCAAAACACTGAGTATGTATTGGAGACATTTTCTTAGCATGATCTTAAAAATAATTTTCAAGCTGGTCGGGACATGACCTCCTGAGTTGATGTGGAAACCACTTCCCCCAAACTCTGCTGACAAGTCACAGAAGTGCTAAGTATACATCATAGGTAGAAGAGCTAGGTTAGTGTAACAAATTAAAATAAAAATCTTACCCAAGAACTAAAGAAAAACATCCACAGCAGTTACAGTGGCAAATGGTAGTAGCTGTTACTGAGGATTTTACTTCTGTGCAATTATTATTAAATCATCTCATATAATGTATCTTTTATTTTAAATATTACATCTGATGTTGTACTTAAGCGTCACAACCATATCAACAGCGTCCTGGTTTTCTGGTCCTTCTTTTCTCCATTAATTTATGCATTTCTTTAGTTGTATGCTTTTATTATTTATCTCTCAACCAATTGATAGACTTTTCTGAGTAATTTTTATTGTCTTAGCCTGAGCCCTTTGCAGGTTTAAGACTATCTTTCTGCTTTTCTTAAACATGAGCAATAATTTTGCTGAATTGAAAATTTGAAGACAAAATCTTTTTATTTTTTAGAGACAGAGTCTCTCTGTCACCCAGGCAGGAGTGCAGTGGCACTATCTTAGCTCACTGTATCCTCAAGCTATCCTCCCACTTCAGCTTCCTGAGTAGCTGAGACTACAGGCGTGTGCCACCATGACTGGCTAATTTTTTTCCTTTCTGTAGAGATGCAGTCTTGCTATGTTTCCCAGGTTGTTCTTGAACCCCTTGCCTCAAGCGATCCTCCCATCTAAGTCTCCCAAAGCTCTGGGGTTACTGTGAGAGCCACTGTGCCCAGTCAAAATCTTTTTGAAAGCATCTCTGAAAACATGGTTCTGTTGTTTTTTGGTGTCTATGTGTGCATGGTAGAAAAAAAGGTTGATGTCTGCTGGATTTATTTTTTTGTATCCTTTTATCCTGTTTTGTTTTCCCTGCTTGGATGCTCATCTAATTTTTCTCTATTATTGAAATAAAAACAAGGTCTTGAGCCAGACTGCCTTGTGCTCCTCTACTTACTAGCTGTGTCCTTTTGAGCAACTTTCTTAACTGCTCTGCACCTCATCCTTCCATGTGTGAAGCAGGGGTAATAATTACACTGGCCTCATTGGAATGATGGGAGGAATGACGTGAATTAACATGTGCAAAATTACGTGGAAGAAGACTGAACCCATCACAAGGACTATACAGGCATTTTCTACTTTGAGACTACAATAATCATCCCTGATCCACAGGGATATTTCCAAGACTCCCAGTGGATGCTTGTAGTCGCTGATAGTACCAAACTCCATATACACATTTTGATTTTTCCTATACATACATACCTATGATAAAGTTTAATTGATAAATTAGGCACAGTAAAAGACTAATGATAATAACAAATAATAAAATAGAACAATTATAACAGCGTAACTGTAGTAAAAGTTGTGTGAATGTGGTGTCTCTCTCTCAAAATGTCTTATTACTTTGTTTTCAACTTTCCAAATTGCTTCCTTGCCTTTATTTTACCATTCTTCTCACTTTTGTCATTGGATTCTTAGACAATTAATTTTCTTTGTTTAATAAAGAATCGTCCTCTTCTTCTTGTGATGGTATGAGATGATCTGTAACACTCTAGTTAGGATTTAATCTTTTACATTTTATATGCATTTATTTTTACATTTATCTACTGCTTGTGGTAAGAAATACCAGTTTTCCATTTACGTTCCTAACAAAAATTTAGGGGGAAAAAAACCTAAAACTTGAGTTTATATAAGTTTTTAAAAAGTGAATAGAATTTAAAGGAAATATAAAGTAAACAATAGTGCAAGAATTGTGGGAGTTGCATGTGAATTACTGGATTTGGAGAAAATAGACTTAAAGATCCTTTGTCTAGCTCTACAACCTCTTTAAGCAAAAATCCCTCTGTGAATTGGGGATGCAATATTCCGTGGTCCAGGATTTTGAAGATATCCTTTTGGTTGCCTTTGGAATGTGTTCATAGCTGACCCACGGAGCACCACCTTTCAGATGCAAACGTCTGCCGCATTGGATCAGAGAGGTTTTTCTTGACAGTTGGTGGAAGCCTCTTTCCTATAGCAGCCGCAGAATGAGTCCTTAAAAATCATGAACGACAAATGGCCTCTTTGGCTGCTTTGACATCTTTGTTTAGTTCAATCCAGGTGTGCTGTAGCTGAAGAGTTTGGACCAGAGTCCTGGTCGGGGGAGAAAATCATTATGAAAAGTTATTGATTAGGTGTCTACTGCTGCTGAAATTCAGCTGCGGAAGCTTCTGGAGCTGCATTTATGAAAGGGTAGGGGGCATGGAGAAGGGCAAGAATGGGATGGAGGGAGGAGGCAATCTGTTTCAAGGACAATGGCGTGTGAAGCCAGGCAGCTGCTGAAAAGTCACTCCTTCCTTGTGAGTAGCAGGGTTGGTCATACAGCTGTCTACTAGGTTGTATGTTATGACCTCTCAAACCCTGGGAAAGAGTTCAGGGGATGCTGCTTTTTTCCTGGAAAGTCCTGCCTTACATCTCATTACCTTCCTTTTTCACCACGCAGTCTCAGCAAGGCCCAGTCCAGCACAGAGCTGCCCTTCACTGCCTAACCACAAACATCCAGCCCTACACTTCAGAACTCAGCCTGTACAACATAAGCCAATACTGTCTCTCTCATCTGTGAATGGTGTTGATCTGTAATTAACATGGTGCTTCCCCACATTGCCCTTGACAACACTGTGTAAACACACTCCCCTCTTATCCTGGGCATCCTTGAACATCTGTGCATTCCTTTGAAGTAAAGCACAGCCTTGCTCATATCTCTCTCTCTTCTGTACCTAGAAAAGTGCCTGGTGCATAATAAGATTGATAAATATTTGTTGAATGAATGAATGAGGGTTTGCACCAGATGGACAAGTAGGACTCAGCCACTGATATGTACCCACTGAAAGCATATCAAATTCACAGCTGCAAATACATGAAAGAATGAAAAGCGGCTCAGGAAACCTAAAAGGAGACCCTGACAAGAACAAAAGTATAAGTAGCAAAGGAGGAGTAGAACAATGTTCCTTCCTACCTATAGCTTTAGAATAGTTGTAATTTTGTATGGTCTGTCAATCACACTTGATAAATCAAATCATACCTTAGAGCAGCATTTCACAACATTGTTTTCTTCTTGGCACAAAAGCTACTGCACAGGTAACTTTCGTGAGTTATGTGAAATTTTCTTTCCTGGGTAGCAGCAACTTCAGTCCTTTTCTTAAATTCAAGGCAGCATACTGTATGCCTTTTAATATATAATTTTTTAGAAGACACAGTTTTTTTCCCCACCTGCTACTCTTGCTAGTTAAAATTAATGTCTTGGATGTCTCTTACCCTCGTTTTGTTCATAAACTTCTTTGTGAATATGATGATATTCCCATCTCACTCCCCTGAATTTGTAAACACATACATGCAACATTTTGCAGAGAATTTATCTTGTTGCAATGGAAGTGGATTGCCTTCAAATTCATGTAATATGAGTGTAATCTTTACAAAGAGCAATTTATGCCTTTTCACTTCTGCTTCTTAATGTAAAAGCAAGTGGTCATTTTCTGGAAAAAATATAAACTCAAAGTTGTGCAAAATAAGACAAGAAGCAGCCTTTAGCCTTACTCAAAAAGAAATTTTGAGGATAATGTTGCTGATGTCTAACTTGCACAAGAAGCTGAAATTGTGGTGCAATGCGCATGCCATTTTTGACATCAAATCAATTCTGACTTTAGGTTTTGATGGCGACAGGTACCTGACTTACAAAAGTAAGTAGGAGCAAATGGAATCAGAGGATTCCACGGGTGGCTTTGCCTGATGAAGGTGGCTTGGGTCAAAGGGCACAAGATTTCTCCAAGACTCCTTAAGTTGAATTCATGCCACATTATTTCCTTTGTACTTGTGTCAGGGAGGTCACTTCTAGCCCAGTCTGCATATTCTTTACCTGGCAAAGAATCATCATTATTTCAGAGATGCCATCAGCTTTTGTAATTTACCAACAGGAGTTCATGATATAGGAATTCTAGGCCGGGCTCAGTGGCTCAGCCTGTAATTCCAGCACTTTAGGAGGTCGAGGCGAGTGGACTGCCTGAACCCGCAGGTTTGAGACCCACCCGGGCAACTTGGTGAGACCTCGTCTCTACAATAAAAATCAAAAACTAGCCGGGTGTGGTAGCGCGTGCCTGTAGTTCTGGCTACTTGGAAGGCTGAGGCGGAAAGATCGCCGGAGCCCAGCAGGTCGAGGCTGCGGTGGCCGTGAGCGTGCCACTGCACTCCAGTCTGGGCAACAGAGACTCCAAAAAAAAAAAAAAAAAAAGGAATTCTTTGATGGTTTCAGGGTGCATATAAGAGGTGAAAACAGCTTCTGGCTGCTCTGGGAGTTAGTAGCAATTTTATCCAGCTGTGTGCTAGACAGAATGGAGAGTTATTTTTCCCATGGCCTTCCTCTACTATTAGGAGAAACGCTAGGGTTCTGGAATAGATGATGACATTCTACAGAGACACTACGAAATTTCTTCCAGCATTATCTGAGCTTCTTCCAGCACTACCTTATTTTCTTCTAGCACTACCTGAATTTCTTCCTCAGCTCCAAGCCAGAAATCAGCTCAACAGTCTTGCTGACTTCTCTCCTTCTACTGCTTTGGAAGTTGTCTGTTCTACTTATAATATTCTTTTAGTGGTTATCCTTACAACATTAATGTGAGTTAGTCTCAAACTTATCAATATTTTACCTTTTTCTCAAATAGAACCCTAGCATATTAATTCCTATCACTACCCCTGCTTACCATGCAATTGTCTAGAATTTTAGTTAGGTCATGTCTATAGCAGCGTGAATCACATTATCTTTATTGCTTTCTTTAAAAAAAAAAAAAACATATCTGTAGATTTACCCAGAAGTTTTCCTAATTTCTCTGCTCACCATTACTTCTTTCAGCCACTTCCTTCTTCTAAGTTCAGTTGCATCTTACTACTTGCCTTTATTCACTGGTAAAATCTGTCAATTTTTAAAAAAATTAAAATGTCAGCCGGGCTCAGTGGCTCAGCCTGTAATCCCGTGCTTTGGGAGGCTGAGGTGAGTGGATTGCCTGAGCCCGTGGGTTCGAGACCCGCCTGGGCAACTTGGCGAGACCTCATCTCTACAATAAATCAAAAAATCAGCTGGGCATGGTAGCGCATGCCTGTAATTCTGACTACTCAGAAGGCTGAGGTGGAAGGATTGCCGGCCACTGTACTCCAGTCTGGGTGACAGAGTGAGACTCCAACTCAAAAAAAAAAAAAAAATTAAAATGTCTCTATCTTGCCTTTATTTTCATTTAATAGTTTAGCTCAGTATAGAATTCTAGGTTGGCAGTTATTCTCCCATAGATCCTAGAAGAAATAATCCTAGCCTCTTTGGAACTGTCTTATTATTGAAAAAACTTCTCTGAATTTGCCTTTTTTTCCTCTGGTTGCTTTTTGCTATATCTTTGGTGTTCTATAATTTTATGACAGGGTATCTAAACATGCATTTGCTTTGTTTTCATTTTTCAAGGACATAATATATTGTTATTAAATAGCCACATGTTGTACAATAGATCTCTTGAACTTGTTCCTCCTATCTAACTGAAATTTTGTATTCTTTGCCAAACATCTTCCCACCCTCACCCTGTCCCCTGATTACCTTAGCCTCTGTGAGCCTCCATTCTACTTATTTTTTATCAGAACACATTTTGCTTCCACATTCTGAGAATCAGTGCCTTTTAGCAATTCTGGAAAATTCTCAGTCATCTTATTGAATATTTTATTTTTCATTCCATTTCCTCCTTCTAGAACCTGTTAGATGCATGTTGCACCTTCTAATGCATTTCTCCCATCTTAACATTCTCCCCCTATTTCTTTCCTTTATTCTTTTTATGCTGAGCTATAGAAAATTTCCTCTGTATTTATTCATTTATTTGAGTGTATGTATTTTTAATAAGAAAAATGTTCAATTTGGAAAGGCTAAAACTTTTGCCAAAACTTGGATTTGCATGCTTCCCCATAATGTGCTGTTTTTTTCCATTAGTGTTTCTATTTCTTTTAATCTCTTCAATTTGGTTAAACACACTTATTTTAGCTTATTTTAAATTTCTCTAATATCTCAAGTTTTGGGTAAGACCTACTCTCTTTTTATCATGTCTTCTTACTTTACATTATGATGAATCATCTTCTGGCATATTCTGTAATTTTCAAAATTTGAGCTTCTCTTAGTTAGATTTGTTTTTGCCATGTAAGTGCCATGCGTCCTGGGTATGGAGGCTACTGAGTGGCTTTGCATTTGATTCTGCTGCAGTGGGACAAACTTTTGCATTAATTTCTTACTTTGAGATTCCTGCATTATGCTAGACACAAGCTTAGGGTTTCTGTTTTCCAAGACTTAATTGTTCCTCCCAGATCCCCAAGTAAAGACTTACAAGTTCCCTTTGGTTAATGGGAGAAGCTTCTTTAGTCTTTCTTCCCCAAAATGGCAACCCTCATAAGATTCCCAACTCTATGCAGTGTCTCAGTTTCAGGTAACTACATCATGTAAACTCAGGGTCACACCTTCAGTCCCTCTGGGGGCATTACAACTCCGTCACCTAAAGCCTATATATGTATGATCTATCTCTGTAGGCTACGACTGCATCATTCCAACTAACAGTGCTCTCATCATTTCTGGTATTCAGGAACTTCCTTTTATTTGTAAACGCATACATGTATTTTTAATAATATTTTAGCTATCATTTATACTGGCAGGAAAATTCATGTCATCTCAGGCTACTTTGCTATGAATATCTCTTTAGTCATGGCACTATTTGGTTAGCAACACAACAAGCAGCTTAATATGATGCTGAAGACAAGGTTTTTGTGTTAAAGCAAATCCAACTTCTGGTAAAGTTCCAGTCTTTTGAAACTGATTTTTTTCTCATTGACAAAAGACCTTTATTGTCTAATGTCATCACAGAATGGACAGATGGGAGTTACTGCATTGGGCCAACAGATTCCATCAATGCTTATTAATATTTTAATGTTTGGTTTTAGACAGCTGATGTCCCCAGTACATATCATTGTACACTTTCTGTTCTCTTCCCTTTAACACCTCCCTTATTACATTTCTGGTTTTACTTTATGTCCTCATGTAACCTTATTGAGAACCTGAGTCAAGTTATATGTTTGTTTCACATCACCCATGGTGCCAAACCCATAGTAGGAAGTTTAAAAAAAACAAAAACTGTGTATTTCTATGAGCTCATTTGTAATCAGAGATATTAAAGTTAACACAATTTGAGTTGTCATTTAACACCTATTAGACTAGCAAAAAATAGAAAAATGCCACATGTTGGAGTGATGAGAGGTTTGAGGAACTCTTATGCACTGCTGATGGGAATGTGGACTGGAGCATTCTGAAGAGTGATGTGACATTACTATCAAATTAAACATATCAAACCCCAGAGTTCCACTCCTGGGCATGTAGCCCATAGATATTCTCACAAAGATTTGTAAGAAGATATGCATAAAGAGAGTAACTGCAGTCGTTATGACAGTTGAAGACAATCTGGATGTTCATCCTAGCAAAGTGGGGGGTACAAAGGTGAGGAAACTCAGCTTGGAGTTCTCTGCAGCACTCAGAATCAGCAGATCTGATTAACACAAAGCAACATGGAGACCTTAATTTTATTTTTTATTTTTGAGTCAAGGTCTCACTCTGTCACCCAGGTTGGAGTGTAGTGGCATGCTCATGGCTCACTGTAGCCTCGACCTCCTGAGCTCAGGTGATCCTTCTGCCTCAGCCTCCCAAGTAGCTGGAACTGCAGGCATGCATCACCGTGCCCCGCTAATTTCAGGACAGACCTTAAAAACATAATGCCGAATGAAAAATGCAAGAAAGGAAGTGAGATATTTAGCACAACACCATTTCTGTAAATTTTTTAAAAACTCACATGCAAGACAATAAACATTTTCCCAGATGGGGTTCAAGCCAAAAGACACACATTAAATATTTAACAGACTGCCTATGAAAGAGGAAAATGGAAGGAAAGAATGAGGATAAAAATGAGTACATTAATTAATAAATATATATCAAAGGGGTTGTGCACAGGCCATATACAACAAGCCATGGATCTGGAGTATGATTAATTCTCAGTGCCTGATATTAAAATAAATAATAATAATAAAAAGAAACATTTGTTCACATTCATTTTCTCTTTGAATTCATCCCTGATCACGACAGCTCATGTGTTTTCTGGAATCCTGTAAGTCTTATTTTAATGTGTGCTTTTCCTCCAACTTGCTGATAAGTCCATTAATTGCAGTGTGTTTTATTCGTTGTTCATTGTTACATAGTTGCAGCAAGATGTAGCTGAAAGAGCATGGATTTGGGGGGCAGATGAGAGAGACTCTTCCGCTTATTGACTGTTTGACCTTAGCCAGGTCACTTCCTCTTCTGAGCCTCAGTTTCCTCATTTGGAAAACAAGAGCAGGAAGAACTCTGAGGGTAGCAACAAGGACTAAATGAGGAAATGTCAACTATTTTCAGTATAGTGTTTATAGTAGAAACCCAACAAATGCTGGCATTCTTTCCTTGATTGTATTTCCTATAATTCCCAACACATGATAGGTATTCTGTCAAGATTTTTGGAAGAGAAATTAGTTGATGTACACCAGAGACCGGAGCAAACGTTGATGGCTTTAGCTCTAACTAGAAAAGAACTTCCATACAGCATTTAAAAAAAAGCATCAGAATTGCTTCTGAGTGTAGTTTTGAAATATTCTCCTTTGAACACCTTCAGAAAGGAATTCTCCACTTCACACACACCTCCACCACCCCACTCCCAGCTCTGTTTCTCTGAATTCAGTCTTGAGGACTCTGTGACTTCTCACTCACCTTCCTCCCTGCTGGTCTCATGGAGAAGTACGCTATGTATTCAAGTTGATTTCTCTCTCTCTTTTGTTCTCTCCTGTCTGTTAGAGAGACCATAACTTAACATGAGGCTATATGATTATCCCCATGCCTGCTGCTGAGGAAAGAAACCCTGACACTGTACCATGGACTGTGGTGATATTCTGAGGCCTTTAGATTGATTGCATTCATCTTAGCAGCAGGTTATGCAGGCTAAAAAATTATCCAGCTGCTTTCTAAAATCTTGCTTTCAACCCTAGAGTCTTTAAAAGCTTTCCCATTTAAACATTTAAAAAATCCAGCAGATTTGGACAATGCGACTGACTCATTGTGCTTTGGGCGGGTAGTTTTTACCACTCTATGACTTGTTTTTCTCATCTAAGAAACGGGAATAATCTTCAGCATGGAGTAAACACCCAAAGGGACACGGAGCATGTAATGTGTCCTAAATAGTAGGTTTAATGGCTGTAGCTCCACTCTCAGGCAGTTATATCTCCCCCACCCTTGGCAGGAAGACACTGTGTCGTCTCACCACTTCCAGCCAACAGGAGCTCACAGATGTATGCACTTACCTCTTTAAAGTAATCCAGTTTTCTCTTTAAAATAAGCCAGCCCACCCAGAGATGAAGAGTACAAATTAGGGGGAAACAAACCTTTTACTAAAATGGCTGTAGTACAGAAACATTATAGTTCGTCTTGTATATATGGACATATCACCTATTTTATTGTCTAGTTCTTATTCTAACTCTATTTAGGCAGAGAATAGGTTAAGTTGTGCTGCAGTAACAAACCACCCCAACATATCAGTGGCTTAGCACAGCAAAGGTTTATTTCTTGTTCATGTTACACATCCCGAAAGTGTCAACAGGAGACCTGTGCTTACTGTGGTCATTCTGGAAGACAGTGATAGCGGCTTCATCTCAACATGGGCTTCCAAGGTCATCAAAGAAGAGAAAAATGAGTGTGGCAAACTGTGATCTGGCTTCTAACATTTCTACTTGGAAGCAACTTCTGCCAAGGCTTGATTCAAAGCACAAATAATGCCATTGTGCTCCATTTTTCTGATCTGCTTTCTTTATCTCTGTTCTCAGGTTCTGCTTGATAACCTCTTGGCACCTAATTCAGCAAAAGAGACAGGGTTGTTTTGAATAGTTTCCACACAGATTCTGGGATTCCCTCTTCCACTGCCCTGAAGTGAAAACTGTGGCTAGGGGAATGCAATATATTACTGACTTAGTGTAGGTTATGCCCACTCCTGGGGCTGGGCAAGGGTGTAGGTTTACTCCTATACAATAATGTATAGGATGTGCAATTAAATTGAAACTTCAGATAAATGATAAAAAAATTTTTTTAGTATAAATCCCACATGTTGCTTGGGACATACTTTCCCTTAAAAATTAATTGTTTATCTGAAATTCAAACTTAACTGGATCTCTTGTATTTTTATATCCTAAAACTGCCCATCCTTTATGGGAGTCCCTTCCAAACAAATAGGGAAAGGGTGGTTCCTCTAAGGCAAAATTGGTATGCTGCATTATCAAGATAAAGAACACATTCTACTGAGTGGCATAAACCATGATTGTTCACTATAGTAACTATGTTAGGGCTGGATGGATGTGATACTCCCTCCAGGTGTATATGAGTGTATCACTCATACCTTACAATGATATGCCACTGTTCCAGGTATGTATTGCTATGTGATTGCCAAATTTAGTTGCTCAAACCAATAACTTATTCTCATAGTTGGATGGGGTGATGAGATGAGGTGTTCTTGCTTGGCACCTGCCATACAGTTGTAGACAAATGTCAGCTGGGGTGTAATCATCTGAAGGTTCTACTGGGGTGAGTGTCCCACATGGCTGGCAGGTGACGCTGGCTGTTGGCTGAGAGCTCAGTTGTCAACCAGAGTGACTACATATAACCTCTCCATGTGGCTTGGGCTTCTTCCAGCATGGCAGCTGGGCTCTGGGAAGGAGTGTCTTGAGAGCAAGTGTCTCAAGAGGTCCAGGAAGAAGTTGTGGGACTTCTTATGACTTGGTCTCAGATATCTGTGAGCTTCACTTTTGCCTTATTAGTCAAACAAGTCCTTGTGGCCAACTTAGATTCAAAGGAAGGGGAGTTAGACCCCATCTCTTACGTGAAGAGTGTCACATGTGTACAGGAAGGGGAAGAATTGATGGGGCCAACCTGTGTATACAGACCAGCTGTTCTCAACTGAAAGTGATGTTCAGGGAACATTTGGCAATTGTGTATACAGGGAAGGAAGGAACTGACAGAATACAAACCACATTCTGTATGTAAAACCACATACATTTATATACATAATGCAATTTAACTCTCACATGAGGTAAAAACTGATTTTGCCTCATTTTACAGATGAGAAAACCAAGTGTTAGTGGAGTCAAGGGACTTGCCAAAAATCAAATAGCTGGCAAGTAGCAAAGCAAGGACTAGTTTTCAGGTCTTCTGACTCCAAGTCAGCATTATTTTGTTCCTCCATTGCATCTCAGCTGTCTCCTCTTTGGAGACAGTTATTAGTTATTGAACATGGGTTTAAGAATAAAGATGAAAATCTATCCTCTTGGAAGAGGATGCTCTCAGATATAATCCAAACATAGATTAGACGAACATAATTTTAAACCAATCATGGTGTTAATGGCTGTTATAGTCTGGACTATTCTTTCATAAATATTCACTCCTGTCTCCCCTCCATTGGAGCATAGTATCCTTCCTTAGTCCATCAGTGTTGGGCTTGAACATGTGACATACTTTGCCCAAAGGGATGTTGGCTGAGGTACCACAATCAAAAGTTTGAAATGTGCTTGTATGGTTGGACTTGCTTTCTTGTACTTTTGCAATCACCCATGAAAAAGGCCTGCCCCAGGCAGCCAACTGCTTCAAAAAAGATGAAGGAGGTATGGAGCAGCCTGGACCCAATCTGAAGCTTAGACCCAAGCCTTAGGAAGGCCAGCTCAGACTCAGTTTAGACCAGTTGAGAACTCAACTGAAAGTGATGTTCAGGGAACATTTGGCAATGTCTAGAGACATTTTTGGTTGTCACAACCAAGAGGAGGGTGCTATGGGCATCTTGTGGGTAAAGGTCAGGGATGCTGCTAAACATCCTATAATGAGCAGGACAACCCTCATAGTAAAGAACTACCTTGCCACAAATGTCAACAGTGCTGAGGTTGAGAAACCCTGGTCTAGATTAGCAGACCTCCAGCCTAACTATAGACACAGGAGCAAAAATAAGCGATTCCTATTTGAAATCTTTGAGTTTGAGGGAAGGTTTTAAATGCAGCATAATTGTGACAGTCAATGGCAGATATAATGGTAAATGCGAGAATTGTGCTTTTATGAGACAAGTTCAATAAATGGTTCCTCCCAGCTAAACTTTGCCATCTCCTTGCTGGCTCTGGCCCCCAGTCATTCCCTCTGGCAAAGGGAGGCCCTGCAGAGCCACTCAGATTCTTACTAGTTCTTAGATACAGGAAGGTGGCACCTTAGACCCCCAAATTCCTCCCTCAGGCTTCATGTCATCCTCTTTCTTGCCTTCTGAAGCCCTTAATGACTCTCTGGCTTTACAAGGCCTGACCCTTCCCCTTTTTGTCACATTCAATTTGTCTGAAGAATTTTTTCCAGCTAGTTATTAATGCTGATTTTCTCCTGCACAAAAGCTCAACGTTTTCTCTCATAATTCCAGGCTGGACTCCCCAGCCCCAAGGATCACATTAACTTGATGGTGACTTGCTAAGGAAACAAATTCATTCTGTTCTTTTCCAGAAAAGATGAAAAGCATTCCTTTTGGTCCTTCATAAAATCCCCATATCCTTCAGGATCTTTTTACATAGTCTCAGTTTCCAAACTGAGAAGAGAATTGGGTTCTGACTAATATACACAAAAGAAATTATAGAAACATTTTTTTCTGTACTGAACATGCACTCCCATTTTATATCAACTTACCTTTCTCTCACACTTTGAAGGATTTTTAGAGATTTAGGCTTAATTTTGTACATAGTAAAATGCACAAATCTGAAGGCTGATAATTTTTTACATCTGTATATATCTGTGTAACCACTCCCCTGACTTCCATCAACTCAGAAAGTTTCCTTTTGCCCCTTTTGAGACAATCACTGCTCCCACAGATGTAAGCCCTATTCTATCTTATGTCACCAAAGATTAATTTTGCCCATTCTTGAACTTCATCTAGGTGAAATCATATGGTATATTTTATAGGATACACTCATTGGTGTCTGTTTTTTTTTTCAATCAACATAATGTTTTGAAGTTCATCCATGCTGTCGGGTGCATAAGAGAATTCTAAATGGCTTCTTCTACAGAGAAGAAGAAGGATTTAGTAAAATCCTGAATTACCACTGCTATTTCAGGAATCCATGAATGGATAAAAGAGAAAATTAAGGACTTCTGGGAAAGATGGAAACTTTAACACAGGCTTCTATGTCTTTCTCACCTCACCCCCGTAGCAATGATCAATACTAATAGGAGGAAGATCGGCAATGGTTTTTAGATACAAGGAATAGCTTCATCTGTACAGTAGAAATTTCAAGCAATTTCTGCAAAAGCAGACATGAGATGAGATAAGACTATTCTGAAGGTTCCATGGAAGGCAGCTTCATTCTCCCTGTCCTGAGCTGAGAAGAGGTCTGTGGGGCAGGAAGAGTAGAAGCCACTGTGGTGGCTGGGCTTCATCCAAGACTGAATGGCTGCCATGATCACAAAGCTACAAGGAAGGCATCTCCCCATCTCCAGCAGCCAAAACAAATACAAATTCCACGGAGATGAAGTATCCTCTGAGGCTGGTTGTCTGGTCAAGCAAGAAGCCTGGCATACTTATTGGTCTAAGTAGGTTGACTATTCGTGAGTCAATTTTGATGGTTTATCTTTTCCTAGAAGAGCATCCAACTTTTCATTTTATAAGCTCGTATTCACATGTTCTCACTATTGTATATTTAATGAACTTATGTTTGACTGAAACATGATTTCAGTAGTGTGGAATGTGGATATTGACCTAATATCCTCCCGTGGCCATATGGGAATGGCAACTTGGCTGTGTATGTAGTCTTGGGGTTGCAGGCTTCCAGAATCTCAAAACTCAACATCATCCTTGAAGTCTAATGTTACAGAGGTAAAGGCTGAGGCCAGGGTGACTTTCTTTCCTTTATAAGTAAGATTTTTTCCCCTGAGTATTTATAGAGTTCTTTTCCTTTAAGCTAGAACTTTACCAGAATACATATCTAGGCTTAGGTCTCTTTTTATGAATTTTTTTCCTGATGTGATTCATACTCTTTTGAAACACAGATTAAGGTTTTTCTTTAATTCAGCAACTTTGTTTTCTCATATTGAATATTGCGTCTGCTGCTTTGTTTTTGGTATCTTGTTCACATTGATTTTGGTATCTATGTGCTATATATAGCGCATTGTCTGTCCTCAAGGTCTCCCATCTCTTGCCATTTGCCTCTATCCTTTTCTTCTGAGTCTGGAGAAACGTTCTCAAGCTTATTCTCATTATCATTGAGTTGCTTTTCTGCATTGTTAATTTAGCTATTATTGTATCAAAATGCATTTTTAAATAGTCTAATTTCTTTCTGCTTCTAAACCATAATCACTTTTGTCTCTTTCTCATCTCATTGATTTTTTGTGCCACAAAATCTCCAGTTTTCAAGAAAATTTTATTGATAGTACAAAGCTCTATTTCCCTTGCAGTAAGTCATTTTCAAAAGCACATTTTTCCTCTGCCTATCTTATGACGTAGACATTTTCCATGAGATTCATGTCTTTTCATTGTTTATTTATTTTAATTTTTATTATAAAGATGTGAGGTACATTTCAGGTTTAGGTATACAAACATTGATCATGCAGATACCCTTGTTGATGAGGTATACCCTTCCCTCCCCTAGCAGTTTCCCTCAACTGCCAATCCCACCCCTCCCACCTCCCCTGACAGCTTCCCACTACTGCCAATTGCTTTCTTATAGCATTATAATTGTTCAGGGTCCGCTTATGAGTGAGAACATATGGAACTCTGTTCTTTGTTTCTGTGATAAATCACTGAGTATGATTGGCTCCAAATCCATCCAAGTTGTTGCAAAGTCCATATATTTGTCCGATGAGAGTTCTATTCAGGTCTAGCATTTCCTCCCAAGTAAAGAGCAGTGGATTCTTCCAGTAACTTCCCTCCACATGAACCCTGAACTGGAGGATTTTGCAAGTTCAGGGACTGAGCTCCTTTGAGACACAGACGGAAGGTGAGGCCACAGATAGTCCCAGCTGTGGACTGTGACCTCTGCACATTTGACAAGGCCACCATGGCAAGTTTCAAACACCAAATATCCAGATCCCAACTGTCTGGATCTGGAAGCTTCCTAACATGCCCACATGAAGCTTTGGGAAAATTTACCTTTCCAGCTACAACTGTCAGGCCTTTGCTGCTTTCTAAGCATCTGGAATTCCCCCATTACCCTCTTGAAGTCCAGAAGCACACCTTTTCATTCTCTGATCCTCTCCCACCTCTAAGCCTTCCCCCTCAAAATTAGGGGTGTTTGTTAGGCTGAGGACCTTGTGTGTGCAAGTAACATAAAAACAAACCAGATTGTCTTAAGCAAAAAGAAAATATATCTTTTCTCACGTAGCTGAAAAGTGTAGGGGTGGTTTGGCTTCTGGGGTATCAGGAACAATCTTTCTTTCTATTTCTCGCTCTCTCTCTTTCTCTGTCTCCCTCTGTCTTCTCACTTCATGTGTCGTGTTGACTTCATTTTCAGAAGCTTTATAGTGGCATGATGCCTGCTACAGCTTCAGCCCTCATACCCTCACAAGTACAAATAAAACACAAAGAACATTTTATTTTCTCCCAGCATTCCCAGAAAAAGTCTAGTTGTGACTCATTGGCTCTGATGGGATCACATGCTCATCTTTGAACCACGCCTCATATCCAGGGGGTGGGATATTCTGTCTGGCTTAGGCATGGGTCAATGCTCACTTCTCAAGCAGGGATTTGGATCTGCTCCATCCAAACTCTGAAAAGAAATGTTGGGATACTATTACTACAAGAAGAATTAATGAATGACAAGTGGCATAAATAATAGCTGTACATTATAGAAGCCTTCTCCACTTAATTCTGCAAAGGCACTCTGCTTCCTAAGGATGGCAGATTGTGAACTGACCGGCAGGGATGCCATGTAAGACTTGGCAGGTTGAACACTGTACAGCCATGCACATCTAAGGCCCCCGAAGTCATATCATAGACACTGTGGTTTTGCATGACTTTCACAATTTTCCAACAGATGGAAGTAATGTTGTGAGGAAGGGCAGCTTTTGCTAATTGTCTAAAGGTGCCATGTAGACGAGAGACAAGTAGCAGTCCTCTCAAGATGTCTTTACTCAATATTTATTTCTGCAACCTGCAACTCCTTTCCCAGAGCTGCCAGTCTGATGTGGTTTCTTCAGATTATTTTGGCATATTTAAGTCTACAAGTCCTCAGTATTCTGCCTTTTCCCCAAAATAGAAATCCCAACAAGCTAAATAGGCTTGTTCTTCTCTCTTGCCCCCTTAACCCAACCCCCAAAACATACCTCCACTAGGAAACGCAGCTCTCCTTGCTCTTTCCCTTTTGGTTTTGAGTATTTCTGATGGGAGAAAGTGAAGGGAAGTCCATCCTGGAAGAGTAGGAGAGGTCTGTATCTGCTTCCATTTGGTACCTGATATGTTATTAGGTTGGCAGTGACCTCAGACCACCGCAGAGAGCTGCACTTTGCCAGCTGGAGTCCAGGCAAGGAGTCACCTGAATTCTAGTTCTGATCTTTCTCTGCCTTGAGCATATCACATCGTTTCTCTGGGCCTTCCCATGAGGTAGTAGAGCTGAGTCATTTCTGAAGGCTTTTCCACTCTCGGATCTAATGCCTGCGGATATCATTCGGTGGAAAATGTTTTTATTAAAACATTTTTAACAGATGCTACATAATCTCAATAACAGCTTCTTATTAAATGACATATGTACATATGAGGCCCTATCCTAGGTGTTTTATATACACCATGCCATTTAATCTTTACAACAACTCTACAGATATAGATAGATAGATAGATAGATAGATAGAGATAGACAAACAGACACATGTATATTACTACCACTCTCAGTTCATTAATGAAGAAAGTGAGGCTCAGAGGGGCTAAATCAGGCCTTATTTCCATGATTTTATATGTGATTTCTTGTGCTAAATATGACGATGAAAGTAATGTTAATAATTTCCACAGTTGTAACTATTTGCAAGGCAATATGAACTCTAATTGTTTCACAAGACACCCCTTGCATTTGTCCACTTGTGTGTTATCCAACCACCATCTTCTTTCTTTAAGCTAGGGGCCTTCGGGTGATCTCCTTTTAAGAAAGCTCCTCCTTGTGATTTTCACTGTAGTCTCTTGATGAATATTTGAGATGATTTTAAAGCATAAACACTGGAAAATACGTTAATATCATTTCCTTTCCAAGCTCATTTCAAAATGAAAGGGAAATGTGTTTGGGGAAAAATACACTTATGAATTTGGCTAAACGCCTGAACTATGAAAAGAGCCTGACAAACAGAACAAAGTTTAACTCTTTCTAAATAAAATCCCCATGCCTCCAATTTGGTGCTGGGGAAACCTCTTACAGTGACCCATTTGCTAATGATAGCCCGGGCATCAATAATGGAATGTGAAAGACAATCTTCTAATCAATTTTTTTTCTGCTGGTTTAGATTAAAGCACAGAAAATGCCCAAACGTTCCATCTGCTTCCTCTAAGATTTCTGGTAGGCTGGAGCCCAATTATGGCTGCCTTATCCATTTTTAATAATCTACTTATGATCATGCAAACACAGGGTGTGATTATACCCACATCAGCTTCTGTTTCAGAGCTTCCATTTCCATCCATAATTAATAAGCTACTCAGTGCATCAGAGGGGAACTGAAGGAGATGTGAGAGATTCTTAAGTAGAATAGCTTTTTTGGCTGTTGTTCTTTCATTCATTTTACAAACCTTTACTGATGTCTACCATGGGCCAGGCGCCATACTAGACACCAAAGGTAAAAGAATAACACACACTTTTGTCCCTCTCTAAGAGCTCTCAGACTATCAAGGAAGATTTATAAACATACAAATCTGTCGTTCTGTCATGTGAATTGTGCTTGTTTTCTTTTTTCTTTCTTTCTTTTCTTTTTTTTTTTTGAGTTAGAGTCTCACTCTGTTACCCAAGCTGGAGTGCAGTGGCACACTCATGCCCACCCCAGCATTGACCTGCTGGGCTCTGGTGATCCTTCTGCCTCAGCCTTCCAAGTAGCCAGAACTATAGGCACCACTACCACACCAGGCTAATTTTTGATTTATTGTAGATACAAGATCTCGCCAAGTTGCTCAGGCTGGTCTCAAACCCACTGGTTCAGGCAATCCACTCACCTTGTTCTCCCAAAGTGCTGGGATTACAGACTGAGCCACTGAGCCTGGCCTAATTGTGCTTGTTTTTCTAACCAGAAAGTTCAGCTGCTGAGACAACCAAGATGTTTTATGTTCCCAAATGATG
Organism: Cephalopachus bancanus; assembly: GCA_027257055.1. Taxonomy (NCBI): domain Eukaryota; kingdom Metazoa; phylum Chordata; class Mammalia; order Primates; family Tarsiidae; genus Cephalopachus; species Cephalopachus bancanus. The sequence continues at coordinate 1,282,515 of JAPVLO010000354.1, forward strand.
ACATATAAGATAATTAGGTCACTATATTATTACAAATATAATTTTAGGGGTACCTATTTTGGTTTAAGAGGGAGTGAGCTATTCTGGGGAGATAATCAATTTAGTAAGGAGGTTAGAATCGAATAAGATAAACTTATAACCAGATAACCTTGGTTCAAGTTTCTGTTTTGCACTGTGTGACCTTAGGTCAGTCTCTTTATTTCTCTGAGTCTGTTTCTGCATTGTAAAATGAAGTGGGCTTCTCTGGGATAATATATATGAGTTAATTGTATAGATTGCAAAGTACTATGTCAGTATAATAAAGAAAACTCAAAATCTTACTGATCAGAAATTTAATAAAACCACTTTGCCCCTATTTTTCTGAGCCTGTCTGCCTGCTCTGCTCTCCCAGCCAAACGTTACTCATGCTCTGGGAAGACTGAAGCCTTCATGTTAGAGGCTAGTTGAAGTACTCACAGTATGCAGTACTAGTATGCAATATTGTGGTACACGTTATTGGTCTTATTGGTAAACAGTACAAACTTATGATTCTTATCAAAAAGGGGATACTTTGGGGAAAATATTGGGGATTCACAAATTTGCAGAAGGCTAGATAACTGAAGTTAGTCCATGTTCTTTTATTGTTTGCTGAAAATGCAATTAAATTAATAATTGACTACTTATTCTCAGTTTCAGTGTTCTAGCTGCCAGACTTCTTTACATCTTTTAGGGAATTTGCCTTAAGAATCCACCATGCCCACCCTCCTGTTGCAGTCTTCCTCGTTGGGCCAAATTGGTTGCCTCCTGCCAGACTTGGTTTCTTAGTCCGTCTTAGAGAAAATCTCTACCTCTGATTTCAAAATTCCCGCTGCTAGGCTTGATAGAAAATTTCAGCAATCTATAAACTATGACTTATAACTGAATAAAACCTGTGAGCATTAATCTCCAGCAGTAACTGAGCAATATCAAATGATGGTGTGGGCAACAAATGCCATATTTTTTTTTTTTTTTTTTTTTTTTTTTTGAGTTGGAGTCTCACTCTGTCGCCCAGACTGGAGTGCAGTGGCCGCTTCCGGCCACCGCAGCCTCGACCCGCTGGGCTCCGGCGATCCTTCCGCCTCAGCCTTCCAAGTAGCTGGAATTACAGGCATGCGCTACCACGCCTGGCTGATTTTTTTATTTATTGTAGAGATGAGGTCTCGCTGCCCAGGCGGGTCTCGAACCCGCGGGCTCAGGCAATCCACTCACCTCAGCCTCCCAAAGGCGTAGGATTACAGGCTGAGCCACCAAGCCCGGCTCAAATGCCATATTTCTGACACGAGAGACTCACTTTGATCTGGTCTGGTCCTGGTCCAAGAGGGTTTCTGATTTGGGAAGGTAGCAAGTGATCAGCATGGAGTGGATGCAGTGAGATAATTCTCTAGCTCCATCTGACCTTCTCCCAAGTCTGATGTTCAGCCACAGTGCTCTTCTTCAAACATCCAAGCACACCCTGCCCCAGAGCCTTTGCACTTGCCCTTCTCACTGAAATGCTCTTCTTCCAAATGGCTACACTCTCCCTAACAACTCTATTTAAAATTGCAGCCCAACCTCTCTCCCCTCACACTTCAGAACTACCCATCTGACTTCTGTGTGTCATGGTTCTTCATAGCAATGATCACTTTTTACAATATAACTTACTTTGGGGGAGGGTCTGTCTCCCCCCCCAGGCAGAAATTGTGATCTATGTTATTCATTGCTGCCATTCCCAGCACCTGGAACTACTTGGGCAATTTTAGGTTCCCAATAAATATTTGTGGGCGGAACCAATGATATAGTCATAGTCTTGGATATATAAATTGCTTTTATAAATCCTAACTATATATGCAGATAACTAATATATGCAAAATCATACATATTTCATATACTTAATATATATTTAACATGTTATTACATATAGAATATAGTATATTTAATATAGTAAAATATAAATAATTTAATATAAGATACAAATATTTGGCTTTTTGTCCTCCAGTACTGCAGCCCACCCTTGGGGTCCATCAGGGACTCTAGCCTGTGGGCTGGTTTCCTTACCTTTGTCTCTGTTTGTGGTCTAGAAGTGACTGTTCTGGCTGCATCTGTACCAGAGTTGAACCCAGTTGGTTACTGGTGCAGACAGCATAGACCCCTGTGTGGGCTGCTTGTTTCTGAGAGGCCAGGAGGGTGGGGGCCATGCCCTGGGATGGTGGTGGGTGGATGAGGTAGGTGACAGGAGAAGGAGCCACAGACCCCAGGATCAGCCTCAGTCCTCTCCTATTTGGCAGGCATTTGAGCTGTCATCTGAATACCCAGTGATGCACACAGATGTTGGCAGCCAGAGACTCTTTGAGTGTGGGAACTGAAGTAAATATGATTTTTAATCCAGAGTTGTGGAGGGAGGTTTCTTCTAGGAGTCATGAGTCAAGGGAACTTAACATGATAAACTGCATACCTCTCGCATTCTGGCCTCCAAGATCTCACATGATGTGGCCACTGCAGCCCTCTGCAACCTCATCTCTTACTTCCCCTCGTTCATCACACCCCAGCCACGGCACCCTTTCTGGTTTTTTTAACATGCTGAGCAACTTTCCTGACTCAGGGACTTTGCGCTTGTCTCCTGGAGTGTTCTGCTTTCCAATCTCAGCTTCCTCTCATCATTCAAATCCGAGCCCCTGATATCCCATTACAGAGACCTTTCCAAGTTAAAATGGCTGCCACTCTCACCCTCCTGTTTACTTTTTTCATAGAGAAACACAGATCCACTTGTTAAATTTTCACTGCTTATCCCTCCATCTCCCACCTTGAAAATGTGAGCTCTTTAAGAGTGGGGCCTTTGCTCTGGTTCATTTACCACTGTTGCCTCAATGTCAAGTGCAGCGTCCTGCACTTAACAGGTGCTCAATAAGCATTTGTTGAATGAATAAATGAATGAATACACCAACAGGCCAATTAGATATTTCTGTTTTAGGATCTAAAGGCAACTCTGTGTGTGGGGGTGTGGATCTCATTCACGAGGCAGACTTCTCCTCAGTTTTTCTTTTTTTTTAAAGGAAATTAGCAGCAAAAGTTGCAGACTGGTAGACTGTGGGCTAGATGGAGCCTGTGGATTTGTTGAAGTGGTTTGATTGGCCTCCCACCGTGTTTTAAGGGCAAACTAATGGGGCACCTGTTATACTTGCAATCCCAGCTGTTCAGCTTCAGTGGTCTTGTACCATTCCTATCTTACACATTTCTGTTACCTGCCTGGTTCCTGCAGCATTTGAGCTTACCCCCCTGGACTATTGGATCATTTGGACACAGATCATTTGACAATCTGTGGTTTCTGTGGCTTCCCCTGCTATCTTCTGGATCCGAGTCCATTTTCAGAAACCTGGCTGGTGAACCAGTTTTCCCACCTGGGACTCAGCCAGGCTGACAGTCTGGGACATGTCTATAACATTCCCAAGGTCGAGCGTAGGCAAGGTATGGCTGAGAGCTTTCATCTTTCCAGAGAAGGAAACAAGGCTGACAGCCACGTAAGAAGGATAGGGAAGAGAATAAAGGTTTGGAACATCTCCTATGGGGAGGCAGCCCATGAGAGCTGGATCCAGGCCTGTTGTATTCACTGTTGGTATCCTCAGCATCCAGCACAGCTTGGAATATAGTGGATGCTAGGAGAAATCTCCCAACTTAATGTTCTTAACTTAATCAGATCTGTAAAGACTGTCTTTCTAGATGAACTCACATTTACAGGTTTCAGGGGTTAGGATCTGATATATTTGAGGGCCATTCTTCAGTCAACTACATACAGTCTTCCTGCTTATACTGGGCTACCAGTGAGACATGGGAAATTACAAAGAATCACTGTAAGATCTTTTGGGTTCCTGGTAGCCCCACTAAAGCCCCCAAATGAACAAAACTCATGAAACATGATGGAGAATGATGTAGCCCCAGAATTTTTCCCACCTTGCCAACTTTTTTCCACCTTGGGGCCATAACATTGGTGTTAGTCTCATGAATGTGCTCTTAAAAATGGACACCTCTTTTGCTGCTTTGTCCCATACAACGCATGTCCTCTGATTCAATGCCCCTCTTACTCTGGGAAGTCCTCAGAATCTCTGATTTCCAGCCCAGGACTCCTCTGAACGATCTATCTTTTGAATGTCCTTAAAATCATCACTTCTGTGATGACACCCCTAATCCAGCAAGCTGCCTTTGCCCAGAAGACTCACATACAAGGGAGTGCTTAGAAGTTCCATTGATGGGGTAGCCATTCTGGTGCTTTTAGCATAATCCATAGTTGCCCATGCCATCCATGAAGCTCAATGGCAAATACCACCCTCTACTTTCATCCTCTGTACCTCCCAACACTCAATGCTTCACAGCTCCTTCTCATGCTGAATCTGTCAGGATTCTTCACTCTATCTGCAAGTCCCTAGGCTGGAGTTCATGTGACCAGGAAACCTTAAATGTATAGGATAAATTGTGTATTAGTGAGTAGGGTGGGAACTCAAGTCCCAAAGTAACATATGAACTTAAAAACCAAAAATATAGAGGGACTAGCAGTCAGTAGAGGCACCCTACCCCTTCAATCAAGGCTGCACCAACATGCTCAGCATGTAATTTCTCTTACTTTTGGAGGTGGTGAAGTGATGGATGCCAGACCCTCAGTGACTGTCCTAATCAAGGATTGTCTGTTTACAAAAAGCAGAAACATATTTCAGTTAGATAAAGCAGAAAGAGGGGATTTATTATAAAGTTACAAAGATATTTCATAAAACCAAGTATAGGAAATACGGTAGGACCGCATGAAGAATTGTACCCAGGAACCAAGACAGTAATTATCTGTTTGAACAAATGGCAGACATTAACTAGCATCACTGATTCTCAGTTTTAGGTTTCCAGGAGAGATTGTTTGATGTAGCTTGAGCTAAGTTGTCTGTAGCTGGTCTGGTCCAGCTCAAGAGGAGCGGGTTATTCAGTCCAAATGTGGCTGCAGTGACCACTCCTGTGGGTGAAGGGGCTACTCTCAGAAAGGGAGATGGAGACTGAGCAGAGAGCCTGGAGCATATTTATTCTAGTGATGAGTATGTACAAATTACAAGTTTACTGCTCTCCTAGGAGAACAGCCTTGCAACATTGGAATTAACAAATAAACCCAAGCACTGCTATTTTAACAAGGCAAAATAGACAGGACTTAGCTAGGCAAATCAAGAAAAACTAAAACTCAAATGCACAATGTTAGAAAGACAAAATGCATATTTAAAAAAATTAAATATATTTATTAAAAGATGAAACCTCATTTAAGAATGGTTTTCTAGAGCCGGGCTCGGTGGCTCAGCCTGTAATCCCGCGCCTTTGGGAGGCTGAGGTGAGTGGATTGCCTGAGCCCGCGGGTTCGAGACCCGCCTGGGCAGCGAGACCTCATCTCTACAATAAATCAAAAAATCAGCCGGACGTGGTAGCGTGTGCCTGTAATTCCGGCTATTTGGAAGGCTGAGGCGGAAGGATCACCGGAGCTCAGCAGGTTGAGGCTGCGGTGGCCGGGAGCGGCCACTGCACTCCAGTCTGGGCAACAGAGTGAGACTCCAACTCAAAAAAAAAAAAAAAAAGAATGGTTTTCTAGAAAAAGCATTGACTCAAGAAAAAATGGAAAATATGCCAACAACCATGGGAGTATTTGTAAACGATGTCCCCACCCCCCGCAAAAGCTGCTAGACCCCAAAATTTTGAGTATGAGTTAAATCAAATCTTCAACAAACTAGGCTATTTATGCTGTTTCAGACATATTAAAAAAATGTAGTTTCCTGGTTATTTTAGTAGCAAGTAACTGGATTACTGTGATAATAAATTCTGAATACAGATGCAGAAAACCTGAGTAATATAAAAACAAATAGGACTCAGGTAAATTAGCAGAGAGAAATATACAACTAGAGAATTGGGAGGGAGGGTGGCAAGAAATATATTGTAGTCATGTAGGATGTCTTCCAAGGATACCAAGAATGTTTTGTTATTAGGATGCCTTGTAATGTAACTAAAATACTCTAATGGGTTAAAAGAGTAGAAATGCACAATCAACTAGATGTCTTTTAAATTAGGCATTGATGGAAGTCAATGACAATTTCTGAAAACAAAATACTGAATTAGGGCTAGAAGATGGTCTTTCATGTAATATTTACCTGACTGGCTCCTTACCTGTGTTTAAAGTAGCATTTAAAATCTGTCACAACATGACTGCAGTTATTTAGTTTTGTTCTGGAAGTTCAACCAATATGACAAGACAAGAAAAAAAAGTAGACACAAATCCCAAAGATAAGTCATATTTTTTCATGATTAGCAGATCATGATATTGTTTGCCTACAAAACCAAAGAACATCAACTGACAGCCTATTAGAACTAATAGGAGAGTTTGGCAGAGGAGAAAATGGATGCTCATACACATGCAATAACCATTTTGACAATATCATATGTGTGTTGGGGATGGGTCATTTACAACAGAAGCAAAATGTTAAATATTTGATTGAATGTGCAGAAAGAATTTGTATGAAGAATACTATAAAACTTCACTAAATAATACAAACAAAAGACTTTAATAAGTGGAGGGCATGGCATGTATCTATATGCCTCAAATTAATCTATCCTTTTTATTAGGTTAAATGGAAACTCCAATTAAAATAAAACTTTGACTTTTAAAGTTCTTCTAGAGATTGGTGAGAACACTGGAAAAAATTTTGAACATGGAGAGTAAGATTATTCTCTTAAAACACAAATATATAATGATTGAAAGTATAGTACTGCTATAAGAAAGGTCAATGAACTGGAAGAGAAAATCCATTCATAAATTTGAATTTACTATATGGTAAGGTGGCATTTGAATCAGTGGGAAAGACTTATTTAACAAATAGTGTTGAGACAACTGGCTTTCCATTTGGAAAATAATTCTTCCCTCACATATATCAAAATAAGTTTCAAAATGATTCCAGATTTACATGTTAAAAATGAAACCTCTTTATAGTCATGAAATGGTGAAAATTTTCTGAACATGACACCCAAGACAGAAAACATAAAGGAAAAGACTAAGAATTTGGACTACATAAAAATGTGAAATATTTTTACATTAAAAAATTATAAAGGCAAGACAGCCGGTAAAATGGTTAATGGAATACACAACATATAAAGCTAAAGTCTGGATATTCTTAGCTCATAACAATTTATTACACATGCATAAGAAAAAGATAAACACTAATAGAAAAATGGGCAATGAGCACGAACAAGTGATTTGCAAATCTGAAATTCAAATGGACAATCAACAAATGAAAGGAAATTGCTCAATTCAATAGTCATGAAAAAAATGAAGTAAAATAATGACAGGTTTTTTTTTTTTTTACTCATGAAGCTGGAAAATATGAAAAAGATCCTCTTGTAGTGTTATTATGAGTGTCAATTGGTACAACTGTTCTGAATGGAAATTTGGCCATTTTTTTTAAAAAGGACTTAGATTCTGTCATACCCAGAATCTGTTTTTGGAGAACAATTTCAAGGAAATAAAAGACATGTGCATATTTAACCCCAAGGACGTTTAGTAGAGTATTGTTTGAGTATTAAAAAAATGCAAACAGATATCTGACATAGGAGATTAATATAGAATACTATACAACTCTTTAAAAAGATGAAGTGAATAGTTAAAACAATTAACATGGAATATTATCTATTGTATATGATCGAGTTTTAAAAGGTTACAGAACGATGCATTCATTCTGTGTGATACTGTTTATTTTTTAAAGTACTACACATGCACAAAATCACACACACATAAATAGAAACATAAAAAGTCTGGAAGGATATACAACATACTGTTAATAGCATTTATCTCTGCATGGTGGGATTGATTATACAAGCTCTTCATTTTTTCAGTTTTACTTATTCGATGTGTTATTTCCATGTATAGCAGTCAGAGAATGCAAAGTCAGGAAATATTTTAAAGTCAGTGGCAGTTAAGTTTCAGATCCATTTCTGGGTCTGAGACCTACCCAAGACTGTTGCTAATTTAAAGATAAATTCATCCACCACTGTGCTCTATCTTACAACTCTGGGCATTGATTTGTTTCCTTTTGGAGTTAATTTTGCTGCTGCAGCATTCTGAGGTCTCTGAGCTAGGGGTGCCTGTTTAACTACCAGTCCTTCGTGTCTCTTGCCAGATTTATTCGGCAGTTTATCTAGTGCTTTTTCTAATTGAATAAAACCTATAATTTCATTTTTAAAATACATGGACCCATTAGTGTCAGTAATTAGACATTAACAAGTATGAAGATGGCTCATTAATGAAGCAGCAGTTTTAGGAGGCTCCACCAGTAGAATCTATGGGGAATCACGTATAAATGCTGTCCCTTGTGGATTTAGGTTGGGGCCTGTTTGTGATCATCTGAACAGCAGTGGGACTTGCAACGAAATTAGCACTTTTTTAACAGGTATTAAGCAGCAAGAACTGCAAATGGAATTCATGTTGTTGGCAGAACAGCTCGGAAGTCCAGTGAAGCCAGAGAAGACGATCTCCGAAACACTAGTTCTCAGAGTCAGAGCTGATTCTGACTCTACTTGCAGATAGAGACCTCCCTCATCTGACCTCTGTACAAATCTTTGAGCAGAAGCTTGTGGGAAATAGCATGATGACACAGTTGAAGGTATGGCTTTAACATCAGATAGCCATGGGTTCAAATCTAGCTTTGCCACTTTCTAGCTCTGTAATCTTGGGCAGGCTTTTGCAAATTACTTAGCTGGTCCAAGACTCAGTTTCCTGATTCAAGATTATAGAGTGAGCTTCGGGTAAAACCCCAAGATCTTTAACTTCCCATTAATTTAGGTCAGAGGAGCAAAAGGATTCCTTTTACAACACCTGTGGTCTAGCCCAGGTTGAAGGGAAAGCCTCAGAGTCTCAATTTTATTTGGGTCATTAACCCCTTGAGGAAATTGGATGAAAATAACTGATATATATTGAACATTTACTATTGTGTTATGCAAGCATAGTATTAATTTCTCACATTAAACTTGTAGGTACAATTTATGAATATCTCTAAGTTAACAGGCGAGGAAACTGAGGCTTGAGGTTTAGAGAGAAAACTTTCTCTAGGGTTATAGAGAAGACAGTAAGTGGCTGATGTGGAATTTGAACTCGGGTCATTTGGCTGCAGAGCCCTACGATACACTGCTCTATACTGACTCACTCATGTAATATACCATACATAAGACAGCATTTTGCAGACAATTACAGGGGATCCACAGACGCCTGAAGCCCACCCAGATATTCCTACTAACCTGTGGGGGCAGTAATAATCAAGTTACCAGAGATTTAAATGTATCCAGATAGGACCACTTCTCACCTACTCTTGGCTGAGCCACCATCATCTCTTTCATGGATGACTGTGAACAGCCTCCTAACTGATGATTACTTCTGCCCGTTTCTATCTGTCCCCCACAGCAGCTCACAAGATTTACTAAAATATAGACACAGTCTCTTCACTCTGCTTTGCATTTCATTGAGAGTAAACCTCAAAGCGCTTGTACAACTTCCAAGCTCCTACACCCCTTGCCTCTTCCTCTTTGTCTTTCAGACCTCCTCTGGCTACTCTCTCTCTCTCTCTCTCGCCCATTCTGTTCCAAGATCGCTGGCCTCTTCCTTGCCCCTTGAATATGCCAGGTGCAGTCTTACCTTGGGGATCCTGCACTGTGTTTCTCCTGCCTGGGATGCGTTCTCCTTAGAGGAAGGGAGGGAACTGGGTATGAGGCTCCCTCCTTTCCACTAAGTCGTTAACTCAAACATTCCTTTCTGAGGGAAGCTTTCCCAGCCACCCTCAAAATCTTAACCTCCCTGACTTTATTCATCCCTTCCTTGCTATATTTTTTCTTCCTAGGACTTATGACTTATAACCATCTAACATGTTTTAACTGTTAGATGCAGATGATCCCCAACTTACAATGGTCCAACTTATGATTTTTTGGCTTCATGATGGTGCAAAAGCAATGTACATTCAATAGAAGTTATACTTTGAGCACTCACACAAGTGCTCTGTTTTTCACTTTCAGTATAGTATTCAATAAATCACATGACTCACTCAACATTTTTCTATAAAACAGGCTTTGTGTTAGATGATTCTGCCCAACTGTAGAGTAAAGTAAGTGTTCTGAGTACGTTTAAGGTTGGCTAGACTAAACTATGAAGTTTGGTAGGTTAGGCGTACTAAATGCATTTTTTTGGCTTATGATATTTGCTTTATAATTTTAATTTTTAATTTGTATTTTTTAGAGACAGAGTCTCTCCCTCTGTCACCCAGACTGGAGTGTAGAGGTGCAATTGTAGCTCTTTGCAGCCTCAAACTCCTGGTTTCAAACAATCCTATCTCAGCCTCCTAAGTAGCTGGAGTTATAAGCATGTGCCACCACACTCAGCTAATTAAAAAAAAAAATTGTAGAGACAGAGTCATGCTGTGTTGTTGTCCAGGCTAATCTTGAACTCCTGGCCTCAAGCAGTACTGCCTCAGCCCCTGAGGTTGCTAGGGTTGAAAGCATGAGGCTCTATGCCTGACCATTTATGATATCTTCAATCCATAATGAGTTTATCAGGACACAACCTCATCATAAGTCTAGGAGCCTCTGTACTTTGTTTATTCACCTTGCTTATTGTCTGTCTACCTATAACAACACAATCCCAATAGGGCATATATGTTTGTCTCTTCTGTTCAGTCTATCTCTACTCTCTGGAACAGTACCTAGCACATAGTAGATGCTCAATACATATTAGATGAATGAGAATGGGAACAGTGGGGAAGGAGAGGAGATGAAAAATCACCTATCTGATACAATGTGCACTTGTGGGAGTGATGGGTACACTAAATGCCCAGACTTATTCCATCCACTATACAGTGCATCCATGTAACCAAAAAGCATTTGTACTCTTAAAGCTATTGAAATGAAAAAAAAAATGAGAAACAAAAAAATCAGATGAATGAATGAACCTGTTCTAAAGCCCTGCCATCTGCAAAGGTCTGCAATTTGGGAGGCAAAGTCCCAGGGAAGTGGTAACATTTCGTGGGCTAGAAGCCTATGTGGCTCAGATGCCAATGTTGGTAAAGATAGAATTCATTTCTAGGGCCTGCGTGAACTCACCTGGGAGGTGCAAACAAGACTGCAATAGCCCTGTGGGGAAGTGACCAGGCATACAAACATTTTATTTTTTGGTACCAGTGTAACGAATACAGATTGTACTGTTGCTTCTCCAGACAGTCTGTTTATTATTGATGAAAATGAGATTTTTATACTTTAGATACCCAAAGACCCAGTAATATAGAAGACACTCTGAGATGAAAATTTCAGAACTTGCCTTATAAATCTGCTCTCTACACAGAAGTGGGACTATCTTGTGATTTGTCAACTTAGCATTAGGATTTCAAATGGCAGCCCTAGAGATAAACCCAAGTAAAAGACTATTTAATAATCCACCCTTCACTTCTCATATCGACCCTAAAGATGATTATTCCAGATTATTTTCCAGGAGATAAGTTCCCCCTTAAATTCATTCTGATTTTTATTGTCATTTACCCTGAACTTTATCTCCTGTACCAAATAGAGCAAGTGCTGTTCTTGGGAAATATTTGGTCCAGAGAAGTTTTGTTTGGCTTACGTGGTATTTTGAGATTAAAAAAAATTTCGTATTGAGTGCCAACTTAAAAATCAAAACATACCAAAAACATGTATTCCTGACTTATCTTGAAAAATGGGACAATTGGGCAACACTGGATCCATATTCCTGCTTGTTAACAACTAGCTGGAAAGAAGTGGTTTCTTCTTTAGGTGGGGCATACACCCTAGAGTCTCCCATAGCCCCACCCAGCCCACTGCACTCTTCTGTCACCTGACTGACCCTTGTATTTGAACCAGAAAACACTGGCATAGCTGCTAGGTGGTAGGTTGCCCCACTGAGGATGGGAAGGGAGCAGTCTTGAGCCACAGAATACAAGATTCTTCCAAACATCATCCCAAAGAAGCCAAAACATGGACTTATTAGGCAACTGCTTTCCTGCGTAGGGCCCTCATGTTGGTTTATAAGAGGCAAAATGGGAAAGAAAATGTGATGACTTCCGGACTTTCAGTCACTAATGCTGAGTTCTCTGGCTGAAAGCATGAGTCTTGAGTCAGAAGACGTAGTGACAAATCTTGCCTCAACTTCTTACCAGACATGTGACCATGAATAGGTTTCTTAACCTTCCCATGTCTCAGTTTCCTTAACTGTAAAATGATGATAACAATAATTTCTACCCTATTGGGCTAGAGTTGAGAGTTAAATTACCTGTGGAAAGCATTCAGAAAAGTACTTGGCATCTAAGTAGGGGTCACCAAGTGTGTCCTGGAATAGGGATCCTGGGGTATCAAGAAAGCAATCGAACTTGGAGCTAGCTGAGTGGAGTTGAAAGCCTGACTTCACCACCCCAAGGGAAAGCAATGTCATTTTTCTGAGCCTCACCTTTAGTGTGTGCAGAAGCAGAATCTATTTCATAGATTATTAAATGGGAATGGTGGAGGCAAGCAAAACCAAGAATTTTTAAAACACCAAGCTCAAAGGTTGGAACATAGCAGACATTCAGATGTTCATTAAATCTTATCTTACTTTAATGACAAATTCCTTGAACCATTTTGCTGACCTCTACTATATCCGACTAAATCTGTTGTGTGACAGATAAGAGAGAGCCATAGAAGATGGCTTTTTGTTTGTAATGCTGGTAATTTTGAATAGTCACTCTCTTAGTTCTATGAACTTTACAAATGACCATTCCAGGATGTTCTGGGCACATACGCTTGTCTAGCAGGATTAAGCCTAGTCTACTCTGGAAATCTCTGGCAATGTAAAATCCAAGTGTTTTAGTTTTCTTTTGTTGTATAACAAACTACCCCAAAACTTAGTGACTTCAAACAACAGCCATTTATTGAGCCCCATAATTCTGCATATTGGCAATTTGGCCTGAGTTCACCTGGGCAGTTCTTCTGATCTGGGCCTATAGCTGAGCTTAGCTGGGTTCACTCATGCAGCTGTGGCCAATGCGTGGGTCGACTGTGACTGACTGATATATGATGGCTTGGTCCAGTGTGCCTGAGCTGATGAAGGCCCCATCTCCATGTGGTCACCCCTCCTCCAGCAGTCTTGCCTGGTTGTGCTCAGTGGTAGCCATGGGTTCCATGAGCAGCAGGAGGGCAAGTTCTGATGTACAAGAGTTTTTCAAGTGTCTTTGAAGGCCCAAGTGTCCTGTTGGCCAAAGCAGAGTTTTGAGTTGGTGTGGGAGGGCACTACCAACGGGAGTTAATACAGGAAGGGACTTACTGTAGCCACTTTTGCAAATCATGGACCCTATGATGGACCATAAACTAAGCTAGAAAACTTCTCCTTTGACTTCTAGTAAGTGGAAACTCCAAAGATGAGTACTCCTCATCGACGTTCCATCTGCAAGTTCTCGGACTTGCAGGGAATTCGTTCCTTGACAATTGGGCTAACCAGGCTTCCAGTAAAGCCTATATGCAGCTGTCCTCAAGTCTGGTTCACAGTGTCCCCATTTGCATCTCCCAACCCCTGGGTCCCTATGTGGCCTGGCTTGACCAGAGTAGCATAGGCAATGGGCCCATATGGCTGTGAGCCTGTGTTTCCTGCATGCCAAACTCTGCCAGGGCCATATGCTGTCTAGAAAAAGGCATTATTCACAGTGAGTGTTATTGCTGAGAACTGGCAGAGGCATCTGCTGGGGCTGGAACCTGTCACAGTCAAGACGAGTACAGGGACCTGATATACCTCCAGGAACCTAAATCAGCTGAACCAATGACAAATCTACTTGTTCTCCCCAGATTTCTGGATCCTATGTCCCAAGGCCACTAGTACCAAAGGGGGTTAGTGTTCGGAGTCCCCGAGGTCCTCAGAAGAGACTTACTAAGGCTTAAACTCCAAGAACACTTCCAGAATCTGAACAATCTGGAACCTGCCTGTTCCTTCTACTCTGCTTCCCCTAGGACTGGCTACATGCAGTGGGCAGGACTCTTACCTGCAGCTGACTGAGAGTGTGTGAAGCCTGAGGAGAGGGTCCATACCCAGTCACATCCAAGAAAATGTGTCAGGGCCCAGGGCTGCAGGAGTGTGTCTTAATGAGACAATCCTAACAGCAGCCAGCAATGGCAGAGCGCTTACTGTACACTCATGCATCGCTTAATGACATGGATTTATGATCTGATAAATGCATCATTAGGTGATTTCAGTTGTACTGATGATCCCAACCCTGTGTAGGCCTAGGCTAATGTGTGTGTAGTGTCTTCATTTTTAACAAAAACATTTAAGAATTAAAAAAATTTAAAACTAGAAAAAACGGCAACCCTCTTTGAGTCCCCTCCCACTTGGGAGCTTTTCTGTCTTCTTAATAAACTCTTGGGAAAAAAAAGACTAGAAAAAAGACCTCATCTCTACAATAAATCAAAAATCAGCCGGGCGTGGTAGCGCATGCCTGTAATTCAGGCTACTCGGAAGGCTGAGGTGGAAGGATCGCCGGAGCCCAGCGGGTCGAGGCTGCGGTGGCTGGGAGCAGCCACTGCACTCCAGTCTGGGTGACAGAGTGAGACTCCAACTCAAAAAAAAAAAAAAAAAAGTTTCTAAAATAAGCATATAAAAAAGAAAGATTTATAGCTGTGCAATGTGTTTGTGTATTGTGTTTTTACAAAAAAGGTCAAAAAATTAAATAATTTTAGAAGCTTATAAGGTAAAAAAGTTATAGTAAGCTAAGATTAATTTATTATGGGAGAAAGAAAAATATTTCTTATACATTTAATGTAATCTAAGCATATCATGTTTATAAAGTCTACAGTCGTGGACCGTAATGGCCTAGGCATTCACATTCACTCACTACTTACTCATGGAGTCACCCAGAGAAACTTCCAGTCCTGCAAGCTCCATTCATGGTAAGTGACTCATACAGGTGTACCATTTAAAAAATCTTTTGTACCGTATTTTTACTGTGCCTTTTCTATGTTTAGATACACAAATACTGACCATTGTGTTGCAATCGCCTACAGTATTCAGTGCAGCAACGTGCTGTGCAGGTTTGTAGCCTGGGAACAATAGGCTACACATTGAGCCTACATGTGTAGTAAGCTCTACCATCTAGGTGTGTGTGAGTTCACTCTGTGGTGTTCAGGCAGCGATGAAATCACCTACCGATGCATTTCTCAGATGTATCCCCATTGTTAAGGAATATGTGACTGTATATAATATTGCATTCTTTTCTTCCCTTCCCAAATTCATAGTCAATTGAGTCAAGAGTCAGACAAATGGTGATCAAAATGTCAGCTCCATCACTGGTGAAGGTGGCTGGAGGACACGACTTTAACTCTGTAGTCATGAGGGTCTGTCTGCTGAGTTAGACTCACCCACCTGGTCACCAGTGTAATTGGGCAACTGCAGGCATCCCCATTAGAGTCCACCCCTCTGCATTGATGGAGTTATTAGTTATTAGGAGTGATTAGCAACTTGGTGATTTTCTTCATGTTGGGTACTTGGGTTTTCTACTTAAATTTTTTATAACATCACCGTTTTATCTCTGCCACAAATAGAGAACAGGTATCCTTTGTCAAACAAATAAGTACAACAAAACCAAAATGGTGCTGCTTAATTCTGATTAGACATTTGTCTGACAGAGGCTTGGAGCCTGAGACCTGCCCTGTCTCTGTTAACACTGGAAATTAACAAGTGTTCAAGACATGCTAACACTAAACTAAAACTTTGTCCTAGACTAAGGGAAACTTAGTAAAGAGATTAACCTTCTTGGTCTGTGGTTTATTATTAGTTGATGCCAGGCCCATGGAAGACCCAAAAGCATCCCACACTGTAAGCCAGAGGGAACCACTGAAGGATAGGAAGCAGGGGCCTAGATGGTCCAAACAAAGGAAATAAAAAAATTCTAGAGTGTATTAGAAGGTTGTAAGTGACACAGAGAAAAATAACAAGAATTGAGGGTAAGAAGTGCTGGGAGAGGGGTGTTGCAATTTTGAACAGGTGGTCATGGAAGTCTCCCCTGAGAGGGTGACATCTGATCACAGACTTGAAGATGGTGAGGGAGGGAGCCTTGCGGAATTCTGAGGGAAGAGCTCAGAGACCACGTTTTTTGAGGAGAACAGCAAGTGGAAAGGCCCTGAGGTGGGCATGTGCCTGGGTGTCCGACTGCAAAATAGCCAGTGAGGCTGGAGTGGAGTAAGGGGCGGGAGGGGAAGATGGCTGGAGATAAAATCAGAGAAGTCAGGGGTCTCCTGACATTTGCCCAAAGCCCTCCCTACACATTCCTGCAACAGTCTTAGGGGGAAAAGAGTGAAAAGGTCAGCCAGGCATTTTGTACTCTCATTTCACGAGCTGAGTACATAAATCAGTGCAGGACCATCTATGCAGACTGCCTGGGCTCTGGCTACAAGCTCAACAACAGTGCTATGTCATCACCAACCCAGCATCTCTGTCTAGACAACTGTAAACTCAGGCTCTGTTTCCCAAGCAAATAACCAGTCTGGCTGATTATTTCTTTGGATTCCAACAGAATCCGCCAGGTGTTTCAGTGTCTTGTAGACCGCCTTTAAAACCTTCCCTTACCTAATGCCCCAAAGGGGGAACTGTGGGTGTTGTGAGCCCTCCCACCTTCGGAACTGTCACTGGAATCCCCAGGGGAAGGTAATTGAGCTCCCTCTCTGGACTATGTTCTTGCCAGGTGGTGTTCTGCACCATGTCCTTGGAAGGATGAAGGCAGATGGTAGATGGGGTGGGGGGTCGAGCACCCTCTGCTGGGTTAGCAATCCAGTTGAGAATTCGCCCCAGGGATCTGACGTTGAGGGCATGTGACCCGAGTGAGCTGGCCCCATTTTACATGAGATGAGCTGTGTCTTAGGTGTGGCAAGGGAAGGAAAGGAACTCAGAGCTAATGAGCTGAGTTCGTGGCAGCATTAATGCGGCTGCACACCCAGCAGGCATTGCCATCCATCAGTCTGTCAGCCTCTCTGGGGGCCGCTGGAGTGTAAATTAATCTGGAGTTAGCAACTCCACTGCTGAATTCTTCCTCCAAATATGTTTGTGTCTGAAATCTTTCTCTGGGCTTCCAGAGAGGATAAGTCAGTCGCTTGTGCCTTCTGCCATCAAAGCATGGGGATTTTCTATGGTCATGGACCCCAGACAGGATTCAGGGGCCACTGGCCTGGGAAGAAGACCATGACTTCCAACCATGGACTGGGTGAGTCACGGTGAGAAAGACTGAGGAGACTCTGCAGATCCACAAAGTTCTGTGAAGCATAGAACCTGGGACTATTTAAGGACATTCTACCAAACTAGGTATTAGAAAGTGATCAAGCCGGGCTCGGTGGCTCAGCCTGTAATCCCGCGCCTTTGGGAGGCTGAGGTGAGTGGATTGCCTGAGCCCGTGGGTTCGAGACCCGCCTGGGCAGCGAGACCTCATCTCTACAATAAATCTAAAAAATCAGCCGGGCGTGGTAGCGCATGCCTGTAATTCCGGCTACTCGGAAGACTGAGGCGGAAGGATCGCCGGAGCCCAGCAGGTCGAGGCTACGGTGGCCGGGAGCGGCCACTGCACTCCAGTCTGGGCGACAGAGTGAGACTCCAACTCAAAAAAAAAGAAAGTGATCAAACCACATGAGGAAAGTCTCCCATGTACTAGGTCTCCTGTCTTGATTTGTCATCTTTCCAGTAAAAGTGTGTGTGTGTGTGTGTGTGTGTGTGTAGGGAGGCTGTGATGTCAGAAAGTATAGGCAACATCTGTTGGTTTTGCCAGCCTGGTGTCCATTCCCCTGTTTGACAGTTACCAGAAACTGATTTTTCCATTAGGGAGCCTTTTTTGTGCCACATGGCCCAGGCTGAGTATATAAGACTGCACTCCTCCCTCAGAGATGGGCCTGTGACTTGACTGGTCACTCAGGAAACTCCATGCTCCTTGGCCTTGGAATTTGTTCAGGAATGATGTGTGACTCAAACTGGGTCAGCCCCAACTTCTCTGAGATTTGATATATGGACTCTGGTAGAAATGTCTTCTTTCTTCTGGGATCTCAAGTTGTGAGGACTATCTAATAGACACCTTTGTCAGTCTCATGGAGGGAGAGGTCTGAGACAGCAGCAGAGCCGAGTGATGGAGACAGAGAGCCCCGAGGACACTCTTTGACCTACTAGATCCAGATGGGTGCGAGACTAGATGGATCATTGGACTTCCAAATAATGTGCGACAATGAATTTCCTTGCTGTTTGAGCTGGTTTGAGCTGAGTCTCTGTCTCTTGTAGCCACAGGACAGATCTCAGGTCAAATCTTGGCGCTTGTATGACTTGGGGAAAGAACTTGCCTTGTCTAAAATCACTAAATTTCCCACAGTGTGGCAATTCCTAAAAGATCTAAAAATTGACCTTCTATATGACCCTGCAATCCCTTACAGGTAATATACTCGGAAGAACTCAAATCACTCTACAAAAAAGATACCTGCACACATATGTCTATTGCAGCATTATTCACAATAGCAGGAACATGGAACCAACCATGCTACTCATCAAAAGAGGACTGGATTTAAAAAACGTGATACATATACACAATGGAATATTATGTAGCCATAAAGAAGAACAAAATCATGAACTTCTCAGCAATCTGGATGGATTTAGAGTCTATAATACTGAGTGATCTTTCACAGAAACAAAGAACTGAGTATCACATGTTCTCACTCATAAGTGGACCTTGAACAACTGTTATAATACTATAAGAAGGCCGGGCTCGGTGGCTCAGCCTGTAATCCCAGCACTTTGGGAGGCCGAAGCCAGTGGATTGCCTGAGTCCGCGGATCCGAGACCTGCCTGGGCAACTTGACGAGACCTCATCTCTACAATAAATCAAAAATTAGCTGGGCATGGTAGTGCGCGCCTGTAGTTCCAGCTACTTGGAAGGCTGAGGCGGAAGGATCGCCGGAGCCCAGCAGGTCGAGGCTGCGGTGGCTGGGAGTGGCCATTGCACTACAGTCTGGGTGACAGAGTGAGACTCAAACTCAAAAAAAAAAAAAAAGAAACTATAAGAAAAGGAGTGGCAGTAGCAGGAAAGTGTGTGTGTGTGTGTGTGTGTGTGTGTGTGTGTGTGTGTGTGTGTGGTGGGTGCTGGGGAGGTGAGATTGGCAGTAGTGGGAATCTGCCTGGGGAAGGGGGGACACATCTTATCAACAAGGGTACCTGCATAATGAACATGTGTATACCTAACCCTGAATTGTATCCCACATCTTTAAAATACAAAAATTTTAAAAAAATCACTTTCCCCATCTGAAAAATAGAAATAATAATAATAATAGCACGTGTCCTGTAAGGCTGTTAGGAGGGTTAAGTAAGAACACTTGTGAATGCTTCTGACAGGTTCTCCACCATAACACGTGATCAAACAAATGCTGGTTCCCTTCCTTCCCTTATGCTGAGGGAGAGTTGAGAGAACACTCTGCCCCCTGCTGGGAGGAGTAGATAGCGGTGCTGTCTGGAGGTGATAAGGAGAGACCGAGTTCTGAAGGAGCTCTCTCTGTCTTGCCTCTTGCATGTCTCTATTCTTTTTCCTGTTTCCCCACCTCCTCTCAGTCTTCAGACCCCTCTGTGCTCTAAAGAGGGCACCAGAGTCCACGTCCAGCTATGTTGGAATGATAAGAGTCAAAGAAAACCAGTTGAGAGAAAGCGGAGTTAGCAAGAAGCTGACAGAGTAGGAATGAAGAGGTCTACATCTGTCTAGGGACAGGTGACTTTCACAGAAAAATCCTAACTTTCCAGCAAAATGAGGACAGGAAGGCTTCCAGTGGCCTTGGGAAGCTAGAGAAGATACTTCACATCATCTGAGAAATGTAAGCCAAAAGTTCATAGCTTAATTTAATTTTGTGCAAGATTCGCAAGGACAAGAACTGCGGATCTTTTGCTCACTTCTCTTCCAGCATCTTCTCAAGTTCCTGGAATTCATCAGATCCTTAGGAAACGTCAGTAAAAGAAAGAACATGCCAGTGGCCAAGGCACACAGACTTCAGTCTGGCAGTCATCAACCTGTGGCATCAGTAGACATACTTTATTTGGTCCTTTTTTGGTGGGGAGGGAAGGGGTAGCTGTTGATGTTGTTTAAAAAACATTTGCCAGCTGGGCATCGTAACTCACGCCTATAATCCCTGCACTTTGGGAGGCTGAGGTGAGAGGATTACCTGAGCTCACAGGTTTGAGATCAGCCTGGGCAACTTGGCGAGACCTCATCTCTACAACTGAAAAAAAATTAGCTGGGCATGATGGTGCATGCCTGTAATTCCCGCTACTTGGAAGACCGAGGTGAAATGATCACCTGAGCCCAGCAGGTCAAGGCAGCAGTGGTCGAGAGCATGCCACTTCACTCCAGTCTGGGCAAAAGAGTGAGACTCCAACTAAAAAAAAAAATTGCCAAAATTTTATAATGAAAAGTTTTCACATTAAAATAGTTATTTCTGACATTACATTTTAAAAAAATAGCATGTGTAGGCTTTCCAAGAGAGTCTTGGGAATCTGTGAGGGAGGTGAACTTAGCTACATGAAGATTGCCAGACCAAAGCAACATTCCTGCTACCCAGATTCTCCATTTTGGAAAAATTCAGATCACTTTGTGGTGCTTGAAGAATATTATAAATTGCAAACAGACGCCTGCTCCCAAGCACATGGACCATTCTTGCCTCTGAGAGTCACAGGATGAAAGAAAATGAGAGCTAAGATGCTCAAGAAGTGTCCCACGAGCCTAGCCATGCCAGGCAACTGCTGTCCAGAACTTTGGCTCCCAACTCAATCTGAAGGTTTGACACCCTTCAAGAGAGAGTATCCCAGAATGGGAGAGGCTAGAAAGGCAACGAAACAAACAAACAAACTGGTCAAATGAGCAAGACTTGAAGGAATAGGAGCTATTTTTCCAGGACAAGAGAGTTATCTAAGATAGAAGTATTTGAAAAGCTGCTACATAGAAGAGAAATTGGGTCTGTACTGTGTAGGATAGATGGAAAGTCCAGGAAATCACAATTAGCACTATCTAAAAAATACAGTGAACTCTCTTGAGAAGACACTGTAGTGGCTGGTATAACTGGCTTTGTGGTTGTTGTTGTTTTGGCTTGAGGATAAAATATTAGATGGTGGTTAAACTGTATACCTCCCTTCTGTTGAGGTTTGAGGTTAGTAATTAATCATGTCCATTCTCACTTCCTGGTTCTAAATTAAATAAAAAATAGGTGCAGGTGGAAATCAAAACTTAATTTCTACTTGTGTTCCTGGTCAAGCTAGATTGAAGAATGCATCTTAAGCCCAAGGCCAAAATTATACATTCTTTAGATACTTATCACCTCTTGAACTTTACTCTGGGACCTATCTGAAGGAGAAGTTGAGGCAGCATCAGAGGGGATCTGGACCTGCCTCAGCTTCTTTTGGATCTAATAAAGTAAAAAAAATGTGGCTTCTAGGCCTACTTCTAGAAACTAGACAAGTAGGTCCTGCCCAGGTAGGATAAAGGCTTCATCATTGCTCTGTGGTAGGCAAGTCACAGAGACAGAAGAAAAGGGAAAGACACGGGGTCAAGAGAGAAGCTGAGCTATGCTTGACTCAAGTTCCACCATACAAATGTTAATTATGACATGTAACACTTACAGAGGGCTTATTCTATATCAAGAACCAGTCTAGGGGCTTTATATGATCTCACAGATCTCATTTTATTATCTCATTTAATCCTTGCAATAACCCTATGAAGTATTACTATTATTTTCGCTTTCTGGATAAAAAATCCAAGGAAAAAAGAGGTTAAACAACCTAAGAGCACACTAGTTAGAGGTTGGGCCAACTTTCAAACCCAGGTTTATCTGGCTCCAAGTTGGAGCTCCTGCCAAGATAGAAGGAAACGCAGAAGCTTTATTCTTAATATTTACCAAGAGAGTATTGGCGGGCGTCTCCATCATCCCTCGTTATAGGACTCGGTAATAAGAAACAAACAAAGGAGATTCACATTTTATGTCTTCTCCTTGGGCCCTGGGACAGGTCCCATAGTGTCACATTCCAGTGCATGCCCTATGAAAGCCCATAGGCTCCGGGGTTCAAACCTCTGCTTTACTACTTTTGAGCTGGACCACCTTGGGTAACTTCCCTAATCTCAGTTTTTCCACTTGAAAAATGGAGGGAAAAATGTATCTACTGTCAGTTTTATCCCCTGTGAAAAGGGAGGCAGGCTCTCATTCCATCTAGACATCTATCTTGGCCATCACTCCCTTTTTGCCAAATAGAACTTTAGCCCTAAACTATTGCATTGTTCACTGTTATATGACATACCACTACCACCCCCAGCCTCTTTTTTGGTCTCTTTAACTTAAAAGTCTGTGAGTGGTGGCTTGGAAGAGGAAAACCTTCCCTCCAACTTTGTTTCCTTAAGCCTCCAATACAGGAGAATCTTCTAGATGCCAATTCAATTCATACTCCCTGGAGATGGAGTTGAGAGAAGCAAAGAAAACTCAGAAAGGACAGAATGTTTGAACTTGGGGCTGTCACCCTCAAATCTCACTTCTTTTTTTTTGTTTTTGAGTTGGTGTCTTACTCTGTCACTCAGGCTGAAGGGCAGTGTCATGTTCCTGGCCACCACAGCCTCGACCTGCTGGGCTCCTGCGATCCTTCCACCTCAGCCTTCCAAGTAGCCGGAACTACAGGCGTGCACTACCACGCCTGGCTAATTTTTGATTTATTGTAGAGACGAGGTCTCGCCAAGTTGTCCAGGTGGGTCTCGAACTCACAGGCTCATGCAACCCTCTCGTCTCAGCCTCCCAAAGTGCTGGGATTACAGGCTGAGCCACCGAGTCCGGCTAAATCTCACTTCTTACTAGAGTATCCTCACCATATGTCACTGTGGATTCCATTTCATCCTGAATTTTCACCAGAGGTGCTCCTCTACTGGGGATAAAGTGAGGACCTTTCCCTAGAGGAACGCTGAGCAAAAGGTCCTGCACACAGTCGCCTGGTCAACACCTGTGGTCACTGTTTGTCAACAAGCCTGGAATGAGAGCTATGGATAGATGGTCTGGTCTAGCCCAGCTTTCTCACCCTTTCTCCAATAGACCCATCAGAAATCAGCCTTTCTTTCCTGGCACATGCGTGGGGGCTCCCTCACACTCCAAGACTGAGAGCTAAATGTATATCACTTACAGGGGGTGCAGTTAACACATGGATTATCTTCTGAGCACAGTAGCCCTGGAGGCTTATTTGCTTCTGCTTCAAAACCCTCTCCAGGCAGCCACGGATTCTGTTTTATAGCTCAAGTTAGCTGCACAATTAAACCCAAAGCAGCCCGTTTATGAATACGAGATGCCAAGTTTCCCTGCAAAACACAGCAAAGTAACAGATGCTTTAGAGCAATAAACAAATTGAAATATAGCTTTTTGTTTCTCTCTCTCATACTAATGGGCAGAAAATCTTTCTTGGGAAGTACAACTTGGGGATGGAATGATGTAAGATGTTCACCTTCCTCCATTGGACATGGAGCCTGGATGACCCACTTTTGCAGATCCACGTTAGCCCAAGCTCCCAATCTTCTCATGTGAAGCCCAGGACCACGGCCAGTCTCACGTAAAGTAGGCAGAGTGTCACTTCTCAGCAAGTCCAGCTGCAGGAAAACAGTTTGGAAAACTAAATGGAGTCTATCTCACCCTCATTTCTCCCTTGGCTTGGCACCCTTGGGCAGAAAACAACTTGCCTGATGCAGGTATTTTTACACTGCCCGGAAAGTCCCTCTGTTTCATAGATTTGGGGGAAAAAAACCTCAAGAACCCCCAAAAGAAAATATCTACTCTACTTTGCTGATTTATATTTCACATTTAAAAAGTGTTACTGTGGCACTGATTCCACTTTTGAATGTGCACCCAGGAGCCTCCCTTTTCCATTCCCCAAATAGCATTTCAAATCTTTCAGTCTGCTGTATATCTTTGGCCCTGCCCTTCGCAGTCCTTCCACTGGTGACCTTGCTCCTGCAAATCCTTCCATTTCCCACCATCTTAGTCCATTCAGTCCATTCAGACTTAATCCATTCAGAAATACCATAAACTGGGTGGCTTATAAACAATAGAAGTTTATTTCTCATGGCTTTGGAGGCTGAGAAGTTTAAGATCAAGGTGCCACCAGATTCAGTGTCTGATGAGAGCCTGTTTCCTGGTTCATAGATGGCCGTCTTCTTGCTGTATCCTCACATGGCAGAAGAGAGGAGGGAGCTCTCTGAGGTCTATTGTATAAAGACACTAATCTCATTCATGAGACTCTGCCCTCGTGACCTAATTACCTCCCAAAAGCCCCACCTCCACATACCATCACCTTGGGGATTAGGGTTTCAATATATGAATTTTGGGATAGCACAAACATTCATTCTATAGCCCCCACTCCCTGTTTACACACATACAGGTTGACTCTCTGCTCAGATCCTCCTTGGTCTTTGCTTTTACACAATGAAGAGGCAAACCTGGACAAACCCTGAAGACAAATCTCAACAAGTAAAAGACAAAGACTTAGTGGGTAAATACTACAGCGTTCATGTTCTCCAACTGGGACAACTCTAGGCTGGATTCTACACTGTCTCCCAGAGCTCCCCAGTGGGAGCTGGACCACCTTGGCTGAGACAGGAGAATTGCTTGAACTCTGAAGTTCGAGAACAGCTCAGGCAACATAGCTAGACCTTATCTCGAAGAAGAAGAAGAAGAAGAAGAAGAAGAAGAAGAAGAGAAGGAGAAGGAGAAGGAGAAGGAGAAGGAGAAGAAGAAGAAAAAGAAGAAGGGCATAGTGGCATGCTTCTGCAGTCCCAGCTACTCAGGAGACTGAGGTGAAATGATTTCCTGAGCACAGGAGGTTGAGGCTGTGGTGAGCCATGATTGTACCACTGCACTCCAGTCTGGGAAACAGAGTGAGACCCTGACTCAAAAGAAATGAAAGCAAAGAAAGGAATGGAAGGGGAGGGAATGAGAGGGAAGGAAGGGAAGGAAAGGAAGGGAGAAAGGGGGGGGGGGAGGAAGGAAGGGAAAGTTGACTCACAAGAAGACAAGAGTTCAGCTCAATTCTGTCTCCCCATGCTGGCTCTAAGGCAGTAATTTTATTAAAAGGTTTCAGGGGTGGATTCTAGGATTAACATGTTATTGGTAAGAGGAATGGGGAGGTCTGGAAAGTCCTTGGGCATGCACAGTTATCTCTTCATGCCTCCTCACAGGTCCTATGTGCTAAATCAGGGTAAGCTGGTATGAAACACGTGGTGGAAATTCAGGCTGTGATGTTAGCAAGCTCGTCTGCACAAGCTCCAATCAGCCATATTGGTTCCAACCAATTTCAGCTAGTTTTGTTATCTTATAAGCAGAGGGAGTTTCAGTAAGTTGTTTCTTTCTTTCTTTATCTACCATCTTGCAAACTCAGGAATGTCTGTTAGTTGCTGGTTTCTTTAACTCTTTGGGGGTTTGGATTCAATGCCATAAAGAGTTACTTTTCAAAAACTTTGACTTGTCTACAGTAGTAGACACCACTGACCATTTGCTCCTTCTGGAAACTATATTATCTTTTGGTTGCCACTTCATCATAGTGTTAATTTGGATATAGACTTAACCAAATTAACGCTGACTTACCCAAGACAACCTTGCACTCTCTGGAGTAGTTAAGTTGCCACCACCTCCCTTGTTTTCATTGAACCCTGAGTGCATTTCCAACCATAGCATTTCTCTTTTTCTGTAGCCATTTGTCTCCTTGGCTTGATTATGAGCTCCTTAATTAAGGCAAAAACTTGCTCTTAGCACTGGGGACAGTGCATAGCACAAACAAGTTCCCTTCTCAATCAATGTGGAATGAATTAGATTAAACTGTAAAACGGCATGACATCAATCAAGATTGACCCATCTTCCTCTGTGCTCTAGCCACACACAGTTGTGTCTACCTGAAAATGCACAGGCAAAAACTTGGGCACACACAAACGCAAGCACATATGTGCATTACCTGAAAATAGACAACAGAGTAAGCACAGAGAACGACAAAAGCTTCAACTCAACAACTCAAAAACTTTGGAGGTAAGTTTACAATCAAAATCAAACCTGGTTGCAATGATAACAAAGGGAGGCTGTGTGGGGTATCACATAATGTGTGCTAACATTTTATATGCAACTTACTTAATCCTTAACAGCCTTGTAAGCAATATAGTTGCTAAGCATCCCAAATTTGAAAATCCAACATCTGAAATGCTCCAAAATCTGAAACTTTTTGAACACTGTTGTGATGCTCAAAGTAAACGCTCACCGAGACATTTTGAATTTCAGATTTTCAGGTTTGGGATGCTCAATCACCAAGTATAATACAAATTTTCCGAAATCTAAAATACTTCTGGTCTCAAGCATGACAGATAAGGGATACTCCACCTTTATTACATTCTCCATTTTATGTATTTGTAGAAACTGACGCAGAGAGTTTAGGTTACTTGCTCAGTGTGTCGCAATTTTTATGTGATGGAGACTAGACTAGTGTTTTTCACTAAACTAAAAGAGTTTCTTGTGGGGATTATGCTTTACACATTCAACACGTTTTTACCACAACCAAGAGGTGGGATGAGACAGCAGATTTTGAGAATTACCTATAACATTCTGGGAAATAAGACTTTGACATAAATATTTCTTTAAGAATAAAGTTAAAAATACAATGGAATAAATTGCTGCCTTTGGAGCAATGGCTGTTCTTAGGATTGACTTCAAGACATAACAGTTAATTAGTGAATATCTTCTTTGATTTCAAGATTCTTGGTATAAAAAAGAAAAACCCACGTATACTCCATAACAATCTTGTGCAATCAGAAAAAAAAAAAAGCTTCAATTACCTCCCCTTTTACCTCTTTGGTAATCTGAAAATTACTTTCCACATAAGTGCTTAGAATTAAATAATAGTTACATTTATGTGACAGTCCATCCCTTGAAAAAATGTGGGCATATGAGGGATTCCATTTGATAATCACAATAGTAATCAGACTTTAGGGTTTTCTATAGAAATTTTCTTCTTAAAGGAGCATTGTTTTATATGTTTTTTAAAAATTTGAAACCATTGAAATATTTTTTACCATAATAGAATCATACTTTTAAATCCTTTTTCTCACATTTTCCATTTAGGGATATCTAATCAAGTTATTTATAAGCTTAATACAGAGGACAATGTGAGTGTTCTTTGTGACTGTTTTCTTCTGACTGTTAAAGGTTTCTTTAAAGAGATCTCAGTCTCATACATCTTTCTGCAAAAGATGACTTTCCCTGGTTGCCTTTATGAGGACATTATCACTTCCTTTGGAAAAGCACATACATCTTTGTTTGTCTTGCTAACGTTTTTAGGTCTCACCGAACTCAAGGCACTGTACAAAGTACTACATATTTTAAAATTTAATTCTCATCCATTGTTACACTTAATTATTACAATAATCCTCTGAGGTGAGTACCACAGTCGGCCCCATTTAACAGAGGATAAAACCGAGGCATAAAGAGATTAAATAACTTACCTGTGATTACTCAGGAGGTGGGCAAGCAGAATTGGAAGCTATGTCAGGCCGACTCCAGAGTCTGTAGGTTTAACAGCCAAACCACTGTGCTTTTCTAGTTTTGAAGAGCTATGAAACTGACCTACTGCATGAGAAATGCCTTTCAGTGGGTTAAGTAAAAGTGAGCCTTCACTGTCCGACTCCCCAGGAATTCGGCAACTTACTGGAGGCACTAGTAGGTGGAAGAAATCACCTGTGTTTAACAGAAAGGGGCTAGGGTTTGCTGACATATTTAGTTAATCCACATAGCGATTACTGATGAGGATTCTGGTTAATTAGTTATGGAATTTTTTTAAACGAGCAGATGTGCTATGGTGAAATGCATTTTGCTTCCCGAACCCTGGGGAAAAGCACTGGGTATGTTTTGAGGTTGTGTGTACTTACATATCTTGATTGAACATTCAGCTGCATGTTTTGCAAGACTCAGGTATCCTGGCTTTGTTCCAACATGGATAATTACATTCAGCTTCAGTTCTCCCTACAGCCTCAGGCAGGTACAAGGTTAATAATAATAACTACAGCTAACGAGAGCCTACTATGCACCAGAACATACTGAGAAATTTCCATGTATCCTCTCCAATCCTTTGTACAGTTCTACAGAGTAAGTTTTATTTTATCCCCTTTAATGGAGAAACTGAGGCTCAGGTTGAGGTGACATGACATGCCTGAAGCTATGTAGGAGTAAGTAGCAAAATGGGGATTCAAACTTTTCTCTTTTACACTCATTTGAAAAAAAGAACTCTTGACCCAAAAAGTCAAAGGGTACAAAAAGAATACAATTTGTATTTCGAATAATTAGAATGACAAAGGATTAACTTTAAAATTAAATTTCATTTTAAAATTAAAATTATAGAGGATTTAATTTGTATTTCTTTGATATCTAATGACTTTGAATATTTTGCAAATTTTCTATCTTCTTTCAGAAATTAATGTCTTGCAATCAAAAGTGAGTTTCCTTCCAGCCCTTAGCTGTTTCCTTTCCCAGAGGCCCACCCCAATATGTTCTTACATAATAACCAATGTATTCTGTGCATCTATACCTTATTTTCTTTTTGAAGTTGCTGTTATAAGTTGTTTGACTGAAATGGACTATGGCTTTGTACTGAAGTTTCCTATTTAAAATTTATAAGTGCATTGGGAGTGAGGTAGTGAAGTTTTATATGAATATCAAACAAAGACTAGTCTGTTCTACACATCTTTCAGGAAAAGTCATCAAGGGCAGCAAGTGGTATATTACAGAGTTGGGAGAGGTAGAGAATATGAAAATACTAGAGTATCACGGAGAAAATTATGTCTTCCTTTTGATATCCATGTACACACACAGAGACCAGTTATCATGCGTACAAACTATCTTCTAACTTTCTAACCCTGTCATCTTCTCCATGTCTCATACATTTTCTAAAATGTTATTTATCACAGCATAGCATTTCATTCAATGAATGTACTATCATTTAATCAGTATTAGTATTATGTATTATACTTAAGGTTGTTTCTACTATTTCACCATTTTAAATAAATAACACTATGTTGAGTATCTTTATCATATACACCTTTTTGCAAAATCTTAATATTTTGACAAGATAAGTTCTAGAGAGTGCCTTCTGTAAGATTTAAACCTACTGGCAATCCTCGCATTGTATAAGAGGGCATATCATATTTCTTTTTTCTTTTTTGTTTTTCAGTTGGTGTCTCCCCATCACCCAAGCTGCAGTGCAGTGGCACCATCACAGCTCACTGCAGCTCCAACCTGCCAGGCTCAGGCGATCTTTCCACCTCAGCCTCCCAAGTAGCTGGGACTATAGCCACATGCCACCATGCCCGGCTAATTTTTTTATTTTTATTTTTTGTAGGGACAAGATCTCACTATGTTGCCTAGGCTGGTCTCAAACTCCTAGGCTCACGCCATTCTCCTGCATTGGCTTCCCAAAGTGCTGGGATTACAGGAATTAGCCCCCCCCAGCCTAACAGTATATATTTCTATGTTCTGTGAATAACACTAAATAAATTTCAATACTGTGATAGGTCAAAATTCTGTCTTACTTTGTATTTCCATACTATCTAGTGAATTTAATGTGTATTTCCACACTAGTGAATTTCAATATTTTGCCAATTTTCTATCTTCTTTCAGGAATTATGTCTTTTTCTGTTTTCTAGTGTGTGTGGGGGGTATTTCTTATTGATTTATTAAAAACTCCATGTATTAAAAGTAAGTGTTTGCTATATTTGGGACACAACTTTTTTTGTTTATGTTTTTGCTTTTGCATTTTCTTTCTCTTTATAGTAATTTTAAAGTCTTCCAAAACTTTAAAATTTGTGTGGTCACATCTAAAGTATTTTCCTTTGCTTTCTTCCAATAATACCATGGTTATAAAGCCTTCCCAGTTCTCAAGAATATGTACATATTTACTGATATTTAATTCTTTACATAATTTTCTTTGTACCATTGAATTATTTCATTCACTTTGAATTAATATTGGAGAGGATGTGAGCGAAGAAACCTAAGTCCACTTTTTCCCTAATGATTAGCTAATTGCTCCCAAATAATCCATAATTTCCCAGCTGAATTGAAATGCCACCTTTAGCTTGTGGTATTTTTCACATAGCTAGGCTTATTTCTCATTTTGTATTCTGTTGTGTTAATCCATTTGCCTAGTCTTGAGTCAGAACCACACTGTTTTAATTACTACAGCTTTATAATATATATTAATATGGGATACTGCAATTTCATCCCCATGACTCTTCCTTCTAACAGAATGCATTGGCTCTTTTCGTTAGTTTATTAATCCAATAAAAACTTTATAATTATTATGTCAAATTCAATTTTTTTAAATCATTTTGGGATTTGGATTTGAATAACTCTTGATTTATAGATTCATTCAAGAAGAATTGATGTCTTTCTAACATTACAACTTTCCATTGCTACAGCTATTAAAGTTTTAATTGAGTTGTCTACAAATTATAGAACAGTATTAAATATTAATTGTGCTAGCGAGCATCTTTGTCTTGCCTAACTTTTTTTTTTTTTTTTTTGAGTTGGAGTCTCACTCGGTCGCCCAGACTGGAGTGCAGTGGCCGCTCCCGGCCACCGCAGTCTCGACCTGCTGGGCTCCGGCGATCCTTCCGCCTCAGCCTTCTGAGTAGCCGGAATTACAGGCGCGCGCTACCACGCCCGGCTGATTTTTGGATTTATTGTAGAGATGAGGTCTCGCTGCCCAGGCGGGTCTCGAACCCGCGGGCTCAGGCAATCCACTCACCTCAGCCTCCCAAAGGCGCGGGATTACAGGCTGAGCCACCGAGCCCGGCTTGTCTTGCCTAACTTTAATGAGACTCATAGCCTGGAGGTTATACTAGAGTCAAAACACTTGAGTTTATATTCTAGCTTTACTACTCAGTTCCTTGGACAGGTTACCTTTCTGTACCTAATTTCCTTAAGTGAATAATAAGGCTAATAATAAGGCTATCCATTTAATAGTGTAATACCTACCTGGTGATATTGTAGTGAGGTTTAAATGAGATCATACATGTAAAAGTTCACATTGTTATGCCTGTCACAAGGCTCTCAATAAATGTTAGCTACTGACACTACTTCATCCTTCAAAATGCTAGTGCCTGTGGAACTGAGATGAATATCCTAATTCATATTAAAGATGCAGCCTTCCTGCTTTCTTAAGATTTTTTTTCTTAATTTGTAATAGATGTTGAATTTAGAAGTGCCTTTTCAGAATCTGTTGAGATAACTTTTTCTTTTGACCTATTTCTGCACTGAATTATTATAATTCTGGATTAGACAGAATGATGATCTCAATGGGACTTGGCAGCTTTTCTCTCACTGAATTGTGTTCTGGGAGCTAGCACTCACCACCTTGACTGGTCAGTTTCTCTTGAGAGGGATCCTTCACTTGTCTGCTGGGAGTAGGGAGGCCCTGCCTGCCAGTGTTCTTGCTCAGTGTCCCACTCCACTCTTCACTGTCCCCAGGGTCACTGAGTCTGGAGGGTCCCTTGTTCAATATCTCCAAAGGAGACTTTCCCCTCTTCTGTCCTAATAGGAGCAGGGTTCTTTTCCTAAGAGGGGAAAAAAACTATCTTTTATCCCTTTATCTGACCTGGGCACCAATAATACTTGTAGAACTTTTGCATTTTACCTCTAATTGAAAATGTTTGCCCTGATGCATGTGTGTATATAGAGATGATAGATAGATGGATGAATGGTTGGATGGATGATAGATATATCGATTTATATATATGGGTTTTATTTTATTAAGACCAAACTGATCTTTTAACCTACCCACATAGCCATCTCATATCTTGGTTTCTATCAGAATTGTGAGAAGCTCTGTGGATCTAGCTTCTCCTTCTAGAGACTTCTAACTGTGCCTTTGCTCAAACCTCTTGCTCCCACCAGGGTCCCTGGTGCCTCCAATTCCTGAGCTTTTGGGAAGGGGATTCTGTGTCCAAACTCACTTTTTCCTCCTTAATGACGCCCCCTCCCCACCAGCCATTTAAGTTTTGGTCTTTTCCTCTCTTCTAAGTCCAATGTCCCCCCACAAATTAGCTTCCCCTCTTCCAAAAACATAACTATGTTTGTTTTCTGCCACCAATCCTTCATTTTGCTTTGCATTTTGAGTTTATAACTTCTAACCACTTATTGCCAATTTAGTGGTATCTGAGAGGGAGTGGTGATAAACTCTGGGTTTGATTCACCATGTTATATTCAAGTTCCAATTCTGAATTGGACCCTTTCTCAGTATTAAAGGATTCCCTTTGTCTTATTTAATGTCTTTTACCTTTTCTGGAATTAACATCCTGGCTCAAGCTTTCTTTAGAATGACATTTTCCTGACGTATTTTCACCTCTCTATTTTCATATAAAATGTTTATGTCCCTGTGTTCTGAGGTGGTCTTGTGAACACAAATATGACTTGATTTTTAAATGAGAAATCCTTATTGTCATTTAAAAAATTATGATGTTTAACCTATTCCCAATAACTTTTAATAGTCTTCTATACTAGATCTGTCATCTTATGCTAAAATTTTTTTCTTTTTGTTCTTGCTTTTTTATCCTGTCTCTTTTGTTTAAAGGACTGGCATTTTCTTTGCTTTACTATTTTCCAGTATTTTGGAAGGCATATGTCTTATTTTTAATACTTAATTTTACATTTTTCTAGTAGAATAAATGGGTAGACAATATATTTTAGTAAAGAGTCTTGTGTAGTTTTATCTGCCCCTTCTTCTCCTTCTCTCCTTTTCTGTCTTTATTGTCAACTTTTCAGTTTTTGTTAATTAATCTAGAATTTGGGGTATGATTTATCAAATTATTAATTGTTGCGTTTTTTCTTTAAAAGAAGGGGTCTAGCTATGTTGTCCAGGCTGGATTTAAACTCTTGGGCTCAGGCAATCCTCCCACCTCAGACTCTCAGGTAGCTGAGACTACCAGTCCCCTCCACCATGCCCAGCTGCATCTTTTTAAAAAGAATAATCTTAGCTGGGTAAGGTGACACATGCCTGCAATCCTGGCACATTGGGAAGCCAAGGCGGGAGGATTGTTTGAGCCCAGGAGTTTGAGACCAGCTTGGGTAACACAGTGAGACCTCCTCTCTATAAAAAAAATTCTAAAACTAGCTGGGCGTGGTGGCGCATGCCTGTAGTCCTAACTACTCAAGAGGCTGGGGCAGAAGGATTGCTTGAGCCTAGGAGGTCGAGGCTGCGGTGAGCCGTGATTGTGCCACTGGACTCCAGCCTGGGTGACAAAATGAGACCCTGATTCAAAAAGAAGAAGAGTCTTGATATTAGAAGCTAGATGTATTACTTATTGGGATTCAATGTTTGTTTAACCCCATCACTTTCCTTTTATGCACAAAAATAATGCTAAAATTTTTGAGCTCTTCAGGCAGTTGTTTTTATTTTCAAGGAGTTTTTTGGAGAGCAAGATGTAATTTTTTAAGCTGTTACATGTCATAGAATGCTTTTGTTTTGCCTTCACAAGAAAATTGGCTAAATAATGAGTATTATTAGGGTGGTCACAATTTTTTTTTTCTGCAACACTCTGTAGATGGTAATCTGTGTTTTCCTAGTGTTTAATGCTGCTAAAAAGTCTTTGTCTGGTTTGAATTTGTAGAAAAACTTTTGTCGTTTTTATCTGTTCTGGGTAATTATAACACTTATAGAACTTTTTTTGTATTTTACCTAAAATTTAAAATTTTTGCCCTGACGCATTTACATGTAGACAGATGATAGATGAATGGATAGATGGATGGATGGATAATAGATATATAGTTTAGTGGACATGGGTTTATTTTATTAGGACTAAGCTGGTCTCTTAATCTACCCACATAGCTATCTCATATCTCTGGAAATGACTCTTTAATGAAATCTTGTGTACAGCCCTGTCCAATTTGTTTCAGGTTTCTTCTTCAATAATACCAGCAAATTATCATACATGTTGCCTATAACTACTCTGTCTTCCAATTCCACTTTCTCTCTTATCAATTCAATCTTGTGACTTTTACTTTAGGAGCCTAAGATCAGGCTCAAGTCTGTTCTGATTTTTATTTTCTACATCACTAATTGTACTCTTTGCTGCAGTCAGCATAGTGTGTACATATATTGTTTGATTCTTTGCAGTACCATCTTACCACACTCATACCCATTTTTTTCTTTTCCCACTGTCTCTCCATCTAAGGCCTATGCTCACCTCTTGTCCTTCTGCGTGAATGTCCCCTTCAGGGTTTCTTTGACCACTTAACTCACTCATTACATTTGCTCTCATTTTTCTTCATAGCAAGTTGTCATTAAATATTTTTTATTTTAACCATTATTTTCTCCGCCAAACCAGAGGCTCCATGTAGGCAAGTACTACATTTGCTTTATTCAGCCTCAGCACATAGCATGATGTCTGGCAAACAGTAGGAGCTTAATAATTATTTATTAGGTGAGTATATGTCCACATTACTCTAGCTTGAATTCCCTTTGACTGCACCAATGTTGTTTTGAGCCAGAGTTTTCTAAACTTCAGTTGCTGAAGGACCACCTTTTAAAAAATCATATTCCAGTACTATTATTTACTTAATATTTGTCTTCAGATCAGTTCACATTTTCTACCTTCACTATGTATTTAAGCTTCATCCTAAGTGATGAAATCTGTTAAATAAAATCAGTGTCCTAGTTCCAATTTTCTAAAGTATATTAAAATAAACACATAACTGTAAAAAATGTAAATTTCATCCATGAATCACTTGGGCACCACAGATGATAAGTAAACACTCTTTGGGAAATTCTTTCTAAAGATCTCAGGCTGCTGCATTTCCTCCCAGAGCTCGTGTCTTCTTGATTTAGGCTTTAATTCCTTCCCATCTTATTCATTCAACAAGCAAAATATTTGGTTGATATGATTCATTCTCTTTTACCCGCCTATGGTGGGATGGCACAGTGACAAGGACTGAAGATACCACAGCCAGCAAGACAGACACCACCCCTTCATGATTAGGTTTACAGACTCATTATGGGGGAAAAGCAATAGATAAACAGATATGCAAGGTAATTACAGATTGTGCTTACACAATGAGGGGAATAAGCCAGGGCTTTAAAGAGTGGCATTTGAAAGTGGTGACATTTGAATTGAGGCCTGAGCATGAGAAGGACTGAGTCATGGGAAAAGCCAGAGTAGAGTGATCCAGGAGGAAAGAACAGCAAAATCCTAGAGACCAAAGGGACAAGACTGGACGCTTTGAGAGTGTCGGCAGGTTCATCTTGCTGGGTTTTGCTATTGCTTTCCAGAACTGAAGTGCAGAGCCAAACCCTTCTAAACAAAAGCCTAGACAAGAATCCATATGTGTGCAGTTTTGGCAGATCTTGAACCTGGCAGAAGTATGAGTGCCTCAACAACCATACACGTGACTGGGCACATCCAAAGCCTGGATATTTAAGCAGCTGACTTCCCAGTGCACTGCTCTTGCTCCCTGCATGATCAGAAAGCCAACCCCTGCTCACTTCTTGCAACCTTGGAGCATAATGTTCTCTGATACAGCTACAGCCGTTGGAAGACAGAATGGCTCCTATCATTGGTTAATTTCTCCCAGGAAAGCAACCGGTAATTGCCGAGGATTTGGCAGGTGTTAGCCGCAATACCTGCAGTTGGATCACCTCCCACTAGGGGGCACTGTAATGCCGCAGGAAGTGGGGCAGGCCTGTGGAACTCATCCCTGCAAAACCATTAATACCCCTAGGGACGCTGGAGTGTGAGGTTGTAAAGCTTGGTGTTAAAAAATAAAATAAAATAAACTCACTGACTCATGCAGTCATTAGCTGGAGAGTTTGCAGATGCCTGGGAAGCAGTCAGAACGGGTGGGGACTGACGGGTCCTTAGAGTAACTTGGGGAACAGATGGTGTAGGGAACAGCACAGGTGGGGAACACAAGCGGTGAAGGAGAAGGTGTTCAGACCAGGGATCCTGGCGTCTGATGGCCGCGGGGTTAACCAACCCATCCTCAGCGTAGTGTTGGTCCGTGAAGAACACTTGGTGTACTTGGTAGCAGGACACTGAGGATGCTCCATTCTAATGGATTCCCTATTCTCTGTGGAACGCCATGTGAGCTCATTTGCTGAGAGTGGCAGGAAAAGAAAGGGTTGGTCATCTGCAGAGAGTGGGAAAGGTCTGAAATAATCATTGTGCAGATCGGGAGGGCCAGTAGGCCAGAGGCACATGAAACTGCGCTGTGCGCTCAAGCCCTCCTGTGAGTTGGCCATCAGCTGCCTGGAGTGAACCCCACCTACAGTTTCAGGTTTCTCTGGTGCTGTGCGAATATATCGACCAAGGGCAGTCAGAAGCTCCCGGCTGTCAGTGTTGCTCAGGAAGCTTCTTGTACAGGTCCCTGGTCTTTGAGGGCCTCCTGCATGTCCTTAGGAATGATATGTCACTCTGCCTGGACATGGGGGCTTCAAAATTTCTATATGGGGGGAGAAGTAGGAGTGGCTTGTCTTGAGATTGCTACACACCCTGTTTCATGGAGTGTGTTCACTCTGATTGACTATAGGGGGTGAAAGATCTCCTCCGTCATCACTTGGCACTATCACTGCTCCTACATACCATCTTGTTTCCTGGATGCTGAAGTCCCTGGGGGAACGTCCCACAAGAGCAAGCTGGCTCAGAATGGGTGCTAGGAAACAAGGCCTCTCTGGAGAAAGGCTCCCCACAGCCCTGACCACGAGTGAGGAGAGCTGTGACAGGCCCTGATCTGGCTGGGACAGATGTCAGAAGAAAGTGAGAGGGCACCCATTGGATTGGGTTATAGAGTAGATGTGGGTGTTGCTGGGGCAACTGGTGGATGGTGAGGCCATTAATTGAGACCTGGGGAAATGAGTGGTACATAACTAAGATGTGTATGGAGAAGGACTGGTCAGAGGAGTGAACAGGAAAGCAAGAGAGTGTGTTCCAAAGGCCAAGAAAAAGCAAGTTTCAACAGGCAGGGAGTGGGCCAATACCTCATATGCTGCAGACAGATGGAACAAGACCAGGACCACAGAGGTGGAGTTGCCGTGTAGAGGTGTGGTCAGAGAGAACGACTTCAGAGGGTGATGGGGCGGGAGGAGGTGTGTCAAGTTGAGGATGAGGTGAGGAAGTGGAGACATGAGCTTTATTTCAAGAATGCCGGCTGGGGAAAAAAAAAAAGGAGACATATAAGACAGTCGCAGGAGAGGAGGAAGGGATGAATGACTGGCTTTTTTAAAATGAAAAGACCAAACCATGAACTAAAGGAGGAAAACCAAGTAGAGAAAGAGGATTCCACTGGTGGATGGTCACAGTGCTTTATGGTTTATTCTGGTCTCTCACATATTTACCCAGCTTAGACCTCACAGCAGCCAGGTGGAGCCGCCATTATCATCATCCACACATAGCAGGTGAGAAAACTAGCATGAAATTCACGTGACCAGGAAATAGAAAAGCTGAGTCTCAAATCTTCTGAACTCAAAACCATCCACAATTCCTCGCCCAACACCAATTAGTTGATTTCATTTAATGCAATAAGCATTCATTGAATATGTAATTTGTGCCAGTATTGCAGGGGTGCCTTAAGATCTTGCTACTCAATGTGTGGTCTTGGGACCAGCCAGTAAGCCTCACTGCAGAGCCTGCCAGAAATGCAGTCTCAGGCCCCCTCCCTAGACCTATTGAATCAGAATCTGCATTTCAACAAGACCCCCAGCTATTCAAATGTACCTTATAGTGTGAAAGGCGCTGGCTTAAGGGACCCACTCCCAGGAAAAAGGGAGGGTAGGGAAAGAAGCTAAACCCAGACCAGGATAGCAGAGATATCCCAGAGTTACTGCCCAATGGTGTCCCCATGGTCAGCCACAGATGAGGCCTGAGAAATTGAGGTCCAGTTGCCTGGAAACTTATCAATGCTGTACACACAGCAGCAGACATTCCTTCAACACCCACGATCACCCTTCCTCCTTTCTGAACAAGCTTCTTGAGAAAGGAGCTATACATTCTCACCTTCCATATCCTTGCTTTCCGCCCACACCTCAGCCACTCCAGACAAGTTTCCTCCCCCTCACTCCACAATAGAGGCTTTCTTCTTCCTAAATAATTTCAATGGAGACTTTTTAAAATAGCTTTCCGTTAGCTAGGTTTTTAAATGACAAAGAATACATGCTCATGGCAAAGAGAAAAAAAAATCCAATGAGTGCAGAAAGCTAAAGGTGAAAATTAAGTCCCATTCTACACTATAATCCATCCGAGAGCCCCCAAGGTTATTCTCCGAAGATAATTACTGTTAACTATGTATCGTGCATTCTTTTAGAAGGGGTTTATACATATACACTCAGCACATGTGTGTATATTTTGTATGCAAATAGGGACACGTTAAACTTACTGTTCTGCAACTTGCTTCTTTCCTTTAATAATACATCTTGGACTTCTTTCCATGTCAATATTTATAGATCTGCCTTATTTCAGAACAAACACATCATAATCTATTGTATGGTCTCACTGTAGTTTATTTAACCAGCCTCCTACAAATGGACATGTGAGTTGTTTCTGGTCTTTTTTTTATTACAGTGTTTCGGTAGTTGGGTTAATGCTAGCTACTATAACAAACACGCCCCAAGAAAAAGCTTATTTATTCCTCAAACAATAGTACAAGGAGGTTGTTTCCTAGTCATTAAGTGTTCTTCCATGCCCCTTCTACCTTTTATACCTACCATGGGTGTTCTTCACTCAGCTAGTGGAGCAGAAAAGATAGACAAGATAATATGCCTACTTTGTCACCACTTTGGCCTAGAGGTAGCACACTGCACTTCTGCTCACTGTTCCTATCAAAAACCAGCCATGGTTGGATGCAAGGGATACTAGGAAATGTAGTCCTTGGCTGGTAGCTGCCCTCTAGGAACATGTATCTTTGGGGACTCCTTCCCCATCTCTGTACATATGCAGAAGGAAACACATGAATCTTTACAGACTTGTGCAAATACATTTCCAGGAGTGAAATTGCCAGGTTAAGGGTATATACACTTTACACTTCAATAGATAATACAGAATAGCCTTCCGAAACTGCATCAATTTACATACCTGCCAGTATTAAGAGTATGTTGCTTCTGCACACTCTTGCCAACAATAACTGTTACGATTTTTAAAAATATTTTTCTAACCTTATAGGTAAATAATATTATCACATTATGGCTTCAATTTGCATTTCTTTAATTTTAGAGATATTGGTATCGTTCATATGTTTATTTTCTATTCATAATTCTTTTTCTATTAACTCTTTTCTCATGCTTGTGATCCTGTCTTCTGCTGGCTGGTTCTCTTTTACTTATTGATTTGCAAGAAGACTGAAAAAAATATATAATATAAATATATATAGTTAAATATATGAAATCAGCTCTTTGTGTCTGTACATTACATGCTGCAGATATTTTTCTACTTAGTCATTTTCCTTGTATTTTATTTATGGTATTTTTTCATTCCAGAGACTTACATTTTTTTACAGTCTAACTTTTCAGTCTTTTCCCTCATGATTTTTGTCTCATGCCTCGAAAGGCTGTCCTCGTGCCAACATTCATTTTTATATTCTCACGTTTTCTTCTAGTGCGAGAGTCACTCTTAAATCCAGATTCTGCAAATTGACTGTGTTGCTTTGGTGATTTACTTGAGTTCTCTGTGTCCTAGTTTCCTCAGTTCAAAAATGGCAATAATGTAAGTGCCTACTTTATAGGGTTATTGTGAAGATTGAGTGACATGATTCATACCCAGAGCTTAGAACAGCATCTGGCACCCAGTTGCTGCACAGTGAATGTCATCTATTATCTTGTTTATGTCCAGGGCCCCAATGGCCACATGTTTGGCTAATGTCTACTGTGTGCCCATTTCTTATGGTTAGCAAGTGACAAGACTCAGGTTTTTTGATTCCCAATCCTATTCTTACATCCAGCCATTGAGATAGCCCTCTCTCTTCTAAATGAATATATCACACAAAGAGGGTCCCTTTGGAGTCTCTACCTGTCATATTCATGACAAATTCCTCAATGCACAAGGGATGGATAAAAGAATAGGCTTTCCTGGGGACGCATGCAAGCGAAGGTCACAACAAAAGAGACAGAAGGACAGGGTTTGCCTTAACACCACATTGAGGGGCCT
The DNA here is from genome assembly GCA_027257055.1 of Cephalopachus bancanus. NCBI lineage: Eukaryota > Metazoa > Chordata > Mammalia > Primates > Tarsiidae > Cephalopachus > Cephalopachus bancanus. The sequence continues at coordinate 1,322,750 of JAPVLO010000354.1, forward strand.
GCCAGGGTCTGGACCAACGGTGGGTTTATGCCTTAGGGAAGGGACTCTGTCCATCAACTACTCTTCTTACAGGACAGGGCCGAGAGCAGCCTTGTTGGTTGGGAAGTAAACAACTGGTTGATTGAATTTAGGTGCCAGCTGTTTACAGGAGTTATCTGGGAAAGCCATCTCCCCAGCACCAGGAGACCTTGAGGACCTTGAGGGCTATGGGAAACTGGGTTCAGGCATAGCCCTTCCTGCCAGCGGGAGGAAGCTGCCAGTTCTATGGGGAGCTGAGTTCAGATGCAGCTCTCTACACTAGAGTTATGAGTCAAGGCGTTCCTGTACACTTCAAGTAGTCTCAGTTCCACCAAAAACACCCTTGCAGACTTACTTTTCCTTAGGGCATTGGAATAGAATACTGGAGACCTGTGTGATGATAATTTGTTTATATAGCCCCATGTTCTGTGCACACTAGAGGAAGGCATTAGACTTGACTTTGAGGCCTATCTTTCTTCCTGTGGCCCACCTGACTTCCTGTGTTTACATTTTGCTTACTTGTTTCCAGCTGCTAACAAGCAGCTGAACTTTTCTGTCACCTGCAACTCCTCTTAAGCTTTCACATCCTTCCTTTTTTATGTAGCTCTGCAATACTTACTGGAAGAACAGACTGGCCCCTCTAGTCCTAATTGGTCCATAAAGCTGTTAACTCCTTGAGTAAAGAGACTACACCTCACTTATCTTTGTATCCCTGGCTTATAGTAGGTGCTCAATAAATGTTTACCTCATGAATCAATGCACGAACGCATACCAGGCACAGGACTAGGCAAAGTTCTATATATAGCAGTGTAACAGTCATGATTTATGCCTTCAGGGACCTGGCACTCTAGGGGGATGATAGATAATGTGTCAAAAATGGGTTATGTCTATAGTGGGTACCATAGAATCACAAGGGTTTGAAAGCATCTGACTCCTCCAGAAAGGGGAAAATAGTAAGGACACAGTCAGGGAAGGCTCATGGTGGAGGTGATGATGAGATGAGAGATGAAATTTTGCCAGACAGGTTAAAGAGGGCTTCATGAAAAGGGGACATCTCATAGATCCTTTAGTATGATAGATACAACCTTTGGAGGAGTACAGACTTGACTTTGAAAACCCAGGAGTGGCCATGGGCAGAAAGAGCCACTGGAATCCCAGTAAAGGCTTTATCTTGTGAGCAATGAGGAATGGTTGCTGGAGTTTAAGCTGGGACTTAATGTTTTGCTCCTGGGTCACGTAAGTGTAAGGATTTGGGCCTGTGGACTTGGAAGAAAGTAGTCCCAAGATACGAGAGAGGACTCATGTCTATGCTCAAGCAGACCAGGATAAACGGCCACAGGTGCTGTGCCTGCCACTCGGCTCAGCACATGGGGGATTAGCAGGTTTAATTTTAAGAAACTGTTTCTTGCAATAAGGCCTTTTCCCTCCTCTTCCGCTCCTAATTATCCCTCCAGAGACTGCAATGATTTTCAAGGAGCCTGGTTGCCCAGTTAGGAGCTAATAAATCACCACAGCCCCCCAGGCAGCCAGGCCTTCCAGAACACATACAAAGAGTATACAAATTTAGCAGAAAACGAAATCTTCCAGAGAATCCTATTGGTAATCATCAGCAGTGTGCCAGCTCTGTAAGTTTCTGATGATGACCCGACATCAGGCTCCCACGTGCTGACGCACGCACCGGCTGTCCCTTTTGTGAACCATGGGGCCAACGAAGCTGTCTCTGCTCTACTGGGTGGCCCACTGAGGGTCAGAAATATAATTTCCAGGGAGCCTCAGGATGACAAAAGAGTATTTGTATTTTTCTTTTTTTTTTTTCAGAAGGGGCTGCAGGAAATCCAATTTTCCCTGAGGGTGACAGGGTTTGAACTTTCACAGCATTGGAAAGAGGGACACATCTTCCTAGGACAAACAGCATCATTCTGCTTCATTGTTCCCAGATTAAGCCTAGACTTTATTTTTTTTTATCCCTTCCACAAGTATTCTCTGAACCCCTACTTTCTGTGCTGGCTCTTGTCTAGATATAGTGGGTACAGCAGAACGAGATAGACAACAACACTCAAGATTGGAAATTATAGTATATAGTGAGGTGAGGTGGGGGTGGCAGGGACAGTAAATATACAAATAAATATATACTATAGATTATATATTCTATATGTATAACATTATATATATTATTAACTTATATACTATATATAAGATTATAGATGATATATGGCTATATATAATATAAAAATATATACTTATATGTCATCTATATATAAAATGTTAGGTATGAGTGTGATCATGTTACTTATGAGAATACATTTTATTAAGACTGTACTTCCCAAGCTTCTCTGATCATAAGAACCATGGGGGGAGCTTATTTAAAATATAGATTCATGGACTGCACCCCTAACCCATTGAAACTGGACTGCACAAAAGAGGGACCTGGGACTTTTTCTCTAAGATGCACCCAATTGATACTTGTGAGCAACCATATTAAAGGACATGGCTAAAGGAAGGTGCAGTCTATAACAATGATTCTTAGCACTGGTGGCCCCTGGAATCATCTGGGAAACTTTAAAATTGCAGGTACTTGGGTCCCCTGCCCAGAATTTCTGATGTAACTCATCTGGCAGGGGACCAAGCCCCTCAAGTGGTCCCGGCATGCAACTTGATTTCACCACCTTCTCTCCACCAGGCACACGGCAGAGCCTTGGGCTAGGGATGGTGTACAGGTGGCCAAACAGAAACAACATGAGATGTGTCCCTTGAAATCTCATTTTACCTTCCTACATGTGGAGGTTTGAGTGGAAGCAAAGTTTAGACTTCCCTCAGTCTGTGATCCAGAGTCCCTGGGAACAAAATGAAATCTTGAAAACAACAAAAAAGTTCCCTCCAGCACCATCTACTCTAGGCACAAATGCTAAAGAAGGGCTGAGCTTTGCAACTTCTGACAGCTTCTGAGGGCTCAAGGGCCACTTCTCAATAGGTACCTACCTCTGACACTGGATCTTTGATCCATTTATAAAACACCTATGGTATGCCAGGTAGTATGCTAGGAAGGCAAAATGAACAACAAACACAGCCAAATAGGTTGGTATAAATAGGTGCATAGCTATTATTCCCACACCATGGGATGAGGGTGCTATCCTCATAGGTGGATACATGAGGTATCATGAGATCACAAGGGTTGACAGACATGACTTTTGGTTGAGACTTGGAAATATGAGTAGGCAATCACCAGGGCAAGACCAACAAGAAAGATGGTCCAAAGTCTTAAAAATAAATGAAAAAATAAAACACTCAGCAAGTGCAAAACACATATAAAGGAGCAGGCACGAGTTTCAGAGTGGGTTTTGTGTTCAGCATGGTATGATCATCAGGTTTCCGAGAAGTGGCAAGTGATTAATTCTAAAAAGGTAGGCAGTGACCTTGCATACCAAACCAAGAGATATGGGCTTTATTCAAAAGAATCCTTGGTGGCTGACATAATTGGATTTGCTGTACAAAGTTTAGAATCCATGATTGGATTCCCTAGTGGACACAGAATGCAGAATGGCTTCAAAAGGAGACAAGAAGTCAGAGATATCTATTGTCTGAGGAAGAGTTGACAAGAGCCTGCAGCTGTGTTAGAGGACTGGGGGTGGGATGGGAAGACTTCAGAAGGTTGGAGGAGGTAACACAGTAGATGTGAAGAAGAGTTGAGCATGATTCTGAAGTGTTTCTGCTTTCATGGTGATTTTTAGGGAGAAAAATGGTGAGATGGTTGTTGTAGTGAGGTATCCAGTCCATAGACAGCTGGACCCCCCAGTTAAGAATATAGGAAAGCTTTACGTTGGAGCTGCAGTTACAGATTTATGAATTAACATCTGTCAGGTGATGGTCAAAGGCTGGGGAAGGAATGAGGTCATTTGTGATCACACGGAATCAGAGAAGTAGGAGATAGACCACTGAGAAGATCCAGACTGGCTTGGAAAGAGTTGGGAATTTGCCAAGGGTATGAGGGCTTCAAAACATAACTGGATTAGACAGGTTGTTGGCTTCATTTGCACCTCAAAAACACCAGTGAAGACCTTTCTTATGCCACAGATTGTGGTAGATTCTGTAGATATAACTGCAAAAAAGATATGCCCTGCTCTGCCTTCACGGATTCCATAATCAAGTGTGGTGAGCATTACTTCCAAAGAAAAGAAGAAGAAGAAACAAGACTATAAAAGATTGGTGAGAATTCTTGGGTTGCAAGCAACAGGAGCCAACTTTAATTTATGTAAGAAGTAATAATTTACCCAAAGGATACATAATAACTCACAGAATCCAGAGGAAAGTGGAAAAACCAGGTCTCAGAAAGGGTAGGAACAAAGATAGCTTTGGTAATGGGAACTGATGGGGAATATCTTCCAGGTTCCTATGTCTAATTGGAAGAGCATCATTTCAGTCTTTATGACACATTTTTAGTCTTTATAACACAATTTATACTTAATGGACCACCTTAGGTCATGTACCCACCCCTTGACCCACTATGATTTTTGTCCAAAGCAAGCATGGCGGTTCCTCAAAGAAACATCTGGGGGCTTTTACCAGATGTAGGGAATATTGTTGCTGAGTAAGTTCAAATAACAGATGGGAAGAAAGACCAGTGAGTGTTAGCTTAGTCTTTCAGTAATTTTTGCAGAGCTTTATAGAAAAGAATGGAGGCAGAAGCTTAAGCTGGTCACAGGGTGAGAGAAAAGTTCAGCTGTTCATTAGCAGCTGGAAACAAGTAAGCAAAATTTAAGCAATGACATAAGGAAGAAACACAGGCCTCAAGACCAAGTCTAATGCCCTCCCCCAATGTGCACAGAGCATGGAGGTGTGTAAACAGTCCCCTTGCTCATTATCATCAACAGGACTCCAGTTCTCTATTCTAATTATCTAAGGAGATAAATATGCAAGGGTGATTTGGGGTGGGATATAGAAAATTTGAAGTACAGAGGAGCCCTTTGACTTGCAATATGATTACAGTGATGTTGTTTACAGTCTGGTTCTTACATCTACCTTAGTATGTGTCATTTGGTTTTGCAACTGATGTGCCAATTAGGAATTAGAAGGATGAAGCTTCATTTTAGTGCACAGACAGGGAAATGATGTGATACTCTGGAAATCACTTGATTTGGGTTAAACTGATAACAAGAAGATGTTCCAAACTGAAAACAAGAAGATGTTCCAAACTGATAACAAGAAGATGTTCACTGATGCTCCTGGAAAAAGTTCATAGCTCCATAGTCAAATACACACCGAAAACGCATCCCCAATGCTCTTGGCTATTCTGCAGTGTATTGAAGGACATTGCAAAGAAATCTGTTGAATGGCTTTTCCAGTCAACTTGTGTTGGGGAAGATCTTTATATCAGTAACCCCCGTAGAGTTTGGGAAGTCCTTAAGCAGATTTTAAAGTATTATTTATGTAATCTTGTCTACTCTTGTCATAAAGGCCAACACCTGATTACAGCGTGTGCCAAGATCATTATATATAATAATATAGACAGGTTTCTAAGAAAACCCAGCCAAAGAATTCTCTTAAAGTGCCCTCGTGATTGTTTACTCATATTTATTTCTTATTTTAAAAATATTGACCTACCTGTACTGGATCCACATAGATCTTGGCCCTGGAAACAATATATCAATTGTATCAGTCTATTGGCATGATGAATTTAAAGGTTCAACAGGCTAACGAAGAGATCTGCAGGGAAGGCAATAGGGGAAGGGATTAAGCACAGGTGAGCAGGTGAGCCCCTTCTTACCTTGTTCTCCGAGACTAGAAGGGGAACTCAGGTTGGGTGCAAATAACATTTTAAGATGGAGGAGAGGAAGATTGAGGGAGTTGAGATGTGACAGTTTGTACCCTTCTAGCATTGTGGGAGCCTAGTGTTGGGATGGAGTACTGAGGATGAGTGACAGAATTAGAGTCCGAGCTTATGGTGAGAATTGGGATCATTTACTGTGAAGAATAATAGAGTGGGTATGTAAAGACAAACAAGATTATTAAGCAGTGCTGAGGGTTCAACTAAAGCTAGAATTAATATATATGCTAATATATCTCATATATATAAATATAAAATATTATATATATATTCCACATGTAAGGGCCAGCAAATTTCCTCCACAGCTGTTTGGTAACCTAGGGACAGAATCAGAAAGAATGAAAGGTTGGAGTGATGCATTATTGGTGACTGGGAGAGCAATTAGTACAAGAAAATTGATGAGAATGATGATGACAATGATGATTATGTGACAATTCTATTGAAATGATTGTTCATTGGTTCCAAGGAAGTTATAGAAGAAAATGAAGCCATAAGGATCCTAGATGAATTTGAAAATAGGCATAATGAGTTTGAGACCATGGTAAAGGTGGAAAGAAACAAGGTTGTAATCTGACAAATTACCACAGACTGGATAGCTTGAAACAACAGAAACTTACTATTTTACAATCCTGAGGCCAGAAGTCTGAAACCAAATTGTCAGCAGGGTTGGTTCCTTCTGGACACTCTGAGGAAGCGTCTGCTCTGTGCCTCTCTGCTAGCTTCTGGTGACAATCCTTGGTGTTCTTGGCTTATAGATATCTTGCTTCCCTCTCTGCCTTCAACTTCAGGTCACCTTATATTCTCTGTCTTCCCTCTCCTTTCTTCTCTTATAAGGGCATTCATCATTGGACTAAGACCCACTCTAGTCCAGAATGATCCCATCTTCAGGTCCTTAATTATATCTTCAAAGACCCTTTTCCCAAATAAGGTCATATTCAATGGTTCTAGGTGGACATATCTTTTGGAGGGTCAACATTCAACCCGCGACATAGTCCCAGGATGAAGTTTCTAGGTTAACCATTTCAGAGTTAGGGCAATTTCAACAGCAAGATCCAAAGTATGGCCATGAGGAAGAGTCAGTGAAATGAAGAGAAAATGAAAATACTTGGAGTAGCAAAGGTCAAAGAACGATGAGTCCAGGTTATTGGTGGAGATGATGATAGGCTCTAGGAAGCAGAAGACTGGAAAGGGAGGAGTTGATATTCCACAAGAATGCAAGGATGACTGTGTTGGGGGTTGGCAAATCATAGGACAGAGGAAAGATAATTGGGGAAAGATATTTCTGCCTTTACATTGAAATGATCTGAGGAACTTTACAAAAGTATACACCCTCAAATATTTTGAATCCATTAGCCTAGGACAGAGTCTGGATATTTTTATTTTTAAAAAAGAAAGAAAAACTCAGGTGGTTCTAATGTGCACCCAGGATTAAGAAAAACTAGTGAGCCGGGCTCGGTGGCTCAGCCTGTAATCCTGCGCCTTTGGGAGGCTGAGGTGAGTGGATTGCCTGAGCCTGCGGGTTCGAGACCCACCTGGACAGCGAGACCTCATATCTACAATAAATAAAAAAATCAGCCGGGCGTGGTAGCGCATGCCTGTAATTCCGGCTACTTGGAAGGCTGAGGCGGAAGGATCGCCAGAGCCCAGCAGGTCGAGGCTGCGGTGGCCGGGAGCGATCACTGCACTCCAGTCTGGGTGACAGAGTGAGACTCCAACTCAAAAAAAAAAAAAGGAAGAAAAACTAGTGTATGACCTTCATCAAGAACTAGCGATTGGGAACCAGGGTGCTTCCATCCATCAAAGCCTGAAAGATTCACACCTGGGGAGGAGACTTCAGTGCCTGCTCCCATCTCCCTTAAAGTCTCAACAAAGAGCCAGGAAATTAAAAAAAAAAAATAGAGAGAGGGTTGCATTGTCTGGCTTCTGACGGAGGCCCCAACCAGCCTGGAGTTCCATGCTCCTTCAAGCCTACACAAAGGATGTATTTCAGATTTTTTTTAGTCAGATGATGTCAGACCTCTATCTAAAACAGCTTCTATTCCTACAAGACAAGCCTTTTGCCCCCCCAAAAGATTTTCTTAATATATTTGGAGAAATGTCTTTTGCCAGAACAATAATCAGTGGCTTACTTTGTATCTTTTGAATATGTAATAAATGCATTAAAAATTTCAAGCAGTGCAAATGATTATACAATAAAAAGTAGTTCTCATTTATTCCTCATCTCCTCGTTCTACATGCACCACAACTTCCCTCTCTAGAAGCAACAGCTTTTACTGGTTCCTTGTGTATCCAACTTAAAATAGACATGCTGCATCTCACCCTTTTTCATTTTTACACACTATGTCGGGAATCATTCCATATTGATGCGTACAGAACTACCTATCTCCATTCATTGGCTATTCCACAATTTATTTAACCCATACTGACAGACCTTAGGTTGTTTCCAGTCTTAAGACAAACCTGTTAAAGACTTAAAAACAACAACAACAGGGGTTTCTGACCAGGTAAGAGCCTCAAATGAGACAGAGGAGAGGAGGGAAGACACAACAGGTCCCTAGGCAGAGGAAGGTGCTGACACTGAGCTTGAGTCCCAGGCCCCTGGAGGAACCCTGTTTGATGATATGTTGCTTCTGTCTTTAGGAGCCTGATGCCCAGAACTCTCGAGAGCCAGATCACGCTGGAGAAGACACCCAGCTACTTCGTCACTCAAGAAGCCCCTCGACGTATCTTCAACATGTCCCGAGACACCAAGCTGATCGTGGTCGTGCGGAATCCCGTGACCCGGGCCATCTCTGATTACACCCAGACGCTGTCTAAGAAGCCTGACATCCCAACCTTCGAGGGCCTCTCCTTCCGTAACCGCACCCTGGGCCTGGTGGACGTGTCATGGAACGCCATCCGCATTGGCATGTATGTGCTTCATCTGGAGAGCTGGCTGCAGTACTTTCCGCTGGCTCAGATTCACTTCGTCAGTGGTGAGCGGCTCATCACTGACCCGGCCGGCGAGATGGGGCGGGTCCAGGACTTCCTGGGCATTAAGAGATTCATCACAGACAAGCACTTCTACTTCAATAAGACCAAAGGATTCCCTTGCTTGAAAAAAACAGAATCGAACCTCCTGCCTCGATGCCTGGGTAAATCAAAAGGGAGAACTCATGTACAGATTGATCCTGAAGTGATAGATCAGCTCCGGGAATTTTATAGACCTTATAATATTAAATTTTATGAAACCGTTGGGCAGGACTTCAGGTGGGAATAAGATGCAAGGGTTCTTCTGATGCAAGGGCTCTTCTGCTCGTCTCTTCCATGAAGTTTGCTCTCAGAACCTCTGATCTTCCTCCAACAGCCTTCTTTCCCATCTTGAGTTCTATCACCTGGAGCCAGGAAGCCCAGCTAAGGCCAAGAGACCAGGGGGTTCCTGACCTTATCTCTCACCACTCTGCCCAGGCAAAGTTGATCTGCTCCAGGCATGTCCAACAATTCCAGAATCGTTCTCCCTTCTGCCCATAAGAGGCCTTGGGGGATTGCTTTAAGAGTGGCTCCTCTAATAATAATAGCCTATTATAAGTTGCTGATGATTCTGTTGCCATGAACACAGCAGGCAGTCCCTGTTACAGTCTACTCAGGAGTGGCCTTGTTAGTTCTAAGTGGCATGTACCTTCCCTCTGAGCTTCATTTCCCTGAGATGCCCTGAGTGGTGGGATGGGAGACCATCCTCTGACCTCCTCAGACCTTAGCAACTCATCAAGAAGTTGCAAAGCTGGAAGCACCCTCCTGGCCACTCCGAGATAGACCCTTTGTTGATTAGATAAACCAGTGACTTCAGAGCCTATAGTCTCAACTGTACCAGAAGGATACTGTCTCTGAAAACCATTTTATGACTCTCCCTGCTCCCTGTGGACAAAAGCACATAATTCTGCTGTTACGGGTACTCTGCTCACGCGAGCTTTCATGTTCAGCATGCGACAGAATCATGCTTGTCCATGTGAAATAAATATGGCTCTCTCGTGTCCTTAATGTTGGACTCTGATCTATAAGCAGTTCTACAGCAGGGTTGAGTCATTCAGCTCCTCCCAGTGCAAGACGATGGCTGGTGCTGGGGGTGGTCTGGAAGGGATGGGGGGATGGGGCAAAGATTACAAGGGGGAGGGGCAAGGGGTAGACACAGGGAAAGAGGTTCTTTCAGGCAGAAGCTAGGGCAGAAAGATCATGTGAGATCTGTGAGACAGTCTCTTTCTGCGATATAAGTCTCTGTCAGTTCTCTGCTTAGAAATTTTAGATCAAATGTGCCAAACTGAAGATCCAGGGGCTGATGGGACAATCAGCTATCTTTTTGCTTGGCCAGCATGATATTTTGAAATAACTACCAGCAGTTAAAAACTGGGAGCACTCATATGAAAAATATGGATTTCTAGCTGCTGCTTCTTTTTTTTAAATAGAAACTTGGCCGCACTGGGCCTGCACTAAAGAATGGCAACAATTGGCTGCCACCTTTGGATGGAAAACGCCCCAGTTTTCCAACTCCCATCCAGTCTCCCTTGCTGATTAGCATTTTTCTGGTTCCTCTAGGCATTTGAGTTGCCAGTCTTGCCTGGAATGTGGCCATAATCTCAGAATGAAGACCAAGTGCTCCAACATGGCACCTGGGACTACCCCAACTCAGTTTCTGGCTCATCTTCTACTTCTCCCTCGTTCTCTGCTCTAACCTTACAGAGGATGTTGCTTTTCTTGATTCCTTCAAGTCTCTGTGCCTTTGCCCATGCCATTTCCTTTTCCTGGGATGCTTTCCTCTACGTGGGGAACCCACGGTCCCAGTAAGTGTCACTTGCTTGGCATTTGTGAAGCCTTTCGCAGCTGGGCTGAGTTACCTGCTCACTCTTCTGTGCTCATGTGATTGTTTGTCCCTGTGAATTCAATTACACTAGATTAAAACTATTTATGTAAATGTCTACTTCCAACATAGACCATGAACCCCTTGAGGGTCAAGTCTGTATCTTGCTAACATTATTTGATGGATGAATGTGTGAGTGGGTATATGGATGTTGGAGGTCTTGAGTCATGGATAAGGATGTCCCAAGGAACTTCATGCTTTCCCATTGTACCCATAGGTGGCCAAGAAGAGTTGCAGGACATCCAGAGGCCTCTTTGCTTTTGTCTGCTCTGTCAAGCACAGTAGAAGGTCCTTCAAGATCAGGTCTGGCTTATAAGGATGGAAGACAAAAGTCTAAGATTCTAGTTCTGTGTCTTGACCCGTCTTTCTGATCCAAGTATCATACAAGGCATCAAATGACTGGGCCTGTGGCACCAAGAAACCCTCTATGGGTATGCCTCTCTGTACATCCCATGTGAAGAAGGGACAGGGAAGCTGTCAGAGCTGTTCCTGCCTGAAAGCTGGGGCCCTGAACCTTTGGTGACCAGAAGAGAGATGGGTTATATAGGGGCATTAATTAATTGTCCTTATACATTCTCATCAGATAGTATTTGGTGTACTGTAATCCTGGGCCACATAGTGAACAAAGCAGTGTCCAATGGGAGACAAAATTGCATCAGGACACAAAAGACACACCCAAGAGTCAGTGAAATTTGCTTGTTGTGCTGATTAAGAAGAGTCCAGTCAGAATTAATGAAAATTCTAATTTTGTGTGCATAAATGTGGCTTTATTCCTTTGCATTACAAGCATTCTGAAACTGCCTGGACTAAGTAAACTCCAAGTATTAATGAATAGGTATGAGTCTCTTGTAATTAGCATATCAATCACTATATGCAAATGAAAGATGCTAAAGTGCCTTAAAAATCCTAGCTTAAATGAGTGAAATCTGGAGTACATGAATCTGCTCAGCAAACTCTGATTTTTAATCCAGTGCAAATGTACCCTTTTACCCAGGCTGCCTCAGGGCAAACTTGCACAAGTTCCAAATTAGGTATGGTTTAAAGAGATGAAGTTTGACTATTCAATCTGAGCTAAAATTGTTCCCCAGGGTGTGGTGTGTGTGTGTCGCGCACACACACACACACACACACACACACACGCATTTGGTTAGATTGCTGATACAGAGCCCCAAAATGGCAGTGCCTTAAAAGACTGAAGAGTGTTTCTCTCTCACTAACAGCCGAGGGTGCATGGCAGTTTTACAATACCAGAGACTGGGAATCCTTGCATCCTAGCATGTCTGCATTCTTTGCAGGAATGGGGTGTCAGAAGACCACCCAAAACAGAACAAGCAGAGGCTACTGATTCAGAGCTTGCTGTATCAAGGAGCCTTGTGTCTGACAGAGACTCAAAGGCAGGTAGCAAAGTGGGAAAGCTATATGTGGAAAAGAGGGGAGGCTGCAAGTGTGCCCTGATTGGAGGTTGTTGGCATGAGAAAGTTGGAAGCAGGCTGATTAGAACTGAGTATCTTAGGTGACTGGTTTGAAAGCATATTTGACTTTCTCTAATTGGTCCTGAGTTGGAAGCAGGGACCAAAAATATAGGGAAGCTGTCAGTTATTGACCAAATCCTGTCCATTCTGGGTTGGTTGCTGTAGAGATTGTGGTTTGGCTTCCTAGCCTGCTTGCTGAAGAGGCTGAGCATCCAAGTTCTACGGTCATTGTCTGTAGGTGCATTGTCTGTAGGTCTCTCAGGAGCAAAAAGGGGCACAGGAAGAACACGCCTTTTCTATCTGAGGTTGCAGCATCATTTCTACTCACAGCTTCCTCATCTTGTAAATGGTGCCCCCTAGGATTGTCCAGAGGTACTGTTATCATTTTCACTCATCCCCTTGTTAGAACTCAATCACTTGGTCACACTTAGATGTGAGGGAAATGAAATCCTCAGTCATACTTAAATGTGAGGGAAGCTGGAAAATGAAATATTTAACTTGGGTGGTACTGTGTTCAGCTGAAAACAGGGCGTTCTCTAATGTAAGAAGGGGAGAACAGATATTGGGGGACCCCCTAGCTGTTTTGGTCATAGAACCTTATCCATATAGCAAAGCTTCTGGGTGGGTCTGTTTCTTTCTGTGGCTTTTGTGCCAATATGTGCGGATGCGTCTCCATCCATATCAGAATGCATCTATACCTGTGTCAGTTTCCTCCCCCTGCCTCTGTATAAAGAAGATATGATTTAGAGGCAAGCTCAACTCTGGGAACCCAATTGGTCTGAGTTTGAGTCCTACCTTTGCTATTCTGGAGCTGCAAAACCTTGGGAAAATTACTTAACTTCCTTGAGTCAATTTTATTATCCATGAATTGGGACGTCAATTGTGCCAGTGATAAGGGATTTGTTGTGAGGATTAAGTGAGGAAACAGTTGCCTCACACACAACAGATGCTCAGTTTTATTCCCTTTATTCTTGGTGGTGGAATCTACCACAGCTCCTGTGTTTCTTTTGGCTTAGATCAACTCATAGCCATTTCCTCCATCCAATGAATGAGGGAATTAAGTCACTCTCACATTCCAAGACCAAGTGACTCAGCCCAAACTCTGGCTAAATAAACTCAATATCCATTGCTTCCAGGGTAAGGCGACCATTCACCCTGGTTTTCCCAGGACAGACTCAGTTTACACCTGTTGTCCTGAAGCAGTTAACAACATTGCTCCTTTCACTCTCAACTATACCTCAGTTGGGATGGCAAATCCCTGGGTGTCCTTATTTTCTTCATACCAAATGTGTCCCTATCTTCTATTCATGATGGTCCAGTCTTCTCCTCAGTTGTATTCCTTTGGTTCTGACAATTTGCCATACATGTTACTCTAATTTCATCCTAAACTCTGACACCAGCTTATTCCTCCTGAAGGGCTGATCCATGATTCCACAACCAGTTCTTTCTCATCATCTGGTCTCAGCTAAATATCTGCCCTGATGTCACCCTCCCTATCCCTTTGTCACTCTCAATCTTATAATTGTTACCATTCCGTTATAGCACTTACCACCATATGACATTATATATTTGTTTACTTGTTTGATATTTGTCTTCTCCATGAGTCTGGAAGCTACACGAGAGCAGGGACCATGCCCATCTTCTTCAGCAGAGTGGCTGATATACAGTAGATACCTATAATTATCTGAGTAAATGAATGAACTATTTGGGCTTTCTACCCTGAATGCTGGCCTTTTTGACTATTGCTAAACCCCAAGAATAGACCCTGTTCCCAGGCTCTATCTTCTGCCTAGGATCCCTCAGGTATCTTGGGATCTTTATTGCCATCATTAACCTTCATAGAGTTTTAAAAAGGCACTCCTTCTTGGCAGATAAATGATAGAAAGGTGTCCCTTTGGGGTGGACACAGCCTTTAAGGTATGTAACATAGTGAATGGGGTGCAGATTGAATATCAGCCCCCACACTGTTCCCTAATCCCCAAATGGCATCTTTGTGTAGAGAGGACTGCCCAGTTATGACTGACAGCCCTGACTGCTATTTCTCTCCATTCACTGGGATTTCCTGTTCCTGAATGCTCCTAAAATTAGCACTGAGGTGCTTTTGCCTTCAAATATTCAATACTCTTTCTATTATTCTAGCTCCCTACCCTAACCTTGAGGAACTTCCCCATCCCTACTGGTGGTGTGATACTTAGTGATTCTCCATGCTTCACATTTAATCTTTTTGGTGTGCACATATGTGTATGTCTGTAGATACATAGTTATGTGTGGGTTTGTGCCTACTTGTATGCATGTGTTTGTCTCTTTACTGTACCCTCATTTACACTTATTAACACCCCAAACTATTCAACAAACATTTACTGAATGTTTCAAAAAGGAAAATATGGAGGTAATGAGAACTAATATTTATTCAGTGCTTTTGGTATGCCAGCCACTGTGTTTTCAATATGTTTCCTATAACAACTCTATGATACAAATACTATTTCAAAGTGTAGTAAAAAGAAAAAGTAAGCTGGGCTCGGTGGCTCAGCCTGTAATCCCATGCCTTTGGGAGGCTGAGGTGAGTGGATTGCCTGAGCCCGCGGGTTCGAGACCCACCTGGGCAGCAAGACCTCATCTCTACAATAAATCAAAAAATCAGCCGGGCGTGGTAGCGCTTGCCTGTAATTCTGGCCACTTGGAAGGCTGAGGCGGAAGGATCGCCGGAGCCCAGCAGGTTGAGGCTGCGGTGGCCGGGAGCGGCCACTGCACTCCAGTCTGGGCGACAGAGTGAGACTCCAACTCAAAAAAAAAGAAAAAGTATTTGGATGTGATGGTTAAGAGCATGGTTGCCTGAGTTCTAATCCTGTCTTACTATTCTCTTACTCTGGGACTTTGGGCATGTGATTTTAAGCTTTCTGTGCCTCAGATTCCCCATTTATAAAATAGAGGTGCTAATAATTATACCAATATCATAGTGGTTTCATAAGAATTAGACACATTAATTCATATGAAATGTTTGGAATCACAATCAGAAGGAATAGCTAATGTTGATGTCATCCCCGTTTTGAGATGAGAAACCTAAGACTGAAAAAAGTGAAGAAAATGTCTAAAGTTCACACAGGTGGTAGAGCCAGGAGTCAAATAAGGCCATACATACCCTTGACTGTCACAGTATAGGTGCTGTCCTGGAGCAATTCACACAAGAGACGTAGGAGACAGTGAGCCAAGTGCAATAGTTGAAGCAAAAACAGGAATCTATGGCAGGACAAAGGAGGAGAACATAACAGCATGAGTCAGGACTTCAGGAGGAAGGCCATGAGGTGCTTTCCTACTCCTCTCCCACTATAACAAATCTCACAGCCTCTTGGATAAAGTTTAACTTTTTTTATTGGGTACCACAGGTGCAATGATGTTACATCTCTCAGGAACCAGAAAAATAATGTGGTCTCTTCTTTAAAGTTGGGGAAGAACTTTCTAGTTTATTTTTTGAAACAAGTAACTGATGGGATGTCATTCATTTGGCCTATACTCATTGAACATTTAGGTGTACTTAGATGTATTGACAGACACCAAAGAGGCACAGTTGTGTTAGTCTTAATTCCTGCCCCCACCATGGAGTGCCTAGACTGATGGGGATGAGAGTCACATACACAAATCATGACTATACAATGTAATAAACTGGACCTATGTGGTGAGGGGACAGGGAATAGAATAGGGGCTTTCCTGGAGGAAATAGGGACAGAAGTGATAGTGAAGCCATAGAATAAAGGATGAGGAGGACCTTCATCTTTTAGAGAAGAGTATCATATGCCAGCCTGGAAGTCCCTTGGAGGCATTTTTTTTTAAAGTAAGTGCAATTGGGACCAAGGAATAAGGGCACTGTGCTAATTTCTGGTCATGGGATTTGACTCTGGGCCCATCTGAATCCCACCGCAGTCCAGGGGCTACTCTCAGTTTTTCCATAGATTCAAGGTGTATCCCACACCTGCCTACCTGTACTAAGGGAAGAAATATAGATCCGCTGTTTTCCCAGGATAAGATAGGCTGCAGGTCTTCCTCCTGCTTAGTCTCCTTTCTAGGTATACACATATGATCTCCTCACCCTCTCACTCCACCTCCCAGTGCCCAGGACCAGAGACCTGAAGAACCAATGCAGGCCAATAAATAGGTTCCTCAGTGGGGTCCCACACACTTTGACAATGAACTTGGTCCTTGGTTTCCTGATACGTTTGGAGAACATGTTACTTTTATCACTTGGGGGAGAAAAGCAAGTGTAAATACCTCAGCCCTCCCAAACAGAGTTATAGCAAATTGTATTCCATTTTTCTAGTGTGAAATGAAAATCTGAATATGCCATTTAGAAACTGTACCCTAGCCGGGCTTGGTGGCTCAGCCTGTAATCCCACACCTTTGGGAGGCTGAGGTGAGTGGATTGCCTGAGCCCGCGGGTTCGAGACCCGCGTGAGCAGTGAGACCTCATCTCTACAATAAATCAAAAAATCAGCCAGGCATGGTAGCGCATGCCTGTAATTCCGGCTACTGGGAAGGCTGAGGCAGAAGGATCGCCAGAGCCCAGCAGGTTGAGGCTGCGGTGGCCGGGAGCGATCACTGCACTCCAGTCTGGGCGACAGAGTGAGACTCCAACTCAAAAAAAGAAACTGTACCCTAACTGGTTTTTAATGACAGCAGGTGCTGAAACAAGTTAGAGATTTATTCTATCAAACTAAACAAGTCTGGAGTTGGACAATTTAAAATTAGTACCACAGTTCCATTATGTTATCAGAGACTCAGGTTCCTTCTGTCTTTCTGCCACACCATCCTTATTTCATGGCTTCCATCCTTATGGTCCAGAATGGTTGCTGAGGCTCCAACCACCACATCTATGTTCCAGTCAGAAAAAAAAATGAAAAAGAAGCCAAAACAATAACAACAGCAACAGCAACAAAAACCCACTCCTCCTAAGTCAACTACCTTTGAGGAGATTGCTCAGAAATTTTTCCCAGTAATGTGTAATCTTTTGGGTCGCCTCTAGCTGCAAAGGAGGCCAGTAAATGTAGTCTCTTAGCTGAGCTGTAGTCTCCCTGACAACTTAGGATTTTGATACTAAGGAATAATAAGATAATGGATATTGGGAAGGCATTTAACAGTTTGTTACAACGCGACTCCAACTATCTGAAAATGCTGTCTCTTAGCTTACCAGCATTTTTCCAACCAATCCTTAAAATGACCTCAGTACCTCCCACACCTGAGACCTCCAATTTGTCTCTCTATCCCTTTCACTTGACTTCTCAAGGCAAATGCCCCAGCACCATCTTCTCCTTGCATTTATCTCTGGCTCATAAACTGACTTTCTGAGGGAGTGGCAGGGGAAGGGGAGACATGTGATTTGCAGCATCTGCCAATTTCCCTGGTGTAAATACTCCCCCCAGGCCAATTTCAAGCTACCAAAGTGGCACCACTGAATGCAGATTAGGAAGAGGCGTGCACTGACAGCTCTCAGGAGACCGTACTAGCCATCTCAGGCACGGCACTGCATCTTCTCCACTCCCCACTTCCTCCAGCCAGAAACACCTGCAAGAACACATTAGGGGACCTGGAGTTTTGTTATGCACTTGTGTGCCTGGCGCCTGAATTGAACCTAGCTCTGGGCACTAGACCAAGCACATTTTCAACACATCTAAAACAAGTCAGATTTGCATTTCATCTGATGATGCAGTGGAGTCACCTCATAAAGCATTTAACTCACCTAAATTCACTTCTATTCTGTCAGAGAGAGGGAAAAAAAAAAGAGATGATCTAAATAGCACAAGCAATTTTATCTGCCACTTTGCTCCACGAACGTACTCTACAGAATAGCTCTGAGATGGGAGGCATAGATCCTTTATCCTGTCAACCTCTGCAGGCCTTTCACAGTTTGAACATTTTGCCCTACTAATTATGATTCTAAAGTTGGTTATTGAGCATTTTTTATGCTCCATGGTCCCTAAATTCAAGCCACCTACTTTCTCATATGCCCAACTAGATTTTTAAAAATCTGTAGCAATGATAAAATGTGCTATGGTTTGAATCTTCAGGCTTTCTAAGCTTTTGTAATTTTGTGATTACGTGTTGAAATGTAATCCTCCATCAACCAGTTAAGAAGTGGCGCCTTGAGGAGGTGATTAGGCCATTTGGTGGCATGAATGCTCTCATAAAAGGGCTTGAGGGAGTGAATGTGGCCCCTTTTTGCCCTTCCATCCTTTCCACCATGTGAGTACACAGCAGTCAAGGCGCTATCTTGGAAGTACAGACTAAGCCCTCACCAGACACTGAACCTGTTGGCACCTTGAACCTATGAGAAATAAATTTATATTGTTTATAAATTATCCAATCTGTGGTATTTTGTTATAGCAGCCCCTCCCCCGCCCCCAGACAGTGGTAAAACTGGCAGTGTTGGATTGGATTGGGCGGATTTCTCAAGGTGATTTTACTTTTGTAACTTTGTCACCTGACCTGATGACTTCAGAACCCTGTCTCTGAATAAGATACAACTCTGATTGATTTGCCCCTGAACATTTGACCTCTGCACCCCCTGTGTACACACATACTCAGACCACAGGAGAAGGGATTAGACCTTGAATGACAAGTAGTAAGAGAAGAGCCAGGGAAGATGGAAGGACTTCTAGCAACTTCCTAATTCTTACCTTCCTCCTGCTTGCCGCTGGAGGCACATGGTTTGTGTTCCTTCCTCACAACAGTGTTTGATGGAAATGCACCTGGTGAGCATGTGTGTGACTGACGTTTATTTTATTCCCATGTGCCTTGAAGAATGGGAGATGAGGCTGTGTGACTGACACTCGTCTGGCTGATCCACATCTGACTGGAACATGATTGACTACACACGACTAATTGGATCATGGCTCACTGACACATGCCTAATGATCATGGCCTACCCCAGCACAGCTCAGTCTGCAGCTGGTCTGAGGAGTGCCAGTCAAGTGACACATGCTCAACCTTGAAGTAGGGTTGGCATCTTTCCATCTGCTCTCCTGCTATCCTGCCCTCAGGCTGCTGGGAAGGAGATCTTATCCTCTCTAGGCCTAAAGGGAAAGATATATTTATAGCTTGATTGTAGCTTCACCTCAGCCCCAACCTGGCTGCCCTTCTATGCTGGGCATTTGGCTGTATCTGAGACCAGCATGAGCCCTGCAGCTCCCTATATCCAGATGAACCTAGTCCTTATAGGATTCAGTTCTAGGCTCCTCACAGTGGACTTCAGGGCAACTCATGCCACCTTCAGAGGTCTGAATTCTTTTTTTTTTGAAAGCTGAAGACATTCGGAGCTCTTGAGACCAGCATGAACCCTGAAGCTCCCTATATCCAGATGAACCTAGTCCTTATAGGATTCAGTTCTAGGCTCCTCACAGTGGACTTCAGGGCAACTCATGCCACCTTCAGAGGTCTGAATTCTTTTTTTTTTGAAAGCTGAAGACATTCGGAGCTCTTGGGCAGAGGCGGAAAAGGGAGATTCTGAGTAATATGGAGATGCAAAGATAACACAGCAAAGGTAAAGCACTTAGGGGTCCAAAGGACTTTAATTTTTCTCCTGTCTTTGAAAAACAATAATGTGACTTGTACACTGACTTAAGTGAATTAAGTCCTTTGTATAATTTTCTTTTTGTAATAACTAAGATTTTTATTCCCATTTGAAGATGGAAGAAATTGAGTCCCAGAGATTTATTTTATCTTGTCTGAGGTTACACAGCTAGATTTCAAATCTACTCTAAATTTCTTATATTTATGAGGCACAGACTTCTGCAGCAACACTAAAATTTAATTTTAAGAAGAACTTGCCATCAGCAATTTGTTAGACCTGGGAATAGAAAACAGATATACATTGTCTTTTTGCCAGCATTCATTAAGTCTAGATGATAATGATGATAAATAATAATAATAATAATTATTATTATTATTGAGTCAGGTTCTCATTCTATCACCCAGGTTGGAGTGCAGTGGCACAGTCATGACTCAGTGCAGCCTCGACCTCCTGAGCTCTTGTAATCCTTCTGCCTCAGCCTCCCAAGTAGCTGTGACTACAGGTACATACCACCATGCCCAGTTACTTTTTTTATTTTTTATATAGATGAGGTCTTGCTATGTTGGCCAGGCTAGCCTCAAACTCCTGGACTCAAGCTATCCTCTTGCCTTGACTTCCCAAAGTGCTGGGATTATAGGCATAAACCACTGCATCCGGTTCCAGTCTGTTATATTATCTGAGAAGTACAGATTCTACTGAGAAATTAGGCACAAATCCTGGTGTTTTGTTTTTGGCAACAAGAGCAAGCAGAGAGGGGTATGGAGTGAGGACTTGACCAAGCCTCCTCTCCAAAACTAAACTGACATTTGGGGAAGTGGAATTGCTATAGGGATCAACACAAAATTCCAGATTAAAAAGTTAAGTAATCAAGAGGAAGGTAGAATCATATCAAGAAATAGTATAATGAGAAAAGACCTATGATGATTGAGCTCAAACATAGCTCTGAGTTTCCTAACAGTCAAAGCAAAGAGGAAAATTGCATGAAATAATGGGTGTATGAAGGTAATTCTGGTAATCAAGGTGATACAGTGCAAGAATTGCAAATTATAGGCAGCCTAAGCTGATGGAGGGATAACGCCTGTAGAATTCCAAGAGTTGAATCATGATTATCTTATCCCTCCTAGATCCTCAGCCATTTGAGGTTGGCGTTAGCTAGAGACAAATGATTTGCCACTAACGTCGCTGGCGAGCATATTGAAGACAAGTATTTTATGACATCATGTGAAAGAAGACCTATCTAATAAAGACATTGGGAAAATAGTAAACACAAATTATAATTTGTGATGAAAACAACTAAAAGCTTTATTAAGCTTTCTAAAAAGAGGAGAGGTGTAGGAGTAACTACTGACAGAGTCAAAAATTTATCTTCCCAACCCAAATGGTTCTAAGTTAATTAAGAAATTTAACAAGTGCTCTATTGAATCTCCAAAATTCCATCATGGCCCTCGCCTTGAAGATTATGAGGTTAGAGAATTTCAAGATTCTACTTTTCACCTTGTAGCATAAATGCCTGGCACCTCTAAGGTGTTTTGCCAATTTGAGTTTATAAAGTTGAACCACACAAAACTGCCAATACTTAGCTGTTTTGACCTGCAATAATAGCAATCTCTTATGGCTCAACTTATTAAAAACTTTTAGAAAGTTAGATGAAATAGTTATCTACTTGTAATGCCTAATTTATTTTAGCAACTCAGATGTATTTAAAATTACAGTGTCTGGACAAATATATGAATTTAAAATACTGCTTTTCTCCCTTCTTGTAACTTATGAAACAATATATTTACATCCCCATTAATCTTTGGCATCAAAATCTTGTTCTGTGTTGTCTAACAGTTGTCTGGGAAGCCTTACTTCTCAAATTAGTATATGGTGACCCTAGGGGAATTTTCTCCCAGTTCCGTGCACCCATCTCCAGGACACTAGGCCAGTTGAGCTTTCTGATGGCTGGCTGGGAAAGGATGATGGCATGATGATCCTAGCAGCATATTCCACCTTGCTGGTTAAGATGACCTTCCAACAGCCTGTTTACATCTAACACCTGCACTGTGAGTTTACATCACCAAGAATAAAGACTAAATCTTTGTTAAATGTCTTTGCCTTCTCTATTACCAAGTCCATCCGGTGACCTATATAAACATCCCAAATTAGTATTGAGTCAGCTCATTTGAGGCAGTACAAACAATACTTCATGGTTCAAAAGAAAGTCATTGAGAAAATGCCTTTTAATACAGAGACTTTATAAAGACTCAAATATAAGATGACGCTATCTTTTCTTAGGGATTCTTTTAGTGGGAGGAGCTGTCACTCCTTATATTGCCTGTTTAGAGTGTTTTCGATTTTAAGTGCAAATGTGTAGCAGTTAACCTTTTGGGAAAATCTGGCAGCAAAATGATCCCCAGATAACAGAGTTAGTGAACCTTTGGGGTAGAATAATTTAATGTCATCGTTTGGATACCAGGATTTTTCTGCCAAATCCAGAAAAATCTTTCTTTTTGGCTTTATTCACATTTAGCTAATTCTACCTGGCACTGTTTAGCCAACAGGTTTGGCTGTCTCATGTTGCCTTCTGGATTCTGTGACTATAACCTTGACATGCAATGAGTAAAAGGATATGGCCTCCCTATTTGCTATGGCAGTAGGACATTTTTCTAGTTCATCTAAAAACTTCATCAAATTGTTGAAGGACACAGTCTCTTTTACGCCATTTTAAAAAGTGAAATTTGGTATCCTATCCACTTGGAATGTCACAGTGAATTTTTAAAAATGAGAGAGCGACAGAAATAGAGAATTAAAAGCCTTGGATCAATACTATTAAGATCATATGACTCGACACATAAATGATTTATATATATGCAATCAAGGCCAATAATATGTTGAGGACCTTTGTTTATTTATTCTAACCATGCTAATGCGTGAAACCGAATCAAACCATAATCAATGGTTGAAAAACTAAACTTAAGCTTCCGTCTCTCATGGAAAACATTGTGACAAGACATTCTGATCTTCAGTTTGTAAAAATGAAATGTGGCATTAAGATTTCAGGGAATAGTGCTTCCTAAACTTTAGACATTTGAACATCATATGTACAATTTTGCCATATTCATATACTAACTATAATATTATCTATGATTGCCTTAATCTTAATTTTTTTCTTATTTTTTAAAAAAAGATGAGGTATCACTCTGTCACCAAGGCTGGAGTGCAGTGGCACAGTCATAGTTCACTGTAACCTCGAACTTCCTGAGCTCAAGCAATCCTACTCACTCAGCCTCCCAAAGTTCTGGAATGGCAGACATATTCTTAAAATTCTTTAAATTTTCTTCATTTTATTTACTTCAATTTATTTAAAAAGGAAATCTTATATTTCTATCCTAAAAGGAAAATCAGTTCCACTAACCCTAATTAATTAAATTACAAAAGCACGACTATTACAATAATGGAATGTCTTTCCCCCATTCATCTGGTTTCCAAGAGAAGAGATTTTCACAAAACACTCCTAGATCTCACCTACCCTTTCTCCCCTTCACAGAATTTACCTGGTTGATGGGTGCAGTCATTGGTTCATATTTCCTGATTGAGTGAAGGTAATTTATTTTTAAAAATCCTAGTTTTTGTCTCTTTCTCCTTCCTTCTCCACCCAGATAAGAGTTAGGCTATAGTCCTAGCGAGTGAGTCTGTTCCTAAGATGCACACTTACCCTCAAGTGTGCCTCCCAGCATCCCAGCTGGGAGATAAGCTGGGGGGAGGGCATTAGTAGTGCCTTTGACGCTAATAAAATCAGCCTAGTCTTTATCATAAGAAGAATGTTATTGCAATTTCCCATCTGCCTATGCTTTTGTCTATTTCTCAAATGCATCAGAATTAAGATTTTAAAAAATAGGGCTGTACCTTATTACGCCCCTTAAAGTCCAACAAATACTAAAAAAAAATGTGTTAATTATCACTGTGCTACTTAAATGTGCCAACAATGAGAAATTAAGATGCACTGAATATGGGCAATGATTTGGGAAGTTATAGAAATGTATTTTATTTGTCTAGCTAGAATCAATTACACTATTCAAAGAGCTAATTACAACAATTTGTAATAACTGGGGCACTCAAAACTGAAAGCAAAACCTAAAGCAATCTAATGGCCAAACTTACTTGATTGCTGTCATATACAACCAGGGAGGCTTCCCTCAGCTTGGGATAACGCAAAGCCCTCTAAGACTTTGTTACCAAAGTGTGTTCTGCAGACCAGCACCATCAGCATCACCTGGGATTTGTTAAAATGCAGAATGCCAGACCCCACTGGAGACCTACTGGATCAGAATCTGCATTTTAAAAGATCCTCAGGTGATTCATATGCATATTATCATGTGAGAAGCGCAGTATATTTCGAATATGCTGCCAGGGATGAGTCTGCAGTCCTCAGGTTAAGTAGCAAGGCTCTCAGGAGTCTGTGAATCATGAAGCAGATGTCATTAGATTCTGGAACTGGGGAAAAGCTTCCCAGGCATCAAATCTGTGTATGCTTCTTCCAACTTCCTTCCCACAGTCTGTGCAATGGCAACACTTCCCCAAAATCTGATTTGGTCCTCCTGACATCCAGGTACCTGGTCTCACGTTGACAATGTTAGCCACCTATTCCACTGCTAAGAAAAGAACTACTTTCAGTAGGATTTTAGAGTCTCTGAGTTAACTTTCTCTGAGTATTGAAATACTTGATCATAAAATGAATAGATATTCTTTAAAAAATCTGCAACTAGACAAATATTAACATATGATAAACCCTTATGGTGGGTACATGGATGTCTGTTATATTATTTTCTATATTTTTGAAATTTTGAAATCATAAGATTAAAAAACTATTAAGAAAAAAATAATAGCTATCCAATCGAGATAAGAAAAAATTGCACAGAAAAAAAAAAAAATACCCATAATGCCACTTCTCAGATATATACCTTTGGGTATTTATCTTTTCAGTCCTTTTGTTTAAAAGAAAAAGAGAAATTTAAAATTTGTGTTTTTATTATTATTATAATAAAATAAAAACACAAATTATTATTTAAGCCCATGCTTTTAAGTCCTCTCCTTCATTAGGTTTAATTGAGATGGTCACAGAAATGGAAACAAAAATGGGTAGTCTGGGGAAGACCATTATCAGTATTGGCAGAGAGGGAAACCAGCCAGCAAAAAGCCAGGACCAAATAAGAGATTTCCACAGATATCTCCCAAGTCCAGAGGGATGGGGCCAGGGCAGGACACAGGACATGAGACATAGGCAGTTAAGAGAGCTGGCCCACAGAGCTGCTAGCCCTGGCAATTCCCCCAGACATTGTGCCAAGCCAGGCAGAAAGACATTTTAACAGCCAGCTCCTAATGAGGACACTTAGAGGAGAGGGCAGTGCCCTACTAACTTCTGCTGCCAAAATAAACTCAGAAAGGAAACTGCTTTGCCCAGCAGGAAACTTCTCTTCTGCAGTGCTGACTCCCCCAGAAACTCACTTCCTAATCATCATCACAGGCAACCAAAACCCCAATCCAGCAAAAGAAAACTACGAAAATACAAGCTTTCCCATTTCCCCTTAGCCTGAGACAAAAAAATCGAACAAAGTACCATTTTTTTAAAACCCAGGAATGGACAAGACAATCTCTCTCTGTAAAGATGCCCAAAGAAAGAAAAATTACAGGGGAAAAGAAAAAAAAAAAACCTAAGAGAAGATTCAGGAGTTTAAAAAGATATTGTGCTATTAATAAAAGGTTCTTCTTAGATGTAAGCCAAGACAAATGGAAAATCTTTTTATAATTATTCATAGTTTTTGAGATTTGAAAAGACATCACATTTCTAAAAAGAGGACAATTAAGAAATATTGTTTTTAGCCAAAATAAAGCATAGGTTAGGCTAAAAGGACAGGCTTTGGAGTTAGATAACGTAGTTTCAAATCTGGGCTCTGTCATTTTAACTGTGTGAGTTTGACAAGTAAACCTCTCAATGCCTCAGTTTCTTCATCTATAAAAAGGGCAGGCAATGATAGTTCCTTCCTCACAGAATACCAGGAGATATTAAATGTGACAATATATGCCAAGTAATACATGGCAAAGTAGTCAATGATGTTATATACTCTCTCACTGTAAAAATAAAATCACCAAATTTTAAAGTATAATGGACAACTTCTGTTTTTATTTTTTAAATTTATTTTAATTTATTATTATTTTTTTGAGTTGGAGTCTCACTCCGTCGCCCAGGCTGGAGTGCAGTGACACACTCATGGCCACCCCAGCGTTGACCTGCTGGACTCCGGTGATCCTTCCACCTCAGCCTTCCAAGTAGCCAGAACTACCGGCACACGCTACCACACCTGGCTAATTTTTGATTTATTGTAGAA
Source organism: Cephalopachus bancanus (assembly GCA_027257055.1). NCBI lineage: Eukaryota > Metazoa > Chordata > Mammalia > Primates > Tarsiidae > Cephalopachus > Cephalopachus bancanus. The sequence continues at coordinate 1,348,878 of JAPVLO010000354.1, forward strand.
ACAAGGTCTCGCCAAGTTGCCTGGGCTGGTCTTGAACTCGCAGGCTCAGGTAATCCACTCGCCTCAGCCCTCCCAAAGTGCTAGGATTATAGGCTGAGCCACCGAGCCCAGCCAACTTCTGTTTTTAAATGGGTCAATCTAGCCTACATGTTCACCTTTATTCCTTCTCAAAACGCCACTGAAGGGATGAAAATTAGAAAAAAAAAACTGCAGTAACTTTGGAAAAGAGAGAAAGGTATTGCCAACAGACAAGAAGCCCTGGGGAATTCCTGGAAGCTATGAGGCGATGTGGTCATACTGACCGAAAACTCCATCAGGGCTGAGCGCTCCCCACTCTGCTAGGGGTGCATACAGTCCTTGGCTTGGGTAGGCTGCAGGTGCCCAAGGCTTCCCTGGGCTGACCCTCCCCTCCCGGGAAATAGTGCTGGCGGCAGAGGAGGGAGAGAGAGCCTGGAAGCTGCTGCCTCAGGAATTGACAAAGAATGGAATAAATGCTTTAAAGAATGTTTTAAAGTATTTCCTTGGATCCATGTGTGTGTTGGTTGTTTCTTCAGAGGTTGGAAAGATTGGCAAGAGTTTCACAATGTGTGGTATGTGCATGCGTGTGTGTATGTGTGTATTCGAGTGTCTGTGTAAATCCACGAATGGCTAAGAGTGTGGGTGAAGAGCCCAGACCAGAGTCAGATTGCCTGGGTTGAAATGAAGACTCTGCCATTTGCCAGCTCTGTGACCTTAGGCAAGTTACTAGTAGTCTCTCCGTGCCTCAGTTTTTTGTTTGTAAAATGGGACTAACAGTATCACCATCCCGTAAGATGATATGAAGACTAAATGAAAATACAGGGAAGTCACTTAGCTTTTGCCAGGTATGTAGAAAGCACTCAGCAAATGTGAGCAACGGATAACATCTGTGACTGTGTGCATGTGTGTGTACACGTGTATACATGCTTGTATGTGTATACCAGGTCCTCAAGCACAGTCATGTAAGCTCCTGTCTATGAAAGGTGACTAGATGAGAAATTTGAGGATGGTAAAGAAAGGAGCTCTCCCTCCATCAAATACAAAGCAAGTTGTAATTTGTGTTAGAACATGTAATCCAAACTCCCAGGCAGCAGTCTTTATTTCTCCAGGGTCCATACATCTCCCCCAGAGCAAGAGGACTCCAAGAGACATTGTTGCTAGTTAATAATTTCCATAATCTTGAGTATTGGCTACTAAGCCAGCAGCCTACTCCACATAAGCAATAATAATTTATAGCTGCAGTTAATGGGCTGTTTTATAGGAACCCACAATTATAATTGGATGTCAAGTGTTGTGAATCTTAGCGGATGGAAAGTGACAAGCACTGGGGCCTGGTGTTTAATTTTTTAATGTGATTATTAAATTTCCCATCTCCTTGCTTCTGTATCTTCTCTCGATGTGCCTTCCAGCTGGGGCCCCATTCTCTGTCAATCCTGCCTTCTTTGTCCCAGAATCTTGAAGTTTACACCTGTAAGCATTTTTCTGGTCCTTTTGTGTGGGCTTGGGTATACTGCCACCCACCAGCCTAGATCTTGCTGAAATAGGGCAGCTTCCAACTTTTCTGACTGGAAGCTCCCTGTTCCTCTCAACAAAAACTCCACCAAAAAAGCATCCAGGTTCCCCAGATTGCTCAACTCACTTTGCATATACTGAACCCCACAGCACATGGTCTATTGGCCCCCAACCCATTCCGAAGGGAGTACCTGGCTCCTTTAACCCAGTGGCCATGAGCCCTTAGAAAGGACTGCCTTGCCATTTTGCAGTCAGTATCAGTCTTTAGAGTTCCTCTAGATTCTAGGACATAATATTAACACAAGACTCACCAATAGCAATTGTTTAAAAAAAAAAGTGGTAAATTAGCCGGGCGTGGTAGCGCGCGCCTGTAATTCCGGCTACTCGGAAGGCTGAGGCGGAAGGATCGCCGGAGCCCAGCAGGTCGAGGCTGCGGTGGCCGGGAGCGGCCACTGCACTCCAGTCCAGGCGACAGAGTGAGACACCAACTCAAAAAAAAAAAAAAAAAAGTGGTATAGTTGTTTGGGGAAGTGGCAGATAGATTAAGGAACCATGCATAATATGCTTTCATACTGTCACTCCTGGGTGAAAAAGAAAGTATGACCTTGTTCCAAAGAAGTTGAGGAATACTTCCCAGGAGATGAGATGTTAGGGACTGATGGAGCACGAGAAAAAAAGGACTGTCAAAGAGAACCTGGCCAGGATGTTGCTCTCTGGTGGTGGTGCTGAGCCCACTTGCCTTATCCGTCTTGCATCCCAGCCCAGCCAAGACCCCAGTGTCCAAGGGCAAGTGTGGAGACTAATGGTGCACAAAATTTAGTGGCAAGCCTAATCAAGGTGAAGACCTAACATTTCCCAGGGCCATTCAGAAATAGACCAAAGTTTAATCCAACTATAACCCTAGAGTCCTCTCCATAACCTATTCTGCAACACTGCCAAGCCCAGAACCCAATAAAATAGAAGCTGAGAATTCAGGCTTGCATAAAACTCATAACTGAGGTCCAAATTCCAAGCCCATTTCAGGATGAAGAACAAGATGGTGTGAGTCAAAGTCATTGAGTAACTAAAAACCACTGTCTATTAATCATTACCTGATCCCAGAACCCTCTGACTTAATATTTCTCTATTGGAAAGGAACCACATTCTGAATATACTTCTCTCATAGCACCCAAAACACCTTATTTAACAAAGACTTCCAATTCTCTGAGGACAGAGACTATCTCCCATTCAACTAGGACATTGTAAACCTAGTACAGAGCCCACCATAATAAACGCCTGCTCAATGACTAGATGGAAAACACAGAGTCAATTAAGAAGGTGGTCTTCAGAATCCATCAGAACTGGGTGAGAATCCCTACTCTGCCACTTCTTAACTGTGTGACTTGAGTGTGTCTCTTTCCTCCCTCAGCTGTAAAATGGTGTCTGCACAGGCAGCTGTAGGGAAATAATAGAACAGTGAATCTAAACTACCTGGCACAGAATGTTGGTTTCCTCTTTCCTTGTCTAAGGACACAGTTTCTGAGGGTGGTATTAGATAATATCTGTATTTTTTCTATCCATCACTGAGTGCAGAATCCTCAGAGGGTTTCAAATTCCTGGTGTCCTTGTGACCTGCCAAATCTACTTTGCCATCCTGCTACTCAATATTCTATTGTGCATCTGTCCAGGGTGGACCCTCTATAGCCTTCTGCACTAGTCATCTATTATCAACCACAGTAGTGCTGTATAACAAACAATCACAAAATTTCAGTGGTATACTACAATCAACATGTATTCTTGCTCATGAGTCCCTGGGTTGGCTGAGCTGTTCTGCTGACCTGGGCCATTGTCATTGACTGATGTCTTACCTGCAGTCAGCAGGGGTCCTAAATTCTGCTCCCTAGGGGTTCTCATCATCCAGCAGGCTAGCCTGGGCTAGTTCACACTGCAATGGCAGGGCTCCAAGAGAATGGAAGCCTATAGAGCCCGGAGGCCCCGGGGTCAGAATTGACACACACTCATTTTCACAGAGAATAACAAGGCCAGCCCTGTTTCAAGGGATGGGGGACATAAACACTGCCTGTTGATGGGAGGAAGTTCTGAATTCCATCACAAAGAAAATGAATTCAGAGAAGGGAAATTTTGAGAAGGTAGATAAGAGGCTGGGGAGAATGATATGCTTGAACTGGAGACAGAAGAATGTAGGTTCTAACCCCAGCTCTATTACTTAGCTTTTCTAAACTTGATTTCCTTGTTGATAAAGTGAAGTCAGTAGTAAGAACTGCTGGCCTTCTACCCTATTCCCATTACTCCTTTGGGGTATACCCAAGCCCCTAGTGTTAACAAAAGCAGGAAGAAAAATCTAAGCAGCAGGTTGTCCAAATCACTGTCTGGGAAGGCCCTGAGAGGCAAGAATTGACTCTAGGCTGTCCATCTCAGATCCCAGATCAGACATGACCCCAGTGTCCAAAGCCAAGTACAAAGCCACAGATCATCTGGAAAATGGTCTTTCACCATTTCCTAGGAAAACATTTCTCCAGGAGCCATGCCAGTGGTGGAAAGGGCTAGCCAATGTGGAAAAGCAAGAGCATAATTTATTTTCCATTCCATTTTTTATCAAGTCTGCAGGAGAAACAAAAGCTATATGCCATGCTTAGTTCTCACAAGATAACTTTTAAAAAATTCTTATTTTTACATATCTAGGAGTTACAAGTGTAGATTTCTTACATGCATTTATTGTATAGTGGACTTTTAGTGTACCCCTCCCCTAAATAGTAAACATTGTACCTGATAGGTAATTTTTCAACCCTCACCCCCTCCCACTTTCTCATCTTTTGTAGTCTCCAATATCTATTATTCCATTCTGTATATCCTTAAGTACCCATTGTTTAGCTCCCAGTTATAAGTGAAAACATGTGGTATTGAACTTTCTGAGGTCTTTCACTAGGATAACGGCCTACAGCTCTATCTATGTTGCCTCAAAAGAATGACTTCATTCTTTTGTGTGGCTGAGTAGTATTTCATGGTGTGTGTGTGTGTGTGTGTGTGTGTGTGTGTGTCACATTTTCTTTAGCCAGTCCTCTATTGATGGGCACTTAGGTTGATTCCAATCTTTGCTATTGTGAATATAATGCTGCAATAAACATACAAGTGCAGTTCTTTTTCATGAAAGAACTTTTTGTACATAACACAAATATTTTCCCTCCTGCCCTCCTGTACTGTCTACCTTCCCCCAAGATGGCACTACCCAGGCCGTACCCAGCTTTCTCTAAATCCTGTTTATTTCACTTGTATTTTCTTATTACAATGTCATTGACTGGGGTAACCAAAAGTGGTGTGGGTGACAGAAATTCTACTGGGTTAAAATCCACTCAGGTTCAAAAAACAAAAAACATCTCACAGTTCTGCCCATGCTTGATCCTTATTTTGTCTTTCTACAGATAAGACTTAGTTGATCTCCATGGTTTCTCCTGAGTATGTTCAAGTAACTCATTTCACTTCTATTCACATGCCACAATACCTTATCTCCTCCTATAAACAGACTTCCTTCTGATCAATACTGCTCACTCAAAACCTATCTCATTGGCCAGGTGCAGTAACTCACACCTATAATCCCAGCCCTTTGGGAGGCTGAGGTGAGAGGATTGTTTGAGCCCAGGAGTTTGAGACCAGTCTGGGCAACATAGTGAGACCTCGTCTCTACAAAAAATAAAAAAAGTAGCCAGGCATGGTGGTATGTGCCTGTAGTCCCAGCTTCTCAGGAGGTTGAGATGAAAGATTGCCTGAATCCAGGAGGTCAAGCCTGTGGTAAGCCGTGAATGTGCCACTGTACTATAGCCTGGACAACAGAGTGAGACCTCGATTCAAAGAAATAAAAACACCTATCTCATGGAATTGGGGAGAGGTTAAATGAATAATGCATTTGAGTTATTAGTACAGTGCTCAGTACATAGTAAGCAACTCAATAAAGATTAACTACCAGTATTACTATTAGTATTATTACTTGTGTTAATATTAGTCTGTTATCACCCTCGTTGGAGCCTTTACATAAATTGTTATTTCTCTACCTTTTGTCCTCTTTTCGAAAAGGCTTCTCAACTCAGGTTCTTTAATCCTCTCCTCTCAGTAGGTATTCCTCACCTCTGACCAAGTTAACCAGGTCAAGGAACTTCCACTGTCTCATTTGGCAAAGATGCTTTGGGCCAATCTTGAGAGGAAAAGAGAAAAGACCTGCTATAGTTTGAATGTTTGTCTCCTCTAAAACTCATGTTGAAATTTAATCCCCAATGTGGCAGTGTTGAGAGGTAGAGCCTTTAAGAGTCAATTGGATCATGAAGGCTCTGTTCTCATGGATGATTAATCCCTTCATGGATCAATGGATTAGTGGATTAATGAATTATCAAGGGAAGAAAACTGGTGACTTTAAGAGGAAGAAAGACCTGAGCTAGCATGTTGCATGCCTAGCCCTTTTGCCATGTAATAACCTGTACCAACTCAGGAATCTACAGAGAGTCCTGCAACAGCAAGAAGGCCCCTACCAGATGCATACCCTAGACCTTGGATTTCTCAGTCTCCATAATGTAAGAAATAAACATATCTTCTTAATAAATTTGCCGTTTTCAGGTGTCCTGTTATAAGCAAAGAAAACAGACTAATACAAGACTTCACCCTGTATTTTCTCTATCAACTCCTGACCCAAGCAGAGGCCAGTGCCACAGGGAACAGGTAGTCCTGCAGAGGTAACTATGGGCTTCCCTTCAGAACTAAGATGAGGAGACCAGCAGCTGCTAGGAAAGGAATATGACACCAACGCTCTGCTGGAATAGCTATAAATAGGGAAAGTCAATGGAGTGGAAAAGAAAGCATTTAACAGCTAAGTGTTCTTTGCAACAGCAGGCTCACACCTCATTTTATCACACATTATTTACACAAAAGAAGGTGTGATAGTGCTTATGGCATCATTAGGCATGGATTACTTTCTTAACCATGAATACAAAGCCCAGGGGAAGCAACCCCTCAACTCCTCAAGGACACCCTGGAAAGCAATTACTACAGAGCTTAGGTTTGTCATTCCCTTACTCAACCAGAAACTGTCATCATGTCCGTCTATCATTTCCTCTTTCATTCAATTCTTAGGCTACCAATTATAAACAGAGTGAATGGAAATTTCTGCCCCAAAGTTCTGGGTGGAAGAATGGTCACATTTCCTTATTATCAAAGGTCAACCAAATTTCCCATTCTGAACCTCACAGCAGTAGCAGAAACCGTAGTTTCTTAGGGGCATCCCTCAGTTCGATACAGACTTCACTATTAAAGAATCTGGGACCTTTGGGGTGCCAAGGGACACAGTGCAGGATCTATGGTGTCAATAACTTTTGAGAGTTTCATCCATCTGCGTGGTGCCTCAGCTCTGCGTTCTCTCTGTTGTTTCCACCCCAGACGTGGGACACAAAGATCTTTGACAAGGCTGGGGATCCAGGTCCCTGTGGTCTTATGTCTATGGACACATCACATATCCATTTCTCCCTGGGGTCTTTCTACTTCCCTACTGCTCCAGAGACCCACTGGCCTCTCTCTCCTACTGCCAACCTAGAGGATCTCTCACTCTTTTTTTTTTAAAGTCTAAGGGATGTCTCTTTTTTTCTTTTTAGTCTAAGGGAAGTCCCTCTCTCTCCTTTCTGAGTCGTCCAAGCTACTCTGCCTCCTCCCACAAACCTATGCTCAACATGTTTAAGTTTTCAGCAACAAAGACAGAAATCTCGGGGGATTCTTCTGCCTTCAGTCCTGACACATTCCTCCTCCAAAGCAATCAAACACCAAGCCAGCCACCTGCCTGCATGGGAGGAAGGAAGAGAGAAAATACAAATTAATGTCGCACAACAGTATCTAGGCAGTAGCATTTAAGAAATTCTGACTGCATGCTATATCTACCCAGACAGGCTGTCTTTCTAGGAACACATGAAAACCTATACATTGAGCGTTGGTGGTCTGTTTTAACCAACCCTTGAAGATATTTACTCGCCCACCAACTCCTTGCTGGGTCAGCTTGCTCATGCTGGAGTGTGTGAGGCGACTCGGGGGGAGGTAGATGGGCAAGTCTTTGGAAGCTTGGATAGGACTGGGCAGGATCATCGGCTGATCAGGGCAGGTTTCTCTGATGAGGTGATTTTAAGCAGAAATCAGTGACCAGAAGAAAGAAGGGCAATAGTATTCAGGGCACAGAGAGTAGCAATTGGGATTGTGCTGGGTGAATGCATAACTGGAAGAAAGTCCTGTGAATGAGCACAAGTCCTGAGGACAAGAGGGCAAGAGATGGAGTCAATGAGACACAACAAAATTAAAGCTGTAGAGTCTCTAGTCATTGTGGGAATTCTGACTCTCTTCTAAGTGCCATGAGAAACCATGAGAGAGTTCTAATAAGGAGAGTAATAGGATTCATTTCAGAAAGATCTCAGGCTCAGGAATGCAGAATGGATTGTGGGGGAAGAGATAAGCATGTGACAGAGGCTGGATAAGAGGCTGGTGCAGTATATGGGGAGGAAACGATGGCAGTATGGGCCAGGGTGTTGGCAGAAGGGTGAAGAGAAGTGGACACATTTAGGATGCATGTTGGAGTTGAAGACAGTAGGTCATGCTGAAGCACAGGATGTTGGTGATGAGGGGAAAAAGGAAACATACATGATTAAGACATTGTCCTTGTCCTAGAGAAATCCACAATAGATCACAAAAGACTTTTTCCTTCTACCTCCACTCAAAGTGGAAATCAAGGTGCCATCTATTTTACACTCACACATGTATATTATTGTCAGTCTCCAGCCTATGCTCTATGAAACTTCTGTAAAGTGCTTTATTCCTATCAAATATCAAGGGCCAAGTTATTATTACTTGGCCTTGGAACTTTCTAGAAAGATGAATGTTCATGCTCTCTAGTTAGTTACCTGCTCAGGATGATCTAGAGCTTTGATTTCTGATTAAGTGGTCTCCCAGGATAGGAATGAGTTCTACCAGAGAGCTCATTGGGTTGGAGTAAAAACAATCTCAGCAGAGGAAACTATAGGAACTCCAACATCCCAGTGACACCAGCCTCTATTCAAGTAATGGGAAGCTTACTATGTCCAAGATGGCGTTAATCACTTTGACTACTAGCTCAATTTCCCTGATTAAAAACTGTTCTTTGAATCAAATGTGAGAGTCTATACATCTACATCTCCTACTTGAACTTCTTTTCCGTCAATGCAAAAGGAGTTGGGAAACGATCAGAAATTGAGGAATAGTGAGAAGAGATATAGGCGCCATAAGTAATGAATTACCATTATTGATTTATTGTGGAGACGAGGTCTTGCCACATTTCCCAGGATGGTCTTGAATCCCTGGGCTCAGGCAATCCTCTAACTTCCTCCTCCCAAAGTGCTGGGATTACAGGCGTGAACTGTTTTAACCCTCTCAGCCCGAACACCACACATGTGAAAGAAGAAGCCATCAGGGACAATCAAGTGCTCACCTTACATTCTGGGCCTATTTCCCTCACCTTAGCTCAAGCTTCAAGTAATCCCTAATACCATCCCCCCTTGGCCATCACCAAGATGATGTAAGCAGGAATTCAGACAGCAGCGGCTTCATGGGAGCAGTGTGGACTTCTTTAGTCTTCTAAAGATGACGTGTGTGTGTGTGTGTGTGTGTGTGTGTGTGTGTGTGTGTGTGTGTGTGTTAATATGTGCACGCCTTTGCCCATTAACCTGTTACCTAGATCTTTAGGCAGGAGGTCCAGCAGGTTATGTTTCTGATTTAGGTTACAGAATCCCAGAGCCAGAGAATCTAGAGGTCAGAGGTGAACCCCATTAAGAACCAGCAAAGCCCCAGGAAGACAAAATGTATGAGCCTGCTTTATTTTTTTCACAATTATTCCATCTTATTTTTTGCCTGGCTTTATTCAAAATTTCTTCTTCTAGACATTTTTTCCAACCAAATTATTATATGAGCCATGGATAATTCACTTTCCAGTTGGTCGTTGTTGCTTACATTAACAACTCCTGCCGTTCAGTTACTGAGTGCTTTGTAGTGACTAGCTACAGAGTATACAGTGAGACTCAAATGTGAAGAGTCAAAGAGCCTGGGTTTGAGTTCAGGCTGTGCCAACTACTAGCTGTGGTACCCTGGGCAAGTTATTTGACTTCTCTGGTTTTTGGTCTCATCATCTAAAAATGTGGATAATAAGACTATCTACCTCATAGAGTAAGATTAAATGAATGAATATATGTCAAGCACTTATTATGGTGTCTGGCCCAAGTATTAACTGCCACTGATGCAAGTGTGTCTAGCGAGGAAGAGGGTGCTGCTTAGTTCTGATCGGTTGAACTGGTTTGTAATCTGATGGGTCCTAATAGTGACAAGCGATGGTGATTGTCTTGAGGTTCACCAGGAGAAAGCTTCAAAGTAAGGATTCACTTGAAAGTAATGTATTAGGACATGCTCTCAGGAAAAGCCTACAGAGGAGTAGAAAAGCAGGACTGGAAAGGGAAGGGAAGTTGAAGCAAGGTTGTGGCACTAAGCAGAGTAGTATCTGTTCATGTAGCAGGACCTAATCCCAACAAGAGAATGATGCATGTTCACAACACTGTGACTATGGCAACTCACATCTGAATATTACTATAGCTAACTTTGACTGAACAAATAACATGTTGCATCAAGGCACTCTGCCAAGTACCTTACATATAGTATCTCATCTGATTTCCAAAACCTGATGAGCTATTACATAATAGGTCCCAACAGGTAAATGAAACATCAAAGTTCTTGTTTATTTTATGTAAATATCTAATGATGTTTAGTTCGTTAGATCCTGCAGATGAAGTGTTTCCAGTTATATTGACTTCCTCTAAATAATGGCAGAGAAATATTTACATTTATTTGTAAGTATTAGTATATTGGTCAATACTCACTTCTCTAGTGCAATGAAAGTAATGGTAGATTCCTCAATCTTAAGTGAGGTTAAAAAGGTATGATTGTGATGTAGCTGGGAGCCCTTAATCTGGCAAGACCCATGTCCAGTGATGACCTGTAGGCTTCATGCTGTGCACCAACTCTGATCAGCTAGAGTTTGCAGCACTATGATGAACTTACTTAGGCTTAGTGACAAAGATGGCTTGAATCTATTAGTCATGTCTGTGTGGCTGCAGGACTGGTAGGGAACCATGTGTGCCAATCCTGTAACAGCAACAACTTGAGAAAACGACTTCATCATTCCTTTTCACAAATGAGGAAACTGAGGTCCAAAGAAGTAACTTCGCTAAAGTCATAGTCAGTAAGAGGCAATGCTTGAATGACACCTTAACTTGTTGGGTGTAGGGCGGATACTGGCAACTACCATCTTCACATGATAGCTTCCTAATAGAACACCAGACTTTCGGTGGAAAGGGGATGGTGAGGGCTGCTTCTGACTGGAATCACAGGCCCCCTTCGGCTCCAGAATCCAAATTCCATGGCTTTTAAGCCCACTGGCCAAACATTCCCACCAAGCCCAGGAGTTCCTGGACCCCAGGGGCCCAGGCAGAGTCGTCCTTCCTTCCCCAGCATCCCCTGGGAGCAGGAGGACGCCTTGGTCCTGGCCTGGCTTAAGCCCCGCCGGCCCAGCACAGAGCAGGCCTGGTGCCCTGGTCGAGCTCTCTGCCCCACCCCCGCCCCACCCCACCGCACGGCAGGGCCCGGCCAGTCCCGCGTCCCTAGCGGCGCCGCCCTCGGCAGGGCGGGCTCCTCGGCGGATCTCCGCGCTCCAGCAGCCGCCTCTGCCGAGAGGCGATTCACCCCAGCTCCGGGTTCGGAGCTCACTGGCCGCTACAAAAGCCATCGGCAGGGCCACTCGTGAGGTCTCATCGGAGGAGGCTGAAGCCGCGGAAGACACGGGTCTGCAAGCCCTGGAGCCTCCTTGCGAGTCCCCCATCGGCTTGAAGCCCCAGAGACCCCTGCTGCCCCCGCGCATTCAGGAGACGCTGCGGCCGGACTTGCGGGGCCGAGCGCGGCCCCGACACCCGGCTGAGGCGCAGAGAGGGAAAGAAGATGGCGAGAGACCAGAGCGAACCCCATATTCACCATCCCTAAGCCGTCGGTGCCCCTGCCTGTGGGCTGGACACGCCTGAGCGCCTCGCTTCCCCTTCCGGCTTTGTAGCAGCTGTGCGAGGGGGGCAGATACTGCTACTGTCGCGCCCATTGCTCAGAGGGAAAACTCGAGGCCTGGGGTGGGAACGTGACTTGCTTGAGGTTTCACAAGTGGAAGTATCAAAGACTGAATTTAAACTCAGAAAGTCCAGCTCCGAAGCCAGGGGTATTTATTATTTTTTAAAAAATGATTTTAATAGAGACAGGGGTGGTGCTGGTGGTGGGGGGTGGGAGCTCATTATGTTGCCCAGGCTGGTCTCAAACCCCTAGACTGAAGCGATCCTTCAGCTTCGGCCTCCCAAGGTGCTGGAATTACAGGCATGAGCCATCATGGCCGGCTCCGAAGCCAAAGGTCTTAAATTAACCACCGGATGACTTGCAGCACCCACATTTTGATAAAGATAAGGCCATCACCTCAGCCTCAAAAGCCAGCTGCATCAGGCTTGTGGCTTAACGGTCACAAAGGTGGCCAGTTTTACTGCCCTTCCCATGATGGCCTGCCTACTCAATTACCGCCACCTACAGGTAAAATTGGTCACAGATTCTTTGGGGTCACATTGAGCTCTTTCATTCTTTCATTCGGTGTGTCGTTCCGCAGGCATTTACTTACTGATTTCAGCTCTGAGCTAGCAGTATGGAACTGAGCAGGACGCTGGGAGACACAAGATGTCTGCTGTCTAGCAGAGGAGGCAGACATTTAAACAGTGAAAAGTAAGAGAAGGAAGGAGGTCTGCCTGGAGGAGGAGACCATCTAAGCTAAGAGCTGAAGGGTGAGAAATTATCCAGGCAAAGAAGGATCAAGAAATGTGTTCCAGGCAGAAGAAGCAGCATGGATTAAGACACCGGGTGAGCACAGGCACAGCACAGGAGTTCAGTCATCGGTTACAAGAGGAACCACACCAAGTTCCACATGACTGATGCTCAGCATAAGAGATGTCAACGGTGTTTCCATGTTTTCTATCATCCCACCATCTCCATTCTTTGAGATGGACCATCAAGATTGTCTCAGTCTTATGCAAAGCGTGATGCAGGTATAGCTTTGAGGCAAGTGACCTACCTTTTACACAGGAAAATCCGAGGTCCCTCAGAAGAGGGGAGCATGGAGAGATGTGGCACGCGAGACGGCAGCTCATCACCGGTCTTGCAAGCCAGATTCGCTTGTTTGACCTTTTTCAAGTACATGGCACATGGCAGGTCATTAAAAGGCTTAGTGGCAGGAGGCCTGGCTTGATTCTCCTTTCACATTGTCTCTTTGGGAATAGAGTGGCCTAGTACCTTCAGGATCCTGGGAAGCCTGGGGTAACAAATGCATGCTTCTCAAATCAGAAATAATATACTTTTTTTGGAGAACGGGGAGTGTTGAAGGCAGTCTCTTAAAAAGCCAGGGAAGTCCCTGTTGGTCTAGTGGCCAGTAAAAATAAACAGATAGAGAGAGAGAGAGAGAGAGAGAGAATGCCTTTTTTTTAAACCAGAAAGGTAGTCTAGTGGCAGGAAAAAAACCAATAAAAAATAATAATAATGATTTTTTTGTTTTTGTTTTTGAATTGGTGTCTCACTCTGTCACCCAGGCTGGAATGCAGTGGCATGCTGCTCACGGCCACCACCAGCTTCAACCTGCTGGACTCAGTTGATCCTTCTGCCTCAGCCTTCCAAGTAGCTGGAACTAGAAGTACGTGTCACCACGTTCGACTAAATTTTTGATTTATTGTAGTGACGAGGTCTCATCAAGTTGCCGATTTTTTTAAGCCAGGGAAAGAAAGGATGTTTCTGCTCAATGCCATCCTATTGGTCTGTCGACACCTGCTGTCCCCTGGGGGAGGACCCAAGGGAAAGGACTAGGCCTCAGCTGCCCTCACTTTGCCAACCTTTCCCTAATGGCTTCCAGCTGCCCCATAGGATGACTCCTCCTTACAGAAGCCAGGGGTCCCTTACAGCTGGGATCCCTCAGCATCTGTCTCTCTGCTTCCAGGTTCTTGGGCATCTTCCTGCTTTCATTCTAGGCTTCCTCTCCACCTTCTTCTCTTTGGAACCTAACTTCTCATTTGAATCTAACTTCTCTGCCTGTGCCCTGGACTCCACACCAGCCTGGGTTTTCCAAGACTGAGTTCCATCTCTTGTCATTTCTCTCGAGTCCTCATTATTTTTTTCATTCTCCCCCTGCTCGTGGGAATGCTTATTTCCTGAACTAAACAGATGAGCCTTTCCTTCACCCTTGCCACCATCTTTCTTTCTCTCTCTCCTTTTCTTCACTGTTACACTATTCTGCAAAACAGCAACCTCCATCCATGGCCCTGCTTCCTCATTCTAGGGCAATCTGTCTAACACCAACAAGGCCACCATTCCCTAAGCATTTTCTATCTGCCATTTCCGTGACACTTGATATACATGTGTTCATTCATTTCTCATGCAGCCATGTGAATTCTGATCTTTCTCATTTTTCACATGGGGATACTGAGGCTCAGGGGAGGGAGGATGAAGTAACTTGCTCAGTCATGCTAGTGTCTCTAAAGCTTGCCTCTAATCATTCCACTCCACAGCCTCTCATTTATCCCAATGAACTTCCATGAGGACAGCCATCTGTTTTCTTCCTGGTGATATGTCTGGTATATCTGAAGTGGTCGATGAATATTTGGTGACTGAATGAATGTTCAAACGCTTTAATGACTTTTTGCCAGCTTGTCTAGAGACCTTTCCTGCAAAGTTTTATAATTTAGTCATAAATACATTTGGTAGTAATGTTGTATGTATCATTGTGTTCTCATAATCCCAAAATTATTTTATGAATTAAATATCTGGAAAAACAGAGTGGAATTCAATATAATTCTGAACCCATCTACCACATGTCTTCATCCTTGCTGTCAAAATGCCAGTGCCTTCTTAAACAGGAGAGAACGTCGACTACATACTAATTTGGTTTAGCTCATGAAGTATACGCAGACATGCATAGTACAAAAAAAAATCAAGGAAACTGAAATAATCAAAAGGGATGAGTTTAGTAAATCCTGTGCAAAATGATGCAGGTCTGAAAATATTTATTTGAATAAATATACACATTCAAGAAAGGTTATCCAGTAGACAAGAACAAAAAGATATCCACAGAATAAAATGGTACAAATTTGGTAAATGTTTCAGAGAAATAAAAAATTAAGCTAGAAAGTTCTTTAGGCAAATTGAAAAAAATTCCTTATATATTCAGGAAGAGGCATCCAGGTGATTTGACGTTAGATAAATTAGCTGGTGTGAATCAGAATGAGTTAGGTTCTGCTGCAGTAACAACACCCTAATCTCAGCAGCTTAACACAGCAAAGGTTATTTCTTGCTCAGTCCAGGTGGTAAACTGCATAATAACTGTAAGAGGGTCTGCTTAGAAGTGACCCAAGCCATTTCTGCTTACACTTCATTGACCAAAGCAAATCTAATGATTTTGCCTGAGCTCAACAAAGCAGGGGTGTATAACTCCCTTACAGGAATGGGCAGCACATAATATCCCCTCACTTTAATTTAGGTACATTAGATTTAGGTAAATGGTTAACACCCTACTTCCTTAGCTCCCATGCATTCCTTCCTTTAGGTCACAGACTTTAATGTGCATAAAAATTACTGGGAAAAAAGTTCAGGGCAAATTTCTGGGATTCACCTCCAGAGAGTCTGATTTGGGAGATCTTCTTGGGATCTGTATGGCTACTAAATAGTATCTGCTTAGTCATGGCACATAACTTGGGTGCCTGGTGAAGTAAAGAACGTGTTGAGAAAATGGACTTAATCTCAGACGAAGCTTGCCCTCTGATCTCTCTTATACCAAATGACCTTTCCTCATTCCTCACTAAAGACACAAAACCCTCAAAATACCAGTGATTTGAACATGATAGATTTTCTTTTACAATAATAAAAAGTCATAAGTCTAGGACTGGCCTGGTGAGTCTATGGCCATATGGGACCGATTTCTTCTATCCTGATGTTCTATAATCTTTAGTCCATCACCTCATAGTAGTCCAAGATGGTTGCTTGTGCTTAGCCATTGTATTCACATTCTAGGCAGTCAGAGAAAGGAAGGGAGGAAAGAAGGATGTGTTCCTTGCCATATAAGGAGATGTCCTTGAAATTCTACTCA
Source organism: Cephalopachus bancanus (assembly GCA_027257055.1). Lineage (NCBI taxonomy): Eukaryota > Metazoa > Chordata > Mammalia > Primates > Tarsiidae > Cephalopachus > Cephalopachus bancanus. Next base: position 1,364,647 of record JAPVLO010000354.1, read on the forward strand.
ATATTTCCTCTTACACCTCACTGGACACAGCTTAATTACATGGGCATACCTGCAAAAGAACATGGAAGATAGTCTCTTATTTCAAGTAGCAATGAGCCTCACTATATATCAGCATTTTGCCACTAAAGAGGATGGAGTAAGCCACTAGAAGTCTCTGCCATGCTTTCTTCACCTTCCTGCAGCAATCATCAACACTAACACCCCTACCTTCTCTTACCCTCCTCCATTAGCCTTTGAGGGGTTGCCGCTAACCAGCTTTGTCAGTCTTCAGGTCAAGACTTACCTCTGATTTTGGAGGCTGGCCTCTCCTCCTTCTCCTCCTTTTCTTCAAAGTTCATTTCTTAGCTTTCTGTTCTTTGCTCAGAGGTGATAATGTGAGCCACATCCAGCAAAAAGATGTGTTTTGCTTAGCCTATACAGGGTATAATTATTATGATTACTATTTTGAGTTGGAGTCTCACTCCATCACTCAGGCTGGAGTGCAGTGGCATGCTCACAGCCACCGCAGTCTCAACCTGCTGGGCTCAGGTGATCTTTCCACTTCAACCTTCCAAGTAGCTACCATGCCCAGCTTATTTTTTGATTTCTTGTAGAAATGAGGTCTCACCAAGATGCCCAGGCTGGTATTGAACCTGTGACCTCAGGCAATCCTCTCACCTCAGCCTACCAAAGTGCTGGGATTATAGGTGTGAGCCACAGCGCCCAGTCCACTCTTATTAAGTTAGTTTCCAACATTTAAAAACCAGACTATTGGCCAGGTGCAGTAGCTAACACCTGTAATTCCAGCACTTTGGGATGCTGAGACAGGAGGATCGTTTGAGGCCTGGAGTTTGAGACCAGGCTGGGCAACGCAGCAAGACCCCATCTCTTAAAAAAAAAATCATGGGAATCCAGATTACTAGAAGCTCTTTTAAAAATCAGTTGGGGCTGGACATGGTGGCTCAAGCCTATAATCCCAGCACTTTGGGAGGCCGAGGTGAGAGGATTGCTTGAGTCTGCAGGTTCAAGACCTGCCTGGGCAACATGGCGAGACCTTGTCTCTATAATAAATTTTTTAAAAAATCAGTTGGAAGATATATTCACACTGGACTCATGTTCTTTTGTGGTCACAGTCATCTCAGTCAAGTAGAGCTGCCCCTGTAGATGAAACAGATGCTCACCAGCTCTCCTTAGATCCACCTGGCCTGTTGATACTACTTCTGCGACTGAATCAGTGACCCTGGAGCTCCAAGTTCTCCCCTCAGGGGGTCTTCTTAGCTTTGTTCTGAGAGGACAGTAATAGAGTATACCATAGACTTAGGTTAAAAGCATGCTATAACCCAATAAATATGTAATCGGCTTGTGGACAATAGCACAGCCATTTTTAGTTTTCTGTCTTAAAACATAACCTGTAACTGTTTAAAGTTTCAGTTATGGGAAAAAACTGCAAAGCTCCAGTTACAAGCTTCAACCCCTTCCCTTATCTCACTTTCCCCTTAGCAACATCCAATCAGGTGCCAGGGGGTAATCACCTAAGTTTCCAGATGTCTCTGCAACTTCCCTAGCTAGTGGACCAAGGTCAGCCCGAGTCAGGCTAGCCAATCCTCCACTATTAAGCTGACCACCAGAGGTTACTACCCAATTAAATGGTAACAAGACTGGAAAGTCCCCCCCAAACTCCTCCTCCCCTTGTGTAAAAGCATAAAAGGCATCTGCTTAAGGAAGTCAGGGCCTCTGAATGTACTCCGCTGTGTCGGTTGTCGACAGAGGTCCAGGCTCGAGCTTGTAAATAAAGACCCTCTTGAACTTTCATCGGAATTGGCTCTTGGTGGTCTCTCAGATTGAACTTTCGGCCACTACAGTTCTAATCTTGTGCAAATGACAACTTAAGTCACAGTGCAGTCATGCTCTCTTACTGAAATTTTAGTCTTGCATGTCTAACATCTTAATCTTTCCTGCTCCCAAGACCATTTGATGTGGCTTGTGATTCAGTTAGTTTCAGAACTGTGGCCCTCAGGTGAGTCACTTAATTTCCATAGCTCCTTAACTCTTAAAAAAAAAGTTATTATAAGACATATGAACATTATGAACCCGCTGGTATGATACACTGAGAGGAATACAACATCACATCAGTGGGATTCTTGCCAAAAATGCCTAACCTCAGTTTCATCATGAGAAAACATCAGAGAAACTCAGATGGAGAAACATTTCAACTTTTGATGATCAGTGCTCACCAAAAGTGTCAAGATCATGAAAGATAAGAAACTGACACAGCCTAGAGGAAACCAAGGAGACACAACAGCTAAATGCAACATGGACTTCTGGATTGGATCCTAAAACAGGAAAAAAAATTAGAGAAATCATTGGTGAAACTCAAGTAAGCTCTGTAGTTCATGTCATAGAATTGTACCAATCTTAATTTCCTGGTTTTAAAAATTATACTATGGTTAGGTAAGTTATTAACATTAGGGGAATTTGGGTCAAGGGTATACAGGAACTCTCTGCACTATTTTTTCAACTTTTCTATAAGTCTAAAATTATTTCAGACTAGGCATGGTGGCTCATGTCTGTAGTCTCAGCACTTTGGGAGGTCGAGGGATGGGGGTGGCTTGAGGCCAGGAGCATGAGACCATTCTGGGCAACATAGCAAGACCCTGTCTCGATTTAAAAATAAACAAATAAATATATAAACAAAAAAATAATAAAACATGTATTTCAAAATAGAAAGTTAAAATACAAAGTTATCATAAATAATATCTATCTCATGAGATCATGTTGATGTTAAAGAGAGTATATACATAAAGAATATGGTCCTATAATTTACCCTCTGTCTACTCCTTCCCTCAGGACCTAGCGCAATGGCCTGCTTTCTGCAGGTGCTCTCTGAATTAGCTTGAGAAAAAAGTAAGGGGAAAGCTAACTTTATATAAGTCACACCATTTAATTCTTACAATCACCCTCCGAGGAGGGCATTATTATCCTCATTTTACAGATGAAGAAATTGAAATACAAAAGGGTTTATAGCTTACACACTTGAACACAATTTGCTTCTTCCAGGGCTGCAGTGAAACCTCTCTTGCCCACAACACATCCAGCTCAGGGGAGCATCTCTCCGCTCTCCTCAGTTCCTCCAAGCCCACCCTTTCCAGCTTTCTGGTTTGTGCTTACAGAAAACAGGGCTGCTTCTGCCAGCTTCCTGCTCCAGCATTTGGATTTCATTAGCAAGCACAATTCTAATTGAACTTTTATACACTAGCCACAGCTTGGCAATTAATCAAGCTTCTCCCAAGCTCAGAGCCTGTGTTTACTTCCTTTCGCCAAGAGAGGAAGAAAGGAAAGCAAATCTCAATCCTCTTTCCTGGGGCAATGTACCCTGCCCCTGTGCTGGTTTCTGTGTCTCCCTGTGTTCCCAGGACACGGTGCACTTAGTAATTTCTAAAGAAGGCTGTTAGATTCAGATGGTAATCACAGCCCCCTTCTGGCGCATTCCCTGGACTCTTGGCCTCATTAGAAATCCTCTCATTGCCTGCTTCCAGTCTCTCACTTACCAGTAAATGCTGGCCTCTGCTCTCTTGCCTGCCAGAATCTCAGGGCACCTCTTTTACTTTCTTCTTAATGTAACATTTATTGTCATTTTCTCCCTGTTCTCTGATTAAAGAAAGAATAAAAGTTCATTGCAGAAAAATTGGAAAATGTGAAAAATCACAAAGAGGAGAATAAAACTCAATCATCATGCCACCGGCCAGAAATAAGCACTGCTAATATATGCAGGTGTGGGTGATCCTTGTCTTTCTTAAATATGGCTTTTGTGCAAATTGCACATTATATTTCAAAATCCCTAATTCAGAAATCCAAAATGCAAGTAAAAAGAGGGCAGAGATACACATTGCACAGCTCCAGGGGGCACTTTTCATATTGTTGTCTACAGGAATGGTGCCTTCTGAAGTTTTGCAGTGTACAATCTGTGCAGCTGTGCTTGGAGGCCATGTGCAGGACCTGAGAAGATAATGCAAAGCAAGTTGTAGGGAAACTAAAAGACTGGGGCAGCTCTTGAGAACTTTATAAAGCAGGGATATGGGGTCACTAGTACTAGAATCTTATAATTTTTCAACAGGAGTTGGAAAACAAGCAGGCCCAATCTGGACTTTAGGGAAACTGATGATTGAAAATGATTTGGGGTCATCCCAGGGTCTTCCCCTCTCCTGATCCAGCTTCTCCTCCTGCTACTCCAACTCCTACCATCTTTGGTTTTCCCCACAGAGTGGCCTCAAGAGCCCGCTTCTTAGGCAGGGAGTCTTGCTCTGATTGTCCTGTGGCTGGGCAATGCTGGGGGCAGTCAGCAAAGCCCTTCTCATGCCCTGCCACTTCCTCTGTCTCTTCTCTGGTACTTCATAATGTGGAAGATTTAAGGTTGGGGGCTGCCCAACCATCCTCCGGCTCTTGGGGAGACAGAGAAGAGAGCAGCCAGCAGTCCTGGGTAGGGAGGGATGCTCAGGTCCATCTTCCCAATTGTCCCTGCTAAGGGGATCATTGGCATAGTCTTTTCTTTGACAGCACATTCATTCGTGTGACTATTCTTTAGGATATGTCCCACTGTACTGGACTGTGAGCTACATGAGAATGAGAAACGAGTCTGGTTTTGTTCCCTGGTGTGTTCCTGTGCCCAGCAGAGGCCCTGGCACAGAGCAGGTACCCAGCGGACACTGCTGAATACATGGAGCTGTCAATGTCCTCTTATCCCTGGGCCCAGGCAAAGCACTCTGAGGAGTCTCCTTCTCCATGGGGGATTTACAGCAGCCATAAGTCGGGATTTTTGTTGTTTTTAGCTCTCCAGGAATAGCAATCCTTTGTCACATGGAAGCCTACTGCAGAGCTTTCCGGGAGCCCACTTCCAAAGATACTTTTAGCGAAACATTATGTATAAAAGTGAGATACTCTTTCAATATTTTTATCTATCTGTGTGTGTGTATAATCCTTGATATATTTCATGAACACATTTTTCATACAACCACATATTATAAATATTTTTCTGAGATAATAAATATTCTTCTGTAACATTATTTTTAACAACTGCATAGAATTCCATTGCATAAATGTACCATAATTAAATATCCTATTGATAATCATTTAGATTGTTTCTAATGTTAGGGTATTATAAATAAATTAGTGGTGATTATCTTTGTCCAGAAAAGTTTGGCCATATCTCTGATTATCTTATTAATATTATTTATAGTATAAATTTATGTACCTGTATTATTTTGTGTTAAATTACCTGGTGAAATGGTATGCCAATTTTGAGGCACAAATTGCCTTACATAAATATTGTAACTAATTTCCACATATAAGTGGAAATCCAAGTGTTCATTCTCTCACCCCTGATCCACTGTAGACTTAGAGCTAGATCATAGGATGAGACCTCTAGTTTGTCATTTGAGGCATCAGGTGAAGTATCCCCAGGGTACTCAAATGTTACTGAACATTGTATTCATCAAGGTTCCTAAGGAACACATAGGTGGTCATTTAAACTACTGACTAAGAAGAGTAATCCAAATAACTATAGGAATGTCATTTTGCTTAAGGGGTATGCAAGTTCAGGGCTAGAGCTGAATTGTTGGGGCATTGGTGAAGAGGTTGAAGTCTACTCCTTTTCTACTCTTCCTCACCAGCACCCAGTCACTCTGCTTTATAACTATTAAACAAATGTTTAATGCATATTAGTTTTAATTATGTAGAGCATTTTGTGTTAACTAGAAGACTATCCTTGATAAACTGGTAACTGATTAAAGCAAGCTGAAATAGACCTTTTGTATTCTCCACTTTTTAAAGAGAAGGGGAAACCTATGTAAGGACTTATATGTTTCTGTATGCTTATATAGGCAAAGGAAAATATGGAAGGGTAAGATAACATTTTAGCAGTGTATACTAGGGATATTAGTTTGAATAGGAGGAGCAAAGATTATTAATTTTACTTCAGGAACTTGAATTGCAACAATTTTTTTAACTTGTTTAAACAAAACACGTACAACTTTTATAATTCAAATATTTAATTTTTAATTAGTTTAGTGCACCAAATTGCAGCATGCTTATAAGAGCTCACATGTCTCTGCCATCATTGACTAGATTTTATTATCTTTAAAAATCTTAGCTGAAAAAAACTGGTGGTGTTAAATGTTGATGATATGGAAATCATAATAGGTAACTCTTTTTTTTTTGAGTTGGAGTCTCACTCTGTCACCCAGACTGGAGTGCAGTGGCCGCTCCTGGCCACCGCAACCTCAACCTGCTGTGCTCAGGTGATCCTTCCGCATCAGCCTTCCAAGTAGCCGGAATTACAGGCATGCGCTACCATGCCCGGCTGATTTTTTGTTTTATTGTAGAGATGAGGTCTTGCTGCCCAGGTGGGTCTTGAACCCATGGGCTCAGGCAATCCACTCACCTCAGCCTCTCAAAGGCACGGGATTACAGGCTGAGCCACCGAGCCTGGCTTTATAATAGGTAACTCTTTTTGCCCTTGACCATATGGGGTTATGTCTAGTATTTTGCTTTTTTTTTTTTTTTTTTTTTTTTTTTGAGTTGGAGTCTCACTCTGTCGCCCAGACTGGAGTGCAGTGGCCGCTCCCGGCCACCGCAGCCTCGACCTGCTGGGCTCCGGCGATCCTTCCACCTCAGCCTTCCAAGTAGCCGGAATTACAGGCATGCGCTACCACGCCCGGCTGATTTTTTGATTTATTGTAGAGATGAGGTCTCGCTGCCCAGGCGGGTCTCGAACCCGCGGGCTCAGGCAATCCACTCACCTCAGCCTCCCAAAGGCGCGGGATTACAGGCTGAGCCACCGAGCCCGGCTGTATTTTGCTTTTTAAGTTAACGTGTTTGTTACTTAAGTTAAAGTAGAAATTCTTCATCATATTAAGAAATTACAGCTTTAATCCAATTTTATTTAGAGTTATTAGGAAAAAATGGATATTAATGACTAACAAATGCTTTTTACAAAATCTTTGGTGTTAATCATTTGTCTTTCTTCTTTGGATTTATTAATGTGACCAGACATATTAATAACTTTCCTAATATTAAGCCATCCTTGCATTACAAGACTAAGCTTGATTAGATCATGCTTTATTGTACTCATAGTAGAGTTAGAATTAATTTGGTTAAAATCAATTTGATGATATTTTATTTAGGGTTTTTACATCAATATTTGTAAGGATGTTTGGTTGGTTGAGAATATTTGTTTTTGTGATTTGGGGGTCAGATTTTGCTATTGGTTATGCTAGCTTTATAAAAGAATTTGAGGAACATTTTTCTGATTATTTGTTCTAACTATTCAAGTAGTCTGGAAGTGACTTGCTGTTTGCATAGTTTTTAAAAACTCATCCATAAATCATTGTCTGAGTATGAAATCTTATGGGAAAGTGGAATTTTGTTTGTTTCTTTTCAACTTTTACTATTTCTTTCAGGTTAATGGTATAGTTATATTTTTCACTTCATGTTTTAGTCCTTTTTATTTATTTGTATTTTCTTTGTAAAGCATCCAGTTCATTCAGATTTGTATAGTCATCTGTGGTTTATTGTAGTAAATCTTTTGGTCTTTTAAAATATTCTCTAATTGCAGAGTTCTGACTTTTTTACACTCTAAATTTAATCTGTTTTCTTAGATTTGCTAGATATTTGTCTATTTTCTTGATCTGTATAAATAATCTGATGGATGTAGCTATCGATTTTTATTGGCCTTAGGTTTTCTAGTTCAATTTATGATTTTTCAAAGCCTTCCTTCCTGCTTTCCTTGGATGTATTTTGTTATGCTTTTTTTCCTAATACTTGAGGTCAATGCTCATTTCATTTATTTTAACTTTTTACTTGTTTAATGACTAAAACATCTAAGACAATTATTTTTCCTGAATCCAGCTTTAGCTTATTTCATAAAATCGAAGATGTTGATTTCATTTCCACTCTCTTTGAAATGGTTTATAGCCACTGCTGTGTTTATAGGAAAGAGTTTTTATGGTTGTTGTTTTTAAAATAACTGTTTGCAAGATTAATTTAAATAAAAAATAGGTTTATTATAAACAACAAAAAGAAAGGGAAAATAATCCAGAATTCTACCACTCATTCAGGTGCTTGGATATATCTTTCCAATCATTTGTGCATGTAGTTGCTTCTTTCCTTTCCTTAAAAACAATCATATGATCTACTTTCTTTCATAGCCACTTTCTTCCATAGACATTGTATTGTTGTCTGTGTGGTTATTGGGGTATCTTGCTACTTTCAGAAAGTTTTGATTGGTGGAGGGGGCGGGTGTCCTACAGTAACTTATATGGACATGGAGATTGTCAGGCAGATTTTAGAAAACTTTATTGATATCTTTTTTCTTTCCTTATCAGAGACAGAAAGAGGAACTGCAACAAATATTTTATGTAAGGAAATTACCACCCTGTCTTCATCTCCTTTCAATAGCTACCCCTCTCATCAACTTTGAAGACAAAGGGAACAAGAGAAGGCTTCTCATGCTCTCCTGTCCAGGGCCCCCGCCTCTCACTACCTTCCCACTATTTACATCCAGATCTATCCTTTACCAACTGGACAAATCACATCACTTCTTCTGCCTCACTTTCTTCATCTGTAAAATAAGGACAATAGACAATAGTAGTCTCTTATCTCACAAGGTGGTGGTGAGTTTTAAACAAAATAATGCTTACGCAATGCTTCACACAGAGCCTGGCACATAACAAATACTCACTAAAGATAGCTGTTGTTGCCCCATTACTCCCACTACTTTCCAAATATGCTAGATGAATAAAGAGCTTACTTTTCAACGGAGACTCGGGGGGACCTCAATGCCTGCTACTCATCTGCAGTTTTATAAAAGCAATTAAAGCTCGCCTGTGATCGTGAATCTCTTGATCGTCCTTGAAGCCGAGGTGCCCTATTGAGACAGGAAGCCAGTGCCCTTCCCTGCATTCTGGTGCTGTTTATTATGCCAGAGAGGCTGCTCAGACTCATTACTGCTGCAGAATATAGGCCCCCAGGGGCTGAAGTGGAGCTGGATAATTACCAACAGATCCCTAATAGGTATGGACTCAATGGAAACAAGTCAATCAGGAACATGGCATTTATGTTCAAACTATTCAATTCATACTCTGGGCATGAGAGACTGCTAATGAGGGCCATGCTTCTGAGGCCAAGGGCCCTGGCCACCAGTTCCACCTTGAGAGCTCTGTGCCTAAGAGAAACCTAACAAGTGGGTCCTCCCTAAATTTTCTGTCTACATCCATTTAGTGTTACTATAAAGGAATAGTTGAGGCTGGGTGATTTGTAAAGAAAACAGGTTTATTTGGATCATGATTCTGGTGGCTGGAGAGTTCAAGATTGAGCATCTGCTTCTGGTGAGGGTCTTGAGTTGCTTCCACTCATGGAAGAAAACAAAGGAGAGCCTGCTGTGCAGAGATCACATGGTGAGAGAATAAGTAAGAGAGAGGGAGGTACTAAGCTCCTTTTAACAACCAGCATTTGTGAGAACTAATAGAGTGAGAACTCACTCACCCCTAAAGGAGGGCATTAATCTATTCATGAGGGATCTGCCCCCATGACCCAAACACCTTTCATTAGGCTCATGTCCAACATTTGGAATGAAATTTCAAACATCCAAACCATAGCATTCCATCCTTGCCCTACCCACAAGACTAATGTTCTTCTCACACATAACATACAATCATTCCATCCCAGTAGTCCCAAAAGTCTTAACTTATTCTAGCACCAACTTAAAAGTCCAAAGTCTCACCTGAGATGCAATGTAAGTTCCTTTCAACTGTGAGGCTATAAAATAAAAAAAAAACCATTATTTACTTCTAAGATACAATAGTGGTGCAGGCATTGGGTAAACATTCCCATTCTAAAGGGGAAATATGCCCCCCCCAGCAAGAGTAGAAGGCCCCACACAAGTCCAAAATTCAGCAGGGCAGACATTAAATCTTTTTTTTTCCCCCAGGGTAGATACTTTACTTTTGTGAGTAACACAGTACAAAATGTGGGTACCAACAGTGGCACGTACTCTTTTTAGTACTATATTTACATCATACAGAATAATTGTAGCATTGGTCAAACGGAAAACTCATAGTGAGTTAAGAAGATCCTCATCAAGTTTAAATGTGTACAACAATGAATTGAATATCTTGTTAAAATGCAGCTTCTGATTCAAGAGATCTGGGGTAAGCCTAAGTTTCTGCATTTTTATTTCACTTAGGGGGACTTCACTTTGTTGCCCACACTGGGGTGCAGTGGCATAATCACAACTCATTGCAGCCTTGACCTCCTGGGCTGAAATGATTCATTCTTCTCAGCCTTCCAAGTTGCTGGGACAACTTGGTGCCACGTGCAAGGCAAACAGACAACACAACATCAGTGCATTGATATTATTAACCAAAAGTTTGTAAAGTAAAATCTGAACCTAAAAATGAAGAAACAAACATTTTATGCAGAATTCCAGCTACAGGTATCTTCCATGTTTTGTAACACCCAAATGAGCATTGATATCCTCTTCTTTTTAGGATCCCAGAAATCTTTTCTAAGTGTTCTTTATTCTGACCTTCCTGGGTTGTTCTGAGCAGTAACTGCCACCCTGCTTAAATGTGTATTTTATTATTCCTGTTCTGCATGGAGCATCCAGATAGAACCTTAATAGTACATGTTTCCATCCTTCACTAGAATCTAAGGATATATCCCATCTCCAATAGGAATCTTGGCTATCCGTGCCTTTCCATGTTCCACATCCACAAAGGAACATGTTTAATACTGCAGGTCATAAATTCAGGGTGCGAACTGTGCACAGCAGCTATAAAGCCTGGGAACCAGTCATTTTTGCCTCTTCCTCCTCCTTCTTCTCCAGCATTTCTTTTCAGGTGAGATTATCTGGACAAGTCACAGCTACATGTTGAAACTATGACTTTATTTTTTAAAATAAATTAAACATATTTTATGAATCTGAATCTCACTCTGTAACCCAGGCAGGCGTGAAGGAGCTCCACACAGCTTATCACAATCTTGATCTCCTGAACTCACCAGATTCTCCCATCTCAGGCTCCCAAGCATCTGAAACTACAGGCATGTACCATGACTCTCAGCTACATCGTTTCAGCTTTTATACCTACATGGATGTGCTATGTTGTCCAGGTTGGCCTCAAACTCCTGGGCTCAAGCAATCCTTTCCCCTCTCTCTCCCCCTACACCTGACCATCTCCAGGCTTCTGAGTGTCCCAGCGTTCTCCCTATGGACTCCCCAGACCTGCATGTCACAAGGCAGAAGCAAAGACATGCGGTTCCCTCCGTGATCCAGACATTAAATCTTAAAGCTCCAAACTAACCTCCTTTGACTCAACTTCCCACATCCTTGGCATGTGAGTGTAAGGGTTGCATTCTCAAGGCCTCAGACAACCCTGCCCCTGTGACTTTGCTAGCCTATATGACTACTCTCAAGGGTTGCAGCCTAATGCCAGAGGCTTTTCCAGGCTGAGGTAGGAAGCTGCCAGTTGCTCAACCATGCTGTGGTTCCAGCAGCAGCCCCACCCTTGCAACTCCACTAGGCAATGCTAGGGGACTTGTGGTGGCAGCTCCACTACTGCAGCAGGTTTCTGCCTGGGCACCCAGATTCCCAATACATTATCTGAAATCTAGGTGGAAGCCCCAAGGGTTACAACTTGCACCCTCCAGAGCAGCTGGCTGAGAAGTACCTGAGGCTGTTTGAGCCAAGGCTGGAACCAGAATAACTGGAATGCAGGAAGCAGCATCCTGAGATGGCACAGGGCAGCAGTGTCCCATGTGTGACCCCTAAAACAATGCTGTACTCCTAGTCTTCTAGTCTTGTGATGGAAGGGGTAGCCTCAAAGATTTCTGAAATGGCTTTTGGGCTTTTTTAAAACCCCATTGTCTTGGCTATTAGCAACTGGCTCTCTTTTAGTCACACTAATCTGTTTAGCAACCTGTCCTTCCTGTTTTGTTTTCTTTTTTTGTTTTGCCATACCCTTGAATTGCTCTCTCCTGAAAATGCTCTTTCATTCTCTACCACATGTCCAGGCTGTGAATTTCCCAAATGTTTATGCTCTGCTTCCCTTTTAATTATAAATTTTGCCTTTAGGTCATTCCTTTGCTGCTGTAATTCAGGGTAAGCTGTTAAAGTAACCACGCCACTTCCTGAGTCCTTTGCTGCTTAGAAATTTCTCCGCCAGATTATCTTTGGTCATCATTCTTAAGTTCAGCTTTCCACAAAGCCCTAGAACACAGACACAATATAGCCAAGATCTTTGCTGTAATGTAACATGGGTGACCTTTGCTCTAGTTCCCAATAAATTCCTCACTTCTACCTGTGATTTTGGCAGTTTGGACTTCACTGTCTATATTTCTATCAGCATTTTGGTCACAATCACTTAAATAGTCTCTAAGAAGTTTCAGACTTTTCCTGGTCTTTTTTGTCTTTTGACCCCTCCAAACTCTTTCAATCTCTCTGCCCATTACCTAGTTCCAAAGCCATTACATATTTCCAGGTGTGTTTATAGAAACATCCACTCTTAAGTACAAATTTTCGGCTTTAGTCCATTTAGTGTTGCTGTAAAGGGATACCTGAGGCTGAGTTGTTAATAAAGAAGAGACATTTATTTGGCTCATGATTCTGGTGTCTGGAAAGTTCAAGACTGAGCATCTGGTCAGAGACTCGGGCTGCTTCTGCTCAGGGAGGTGATGGGATGCTGGCTGTGCAGAGATCACATGGCAAGAGAGGAAGCAAGATGGAGAGGGGGAGGTGCCCAGCTCTTTTTAACAACTAGCTTTCATGGGAACTAACAGAGTGAGAACTCACTCAGCTTCAAGGGAGGACACTAATCTATTCATGAGGAATCCTCCTCCATGATCCAAATACCTCCTATTAGGCCCCACCTCCAACACTGGGGATCAAATTTAAACATGAGACTTGGAGTGAACAAACATCCAAGCCTTTGCACTTTCCAAGGTATGACACCCAGGGTGGACTATGAGGCAAGCTGATTTTATTTGATTTGATGTCAGAATAGTCTCTGACTGGTGGCCTGACCTGCTGTCTCCAGTAACAAATCTGGTTCTTTCAGAAATGCCACATTTAAGAGAAATCTTCTGGAGCAAGCCTCCCTCCTGCTCATCTTTCCTTCCATCTCTTACTCAGCTCTACTTCTCCTCCTTCATTCTCATCACAGGTAGTACCATTTTTAAAATCAGCAGTGACTTTTGAAAGTCACCTCACCTCCACTCACCAATTCTCTTAGGGCTGCAGTATTGTCTTGAGGTAATGTGGCTTCTTGTCTAACACATGCAGTCAGCACTCCATGCAGACATGCAACTTAATCTATAAACACAACTGATTAGAATTTCTAGCAGATTGCCTCCCCAGAAGTAAGAATTTCAGTCCACAAATTAGGGGTTCAAGAAATTGAGCTTTGTAGCCGGGCTCGGTGGCTCAGCCTATAATCCCACGCTTTGGGAGGCTGAGGTGAGTGAATTGCCTGAGCCTGTAGGTTCAAGACCCGCCTGGGCAACTTGGTGAGCCCTCATTCTCTACAATACATAAAAAAACTAACTGGCTGTGTTAGCATGCACCTGTAGATCCAGCTACTTGGAAGGCTGAGGAGGAAGGATCACCGGAGCCCAGCAGGTTGAGGCTGCAGTGGCCAGGAGCGGCCACTGCACTCCAGTCTGGGCGACAGAGTGAGACTCCAACTCAAAAAAAAAAAAAAAAAGAAATTGAACTTTGTAGACTGTTCCATAGCAGATCTTCATTAATTCTCAAAGCTGCATTTCCTTTGGGTGGAGGAAACACAACCTCAGCAGTTCAGGGAGGCCCCCCTCTTTTTCCCTGAGTGGGTGGGGCAAAGGAGCCAAGTGCCACAGGGTAAATGGGTCCTTTTTGACTGCCTGCTGCCCATACTGGCATCCTCTGAGCTCCCCTGTTCTTCTCCTGTCATGGCCATCATCCGTCATCCGCTCAGAGTCCTTGCTGAGACATGCTCATCCCCACGGCAAAGTCACACTGGGTCTAGTCATCCAGCTATTTCCAAACCTTCTTCCCAAATAGCAAACATTCATCTGCTTTTCTACGGTACCATTCCTCCTCTGAAGCACTAGAAATCATTGACTTGATGGGCAATGAAAGCAATGACATGTGGGAAGAAACCTTGGTTAATATCTAAAATGATTGTTCCCTCACAAGTGTTACAAAGGAAAAATGGAAGATGGTAGAGAGTTGGTCAAACCATCTGTAAAGAAAAGCCCTTACCACTTGGAAAGCATCTGTAACACAAGTATAACAATTTTAGATGCAGCTGCTGCTTCTGAAAGGAGCATGATACGGTGATTCAGTAAAGAAGAAATTAGCCAAGGAAATTAGCACAAGGGAGGGTGCTTCCTCTGGGCTCAGGGGCCAGCAGTGGCTTTCTCCATTCCAAAATTCCACAGAAACATAAAGCATACCCATGAAGGGGATAAATGATTCCATAGAGAGAAATAAGCAACAAGGATTTTTTTTTCCTCCCCTCAAATTGTGGGCACATGTGTGATTAAGAGTCACACAAATAACAGCTGAGTCCACCATGGTGGCTTCCGCTACCCCCACCTCCCCACCCACCACTTGCTTTTGTAACTATTTGTTTGTCAAGACTTACAAATTATGTGAGACCTTGAGCAAAACCAAGAGGCAGTCAGGGCTTCTTGGGCTCCTGCAAATGTATTAACCTGAGCTTGAAACTTGAAGACAGTTCTGCCATTCTTGGCCACTTTACAAAATATAAACAGCCTAGGTTATCTCTCCTCGGGATATTTCTCATCCTCATATTATCCTGAACTTCTTTCACATCAACTCTTCTAACCCCAGGCAAAAAAAAGAAGAAGAAGAAGAAGCCTATGACATCTGAGCATATCTCCCTCCAGCCTTATCACTGACATCCAAGAGCTATTGGACACTCCCCCACAGCTAGGGTAATTTCAGTATCTATGAAGATAACCGGCCCAACAAGAGGCCCCCGATTCTTTGTGCAACTTTGATGCCTCTCCACCTCAACCTGAGCCATGCCTAGAACTTCTTGGCATCTACTAGAAAGACCCCATGTCATAAATGCTAAATTTTCCAGCTGCCATCACTTACCCTCTCCACTGCTGCCTCATGCTTCAGTGATATTGAGGACTTCAGGGTCTTGTCCTTCTCTTTTTCCCAGGCTGGGAATTTCTTCTAAGCTTCATGTTTTTACCTAGCCAATCTAGACTTCACAACACTTCATTTTAGTTGCTTGCTTGCCACCCACACTCTCAATTCCCTTGTTTCTCTGTCACCCTCCCACCTAACTCAGAACTTGTTCAGGCGGTTAAAGACCACTGCAGAAGCTCCCATGGCCAATCAGTTCACTGTCACCACAAATATGTGATCTCTGGCATCTGCTTCACTTTTCAGCCTGTCTAGGAATCACTTAAAGGAGGAAGCCAAGCATAAGTATGTTTTAGTTTAATTGCCAAACTCAAGTCTTTTAGCCTTATTGAGATCTTGATGTTTGTACCTAGGAAAGCCTGAGACAAAGGTAAGATCAACTTTTGCTTCTGGCCCAAGTAGCAGCAATGTTTCATTTTAATAGATTCTATAGGTTACAGCACTGCCGTCATTGTTCCATTAGAGGCCACCATGCTTGCCCCAGTGCAGTTTTAAGGGTTTCTGAAATCAATTCCTCACCATCTTGCAGTGGAGATGGGTGGTAGCATTTCTGAGACCCCCTCATTCATCACCATGTCCTTGCATGATGATTGAAGTAAGCAAAGGGTTGTTGATCCAGGGAGGAATTTGCATTCAGGGGTTGGTGCAACCCACATGTCCAGAAGCAACTAATCTCTAGAGTGAGGATGAGACTAGCCTTTCTGACAACAGATATCCCAATCTTTAGGAACTAAAAGCAAACCAACATAATTGCATATGAGCAAGATTGACACACCCTCATAGCACGTGGGTATCATGAAGCATAAGGCTCCATGAGGGTGTCCTTCCAGCATTAGTACATGTAGCCTTTCTTATAAAATGCATCCAGCTCATTACTTTCCAATTCCTTAAACAGTCACATTATCTAGATCTAATTTAGCTCTAGCTGTCAGGACAGGAATTATTCCAACACTTGGCCCACATGGCTGCCTTCAGAAACTTCTGAGCTATGGCCTCACCTCAGTGGCCTGTGTGACCTGAGTGATCGGGCCCACTTGGCTTGTCTGCTTCTAGTTCTCACACTATAACATGGCCACTCACCCCCTCCCTGTTGGCAAATTCCAGGCACAGGCAATAGAAAATGAATAGCATGAGAGAGCCACAATGGTTCCAATTAGTAGGAATTATAGCTATTGTGGTATTCCAGACCTGAGTTCCAGCCACACTTCTCATTTCCATTTAGAATTAAGTGAGATAACAAGTAAAGGACTTAAAACAGGATCTGGGTCATACCTGGTACTCAGTAATTGCTAGTTGGGCAATAATGTTGGGCAGTGTAGTGTGGTGGCTCAAAGTACGGACCCTAGAGCTAGATTTATTTTGTTCAGAACCCAGCTCTATTGCTGCCAAGCTGTGTGACCTTGATCTAGTCACTTAGTGTCTCTATGGCTCCGTTTTTCTTCCTTGAAATGGGGATAATAGTAGTTACTAACCTATTGGATTGCTATGGACAGCACTTAGCATATAGGAAACATTTTATAAGTGTTTGTTACTTTTTTTTTTTTTGAGTTGGAGTCTCACTCTGTCACCCAGACTGGAGTGCAGTGGCCGCTCCTGGCCACCACAGCCTCGACCTGCTGGACTCCGGCGATCCTTCCGCCTCAGCCTTCCAAGTAACTGGAACTATGGGCACGCGCTACCACACCCAGCTAATTTTTTGATTTATTGTAGATGAGGTCTCACCAAGTTGTCCAGGCAGGTCTCGAACCCGTGGGCTCAGGCAATCCACTCACCTCAGCCTCCCAAATCATGGGATTATAGGTTGAGCCACCGAGCCTGGCTAAGTGTTTGTTACTTTTATTAACTAGTTGATGATGATGATGATGATGATGATGATGATGATGATGATGATGATGATGATAGGGTCGAGGGGCCTTGTGGGGCCTGCCTTATTGTCCTCTTCTTTTTTTCCTTATCCTTTTGCCCAAACTGCCCTGCAAAACTCCAACCCAGGGTCAATGCACCCTCTCCTATCTCTGCTGGGATGCTGGGAGGCATTTTCTTACTTGTTTAGATTGTCCTCTGTGGTGGATTGAAGATTAATTTAAATTCTTTAACACTCCTCCCACTGAGAAGTAGGGTCTAATTCCCCTGTCCATGAATATGGAATGGCCTTAGTGATTTGCTTGACCAATAGAATGCAGTAAGAACAATATTCTGGGACTTTCAGCGCAAGGTCAGAAGAAACCCTTCAGATTCCACTTGGATCTTGTACACCTTTTGCTCTCAGGATGTACCCTCTCAGAAACTAGCCTCCATGTTGTGAGAATCCCAGTCCACCCAAAGAGGCCATGTACAGGCAACCCAGAGAACCAGGCAAGCTCCCAGATGTCAGCCAGCCTCAGTCATACCACAAGGTCATTTTGGACATCCAGCCCAGTCAAGCCTTCAGATGACTGCAGCCCAGTTGCCACCTACTGACAACTGTGCAAGAGACCCCAAGCAAGAACCACTTGACTGAGGGCAATTAAGCCACAGAACTATGAGAGATAATACTAAATAGGTGTCTGGGGATGGGTCATCATAGCAGAAATGAATAACTAGAGCAGTGTCTGACTTGAAAGAGGTTGTCAGTACTCCTGGTTGTTCTCACACTTGTCCTTGGACCATTTTTCCTCCTATTCTAAACCTTTGCCCCTCTGCACCTGGCCCTCCCTTTGTAGCATGGCATCTCACAGCACAGTTTAGAGCTCAGCCTGAAGAAATGGTGGGGATGTGGGGGGAGGGGAGGCTTGTTGAGAATGCCTGTGGGGTATAAAGGGATGCAAATATCTCAGATGTCCAAGAGCAAGAATTATAGGTCAGGTACTGAGGCTGGGAGGTCGGGAATATGTGGAGCCGATAAGCACCCCCATTAGCTGAGTGCTCCCTCTAATTAGCATAACCTCTGAGGAAGGAGGGCAGAGGCCCAGGTCAATGTAGGAAGGGTTCTGCCCTCCCTGTGGACCACAGTCCAGAGAACAGTTTTCATGGGGTCTCCAATGTGCATTTTAATTTCTTGCTCAGAATTCAAATAAGCTCCAAGTGTTTCTGTTTACCCCGCCGGTGTCCACCATTCATTCCATAAACACATGCCGGGGGGCCATTCCGGGCCTGCTTTTCTCTGATGTCTGCTTCTTTCCAGGCCATTTTCACCTCCTGATGCTTCCCACCAGTGTCCACATCATCTATGCTTTCTCTTTTCTCTGCATTATAAATCCTGTCTCTTCACAACTGCCCTTGCTCCTGACACACGCCTTCTCCCTTGCATTGCCCCCACTCAATGCGATGACCTTTCTAAGTGCAGTTTGGCCACTTTGGCTTCAGTTTAAGGGCCAAGACCAAATTCCTGAAAGCAAGAACTGATGGGCTACCCCTCGGGCTAGGTGTCTACCCTTGTTTCAATTAGCACTCAAAAAGTCAGCACATGTGGATGTGGAAAGGTTCTAGTAGGATCTCTGCCAACAGCGTGACAAGTCCAAGGCTTGGAGAGTAGAATGGCTGTGTCATTAATTGGTGTGAGACTTTGAAGCAACCTACTTTCCATCTCAGGTCTTTTTGTTTCCTCCTGCGTAGAATGAAGTCATCATTCCATCAAGTGAGCCAAGGTAGGAAGCGTACCTAGTAGATGAATCTGAAAGAAGAGAATCTGAAAGTTTGGAGAGGGATACCTATTTTATCTTTAAATTCTCAAACAACCCCATCCCAGTAACCGCTCATATCTTTATTTTTCAGTTGGGGAAACTGAGATATGGCACATTCAAGCTCTCGCAGCCAGTGAGCAACCCCGTTGGGACCCAGACATGATCTGTTTGTCATCAAAGCCTGTGTTCTGACTCATTCCCTGGACTCCTTATCTATGCCGTCGTCTCTGTGCCTGGGAGGAAAAATGATATAAAATAAAAAAGGGTTGAGAAGTGCTAGTACAGTCCTTAATATTTCTTTCAGTGCTACACCTTCCTCTCTTACACTCTAATATTTTCTTCTGTTAAGCATTTCAGGACACTGGGGACCTGCTAAGTAATAATGAGCTGTATGTAAACCAAAGACCTCAAGGAGAGACGACTGCTCACAATGACATCTCTCCCGCGGGACAGTTTCATGCTATCACATAATACAAGGGTGGAGGGATGCCTTCATCCTTTCCTATTAATACCATTCAGCGGAAATTTTAAAGAAACAGAACTTCATCGGTTCCTGTGGCTGGAAAAGTGCCCAAAGGCCTTGGCCTCTGTCACCCCAACAGCCCCCCGAGGCTGAGCGTGTGGAGTCGATGGGCCTGATGAACACCCCATTAGCTGAGTGCTCCTCTAATTAGCACAGCCCCCAGGGAGGGAGGGCAGAGGCCCAGGGCAACCAGGAGGGGTTCTGCCCTCCCTGTGGATCATGATCCGGAGAACAGGCTTGATGGGGTCTCCGATGTGCATTTGAATGTTTTGCTCTGTGCCACACTCCCTGGCTTGAATACAGATGAACCCTGCTGAAACACAGCCGCCGCTGCAGGAACAGAACTGGCTGGAACCTGATGTCTGCCATGAGATGAGGGAGAATTCTTCCACCCAGGGGCTCTCAGCTGGGGCTCCCTCAAGCTAGAACACACTTCTGGCATCAGCAACAAGGGCACATCCAAAATGAAGGGGAAGAACATTCTCGTGACACCTAGCATTCAATAGTTCCTAAACAGTCTGGGTACGGTGATTCGTGTCTGTAATCCTTGGAAGGCCAAGGCAGAAGGATTGCTTGAGCCCTGGAGTTTGAGACCAGCCTGAGAAACTTAGCAAACCTCGTCTCTACAAAAATTTTTTTTTAAATAGTGGCGCATTCCTATAGTCCCAGTACTTTGGAGGCTGAGTTTGGAGCATTGCTTGAGCCCAGGAGGTTAAGGCCGTGGTAAGTCATGTTCGTGCCACTGTCCTTCAACCTGGGAGACAGAGTGAGACCCTGACTTTAAAAAAAAAGTTCCAAAACAAACTTTATAGACTTGGTTTTTTTTAAACTACATATGGGATAGGTAGTGGAAATCATAGTCTTTCACGATAACCATGCTTATCTACATTGTGAGGTGTCGTTCTGAGAATTCTTAAAATATTAACTCATTTAATGGGTACATTCACACTTTAAGTTACATGATTCATTTTTATCACTACTCCACAGGTAAGGAAACTAAGGCACAGGGAGGCTAAGGAACTTTTTTTTCAGGTTAAGCAATTAAACGGTGAGACTGGGATTTAATCCTAAACAAGTATGTACCATGGTTATGTCAGTGAGTTTTTGCAGAGTGATAAACCAAAGCTTACTGGCTTAAAACAGCACACACTTACTATGCCTCATGATTATTTGGGTGACATGGTTCTTGTGGTCTGGGTGAATGTGGCTGATATCTGTGGCCAACTAGCAGCTCTGCCAGTGCTTCATGGTCTAGGATGGCCTCATTCACGTGTCTGGTGGTTGACTTCAGGCCATCCGGGGTGCTGGGGAGGACTTGGCTAAGTGTCACTCATCACCCAACAGGCTACCCTGGGTTTATTTAAATAGAGGTAGCCACCTTGGGGATCCCAAGATGGACAAGAGAGGGAAGATCCCAATGAACAGTTGTCTTAGAGCCTCTGTTTGTATCATATTTACCAATGGCCCATGGTCCAAAGCAACTTACCAGACCAGCCCAGAGTCAGGGCGAAAAATGACTACCCAAGGAATAAATAGGGCCTATTTTAAAAATCCTTGCAATAGGCTGAGCTCTGAACCACTTATTCATCTGCCTCATAGGCTTCTAATAGTCTGAAACCAATTTTGGTTCTTGATGGAGCCCAAAGCAAGAATAGCCAAGAGGAAAATTTTACAGCCAATAGGGACCAGATATTCCTCACCTATGCCCAAGTCATTCCTGCCCTTCTTCCATTGCCCTGCCCAACTGCACCATGGTGAGGAAACCAAATCTGACTAAGTGTCCATCAGTACCTAAAATTAGCCATGGGACCTTAGGAGGATCACCTTATTTCTCTGGGCCCAGTGATTTTTATTTTGTTCAATTTAATAGCCCCATTTACTCAGTAAACATACATTCAATTCCCACTGTGTGCTAGGCATTGCACCAAACAACACAAATACAGTTGTGAAAATAGACACATTCCTTGACCTCATGAAGCACAGAGCATAATGGGATAAACTGATGTTAATCAAATAATCTCAGTAAAGAGCATTTAATTACAGACCCCGAAGGGCAAGAGCCAAGTTCTATGAGAAGTTACTACAAAGGAGTCTGACTTGGACCTTGAAAGAGGAGCATGAAAGACACTTGGGAGGAAATTAACTGGGAAGACCAAGGGAGATGACATCGAACTCAGAGTTACTAGGAGACAATTCCTCACAGATCTCTTGCATTTCTGAATGACTTAAAAGCAGAGAGCCTGAATGCCTTTGTCCTGGGCTATCTTTTTAAGGATATTGGTGAGCAAACAGTCTTGGAAGAGA
Organism: Cephalopachus bancanus; assembly: GCA_027257055.1. NCBI lineage: Eukaryota > Metazoa > Chordata > Mammalia > Primates > Tarsiidae > Cephalopachus > Cephalopachus bancanus. The sequence continues at coordinate 1,386,323 of JAPVLO010000354.1, forward strand.
GCAATAATGCTTCCCTCTGGAGCAATGCATAGGCATACTCACTACCCAGTATAGAAGATTCAGGTTCCCTGAACTGAGGGTTCCTCTCCTGAGATGTAGTCTACTGCATACATACATGTCACTGGGGCATTTTCACATCACACTCTAGGAACTGGGGTTTAGTTAATGAGACTCTGGAATCTGTTATTGCTGTGAGTAAAAAAATGTCCTTTGTCTCTGACCCTGATGTCTTGTGTCTTCTGTAGCATCCATGAAGTGTGACCAGCTAACAGGTTAGCTTGCAAGGAAGGCAAAACTCAGACCCTTCACAGATCATGATACTTGCAGGCTCCCCACTCAAAAGCAACATACAAATCAAAGCCTGAAGAACGAACAAAGCAGGAAGCGAAAGGGAGGGAACAGAGTTCTAGAAAAAGAACACATGCAAAGTCTCGGAGGTGGTGGAGAGCAAAGACATGCAGAACATTTGTCCAGTCTAGTGGGAGTAGAGAACTTGGACACGAGAGGGAAATGGAAAGAAATGAAGCCAGAGGGGTAGGAAGGGGTGGGGAGATCGTGGTCAGCCATATGAAGCTGGGAGGGTTTATCCTGTAGGCAAGTATAAGCTGCTGGAGGATATTTTGGGCAGACTAGACTAAAAAATCCACCAAGGGAATTTTTAAGCCCCCCTACCAACACTTTAGTCTCCAGAACCTTTTCTACCTTGACACCCCCATAAAATAGTCCTGGTAGCAGCACAGGTCGGCATAGCAACTGATGATGTGACTGTTTTCACCATATTTTTAAATCATCTCTAGATTGTCAAGCTGGACTTAAATGTTTGGACAATCACAGAGTCCTGGATGTGGGGTAGAAAGTTAGAGGGCCTCTGGATGACAAGAGGTAATTTTTTATATGAATATGGGGCCCCAACCAGTCTCTTCTGGCCTGACAGTGACTTTGCTTGTTAAAGCCAGCAAGGTCAAGCAAAACAGCATCTTTCCTATAACTTACAAAATATATGATGAGAGATGTTACATCTGGACTTCAGAAAAAGTTTATTCCTCTTATTTGAGTGTACATGGTGTATACATACACACACACACACACACACACACACACACACACACACACACACACATTATCATTCAGTGTATATACTACAGAACCAGATCACCTGGGTTCAAATCTTGGCCCTTCCACCTTTATGGCTTCAGCCAAATTAATTAATTGCTCTGTGCCTCAGTTTCCTACCTGACAAATGGGATCTAGCCCATAATGTTGTCATGAAGATTATATATGTCAAGTGTTCAGAACAGTGTGAGGCACCTTGTACGTATTCAATAAATATTAAGTATCATTATTAGTATTTATTTGAAACGTACCTTCTCACAACCCCTATCATTCAAAAACTTCAAATATTTACATCATTCCCACTAGAGCAGATATTATGCAGCAAATTCAACACTGGTAGTTACTGCAGCATTTTCAAAACAGCTTCCTCTTGGAGTCTGTTGGAATCACTACACTTTGATATTCAAAACCTGCCAAAATTCCTTTTTAAGAGCCTTACTTCAACACAGTTTGTTGATGGCTCCCAGGTATTTACAAAGTTTCCTTCCCAAGGGAGGCAAAATAGACCTGGCTGGCTGGGTTGAGAACTGGTCCACGAGATCCACAGTCTTTAAACTGGGGGAGGTCCCAGCAGATTCACAGAACACAAGGAATAATAGATCATTATTGTTTTAAGCCACTGTTTTGAAGTGGTTTGTTATTCAGCAATGGACAACTGATATAGGAAGCAAGCAGATAAGCAGATTTCTCACCACAGTCCCAGAGATTCTGACTCATTCAGTAGGGTCTGGGTAGCTACTTTTTTTTTTTTGAGTTGGAGTCTCACTCTGTCTCCCAGACTGGAGTGCAGTGGCCGCTCCCGGCCACTGCAGCCTCGACCTGCTGGGCTCCGGCGATCCTGCCGCCTCAGCCTTCCGAGTAGCCGGAATTACAGGCATGCGCTACCATGCCCAGCTGATTTTTTGATTTATTGTAGAGATGAGGTCTCGCCAAGTTGCCCAGGTAGGTCTCGAACCCGTGGGCTCAGGCAATCCACTCACCTCAGCCTCCCAAAGGCGTGGGATTACAGGCTGAGCTACTTTTAACTTTTGTCCCCAGGTGATTCTAACTCACATGAATCCACCGGAAACCCTAACCTTTCAGGATGATAAGAGCCACCTGGAGATTCCTGAGCCCCAGTGTAGATCTTCTGAATCACAAACTCCAAGGAAGAACCCCAGGAATTGAAAGACTGAATATACAAGTGGACAATGGCTAGACCATACATAAAAAGAGAACTCGGACCCATAATCTGCAGCAATCATTCCAGGAAGTTAAAAAACAAAAACCTGTAACCATCAACTCTGGTTGGTCAAAAAATTAGAAAAACTGTCAGTTATTGATCAAGGCCAGGACTTGATCAATAACTGACAGTTTCGCTAATTTTTTGACCAACCAGAGAAAGCCAGACGCAACCCTTACCAGAATGTCCTGGCACACCTGAAATAGTTCCTTTTTTTCTCCTTAAAGTCCTGCCTACCCCTCCCCACTTGCCTTTTGAGTCTCTGCCAAACCGAAGCGAGGGCAGCTGACTCATTTGCTAGAGTAAGCCCCGAATAAATAGATTTTGCTTGTTCTCACTTGGGTGGTCTTTGTTTATTTCCACCGAACTTATATATTTGATTAAAAATACGAGCGATTCTTATCAAAGTGTGGTTACCAGAACAGCAGCATGGTCTGGGAGCTTGTTTGAAATGCAGAATCTCAGTCCCTGGCCCAGACCTACTGAATTTTAACGAGATGCCAGAGGTGATCCTCCAGCACATTAAAGTGTAAAAAGCATTGACCAGAAACATTGATCCAGGTCACTGGGTCTCAACCCTGGGGGCACATTAGAGTCCTAGGGGGCTGATTTACTGGTCCTAGGTAGGGCTTGCGCATCAGTGATCTTAAAAGCTCCCTGGGTGATGCTGGTGTGCAGCCAGTGCTAAGAACCACTGATTTAGGACAACGATTCTCAAACTTTGGGGTGTGTCAGAATCCTCTGGAGAGCTCACCAGATATACACAAAGGGCCAGACTTGATGAAAGAGGATGGGCTTGGGCCTTGTCCATCTTTCCAAGTTCCCAGGTGACTCTGAAACTGACCAACGTACGAAAACCGTGATCTAGAAGAACCACTACAAGGAAAAGAGTCCCATGGAAACCTTCCATAAAGTCCTTTTATCTTCCTAATTTATTCTCCTTCCTTCGTCCAACTTGACCAGCATGACCGCTTTCAAAGTTCAAGAAACAGAGAACCTCAGACCTGGAAGAAAACCAAGGTATCTTCAAACATGGCAAATAGGGGTTTGCCAACCAAATTCAGTTCATGGCTGTGTTTTTACATTTTTTTCATCAGATAGTTTTTTTTTTAAGGTTTGAATCCATTGCCAGCATTTTAAAAAGGCAATTTTACATAAAAATTAGGATCTCCAGATTCTTCTGGAAGATCAAAGTATCTACCTATTTTATCTTATTTTATTTTTTATTTTTTGAGTTGGAGTCTCACTCTGTCGCCCAGACTGGTGTGCAGTGGCTGCTCCCGGCCACTGCAGCCTCGGCCTGCAGGGCTCCGGCGATCCTTCCGCCTCAGCCTTCCAAGTAGCCAGAATTACAGGCATGCGCTACTATGCCCGGCTGATTTTTTTTTTTTTTTTGTAGAGATGAGGTCTCGCTGCCCAGGCAGGTCTCGAACTCGCGGGCTCAGTCAATCCACTCACCTCAGCCTCCCAAAGGCGCGGGATTACAGGCTGAGCCACCGAGCCCGGCTATATCTACCAATTTTAGACCCATACTCCTGAGTGACTACAAACAGCCCTTTAAAATGGGGCATGTGTTTACCAGTTTGCCACAATCCCTGCCTGACCCACTTCACTCATTTTTGTTACCTGCCTGGCCCTGTAAGTATTTGATTTGGAACCATTATATAGAGAGTCCAACCCCTCCTTTTGTGAATGAAAAAGTCAAGACCTACATTCTAGTGGAAGCTATTTGTTCCAAGTCCCTGAGTTAAGGCTGGAGCTAGGACTGGGGTCAAAATCCTGACTGCTTCCTGCTTGTGGGAGCTTGGGAATTCCGTTGGTTTAGTTCTCTCTTCCTGAGATCCTCACCAGAGGCCAAGGACCTAGATCTTCTCAGTTCCCACCTAGAATCTTGGGAAAGCACCTTGAAACACAGGCAATCTCTTCTCTTGGCCTTGGGGCTGTCACCTACTCAGATACCCCTACACAGCAATTTACTTTGCCTCTTTTCACCTCAGCAAACATCTAAATGATTAGAATAACATCAGTGTCTGCTCTATTGGATTGTTTTCAAGGTTAACTCAAATCGTGTTTGTAAAACATTATTCTGGCACTAAGTGCCATTAATGATTTTATGTAATATGTGTGCTCATCTGAGAGCACCACCACTGTCCAGCTTCAAAATGGTCGTTGTTCAGCTTCTGCCAATCCCAAACTTACTGGAAAAACAATGTGTTAAGAGAGCCATCTATTGGATGAATGGCTTTAGGCAAAGCTCATAAAATTTGCTAAGCCTCAGCTTTTTTTCGTCTGTAAAGTAGGGACAACAATAGCACTTAACTCCTTAGCGTAGCCATGAAGTTTAAACGACGGGCTTGCTGATCCAGTGCCCAGCTTCCAGTCAATGATAACCTTGGGGTTTTGACTCCTCGAAGCAGGGTCACCACCTAGTGGTGTAAGAGAGTAACTCCAGACTTTACAGGAATAAAAGAGAAGGGTGGCAAAAATATGGCCTCTATGGGTATGGGTACAAAGGTCTAATTTGATGGTGGAAATCAAATTCAGAAAGAAGTGACTGGTCCCTCGATGAGCTTAGAAATTGTCTCCAGATCCATTCTTGGGCCACTATTTGTTATTGCACTCCATTTCCCCATGACAACCTTGGTTTTTCAGCTTGTTTGGGAATTCTTCTCTCGACCTTGTCCAACTAGACTCTGGACTGAACTGCTTGGCACCTGACTTTGGTCCATGGTTGTCTCAGACAGGTCAGACTGCTATAACAGAATACCATGGGCTGGGTGGCTTAAATAACATTTGTTTCTCACAGTTCTCGAGGCTGGGAGTCCAAGATTAGGATGCCAACAAGTTCTGGGTGAAGGCCCTCTTCCTGGTTATGATCATACCTGGACTTTCCTTGGAGAATGAAAGGAGAGAGAGAGGGCGAGGGGGAGGGGAAGGAAGAAGGAGGAAGGGGAGGGAGAAAGATCTTTTGTCTCCTTTTGTTATAAGGGCACTAATCCCATCATGAAGACTCCACCCTCATGACCTAATCTAGCCCTAATCATCTCTCAAATACCCCGACTACAAATACCAACACATTGGGGGCTAGGGTTTCAGCATGTGAATTTGAGAGGACACAGACATTCAGTCCATAGCAATGGTCATTTGTCTTGCTGCTTGACCGCTGGCTTGGTTAGAGTGTCCAATTTCTGGACCCAACGATGTAGTTGCTATGTGCGATCCCAGTTTGGACCCTAATTTGACTGTGTACCATCCACATGGCTCAAGCTAGCTGGTCTTCCCCAGCTGGGGATAACAGCTGCTCTTCTCCACTTGGCAATGTGGCCAGCTAGAGAGGCCCGTGCCCTTCCATGAGAGACCTAGACACTGCCTCTGCCCTGCCCAGAAGGAACCCAAACCACAGCAAGGTGGCAGCATCTACTCACTCCTGCCAAATGGGGCCACTTGGCAGTCTACAAAATTCCCTATTCTGGCTTCTAAAAAGGTAGCTTGAGGCTCCTCTCCTCTGCCACTATCCTCACCTAGTTTCTCATTTCTCACCACGCAGGAGTCAGCATCAAGAGCAAGCTATTCCTCCCACAAAGAGAAAGAGTATTGCTAGGATTTGTTGGGTTTGAGGATGCCCTATTTTTTCCACCACCCCAGGAACAAGCCAGGAGAGCCATGCCATGTGAATAGTGCCACTCTTCACCCTTTCTTCCCTTCTCAGAATCTTTATTAAGACAGATAGAAGGGACTATGGCCTGATGAGAGAGAGAATCGTCCAAGAAGACAAAGACTGAAGACATATTCATTTTTTTCAACAAATATTTAATGAATGCCTACTATGAACCAGACACTATTCTAGGTGCTGGGGATCCCACTAAGAGCAAAACAGTCACACATGCATCCTCCCCAGACCTTAATTCCAAAGCAGAGAGATGGGCAACAAATAAGATAAATCATTAAAACACATAGTCTGTTGTGATAAGTGCTAAGGAAAAAATAAATAAACCAAGGAAATGGGAGACATTTGGATACAGACCCAAAGATGGTGAAGGAGCCAACCAAGGGGATAGCTGGGAGAGGAATATTGCAGGTGGAGGGAAAAGCAGGTATAAAACACTAGGGTGAGACTGTGGCATGCCCCAGGAGGAACAGGAGGCCATTGTGACTGAGGCAGTTGAGTCAGGGAGACTAGTAGGAGATTAGGTCGAAGAGGGACAGGATGAGATAAAAGTGATGTTCTTACAGCCCTCTAAAATGGGAGCTGTTGTGGAGAGCAGAGGAGTGAACAGAGGGGTGGCTCTGGCTGCTGTGTGAAGAGTGGACTGAAGGAAGCAAGAATAGAACAAGGCATCCATTTAGGAGGCAAGTGATGATGGTGATTTTGGACTAGAGGGGTTGTAGTGGAGACAGTTGAAGTAGCAGCAATCTGAAAATAACTCTGTCTGGTCATGAGACTCACAGAAGGGTCAACATTTCTCGCATGCGGCAATTACTACCAGTGCAATTAATTGCATTTCTATCCATTTCACCTGGCAGATTGTGAGCTCTCTGCTGTCAGGAACCATGCCTGTTTTTTTGATTCTGTGTCTCAGAACCCAGCACAGTGCCTGACTTTGAGTGGGTACTCAATGAATAGATGGATGGGTGGACAGGTGAATGGGTGGATGGATGGACAGATGAATGAGTAACTGGATGGATGGATCGTTAGACGCATGAATGCATGAACGGATGGATGGATGGTTGCACATAAGGATGGATGTGTGGATGGAAGGAAGGAAGGAAGGAAGGAAGGAAGGAAGGAAGGAAGGAAGGAAGGAAGGAAGGAAGGAAGGAAGGAAGAATAAATGCATGGATGGATGGATGGATACATGACTGAATGACAGGGATCGTTTTCCCACTTACCCTTGTCCAAACTATAGAGTTGTGAGTAGTCAACCTTAGAACAATTTGTGGAGTTGACCACCCAGCTAAGGATATTCCAGCAATGCTCACAACTAAAAATAAAATGTGGGCAGAGCTGAAGCCCTAAGGAGGTGAGGAGCCTCATCAGATGCCTGGGGGAAGCCGGAACTAGAGCCTTCCCTCCTCTTTAGTCATCCTAACTGAGGTGAGAGACATTCTAAAAACTGAGATTTGGACACTGAGGGGAATTTTTAGTTTGTGTGAAACATCTGCTGACTTAGAGCTTGGTATGTGGTTCTTTTGTAAGCACTTTTTACATAACCTTGCATAAAGAGGACTCTGGGGACCATGCCTTTCCCATATATAGTAACTATTCCCAGGAACCTAGGGAGGAAGTCTGTCAGACAAGGGGACATACCTGAAAGAATCATCTGGGTGACATTGAGGGAAGGTTGCACCTCACGTGCGTGTTGTACCCGAATACTTACCCTAGGACACGTTCCTCCTCCACTGTCCCAGGAAACACACTTTTTGTTATAAAATGTCCAGGATCTCAAGGGGCACCCAACTCTGCTCAGACTGCTTTCCTAACTGTACCTTTCATATAGCCATAGGAAGACTGGAGACAGAAAGTTTATCAAAGATAAAGCCCACATTGACTACCTCAGCAGACGATGTCCCAGGAATGGTTACTCATGCAATTCTGAGTCTGGATTCAGTCTGGCCACAAAAACGTCTATTCTATACAGTCATTAGTAACCCTGAAGTCAACAGACAGCTCATGCCAGCCCTAAGAAATATAAAAACAGTCATAGCCACAGCCCCTGTTAACCTCCAGTGGTGTTTTAGGAGCTCACTAGGGGAAAACTGCAACCAGGTAAATACATATTTCCCCTTTTCTCATAAAATCACCTGCAAAGCAGGTAAGTACATTTAGCGGTGAAGGTCCTCAATCTCTGTCTATGTCTCTCTTCCTCTCTCTCTGTCTTTGTTTCTCTCTCTCATACACACACATTCTGTATATCTCTTTTGCTTTTATAAATAGCATTGGCAAGCATATACAATGATAATGATGTCTGGGACTGTTAGGGAAAGAAAAAAAGTCTGCATGAGAGAAAAACAAAAGATCCACATCTGGAACAAAAGTTCAAGGGAGTATTTTAAGTTATCATTAAACTGCAGCAACAGAAAGTAATTGCTTGTTTTGCTACACCAAAAGAAACACAAAAAACAAAAAACCAACTCACTTTCAAAATGGAGAAATCAATCCATATGTTCACATTAGTCTATGTAAAAATATTTTAATGAAATAAAACCTCTGAAATATGCAAACAGGTAAATACCATTCATAAAATTATGTTTTAAATAAATATTTATTGGCATATAATATGTTCTTACATATTGTTAAGGGAAAAAATGGAATAAAACAACTTAATACTTGAATTTCTAATAATCTAGTAGGTTAACTAGCTTGGGAAAATCCCTGACACAAAACACATAAAAAATTTTTTAAATGAATGTATGCATAGCATCCAAATAACATATATCCCCAGATTCCAAATTATAAGGTGGGAGCTGAAAAGCAGAGTGAAAAGTTGACATTGAGACTACAGAAGGCTTAGGGGCATTTGCCAATCCCAGTAATCAAGAGGTGTTTAAGTTTTATAGATTTTAACCATCACAAGAGGACAAATAACCAAAGTTCTAGACCTGCCCATGGTAGGGATATACTCATACAAGGCCAGAGCCCTCAGAGTACTATTCCTTTGGTGAAAAGTTTAACTAGATAATAATTCACCCACTGGCAAAGCAATAAGACCAAGGAAGCTCATTAGACTCAGTCTAGGATCTAAAAGGGGAAAATATTTCCCAGAGAATTATAACCACAGAATTATTCTCATGTTGATTTGGGATTAAAATTATACCTCTTACATAATCTGGAAAACTCAGCTGAAACATTAGTAGAATGATTCTATGCTGTCAAGACTTTAGAGTACCGAGAAGAAGATGCAAATTCCTCCTGGAGGTATCCAACTTCCACCCGGGCATCCTAGAAATCTACAGATAATACCCTACTAAGCATTAGTTCACTAGCCAAAACTAGAAAATACACAAATAAATAAATATCATGAGTAAATATAAGTTAAAAAAAAAAACAGCAACACTGTTAGACCTTCCAAGAACTTCATAATATAGAATTATTAAATTCAAGATATAAAATACATATTTTTTTTACAGGAGAAAAAAATAAAATGCTATTAAAAAAGAACAGAGACAGCCTGCAATCCCACGCCTTTGGGAGGCTAAGGTGAGTGGATTGCCTGAGCCCGCAGGTTCAAGACCCTCCTGGGCAACTTGGTGAGACCTCATCTCTACAGTAAATCAAAAATTAGCCGGGCGTGGTAGAGCGCACCTGTAGTTCCAGCTACTCGGAAGGCTGAGGTGGAAGGATCGCCGGAGCCCAGCAGGTCGAGGCTGCGGTGGCCAGGAGCAGCCACTGCATTCCAGTCTGGGCGACGGAGTGAGACTCCAACTCAAAAAAAAACAAACCAAAAAACAGAGGTTAGAGTGAAAAGACATGAGTGAAAAATAATCAAATATTACTTTTGGAAATAAAAAAATAAGTTAAAAACCCAGTGAACATATAAATTAGCAGAATAGAAGCAGATGAGAAGAAAATAATGACCTAGAAAATAGAACTGAAAGAACTACTCTGAATATTGCAGAGAGATAGGAGATATGAAGTTATGAGTGGTTAAGAGACACTGATTCTAGAACACATATTTAGTTATATTTTCAAAGAAGGAAATAGAAAGAATGAAGAAGTTTGTTTCCATATAGGTGTACATAGTAGTCTCTAATGATATTTTGTATTTCTTCAGGGCCAGATGTGACTTCATCTTTTGTGTTTCTGATTATGCTTATTTGGGTTTTTTCTCTCTTGTTCTTGGTCAGTCTAGTGAGGGGACCATCGATCTTGTTTATCCTTTTGAAGAACCAGTTTTTTGTTTCATTGATTTTTTGTATTATCTTTTTGTCCTGGATTTGGGCTTTTATTTTGGTGATCTGGATTCTTCTGCTGAAATTAGGGTTTTTGTGGTCTTGCTTTCCCAGCTTCCTTAAGTGGCTTGTTAGGTTGTTAAATTTGTGTTCCTTCCATTTTCTTCATGTGTGTTTGTAGGGATATAAATTCCCCTCTTACTACAGCTTTCATGGCGTCCCAGAGATTTTGGTAAGATGTTTCTTCATTTTCATTTGTTTCCAGGTATCTTTTGATCTCTGTTTTGATTTCATCATTGACCCAGGAGTTGTTTAGCATCATGCTGTTTAGTGTCCATGTGTTTGTGGGTTTTGGGGGGACCTTGTTGGTGTTAATGTTTATTTTTATTCCATTGTGATGCGAGAAGGTGAGATACCACCTAACTCCAGTCAGGATGGCAATTATCAATAACTCAAAAAATAACAGTTGCTGGAGAGGTTGTGGTGAAAAAGGAACACTTCTACACTGTTGGTGGGAGTGCAAACTGGTGCAACCTCTGTGGAAAGCAGTGTGGCAATTCCTAAAAGCTCTAAATATCAACCTTCCATATGACCCTGCAATCTCCCTACTGGGAATATATCCTGAAGAACTCAAATCACTCTATAAAAAAGATTCCTGCACACGAATATTTATTGCAGCATTGCTCACAATAGCAAGAACCTGGAACCAACCATGCTGTCCATCAAAAGAGGACTGAATTTTAAAAATGTGGTACATACACACAGTGGAATACTACGCAGCCATAAAAAAGAACAAAATCATGAATTTTGCAGCAACCTGGATGGAACTAGAGTCTATAATACTAAGTGACCTCTCACAGAAACAAAGATCTGAGTATCACATGTTCATACTCATATAGTGGACCTTGATCATCCAACGTAATACCATAAGAAAATGACTGACAGTGGTGGGAAACTATGGGGGGGGAGAAGGGATATGGGATTAATGGTAGTAAACATCTGTCAGGGGACGGAGAGACACTTCTTATCAACAAGGGTGCCTGAAAAAAGCATATTTGTATACCTAACTCTTAGCTGTACCCCACAATATCATAATAAAAAATATTGATTATGAAAAAAGAAAAAGAAAAAGAAAGAATGAAGAAAAACAATCCTTGAAGAGATGATATCTGGATATTTTTCAAAACTTATAAAGAAATTAACTCTCAGACTCACAAGCATACAAATATGAATTGTTTTTTAAAATTACATCAGTGAATAGCACAGTGAAACTGAAAAATACTCAAATTACTCCCCTCTGTCAAGAAAATATATCTTTTAAAAAGCCAAAAATAAAGACAAAAGTTTGAGTAGCAGAAGACTTTATTCAAATAGCAGCAATAGAAACTTGGAACAATAAAATGATATTTTCTTTTTTTTTTTTGAGTTGGAGTCTCACAAAGACTGTACTATGCCATGCTGACAAATTTGGGACTTGATCTTATAACTAGATTTCTACCCAAAGTAGAAGCAGCACAAAAAAAATTTGCATCAGAATGTGGGATGTATCCAATGCAGCATACAAAGGTAAATGCATAGCATTATAGAATATTAAAAGGAAGGCAACAGTTAAGCTTTCAAATCTCATTTTATACCTCATGCTTTATCTGTGTTTTATCTCTTAAGATGTTCCTGCCCCTTTTTCCCATACGCAAACTCCTACTCAGCTCTCAAGACCCAATCAAACATAAGTTCTGTGAAATATACCCTGAACCCTTCTATGCTAACATTATAACTTGAATACTGTACATAATATTTCTGTTCTTTCCATTATTTCTTTTTTTTTGTTTTGTTTTTTGTTTTTTTTGAGTTGGAGTCTCACTCTGTCGCCCAGACTGGAGTGCAGTGGCTGCTCCCGGCCACCGCAGCCTCGACCTGCTAGGCTCTGGCGATCCTTCCGCCTCAGCCTTCCAAGTAGCCGGAACTACAGGCGTGCGCTACCACGCCCGGCTGATTTTTTGATTTATTGTAGAGATGAGGTCTCTCTGCCCAGGCGGGTCTCGAACCCTCGGGCTCAGGCAATCCGCTCACCTCAGCCTCCCAAAGGCACGGGATTACAGGCTGAGCCACCGAGCCCGGCTCTTTCCATTATTTCTATATGTCTGTCTCCACCATCAGATTGTGAGGTTCCTAAAGGCAATAACTTTTTTTCTTTTTCATCCACAACTCCTGAAGCAGCATCTGAACAGACACTTATTCACAGGTATTTCATATTTATTGAATGACTGAATTAATGAATGATCCCATGGCTCTGGAGTTATAGATGAGGTTATTCAATAGATATAAATGTCCAATAGCTAGGTATTCGTGTCCTGAACCAATATTCTGGATCTTGGGAGAAGTCTAACTCACAAAATGTAAAAGCCTCCAGTAAGTACTTTTTAATGAACTTGTAGGATGTGATCCACTACAAAGTAAGGGACTAAGCCTCAGAGATGTCATGATATTGATGTCTCTGTAGGATTTGGGGTAAAAGATCTGTGGCAGAGAAGTGAAGCAAAATTGAACCCTGGAACTGTAAGAAATACCAGAGGATTCTTAGATCTTATCAACAGCTATTGTCCTGGGGACATGTATTGAGAAATGTACTTGTCAAAGTTGATGACATCTAGTTTTGGATTTGTCTTTCTACTTTCTAAACTACTAGTGACCCAAACGACATTTACTGATCCTCAATTATTACTGTCTTATTAGCATATCACTAATTTCTCTGTAATGCATGGATCACAGACCATCATGGTGGCACAATAATTCCCCAAATGTAGGGAATTGAACACTTTATATTTCTGAAAAGAACTGAGATTATGTCTCAAAAATATCTTCAGTCATAACAGAACAGGAAACATCCTTGAGTAAAAATGCCATTTTATAGAATAGCAAAGAAAATGTAAAAATTTCCAGGTGTGGACCCTGGTTACAAAATTAAATGTCCAGAAAAGACAAATCTTTAGAGAAAGAAAGATGGTGGTTGCCTGGGGCTGGGGGTGGGAGCAGAGATTAAGTGTCAATGGACTCTTATTGGATGATGGAAATGTTCTAAAACTAGACTATGGTGATGAATGCACAACTCTGCCAAGTTACTAAAAATCATTGAATTATACACTTAAAATGGGTGAGTTTTATGTGTGATATATAAATTTTGGATCTGGGAAAAGTCTGTCTCACAAAATGTAAGAGCCCAAGTAAATACTTTCTAATGAACTGGGAGGATGTGATCCACTACAAAGGAGGAACCAAACTCAGCAATATCATGATATTGATGTCCCTGTAGGATCTGGGGTAAAAGATCCATGGCATAGAAGTAATGTGAAATCAAACCCTGGGACTGCAAGAAATACCTGAGGATTTCTTAACCTCAGTAAAGTTTAGGTTTAAAAAAAAAAACAGTTTGGGTACGTCAAGGCAGAAACAGTGTTTGGTCAGATAGCACTCACAGCAGCTCTGGCCCCAACTACATCATGAATTAAGAGGATGGAGATCAGGGAAGACTTAGGGAGGGGTCTATGATAGGATACTCACTGCCGCACAATTGTTTAACTTTTTATTATAGAAAATGTCATGCTTATATAGAAGTAGAGAGGATGGAATGACAAACCCAGCAACAGGCTTTAACGATTCTCCAATGTATGAATAGTTTTATTTCATCTTAAAACCTCAGCCATTCCACCCTATCCGGCACGCAAGATTACTAAACCTATTTTTAAAAATTTTCTCATTATGGGAAATGTCAAAAATATACTAATGTTGGTAATACAGTACAATAAACCCCCATAAGCCTGCCTACCAGCCTCAACAATTATTGTGGTCACTCTATTTCTTTTTTTTTTCCAGTTTTTTGTTTTGTTTTGTTTTAGTTTTGGTTAGTCTCACTCTGTCATCCAGACTGGAGTGCAATGGCACCCTCACGGTCACTGCAGCCTTGACCTCCGTGGCTCAGATGATCCTTCCACCTCAGCCTTCCAAGTAGCTGGAAACCCAGGTGTATGCCACCACGTCCAGCTAATTTTTTGATTTATTGTAGAGGTGAGATCTCGCCATGTTGCCCAGGCTGATCTTGAACCCCTGGATTCAAGCAATTATCTTGCCTTGGTCTCCCAAAGTTCTGGGATTACAGGCGGGAGCCACTGTGCCCAGCACACTCTATTTCATCTATATTTTTCTCACTACTCCATCCCTGTATTATTGGCAAGCACACCTTAGACATCAAATTATTTCATTTGGAAATATTTCATTAAATATCTCAAAAGGTGAGGTCTTTTTTCTTTTGACATAACCATGGTGCCATTATGGCACCCAACAAATTTCCAATTATATCATAAACTTCAAATAATACATTGTTTAAGAGTTTGCTTATTTGAATCAAGGTCCTGTGAAGGTTCACGCATTGCTATTTGTTGATATGTCTCTTGAGTTTCTTGTAATCCCCATCACCACCACCACCCATTTCTCTCTCTTTTTCCTTGCAATTTCTTGACTGAAGAAACCAAATCATTTGTCTGTAATGTTTTTCACAGTCTAGGTTTTGTAGCATTGTTTTTAATAACAAAACAATAAAACCAGTAGATGCTGTCCACCAAAGGAAAGTCAGTTAAATAAATGAGAATACAACCACGGAATGGAATTCCTAAAAGCTACGTGATTAATTTACATCAACCAAAAAGAAGCAACAAATATTTGTTAAATCTATACTTGTTGGGAGCCAGCCACGGAGGCCCACTGAGCTTTAGGGATCAGGAAGGGCCGTTGACCCCGAGACCACTAGGGTGTGTTCGGGAGCTATTGACCCCATTTCCTCCCCCTTTCTACTCAGCACTAACCAGATTAAGCTCCTGTGAGCTCAAAACATAAAAACTCTGAGATCAGGACAAACACAAGCTAACTTTAGAAGCTCATTGCTCCCATTCTTCCACAAACTGCAGTTTTGGCTTTCACACAACTTATAATTCAAACTCATGTCACATCTAAGAGCCTTAGTATTGGTCACAGGCTTCTGGGTCATGATCTTAGGATTTATTGAAGGTGTAAATTGTAGAATATAGTTTTAGAAGACAGCCATTTTGTTGAAAGAATGCGGCTAGGTTACTTGCAGGTAGCCCACTGTGAACTTTGGACTGGGCCACATTCCAAACATTCTGGGTTGGGCCACTTTCGTTTGTAAAGTAAATACTTAAGCTTCTATAGAATTGTTTAACTTGGCATAAATCAATCAGTTTAGGATGAAAAAGGTTTATAGAATATGTCAGTCACAGATTAGGTTATCCTTTGTTAGGGGATTTTAAGATTATCATATGAAAAGGGTTTAAAGGCAATCATTGATTAAGTTTTCATGGATTAAGGTTTCTGGTGGGTGGGGGACGGCCCTCCCACATCTGACTTTGTGTATAAAAGACCCATTGTAATTCCCAATAACACACCTCGCTTCTGCACTAGACTGGAGTCCAGTCTCTTTCTTTCTCTCTCTCTCTTTCTTCTTCCCCCCAATCGCTGATGCCGTCTCCACCTTTGGTGTACCCCGAACCCAGCTGGAGCTGGTCTCTGGCATGTACTGTGTGCCAGGTTCTATTCTAGGTGCTAAAGACATAGCAATGAACAAAACAAAATCCTTGTCCTCCTGAAATCTGTATTTTAGAGGAGGGTGACAGACAATAAGCACATAAATAGTAAAAATGCATAGAATGTCAGATGGTGGCACCTGTGATGGAGCATGATACAACAGGAATAAGAAGTTTGAGGAAATGGAGGAAGGGAGGGTTGCCATTTCAAATAAGATATGGTCAGGGAAGACTCCAGTGAGATATCATTTGAGTAAAGACCTGATGGAGCTGATGAGCTTGCAAGTTCTGCAAATAACAGGGAGAAGGAATTCAATGCAGAAGGAATAGCCAGTGCAAAGATCCTGGGATGAGAGTGTGCTTGGTGTGTCGAGTGAACAGCAAGATGGCCAGTATGGCTAGAGGGAGTAAGGGGCAGGAGTGGGAGATTCTGTCCAAGAGGTACCCAGGGCCAGATTGTACAGAATCTGGCAGGCCACTACAAGGATGTTGGCTTTCATTCTGGATGAGAAGGAGCCACAGGAGAGTTGAACTGAGAAATGACATGATCTAATAATGCAGTGTAAATAAAGGAAGTTGCTAAACTTCCTTGTGGTTTGATCCCATTTTTGCTTAATACAAAAATCTAAACAAAGAGGAAAGAAGTTGGGGCCTTATTGGACTATTTCTCCAACTCCGTCTTAGATTCTGCACATGACACCACATGCTGATGACAGATCATCTTTCATTCATCATAAAGGGAACCAGTCCAAGGGGCCCTAAGCCCCTGCCACCCCCACTGAAGCTTGGGACACAGAGGTCTTAGAAAGAAATTTCCCCAGAAATCTCAGTTCTGTGGGGAGACCCCCACTTCCTGCACTCTGGCCTGGGTGTTAACAGTTACTCTGTCCTCAAAGTGCCCCTCAATCAGGGACACCCGGTAGACCAAAACTGTTTAGTTGCTTCCTGTTTTGGTAAATAAAGTTTTATTGGCACACAGCCATGCCCATTTATTTACATTTGTCCAAGACTGCTTTTTTACTACAACAGCAGAATTGGGTATTTGAGGTAAAGAACGTGTGACCCCAAAGACAAAAATGTTTACTATATAGTCATCGATAGAAAAGTTGGCCGAACTCTGCTCTAGCAGAAACCAATACCTCTTTTTTTTTTTTCTTTTGAGTTGGAGTCTCACTCTGTCGCCCAGACTGGAGTGCAGTGGCTGCTTCTGGCCACCACAGCCTCAACCTGCTGGGCTCCAGCGATCCTTCCGCCTTAGCCTTCTAAGAAGCCGGAACTACAGGCACGCACTACCATGCCCGGCTGATTTTTGATTTATTGTAGAGATTTTTGATTTATTGTAGAGATGCCAAGTTGCCCAGGCGGGTCTCGAACCTGTGGGCTCAGGCAATCCACTCACCTCAGCCTCTCAATACCTCTTAAAGCCCAGGATTCCCTCAGCAAGATGGTTCTGGGTCTTTTGAAGAGTTGCAACCTGAGTTTGGTTGAGACATGTCTCCACCATTCTGAGTGGCATCTTCCATTGGATCTGGGTGGACTTCCTGAGATGAGAAGTGCCCACCCAGGCTCTTCTATTGCTCTCCCTTCCTCTTATGCTGGAGACACAGATGAGTGGATCCTGCCTCACTTGCCAGCCTCCTCCCACACCCAGGGAGAGCCCCTCATACAATGTGGTGTGTCCTTGTGAATTCAGACTCATAAAACATACAGCCCGGGCCCAAATCCAAGTTCTGCCACTTACTTGGACATGTCCCATAATAGTGGAGCTGAGGATAAAAGGAGTTTGGCTGCATATTTGTCAACCTGACCCAAGAGCTTCTTCTTCAGCATCTGGAAAGGTACTTACCTGGAATTGAGCCTATTTTCCAGCTTAGACTTTGCACTATGTTGACCAATTTTAAAAATGCCCATCCCCATGTCAGCTTAGACTAGAAGCAACCCCTTACTTCTGGTTGCTGCATATCGGACTTTCAGAGTCGCTGTGGTCATTTTGGAAACAGTGTTCCTTTGATCTCTTTCCTCACCTTTACCTCAGCTGCTCACGTTCATATTCACATCACATTTCCAGTCTTGCATAATCAGAGAGGTTTTCAGGGCTAGAACTGTGAGATGAACACCATCTGTACTCAATCTACACTCCATTCCAAGGTGTGGACAGAAAGCTGCCTTCTGTGGAGTGGGGAAACTGTTCAGATGTGCTAATATTGGAAACCATTCAGATGTGCTAATGAGTAGGTAGGTGGGGAGCTGCAGTGATTAGACTGGGGTCTCCAGGGCAGACCAGAAGAATAGCTGTGTTTCAGCTCTGAAGCAATTGTGCCATTTTGACTATAAACTAATGAGGGAAAACCAATGGAGGGAAGATAATCAGAAACATCTTCTGGGAAGATGAGGAAGCCCATCCTCTTCTAAGTTTCTTTATTTTATCTAAGACAGAACTTGAAGGAAAGACATTGTTCAGCAACAACAAAAGAATAACCAAAAAACTCTGTCCGGGTTTAACTTGGACAATCTGCCATATGGCAATGAATGGATCCTCTAAGCCTTGGTGGAAGTGGGGATATTGCAATGAACATGTTTTTTTTTTTTCCAGAACACCATCTCCTCTCTTTTGACACGAGGACCATCGTTTTCTTTTGTGAGACCACCTTCTTTCCCTGCGATCCTTCTTTCCCCCACCAACCAATATGTCCATGAGGTTTAGGTGGGGCTGATCCCACCCTCTTGCTCCCAGGATGGGAAAGCAACCTAGCTCCGGTCAATGAGGGCACTGAATGTCCTTGGCCATGGTGATTTGGTTCAGGGGTGAGCAGGTGGCACAAGCTGAACCAATCAGAGTGTTAGTTGGTACTATTACGCAAAAATTTCTCTCTTCCTATTTTAGATAAGCAAGCTAGTTAGTTGGATGAGAGCCTGGAGTCTTGGAAGGGCCATCCTTGCCAACAATTAAGGAAAACCTGCCTTAAAGTGAAACCCTCTAGATAGTTCAACAGAGCTGAGAGACAGAAATAAGTTCTAATGATATTGTCTGAGCCTCTGAATCCAGCCACATCTAGAGCTAACTGACCCCTGACCTTTTCAGTTTATAAACTAATACATTTCTTTTCTGTAACTTAAATCAATACATCAAGAGTGCTGCCAGATACAAATATCTGTCAGTCTCCAGAAAGTTATGAAGGGATGTTTTCATTTTTCTTTTCTTTCTTCATTTTTTTTCTTTCTTTCTTCATTTCTTTTTTCTCTTTTGTTTTTTCTTCTTTAATTTTCTTTCTTTCCTTCTCCTTTCCTTCTTTCTTTCCTTCCTTCCTTCTTTCTTTCTGGCACTGAAAGTCCAATATGTTTTTCCTTCTCCTCTGGCTTTCTCTAATAAAAAAAAAAATGAAGTAGAGAAGATCATTCCTTGACATGGGACAAATGAAGGTCTGTATTATCTAAATAGTTCATTGAGTTTGATAAGAAATATATCAAAACCCCAATAAATATATGGTAAGAAGTCAAAAACACTTTATGCAAATGTCAGGGAGAAGGAAATACATGTGCCCAAGCATTCTTCTTTTTTTTTTTTTGAGTTGGAGTCTCACTCCGTTGCCCAGGCTTGAGTGCAGTGGCACACTCATGGCCACCCCAGAGTTGACCTGCTAGGCTCCAGTGATCCTTCTGCCTCAGTCTTCCAAGTAGCCGGAACTACAGACACATGGTACTACGCTAATTTTTTTGTTTTTTATTGTAGAGACGAGGTCTTGCCAAGTTGCCCAGGATGGTCTCAAACCTACGGGCTCAGGCAATCTACTCTCCTTGGCCTCCCAAAGTGCTGGGATTGCAGGCTGAGTCACCAAACCTGGCCCAAGCGTTCTTCCTGAAGCTTGATTCCTGTCGACCAGTCTGACACTGCTCAGCAGCATCGTATATCAGAGGGTTCCTGGGGCCCACAAAAGATGACTTACCAGATGATACCACTGAGGAGAAACATCTCCAAACAGGGGGGAATTCCTTAGTAATCTTGCTTCTCCCACCTCTCCTGATAACATCCCTGCCACTGTTCACAGGATATGAGCTGTTATGGAGAGGGTGGGCAGTGGTGGAGAATGGACTGAGAGAGGATTGTGAACATTTTTCAATGTAAGGGTGATTGCTTTATACACGTGTTATTTAAAATGTATTTCTTGGAGCCAGGCTTTCACTTCCTAGTTCCTAGATGCCAGAAGGCACTATGAGATCCATAACATTTGCCAAAAGCCTTTAAGCCAGAGTGCCCTCTGCCATCTCCTTTTGACCCTGAGGGCAAGGGAGCCCCCTTGACTCACCAGGGGAGGGTCCTGGAAGAAGTAACTCACACACAAGCTGGTGAACACCAACATTACTCAGCTATTCCAGATCCCTCCTATTCCTCCTCTCTCCCACTCGGTACCTATTTCTGAAGTAAGAGACACTTCAAGGGTTGACCTCCGTTGGTTGAGCTCCAATCTCGCCATTCCAACACTGTGTATCAATTCTTCCCCTAAAGATGGAAAATCCTTGGGGATTTAACCTTCCTACGGATAAGGAAGCAATTACACTTTCACCTATCTTACAATTGCAAAAATAATTTATTTACACAGTAGCCATGATAATAATCCATGCAATGACAAATTTTTTTGAGCACCTCCTTTGTGGCAGCACTCAATTAGGCATAAAAAACACAAATATAAATGAAGCGGGGTCCTTGAGGAGTCCATGGAAAAGCTAAGCAAATACTAAGAGGATGCCACCCTTTAAAACAATTCGCTATAACAGGATTCCATAGGACATTCAGTGTCTGGTTTGTCTGACTGCCTCTTTTGCTGCCTCAACATTCCCCTCAGTGCTCTATCATTGTTTGATCTCCCACCCCCCAATTTCTGACCCCGTCACCCATCCCCTCATGCTTCGATTTGCAGACTCATTCCATTTCCACCAGGTCCTGAACCAATCAAGATGAAGCCTTCCTTCCTCTGGCTCTGAGCATGGTTGACTTTACTGAACTAAAGTTATTCAGCAGCCTCTACGTTTCTCTCCTGCACGCCCCTCTCCTCCTCTTGGAATGCAACATTAGTCACAGATCCAGACTTAGGATCTGGTACCACAATGCTCACTCTCGGGCTGTCTCCCTCCATTCTGTCTCCTTTCCTGCTACTCTGATCTGAAATTTGGCACCGAGGGATAGCTGCTGGATGCTGTGCCATGCCCTGGATCACACTTTCTCTGGTGTTGTCTGCAGCACCTGCCCTGCCTCTCTTGCTCATGCATCATCCAAGGAATAGCAGCCTATCCCTGAGTCCTGACTAGAGTCCAAGTCAAGAAATGGCTTCCAACCAGGCGTGGTGGCTCACGTTGGTAATCCCAGCACTTTGGGAGGCCAAGGCAGGAAAATCGCTTGAGCCTAGGGGTTCAAGACCAGCCTGGGCAACATAGTGAGACCTCGTCTCTACCGAAAAAGCAAAAAAAAAAAAAAAAAAAAAGCCAGGTGCGGTGGCCTGCAACTGTGGTCCCAGCTACTTGGGAGGATCACTTGAGTCCAGGAAGTTGAGGCTGTGGTGAGCCATGATTATGCTAGTGCACTCCAGCCTGGGTGACAGAGTGAGACTCTGACTTAAAATAGAAGAAAGAGGCTGGGCTCAGTGGCTTAGCATGTAATCCCAGCATTTTGGGAGGCCGAGATGAATGGATTGCCTAAGCCTGTGGGTTCAAGACCAACCCAGGCAACTTGGCGAGACCTTATCTTTACAATAAATCAAAAATTAGTAGGGCATGATAGCGCCCACCTGTAGTTCCGGCTACTTAGAAGGCTGAGGCGGAAGGATCACTGGAGCCCAGCAGGTCACGACTGCGGTGGCCGTGAGCTTGCCACTGCACTCCAACCTGGGTGACAAAGTAGAACTCCAACTCATAAATAAATGAATAAATAAATAATAAAAGAAAAAGAGGGAGAGAAAGGGAGGGAGGGAGGGAGGGAGGGTGGGAAACGACTTCCTCTGGAGGACAAGGGGGGTTATCCAGTGAGTGATCCTAGAAGTTCAAATTTCCCGGCAGTGAGCTAGAGGAATCAGTCTCCATCTTTCTCAGAGGCAAGGCTCACATTCAACTTCCACAAGTTTTCCTAGGGCAAGAAACTGTCATATAAACCTAGATTCCCATGCCAGAGCATCACCTCACCTGGAGTACAGCCCCATGTTGAATCCAGCACCTGGATGATGAGAGAATGGGACAGGAAGCCATGTGCCTCATTGCAGAGGCTCTTGAATTGTGGGTTTGCCTAACAAAGCCTTTTCCTCACCATGTGACGTTGGCACATTTCCCCTCACTCCCTTGGCCACAGTTTCCCTTAGAGAGTGTGCTGGTTCCCTTAGGGCTGCTGGAACAAAATACAGAGGCTCCGCAACCTTTGATGGGGTTGTGAAATACTCTACATTGAAAAATGCATTTAATACACCCATTGAACATCATAGCTTAACCAGGTCTACCTTAGGTGGGCTCAGTCTACAGTTGGGTAAAATCAAAGCCTAATTTATAATAAAGTGTTGAAAATCTCATGGGATTTATTGAATACTGTCCTGAAAGTGAAAATAGAATGGTTGCTTGTGTACTTGAAGTACAGGTTCTACTGAATGCATGTGGCTTTCCACACCATCATAAAGTCTAAAAATTCCGAGTTGGGATCCTTCTGTACCAATAACTGGGTGGCTTAAAACAACAGGAATGTACTATCTCATGGTTCTGAAAATCCTTCCTGACCTCTGCTGGCCCCTAAGTTTTGCTGATGATCCTTGGTGTTCCTTGGGCTATGGCTGCGTTACTTCAGATACAGCCTGTCTTTGCCTGCATAGCTTACTATTGTCTTCCATCTGTGTGTGTCTGTCTCTGTGTCTACATTTCCCCTAATTATAAGGACACCAGTCATTTGGATGTGGGCCTACCTTGATGGCCTCATTATAGCTTGATTTCCTCTACAAACATTCTGTTTCCAAATAAACTTGTACTCTGAAGTACTGGGGTTTAAGACTTCAGCATCTTTTGGGGAGGACATAATTCAACCCAAAAGAAAATCTCCCTGACAAGACTCACCTTCCAAATGGCCTCCCTAGTATCATCAGTTCTGTCCTTGTTATCACTGCAGAGCCTCAGGACTTCACATGACTTGCCCCAAGGCACACACTCAAGCCCACTGAGCCTGCCCTGCTCTGGGGCCACTTAGTGCCTGCCTGGCCACCCCAATTGTCAATCTTCATATCTGGCTACACTCCAGTCAGGATATTTGTCTGATTTATTAGAATAATGCATCAATTTTTTTTTTTTACCAAACCATGTTGTAACTCTAGTTTGAAACCCCTTATTTTTCCTAATCATTCCCCTTCCTTCCACTTCCTTCCTCCAGCCTATATATTCTAGGTATTGTGTCTGGAAGCAATGCCGCCAAATACATTGGCATTTCTCAACAAATTTTTGTCTTATAAAAATGCTGCTACACCAGAGTGTTATAGTCCAAGAGACCAGCTTTGTGATGCTCAGCACTCACTTGTAGTCTGCTATTCAAGCAGACAAAGGCACTCAGTGCCATGGCTAAGAGTCTATGAAATTTATTCAGTAAGTAGAAGATTGCTCAGTTCCCATGCCTACATTTCTGGGAGCCTAGCAGTGACCTCACCTCTCTAATCCAAAGAGGGTTTCCATTAACCCTTCTGTGAAGTCTACATTGAGAATTTCCCATATATAAAGAACTGAGTATGTTGTTGACAGCATGGTGGCTCATGCCTGTAATTCCAGCACTTTGAGAGGCCAAGATAGGAGGATTACTTGAAGCCAGGAGCTCGACACTAGCCAGGCAACAAAGTGACACTCTGTCTCTGGAAAAAATTTTGTTTAATTAGCCAGGCATGGTGGCACATGCTGGTAGCCCCAGCTACTTGGGAGGTTGAGACAGGAGGATCCCTTGAGCCCAGAAGTTCAAGGTTGCAGTGAGCTATGATTGTACCACTGCATTCCAGCCTGGAGCAAAGAGTGAGACACTGTCTTAAATAAAAATAAATAAAGGACATGGCTAGCTACAATTTCTTCCTGCTGAATTAAACTCATTTACAAAACACCTGTTATGTGTCAAACATTATGAGGTGACAAAAATGGGAAAATCTTAGTTCCTGTCCTCCAGGGACTGATAAATTGAAAAGGAGAGAGGGACCTACACAAATAAATCATATGATGTGGATTTTGCAATATATCATGCATGGAGTCTGTAGTGGACACCACGGGGCTGCCGGATTCTCCCTTGGGGACCTCACCCCACAATACCAGGAGCGTTGCCTGCCATCAGTTCCTGGCTGTATCCCTCTCTGGGAGCTGCCCTCAGTTGAGGGGTTCTGCCTCATTTAAGGTTATGCCTTATCTCTAGGGACAGCCTCTCCTGATGGCTGGCTGATGTGGGGTTATAAGAGCCTTGTTTCAGATAAGGATATCTCTGCAGGGTCATCTTGGCTATGGAGTCCCCCCAGGTCAGCTCATGTCTCCCTTGCAACTCCTTGGTGCAACTTCTCCTCTGATTCTTGCTTCTCCAGTTCCCTCAAGGGCACTGTACCCAGGAGCACTCCTCAGTACATTTCCCACATGCAAACCTCTGTCTCGAAGTCTTTCTCCAGTAACTAATCTATGTCAGGGTACAAAGGGCAAGTGGATTTATTTGAACTAGAAGATTTGGAAAGGCTTTTAAATATTTATTCAACTAATATTTATTAAATGTCTCTTCTGACCTGGTACAGGTCTAGGCACTGGGGATGCCATAGCTAATAAAACAGATCTGGCCACTGCACTCATAAGTGTGTTTTTTTTTAAAAAAGAGGCCAGACACAGTGGCTCATGCCTGCAATCCCAGCATTTTGGAAGGCTGAGGTAGGCAGATTGTCTGAACCCAGGAGTTTAAGACCAACCCGGGCAACATAGTAAAACTTAGTCTCTACAAAATATTTTAAAAATTAACTGGGCATGGTGGCACGCACCTGTAGTCCCAGCTATTCTGGGGGCTTAGGTGGAAAGATTGCCTGAGCCCGGGTTGTCGAGGCTGCTGTGAGTCGTGATTGTCATGATCATGCCAAAAAAAAAAATTTTCAGGCAGTAGTAGGTGCTAAAAAGAAAAGAAAATGGCGTTAGTTAATAAAATGATAGAAAGTGACAGTAAAGGGCTCCTTCCTTGAAGGAGAGTGAGCTTCCCCCTAAAGGCCAAAGTAGTTGGACAATGTGCAGGTCTGGGTGAAGAGTTCAGGTGGAAAAAATGGCAAGTACAAAGGTCCTGAGATGGGAATGATCTGGGTGTGTTTAAGACAAAGAATGGAGACCCATGTGGCAAAATGAGGGTCAACATAGGACAGAGGCAGGAAGAACCCAGGTCATGAGAGGCCTTGAAGGAAACAAGTTTGAATTTTATCTAAGTACAGTAGAAAGGCATGGAGGATGTGAAGCTGGGGACTGATGCTTTCTGCAGTTTAGAAAGATGGTCCTGGTTGTTAGGATGGAAGCAGGGAGGTCTGCTAGGAAGTTTTGTCGTAATGCAGTTGAGAGGTGACAGTGACTTGGACTAAGAAGACATCAGAGGAGATAGAAAGAAAAGGATAGATTCTGATGACAAGTTGGAGGCAGAAGCACCAAATCTGATTTCACCTGATAAAAAAGTCCTCCCTTTTTCTAACGTGATTTGGGTAGAACTGACCCAAGTCCTGGCACTAGAGGTGAGCATTTGACCCACACTTGGCTACTCACAGCATAATAAGCCCCTACCCAGACTATTGCTTCAATATTAGCACCTGACTGTATCAGAACCTGTCAGACTCAGTGTGGGGACTTTTGTCAGAACTGCTGAGAAACGTGACCCTCTCCTGTCTCTTGCTCTTATATCTGGGAAGATGTCAGCCCAGAGATGCTGAGGGCCACAGTGGGAGATATGTAATAGATGTGAGCAAGAGAAAGCAGAGAGGCAAGGATGATCACCGGATTTGGGGCTTTAGCAACTGGAAGGGAGAGGAGGCATGAGTAGGCAATTTATGAGCAGATATTAGACGAAAAGGATTCCAGGTGGCAGCAATAATAAAGCTATCAAAATAGGAAAATTAAGCACACATTTGAGAATCTGCAACTAGTCTAATGCATGTAAGGTGTGTGGGGGAAGAAATCATTCAACAGGACAAGAAACAGATAAAATAGTTTGAGAGAAGAAGATAATTGAGTCTGTATTGGGCATATTGAGTTGGAGGTGACGGAGTGGCGTCTTGGTGGAAAGCACTATTGACAATTAAAAGCACTTATCTGGAGTTCCATAGAGAACTAAAGGCTCCAGACAGCTTCGTGGTGGTTGAAGTTATGAATGTGGCAGGCAGATGCACTTGAGTGATAGGAACAGGCTGGGAATGAAACCCTGGAAAACAGTGTTTGAGGGTAGTGGGGAGGAAGAGCCAAAAAGATCCTTCTGAGTCAAGGGAAGTCAGGATAGTTCAGACTCATGAAATACAGAAGAGAGAAAGACTTGCAAAGTCAAGTCTTCATTATTAAGCATAGCCACCTCTTTGTTTGCATCCTGAAGTCTTTCGGAGAGGTGTGGCCTCCAAGTTCTGCTCACTTTTACAAGAAGAACCTCCTGCACCCACAGAATCTAGGTCCCAAAGAACACTCCCAGCGTGCTCATGCCTCTCTCCCCAAACCTCATTGCTTCTGCTTTATCTTCTTCCTTTCCATCATTTCTCACAACAGCAAGGCTATGGCTTGGAAACATGACCATTCGGAGCTGGGGTTAATGTAAAAGCCCTTTAAGACAGAGCTTCTTGTACTTTGAATGCATATAAATCACCCGGAGATCTTGTTAAACTACAACCAACCCCTGAGATTCTGATGCAGAAGGTGGGGCCCATAATCTGCATTTCTAACAAGCTTCCAGCTGATGCTGATGCTGACACTGCTGGGCTCGCAGACCTCACTTTGAGTTGCAGTGTCTTAAACTATCCTGGATTGGAAAGCTGACTTCTTGTAGGCCAGGCTCTGGAGTTCTACTAAAATAATTAAAATAACAATGAATATTTATTGAATTCTTATTCCTACTCACTGCTAAGTGCTTCCTAGGCATTCTCTTCTTTATTCTAAAACACAGTTACAAGGGAGGCACAATTATCATCCTCATTCTTCTTAGAAAAATGGAGTAATTTGCCAAAAGTCACACAGATTTGGTAGCCCTGAGTTTCTTCCTTTTTTTTTTTCTGGTGGAGGGGTTGCTTTCCTTTCTTATTTATTTCTTTTTTTTTTATAAAGATGTGGGGTACAATTCAGGGTAGGTATACAAACATTGATTATGCAGGTACCCTTGCTGATGAGGTATGCCCCTCCCTCCCCTAGCAGTTTTCCTCAACTGCCAATCCCATACTCTCCCTCCCCTGACAGTTTCCCACTAGTGCCAATCCCTTCTTATAGTATTATAATTGTTCAGGGGCGCTTATGAGTAAGAACATATGCTACTCTGTTCTTTGTTTCTGTGTTAGATCACTGAGTATGATCGACTCAAATTCATCCAAGTTGCTGCGAAGTGCATATATTTGTCCTACTTTATGGCTGCATAATATTCCATTGTGTATATGTACCACATTTTCTTTACTCAGTCCAGCTTCGTTGGGCAACACAGTTGGGTCCATGTTTTTTGCTATTGTGAATAGAGCTGCAACAAACATGTGTGCAGGTATCTTTTTTGTAGAATGATTTGAGTTTCTTTGGGTATATTCCCAATAGAGGAATTGCTGGGTCATTTGGAAGATCAATATCTAGTTCTTTCAGAAATCGCCACAGTCTTCCAAAGAAGTTTCACTAGTTTGCATTCCCACCAGCAGTGTAGAAGCGTTCCTTTTTCTCCACATCCTCACCAGCATCTGTTGTTTGTTTTATTAATGATGGCCAGTCTTACTGGGTTAGGTGGTATCTCAATGTGCTTTTGATTTGCATTTCTCTGATGATGAGTGAGGCTGAGCACTTTTTCATGTGTCTGTTGGCTGCCCGTATATCTTCTTCTGAGAAGTGTCTATGCATGTCTTTTGCCCACTTTTTAAAGGGGCTGTTTGTTTTTTTCCTTTTGGTGTGTTTGAGTTTCTTTGTCAGATACACAGTTGGCAAATATTTTTTCCCATTCTGTGGGCTGTCTCCCTGCTCTCTTGATGGTTTCTTTTGCTTTGCAGAAGCTTGTTAGTTTGATGAGGTTCCACTTGTCTATCTTATGTCTTAAGGTATTGGCCTTTAGGGTTCTGAATAGGAATTGGTTGCGAGTTCCAATTTCCATAAGGGTGTCTCCTGCATTTTATAAGATTTTTATAGTTTGCGGTTTTATGTTTAGGTCTTTGATTCATTTAGAGTTAATTTTTGTGTATGGTGATAGGTAGGGGTCCTGTTTCAATCAGCCAGTTTTCCCAGCACCATTTACTAAATAGGTTCTCCTCTCCCCAGTGGTTGTTGTTGGAGGCTTTGTCAAAGATGAGTTGGTTGAGGAATTGAGGCTTTGCTTCTGGAATCTCTATCCTCTTCCATGGGTCTATGTGCCTGTTCTTGTACCAATACCAGGCTGTTTTGATTACTGTAGCCTTACAGTAAAGATTGAAGTCTGGAAGTGTGATACCTCCTACTTTGTTTCTTTTGCTAAGGATTGTTTTGGCTATTCGTGGTCCATATGAATTTCTGTACTGCCATTTCCAGGTCTGAGAAGAATGATGTGGGTAACTTAATGGGTATTGCATTGAATCTGTAAAGTGCCTTTGGTAGGACAGACATTTTAACAATGTTGATTCTTCCTACCCATGAGCATGGAATATTTTTCCATTTGTTTGTGTCTTTTTGGATTTCTTTGAGAAGCATTTTGTAGTTCTCATTGTAAGGGTCTTTAGGAAGATGCCGAGGTATTTCTTTCTTTCTTTTTTTTTTTTTTGTGGCTATTGTGAATGGGATTGTGCTTTTTATTTGGGTCTCTGCCTGCTTGTTGTTGGTGTATAGGAATGCAACTGTCTTTTGCACATTTATTTTGTACCCAGAGACTTTGCCAAAGTCCTTTATCAGTGCAAGCAGGTTATTGACAGATTCTCTTGGATTTTCAAGGTATAGGATAATTTCATCAGCAAAGAGGGATAACTTGACTTCCTCTTTATCCTATTTGGATGTCCCTGATTCCCTTGTCTTGTCTAATTGCCCAAGCTTCCAACACAATATTGAACAAGAAGGATGAGAGTGGGCAACCTTATCTTTTTCTGGTTTTCAGGGGAAATGTTTCCAGTTTCTGTCCATTTAGAAATATGTTAGCTGTGGGTTTTTCGTAGATGGCACCTACTATTTTGAAGTATGTTCCTTCTATATCTAGATGTTTGAGGGTTTTTATCAAGAAGGGATGCTGGGTTTTATCAAAAGTTTTTTCTGCATCTAATGAGATAATAATGTGGTTCTTGTTTTTACATCTGTTGACATATTTAATTACATTTATGGTCTTGTGGATGTTAAACCAGGATGTTGCATCCTGGGGATGAAGCCTACTTGGTCATGGTGGATGATTTTTGAGATGTATTTTTGGATCAGATTTGCAGAATCTTGTTGAGGATTTTTGCATCTATGTTCGTATGGGATATTGGCCTGTAGTTCTCTTTTTTTTGTTGGATCTTTACCTGGTTTGGGTATAAGTGTGATGTTAGCTTCGTAAAACGATTTGGGGAGAATTCCATCTTTCTCAATTGCCTGGAATACTTTCAGTGGGATTGGTATCAGCTCCTCCTTGTATGTTTTTTAGAATTCTGCTGGAAAGTCATCCGGTCCAGGGCTTTTTTGGGTTGGTAGTTTTCATATGACCGAGTCAATTTCCTGGGTTGTTATTGGTCTATTTAGTGTCTCAATGTCTTCTTGTTTCAAAATGGGGAAGTTGTGTGATGTCATTTCATTTAGTTATAAAGCTTGTTTCCATATAGGTGTACATAGTAGTGTCTGATAATCTTTTGTATTTCTTCGGGGTCAGTTGTGATTTGATCTTTTGTATTTCTGATTATGTTTATTTGGGCTTTTTCTCTCTTTTTCTTGGTCATTCTACCTTGGGATCCATCAATCTTGTTAATTTTTTCAAAGAACCAGCTTTTTGTTTTGTAGATGTTTTCTATGATATTTTTGTCTTCTATGTCCCGTATTTGGGCTCTTATTTTTGTGATTTGGATTCTTCTGTTAAAGTTGGGGTTTTGGTGGTCTTCTCTTTCCAGCTCCCTTATGTGATTTGTTAGACTCTCAACTTCTGATCTTTCCGTTTTCTTGATGTGTGCTCGTAGAGATATAAATTTCCCTCTGATAACTGCTTTCAGGGCATCCCAGAGGATTTGGTAAGATGTTTCATCATTTTCATTTGTTTCCAGGAATCTTTCAATTTCTGCTTTGATTTCAGTATTGACCCAGTAGTTGTTCAGCATCTTGTTATATAGTGTCCATGTCTTTGTGGACTTTAGGGAAATTTTGTAGGTGTTGATATATATTTTTACCCCACTGTGGCCTGAGAATGTGCATGGCAAGATTTCAACCTTATGGAATTTGTTTATGCTTGATTTATGGCCAAGCATGTGATCGATTTTGGAGTATGTTCCATGTGGTGATGAGTAAATGTATATTCTGTGGTTTTGGGGTGGAATAATCTGTAGGTATCTATTAAGTCCATTTGGTCGAGTGTCAAATTTAGGTTCTGGATCTCCTTGTTGATTTTTTGCCTTGATGATCCATCTAGGGCTGTCAGTGGGGTATTCAATCTCCTGCTATAATAATGAGATTCTTTCTTCAGCTAGATTAATTCTGCTTTCCATGCTTGACATCTTGTTATTAATTTCCTGCATGAAATTTTTTATTGCCAAAAATCTCTGTTACAAGTTCTTTCAGTGTTGCATCTTGTCTTTCTTGAGTCCTATTCACTCTTTCCATCCATTCCCTAATCCCTGCCGTATTCTGGGGACAGTCTTTGGTGACTTCCATTGTTTTGATACCAAGGTCTGATTTTTCAGGAGTTTTATCTTTGGTACACTTGAAATTGCCTGAGGTCTTCCTTTGGCTTTTCCTCATTTGTGACAGATCTCTTGTTTTTCTCTTTAGTTCTGTTATTCAGTGTCAGTGGGAGAGGTTTTCCCTTCTGACGTTTGTTCAGACCTCTGTTCTTCCCTGATTTGAGCTCTGGATTTGTTCTATTTTGAAATAGGATGTGGATGGGAAGCTTTGCTGTCTCTTGTAGTTTTCAAAATTTGAATAAAGTGGGGGGTGGGGTGCTGGGAATCAGATACTACTTGTAAATTAAAATGCTCACTTATTGTGGTATGTGCTCCCTGAGACCCACTCCCCACTACCACTCTATATGATGATGCAAAGCAGAAACCAATGCAAAAGCAATCGAACACATACAAACACACACTCCAAAACAAACTGGAATAACAGCAAAGTGAAACAAAACAATCAGCAACAAAAAGACCCCCAAGAAAACTAAACACACACTCACATGCCTAGCACAAAGTGAATAGAGAAGAAAAACAGAAAGACCAAAGGTGTGTGTGTGGGGGGGGGGATTCAGGTCGAACCCTCACACATCTATTGACATACCCCTTAAACTATAAAAAAATGAATATAAAAAGACCCAGAAGAACAAACGAACAAAAACCAACAACCACAACAAAATCAAAAGATGAACACTCAGTCATTCATATACACATATAAACAAAAAGCAATAAATAAAAGAAGAAAGAAACAGAAAAAGAAAAAATTTGGGGGGATGCAGATCAAACTCTCACATCCACATTCATGCAGAAAGGAAAAATATTTTAAAAATAGATGAACTAACAAGCAAATAGTCAAAAAAATTTTAAATTAAAAAATAATTGAAAATTTAAAAAACAAAACTAACAAGCAAAATAACCTGCCCTCTTGTGGCAGGCTCTGTAATTGTTCCTCTAATCAGGTCTCTTTCACTCTCTCCTCAGGAAACAAGCAGGGAAGGAGGAGGGGCAGTGAAGGTAGGTGGGGCTGCAGGCCTCCCCTCCCACTCTTGTATGGTCAGAGAAATCCCTGATGGGGAGGTACTGGACTGGCTCTTCCCCAGATATGTACTTTCACTAGGGTGCCACAGCCAGGTCTATCCTGGAATGGAGCTCTCCTATTGTGACTGACGTCCAGGCTCCACCTGGGTTTGTCCCTCTCAGTCGTGGCCCAGCTTGTGGGTCTGAGGTTCAGAGGATTGCTGGGAAGGAGGGGGTGGGGTCAGTCCCGGACTCACCACTGATCTCTTTGGAGTTCTTCCTTCTCCTTTTCTGGACCCTTTTCTCACACCCTTTGTCCCCAGCAGGATCAGGGTAGGGGGTGGGGCGCCTGGAACTCAGCACTCCTCAGGTCCCTCTGAAGTTTGTGCTCTCAGGATATTCCCTTTGGGCCATGATCAAACCCTGAGTAGTTGATCCACCAGTCAGAGATCGGATCTGTTGGTCCGTGGTAAGCAAGTCGGAGCACTTTCCTGCCCTCCCTTCAATATGGCGGTGCCTCTCTTGTCCTCTTCCGTGGGACCTTGCCTCTGGACTTCGTCTGCAGCCTTTTCCAGCGCCTGCCAGGTGCCGAAGTGATGAGGCAAAACCCTGAGCAGTCTCTCTCCTTCTTCAATGGTGAGGGAGAGCGCCTGGGGCAATAGTGTCTCCCCTCCGCTTTTTAAAAGGAAAACTTTTGGTTTTTTAAAAAAACAATGGCTCTCAGCTTCTGCAACCTGGGAAGAGCCAGGGTCGAAGAAGAGAAGTTGCAGCACCTGCTGTTGCACCAGGGGCCTGGCCACCCGCTCATGAGTCCCACTTAGACAGTCTCTCCCAGCGTTTTCTTGCCAGGGAGTGTTTGTTGATTCAAAAAAAAAAAAAAAAGAAAAGAAAGAGAAAGAGAAAAACTCGGCTTCTGTATCCTGGAAATCCCTAGGGTTCAAGCCCAGACGCTGTGGCACCAACTGCTGCACCAGGAAGCCCTGGCCGCTAGTTCCTTAGCCCTCACTCAGTCAGCCACTCACACACCCACTAGCTCACCAGCACATACACACAATTTTCCATACAGCCACTCACTCATATGGGGAGTCGTATAGTCCAACTGGCTCAGCTGCCATCTTCCCTACCTCCCCTCAGCCCTGAGTTTCTAACATAGAATCTCCTCTTTCAGAGCCTGTGATCTCAACCAGTGTTTATATCAGTTACCAAAGCAGATGGGACTTGCCAAGAACCCAGCACCCTAAGTACTATGCCAGCCCTGCTGAGTGACCCTAGGATCTCTTGTGATAGGGAATGGCCACCTGTCCACTGCAACAATGGTTCTCAACCATTTCCTTCCATTGACACATACCAGACGAAATTCCCAATTTTCCTCCATTGACACAACAAAATTTCTACTTTGCCCATGGGCGAAATGTAAAAGAAACTTGAAGTAACCATAAATCACAACTCACAAGCAGTGTAATAATTCCCAACTATCACAGTTAAGAAAACAACATAACAGTAACAATCAGTCACTGTGAACTATCACCAAGAGCAGAATCGTCTGGAGATCCATGGGATTCTTAGCACACTAACCTTGATGCAAGGGAGGGAGAGCAAAGTACCATGAGTACAATCTTAAACCCATTCTAAACTGGGGGTTTAGAAAGCCAATCACTTGAAAACCTTGTCTCTCCCCATCTGGCTGACATCTGTGTTTTTGCCTACCTGGTATCCTTTCCACCTCTGATTTTGCCTGAGAAGCAAGTCCTCTCGCTAATGCGGTTTGGGCAGAGCTGACTCCAGTCCTGGCCCTGGAAGTGAGCATTTGACCCACACTTGGCTACTCACAGCATGATAAGCTCCTACCTAGACTATTACTTCAAGATTAGCCCCTGACTCCATCAAAGCTTGTCAGTCTCAGTGTGGGGACTTCTGTCAGAACTGCTGAGAAATGCGACTCTCCCATCTTTCGCTCTTACATCTGGGAGGATGTCAGCCCAGAGCTACTGAAGTCCACAGTGGGAAATTGGGTGACCACATAATTCATCATCCAAATCAGGACACTTTTGAGAGTAAGGGGGGTACCATTAATAACTGTGCTGGACAACAGACAAAAATTGGAACTGTTTCAGGTGAACTGGAATGATTGCTCTTCTTACCTGTAAAAGAGCTGACAGCAAGAAAATCAAAGCTCAGATATAGGAACTTTATTTGCAACAGCCAGAAAGGGGAAGCAACCCCAGAATCTTCCAGTGGATGGATGGATGGATGGATAAATAAAATGTGATATATCCATACAATGAAGTATTATTGCATAAATCTCTTCCCTAAAAAAGAAGGAGATTCTGGCACATGCTGATATGGATGAGCTTTAAGGACACTGCTAAGTGAAAGAAGTCAGACACAAAAGCAATCCTGCAGGATTCCGCTTGTTGGAGGTTCCACAGAGACAGAAAGCAGAATGGTGGTTTCCAGGGGCTGGAGGAAGGGAGAAGTAAGGAATGCTTAATGGATATAAAGTTTCAGTTTTGCAAGATGAAAAGAGCTCTGGAGGTGGATGATAGTGATAGCACAACAGTGTGTATGGGCTTAATGCTACTGAACTGTGCACTTCAAACGGTTAAAATGGTAACTCGCGTTTTGTGTATTTTTCCACAATTAAAATTTTTAGAAGATAATAAAAAGTTATGTTGCTAATAAATATACAAATTCTTAAAAAGAAATATGAAGATTAGTACTCTCATATAAAAGGAAAATAAAAAGAAATAGAAATTGGGTCGGGTTGACTTTTTTTTGAGTCAGGGTCTCATTCTGCCATCCACGCTGGAGTGCAGTGGCACACTTGTGGCTACCACAGCCTCGACCTACTGGGCTCAGGCAATCCTTCTGCCTCAGCCTCCCAAATAGCTGAGACTACAGGTGCACCCTACCACACCTGGCTAATTTCTTTGTTTATTGTAGACATGAGGTCTTGCCTTAACCTCCGAAAGGGCTGGGATTACAGGCATGAGTCACCGCACCCGGCCCTTGCTGACAGTTTTCTTTTAATGAATTGTTTATTGTGAAATAGTTTTAGAATTACAGAAAAGTTGCAAAGATAGTAGTTTTCTTACACACACCCCCCCATTTCCTTTAGTAATGTCTTACATGACATAGCACATTTGTTGCAACTAAGACTCCAACACTGGTACACGACTGTTAACTAAACTCCACACTTTCTTCAGATTTCACTAACATTTTCACTAATATTCTCAGTTCCAGGATCCAATCCAGGAGACCACATTGCATTTAATTGTCACATCCCCTTAGGCTCCTCTAGTCAGTTTCCCAGTCTTTCCTTGTTTTCCAAGGCATTGAAAGTTTTGCAGAGTACTGATGAAGTGGTAAGTGGACTGTCCCTCATTCTGGCTTTGTCTGACTTTTTTTCTCATGATAAGACCGGAGTTACTGGCTTGGGGAAGAATGCCACAGAAGAATACCAAAGAAGTGCCCTCCTTATCACATTATAACAGGGAGAACATGTTATCAAAATGATTTATCATTGATGATGTGAACCTTCATCACCTAGCCAACATAATATTTACCAGGTTTCTCAACTATAAAGTTACTTTGTTTTTCCCCTTTCCGTAATCCATTCTTTGGAAGCAAGTTCTTAGATTCAACCCATACTCAAAAGAGAGGAGATAATTAAGCTCTACATTTTGGTCAATGATAGTGCTGAACTCCTGGATCCACATATACCTGAAGCCAAACACTTCTAGCCTTCTTGGTTGTGTGAGTCAATATATTTTTTATTGCTGGAACCAGTTTGAGTTGAGTTTCTATCACTTGCAAATGAAAGGCCTTTAACTCTTGTCTTCTTCCAATCCATTCTCCATGCAAAAGTCTGCATGACTTTTTAACTGAATGTGTGATAAGTTCCTAGAACTACCACTAGGTCATAGCCTGTTTGTACAGCCTGACTGATGAACATCCCTTAAGTTCTTGAACTGATGTAGCCCTGAGGCTTCAACCCCATATGCCTCTCAGGAATAATGTCTTCTGTTGACCCAACCCTGTCAGGAAAGCAGTCTATTTAGACTTGCTGTTTTACTACACTTAAAGAGTTTGAACAACCAGAAGTATTTATAGACATGATCTCTATCAAGGGAGATAGAGGGGGCACTTTGTCAATCTCAGTGACCCAAATTTGAGGTTAATGATCTTGCTGGGGCTGTTAAGTTCAATCTTGCGAGTCTGTGTATTTCACTGTAATGAGAGGAGTCCTGAAAAACTGGAACGTTCAGTTCCTTGATTTGTTCATTCATTTATCTATTCAATGAATATTCGCTAAGTTTCTGTTATGGACCAGGAACTATGCCAGGTTCAGGAAATGCAATAGTGAGCAAGACAAAGTCCCTACCCCAGTGGATGAATACATGATAAAAAAGTAAACAAAGAAACAAACCAGGTACCTTCAAATGCCATGAGGGAAAAAACATGGAGGACTGATAAGATAGTAACCGAGGAGGGAGGGGAGAAAAGGCTTACCATGGGGTTTTAAGGGAAGATACCTTTAAAAAGCAAAAGGAGAAAAGGAACCAATCATGAGACATACCAGGGGAAGATCTTTCCAAGCGGATGAACCAGCAATACAAAAGCCAGTAGGAAAGAAAGAGCTTGGAATGCTAAAGAAAAATGAGAAGGCAGTGTGACTCTGGGATAGTGAATGGGGAGATGAGCAATGAGAAGTACACTGAAGAAGTAAGTAAGGGTCAGACCATGTAGGACCTTTGTAGCCATGGAAACGAGTAGTTGCTAGAAAGGAAAGGGCATGATCCAGTTTATGTTTTTTAAAGACTGCTCTGGCTGTGCAGTAGAAAATGAATTGCAAAGTGTCAGAATGAAAACGAGGAATACCAGCTGGCTGTCACTGTAGCCCAGGCAAGAGAGGAAGGGGACTAGATCCAGGGTGGTGACTAAAGAGTTGAGAAGTGGACTGATTTTAGATTCATTTGGACGATAGGACTTGCTGGTAAATTAGAAGTGAGGAAAGAAGGAAAACTGACTCAGGGTTTGGCCTTGATGATGGTACCATTACCTGAACTGAATAGGGTATACTGCTCCATTTTGGAAATACTATTTTTGTGATGTCAGTTAGTGAGTAATGAAGCAAAGGCATCTGCTGAGAAGTCTAAGTCAAGGGAAGGGAGGCCAGGGAGGTTTGAGAAGAGACAAAAACATATGAAATAATAGTCTCAAGAGAATAAGACAGACAGGCATGGTGGCTCACGCCTATAATCCCAACACTTTGGGATGCCAAGGCAGGCAAATTGTTTGAGCTCAGGAATTCAAACACAGCACAACCTCGTCTCTACAAAAAAAAAAAAAAATTAGCCAGACATGGTGGTGCATGACTATAGTTCTAGCTACTTGGGATGCTGAAGTGGAAGAAATGCCTGAGTCCAGGACATCGAGGCTGCTTTGAGCTGTAATTATCATGATTCTGCCACTGAACTCCAACCTGGGTGACAGAGAGAGACTCTGACTTAAAAAAAAAAAAAAAAAGAAGAAGGAAGCAAATTTAACCAAATGATTGCGATAAGTTTCTGGGACAGTGATAGATGTTCATTTGAAATTTGTGGCCACGAAGTTAAGGTGAAGGAAGGCAGCTCAGACTTGGGATGTTCCCTTGTAATGACCAATTGTATGGGTACAGACCGATAATTTGGTTCAACTCATAGTAAGTTTTTTCCTAGGTAAAAAAATAAAGAGAGAGTAGAGGACAATTGGCGTGTTGATAGTAATGGGACAGGAAATCTACATTAGATAAGAAAGAGCAAGAGGACATTGAAGAGGCTGGGTGAAACTTAAGTCAGCAGAGAAGAACTGCTCTGTCCAATATGGCAGCCACTAGCTACGTTGAGCACTTGATGCATGGCTAGTCTGGATTGAGATGTGCTATAAGCATAAAGTACACAAGGATTTCAAACACAGTATGAAAAAAACCAGAATGTAAACCATCTCATTAATAATTTTATGTTGAATATATGTTAACATGATAATATTTTTGATCTATTGGGTTAAAAAAAGATATTCTTAAAATTATTTTTCATTGTTTATTTTACATTTCTTAATGTGGCTACTAGAAATATGAAATGGTATATGTAGCTTGCATTATATTTCTCTTGAACAAGGCTGAGCTAAAGGTCTCACTGAGTTGGAGAAAATTTTGGAGTGCAGGTATCAGAGTAGAAGACAAAACATTGGTCAGGGAGTTGGGAGCTTGAAATCCAGAATTCAGATGTTGTACAGTTAACCATCCATGGTGTGGTGGGGTTATGGGAAACGGTAGCTGGAGTAGGGTTGGGGCAAAGATCACGGGCTGGTGGGAAGGATAAGGGATGGAGAGGACAAAGGGTTGCATGAGTTATCTGTGTGGATGTTGACATTACCAAGAATGATCGGTAGAGTGGGAAAAAAGATGGTGACTAAGTAGGCATCTGGGCCTTTAATAATTGAGGGATTCTTAACGTGAGATAACCACTTTGAGGAAGATCAGCTGGTGCTATAGCTGGTGGTGCTACAGCTGCCCTGTCCAATATGATAGCCACTGACCACGCTTAACCATTGAGTACTTGAGACGCAGCTGTTATGAATTGAGACGAGTCTGAGGACTTTACCTGAAAGGTCCCTGGATTTTATTTTTCAAGTAAAAGGGGGCAAATATTTTGAGATTGGCAAAGGGGACCTCTGGGGTCCATGGGGTGATAACGAAAAGCAACCTACACTTGGGAAGAC
This sequence comes from Cephalopachus bancanus, assembly GCA_027257055.1. Taxonomy (NCBI): domain Eukaryota; kingdom Metazoa; phylum Chordata; class Mammalia; order Primates; family Tarsiidae; genus Cephalopachus; species Cephalopachus bancanus. The sequence goes on from JAPVLO010000354.1 coordinate 1,424,932, forward strand.
TGACTGGGAGGCTGGGAACCACTGGGTTTAAGCTAAGGCAAGACGTGAAAGAAGATATCCGGAGAAAACATTGAGAGTAAAGGAATTCCAGAGGGCATGGAGGGAATGTTTGGGGAGGGAAGTGAGGATAGGTGAGGGGAGCAGGGAAATCAGAAATGTAGGGGGAACAATGGATCTAAGATTCTGGGTGATGACAGATGCTCTAGGAGACCTGAACTTCTGAAGGTGAGCAATGGCATCAGAGATGTATGGTTTGAGAGCATTGGTCCTGATATTCTTCTAGAAGCAAGAGGGTACTCAGCTGAAGCTGTAGTCTGGAATACTTAGTGTTATGATTTGGAAGTGAAGTAACAGTCTCCAGGCATCTGCCATTCTTCACTGATTCTGAAGCATGTTTTAAAGTAACAGTAATTAGTCATGATTAAAGAAAGAATAATTATTGTAATGAGAGGTACCAGGAATAATTAGGGTTAGCAATGATGTTTTGCTGTTGTGAAGATGAGCTAGAAAAGGCTTTTCATTAAACGAGATCAGTGAGGAAAGATATTGGAAACAATGAGTGAGAATGTCTGTGAATATGTGTCAGAAAAATGCTGCCAACAGAGAATTTAAGAACGCTTACCCAGGAAAATTTGCTCACGTAGACATTTCTTTCTCTCTCTCTTTTTGTGATATTTTAATGATGTGTATAGATTAGTTTATGCACTGAAAGGGACCTGGAAGAATTGATGCTAGTTAACTAGTTAAGTGAGGGCACCAATAGGAATTGAGTTAAAAGGGAATGGTCACTATCATCATTACGTATTTCTGTGATGTTAATATTTGTATCATGAGCACGTATTGTTTTTGTAAACAGAAAATATACATAGATATAAATTTTGAGGCTATACATTTTTTATTAGAAAACATACATACTGCATATATAACACTTGAAGTTGTATATAAATCCTTTCAAAAAAATTTGAAGTTTGTGATAAATTCAGGGGTTAGCAAATTTTTTCTATAAAGGTCCAGGTAGTAAATTTTAGGCTTTGGGGACTGTACAGTCTCTGTCACAGCTACTCAATTCTGCCATTGTAGTATTAAAGCAGCCATAAATAAACTATGAAATCTGTATTATTACATACATATATAAATTATTAAAATGTATATATGTATACAATTATGTAAATTATGATGCATACATTATTGGCTATGTTCTGATAACAGTTTTGTTTGTTTGTTTTACAAAAAGAGTCAGGGAGCCTGGATTTGGCCCACAGGCCATAGTTTGCCAATCCCTGAAATAATAAACACATGGGATAAAATAGTAACTCAATGAAGGGAAGGAAAAAGACAAAAGGCATAGGGTTTCTTCCATGCATACCTAGTAAGAGTAATTTAATGTAATTCTGGGTACAATTTTCACTGTATGTTAAAATTTTTAAAGAGAAAAAAAGACAATAAAAAGCAAGGCAGAGGTAATGAAACAATTACTTCAGACAACCCAGACTGACTGACAGATGCTACCAACATTCTCCATAAAACCTATCTTGAAGCTACTTTGAAGCCAAGGTAAGGAGAGAAGCATGAGGGCTTTCCAGTCAGCAGATGAAAGGAAACATCCAAATTAAAAAAAAATCTTTTTCCATTTTTTGAGCTTCAAGAGAATATTGTTTTTCAGCTGGGTGTAGTGGTGCATGTTTGTAATCCTGCACTTTAGGAGACTGAGGGAGGAGGATTGCTTGAGCCCAGGAGTTCAAGACCAGCCCAGGCAACATGGTAAGATCCGGTATCTAAAAAAATATTTTAAAACTTAACCAGGCATGGTGGTGTGTGCCTGTAGTCTCAGCTACTTGGGAGGCTGAGGCAGAAGGATCACTTGAACACAGGAGGTTGAGGCTGTGGTGAGCAATGATCATGCTACTGTACTCCAGCCTGGATAACAGAATGAGACCCCGACTCAAAAAAAATATATACATTTTTTTTTCCTTTGAGTCTTTAGAGTAGAGCGTTCAACTCATCTCTGCTTCCCCAGGACTTTCCGAGTTTCAGTCTTGTCCTAGGAGACCTCTCTATCCTAGTTTTAAGACAAGTCCTACATCCCAAGAACTCCCTTAGTCCTGGGAAAATTGGGACGGGTTGGTTTTCCTAACTAATTAACATTGACATTGGGCAATGCCAGGGATGGGTCTTCAATAATAATGGCTACAAAAACTAGAGAGTTCTTTTACATATGTCCATTGCTTATATTAATAAAAAAACAACGCCCAACACATCATTTGTCCAAAACTCAAACATTAACAGAGTGTCTACCATGTTCCAGGCATTGGAGATACAAAGGAAAATAAAGTATTTACTTCCCCTGTCCAGTCAGAAACCAAATGCTAGGAAATAGAACAGAAGCCTGTACAGTTGCCTGAGTTGGTAGACCTTGAGAAGAAAGAGGAAGACAAAATACTGGATTCAGGAGAAACAGTAAGTTAAATTGAACTGTGAGCTTCTAATGTGCATGGCAGAAAGGGTAATAGGATTGTCCTCATGATCACAATGGAAGAAAAATTTTTATGGAGGAGATTCAAAATTTCCTCCACTGAACTCTAAAGGATGTTGTTGAAGACTTTCCGAATTGGGAGGCCTGAGACCCAGAGGCCACCTTCATTCTTAGGATTGTTGTTGAGTTCAAGCTAGGGATGGAGCATCCAAAACACAACTCAACAAGGACAAGGTCACAGATGGAAGCTGTGGGCTGGTCCGAGGCCATAAACAACTTTACATCTGTCGTCTCAAGGTCCTTATCTTCTTGAAAATTGTGTAAATGTTAAATTACTCAGATTTTAGAAACCTTGGGTGTGTCACAAGGTAATTTGAATTGTGTTGAAAATCAGAAGACCTGATGATTTGTCCCCCATGGCATAACCAAGTGGACTAAGCACTGGCGACCCCTTTGAAAGGTATCCCTGCTTCATCCTAGAAGGCATGTCTTACTCAAGTTATTAACCCCAGGCTGAGCTAATGAGCTAAGATTTGGCATTTCCTGGTGATCCATGGGACCCAAGAACTCAGGAAGTCTTGGAGGATCACTATAGACAAGCTTATAATGGTTTGAGTTCTAACCTCGTCCGGGGGTATGGTGTCCTTCCCATTCCCTACAGAAGTTGTACCTTAATCATATGTCAGTCTCTGCACTCTCCCCATAGTTGAGCTGACATTCTAGCCTCAGTTTACCTCCCACAGAGCCCCCTACTTCTTGGGGAGCTCATCCTCTTTAATATTGGCTACCCCTTCAAAACATCAGCCATGAGGTGAGGGACCATCCCTGCTTTGTTCCCTGCCTGATCCCAAGCACCTAGTGATATAGATTCTTAATAAATATGGCTGTATGAGCAAATAAAGTACCCTTTCCTCATTCAGGGTTAATTCATCCTTCTGGCTCTTAATACCACCCCCTCCAATCACTCTTGAACATCTTGCCACCGTGGGATCTTCCCTCAAATCTGGCATCAAGAGATCACCTTTCCTTCCCTTCAAAGAAAGGTGAAGTTTTAACAGACTAAGATAAAAGGGGTTGTTGATATAGGTAGAATTCTAACACAGCTCCCAAGATTACCCAAGGCCTGAGAATACAACTCAGCATCACACCTTACCTTACTCTGCAAAGGAATTTTGCAGTCGTAACTAAGGCTACTTATCAGTTGACTTTGAGTGAATTAAAAGGAAGGTTACTTGTGAGCCTGGCATAATCACATAAGTCCTTTAAAAGCTGAGAGTTTTCTCAAGTGGAAGCAGAAGGGTAAGTCAGAGAGATTTGAAACATGAGAAAGATTGAAGGGGCCATTGCTGGCTCTGTTTATGGGTGAAATGTGTGTAATAACTGAGGAATGACATCTGTGAGATGAGGGTGACCCCAACTGACAGCCAGCAAGGAAACTGAGCCATCAGTCCTACAACCACAAACTACTGAATACTGTCAATAATAAGAATGAATTTGTTTAGGCATGATGACCAACGTCTGTAGTCCCAGTTACTTGAGAGGCTAACGTGGGAAGATTGCTTGAGCCCAGGAGTTCAAGTGAGCTGTGATCATGCCGCCATCATCCAGTCTGTGTGACATAGTGAGACTCCATCTCTAAAGAAAATACTTTAAAAGAAAAAAAAAGAATAAACTTGGAAGTTAATTCTTCCTCTGAGTCTCCAAATGAGAGAGCCCAGCCTGGCTGACATCTGGCTTTCAACCTTGTGAGACCTCACCTCAGCTTCTGATCTACAGAATTGTAAGGTAAAAAAGAATGCTGTTCTAAGTCATTAAATTTTTGCTAACTGATTATATAGCAATTGAAAACCAATGCTACAAGTTATCACCACCAGTCTCTATTTGATAAGGAGATACAGGATGACTATGGGGTGAAAATTAGCCACACCTGGAGAACAAGGATCAGACAACACAAGTCAGAACACATCCATTCCAGAATAGCTGCCCATCTGTTGTGAAGCCCAGATCCCCAGAGCTGATAGAGGATTCCTTTTTAAGCTCCCTCCACACAAGACAGCCTGAGCACCAATGTGCAACCAAGCCTGGGAGGAGAGGGATTGGAAGAAAGGGCATGGGAGAAGACATCATTATAGAATACAGGGGTTGCAAACTAAGAAGGGAGCCGGTAGGACTGCAGCAAGTCAGAGGGATTCTGGGTTCCTCTGGGGACTTTGGGGCCCCAGAGGCTTCCCGAAATCCCAAGTGTTCCCACAGTGCTGAGCAGGACAGTTATGTAAACTGAATGTCCCCAAACCTTGCGACACAAAATGAGGTCACATTAGCATTTATACAAATAAGTTGTTTTCTCAGACCCCTTCTTACTGACTGTACTCCTTAGGGCACAGGATAAGTTTCTGGAACAAAGAGAGTCAAATACATCATAGTTGAAGCAGAATGAAATTTTATTTTCTTCTTATGAAACTTCCCAGAGAAGATGGTGGTTCTAGGCAGGGAGGTGACTCTGCTCCACAATGTCACTCAGGGCCCCAGGTTCTTTCTACTTTGTTGCTCCACCTTTCCCTGAGGTTCTGTTCTCAGAGCTCATGCACCACCATCACCAAGTCTATTCCTAGCCCCAAGAGATGGGAAGTAGAGAAATAGAGACAAAGTAATTTTATTTTAAGTAAGTGATCTGTCTCTTCCACTCCCATTCCATTGGCAAGAACATGGCCACACTAGCTGCAAAGGAGACTGGAAAAGGCAGTCTCCACTGGGTAGCCTGTAAAGAGAGTCCTAAAGGAATGGAAAAATAGATTCTAGCGGCAATAAAAATTCTCTGCCACAGTACCACCCAAGTTTTTCTGGGAATCTCTGGGACACATCTCACAGGTGCTTGAATACCACCATGTGCCATGTCCCCTGTGCATCAGCCATGTCTGCTGTGTCCGCACCTTGGGGGCCAGTAGAGAAGACACTGACCTGGCCAGAAGGCTGTCCCCTTGGGCTCCTAGCAAGTGACTATCTTAGTTTGGGATCCCTCAAAGCAGAGCCAGAAGCAAGAGTTTGGGTGCCAGTAGTTGATTTGAGAGGTGACCCCAAGAAGTAGGAGTGAGGCGCTGGGAGAGCAAGAAGGGAAAAATGAAATGCTATTGAATTGTGTGTTACTGACATGATATCTGCTGTGAACAATGAGGGCCCAGTTCCACTGTGGACATTCTAGAGAACTGTCCCTCTGAAGGACAGGAAGCTGGGACATTTATCCCCTGATTTCCGTATCCCATTGGTTGAGAACTCCTGCAGGACATCAACACCCCCCACCACCCCATCCCTGCTGCCCAAGGGCAAAGAAGCAGAAAGTCCCACTTGCAGTGGGACTTGTCAGCATGCATGAGGACCACCCACCATGGTGGCTGCTGACATCTGACAAGGGCTGAGGGGATATGGTGGGAAGTATCAAAAGCATCAGCTACAGCAAGCTTCACAATCTGGAAATGCAACCAAAGTCACTAGAAATGGGAAGACTGCTCTGTCTCTCACACATCTCCCTAATCCATGGGGCTGAGCTGGGGACATGACATCCTCTCTTCACTGACCCTGGAAATGAACCCTTATAATGAACATCCTTATCACAGTTCTCTTGCCCTCAAGCAACCCACTTGTGCAAATGATGCCCATGGATGTCCAATCTCAGCTAAAGCACAGCCCTAACCACCCACAAAAGTTATCTATTAACTTGTCTCTCTTCTGGAGACTAAGTGAATTAATCAAGAAGCACAGCTTGGCTCTCAATAAATATTAGCTATCATTATTATTAGCTTGAGGGTTTATGAGCAATGCCTGGCTCCCAGAAAGCAAGCTGTATGTGATAAAAAGAAAAAAATGCTAACATCATTTGGGGCTGAGATCACATGGTTATTAATTGATGGAGCCAGGATTTAGACCCAGATAACCTGATTCCCAGTCTATGGTCTAAGCCACCAAGGTCTGAGACTTCTCCAGGGGCAATCATGGGTGGTATTGATTATATCTTCATGTAATAGCATGTAGGCTCAGGGGACATAAGGGAGGCTGCAGGAATTCACAACCAAAGCAAGCCCTCCAGGTAGCTTCATTCTGCCTCCAAGCCTGAACAAGGCCAGCCACTCAGCACCGAAGAGACCACCTCAGGGGTTACCATCACTGAGGCCGTTGATTGCTCCCAACAGATGGAAAAGGGTGGCAGGCAGGGATGAGGTTAGGACCTCAGAGAACACTGAATAATGGTGCAGGAGCGAGAGCTCGGTAGAGGCAATTTCAGCTTGTTTAGCTTTTTAGGACACTGTAAAGAAATTGGATGTGGAGGGGGCAGGTGCAGGAAGCAGTCGATGGGCCTGGAAGGCTGCCACGCCACCTGCGATGGGAGAGAGAGCAGAAGAGGAAGCTCATTAACTGTCCCCAGATCATTAGTTCTTGGTGCCCAGGGGCACAATCACCAAGTATGGACTTTTCATTTTGGCAGTCTCCTTTTGAGGGTCTCTGGGGGTTCCATCCTGGGCCAGGGCTCTCAACTCAGGAAGAAGGTGGTGCAAGCAACCCTTCCAGACAGAGGCATCTGGTAACCACTGTTTGAATAGAATAACAAAGACTGCTGTTTACTGAATGCGTCCTCTGCTCAGATGGGGAAACTGAGTCTCGGAGAGGTTAATAAATTTGCCCAGGGGTACTCAGCTTAAAAGTGGCAGAACCAGAGATCTAAGTAAACCGTCTGCATCCCCATATTCTTAACCATGCCATTGCCCTAAGTCTTATAAGATAGATGACAACAATCCTCCATGGCCAGCGAGAACATTCGAGAATGTATTCAATGGGTCTCAACAGCAGGCAGAGGGATTTAGGTAGGAGGAAAGCTGATCACAGCATGTGGGTTTTTCAAGTATCAACAGTCCCCTGTTCAGTCAGAAACCCATTCATTGATATTTATTGAGTGCTTCTTATTTGTCAGACCCTGGGGATGAAGGGGTGAATGAGAGAAACTGAATCCCAGCTCTCATGGAGAGGATGGGAGACAGTGTTAACATCAGCACCAATAACCTCACATGGAGAGGGCACTAGGAAGGAAGAAAAAGAAGGCAACACAGAGTGATGGTGACACAGGCTGAAGAGGTGCCCAGAGAGGCCTTCCTTAGAGACATTCATCTCAAGCGTGAGTGGTGAGAACTCTCCTCTGGAAAGAGCTGGGGGAAGCGACTCCAAGGTAAGGGAACAGCCAAAGTCCTACAGCGAGAACAGACTTGATATGTTAGAGGCCTAGAAAAAAAGAGAGTATTGAGGGGGAGGGATGAGAGAACAACAATGCTGGGGCATCCTCTGCTCCACGCCCCCAGGCTTGGTGAGATGCCCTTTCTCCATCTCTCATACTTGGCAAATTCAGATCTTCTGTGTTGGGTTTGCTGACCAGCCTCTGAGCTTCTGGCCCTGGAACAGGTTCAGGCACAGAATTGGTGCTTAATCAGTGTTCAGTGAAGAGATCTGACCTGACCCCACAGGGAGAATGTGGTCACTTGGCAGAGTTTTGGTGACAGCCCTTAAGGTCACCTGGTGGGGGAAGCAAGTCCAACTGGGAGACTGACAAGAAGACGAGGGCAAATGCCTGGCACCACTTCCCTTTGGGCTGGGGTTATCCAAGGCTTTTCGCCACAGAGTCAGGGTCCTGATCTTGGCTGCTCCGGGATAATGCAAAGTCCTGAGCCTCCTTCCTCCAGGGTCACATGGCTCGCTTGCTCCCCTCTTTTGGAACTTTTCTTAAATCTGACCTCTGGGAAGCCTTCTCTGATTGTTCCTCCCCCAACTCCTGGAACTTTTTCCCCCCTTTCCTGCTTTGTTTTTCTCCAGGGCACTTATCACCTCTTACCGTGTCATATACTTTATGCATTTACTTTGTTCCTTGTTTGTCTTTCCACTACTAGAATGTAAGCTCCATAGAGGCAAGGAAGTTTGCCTTTTTGTTAACTGCTCTGCCAAGCTCAATACATATATATTGCATGAATGAACGAATGAATGAATGATGCCAAGCCAGATTACTCATGAAACAGAACAAGCATCATTGTGGGATACCAGTTAAGCAATGGCATCCCCGAAATAAGACTGTCTCTGGTTCAATAAACACATTCAACATTTGCCAATTAGCACATCTAGAAGGAAGCTATTTCAACACATAGACTTTTTTGTTTTTGTTTTTGAGTTAGGGTCTCTGTCACCCAGGCTACAATGCAGTGGCATGATCATGGCTCATGGCAGCCTCAGCCTCCTGGGCTAAAGCCATCGTTCTGCCTTAGTCTCTCAAGTAGCTGGAACTACAGGGATGTGCCACCATGCCTGGCTAATTATTTTGTTTGTTTTTGTAGAGACAAGCTCTCACTATTTTTCCCAGGCTGGTCTCAAACTCTTGAACTTAAGTAATTCTCCTGCCTCACTCCCAAAGTGCTGAGATTATAGGCATGAGCCACATGCCTCCCACACCAAAACATAAACTTTTGTTTTATGTTTTAGTGTTGTTTTTATTTTGAATTAATATATTTGTGGTCTGGGAGATGCCATAATATTTTCAATGCTTACAGCCGTTAAATCCAGTCTTAAATACTGCAGCTCTCTATGCTGCCAAACTTTGGCTATGAGACAGAGCCACCTAGCGAAAATCCAAACTTCCACTGCCTATCCATTTTTTAACCTTCTTTCTAAAAGTTAATATCCTGAAGTCAGTAACTCAGTCTTTCATGTGAATACATTTTAACAGGCTAGGGTATAATTTGGTAAAATGCAGATTTTTTTTTTGAGTTGGAGTCTCACTCTGTCGCCCACACTGGAGTGCAGTGGCCGCTCCCGGCCACGGCAGCCTCGACCTGCTGGGCTGCAGCGATCCTTCCGCCTCAGCCTTCCAAGTAGCCGGAATTACAGGCATGCGCTACCATGCCCGGCTGATTTTTTTGATTTACTGTAGAAATGAGGTCTCGCCAAGTTACCCAGGTGGGTCTCGAACCCGCGGGCTCACGCAATCCACTCACCTCAGCCTCCCAAAGGCACAGGATTACAGGCTGAGCCACCAAAACCGGCATAAAATGCAGATTTATAGGCCCCGTAAGTCTGGGACGGAGCCAGGGGTGGACCTCGCTACAGGAATCCCAAGTCTCACTGCTATGGGGGCCGGTTTAATGTTGGACATGGACATGGAGACAAAACAGAGAGACCCAAGCACCACAATGGTTTAAAAAAAGCCCATATCTTTAAAAAAGTTATGAGATGTTAAAAATCCTGAAATGAAGAAGAGTTCAGGATGAGAAGATGGACACCCACCCTGAACAAAGCAGCATACTGGTTCTCTTTTGTCTCCTTTCTGCCTTCCTAGTCATCCCACGTGGTGTCACATGTGGCTAGTTATAATGCAGTGTAGAAGGAGACTAAAAATTAGAAAGATTGCTCAATGTTGCCCTGGAAGCTGGAACAAAACAAACACACAAACAAATTAACAGGGCTTGGTGGCACTGCCTGAAGTCCCAGCTACTCTGGAGGCTGAGGCAGAAGGCATTAGAAGCCACTATTGTGGCCTATAAGCCTCAGACAAAGTCATCCCCTTGGAGAAAAGCTTAGGGCAAGTTACTAGATGCCTAATATTAAATAGTAAACTCCCCCAGTTTACCGCCAGCCAGATAAGCTTTGAAACTTTCCTAGACCCAAAATAAACTGAGCTGCTAGCCAAGTCATCAGTCACGCATTTAGGTAATTTTGCTTCTAAGATGTTTCCATTCATTATCTCATTGTCACCCCCCTGTGGGCACCTGAGCCCCAGAGTTTTGGTTGTTTGCTCAAGGTCACCCAGCAGAAGGAGTATGGTAGATGCTACTCAAGGCATCTGTGATCCCCTCTCCTCAGCTCAGGGAAAGCCTGGGTAGCAGTTCAGGGAGCAACCTCAGCTGTAAGGGGGAGGGCTGGCAGATAGGTGCCCACGCAGACCAGACAAGCCTGATGAGAGGACTGCATGTATGAGAGCCTGAGAGTGATGGAGTGACAACTCGCTTCTGCCCTTCCAGCATCCACTCCCTTCTCCTCTGGCATGTAAGCACCCCAGTTTTTCTTTGGGTACCCTCTCTTCTCCTAGTTTCAGGTGATGCAGGCGAGTGGGGGTGACCATGTGCCTAAGACCCCAGTGGTGAGCCCATTATCCCATCTTCTCAGTTTTTCCCGGTGATTGGTTCAGAGCTGAGCACATGACTCATGCCTGGCCAATCAACAAATTGTATCCTGGGGTGGGGGGGGTCAGAGTCTTCCTCTGTTGCCCATGCTGGAGTGCAGTGGTATGTTTATGGCTCACCACAGCCTCCACCTTCTGAACTCCGGTGATCCTTCTGCCTCAGTCTCCAGAGTAGCTGGGACTAAAGGCAGTGCCATCATGCCCTGCTTTTTTTTTTTTTTGGTAAAGATGAGGGCTCCACTAAGCTGCCCAGGCTGGTCTCGAACTCCTGGGTTCAAGCAATCTTCTGTCTCTGCCTCCCAAAGTGCTGGGCTTACAGGCATGAGCCACCATGTACAACCAACAAGTAGTATCCTGTTTCCTTCTTTTCTCCACAGTAATTGGTTCAGACCTAAGCACATGACCCAGGCCTAGCCAATCAACAAATAGTATTTCACTCTCCAACTGTTTTAGGCCATTAAAAAATCCCAAATCAAACCTAGATGACCTGGCTCTGTGTCAACTGCTCATCACTGAATTAGTCACAATGCCCAGGAACAGATGGATCCTGATTGGACAGGCCCGGTCTGTGGCCACCCCAGGAGCCCAGACCAAGTCAGTTGCATCTGAATACAGAGAGTGGATTGGGGTTGTCTCTTGACTCAGAAGTAACTGTTTCGTTTGTCTTGCAGATGTTTAAACATCACAAATACTTAGTTAAGGTAGGAAATAAAAACAGCCCTTGACCATCATCTCATAGAGACATCTGCCTTTGCTACTCAGTATGCGTAAAAGCAAGGGCACCAGAGTTCAGTTTCTGGCGTTTCCACTCAGTGGTTATGTGCCCTTGGAAGAGTTATTTAACATTCTGTATCTCAGTTTGCTCATCTGAAAAATGGAGATTTGTATCTACCTCATTACAATTTTTAAGAGAATCAAAGTGCTTAGGACAGTGCCTGGCAAGAATAATGGCTGTTGTTTTTGAGATTCTGAGAACCACTCTCTTAGATCATTGTCAAGCATGGTTTGGGTGGGAGTCGAGTGCAAGCCACCTCCCCCCTTTGAGTCTCTGCTCTTGGGTAGGCTGGACCCTGGACATCATACTGAATGGGGTGAAATGGAGGTGAAAGGGATGCAAATGGGAAAGGCTGGAGTGAAACAGGAAAAAGGAGGTGAAATGGAAAAGAAATGAGTGGAACAGATGTGAAGTAGAGGAGAGGTGGGGAAGGAACTTGGGGTGGAAGGGGGGTGGAAGATGGTGAAGAGGAGGGGTGGGGAGGTGAGACAGGACTGGATGGAGGGGGAAGAGAGAAGGGAAATGGGGTAAAATGGGACCTACCTCCATATCAAGCAGAGCCCCCCCAATATGGCTGTCGTCTAAACATGACATCAGGGGATGATTAGGGGAGGGGACTTCAGAGTTGTCCTCCTTGGTGAGATCAACAAGAGGGAAGGCAGGTGCAGATAACACATCCCCTTAAGTGTACCTTTTGGCATTTACCCACTCAATGCTCACCAAGCCTTGTGCTCAACCTACAGAGCTTCTCCCTGGACTCAAACGTGACCTTAAACATTCTGTGAAAACCTCAATGAAATGCTGTGACTTCCATCCCTAGTTCTCATCCAGTAATTATTGACAGAGGCCTTCAGCCTCCCATAGTGTGAGTTCATTGACAGGAGGTCAAATCTTAGTCATCAGGTGAGGACACTGGTGGTTAGGACACTTGTCCCCTGTCCCATATCTAGTGTGAGAAACTTGGTGAGAATCTACATTTTGAGTCCCAACTTAAATCATGCCAGAGATGGACTGACAAGTGAAGTGGGAAATTGACTCCAAAGGAAAAAAATTTGTAAATGAATCTTGCTACTCCTCAGCCCAGAGGAGCCACTCCCACCTCAAGACACAGGATTTTTTTCTCCTCTCCCCAGAATGGGCTTAGGACATCCCACAGAGGGTCCCCAGAGAGGGAAGCCCAGAATGGAATCCTCAAATATCTGGGCAGCTAGCCAGGTCCTGACATTACAGGGCTGTAGACTTACTAGTAATTCCTGTGGTTGAGCAAAGCCTGGGTTGGTGGGCAAAGTGCTAGGAGGCATATAGCAAGCAAAGGGATTGTATGCTGGGACTCGTTAGGTTGCAAGTCATAGAAGTGATACCCAAACTTACTTAAGCACTCAAAAAGTGAATATAATGCTTTATATACCCAAGAAGTACAGGAGTAGATGCTTCAGATATAAATATAGATAGATAATCTAGATACAGATAGAGAGATATCAATGCTCATTTTTATCAAGTCTCTACGTCTCTCCATCGCTTGCCTCTGATTTCCTGTGTTTACTTTATTCCCAGGCACCTTAGCCCTATGTGGTAGGGAAGATGGAACTCAGAAAATTCTGTGTCAATGGGTCCTTTAAAAACTAAACACTCAGCCAGGCTCGGTGGTTCTGCCTGTAATCCCGCACCTTGGGAGGCTGAGGTGAGTGGATTGCCTGAGCTCGTGGGTTCAAGACCTGTCTGGGCAACTTAGCAAGACCTCATCTCCACAATAAATCAAAAATTAGTTGGGCGTGGTAGCGCGCGCCTGTAGTTCCAGGTACTTGGAAGGCTGAGGCGGAAGGATCACTGGAGCCCAGCAGGTCGAGGCTGTGGTGGTCGGGAACGGCCACTGCACTCCAGTCTGGGAGACAGAGTGAGACTCCAACTCACACACACACACACAAAACCAACTAAACACTCTTTCTCAATGTTTGTTTACATCACTCACGTACCCCCCTCCCCCCGAGTACACCTTGTCATCTTGGTTACAAGTCCCCTTTATTGGCCACGTCACTAGATTCATATGAAGAGAGGAAGGAGGAAGCGGTTTTCGATCAGATGAGGTGGTGGCTTGGAGCAGAGGTGATGACCTAAGGCTCTGGAGTACCATGATCCAGAGTGTGAACTTCAGCAAGTGCCTCAGCCTCCCTCCCTGTGCCCTCTCTATCCACTTCCCCTAGTGACATTTTTTTTTAAAGACCTTTTAAATTTAAGACAACTGTGGATTCACATACAGTTTTAAGAAATAGTAGAGAGAGAGAGAGAGATCACCCTTTTGTCTAGTTTCCCCAATGATAGCATCTTGCATAAATGTAGTACAATATTGCAACCAGGATATTAACATTGATACAATCTGCCAAGCTTAGATTTCACCAGTTTTACATGCACTCGTGTGTGTTTGTGTGTGTGTTACATTCTATGTAGTTTTATCATATGCATAGATTTGTGTGACCAGTGCCACAAGATCCGTCACCACGAGGTCCCTTGGGCTGTCCTTTTATAGCCAAGACCACCTGCTCCCTCCTCTATTATCTAATCTGTGGCAACCATTAATCTGTTCTCCATTTCTATAATTGTATCATTTCAAGAATGTCATAGCCTGTAATCCCACGCCTTTGGGAGGCTGAGGTGAGTGGATTGCCTGAGCCCATGGGTTCGAGACCCGCCTGGGCGGCAAGACCTCACCTCTACAATAAATAAAAAAAATCAGCCAGGCATGGTAGCGCATGCCTGTAATTCTGGTTACTTGGAAGGCTGAGGCGGAAGAATCGCCAGAGCCCAGCAGGTCAACACTGGTGGCTGTGAGTGTGCCACTGCACTCCAGCCTTGGTGACAGAGTGAGACTCCAACTCAAAAAAATTTAAAAAATAAAATTTTTTAAGCAACTAGCGCATTAGTACTCAAGAAACTGATACTATTCCTATAAGAGAGTGGTTAATAGTATAGACTTCAGAGTCAAACAGAATCCCCCTCTATTGCTGAGAATACTCTCCCTAAGCCTCACTGTATTTCTCTGTAAAATGGGAAGAATAACATTACTTACCCTACAGGGTTGTCATGAAACGGAAATAGATAAGACAAGCAAAACACTTAACCCAGGGCCTAATGAGTTCTTAATTCTGTTTTTCCCTCCACTTCTCAGCTTATCAGAGGCTCCCACTTAGCCTTTCTCCTCTCCTGTCCACACCGCCCCCCACAGCTAACACTTTATGCATGTCCCTCCATCATCTCCCAGTACACCACAGTCACTTGCTGGGGCCAGGGTAGGGAATCCCAGATACAAAATCTTCCTTCAAGCAGTGTTACTCCACCAGGGCCCTCTGCTGCTCCAAGAGAAAGAACAAAGGATTTGATCTGTGAGCTGGGTGAGATCACATTTATCTAAGAAGCTTCCAAATGAAAACTAGCATTTGTACTTATTACATTTCACCTCCAAATTTGATTACATTTCTCTCCTGCTGTAAATCTGCCGTCCCTTCTGCCAGCTTATTATTAAAGCCACGACAGAATTGGTGGAGTGATACGTAAAATTTCCATCTTGGCTTTGACATTCCAGGAAGTTACAAACCAATTACAGCTGCTGAGCCTCAGGCCCTGATGAATCACAGAGTGCAGCAAAGGACGGAGGAGGCCAGAGCCTGGACTTGAGGGAGATAGTGAGCTGGGAATCAAAGGTCAATTAAAATGAAACCGTCGATTTTAATTTGAATGTTGTGCTTATATTCACATCCCCATAAATGGAAAAGCAAGTTACTTATTAATTTGTGTTGACATGGTGTGTGTGTGTGTGTGTGTGTGTGTGTGTGTGTGTTTTAGGACAACGAACATTTTTGAAATTGTCTCAGAGCCCCCCAAATTTCAATTTGGAATGCACCAAGGAGAAAACCTGCAATCTGCTAACCAGCCCAAATGTCAGCAGTTCTTAAGTAGCTGCCTAACAAAGTGCCATCGGCACTAGCCTCGGGGCGTGTGGGTCTAATGGCACCAGTTCCAGCTTTGGGAATGGGAACCTCTGTGTTTGACCCCTGGCTTTGCCACTTAATATGAGCAACGTCCCCCCATGCCTCTATGTCCTCACCAGTAAGATGAAGATAATAATACCCACCCCTGCTGGTTATTTTAAAGATTAAGATAAATAATGGAACTGAGGTGTCAAGCACGATGTCCTGCCCCGTGGTCAATGTTATTTCATTTCTCCTTGTCAGTGGATTCCAAGTCCAATCTGATGACCTCAAAAGGCTATAGTTTAATTAGTATCGTGTACCTTACTGATGGGGGTTTAGGTTCCAAGGTAGGTGGCTTTATTTTCCTTCGTGTGAACTTCTTGTTCCTGTTCCTTTCCTAAAGCAAGTTTTTGGTGGGATTCATCACTGTGGATAGCAGAGATGCTCCCAGCCAGGTTATCAGCGTTCCGTTCACTGACCCACAACTTGTGGCCCCTTCCGATCAGCTCATGGCTCAAAGACATCCTGTGAGCTGTTCATTTGATTTGGTGTTAGGCTGCATTCTTATAGTTCCGACTTTCGTCAGCGAAGGATATTTACATACAAGTTATTATTTCCCTTCTCCAGTTCAGGGCAGACATTCCTCGAGAAGAAACTCCCATCTTTTCCTTGGGGGCTCCTTTGTCTGCAGGTGTGATGCTGAGATGGAGGGGTAGGGCAAAGGTTACTACGGAAAACTAGGAATGGGAACTGCCACGGTGACCTAGGACAGTGTAGTTTGGGTGAAGTACTTATAATTTGAGGGTAGCCAAGTTGGTATAAATCTGAAAGATGAGGAAAAGAGATAAATGAGAGAATGAGTAGCAAATTCAATAGCCAGAAAAGTCAAGTCCAGGATAAAGCAATGTGCAATGAATGAATCAAAGTGGCCGAGAATAAGACCATGAATTAGTGGGCACCAGGATGCCCTTTCTAGGTGATGCACAGAACAGGCAGGAGAAGGTATAGAATTTTTAAGGAGCTGGGTCAGCCAGAATAGGTAGTGAGAACAAAAGATAACTTATCTAGGAAACAGAAGCCAGACACAGAACAAGGCTGAGAGTGGTGGGTGAGGAGCAGTGTAATAACAATGATCTATTTTTATTTTCCTCCCACAATTGACATGGAAAAAAAAATTATAATAAAGGTGGTAGTGATGACAGGGATCATGGGGGCTCCAAGGAGGAGACAAGAGAAGGGGGGTGTTGCATCACTCCTTGGCTCCTATTCCTCCTCATACCACAAACCACCACCCTGGAAAGGGAAGAGGGAATGAAGCCATGTGCCTAGGAAATGTCCCAAATAAAGTCACACGATGTACATAGGGAGAACACAGGAGATGCTCTAGCTGAGGATGGAGAGGCAGTGCTGTTAACCTGGGGTTGAAGGGAGAAGAAGGCAAAAAGCAATATCCACACATAACACACCTCTGCCTGGTAGCAATCAACACCTGTTAATTCATTTGCAAAGTTTGGTTCCTGGTAACACCTGCTCCTCTATTCCCTGAGCATCTGATGTTGTCCTTGAAACAAGAATGCCAGCTTCCCAGGGAGGAGCAGAGACACCAACAAATACAGCTGGCAGAAGTCACTCAGATGGCCTCCCCTCTTCCTCCCAGCCTGATACCTTTGCTTGCAAGGACAAACCACAAGCTGCTTCCTCCCTCTGCCCGCAGCTGACACCTTTTTTGCGGGAATCCCTGGTGCTCACGTATGCCGAGGAATCCAGCCTGCTTTACCTGCCCATGCTCTGAGTGATCAGGTGGGGATTCCAAGCCAGTGAAGGGGAAATCAGAGGTTCCCTCATCCTCTTCCTGAATTTCTGCCCTGGTCTTTCTCTCTCTGACTGTATTGCTCCCAGATCTGGACGAGGTCACACTTGAAGAAGGTTTTCTCACTTATCTCTGTATTAGTGGTTTTTAAAGTATGGTCCTGGGATGATCAGCATCACCTGAGAGCTTTTCAGAAGTGGAAATTCTTGGGCTCCACACTAGATCTACTCATACAGAAACTCTGGAGATAAGGACCAGCAATATGTTTGAACAAGCCCTTCAGATTATTCTGATACACACTAAAGTCTGAGAACTCCATTTTTTTTAACAAGAATAACAGTAAGAGGATGCCTAAAATTCCACCATATGGAATTGTTCAATTGCTCATCCCAGTTGGTGGATTCCTGGATTTGTTCCATCTTTTTTCTTAGATCAACACAAAATCTCTGTTAAACATTCTTTCATATGCATCTTCATGGACCCATGCAAGTATTTCTATAAGACACATTCTTACAAATGGATTTGCTTGAACAAAGTATGTACACACTGTAATATTAATAGATACGCCAGATGGACTTCCTAAAAGGTTGTACCAATTTGCAATCCCACCACAGAGAGTGAAAGAGTACATGTCCCCACAGTCTTTCCCACTTAAACTAAGGATTCTCCATGTTTTTATTTTCTTTTCCAATTTGAGAGGTGAAAATTATGTCTTGTTTGAATTTGCATTTTTTAAGAGTGAAAGTGAGCATCCTTTTCTTATGTTGATCAGATATTTTTGCATAGTACTTTTTTGTTACCTCTAATTTCAGCAATTAGTATGTATGACTTGTAGAATTTTAAAAAATACTGACCCCTCTTTTCTGCAAAGTAAAGTCTCATGAAGGAATCAGATAGAGATTTTAGGGTCAAGTGTGGGGTGACCAACCATAGTGATATTTCCAGGATGGAGAGGCTTCTCACAACATTGAACATTCAGAGCTAAACCTGGCAAAGTCCCAAGGAAATCACAGTGAGTCAGTCAACTAGTTGAGTGATTTTCTCTGTGTCACATTGCAAATCAGCAGCCAACCTGACCTCCCCAACTCCCACCACCCCTGGTCCAGGGCTCCTTTTCCTCCCCAAGCACCTTTCATGGAGAAACAGAAATAAACATGAAGGGAGTGGGTGACAATCTTCCCAACTAGACAAGAAGCTCCTTTTGCTCACTCACCTCTTAAACTCAGCATCTATCACAGAGCCTCACAGAGTTGGCCGCTAGATTTAGACAGAAGGCTTTATCACCGGATTGAGGAATAAGAGAATTAGTACTGCGGTGCCACAAAATCACAATCTGCACAAAATCAGGGTCCATTCAGTGATTTCTACAGGCAAATGTAGTTGAGAGACCATGGGCTTTGGAGTAGACAGATTTGAGCTCTACTTATCCCGGATTCATCACTTATAAGGTGCATAACCTTGGAAAACTGCTCTTTCTGATCCTTAATTTTCGCATCTCTAAAATGGACCAATGATATCTACATTACAGTAGAATGGTTCAGACATGGAGAAGACTTGAGGAAGAGATCACAAAGAGAGTAGATTATTCTTTCTCTCAAAGTGGGAAGAACCAGCCCCCAGAGAGACTTGCCCAGTTGCCACTGAGGTCTGAGAACCCCTTTCTACAAGAATAACAGGAAGTGGATGCTGAGAATGAGCGGCATCTCCTTCAAGGCCCTGCATAAAAGAACCTGGCCAAGGGGTCCAGTGGAAGCTAAAACACAGTTCAGACTCTCCCCAGAAAGCCATACTCTAGGCTGAATGTGCCTGGAGAACGAGGCATATTTCATTCCTAGAAGAAGACCTTTCCATGACAAACTGCATGCCCACGGGGCTGTGTCTACCCAGAGGGGGCACATCTTGCAAACTCATACAGCAGCGCTGCAGAGGCCGCGGGAGGCCCTGCTCTACATTAGCCCTGTGCTCTGGGGCTCTTCTGATCTCTCCTACCCCTCAGCACATGGAGGACAGGTTCCTCTCCTGTGGACCCCAGTGTTAGGTCAGGCTCACTCTGACAGGTCATCTGAAGAGTGGATCTTTTGCTCATTATGAATCACAAATCATTTGCAAAATAGGAAGTTGCCTGAATGCTGGCGTGAGGTCTCTGTGAATCACCGTATGAGGCAGATGGACTGCCAATTAAGAAGGGACTTGGCTGTCATGGATTCAGATGGGCCTTGAGCAGGGCTTTATTCACAAGCCGAGGCTCTGGCTCTCAAAACTGAAGCACCTTTGTCCTGGCCTGGCCATGTGTGTTTACAGACCTTCCAGGAGCCCAGCTGTGGGCATGCAGGGAGGTCTTCGGGCAGAATACCAATTCTCCCGGCAGCCAGCCTCTGTTCAATTAAGAGAAAAGAAAAGATGACTGCTAAATGTTCAGTCTACTTCCAACCCTACAAATACCCAACCCTAGGGAAAGGGTAATCTAATGTATGCTGAGATGATTTAAACTCATTTAAATTTAAAAAAAGAAGAAGAATCCTGCAGCAGTGAACTGCAGAGAGGATGGGGGGTTTTGACAAATCCACAGAACAAGCCAAAAATTGTGGCTCAGAAAAGAATGGAAACAGAGGGAACTTAAAATCTGACCACTCAACCTGCTAGTAGTCAGTTAAACATATGGGCAAGTCAGTACCAGGAGGAAGCCCCCAATGCTGCGTGAAACCAGGATGGATGGTTTTTATTTCTGCTGTCAATGTTAAACCCAAATGAGTTATCCTGGAGGAGGGAGAGTTTCTATCTATTAAACTGAAATAATATGCTGATAAAAAAGTGATGTGATGATCAAAATTAAGTGCATTATTCAGGGGCTGCCCACATGTTTCACACCCTGTATTCAAGGTACAGGCTTCTCCTTTGTCACAGTTGCACAGACATGATTTGTATGTTTCCTCCATTGTAATCAGATTCAAAACACCCTCTCACTCAGCATGCACACACCACTCTCCCAGAGATCACCTGCACACACAGACCTCACACACACTCAGACACACACATATACATTTATCCACCCACCTCAGGGTCCCACAAACACCGGTGACCACCATCCCGTGTCTAACAAGATCATAGAAAATTCCACAGCTCTGGTGGTAACTCTCACTCCCCAGCAAGGCTCTATATCTCTGTGACCTGTGTGGCCCTTGATGTGGCCCAGGCCACCATGCCACAAGTGTCCCTCTGCTCAGCTCAGAGTGTATGGTCCCTGTTGAATCCTGGGGTCCCAAGTCGGTTATTTGCAAATTGCTACCTGTGGTCCATCCAGGCCATTGGGATCCAGGGAAGACCCACACCCAGCTTTGTCCTCTGGAAATTCTGTTTGCTCTGTTCTTTCAAACAGGAGGTCACACTCACAGGAGGAACCAAGAGACAGACTGGTGATATCAACAAGGGTAGCCAAGCTCTAGTGAGAGATCTCGCTCCATTTCAAGAAAGCAGTTTCTGCCCAATCCCCACATGACAAGAGAAGCTATGAGATTTCCAAATGAGCATTATTAAAATGCTGTCAAATGCTTTGAATGCCCCCTCCTCTAGGGCAAAAAACACAGTCAGTTTGCAACTTGGTCTGTTCTCTCTGATATCTGGTGAATGGTGGCTTTGCCTGCACTTGGAGACAGATTGGGTCAATTTTCATCACCAACAGTTCTTCTGGTTATTGAACATGTGCAATAAATTGGTGGGTGGGCTTTATATTCACAACAATGTTTCTGATGGGTTTTTTCCCACACGTGAAATTGCCTTGAACCTAAGCACAGAAATCTGTCCCATGCTAACCTGTGCTCCTTTTCTGATTCTTCTCCGCCCCCAGGGCCCCTCTGCACCTTGAACTCACACAGTGGCCTCAGACTCCCTGCAGCTTGTAGACAGGGATGTCCTGAAGAGACTGTATGCCATGCAAAACAAACTTTTACACTTGTTCAAATGACATTGGCACCTATAGAAATACTACTTCTCTAGCTATATAAGCAGAAGACTCTATATTCCCCAAAGAGAGGATACCCAAGTACAGAAGACAGTCAAAGCTTTGTGACAGGTCCACGTGATTTTGAATATTTGTTCAGCTATTCACCACCTGTGTAACCTTGGGAAAGTTACATAACATCTCTGAATCTTTGTTTTCTTGTGAATCGGGCTATTACTACTGATCTCATTAAATTGGTGTGGGACGCTTTATTCATTTATTCCACAAATATTCATTGAGGGCCTACTATGTGCCAGGCACTATAGAAGGAAGTATCATGGCAAACCAGTGTTAAAGTATCTGCATTCTGGGACTTATCAGTTAGTAGATTGTATAAGATATAATATACAAAGAGCTAGCACAGGGCCTAGAACACAGCAAGCACTCAGTGGTTTTCTCTTCTGTTCTCTGTTCTTGCTCTCTTTTTGCTGGTTGACAAGACCTTGGCACTGGGGCCAGAGTTATCTGTTCCCTGACAAGCCTTTGGCAAGCGATACTTTACCCCCAGCTCTCAGCTCCTTTGACCTTACTGCATGCTATATTATACTCCTAGACATTTGTCAAGAGCCGACAATCTTCTACTGATCCTCTCTTACTGCATACATGAAGAATAAAAGGACTGTATGAATTAGGGTACTGGTTCAGCTGCTGTAAAAGAGAGACCCAAAACAACAGTGACTCTAAAAGTTAGATGTTAATTTCTTAGTCATGAAAAGTCTAGATCGGCAGTCAGTGGCTGGTGTTGTGCCTGCTCCTTCTGACTTGTTGCCCTGCCTGCCTCACGATGTGGCTTCCTTCTTGTGACCCAACATGGCTACTTCAGGTCCCAACATCATAACCATATCCTAACCAGTAGAAAAGAGACCATGGAGAAGGTATGCTGCTACCCTGTGAGGTTATAACTCAGAAGAGTTACCCGTTGCTTATGCCCATATCCTACTGGCTAGAATTCTCATAGCCCGAGTAGATACATGGCCATGCCCAGCTAGCTGCAAAGGAGTCAGGGAAATATAGTCTTTAGCTAGAAGCCATGTGCCTTTCAGACCCTCTACAGAATGTGTGGTGGGGGGAATCTGCTTATGGATATTAGCGTCTGCATTCCCCTGATCCTTTGTAGTGTTGCAGATGTTTGTGAATAATGGGTCCTTTCACATCATAAAAGAGTTGGTGATTGTCAAACAACTTTTCCTATATGTATTCACAATACAGAAAATTCAAAGAGCTTGGCAAAGGGAGTTTCTAAGGAAGGCAGCCTTCCTGAGTTCCAAAAAGCCATAATTATAGGGTGGTATTTCCTTTGGTGAATCCCCAGATCAGGTTGACATGTTGTCCAGCTTCTGACCATGGATTCAGGATTAGGTATACAAATGTTCATTATGCATTGTACCTTTGTTTATGAGGTGTGTCCCCTCTCCTCCAGCAGATTCCCGCTACTGCCAACCCCGATTCTCCCCTCCCCTGGCAGTTTCCCAACACTGCCAATCCCTTTCTTATGGTATTACGATAATTGGTCAAGGTCCACTTGTAAGTGAGAACATGTGATACTCAGTTCTTTGTTTCTGTGACAGGTCACTTGGTATTATAGATTCCAAGTCCATTCAGGTTGCTGTGAAGTTCATAATTTTGTCCTTCTTTATGGCTGCATAATATTCCATCATGTATATGTACCACATTTTTTTAATCCAGTCCTCTTTCAATGGACAGCATGGTTAGTTCCATGTTTTTGCTGTAATAAACATACGTGTGCAGTTATCTTTTTCATAGAGTGATTTGAGTTCCTCTGGGTATATTCCCAGTGAGTGGATTGTGGGTCATATGGAAGGTTGATTTTTAGATCTTTTAGGAATCGCCAAACTGTTTTCCACAGAGGTTGTATTAGTTTACCTTCCCACCGACAGTGTAGAAATGTTCCCTTTTCACCACATCCTCTCCAGCATCTGTTGTTTTTTAAATTATTGATGATGGCCATCCTGACTGGAGTTAGGTGGTATGTCAGTGTGATTTTAATTTGCATTTCCTTTATGATTAATGAGGCTGAGCATTGTTTCATGTATCTGTTGGCTGCTCATATGTCTTCTTTTGAGAAGTGTCTATTCATATCTTTTGCCCACTTTTTAATGGGGCTTTTTTGTTTGTTTTTTGTTTTTCATTTTGGCACATTTGAGTTCTTTGTAGATCCTAGATGTTAGGCCTTTGTCAAACATACAGTTGGCAAATATTTTTCCCTGTCTGTGGGCTGACTCCCTGCTCTCTTTAGTTTCTTTGGCTTTGCAGAAGCTTGTCAGTTTGATGAAGTCCCACTTATCTATCTTACCTCTTATGGCATGGGTGCTTAGGGTTTTGATCAAGAATTGGTTGCCAGTTCCAATTTCCATAAGGGTGTCTCCTGCATTTTCTAAGGTTCTTATATTTTCAGGTTTTACATTTAGGTCTTTGATCCATTTAGAGGTGATTTTTGTGTATGGTTATAGGTAGGGATCTTGTTTTAATCTTCCACATATAGTCAGACTGTTTTCCCAGCACCATTTACTGAAATAGGCTCTCCTCTTCCCAGTGGTTGGTGGTGGAGACTTTGTCGAAGATGAGTTGGTTGAGAAATTTAGGTTTTCCTTCTGGAATCTCTATCCTATTCCACTGGTCTACATGCCTGTTCCTGTACCAATACCAGGTTGTTTTGATTACTGTAGCTTTATAATAAAGTTTAAAGTCTGGGAGTGTGATACCTCCCACTTTTTTTTTTTCCCTGAGGATTGTTTTGCCTATTCATGGTTATTTATGTTTCCATATGAATTCCTGTATTGTCATTTTCAGGTCTGAGAAGAATGCTGGCAGTAATTTTTTTTTTTTTTTTTTATGAGAAAGCAGAACAGAAAAGCTCCCACACTGGGAGGGCACCCAAAAGTGTTGCCCCTCTGCTGCTGGTAATTTAATGGGTATTGCATTAGATCTGTAGATTGCCTTGGGTAGGATGGACATCTTAACAATGTTGATTCTTCCAGTTCATGAGTGTGGAATATTTTTCCATTTGTTTGTGTCATCTTTGATTTCTTTGAGCTGTGTTTTGTAGTTTTTGTTGTAAAGGTCTTTCACATCTCCGGTTAAGAAAATGCCAAGATAGAAAGAGTTTTGTAATGGCCAAGTGTAGTGGCTCATTCCTATAATCCCGCACTTTGAGGGGCCAAGGTGGGTGAATTACTTGAGCCCAGGAGTTGAAGAACAACCTGGGCAACATTGGAGGACCTTATCTCTACAAAAAATAAAAAGTTAGCTAAGTGTGGTGACACATGCCTGTCATCCCAGCTACTTTGGAGGCTGAGCTGGAAGGATCGCCTGAACCCAGGAGGTTCAGCCTGGAGTGAGCCATGATTGTGCCACTGCACTCCAGCCTGGGTGACAGAGTGAGACTCCTACCAGAGAGAGAGGGAGAGAGAGAGAGAGAGAGAGAGAGAGAGAGAGAGAGAGAGAGAGAGAGAGAGAATACAGTGCAGTGATAAAAGAGGGTCTCTTCCCAAGGCCTCGACCCATGAGTCTGAGACATTCACTTTGTGTCCTATTTTGTATGTTCCTTTCTGACTCATAACTTGTCTCAAACAAGACCCTGAAGTAAATGAAGAGACAGAGTTCAGAGCCTGAAAGATATAAGGAGATCAAGGGCAGGATGTGCATCACCTTACCATGTCCAGAGTGGCTCCTCCCACTGGCCACTGCCTTCATAGTGAAGCAAAGCCCACCATAGCCAGTATGTATCTGAGTTTAAAGGGATTTACAAGCTTTTGACTTTGATGTGAAAATGAGGAGGCAAGGATGAGGGGTAATCGGTTACTGTTACCAACCAAACATCTACCACTTTTGGTAATAGTATTCCAGTTTTGCTTTAAGAAATCACCTCTCTCCCTTTCATAAGCATGTTGTGTGTGTAGGGGCTAATCCCACCTATGGATCCAGAGGGGAGCATGTGACCCTAGTCTGGCCAGTTGGAATATTCCATCCCTCTGACCACCATAATTGGACTGGGGATGGACACATGACCCACGCTGGGTATAACTAGAGATCTCAGGAAAGAGAAGGAATTTCTTTTTTTTTTTTTTTGAGTCGGAGTCTCACTCTGTCACCCAGACTGGAGTGCAGTGGCTGCTCCCGGCCACCGCAGCCTCAACCTGCTGGGCTCCGGCAATCCTTCCACCTCAGCCTTCTGAGTAGCTGGAATTACAGGCATGCGCTACCACGCCCAGCTGATTTTTTGATTTATTGTAGAGATGAGGTCTCACCAAGTTGAGCAATTTCTTTATTACTATTGTTAAGAGGATGATGTATAAACCTGCTGTTTCCAGGAGTCTTCTTGTTACCACAAAGGGAGAATTTGTGTGAAAGCAATGCCAACACATGGGAAAACAGAATCAAGGGTGAGAGAGAGGGATTTATATGGTCATCACTTCAGGGTCTTGATCCACTCAGTCCTGAGGCTAGATCTAGCCCTGAATTTTTCAGTTACATTTTTCTTAAACCAATTTGGGCTGGGTTTTCTGTCACTCATAACACTAAAGACCTGACTTAGGTTAAAACTGTATCCAAGTCATATCCTTGTGACAAGAGAGAAGACTGGAAGCCTCGAGAGAGGAAGGGAGACGTTGACAGGGTGAAAGGAAGGAGTGACCTGAGTTTGTGCCTCTGCACCCCAAAAGACCTGGCCAGAAGTCCTGGTTGCAGGCACTCAGACCTCAGAGATGAATGGCATCTTCATCCCAAAGCCCTCTGCTTTGACTGTGGTCCCCTGACCAGGCATTTTTCCAGTTGCAGTGAAGCAATGTCTTCATGTAACAGTCTCAAGTTATTTCCAAATCCTCAAAGCTGAATAACCAGGGGGATTTTATTAGACATATTTATTCTATAATCCAGCATCTCAGAAGACATCCAGGAGTTTCTTTTAAGCTGCTTCTCCTCCCTCCCAGGCAAAATACTCATGTTGTTTCTAAGACATTAAAAATAAGATGAAGGCCAGG
Source organism: Cephalopachus bancanus (assembly GCA_027257055.1). Lineage (NCBI taxonomy): Eukaryota > Metazoa > Chordata > Mammalia > Primates > Tarsiidae > Cephalopachus > Cephalopachus bancanus. The sequence continues at coordinate 1,451,155 of JAPVLO010000354.1, forward strand.
TGTAGTGGCTCACACCTGTAATCTAAGCCCTTTGGGAGGCTAAGGCAGAAGGATTGCTTAAGCCCAGGAATTCGAGATCAGTCTAGGTAACATAACAAAACCTCATCTCTAGAAAAAAAAATTTTTTTTAAATAGCAGACTGGTGACATACTTGTAGTCCCAGCTTTTCAAGAGGTTGAGGCAAAAGAATCACGTGAGTCTAGGAGGTCCAGGCTGCGGTGAACTGTGATCACACTATTGCACTTCAGCCTGGGCAACAGAGTGAGAACCTGACTCAAAAAAAAAAGAAAAGAAAGAAAGAAAATGTCCTTGTTGCATTGGTCTGAGCTAGCTTAGCTGATAGACCCCCTCTCCCCCAGATGCTGGTGGACCTACCTGCCTTCTGCCTCCTTTCAGACTATGCTAAACCCCGATGATGACTAAGAGCCATCATTGACCATGGTCAACCCAATATAAAATCTGCAAAGTCAAGGAAATGGTTGAAATGCAACACAAAACAGCACTATTTATATTTTCATCTCTATTAGACCTTTATAATGATTCCTTATTGAACTGAAGCTTAAATGGCTCAAGACTGATTATAATAGAACATTTAATTGTTTGCTTGTCTAACTCTCTCAGCCCTAATTAAATATTGTTTTTCACTGAGCAGGTTACACAGTGATGTTTCTTCGCTGTCACTGAGAAGAGAAGGGGAATGCGGCAGAATTCAAATAAGCCAGGCTCACATCATGCTTTCTGCCTATTCATTTTTCGTTCCAACCGTGGGAAACAGAGCCCCCTGGGGAAGTTCTAGGGAAGGGCTTTTAGGGCTGACCTCATGCAGATAGGAAGGAAGTGATTAAAAGAGGAGTTGCAGCCAGGCTCGGTGGCTCAGCCTGTAATCCCGCGCCTTTGGGAGGCTGAGGTGAGTGGATTGCCTGAGCCCGCGGGTTCGAGACCCGCCTGGGCAGCGAGACCGCATCTCTACAATAAATCAAAAAATCAGCTGGGCATGGCAGCGTATGCCTGTAATTCCGGCTACTTGGAAGGCTGAGGCGGAAGGATCGCTGGAGCCCAGCAGGTCGAGGCTGCGGTGGCCGGGAGCGGCCACTGCACTCCAGTCTGGGCGACAGAGTGAGACTCCAACTCAAAAAAAAAAAAGAGGAGTTACAGATCACGTTACCTTGTGGCATTTTCTATAGATGGCATGGGTTCTTGGTGTTCAGAGTGGTGTTGGCTTCATGGCAGACTGCTCTCCTCTCTGCCCTCCATTCCCTCAGGATCCCCCAAATCCAGCCATTTCTCGCTATCATCCAGAGCCAAGCTACCATCACTTCTCACCCAGGTTATGGCTGAAGCCTCTTCACTGACCGCCTGTACTTTTCTGAGCTTCGCTACAATCCAGTCCCAGCCCAGCAGCCACAGGAATCTCATGTCCTTCCCCATCTCAAAACACTTCTGTAGCTCCCGACTCACACAGGAAGAAGCCAGGCTTCTGTCGGACGATGCTCTCCACCCTGCTGTTACCTCTCTGATGGCGACTTGCCCCTCCGCTCATTCAGCTTCAGCTCTCCTGACCACCTTGTGTTTCCTTGCATCATCTTCCCGTGCTCCTCCTTGGGTCTTTTCCCTTGTGGTTCTCTGCCTGGACCATGTCTCCCCTAGAAATCCGCACGGCTCACTCACATCCTTTGTGCCTTTATGCAAATGTCACCTGTCAGTAGGCCTCTTCACTGCTCTCTTTACATCTGTCATCACCTCACAGTCCCCATCCTCCATCCTTGTTTTGTTTTTCAGTTGGCCTGTGTATTTTGTTTATTGTTTATCTTCCCTTCCAAAATGCTAGCCCCAGGAGGCAAAGATTTTTCTGTTAGTGTCACTGATGAATATTCAGTGTCTAGAAAAGTGCCCAGCCCAAAGTAGGTGCACAAATAATTCTTTCTGAATGAATTAATAAGTAAATGTAAAACGGCACCAGTGCATGGCCTGTCATTCCTTTCTAGACACGAGTTCCAATGGTCAAGATCTACTCTAGACCAAGAGCCGAGATGCATTTGTACTTTGCATTGTAGAATTCTGGGCATTATGGGAGAAATCTTCCCTTTGGAGATGGAGCTGCAAAGGGCAGACAGAGATCCCGAGCTCAGAATGAGCCTCAGCCTTCCTGCTGGAGGTGCTAATTCTTCTACTTCTAGGGGAAAATGGCAAAAGAGGAGGGAGGCCTGGTGTATAGCATGAAAACGGGTAAATTCTCCCAAGGAGCCTCTCTGGAGCATCAGAGATGACTCTGTGAATGAATAAGCCATCACTGTGACCTCTCATAGGGTTTGTGCGTTCTTGGGGTCCTGGGCGTAATTTTGTCATTTAAAGCATGAGGACAATCCGGGAGAAATTTCTGGAAGAGGAAGAGGGAAGTGGGATAGCAGGACTATCTCCCTTGTGCATGATTTATTGGGTCATGGGACCAGGTCATGTGACCCATCCACAGGCTCAGAATGATCAAGACACGCCCACCTCCAGATGTTGTTGGAGGGTGCAATCCATCCCCTGCTCAACATGTTCAGGGGCCCAAACTGCTCACAAAAATGTAACATTTTTTCAAGAGCCTTCACATTCGAGAACCACATTCAGTTTAATCTAACATTTATGTATTCATCAAATTTTCAAGGTATGCACATTTATTTTGACAGTTGTGTCAAGCCACTTACCAGAAATGTTGTACCAATATATACTGTCTTTTTCTCATGCCTTACTCTGAATATCTGTGTTTTCTTTTGTGTCAGAGGGAGTTCATGTTACTTTCCAGACTTTGTCGATTTTATTTATCATTTCAAAGTTCCGATTCTTGATTTGATTAATCAGTTCTACCAACTTTTTACTTTCTGATTAATGTATGCCCTTATCTTTATTAATTGCTTCTCACTTTACTTTTATTTTGCTTCTCGTTTTCTACTTATTTTGAATTCTTAATTCAATTATTCTCAATCTTTAAACATCTAAACATGTTTATTTTAATAATAACAGCTTTAGAATGTGGCTTTACTAAGAATAATTTTATTCACACCCCGTGTATATTTTTATATGGTGGTCTTATTGTCTTAAATGTCTAGTCTACGCTTTCAACCTTGATTTCCACTTTGATAGAAAAGCTATTTTTTTATACTGCTTAATTTCCAGGCAGCTATCATTAATCTTCATTTAGGCATACTCTTGCTATTAATGCAATCAGGAAATATGGTTTATAAAATTTTAACCTAAAGAGTTTGTGGACTTCTCTATAACCTGGAACACGACATTGCAACAGTAAGGACAGGCTAGGTTAGAGTGCAGTGGCAACCAACCAAAAAAACTCTGTGGCTTAAGTAAAAAAGGTTGGTCCTTGCTCATGCTCCATGTTTATAAAAGGTAAATTGGGAATTCTCGGCAAAGTCACTCAAGGGCCCAAGTTGAAGGGAGCTCCATCTTGACACAGGCGTCCATGACTACAGACGTAGAGGAGCGAAGCCTGGCTCTTAAAGCCACTTCTATGCACATTTAATTGACTAAAAATATTCAAATGCCTGAGTTCAACGATCTTATCCTGTGAGAGGAAGTACACCGAATACTTGTGAATAAACATTTTGCCATATGCATTCAACAGACATTTATAAAGAACTATGAAGATGCCTCCTACTGTATACCAGGGACTGGCAGATATTTCTTGTTGCTGACCCACCTCCCATTCCCATTTGCTAACCTCCTTTTTCTCATCCACTTTCCAGCCAGAAGTGGCTGTGTGCCCCAAATATAACTGGAATGGGGGGGCAGTTTTGGGGAATGCTTTTTGCTTTGGCTTTTCTGATATTGACGCTGGCCTGTCTCCTCCCTCCCTCCTCCTTCCTGACTTGACTGCTAATGTGAGAAAGGTCAAGAGAATCCAAGAAATATTTGCCTTGACATTGTTGAGAATCTGCACTCATGCCAGTGGTGACTTCCTGCAGATTTCTTATATGAAGACAAGAAATAGTCTTGTGTTTGTATAAGCCACTGTGGTTGGGCTTCTTGTTACTTTCATCTGAAAGCATTTCTGAGTGAAAAAAGAGTTCAGCATGTAAACAAGACAGACCATTCCCAACTTCAGTGAATAATAATCCTCTGGAAGTATTGTGTGGACAACTGAAAAGAATGCTAAATATGCATTTCTAAATACAGGCACACCTTGGAGATATTGCAGGTTTGGTTCCAGGTCACCACAATAAAGTGTATATCACAATAAAATGAGTCACAAAACTTTTTTGGTTTCCCAGTGAATATAAAAGCTATTAAAGTGTGCAATAGCATTATGACTTAAAAATGTATATCTTAATTTCAAAATACTTTATTGCTAAGACATGCTAGCAATCATCTGAGCCTTCAGCAAATCGTTATCTTCTTGTTGGTAGAGTGTCTTGTCCTGATGTTGATACTGCTGACTGACCGGGTGGTGGTTACTGCAGGCTGGTGGTTGTCGCAATTTCTTAAAATAAAAGACCCAATGAAGCTTGCCACATCAACTGACTCTTCCTTTTATGAAAGATTTCTCTGTAGCATGCGATGCTCTTTGATAGCACTTTACACACAATAAGGGGTAGTGGTGTGCCTGTAGTCCCAGCTACTCAGGAGGCTGAAGTGGGAGGACTGCATGAGCCCTGAAGCTTAACAACAGCCTGAGCAACATAGCAATACCAAATCTCAAAAAATTTTTTTAAAATTCCTGTACAACATAGTGAGACCTTATCTCTACAAAAAAAAAAATTAAAAATACAAATATCAGCCAGGCATGGTGGTACAGGAGGCTGAGGCAGGAGCATCACTTGAGCCCAGAAGTTTGAGACGGCAGTGAGCTGATTGCACCACTGCACTCTAGCCTGGGTGATAGAGCAAGACTCTGTCTCAAAAAAAAAAAGTACACACAATAGAACTTCTTTCAAATATTCTAAATACGTCGTTATCATTTCAACAATGTTCACAACACCTTCGCCAGGTGTAGATTCCATCTTAAGAAACCACTCTGCTTGTCCATAAGAAGCAACTCCTCATCTTTTCAAGTTTTCTCATGAGATTGCAGTAACTCAGTCACATCTTCAGGCTCCACTTCTAATTCCAGTTATCTTGCTATTTCCACCCTATCTGCAGTTACTTCCTCCACTGAAGTCTTGAACCCCTCAAAGTCATCCATGAGGGTTGGAATCCACTTCTTCCAAATTCATTGATGTTGAAATTTTGGTCTCTTCCCATGAATCACGGATGTCCTTAATGACATCTAGAATGGTAAATTCTTTCCAAAAGGTTTTCATTTTACTTTATCCATCAGAGGAATCACAATCTATGGCAGCTATAGCCTTACAAAATGTATTCCTTAAATAATAAGACTTGAAAAATCAAAATTACTCCTTGATCCATGGGCTGCAGAATGGCTGTTGTGTTCGCAGGCATGAAAACAACATTAATGTTCTTTGTACATCTCCATCAGAGCTCTTGGGTGACTAGGTGCATTGTCATTGAGCAGTAATATTTTGAAAGATGTCTTTTTTCCTGAGAAGTCAGTCTCAACAGTGAGCTTAAAATATTCAGCAAACCATGCTATAAACAGATATGCTGTCATTTAGGTATTTTTGTTCCACTTGTCGACTATAGGCAGAGAGGCAGAGTCAATTTAGCATAAGCCCTGGGACTTTCACACTGGTAAATGGGCATTGGTTTTAATTTAAATGTCACCAGTGGCATTAGCCCCTAACAAGAGAGTCAGCCTGTCCTTTGAAGTTTGAAGTCAGGCTCTAGCCATGAAAGTTCTAGATGACACCTTCCTCCATATAAGGCTGTTTGGCCTACACTGAAAATCTGTTGTTTAGTGTAGTCACCTTCATCAGTGACCTTAGCTAGATCTTCTGGATAACTTACTGCTTCACCCTGCACTTTTATGTTATAGAGATGACGTCTTTCCTTAAACTTCATAAGCCAACCTCTGCTACATTCAAACTTTTCTTCTGCATCTTCCTCACCTCTTTCAGTCTTTATAGAATTGAAGAGCATTAGGCCCTTCTCTGAGTTAGGCTTTGGCTTGTTTGATCTTTAGCTAGAACACTAAAACTTTCTTCATATCAGCAATAAAGCTGTTTGGCTTTCTTATCTTTCATGAGTTCACTGGAATAGTACTTTTAATTTCCTTCAAGAACTTTTTTGTTTGCATTTACAACTTGGCTATCTATCACAAGAGGCCTAGCTTTCAGCCTCTCTTGGTTTTCAACATGCCTTCCTCACTAAACTTTATCATTTCTAGCTTTTGATGTAAAGTGAAAGACATGCTCTTCTTCCCTTCACTTGAACATTTAGAGGTCATTGTTGGGTTACTAATGAGCCTAATTTCAATATTGTTTTGTCTCAGAGAACAGGAAGACCCAAGAAGAGGGTGAATAACCAGGGAATGGTTAATGGAGAAGTCAGAATTCATACATATATCGATAATGTTCACCATCTTACGTGGGCACAGTTTGTGGCACTCCAAGACAATTACAATAGTAACATCAAAGATCATTGGTCATAGGTCACCATAATAGATATAACAATAAGGAAAAATTTGGAAATATTGTGAGAATTACAAAAGGTGATACAGAGACACGAAGTGAGCTCATGCTGTTGGAAAAATGATGCCAATAGACTTACTCGACACAGGGTTGCTTGAAAATCAAAATTACTTTCAATTTGTAAAAAACACAGTATCTGTAAAGAGCAGTACAGCAAAATGCATTAAAATTAGGTATGCCTGCATGCAAGAGAGTTCATATGTTTCCAGATCATCACTGACTTATTAAAATATGCTATTAGATAAAGCAAGGCTAGAAAAATGCTGATAATTGCTGAAGAGGGGTAATGGGCAAACAGGGATCGAGTATATTTTCTATAAGATCATTTTTATAATGAAAATATAATATACATTTTCTTGACAAAAATTCATTTTTCTGATAAAAATTTTGTATTAATAGCCTTAAGAACCACACTAACAATTACTTAGTCAGCTCTAATTTTCACTGATATTATTCATTCACCACTGCTACCTTTTTTTTGTAACGGCTTTTTGAGATAAATTCACATATCCTATAAACTCACCCAGTTAACGTGTACAATGCAACTGGTTTTAGTATATTTAGAGTTGTGCAACCATCATAATCTACTTTAGAATATTTTCATCACCCCAACAAGAAACCTTGTACCCATTAGAACTACTCCCTGTTCCAACCCAGCTCTCTCTCTACCCCTAACCCCACAGCCCTAGGCAACCATTCATCTATTTTTTTTCCTATGGATCTGCCTATTCTAAACATTTAATATAAATAAAATCATACATTCTGTGGTCTTTGGTGACTAACTTCTTTTGGTCAATAGGTTTTTAAAATTCATCCAGTATTTCCAGTTTTTATTCCTGAAAATTATTCCATTATATAATTATACATTTTTTAACCCATTCATTGGTAGATTGACATTTGGGTTATTCATGAATAATGCTATTCATGTAAAAGTTCTTGTTTGGACATCTGTTTTCAATTCTTTCAGGCATATACCTAGGAGTGGAGTTGCTTGGTTGTTTGGTAACTCTATGTATAACTTTTGGGGAACTGTTGGGCTGTTTTCCAAAGTACCATTTTACATTTCCACCAGTGTGAGGGTTCCAATTCCTTCATATCCTCTTCAACTCTTGCTATTATCTGTCTTTTATTATAGTCATGCTGAGTGTGAAATGGTACTTACTGTGGTTTGATTTGCATTGTCCTGATGGCTAATGATGTTAACATCTCTTCATTTGCTTTATTGGCCATTAGTATATCTTCTTTGGGGAACTGTTTATTCAGTTCTTTGCCCATTTTTTGTCTTTGCCTTGCTAGGCTGTAAGAGTTCTTTATATGTAGAAGTTCCTTATGAGATATTTGATTTGCGAAAACTATGAATATCCCATTTTGTGAGTTGTCCTTTCTCTTCTTGATGTATCCTTTGCAGAACAAAAGTTGTTAATTTTAATGTCAGATTTATCCATTTTTTTCTTCTGTTGTTTGTGCTCTTGGTGTCACATCTAAGAAACTATTGCCTAAATCAAAGTCACAAAGATTTCCATCTATGTTTTCTTCTAAGACTTTAATAGTTTTATCACTTACATTTAGGTATTTGATTCATTCACATTTAATATTATGGACATAATTGAATCCATTTGTCTTGAATACCATATCTTTTCTTTGTTTAGATCCTTATTTTGATTTTTTTCCCCATTTTTCTGGTGAGGTACTTCAAGTAAAGTTCTTATGTGTGGATATCTTTTATGAGTTCTTGAATGTCTAAAAATATTTATATTTTATCCTTATGAAAAAAATAGTTTGGAAGGGTACGGAATCCTAGGGTCATATTCTTTTTCATCAGAACTCTGTAAACCAACATTCAGTGTTGTGGGGGGACAATCAAATGCCAGTCTATATTTTTCTTAGTTATAATTTTTACTTACCTGATTTTAATAATTTCTTTTAATACACATAGTTTATAAAAATTCACAAAATGGGTAATCCCCTCGGGTTCCATCCTACTGGGAGCTGTTCTGCCCTCTCAATAAACCCTGCTTTAAAAGAAAAAAATTCACAAAATGTCTAGGCGCAGTCCTTTTTAAAAGTAATACTGAACACAAATTGGGGGGAGGTATTCACATAAGAATTTATATGTTCAGATCAATAAAATGTTCTTCTGTTGTTTCTTCTTCTGCATTACTTCGTTATGTATGTCTGGAACTCCTTTTACATAAATATTGAATCATTTGATCTCATCTTGAAATCAGCTCAATTTAAAAATTTTTTTTAAAGATGTGGGATACAAGTCAGGATTGGGGATATAAGTGGTCTACATACAGGTGAAGTTTGGGCCACCCACTGGACCTCACTTTGCCTGGATTGGCACCATGCACCCTTATTGATGTTGTGTGCCCCTCCTCCCTAAACCAGCTCAATTTTCTAAGCTGGATGCCCACAGAACCGAAAACTAAGAAACTTACTTTTGTACAATAAAACTCACTTGCTGCCTGTTGACAGGCTTCTCTTCCCAATTCCTGTAACCTCCCCAATTTCTGTTTTCCCACACATGGTTACCACGGAAATCCTCATTCAACCACCTGCTGCCTGTTGACCAACTCTCCTCTTCCTTGCCCCTTCTGTTTTTGTTCCTAACTACAATAAACCCTTAATTTTCATTGTAGAAGGGATGGATTTGAGGTTTGGTTCCTGTCTCTCCAGGTGATGTCACCCATAAAATAATAAAGACTTCTTCCCTGATAATAATCATTGTCTCAGTGATTGGCTTTCTGCACAGTGAGCAATTGGACCTATACTAAAACCCTGGTGTTTGGTAGCAGTCTCATCTCTAACTTTGTCTTTTATGGTTTTTGTCTTTCTTTTAAAAACTAAATCCAGCTGGGCTCGGTGGCTCAGCCTGTAATCCCGCGCCTTTGGGAGGCTGAGGTGAGTGGATTGCCTGAGCCCACGGGTTTGAGACCCGCCTGGGCGGCGAGACCTCATCTCTACAATAAATCAAAAAATCAGCCGGGCATGGTAGCGCATGCCTGTGATTCCGGCTACTCGAAAGGCTGAGGAGGAAGGATTGCCAGAGCCCAGCAGGTCGAGGCTGCGGTGGCCGGGAGCGGCCACTGCACTCCAGTCTGGGTGACAGAGTGAGACTTCAACTCAAAAACAAACAAACAAAAAAACCAAAAAAAAAAAAACCAAAAAAAAACCGCCCTAAATCCTAGAGGAGTTTCTTGATAAAGGCTTTAGTGCATTAATTTGACTATGCTATTCAATGTCCCCCCCCATCCTATCTTGCATCTCCTAAAATTCCTTTTGCCTCTCTGATAACACCCTTTCATAGTCTCCTGCCTTTGCTTACATCATTGCCTTATCTTCTCAAATCTCACTGCAGTCACTCAGTTTTATAACGTGTTATTTGTTCTGAGTCCTCAAAGTACTTCCCTCTTTCACTTTGGTGACTTTCTTCATGTATCTGGAGATTTTTCTCAGAAATAAGGTCAAGATAGTTCAGTGCCTGCAGCTGAGAGTGAGCCTCATTAATAATTCCTCGTGTTGATGAATTGTAGGACTAAAGAGAAGAAAATTCCTTGTTGTTTGTTGATTGGAGTGTTTATCTAGCTGACCTTAGCTGCAGAAAACTTAGATGAATACACTTTTCAGTTTGTGACATATGCCTTCAGTCTGTGAAGTCTCCTTCTCTTATTTAATGTATGCATGCATTTAGATATCCCCCACCTTTAATTTGTAACTCCTTCTCCAGCTGACTACCCGGAAGGCACTGGCATAGCAGGGCCCCCACTCTCTGCCGCTATGGCTTGAGTGCAGGCTCCAGGTAACATTGTGGAACCTCTCTCTAGACCCTCCCTCTATGGTTGGAAGCCCAGGACTTGTCCCTCTGGTCAATCTGCACTTGCTGGTCCTTGTCTCCATCCCCTCACTGATTCAATCAATCCTATGGGATTTAGAGAGGTTGGAGGTAAGAAAACTCTTTTACTATTTATTTATTTATTTTTTTGGGCAAGTATCTTCTCAGGGCAATGGGTTTCCTCGGGCCACGCCCTCCCCCCACAATGAGCTCTCTCTGTTGATGTCTTGTGTGGTTTGGGAGGACTCTACTTCTATTTCTAGTAGTGGCTTAGAACTTTCCCTTTTGTTTATCCCACTTCAGTGGGATATTGGAAGACAGAGTCAGGTTTTGTCACATGATCTGTAGAATTCTTTTCTCCAGTTTATTTCTCCCCTGCCCCATCAGAAATGGAAAGGCTAAACCATAGGAATCAAAATGACCATTACCAAGAGAAAGGCTACTGATGGCTAATATTCCACTTTTATTTTTCTGATAGACCCGAACAAAGTAGAAAAATACAAATGTTTCTCTGTGAATAATTGTGTGTCAACAAGGTTATTCAATTAGTATCTCTCTTTCCACTTGACGGCCAGTTATATAAAGGCAAAGAACACATCGGTTTTGAAACAATATCCATAGTATCTAGCATACCGTAGCTGACATGTAGAGGTATTCAATAAACATAGGTTAAATAAATGAGAAAATCTTCAGTGAAACAAAGAACAGCCAGGTGAAATCAACAATGAAATATAGGACTTCTGATGGAACTGTAGTTCCAGGTTTTGACCACAGGAACAGGGCATGGAGTCTGGCTGCAGAGCATTGTTTCTTAATGGTAATGGGACAAAGGGGTCAAGGAATAATGTCCTCCTGTTCCCCCTGCTCTGGCAGGCTTTGGACAATAAACTTAGAACCTCAGCCCATGGAGATCAAACCTGTGGAGACACGAGGGCCAAAGAAGTGTGTGAAAGGCAAAGTGACAAACACTGTAAATTGTAAATCAGGGGTGTGTTGAAATAAAAAGGCATTTGGTAGTGGAGATGGAGGGGGGTTGGCCTGGTCACAACATCAGAGCAGAATATTCTGGGACTTCAGAGATTAATACAGAGGGAGGAAAAAGCCCTCCAACTCTTTCCTTCTTCCCTATCCTCCTCCCCCTCCTCTTTCTATTCTTCCTGTCCTCTTCCCAGAATACTGGAGGGTGACAACATTAGTGCCAAATGAAGCATGTATTAGTTAGGGTACAGGCTATGCTGTTGAAATGAAAACACAACAATATGACCACTTTAATAAAACAATAGGCTTTTATTTTCCCTCATGTGGCCAGAGGTGACCTGTCTAGACCTGCAGGGTTGCACTGCCCTTCCGACATGGAGTTTCCAGTTTTGGGTCCAAGGGAGCTGCTCCAGGCAATGCTATTTCCCCAGCCAGCAGTTGTTAAAGATGTGATCTGGTAGTTGCACATACCACATCCTCTGGTACACTCCTGGCCAGAATGTGGTCACATGACCATACCTACCTGCAGGGATGCTGGGAAATACAGCCTCTGGCAGGGTAGAAAAGAATGGATTATGAAGGAAAATTAGTTTCTATTGCAGAGGACAAGCTGATTAATCTAGAGAAATACAATTATCTCTCAATGCCTCTGAATACTTGCCTAATTGTTGACAGAAGTTCCCATTTTGTGGTCAGAGCAGGAAACTGAGGACCCACCCCCAAACTATAGCAAATGCTGTACCACAGAGGTTTCCTGCAATTTTAGAACCACTTTAGCCTTATTTATCATCCATATCCAGTGCAAAATCATGCCAAAGCCCTTATACCAGAAGGGCACCCACCCTTCCCATCAGTCCTACACACCTGCTGATCCTCCTGACTTTGTGAGACAGAAAAACATGTATTCCAGAATTAGGTACTGCAATAATCAGAGTTCCTTAAACCAAGGGTTCTCAACCCTCTCTGCACATCATAACCACCTGGGGAACCATAACATTACACTATTCCCCAAGCCTCACCGTAGACGAATTGGATCAGAATCTCTAGGTGAGTGTTCTGGACTTCAGCCTTTTTTAAACACTCCCCCAGGGGATCCTGATGTGCAAGAGGGAAGCTATTCAGTGCATTGACATTCAGAAATACAACTACATTTCCACAAAGACCAGAAAAGTTTTATGCCTTTCTACATCATAAGAAGTGGGTGCCCTGCTCAGGCCTGGCTTGGACAGGGTGGTTCACCTTATAAACCCAATGTCACATTTATGCTGATTCTTGGTAGGGAAGTGAGGCAAGAGGGATTTCTTTTTCCACAGGTCAACAAGACAGAAGAGGATGTAGGTTCTTCCCAAGGCCACTCAGCAAGTAAGCAAGATCCTAACTCTGGCTCCAAAGTTCAAGCCACATGACTTTCTCGATACAGCTCAGGGTTAGATCACTAAATCCCAGGATCCTTCCTCATCCTCTCACCTTGGATGAAGGTCAGGGAAACTAGTCCAACTAATACCAAGCACCAGATAAGTACTTTGCATAAAATTTTGAGGCACAGTTGTTGATAATTGCCATTCTGACTAGAGTTAGGTGGTATCTCAGTGTGGTTTTGATTTGCATCTCCCTGATAATTAGTGAGGTTGAGCATTTTTTCACGTGTCTGTTGGCTGCTCGAATGTCTTCTTTTGTGAAGTGTCTGTTCATATCTTTTGCCCATTTTATAATGGGGTTGTTTGTTTTCTTCTTTTCAGTACGTTTCAGTTCCTTGTAGATACAGGATGTTAAGCCTTTGTCAGACCTAGAGTTGGCAAATACTTTTTCCCAGTCTGTAGGCTGTCTCCCTGCTCTCTTGATGGTTTCTTTGACTTTGCAGAAGCTTGTCAGTTTAATAAGGTCCCATTTGTCTATCTTCTCTCTTAAGTCCTGTGGGTTTCGGGTTTTGAACAGGAATTGGATGCCAGTTCCGATTTCCATGAGAGTATTTCCTTCCTTTTCTAAGGTTTTTATGGTTTGAGGTTTTATCAACAACTCAAAAAATAACAGCTGCTGGAGAGGGTGTTGTGAAAAGGGAACACTTCTACACTGTTGGTGGGAGTGTAAACTAGTGCAATCTCTGTGGAAAGCAGTGTGGCGATTCCTAAAAATTGACCTTCCATATGACCCTGCAATCCCCCTACTGAGAATATACCCTGAAGAACACAAATCACTCTATAAAAAAGATACCTGCACACGTATGTTTATTGCAGTGTTGTTCACAATAGCAAGAACCTGGAAACAACCATGCTGCCCATCAAAAGAGGACTGGATTAAAAAAATGTGGTACATATACATGATGGAATACTACGCAGCCATAAAAAAGAACAAAATCATGAATTTCGCAGCAACCTGGATGGAACTAGAGTCTATAATACTGAGTGACCTCTCACAGAAACAAAGATCCGAATATCACATGTTCTCACTCATATAATGGACCTTGAACATCCAATGTAATACTATAAGAAAATGACTGACGGTACTGGGAAACTATGGGGGGGAGGGGGATGGGATTAACAGTAGCAAATATCTGTCGGGGGATGGGAAAACACCTCTTATCAACAGGGTGCCTGAATGAAATGTAATTGTACACCTAACCCTTAACTGTACCCCACAAAACCATAATAAAAAATACTGATTAATAAAAAAACAAAAACAAAAAAAAAAGAAAATTTTGAGGCACAGAAATGTTAAACAATTTGCCCAAGGTCACAAAGTTAGGAAGTGATAAAGCCAGGACTTGAACCCAGATATTCTAGCTTCAGAATCCATGATCTTTACCACTATGCCAGACCAATCCTGCTGCAGAGAGGAGGTGGCTATTTCCACTGATATGACTGTAAGACGATATTGGATTCACATTGAATCAAGATTTACTGAGCATCTAAACGTCCTGGGAAACTTCCAGTCTCCCTCTCTAAAGCAACAGATGCCCAAGGCCTCAGGCCCTCATCCACCTGTTCCCCAGGTAATGCTACACCAGAGGTCCTCTAGAACATCTCTGTTCTAGCCTGCTTTCCCATGATGCCTGGGTGGGGTGGGGCTGCCTTCTTTCTCCTCCTCTGTGGCCAGGATGGTTCAGCAAAGACTGGCCACCCAGCTCTGACCACAGTGACATCTCCTGTTCTCCCTGGGTAGTGGGGGGCCAAGCAAATCCCTGATCCGTGGACTGAGCTGCAGCCCAGAGACAGGCTCTCTGCCTTCAGTCTGCAGGGAAGGTCTGGCTGTTGAAGCTCTGTCAGCCTCAACACTCAGCTGGGGAGAAGGCATTCAGGGAACACGACAGTGGCTGTTAAGTAGAAAGTACCATGCATGTCGCCCTTTTGTTATTCCCTTTCTGCACTGTCACTCTGACAAGCTCTGCCTGACACAGGAGCATTAATTTTTCATGCCGCCCTGCTGCAGACACACAGATTTGTTTGGAGGGATGATAAATGAAATGCAAATGTGGCTGGAAGCCCACTGCTGAGACGCTGAGGCTACAGGTCACATCACGTTTCCGCCTCATCCTCCTGTCCCGTAACACCTTCAGTTGCTGCTTTACATCTGCTCCTGTGGCTCCACGAAGCAAAAGGTGACTTCCCAGGAAAGGGAATACAATATTATCCGCCAGTAGCCGGAAAGTTGATTAAGAAAAATTCACTCCCTCAGTATGGCTTCTGATCTCTTGTTTATCTTCATTTGAACCATCCTGGGAAGACGTGTTTTAATTGCAAGCTGCTTCCATTCATTTTCTGGAAGCAGGCAGGGCATATATTATAAAATAAATAAATGATTAAGAAACATCTAATTATTGTGATTAGTTTTGTACTTGAAGGTACTTCCAAGCAGCTTCTTATTAAAGTCATTCATCAAGGACCCACCGTGCCCTTTCCGGCGGCGCGGCTCCCAGGACCAGCGCCCGGCTCTGTCCCACGCAACAGGCGGTGCTTAATAAACACGGAGAATATTGATGGCTGCAAATTCCTCCCTCAGCCTCCACTCTGGCATGATGGATGGATGCTTCCCAAACGTGGCGAATATTTCCCTGGCCATTCATCAGCCCTACCACAAATACAGGTGTCAGCCCGAGTTGACGTCAGCCTCTAACTGCTGCCTCCCCAGCAGACGTAGAGAAAAGCCCGCGTTTCCTGCACAGGGACCTCATCTATTTTTCATGCACCACAGTACCTTGGCTTATTAAATATTTATAACGATGTCATTATTTACCAAACAAGACCCCCCGCGCAAGACTCCTGAGAGAGCAGAGACCTGCCCCTGGCTTCCCTGTTCCTCGGGAGGAGCTTTTCAGCAGAGGAGGTTGCATCTAGCAGGCAGGTTTCTCTGCCCTCCTTCAAAAACGCCTCCTAAGGTCTCTCCAAGTCTGCCGGACTGGCGGCTTCGGGGCCTGAGATGCAGCGTCCTGCTGGAGACAAAGGCACAGCGGAGCAGGGGACTCTCCCACCCAGGGACCCACCCTTGCAGTTCTAGGTTGTCACGCCGACCTCACCATGCACTCTCCAGCCACTCTCCTCATTCCGTGGTCAAGAGCTCTGATGCTTCCAGGTGGGTAATGGCTGGTTTTTAGTCTCCAGGCAACAAAGAAAGAACCTCATTCTCCCCACTAAAATTCACTGAGGACACTGCGTCAGGTGCTGGGGGCGACACGATGTGGCCGACGCTGCTGGCTGCGTCCTTCGCACTGGCTTCCTGGTATCTTCTGTGTTGGAGCTCCCCCCTCATCACTGGCTGGAAAAGCCAGATCTTCCCTTTGATTTCCAGGCAACTTGATCATAGGCAGGTGATCCGGGGGAAGGTTTTCAGAGAAGAGGTGGTTTTATTTATTGAAGAAACTTTAATTTAAAAATTTTTTAATTTCTGAGTCAGACTCTCTGTCACCCATGCTGGAGTGCAGTGGCATAATCACAGCTCACCAGAGTCTTGGCCTTCCCGGCTCAAGGATCCTTCTGCCCCAGCCTCTCCATTAGCTGGGACTACAGGCATGCACTACCATGCCTGGCTAATTTTTTGATTTTTTTTTTCTTTTGGTAGAGATGGAGGTCTCACTATGTTGCCCAGGCTGGTTCCAATGTTGGAGGAGTATTGGGGGAATATTTTCCTTTCTGTTCGCAGAGATCTAGGTAGGGAAAGCTCCCACATTCTTCAGTTGGATGTTGTCATTTTTTACTGTGGCAGTCACTCAAGGCCAAATCTGAGGACAAAGTCTACCACTCTGAGAATGGCATAGTGAAGAACAGGAGCCTTGGTCCTTGAGGTCACTGTTGAGGCTCTAAGCCAGCCCCTGTGTCTGCCCTGCCTCTGGACTTCTCATTAAGTGAAGCTTTTAAAATGTCCTTTCGCCATTAGAATACCAGTCATTGGGAGGCTGAGGCGAGTGGATTGCCTGAGCCCACGGGTTCGAGACCCGCCTGGACAGCGAGACCTCATCTCTACAGTAAATCAAAAAATCAGCCGGGCGTGGTAGCGCATGCCTGTAATTCCGGCTACTCGGAAGGCTGAGGAGGAAGGATCACCGGAGCCCAGCAGGTCGAGGCTGTGGTGGCCGGGAGCAGCCACGGCACTCCAGTCTGGGTGGCAGAGTGAGACTCCAGCTCAAAAAAAAAAAAAAAAAAAAAGAATACCAGTCATATCAATCACTGCAGGCAAGATCCTCTAATGGATGACAAGATGAGCACACCAATGTTTGAGGAGAAGCAGGGTATTTGCATGGCCTAAAAAAAGTATGTTCACCAAGATGTACATTAATGATGAAGGGGAAAATAATCCCGTTTCAGTGGTGAAACCCACCTTCACCAAGTGATTAAAGTTAATACCACCAGTAATAAGACAGATGGATGTCTCATTGACCCTTATAAAGCACTGAGATCACATTGCTTTTTGGATATTGTTGCCAAAAAATGCAAAACCTCAATCTGGTCATGAGAAAACACAAGTCAAACCCAAAGTTGAGGGACATCCTATGTAAGTTGCCAGGACTCTTCAAAAGTGCCAAGTTCATGAAAGACTGAGGAGCCATCATAGACTAGAAAAACTAAGAAGACACCACAAATAAACACAATGTGGGGTCTGGGACTGACTTCTGGAACAAGAAAAAGATATGTGGAAAATCTGCTGAAATCCAAATAAAATCTATAGTTGAGTTGACAGTATATGCCAATGTCAATTTCTATTAATTTTTATTTTTGAGTCGGGGCTTCACTCTGTCACCCATGCTGGAGTGCGGTGGCACAATCACAGCTCACCACAGCCTTGGCCTCCTGGTCTCAGGATCCTTCTGCCTCAGCCTCCCGAATAGCTGGTGCTATAGACATGCACCACCATGCCTGGATAATTTAAAAAAAAATTTTTTTGTAGAGACGGGATTTCACTATGTTGCTCAGGCTGGTCTTGAACACCTGAGCTCAAGTGATCCTCCTGTATCCTCCTCCCAAAATGCTGTAATTATGGGCATGAGCCACCATACTCAGCCCTTTTCTGGTTTTGATCATTGTACTATGGTTACACAAGCTGCTGACATTAGGGGAAGCTGGTTGAAGGGTATATGGAAATTCTCTGAACTATTTTTGCAACTTTTCTTTAAGTCTAAAATTACCTTTAAATTAAAAAATATAATTCAAGGAAGTCCTCCTGAGTTGTTACCAAAAGTAGCCATTTCATCATTTTCTGAATTTGCTGTAGTAAAAGCTACTCGGGGATTACAAAAAAGGAACTATATAACTCTTGAAGGATTCCCATTCTAGTAATTGCATTACAAAATGCAGTTGTATATGTTAAGTTTTCCTATTTAATATAGTGTAGACTACTGAAATAATAAGTGGGGAAAAAACAATCTTTTAAATGAAACAGGCCTAGGTTCAACAGTAAGATCTACCACTTATTTTCTGTGTGGTTTTTAAAGGCAAGTCTCTGGGCCTCTGTGTACATACATATAAAATTGAAATAGGCAGGACAGTTTGTTACTTACAGCTGAAAGTATCCAGAATGACACAAGTATCAGAGAAAAGACAGACAAAAAATTCTGATCTCATGGTAATTATATTCTAGTGAAGGAAAACAGATGAAAAAACTAGTGAACAAATTCATAGGAATTTTGAAGACTGAGAAGTACTATTAAGATAAAAGGCTGGGCTTGGTAATCCCAGCACTTTGGGAGGCCGAGGCGAGTGAACTGCCTGAGCCCGCGGGTTTGAGACCCACCCAGACAACTTGGCGAGACCTCGTCTCTACAACAAATAAAAAATGAGCTGGGCATGGCAGCATGTGCCTGTAGTTCCAGCTACTTGGAAGGTTGAGGCAGAGGGATAGCCGGAGCCCAGCAGGTCGAGGCTGCAGTGGCCGGGAGCGTGCCACTGCACTCCAGTCTGGGCGACAAAATGACACTCCAACTCAAAAACAACAACAACAACAACAAAAACATAAAGCAGGGTGATGAGATAATGACCACAGAGAAAGATAGGGTAACACTAAATATTTTTCCAAGGAGGACTTTCTGAGGATCCATTTACGGTGAGAAAGGACTTGCCAATATTAATGTCTGAGGGATGAGCTCCCTGGAAGAGGAAACAGCAAGTGCTAAGACCCTGTGTTCAAGACACTAAAAGGTGACTTCTATGGCCAAAGAGTGATACAAGTTGGTGCTGTGGTCTGAACATTGGTGTCCCCTTCAGATTCATACATGGAGACCTAACCTCCAATGCAATAGTATTAAGGGCTGGGATGTTTATGAGGTGATGGGATTAGTGCCCTTATCAAAGAGGTACAAGGGAGCTTGTCTGCCCCTTCTATCATGTGAGGACACAGCTGGAAGGTGCCACCTGTGAGGAACTGGCCCTCACCAGACACTGAATTTGCTGGAGCCTTAATCTTGGACTTCTCAGTCTCCAGAACTGTGAGCAATACATTTCTATAGTTTATAAATCACCTATTCTAAGGTGTTTTGTTATAGCAACAGAAACAGATTAAGACAGATGAGATTGGAGAATTGCACAAATTTAAGAGGGTGATACAGGAGCCAGTCTAGAGACCATAATGACTTGGACTTAGGTGTTGTGATCAGAGAGAGGGAAGCGAGCAGGCTTAGGACGTAATTGTGGAGGAAGCAGAGCTGGACAGGGCTTGTGAATGGATTTGCTGTAAAGAGGAAGGCTCAGGGCATGAGCAGCATCACAGAAGGCTCCCTAATTTCTGGGCTGAGGTGAATGATGACATCACTTACTGAGAGGAAGGCTGGGGTGTGGGAAGGGAGTAGAGAATCAAAATATTTTGGTGTATACCTCCATATGGTTTTCTTACCAGTAGATCCATTCCTTCCAGAAGCTGGTCCCAGCTAAGGTCAATTATTATTAATTTTCTGTCTTTTCTGGATGAGTGAACTACAAGATAAAATCCACTAGGGACAGGATTTTTTCAGTCTTGTTTGCTGATGTACCCTAAGCCCACACCAATGCTTGGCATAGTAGGTGCTCTAGTTACTTGTTGAATGAATGATGGAATGAATGGCCCAATCTTTGGTCATTCCTGTCTCTGGAATGACCCAGAGACAGGCAGAGTCTTATAAATCTACAAACCAACTTTGAGTCAGCTCAGTCCCTAGCTGCTGACCAGGGAACAGAGTGAATTCTCTCTGGGGAAGAATGTCATCATCTGGAGCCCAGACAACTTTTTCCTGCTTAGCATTAAATCAAAAAGCACACCAAGAAGTAGAATGAAAAAGAAAAGAGGTAACAGAAAGAAACCCACATGTGACTAGACACTAGTGTTATCAGACACAGACTTTAAAATAACTAATATTCACTGGGTACACATGGACATAGCAATGGCAATGGCAGACATTGAGGACTCCTGAAGAAGTAAGGGAGGGAGGCAAAGATGGGTGGAAAAACTATCCATTGGGTATCACCCACATCATTCAGGTGATGGGCTATAAAGCCCAAAGTGCACCATCACACAACATACCCCTGTCACAAACCTGCACACGTACCCTTTAAGTCTAAAACATAACTCAGCTGGGCACAGTGACTCACATCTGTAATCTCAGCACTTTTGGAGGCCCAGGTAGGAGAATCACTTGAGCCCAGGAGTTCAAGACCAGCCTAGGCAACATAGTGAGACCTTGTCTCCACCAAAAAAAAAAAAAAAAAAAGAAAATCAAAGAATTAGCCAGGTGTGGTGGTGCACACCTGTAGTCCCAGCTACTTGGGAGACTGAAGCGGAAAGCCCAGAAAGTTAAGGCTGCAGTAAGTCATGATTGTGCCACTGCATTTCAGCCTGGGCAAAAGAGTGTGATGCTACCTCAAAAAAATTAATTTAAAAATTTAAAAACTAGTATGTTTAAGAAAATAGACAATCAAAACAGACAACCTAGACTCTATAAAGAATCCAATGCAAATTCTAGAACTGAAAAACACAATAACCAAAATTAAGAACACAATCAGATGGGTTTAAACCAGATTAAACATAGCTAAGGTTGAGAGATTTGGCAAATTAGACGGTGCCTCATTAAATTAGAATTTCATATAAACAACAGATCACTTTTTAGAATAAGTATGCCCATTCAAAATTTTGGCCATATTTACACTAAAAAAATTATTCACTGTTTATCTGAAATTTGAATTTAATGAGATGTCCTTAATTTTTTTTTTTTTTTTTTAAATCAGGGTCCACTCTGTTTTCCAGGCTGGAATACAGTAGCATGATTATAGCTCACTGTAGCCTCAACCTCTTGGGCTCAGGCAATCCTTCCACCTCAACCTCTGGAATAGCTGGGACTACAGGAGTGAACCACCACACCAAGCTGATTTTTTTAAAAAATAGAAATGAGGTCTCACTGTGTTGCCTAGACTGGTGTTGAACTCCTGGACTCAAGCAATCCTCCCACCTTACCTCCCAGAGTGCTAGGATTATAGGTGTGAGCCACAACGCCTGGCTGAGATGTACTTGATTTCCTCTGGTGAGACTAGACACAACTGCAAAGACGATTCATTCAGTAGGAAATAACCAGATGGGGTATGGGGACCAAAAAGAATGGGATAAACAAAAAGGAGCAAAAGAGAACAACTAAGACATAGTGAAAAAGTCTAAAATACACGAAACTAGAGTCTTAGAAGGATAGAAAAAATGGCTCAGAAGCAATATTTAAAGCAACAATGGTTGAGAAGATTCCAAGTCTGATTCACGAGGAATAAAAACAAACACTAAAAAAACCCATACCTAGACCCATCATAATAAAACTGATGAAAAACAAAGAGAATCATCTTCGAAGCATTCAGGAGGGGAAAAAAAACCCCACATCTTTAAAGGAATGGCAAAAAGACTAATAACTGACTTATTTTCACAATGAAAATCAGAAGGCCATGGAATAAGAAAACAAAAACAAAAAAACTTCCAACCTAGAATCTTATTCCCTGTGAAAATACACTTCAAAAATGAAGGCAAAATAAAGACTTCCAATCAAATAAAAACTAAGAGAATGAATCATTGGCACAGGCTTAAAAAGACACATTAAAGGAAGTTCTTCAGGCCAAAAGAAGATAATCCCAAACAGAAACAATACAGAAAAGAATGAAGATCAACAGAAAGTCAATACATTGGTAAACCTAAGTGAGTAGTGACTATTCAACATTTGTAATAACACTATATGAGATTTCAGTAGAATTAGAATGTATGACAACTAACGGCCAGTGGTGAAAAGGGGCAAATGAAATTTAAGTGCCCTAAGGCCATAAAAGGGTGAAATACTAATTTTTCTTAATTATAAATCAAAAATTCATGTTGAAATATGTGAAAGATAACCCCCACACACACACACACAAGTAAAAGAATAACAAACAGAGGTGAAATTTTAAAAACTGGTGTATCAAAATTAACAGAAAAAGCTGGGCTCGGTGGCTCAGCCTGTAATCCCACGCCTTTGGGAGGCTGAGGTGAGTGGATTGCCTCAGCCCGTGGGTTTGAGACCCGCCTGGGCAGCGAGACCTCATCTCTACAATAAATCAAAAAATCAGCCAGGCATGGTAGCGCACGCCTGTAATTCCGGCTACTTGGAAGGCTGAGGTGGAAGGATTGCCAGAGCCCAGCAGGTCGAGGCTGCAGTGGCTGCTCCAGTGTGGGTGACAGAGTGAGACTCCAACTCAAAAAAAAAAAAAAAAAACAGAAAAATATAAAATAAGTGGAACAAATATCAAAGAAACAGTAAGATAGTACATAAAGCCTAATTCATTAGTAATTATATTAATGTAAATAAACCCAGCACCCCAATAAAGCCTCACAATGATCATGCAGACACTATTATCCCCATTTTACAGGTGAAGAATTTGAGGCATAGAGAAGCTGAGGACACTGCCCAAGGTTGTCCAGCTAGCAAGTCATGGTTTCAGGACTCAAACCCGGCAGCCTCCAGGCCTGAGTATGTTTCCATTCCAGATGCTTCTCTCTTCTCCATCACCCAACACTGCTACAGGTCAGCCCTTCCACAGACTGCACCGATCCTCCAATAAGCTCCTGACCATGCTTTCTAGTGCCACAACATAGCAACTACTCAAGGCAAACTGGATCTCTTCTCTTCCTGAATACTCATTGACTTCAGGACAAATGCAGCAGGTCACCAACTGTCCCTCTAGATTAGGTCTCTGCCTAGCCTGCTCCCTTCATCTAGTACTTCCGGCCTTCCTCCTACCCTACATTCCAGGAAGATGACACTCAGCATTTCCAGAAAGTGCAAGCAGTTTCCCCTACCTGGAAAGAGTGAGTTATGCTCTAGTGCCCTGCCTGTGACCCCATGACATTGCTCACATAGGTTAACTTTTCAGAGAGACGCTATTTCCTCTCTTACTAAATAGTTATGATACTCTATGCCAAATAACATCACTATTGTTATGATTCTAAGTGGCACCATTCACTGAATGCTTTCCCTGTGCCGGGCAGCACATCAAATGTTCACAGGTATCGTTTCCCCTCTAGCCTTCACCACTCGATGATGCAAGTACTGGTGTTCTCCATCTTCTGGATAGGAGAGTAGATTCAGAATGTTTAAGTAGATTACCCAAGTAAATCCACTAATTCAGTTGGTAAATATTTACTAAGAAACTGCTATGAGCTTGGCCCTCTCCTTGGTGCTGGGAAAAAAGCAGTGAACAGGCAAACCTCCCTGCCCTTGGACGAGCACGCAAATAAGCTCACATATGCACCATGGTAGCTGGTGGTAAGCCATATACAGAAAACAGAGTAGGGAGGAGGAAGAGTTTTAAAAGGGGATGGTGGAAGGTCTCAATGAGGTGATATTCGAGTGAAGACATGGAGAAGGTGAGGGAATGAGCCATGTGGGTATCTCAGAGAAAAGCATTCTAGGCAGAACACCTTAAGGAATGAGCAGGGAGTAGGGAGCAGACTTGCTGAAACATTATCTGTCGACCAACTCAACCCCCCGACTAGACGGTGAGCTCCTCGGGTATGGACATCCCAGAGGCTGAGCACACAGGAGGCACTGCTAAATGAGGAAACTGGGACTTCAGTTTTGAGTGAAGCGTCACCTTCACCACGAGCTTTTGTGGATTTGGGACCCCAAGGCTGGCGCTGTCCATTTTCAGCTACACTGCACAGTCCCCACAGGCTGCCCATTTCATGCTGAGGGGAAAAACACATCTGACACCCCCAGTGCTGAGTCTCTTGAAATGGATCTGTGCACTGGGGGCCTCTACAGCATCTCCTTAAGAAAGGAAAGGCAAAGGAGAGACAAGGGGGATGCAACATGCCTAAGACCCTGCCAGCAGCAGGGAGACCTGACTTTAACTAAACACTACGGTCTTACACCATCTTCCCACTGTCTGCAAGAAAAAAATGGAGCTGTTATAAATCCAAAGAACAAGTCAAATTAATGTCATATCTCTAATGCTCTAAGAAATGGGGTTCAAGGACACTGGGTTATATGGCAGAATGCAAACATTTGTCACTACAGGAGGAGAGTCCTTGTTCTCTGTGTAGCAAGCACTGTCAGCAGGTGAAAAGTACAGCTAAGACCAGGCCAAATCAAGACTGCATTCCAGGGGATTTTGCACTGCGTAGTCCCAACCCCCCACATCGCCTTCACCCGCCCTCCAACCTTCCCAGAGGTAAAATCTGCCTGATGATGCAGGTGAAGATGCTCCAAAAAGGGGGACAAGGTCACAGACAAGAACACTAAAGCATTCACCTGGGAGAACTCCCCACCTGGGGAAGAGAAAGGGAACAGTGGGGGTGAGGGGCAGTCCAGCACAGAGGAACATGTGGTCCAGGGCCAAGGGCTTGACCACACCTGTGCTTTCTTCGGAAGATTTACAGAGGCGTGAGAAGTGTTCAAAGAATCAATAACCATTTAAATATTTGAAAATAATCTTCCAAATTCCAAGGGGTCAGGCAAAATGATCCTTGAATATTTGTACAACTATTACATCTATGTATTTTATGTTATGTGAGCACTTTCAGGCATAATGAAGCCTCTTGAAATCAGTGTACCACATAGTTAAACTCTTTAGGTACAATTTTACCACTTGAAATGAGTTTAGAAATGCCATACCTTGGGTTTTACAACATGTGGTTCACAAGCGTCCTTGCTTAGAAATACCACCTCCCTGCCCCAACCCTAAACCATGACGCTATGCTTTAGAAGATGAGATCTTCTCTATGATCTGTATTCAACAGCTTCCGGGAACAAGTGATGGCTGGTGGTACTCACCTAAACGGAAACCCCTAGCTGATACTGTACTCAAATTCAGAGCAAGCATTCCACACTCCAAGGAGAGGCTAAGAAGCTGCAAGTGGGACTTTTAAAATACACTTGGTCATGGCGATCTTTAGTGCCCCCAAGCGGCCATACGTGATGTGACATCCTCAACAGGGAGTTCTGTCCTGAGGGTGGAAGAGACAGCTGAAAAAATGTTATCAGAACAGGATGGTTAGGAATGAAGATACTAAATATCAGAGCTGAGAGAGCTCAGAAAAGAATGGCCTCTTTTATACTGTTATTTCCTCTACCATAAAAGTTTGGTAAAAGAGAGGAAAGATTAAGAAATGCTGAAATTGAGTCAGAATTGTATTTTTGTCCAGCTCCATGGCCCAGGACAAACTGTCTCTGATCTATCATGAAGAAAATGAGAATAACCATCCCTGATTATGAATATTATAACGCATGGATGTGACTTTTGTTTTAAACTTTTACATAGAAAGTATCTCTATGTATCTTTTTGTAACCTGTTTTTTCAATTTAGCTCTGCATTTAAACATCTTGTAGAGATTGATGCAGTACAAATATTATTAGTAGTCAACACCAAAAAGATATGTTAGTAAGGAAGAGAAAAGAGGAATGTGGATTGAAGAGGACATCATGTAATAAATTTATTATATTTTGTTACATTTTCCACTTTTCTCTTAATTCCAGCTGTATACTATATAATCAACTGCTATTTCAGAAAACATTTTAAACATAAAAATATAAATTCTGCTTCTCAAAAGTGCATGCACCTTGAATAAAACATACAAATAAATAACAGAAGTCAGTGACACATCCCATGCACTTGTTCTAAAATAAATTTTAAGTGTAGATACACTTTTCTTCCAGCCTCTAGGAGAGACTTCCTGCCTTCCATATTACTGTACAACTAGAAAATTATACAGAAATCACTATCAGTGGTGCATGAGTAATACCAAAGCATTTTGTGTACAATGATATGACATGCAGCTTTTAAGACAACTACACAAATTCCAGTGTAAAAACTGAAGAGTTCAATCCAGGAACTATTTTTTAATGGGGCTTGAATTCAATTTTAACCAACGGTGAGAGGCACGGGTGGTGAGCAAACCTCTGTGGAACACAAAAGGCCTACAAAGAGAACTCCAACTTTGAAAATACCTGACTGCCTATCTATTTGGTATAATGACACCACACCATTTAGAATAGCACTGAGGGAATGCGTTTTCATAATTCCACAGATATCATGACTCTGGCTGGCCTTTCCAAAAAAGCATTTCCAACTTGGATGTTTACTTATGTCTTTATTCTTTAAAACGTTGAAAACACCAGGTAAATTGTGTGTGTGTGTGTTTGTAGGCAGCATAATGCTCAACAGGATAAAACCGTCTGAACAGACTACTTTTAAAAAATGCTGTAGTGTATTCATCTCACCACAGATTAAAACTAAATTGTATTTACCTCTATAGGTAATATATAATGCCAAATTTGGGGGAGTGTATTACTTGATTTTTAAAAACAACATGAAAAATAGCAAAGAAGGTTAAAAAAAAGACTCCAAATAAAATGTTTCACTTTGATTTTCCAACTAAAAAAGAACTGACTATAGTAGGGAATGAGCTAAGCAGAAAATTCAGTGGCAGCCTGGGTTTGCTGTTACAATTACAAGAAGGCAATAATTCTATCCAAAGCAGGGACAGGTTTTCCGAGGCTAGAAAAGTTGCTATTTTCTCCTTTAACTTTTTTTTTTTTTTTTTGAGTTGGAGTCTCACTCTGCCACCCAGACTGGAGTGCCGTGGCCGCTCCCGGCCACCGCAGCCTCGACCTGCTGGGCTCCGGCGATCCTTCCGCCTCAGCCTTCCAAGTAGCTGGAACTACAGGCGCGCAATACCACGCCCGGCTATCCTTTAACATTTTCTAACTTGGAGTGACTTCCTTAATCTCCCTTGGGTCTAGGGAAGGACTCAACACCCCCCTCCAGCCCAGGGTATTTTGCCTGTTCCAGCAACTAAAACCACTAATTCCTACCAGACTAGCAAGTGCTGGGCTACCCACAAAAGCTCCAAGCTACCAAATCAGGCTATCATCAGAAAGGCCCCCAGACTGCAAACAGAAATTTGACATCAGTAGCACTTTTTTTTTTTTTTTTTGCCTCTTCAACACAATTGAGAAATAGGAGTCACTCCTGAGAACTTCATATAGCAGTGATTCTCACCATAATTCTCAGTGAAGGGACAATGCATCACTATTCGGACTATAAATTAGAAACACCCAGGAGCTTCAAAATATATGCTAATTCCTGGGACTAATTACATCAGAAGCTTGGGTGTGGGACCCAGGCACCTTATTTTTAAAAGTTCCCTATATGCTTCTAGTGAATGTTGGGCTTCACAATCTCAGACAAATCATTTAGAAAAGGCTTAAAATAATACTGGGGAGAGTACATGTGTGAGACTCAAAAAGCCTCTCAAATCAGCTATGAACTCCTCCCCAAAGTTGGAAAACACTGGTTTTAAATGGATGTGAAACTGATCTAGAACCTAATCCACAACACTACCATCAATTCCATGGGCTTAGCTTTATTGTGACCAGTGGTTGGGAAGGTCCAAAGCTTTCCAAAACAGCTCTAAGTCTCTATAAAAGCATTTTAAAATTGTTAGCACTATTTGAAGCCACGTTCTTTCCTTGTAACCACAATCTGACTCTAGAAGATATAAAAAATTAAAATCTATAGAAAATGGCAGGTTATTTTTAGAACAAAATACTTTAGGAAAATCTTCAGGCTAAATACAGTATATAAACCAATGATGTATGTTCAACATATCCAATTCCAATCCTGTTTGCAAAATACTTATTTTATATACAATCTCACCAATGATCAAAAAAATCGGCAGAGAAATATAGTATGCAAAGCAAAACAAGAAACCACATTTATGCTCTTCTACAGTGATGATTAAGCTACATTTTAAAAATTACAAATTTAAAAATAGAGCTAATCTAAGAGTTTGGCTTTGTTTTTTAACTTAACATTTAGTGTTGTCTGTATTTTTTGCTTGCATAGGAATTAAGATCATGCTTTCTGGGTTACACGGAGGCCATGCAAAAATTGTTTTCGTTACTTGGGGGAAAAAATAATCAGTCATGCACAAAATGCAGCTGCAAAAACAAACACTTTGAAAGTTGAATAAAAGGCAGTGTGAGACACTGAGTGTTCATTTAAAGAAAAGCTCTGGATTTCTCCCCAAAATATGCAATCAAGTTTAACAATAACATATCCTTTATGAAATTAAAGACAGCCTGTATAGTAACAGCTACTTTTTGTGTTTATGTTTATGATAGGCACTGGATTGTCAGCAGATTTTACCCTTCTCAACCCCAAAGTTCCATGTGCCTCCAGAATATATGTTTTATTGAAACTGTGCTTATGATTTACACACTATCTCAAAAGTCCAACCCAGAAACACTAGTTACCTTTGTATCCAATAATTATAATAACCTGCATAACTTCAGCTGCTTAGTAATGTGTCAAAATGAAACATAACATCAGATGCCCATCTACTTTTAAAAACACGTTTATTTCAAATAAATGAGCTTTGTTCACAGCTCTTCTCTGAGCCAGTTTCCCTAAAGGCTGCCACTACTGTTACCTTTACATACTTCTCCTGCTTTTTTTTTCATGATGGTTATTTTAGAGGGATGATATTTCCCTCCCAATCCCACCCCAGACAATAAAAACCCCACTTCCATCTCATCCAAACATGATGACCAAATTCTAATGTATAGTCTATGTGCAATGGATTTTCTACCCTAAAGAGCAGACAGCTCAATCTCAAACAGTGGATGTAAGTGTACAATGTCTTGAAAGATGAAGAAGGGCACTTTTGGTCTCCAGTCAGACCAGACTTGCTCAAGAGAACTACAAGCCTTGCCCAACTGACCAGAATTCATTTGATCTTTCTGTTCAGGAGAATTGTCACTCCCTTTAGGACAACACCGCATGCCCTGCTTAAGGGGCTATGCTTCCAGGGCTCCTTGGCTACAGCAAATTCCTGAAGCTGTCAGCTTGCCTTTGTGCACAAAGCAGGCCCCAATGAATGTTTGCAGAATGAATGAATGATGAGAAAACGATTGCAAAAGAATGTAAGGCAGCCTCGCAGATAATTATAATATTTTACCATACCACAAAGACTCCCACATCCATTTCTATTGGTCCAGCTTATTTATTACTAACTTTCAGTTAGGCTGCTTTTAGGATGAGAAAATATAGAGGGGTGGGAGATGGTCTAAGATGACCAGAGTTTAATAGTTTGTTTGTGCTTCCTCATTATCTAAGGGATTATTATAAAGGCAAAGTATAGGGCTGTCTTAAAGAATAATACAGCCTCAATGCACTGTACATTTACATCAAGAATAAAACATTTTTTAAAGCAAACAAACATTACAGATGCAACACTACTATTGGTGATTAATTTATGCCTAGTAAGAAATGACTGCTCTAATCAGGTCCACCTGGTTGCCAACCAAAAACCCAAAATGCAGCAGGTGATTTTTAACCCCAAAGCACATTCATTTCATATTCATTGTGTCAAATATCGGGAAAATTTAAAAAACAAATACCTAGTCCCAAACTCTACGAAAGAACTGAATTGAACCAAGTAACAGTTTTCCCATGAGATACTTCACACCTCAAAAAGTACTTCCAAACTTTTGGGCAAAATATCCTTTTTTGTGACTCAAGGTTGTACCTAGTAGTTAGAAAAGATAGAATTTTCACTGTTTATCAACCATGGAAATAAAATAGCTTAGAGATACCTAGAAAATGCTAAAATACTTCCTGATATTTTTTTCTATTTAAATCTGAAACAAAGACTAAACTCCATAGACAGTTTATAGATACTGAAATTTTATTTCTCAATCCCATGGAAAATTAAAGGAATTTATAGAGGCTTTATTTGTTTAAAGACACTAGACATCCTTAAAAATCCACTCCTAGAGGACTCAAGAATAAAAATATTTACCATTAGAATTAAACTAGTTTCTATTAATGCTTAACTGACTATAGAAAAAAAGTGTTATTAAACACCTCTAATCAAACTATAATCCTGTTTCAGAGTTTCAGATGGTTGATCTAAAATGAGTTCTACCTATTAAACAAAGATGAGATGTTCAAATTAGACAATATCCAGTTCCTGACACTGAAAATCTCACATTTGGTACATCTTTTTCAGGAAATAAAAGTGATACAGAAAAACCTAAAGTGGTGACTAACACTGATCAGGCTGTCAATATGCCATGGGAAGCAATGATAGTATGGAAGATAGCCAGCCACTGCAGTTGTCCTGCAGCAGCAGAGAGTAATGCTGCTCTGGAAGCCATCGACATCTGTACAGTGAGACAAGGACACCCAGTGAAGTGGTGAGTAGAGGACTGAGTGCAATGGGCAATAGGCTCACGTTCAGTGGATTTCATGGAGCATATGGTAACTTTCACAAGGCTGAAAGCGTAAGTCTCAAATATTGCCAAAGGTCTAAAATTCTAGCTGCCCTCAACATAAATGGCCTTCAGACTTGCAAGTTACCAGTTAATGCTCAAATTAGCAGCAAAATAAAGTTTTAAAATAACCTACTAAAAACATTTCCCAAGAGGTATTCTTGGAAAAAAAGAAAAGAAAAAAGAAAAAAAAAAAAAGGCAGTGCAGAATTCATCTCTCTCTCTATATATATATGTTACTTCATACACAACAATACTGAAAAGGGAGATTATACATAGATCTGTGCACCATGAGTTCAGGAATAACTTGAAGAGTCTATGACAGAAAAGGTTAATAGCATATATACACAAGCAGAATATGCAAAAAATAAAATTAAAAAAAAACTTAGCATGCTGTTGTTCATGGAAAAGTGACAAATGCTATTCAAAGAGTATCAGGATCATGAGTCTCTTGACATTAAAAAAAAAAACACAGAGAAAGAAAAAAATAAATGAAAAATTGAGCATAAAAGTGTTGCTAGGAGACTTCCCAAAAACTTGAAAAAGTATATATCTTGCTTATCTATGAGATTTCCCTTTTTCTTAATAAAAAATGCAATTTGCCCTGCCACTGCCAGACGGAACATACTCCAAATCCTGCTTGTGAGTTCCGGCCATAAGATTAAACCTTAAGCACAAGGAAGAAATAAATGAGTTACTGGAAAGCAGTCCTAACTAAGACTGATAGGCAGGATCTGAAGTGCAAGGTAATACTTGTCACATATCGCTTCAACACAGCATCACTGACTTATGGCAAGAGGCAATTTCTTTCCTCTCCAAGCTCTAAGACAAGGAAACACAAGCACACAGACGTGGGGGCAGCATGGAGCATTCGGCTTCTAACAGAAAAAAGGAACAACAGAGAAGGAAAATGGTATCAATTCTTTAACTCAGTTTAGAGTCCGTTTTTTCCCAGGAGTCTGTCAAAGGTGTTAACTGCTCTACTACAGTGCAAAATCTAACAACCTTAGTTATTAAATTTAGAAGGAAAAAAAATTAACTACTAGTGACTGGCTTCTTGGCTATCCAGTCTGCCACATCTTAGGACATATCCCAAGAGTCATGACAGGTTATGGTAAACACATCTCTGGAGATGTGAAGGTAGTGAAAGATTTCATTTCTTCCTCTAAAATACCTATGCATGGCAGCAGGAGAAATGAGTCACCCACATGTCACCTTCCTCTTTAATCCATGTACTGATGCACATCTGTCCTAGACTAGCTGAGTATATACCTGAGAAACATTAGTGTTAAAATATTGCCCTTTACAAAGACTTGGTAGATGGGGCAAAAGTGCAGAAAGCAACAGCTTTTCCCTCTATTTGTTTCACTGTTAGTGTCACAGTTTTTAGAGCTCCTGGTACCACCCGACAATCCACAGTAAGGACAAATCCTGCTCAGAAGAAGCCCAAGTCAAATAATTCATCCTTCTATGCATTAATGACAGCTTAACTGGTTCACAGGTTTCAAAACCCTCATGTCCAATGAAAGTCATTAGAGTCTCTAGAAAGAAATATATACAGTTGCTAAAGGGACCATCCAGGGTATTGTCTATAGTTATTCCAGTTAGCTGGGTATCAATGCTATGCCTATGGCTGTTATTTGGTTCAATGGCAGAATAAGGCGACGCTTTTCACAACTTGCAATTAAATTCTACACACACACACACACACACACACACACACACACACACACACACACACAGTCAGGCATGTGACCCAAAAAATACAAAACAAAGCATAGAGGGCTTTAGTGGGAGGAGAGGGGTTCTAAATAAATAAACATCTTTACAGGTAAAACACTTGGATTGCAGAAATATCACTGATGTTTTTGAGAAGGCCGTGCAGAGGTTTGCATGCTAGAAGATAACTTTTTTGAGGATTTCTCAGCAGACTGCCTGCCACCAGAAGAAGTGACTCCAGAATCTAGATGGGAAGACTTGGATTTGCGAGCAGGCAGCAGGGAAAGTTTAGCAGAAGCAGGGTCCTTGGAGACAAGCTGCTCTTTCCCAACTGCATTCGCATTTGGCTGCTGGGAACCTGGAGGCTGGTGGCCTTTTTCTGCCTTGTCATCCACGGCATTCTTACAGACTGACTTAACAGAGCTCCCACCAGCCTTTTTAGAGAGCAAAGCTGTTTTGCCAAGATCAGTTGACTGCCGGGTCTCCTTCTGTCTCAAGGCTGATTTGAAGAAGGACAGCCCTTTGTCTTCAGACTTGCTGTCCCTCTTCAGACCAGACTTCATGCTTGTGTTAGGGGAGCGCAGGCTGGCCATGGAGGAGCTCCTGACATGCTTCCCGTCCCCTCTGCCCTCTCCAGCTCTGGCCTGGCTCACCCGAGGGGAGTTGGGTTTGGAGGTGGAGGTGACACTGGCTCTGTCAGAACCCAGGCTTTGTCTGGAGCCCTCTCTACTTAAACTCCGGTCTGAAGTCCTACTCTTTCCAGGTGGGAAGGGGCCTCTTGTGGCAGGAACCGAGGTTTTTTTGGCAGATGTGGAGGAAGTAGTGTGAGTGAGGGCAGAAGCTAATTTCTGCTTCTGTGGTGAAGGAGATGACACGGAGTCCTGAGATTTGGGGGATGACTCCTTTTTGGGCTGGGCAGGAGCAGGGGACGAATGCCGTCCACTGGCCCTGGAAGAAGAGTCTGCTTTGCTGCGGGAGCGGGAAGGCTTTAGAGAAACTTTCACAGGAAGAGGAGAAGAAGGGGATGTACTTGAAAGAGATGAGTCCTGGCTTGCCAAGGCTGGTCTCCCCTTCCGCAAGTTTTTATCTGGCTCAGAAGTGCCTTTGGAACTGGGGGATCTCTTGGTTGTGCTCTCTGGTTTCTTTGCAAGTGAGACTGGGTGGCTTGGGGGTTTCACCTCTTTGACTGGAGAGCTGTCTACAGAATCACTCTGATCCACATAAGCAATCTGGTTATTGTTATCAAACGGATCAGAGGCAGGGGGCAAGCGATCCCCTTGTGCTGAGTGTTTGCTCTGTGCATCTACAACACTGGAGTTCAATCTGCGAGTGTCTGATTCATCTTTGAACACACCTTCCATGACAGCCAGGGGGGCCCGGCCAACAGCCTTGTGCTCACGACGACTGTGACTATCACTTGGTTCTTGGTAACTGCTAGAAAGGTTCCTCAAGCTACCAAAGCAAGAGATGGAGACCTTGTCATCCACTGCCTCCCCAATCTTCTCCAAAGTGGAAGCAGAGCTGTGAATCGGAGAATCCCCGGAAAATCGGGATGGAGAGCTGGAGCGCATCTGCAGCTTAGCAGACAGAGACCAAGAAGGTCTCATGCAATTTTCATTGGCGGCTAAGGGGCTGGTGACAGAAGATCTGGATGACAGACTCTGACGCTGGACACTTCTCACAAATGGTCGAGTTGAAAAGCCTCCTGAGTATAGCAGAGAGAATACTGTTAAGCAAAACCAGCAAAAACGTTCTAGTAACATCTTAAGATACTGAATGGAATATCTCATGGAATAAGTCTCATGGAATGACAGGATTATGACCTTCAGTCAGCCTGTGTGGGATCAAGGAGTGGCCATGTGACTTCAACTTCTCTGAACCCAGTTCTTATCTACAAAATAGGGACGTTCTAACTCAGGAATCAACAAACTATCCTCTTTACTCCCTTGCTCTACATGGGGGCTTGGCATAATTTTTCCTGTAAAGGTCCAGAGAGTAACAGGCCAGCCACTCAACTCTGTCATGGCAGCATGAACGCAGTCACAGGTGACTCAGAAACAAACGGCCATGGCTGTGTTCAAAAAAAACTTTATTTACAAAACTGGCAGCAGGCTGTATTGCTGACCTTTGGTCTAACTCATTGGGCTATTGTGAGAACTGAATAAAATTAGGAGTCCTGTGCCCAACAGGGTACTTGGCACTCCTCTGAGGCTCACTAAATGTGAGCTATTGATCCAGCTTCCTCACCTTACTATGCTAAGTGTTTGCTCTGTGTATCTACAACACTGGCGTTCAATCTGATTTTTGGGGCTCACGGAAGTAAAGTCACTGACTGAGATTACACAAATAATTAAAGGCAAAGCTAATCCTAGAACCCAAAACTCCCAGACTCCCACTCAATATCACACATGAATTGGCTTGTAATTGTTGACTATAAAAGTGGATCAACTGAAAGAATGAAAGATATTTGGATACAATACACTCCTCTCCTGAGTGACTTAAATCTTCCAAAGAAAATATCCATAATTAGAACCATATATTCCTATGTGGAGCAGCTTAAAATTCCAAAAAAATTCTAAATTAAATTCTATACACACTTGATGCTGTAGTTACAGTATTTATAAAACTCTGTCTGCACAAGATCCTAAGAGATGGGCTCTTTGGGCATCACCTAGCACCATTATATGATGATCATGCTTAAGAGGATATTGATTTTGCCAACTACCCTGTTTAAAAATAGATCAGGTCACACCATATCTAGGCTTATTGTTAAAATGACAGTGAATTCCAAGTTTAAAACCTGTGTTGAAAATAACCTCTATCAAAACAAGCAAAGGCGCACTAGTCTGGTTTTCATAAAATGTGAGGAGCTGGAAGTAGCTTGGCAATTATCATTCAGTAATCTTATTTTACAAATAAAGAAGCGACAAGCTAGAAGAGATGCAGAGCTAGAGCTATAGTGCAGACCTCCTCGTCTGGTACTCTTTCAGACCTCTGCAATTTCAACTTTATTTCATTTTCTCAGAAGTATCTATCGCCACTAGAAGCAGATTATAGTGATTGAAATGCAGGCTGCAGTGTGAGACTTGTTGGAAGATGAGTCACTGTGCTCATTATAGAAGCTGAGCTCACTGTATCCTCCTTCCAGCTCTCAGTGTTTTGGCTGCCTGATCCTTCTCACACCACCTAGGTCTTTGTCAGAACCAAAGTCTGTCCTGCCATTTCCTAAGCGATAAGTGAAAGTTGAACAATTTTTTTTAAAAGCCAGAGTTTAATTTTTATCAGATCTTCTATTTTTACTACCTTCATACAAAGACAATAGTTGTTGTTCTACATGCTTCTGTAACATTCCACAACTTCTCCATGGGGAGCAGCATGATGAAGAGGCAAGGTGTTCCTGAGGAAGAGCGAGCCAGGAGCCTCCAGCCAGCTTGGAACCCAACTCTGCACCAGGGAGCCCTAGGCAAAGCACCACCTCTCCGAGCTCCTTGATATTCTGAGTATTTTAAAGAGCACTTTGAAATATATTTATATACACACATACATATATACAGTATACAGAGTTAAAGCTCCAGCCTCTACACTAGACCTTAAAGTAGAAAATAATGAAGTAGAAGGAGAAAGTCTTAGGCCACAGAGGTAAAGCTAATTATCCCATTTATATAAAATGTTACTCTTCAGGTGTAACCCACTCTCTGCAATTCCCTTTGAGTCCTCCCACCATCTCCTTGGGACTTAGTTCCTAGGCAAAACATGAGGGACACTGTGGTGTATCTGTGAGTTGCCACTTTAGAAATCTGTCACCGAAACCCATACCCACCATCATCTTCACTCCTTTCCCCAGTCATCTCCACGGACTCAGAGAGTGAGGCCAGGGAGGTGCGTCTGGAGGATGCCGCAGAGGTCACGCTGGCTTGCTTGCTCCCCGGGAGCCGGCTCACCCAGTGTTCACACAAGGAGGAACTTGTGGAGCCTGCAGAGAAAAAAGTGGGCACAGAGGTCAGGCACCCTTCACACCCCCATAAAGGTGCTGCGAGGTGAGCTGGGAGTGATGATGCCCTCACCCCAGGTCAGCATTAACTCCCAGACCCCATGTCAAGTTGTGCCTGCCCAATTATCTCCAGTTAAGATTAGACAGCATGGAAGGCGGACTTCCACACACATGTGTTTGTAGTAATAAAATGCAAATACAGGAATGAATACATCATAATGCAAAGTCTGCGTCTCATGAATTGGTAAGAGAACTGAACAATCATTCACATATTCTACAGATATTTATTAAGCACCTTCATGCCAGGCATTGTTCTAAGTATTTGGAGTAATATTTCTGACACGAAGAGAAGAGAAAGAATAAACGTGTACTGTTTTTTTCTTAGCCTCATTGTTTTATGGAAATTTAACTATCTTCATAATATTAATAACACACTCACACCCCAATATGTTAATCTATCCTGTCTGCTTCAGGAATGCCCTTAAATATTTATCAGGGCAATTGAAACTGCTCTCAAAATTGAGTACATGAAGCAGCATAACTGTCTCAAACAGATCTCAAGAAAGTATTTCTGAGCATATCCCAGACTCTGGAAAGCACTGACTGGAGGCATAAGAGCACTGGAGTTCACACTTTCTGTTAAGTGAATGAGTGGCTGCATAACAAGTGGGTTTTGAACCTAGCAAGGGTCACTCTGCTTGAGAGATGCTACCTTTTAGCTGCTTTGAATTCAGCCATCCCAAGCTTCAAGAGGAGCAAGGATAATATTCTCTAACCTGATCACAAATTACCATGTTCCAGTCTTCTGTATTCTTATATATTCTCTTAAAGTCAAACTCTGCATTAGGAAGTACACACCTCCTGGAGTATGCATGGCTGCATCCATACCGTGTGTGGAGGTACTCGTCCCCGCATTTATTAAACACAACAGGATGGATCCCATCAGACTAAACTCAAGTCATCAAATATTATAGTTATTAAATCCCCCACACCAGAACAGGCAATGTTCTTAGTGGAAAAATTGGCTATTTCTAATGATGGCACTTTACCCTTTACAAAATGCTTTAACATATATTTAGCTAATAAGACGTTTACAATGACCCAATGAGGTAGGTATTATTATTACACCCATATTATAGATGATAACTACATGGTTCAAATGGGACATGATCCAAGATAACCCAGGAAAAAAGGGTGGCATGTCATGCTGCTTTTCAGCTCCGTCGTGCATATATCCTGCAGGCAAACATTGCGAGCCAGGTCCTACCTCCCAGCCCCTCACATGAATTCTCGCTGGTTCACGGCTGTTCTCACATTCCACCACCATTTCCTTCACTGCAATCATTTTGGTTTCCAAGTTAAATGGAAATGCAAAAATTAATCTGATCAGCCTGACAGAGTAATGGGACCTTCTGGAGAGGTCCTCTGGACCATGAATTACAATCGTCTGTTCTAGAAAAAATTGCCCAAGAACTCAAGTCAATCTCACCTGCCACTGAGCTGTTTGCTGACCAAGATGGGATGGCTGTCCGCCTCTGGTAGAAGAGGATGTATGCTGTCTGTGTGCAGACCTCATCTTCTGACAGCTGCTGCACATCACTATCATCGAAGCAATACCAGAGACCGTCCACAGAGTTCTTACAGTATGCTGCCAAAAAGAGTCCACCATTAGCACTGGGGAGGCTGTACCAGCCATTCCTTTCTACTCATAGACATCATCTCTTGGGTTTATATAATTAATTCAGTAATTTTTAAAGGCTGCATATAGTAAAATAAAAAGAGATTTAAAAAAATTCCAAATTCCATATCACTCAGGCAAAATGTTTTGAGAAATTTCAAACTATTCCAAGTAGATACAGTTCCATTTCATCTTAGAAAATACAATATACTTACTTAAACCGGTGGGTCTCAGCCAGGTAAATTTTGCTCTGCAATGGACATTTGGCAATGAATAGAGACATTTTTTATTTTAACACTAGGAGGGGAAGAGGGTGCTACTGGCCTCTAGTGGGTAGAGGACAGGGATGCTGCTAAATATCCTACACTGCACAGGACAGCACCCCCTACCCAAAAAGGATTATCCAGCCAAAATGTCAACAGGGTCAGGATTAAAAAACCCTGATTTAAGCATGTTGCAACATTTTAGTGTCTATAAGAGATGGAAAATAATATGAATAGAAATAATGATATTAATGACAGCAGCAGACAGCATTTGTTTAATATTTATTATATACCAAGTATCTCATTTAATTCCTGCAATTTTATTTCTATTATTAAACTTAAAAGTTTCAGAGGCTGAAAAAGACTAACCAGCTTGCCCAAGGTCATGCAGCTGGTGAAAGGCAGATCCCGCCTCATTCCAGGTTTATCTAGTCCTTGAGCTTGCACTTAAACCCCTACCCTATCCTGCTTCCCTCGGAAGGGAGCACAAACAACTCTCCATGGAAGTTCTCTAATAAACCGAGAACACATGAATTTGTAAACACACGAGGTCTTCTCTCCAAACTCTAAGCATGAGCTAGAAATAAAGTACCAGCAAGAAACCATCAAAAACTAGAGTTCATGAAGCCAAGTCATCCTGTAAGAATATATCAAGGGGTGTTATACACTTGATTCAGAAAGGTAATTATCACATTTTCTAAAAATACCCATTTATTGGGGTGAGAATACATGAGGTGTTAGAATATTTAGCTGAATGCTGGAACAGACTCACTACAGCTCTAGGGGCAGGACATATAAGATCCTGAGAGGCACCAGGAGTGACTCCCTCAATAGACCACAACCATTTTCTGCAAGTATGAACCCTTAAGAGTTGGGGAGACTCAGGCGAGGAAGGGCTTCATCAGACAGGTCCCCCCACAAAGATAAGCAGAATAAGAATATTTTGAATGTAGACAGAGAAGTCATTTGCAGCTGAGGACTCGCCAGCACCAGAAAGGGAGAAATGAAGATATAAGCAGCAAATGGAGATATACAAAAAGCAGCAATTGTTTGGCCAATGGCATCAGTTCAGACTTGATTTACAAATTACTTAGCTGGTGAGTGGCTGCTATTCTGGAATGGTGAGTGGGGACACGGCTGAGGGGGAGATATGTCCAAGAAGAAACAGAATAACCTTGTGCTCATTTCAGCCTGTTCCTCTTCAGGATGGCCTATTCTCAGTCACAGCATGGAAACAGCCAGTACAGTAACTCATTAATGGGTAAACCATCAATTTACAAAATGATTCTACTTGCTTTTCTTCCTAGCACTATTTTCTGAAGTATTGTCTAGGTCAATGCTACTCAAATTTTGGCTCACAGAGACTGATACAAGTTCACAAGAAAAGCATCATAATCGGAGATAAGCATCTTAAAACTTTTACAGCAATGTGATAGTCTGACATTTTTATTGCATTTTTACAAAAGTATTGATTCAAGAAGAATTGGGAATTTAAATTCCCACATTCTCACATCATAGATGGTGTGAGAAGCATTGTTCTTGAATCCTTACATAAACACACCATTAATTATAGTTAGAACTAGTGCAAAATAGAAAATCAAAATAAACATTCCAAATGAAAACTTAAAAACAGAGTATTTTTAATTCAACAATGCTGAAAGTATTTAAAATGTACTCTAAACATTTTATATGCCAGAAAAGGAATGGTATGCACTAGGCATGGGAAAGGAAAATAACACAGAAAATATCTAAGCACCTCTAGGTAATGGGTCCCTTAGGTCATGCTTACTTCTGGCTCACTAATGTGGTAGCCAAATTAGAGTAAGGTTATGTGCCCACGGTCTCAGACTAGGAAGATGTGTCTAGCTTCTAACCCAAGCTCCTTTTACCAAATTGTACTGTCCCCTAGGTAGTTGTGGGTTTTCAGGCATTTTCCAGGTTTTGTTCTATATAAAGAGTAATATAAGCTAAAATCTAGCACTCTTACTTTTTTCCAACAATTTCTTGCTAGAAACTACATACCAAGTCAGTCTCTATTTGCCTGAGATGTTATAAATGAAAGATGCCATGCTTTACCAAAGCTGAAGCTGGATTAACATGAGTCAAGAATGCTGGCAGAGGCACTGCTACACCAGGTAATTAGTGAAATTAAATTACCTCCAAGTCCCTTTCCATTCTAATAGTCCATGAGTACATGATTCCGTCACTCAGTATTAAAGAATACAGATATGACTAATAATGTCACAAAAGTAAAGATCCAACTAGATATAATATCTACACATGTAGCCCCCATCAAATAGAAATATAAAACATGTAAGATACCAAAGTTAGTATTATCATTTAAATTTAGTTCAGACCAAAGTACAAGGTAAAATATATTTAAACACTTAATTAATATTAACTTTTGTCTTCTATGAAGTTAGAGCATCTTTTAAACTCGCCTATCTTTCTTTTCTCCTTGAAAGTGCTTCCTAGGACAAGTAGAGGCAATCTAAATTGCTCCACTATGAGATACACTCAAAGCTGGGATCATTCCCCTCACAAACAACTGCTATCTGCAACATTTAAATATTTAAAGAATTTGAACTAAAAGCGTTTTGAAAGTAAAAGATTGTTGTATCCAGTAATCCTCCCTGCCGTCCTGAGAGAGAACAGAGTAAGCTGAAAGAGTGTGCAAGGGCTGGGAAGGCCGACAGAGTCCTTCACCATGCTGACAGGGAGAGAGGTTCATGGCCATCTGCTGAAGAAAAGAATCCAAGGGATTGCAAAAGTCCACCCCTCCTCCATCTCTCCTGGCTTTAAAAATCAATGGTCAGCACCAGCACTCTGGGGTCTT
This sequence comes from Cephalopachus bancanus, assembly GCA_027257055.1. Lineage (NCBI taxonomy): Eukaryota > Metazoa > Chordata > Mammalia > Primates > Tarsiidae > Cephalopachus > Cephalopachus bancanus. Next base: position 1,492,270 of record JAPVLO010000354.1, read on the forward strand.
GTTGCAGAAGCCACTAAATTAATGAAGAAAGAAAGTCCCTGAGAAGTATACATGTGTAACATGTTGAGTGTGAAGGATGCAGAAATCCAAGTCCTGGCTACCCACACAGATACCAAATTAGTGGTATTAACCTCACACCAACCCTCACATAAATAAACAAAATCCTGAATCTGCTTAGACTCCTAAAGGTTCATGCATGCCCTTAAACCCAGGAATTCCATATTTGAGACTCAATCTCAAGGCAATAAAGAATTAAAATTCAGGAAAAGTGAATGTGCACAAAGATAATCATCAGTGATACACTAAAAGTTAAAAACCAGGAACAATGCAGATGTTCAGCAATGGAGAATGGTTATATAACATCAGAGGTCTATCAACAGAATATTCTGTGGTCATTAAAAATAGTGCTTATAAAAAGTGCCAATGTCAAAATGCTTAGGTTACAATACTGACTCTGAAGATCAGGATGCAGAAGAACACACATACCACTCATGCCTCACTGTGCATCTCTAATTCTGGATTTTTTACCTGTCCAGCCACCCCACTGGCCCATAGGGTGCTGAGGTATAGGCAGTAGGTTCCTAACCCCATCAGCTTCTCCTATCCTTCCAGCACACTCTGACCACTTTCTCCCATGGTCCCTGCCTCCACCCACTGTTCAAGTCTCCACCACACAACCTATTACATGTCACTTCTCTTTCTAAATTGTATTTGTACCTACATCTCCCCTACTTGATTATATTCCTGGAAGACAAAGGCTGGGACCTATTCATCTCTACTGTTAAAGAGCCCAGTGCAAGCTAGATGTGAAGGGTTCAATAAATTCTCATAAGAACAAAGAACACCAGTATAATCATAGTTGTGCAAAATAACTGCAAAAACTTACTGAAAAACAATGGAAGTGCCCATCACATATTTTATATGAATGTCAGCTACATGACAAATTATGTTGTTAGTTATATACAATGGAACATTATTCAGCCATAAAAGGAAAGGAAATTTTGAAACATGCTACAACATGGATGAACCTTAAAGACATTATGCCAAATAAAATAAGACGCACACACAAAATACTCCCTACATCTTCAAAATTAAAAATTAAAAAAAAAAATACTGAATGATTCCACTTATAAGAGGTACCTAGAATAGTCAAATACATAGAGACAGAGAGTGTAATGGTTGCCATGGCTCGGGGATAAGGGAAAATGGGAATTATTGTTTAAAAGGTAGAGTTTAAGTTTGGGAGGATGAAAAAAGTTCTGGAGAATGGACAGTGATGATGGCTGCATAACAGTGTGAATATACTTAATGTTACTGAACAGTACACTTGAAAATGGTAAAAATGGTAAAATTAATTATGTACATTTTAATCACAATTTTTTTTTTTTTTTTTAGTTGGAGTCTCACTCTGTTACCGAGGCTGGAGCTGGAGTGCAGGGTGCAGTGGCGCCATCACAGCTATATAGCCTTGACCTGCTGGACTCAGGTAATCCTTCTGTCTCAGTCTCCCAAGTAGCTGGTACTATAGGTGTGGACTACCATGTGCAGCTAATTTTTTGATTATCTGTAGAGACAAGATCTCACTATGTTGCCTGGCTGGTCCTGAATTCCTGGGCTCAAACAATCCTCCCGCCTTGGCCTCGCAAAGTGGTAGGGTTACAGGCATAAACCACCACTCCTAGCCCATTTTATCACAATTTTAAAAAATGTTACCAGTGGTTATCTTTAAGTGATAAGCCCATGGATGATGATAGTCTTTCTACCTCTAGTCTCTAAATGTCATATGATAAGCATAATTGCTTTTATAAATGAAAAGGTAAATTTAACCCTTAAAACAAAAAGAAACACTCTTCCAAGTCACTTTAAAGACTCTAAATATTAAAGTGGTTCACAAGACAGACACTATGGCACATTCCTATATCCCAGCTTCTTGTGAGGCTGAGGCAGGAAGATTGCTTGAGTCCAGGAGTTCGAGGCTGCAGTGAGCTATGATCATGCCTGTAAACAGCCACTGTTCTCCAGCCTGGGAAACACAGCAAGACCTCATCTCTTTAAAAAAAAAAAAAAAAAAGTGGTTCACGTTCATTCCAAATAAGGAAGCTGCTAGAACCTCAAGAAAGTTGAACAAAACCTTAAATGGGGAGTGCAAGTTAGCTAAACAAAGAACAAACCCTCAGTTGACCAGACAATGCTATCTGCACACACCATTCTCCAATTCAGTCAGGTAACTATTGGATGATCCAACTCAGGAAAACAGGAAAGAATTTTAGTTTATTTGCTCTTGGACAGAGAGCCAGAAGATGGAAACTGCCCTCACAGTTGGCACACTGCCTACTGAAAGGGAAAGCGAGGCTCTAAAGCCAGGCCACCCTGTCACAAGCAAACCATCTAAAGGACTCGCCAGCACAGACACACGGGCTCTCACACTGCAGACCTGTGTAGTGCCCCCCTTGCATGGTGCCATGATGATTGCACACAGCATACAGGTCATAGATGTAGTCCTCAGGGTCCCTCCCGAGTCCATAGGGCCGTCTCCACGGGGACCAATGGGATGGCAAACTCCAGCTGCTCTGGCTTCTCTTAACCACATGAGGTGTCATGTCCAGGCCAGTCAAGGGGAACTTGACCATGTTCTGAAGTTTCATACGTCTGTCTCCTTCCTGTTGCAAGAAGAAAAACAAGTTCTGGTGATTTAATACATGCACAGAGCAGATCAGTTTAGGGTGGAATGTGGATTTTATCAGATAAAGTGGTTTGACTTACCTATCTGATGTTTCCCAAGACATACGAAACAGGGAAACAGATGAATAGTTTTAACTGTCTAGAGGAACAGGTTTTAGTCACTAAATGTGAAACCAATGAGTATCTACATAGAGGGGACAAATGAGTCTCTGAGTCTTCATTTTCTTATCTGTTAAAGGATTTTTAGGCCTCTGACTTACAAAAATGGCAATTTCAGGCAGTTTACCCTGATACCTGTATCATAGCGACATGAAAATTAATAATGTGGTAACTATGTGATGGACAAACCACAGTGCCTGGCACAGAAGAGCTATTTGATAAGCATTGCTCCTTCCCTCCCTATCTATTCAAACAAGTACACTAAAATTTAACACCTGACTTAGTTAGCTAAATATATTCACTAAGTTGACAACCTTGTATAATATGTATTTTCCAGCCGGGATTAGTGGCTCAGCCTGTAATCCCGCACCTTTGGGAGGCCGAGGTGAGTGGATTGCCTGAGTCCGCAGGTTCGAGACCCGCCTGGGCAGCGAGACCTCATCTCTACAATAAATCAAAAAATCAGCCGGGCATGGTAGCACATGCCTGTAATTCCAGCTTTGGAAGGCTGAGGTGGAAGGATCGCCGGAGCCCAGCAGGCGAGGCTGCAGGCCACTGCACTCCAGTCTGGGTGACCGAGTGAGACTCCAACTCAAAAAAAAAAATGTATTTTCCATTAAGCCCATAGGGAAATCCTCTGAAATCCAACCATCACTAAGAAGAGATATTTACTACATGTTTCCAGTCTATGAGAACTTAAAAAAAAAATTAACCAGGCACAGATTTGCCCACCCCAAGAAGATATGTATGGATCTATCAAGAGAAGAATTTGTAATTAAGGGGGGAACACTGAGGCTTTTGTGGAGGAGATGAGGTCACCAGAGTTGTGGGTGAAGAATTGTATAAGCAGTGCATAAAACATGACAGAAAGAGGAGAGTAATGAAGTTGAAAAAAAAATCAATTAAAATATACTGTAATTGTGACTAGTTGAAAACGAACAAAAAGTATACACTGGTAGGGAAACAGCAAAAATGGGGAGAAGGAGATGCATAGAGGAGTCAATGGAGAGGCACAGCCACACTGAAGAAGTGACTGCATAGATGAGAGGGACAAGAAAAAGGAGTCAAAGACTGACACTGCAGGTTTCAGTCCAGATTGCCTGAAAGGTGACTATATGCATTCAAAAGAAACAGAAAGCAAAGGAAATTAGTGTCTGGGGAAGGAGACAGAGAAAGCTGGAATCCAAACACTCGAGCAGCTTTCCACCTGCAGATCACAGTGGAAGTATGCAATGGAAGGCAAATGTTCATGCTTCATTACTGTAGGAACTGAACCCAAAACCTCTGTGTGGAAGCCCCAGCCCTGGGGACGTGTGTGTCACCCCAATACCTCCACTTTCTCAGCAAGTCCCCAACAACCCTCCACCTCTGCAGGCAAAGCCATTCCAAGTCATTAGCAGTCCATGCCTGGATGACTGCAAAGGCCTTCTTCAGGCTCCCTGTCTTCATTTTTGTAGTCTCCAATCTGTTCTCCACACGACAGCCAGAATGATCTTTGCAAAACATACATTTGGTAGTGCTGCTTCTCTGCTTAAAATCCTTCATCAGAATCTTACTCTGACCACCAGGGTCTGCCTGCACAACCAACACCCTCCTACCTCTTCCACTTCAACTCCCACCACTGTTCCACCCCTGGAGAGCCAGTCCAACTGGCCAGCTCTCAGACTCATGCACACGCTGTACTCCCTCGGGCCACCTGGCTTTGCACACACTACTCTCTCTGCCACACTGCATGCCTGCACTCCTGCTTCTACCCGACCTGGTAAAGTCAACTTACCTTGTAGATACTAACCTTCTCAAAGCCATGCCTTGTGGACTCTGCTAACATTTATCTCTCATTTACCTCTCTTTCAATAGGACTATCTAGGACAATCGTAACCTCAGGGAATAGATAGCCTTTTTGGAAAAACTGACTCACAAAGCAATACAACTCAAAACAGATTTTCTTTGTATATATATGATTCACCTTCTCAACTATACAACAGCTCCTTGGGAGCAGGTCAACACTTGTTATTTTATTGGGTAGAAATAGAATTCCTCCTCCTCCAGAAAGGATTTCTCCTTATTTCTGTTTTTTTTTTTTTTTTTTTTTTCTTTTTTGAGTTGGAGTCTCACTCGGTCGCCCAAACTGGAGTGCAGTGGCTGCTTCCGGCCACTGCGCCTCGACCTGCTGGGCTCCGGCGATCCTTCCGCCTCAGCCTTCCAAGTAACCGGAATTACAGACATGCGCTACCACGCCCGGCTGATTTTTTGATTTATTGTAGAGATGAGGTCTCGCTGCCCAGGCGGGTCTCGAACCCGCGGGCTCAGGCAATCCACTCACCTCAGCCTCCCAAAGGCGCGGGATTACAGGCTGAGCCACTGAGCCCGGCTCTTATTTCTGTTTTAATCCCAAAGTGCATATAGCAAAATTTGAGCTCAGCATTTACAAGTGAACTAAAACTCTCAAAAACAAAGTAAAATATCTGCAATATGAAGTAAAATGTTTAGGATTTAAAGGGTGATAGTAGGCTCAATTTTACTTTGGGAAAGAACAAAGCATGACCCCAAATATAGACCCAGACAGGAATCACTGAACCAAACAGGGACACCAAAGAACCCCACACTGCCCAGTAGTAGGGGAATGAGACACTTGGTCACAGCTTATTCCCTAGGCTAGAGAATTTCCTTACCTGTCGAAATCTCTTTAGATGTATAATAAGCACATCAGGCAGAGTCCACAGGCTCAATGTAATGCTTCCCTGTTGCAGCTGCTTACAGTGCGGGCAACGCCAGGCGTCATCAGGGGCAAGCTGAAAACACAAAAGCATGACTCTGTCAAGAGCCATTTAATGCAAGGCCTTAAGTGATAGAAGGAACTGGACTAATTTCTCAGCCAGGGCATGGTACAATTCAGACTATCTCTGGAAATGGCAGATGATGGCAGTCAGTGGAATAATACAATCTCAAGCGGCCAGAACTGGCACTCAAACTCTAAATATATTTTGGTTTGCTGAATGGATTATCACCCAAAGAGGAACAACTAAAATAGGTAAAGACTTATAAAGAATGTTAGATGTCACAGAAACACTTCAAACTCAGCATACCTCCCACCGCAACTCAACTCATCACCTTTCCCTCAACATGGTTCCTCTTTCTCCTCCATCCGTATGTCCAACCTCAGCAAACACCACTACCACCCACCAAAGGCAGAACATACAGGATTATCCTAATCCCCAAAACCCTTCCCTCTTCCTCCTGCTCCACATCCATACAAAGTGAACCTTTCTACCATTTCTCACACCTGTCTCCTCCTTCCCATACTACTAACACCACATTAATTCAAAGTCCTCTCTTGTTCTCGCATCTGGATCTCAAGTCTCCTAACTGCTCTCTCCCCCACGCACTAAACTGCTCCAAACAATCCTCCCCTTCTTGCTAACAGCAAGAACTTTCTAAATGTCAATCCGAGACCCTAAATCCACATACATCATCTATTCATGGAAGGATTTCAAGATGGGGACATCCTAATTTAGAGATGCCAATAGATAAAAGATTTAATCTACTCCAGAGTTCAGAAGATACATTAGGCCTGGGATTATCAACAGGGGAGGATGAGGTTAGGGGAGCCCTGGGAATGGATGATAATGCCCACTGAGATGGAGAGGAAGGAACCAAGGACTGAATTTTGGGAAATGCCTATTTTTAAGAGAAACACCAAAACTGAGACATCATCAGAGCATCAGTATTCCTTTTATCAAAAGCATTTATCTTATGCATACCAAGAAAAGAATGGTATCCAATAGAGAGGTCAAACAAGGACTGGGCAGAGGTCACTGAATTGAGTTAACTGGGGCCACTGAGAACTTCAGAGACCAGTAACCAAAATGTAAAAGTCAGACAAACGACAAAAGGTTTTGGAGGGACGGAGGGAGTTAGTGAGTGAAAAAGAGTTGAAACCACTAATGATAAATTCAGGTAGAAAAGAGGAGAAAGAATGGTATGGTAATTTGAAAAGGAAGCAGAACTGTGGGAACTTTTTTTTTTTTTTAAATGACAAGGAGACCCAATCATGCTGCACAGAAGCTGGAGTGTATGGGAGTGAATCAGAAAGACTGGAACGACCTGTATTGTTATCTGGCAAGTCCCACATCTTTGCATGACATATTAACATTCTACATATGTGGTCATCCAGCCCAGAGCCTATAGTAAAGAAGCAGTTTTTGTTTGTCTAAATTCCAAGATATTATAAATGAACACTTTTATAAAACACAATGAGAGTGTTGTAACAATGTCTAATTGCTATGATAGTTTCTAAAGCACTTCTTTGGCCAGGCACAGTGGCTCATGCCTATAATTCTAGCACTCTGGGAGGCGGGAGCTAGAGGACTGCCTGAGTCCAGGGGTTTGAGACCAGACTGGTCTCAAACTTGGTGAGACCTCATCTCTACAATAAATTAAAAAAAAAAAATCAGCTGGGCATGATGGTGCGCACCTGTAGCTCCAGGTACTTGGAAGACCGAGACAGAAGAATCGCTTGAGCCCAGCAGATTCAGGCTGTGGTAGCTGTGAGCGTACTACTGTACTCCAGCCTGGGTAACAAAGTGAGACACCAACTTTAAATAAATACATACACACATTCATACATAAATCACTTCTCTGATGTGTGTACTGCTCTCACTGTAAACTACTAAAAAGAGCTCCCAAATCTGCAGACACATCAAAGCATCCCTCATTGAGTTGACTCTGCCTAGCAAATGAAGGGGCCCATCTCAACAGGCAATTCTTCCACTTTCAGAGAGCCTGCTGAAAAGTTCTTCCTTATGTGAAGGCAAAAATCACTCTCCTCATGATTTCCAATCTTTAAATTCTGCTTTTCATATAATAAGTCCAATCCCTCTCACCCATAGGATGGCCCTTCCAGTTCCTGAAAATAACTCAGATTCCACTTAAGATCTCTTTGTCAAAACATACTCAGCTATGTCATGAATTACAGATGCACCATTCCCTACCCACTCTTCCTGTATATGTCCCAGTTTGCCTTTCTCTTAAACAATTAACATGTAAAGTAATGAAAAGAACAATGCTATCACCATCAGAGTCCTGGACACTTTTTTTTTTTTTTTAAAAAACATACCAAGCATGTAACACTAGACACTGTTTCTAAAGTACCTGTAAGGCAGCATGACAATGGCTGACACCCACATGGCACTGCTGATCAGCACTGAACTTACAGACAACTAGACCCCAAAGTTATTGTCACACAGCCTGCTGCTAAGTCATACCTTCTCCTCTTCTATATCTGTCCTGTTATTTTTGGGCCCACAAGTACTACTCACTCATTCCAGTACATACTTACTGAACATTTCTGTGGACCAGGGACTGCTCTAGATGTTAAATACTTAGTAATCAAGACAGGTGGAGTATTTGCGCTCATGGAGCTTATATTGTCTCAATTCTCTCCCTACTTCCAGTGCTCCAGCCATATTGGCCTCAATTTTGCTTTTGAATCATGTCAAGCTCCTTCCTATACCAGTACCTCTGCTTCCTTTATTTACAGTTTAACCCATCTAGACTATAAACAGCACATGGACAAAAATGGTGTCTGTCTTGGTCCCTGCTATATCCTGAGTACTTAGAGCAGTACTTAGCATCTTGTATATACTCAACAAACATCTGCAGGATAAATGAACCCTTATTAAAATGTATCTTGCTAGCATTTTGGATGAGTGAGATGTTTTGTTGTATATCAATGCTATTATCTAGTAGATTTCCTCACCTCTAAGCTTTGTGCCATTCTCAAACATCACCAAAGTCACACACACAAAAAAAACCTAAATAGGACAAGGTGCCATAGAGAGTCTGCAATCAACCAGTTCCAAAGTCAACTAACTATTTCATAATTAAGTGCAAAACTGAAAAAACATTTCATATTTCTGAAAAAAAGGGCTATTGTTAAAAGAACTAGCTATGAACAGCCTAAGGGTGAGAAAATTGAGACGATGAAAACAAAATACTTGAAAGATAGACAAGAAGAATAAAATTACGACTTTTGAGTCTTAGTGAATTAAAGAGAGAGAGCATCGATTGGTTGCAGTAAGCAACGATACATTTCAGTCACCATCAAAGCTATCCAGAGAGAAAGTAGCATGTCAAAAGTCTTGAGTAAGTCAGGTGCTGTGGCTAACACCTGTACAGCCTGTGGGATTCCAAAGGCTGTTATCCCAGCACTTTGGAAGGCCAAGGCAGGAGGATTGCTGGAGCACAGAAATTCAAGATCAGCCTAGCCTAGGCAACAATAGTGAGATCTCATCTCTACAAATTTTTTTTTTTTAATTCACCAGGCATGGTAACACACGCCTACAGTACCAGCTATCAGAAGACTGAGGCAGGAGGATCGTTTGAATACAGGTCGAAGTTGCAATAAGCTGTGATCTTGCCACTGTACTCCAGCCTGGACAACAGAGTAAGACTCTGATTCAAAAAAAAAAAAATGTCTTGAGTAGGCAAACATCTCATAATTAGAAAAATATTCAGAGACTGGACAATCACCTGTTTGAAATTAGGCAGAAGAACCCAATCATTAGAACAAAAAGGTTTTAAAGTCTCCCCCAATCTAAAATTGTATGATTCCCCATATAAAAGAGTGAAGAGTAACAACTAGCAATCAAAAATATGATCCTAAGCATCAACACAAGATTAGATTAACTCCAAGTGTTCTGGTCAAGGCTGTTCAAGGTGCATGAGACCTACACAGGCCCAGGTCCCACCCACAGAAACATATTTATCCATCTACCTGTCCATTCAGTCATTTAAATATTTACTCAGCCCCAAAAAAAGACAGAACTTTTTTGTCTATACCTGCGTATTCAGTAGGGGAGCCACTAGCCACCCATTTACTGAGTATTTGAAATGCGGTTAATACAACCAAGGGACTGAATTTCTTGTTTTATTTCATTTAATTTAAATAGGTCCTGGCACCAGTGATCTTAGTAACAAAAAGTAAAGAACCGCTGTTTTAGTTACTAAGCAAAATAATTTAAAACTTCCAAATTGAAGGAATAAAATCATGTCCTTTGCAGCAACATGAATAGAGCTGAAGATTACCATTCTAAGTCAACTAACTTGGAAACAGAAAACAAAACACCACATGCTCTCATTCATATGCAGAAACTAAATGTCCACATAGATGGAAATAACAGACACTGGGAGCACCAATAAGCAAGGGGGGAGTACAATGTACTTATTGGGTACAATGTTCACTAACTGGGGAAGGGGACACCTGAGACCCAATCCCCACCCCTACACAGTATGCCCATGTAACAAATATGCATGTATATCCCAATTCTAAAAGAAAAATGAAAAAAAAAAAAATCTTACTCCAATGTGATGACACTATGAACGACTTGTTCTCATTTTCTTATTTTCCAAATGTTTGAAAAAAGATGAAGAAAAATGTCAGCAGAAAGCATCAGATTTGTATGGAAACTGAACTTGAAATCTGCTACACTTGAAGGATTCCTGGTACACTGACTGATAAGACCATTCCCACTATAAGGACAGTCGGACAAATATATCAGGATAGTCATACCTAACTAATGCTCCCTTTTGTGGATTCTTGTTTCAAGAGCAATTTCCTGATTTGTTATTTTCCTAGAAAAAATGTGCTGGAACACACACACACACCTTGCAAATCCGGGGGGAAAAAAACAAAAAACAAAAACTGATCATTAACTAGTAAAAAGAACTCACTACAGAGATTTATTTCTGAGCACTGCAATTAACCAAGTTTTCCTAAAAATTTATGCTATTCTTTGTTAAAGTTCTAAAAGCAACAGCACTATGACATTCATTACAAGTGCAAAGCTACATAAATGTAAAATCCTGGGGAGTTTTCTGGGGCATAATTTGTTTCTCCATTGTAATCTTGCCATGACTCCTCCCTTCTACCCTTAGCACCCAAGAAACACTGCCCAACCTCTTACCCGTTCCTCTTTGGTGTACAGTTGAAAACACTGGGATAAAGTGCAGGTTTGAGGCTGATGATGATGCTCCCTCTGCAGACGAACACTTTCTGCATCAGGGATATACTCATCCTCAGTATTTACAAACAAGCTGCAATGGGAGGGAGCACTTATCAGAGAATATCTTGTAAATCAGACACAAAAATATTATTACAGCTTCAAAAAGTAGCTATAAATTCATAACCAAAAAGATCAGTGTATTAGAAAACAAAAGTAATAATCTACTCTTTCTATGTCCCAAAATGTTCTTGAAAAGTTCTCTATATACAAAGTTATTTGCAGAACTAACTTGGAGTTGATTTTTCTGGGACTAGCCATGGCCTGTACTGATTAAATCATATATTCTTGTCCTTCACATCTAGAATGTGCTTCTGACATAGCTTACTAGAATTAACAGGACTGTAATAAAAATCAAAGTAAACTGAACCTATATAGTGGTAATAAATATATAGCTTCTTTCTCAGTACAAACAAATGTTCTAAGGTTTTGAGGTTGAGAAGAGAGACCGTATAGGAAAGGAATAATATGCTGCTTAAATAAAGGATTAGCAACACACCTGGATACATAACTAAAGAGAAGAATTTGTGTTTCAGCTAATTTGAAAGATCAGCGGTATACAACTAAAATGAAGCTAAAATAGTGGCTCTATAAATACTAAGTAAAAAAATACTCACAAATCTTTTGTCTCCTTGTCCCATTCAACTACTAATTTCACATGAGCAGTACCACCTGGTCCACAAGATTTTAATGCCCTACAGAATGGGGGAAGGGGAGACAAAAGCCATATATTATTTTCTAAATATTTTACTTAAATGTGATTACATCCTATCTGAAATCATAATGTGATTACTGAAAATCTCCATCATAGTTTCCCATCAGAAAAGGTTTTTAGCAGACCATTATAACCACTGATTCAATAACTATGTTACAACTGAACTGCAAAGTCCTTGAATTAAAATGCCCAAGACAGAAATAAAGAGACTAGAAGAAATGTAGTGTCACATTATAAGGCTGCCCACAATCATTCAGACAGTCTTCATGATCTCTCCAACATTTTGCCCCATTTCTCACTGACCTAAATAGAAAGTCTGCCCATGTACCTCTCCACCTCCCCATATACCACACCTGGTCTAAACTACACCCTTCTTCTTTTCTTCAAAGCCACTCTGATCCCGAGTTCACTGGCTCACTGCCATCTTCTGAGAAACTCTTTCAGAATTCAGTTAATATTACTCATCTAATCTTTTTAATGTGTAATATTTTGGATCATTATCTAATCTACTAACTCTCATCTCTAAATTCAAACAGTAAGCTTTCAAACAGAACCATGCTATATACTTTGTTGAATACGTTTTTAGAATCCTGAAATGCAGGCACTATAATATTTGTTGAAAAAAATCATTATAATAAAAACAATGTGAATTTTTAGTGTGTGTATGTATTATTTTATTAATACAATATTGTAAATATAACAGAAGTATATAGAAAGTACAGAGATAGTAGAGTGGAGTGATTACTTCTGTGGAGAGAAGGAACAGTTTTAAAAAGTGGCTTAAAGGAAAGGAATTACGGAAAGAGGAAGCCATGAGTGCAAAGTCACACACAAAGCACTGTCTGTTCTAATAACCATCATACTTCAGGCCTGAGAAAAGAGAGGTAATCAGAGTTCAAACTGTGAAGAACTTACACTGTGGAACTTGGGCTTTATCTTTAAGGTCACAAGTTACTATTTAAGAGCTTCAAGGAAGCATGAGGTCTGATTAGAATGCTACTTTGGAAAACTTCAATCCTGGTGAATATAAAAAGTGTAATTTATCTGTAGTCCTACGACACACATTAATTTGCTTTCCTGAGCCCTCCATGGCTTTTCTGATTTCAACAAAGATCATAAAACATATCCTACTCTGGGATCCTGCCAGGGGAGGGGGGTGGGATTGACAGTTGAGGGAAACTGCCAGGGGAAGGGCAGGCACACCTCATCAACAAGGAGGTACGTACCTGCATAATGAACATCTGTATACCTAACCCTGAAATGTATCCCATATCTTTAAAATACAAAATTTTAAAGTTTAAATAAATAAATAAATAAATAAAACATATCATACTCAAATATAAATCTAAAGTAAAGTAAGTACTTAATTTCTAATTGAGCCTAAAGGACCTCGTATAATTAGGTGGAAATTATATCAGACATTCCTTAAAATCATACATGAGTATATGTGAAATGCTAGGTGTTTTGCTTTTTTACCTTTCTACTGTCGGGTGACATAGGGGTTGTTCTTCCTGGGGCAGCAAGTATGTTATTCCCACAACACTGACTACACGCAAGCTGAATGGACACACCTGCATCAAATGTTAAATAAGAATCAGGCTGAATGTTTCCTCAAGGGCATCTGTATCACAGTGGTGTTTCCAAAACATATTAAAGGTATAGTAAACTGTTAAGCTTACATAATGCTTCCTCTATAGTATTCTGTTAAGTTGCTAGTCACTCTAATACACTTTAAATATGACTTACCCAAATGCAACTTACATATCAAATGTTATGTAAGACAAGTAACATACTGCATCCACTGAACATCAATGGTGTTCCATGGATAGCTTAACATAGTAATAATTTTTTAAGTGTATAGACAGACATTCTACTAAATCCCCCCTAAGCTAACCATGTACCAAAGCTTACGAGATAAATACTATAAAGGAATACACAGTATTCCTGCAGTGGCTAGCTCTTTTCATAAAATGAGGGATAAATTCTCAGTCTTGAAAATCTCATTGTAATGACTGTTTCACTGTAATGAAATTCAAATTTCACTGTAATGACTGCTTTTTCACTGTGTATACAGGCATGCTCTGCTGGAATATAAAAGATTATTACAAACCTGAATGCAAACTGTGGGCCTCAAGAAATACTTCATCTTTTCCAAGATTTCTTTCTGTAGAAGATCCCATGCTATTGTCTTCTCTAAGTGCAGCACAAAAGGCAGTCCAAATCTAACACACATAAATACTGTAATCACTTTAAAAGTATAGCAACTCCTTTAATGTTGTCATCTTTTATTCTTGATCTTAAATGGAATCACAATGCAATTAGTTTTAGGACAGTTCTCAAAATAAAATAAACAGGAAATGTAATGGTAACTTTCATAGGAAGATGAATAGCTTAGATTTCTAAATGAAATTTAATAGCTCACACGCCAAAATATCTTCTAGGGGAATATAATGCTAGGATATTAAGTGGCAAAGGGACAGGATTAATGGAGATGGTGAGAAAAAGGGATAGGAGTGGACATGAGTCTGGCAAACAGCATGGGTCAAACCTGTAAGAGGTCAGGTGTCAGAGGACTAGATAGGGCTGGAAGGTCTGAAGACAACTGTCTTGGTAGTCTTTGACAAGAGAGGCACTAGCAAGCAAGTGACACTGGAAGTCAGCTCCTACCCAAGGCCAGAGCTGTCTTTATCCCAGAGTTAGAGGCAATACCACAGTTGTCAGCCTCAGCTGCACACACTGGAATCACCAAAGGAGCTTCAGAAAACAATAATGGCCAAGTCCGATTCCCAAAGATTCTGATGAAATCAGTCTGGAATGTGACCTGAGCACCAAGATCTTTTTTTTTTTTTAGGTGCTCCCAGGTGATTCTGATATGCAGCCAAAGTCGAGGACCAATAGCCTTGCCTCGACTCTCATTCGTGCCTAGTCATTCCAACCTTTTTGCTGTTCCTGTTCCCTGGATGTGTACTACTCTCACATATCCCTGTCTTTGTGCAAGGAATTCCCTCAGTTTGGAATTCCCCTGTCACCCTTCTTCTAGGCTATTTCCTGCTCATCCACATGAAGACCCGCAGAGGTATTCTTCTCCAGGAAGCACCCTATTGCTTTGCTCCCTGTGTGTACAGTGCTATAAACACTGCCTGTTTCTTTTTCTGCTACCAACAATAAACTATGAGTTATTTGATAGCAAGAATTGTGATTTATTTATTTATCTTAGTAGCCCAAACAGTCAATGCCAAGAAAATATGTAAAATATGTAGATGATGAATGAATGATCTAACTAACAGACGAACTCTGACTCAGGCCAAGGTGGAAGCAGAGATCACCAAGAAACCAATTACTAACAACCATCCAACTGTTTACTTGCAGTACTACTTAATGGTGAACCTCATCCCCCTAAAAACTGTGAAGTGAAATGAGTTACAAGCATGTGTAATCAACCAACCATATTTTTAAAGACAATTTCTTCACTCTTAAGAGACTAGCATCATGAAAGGGATTCCACAGGTTTTTTTTTTACTTCATTCCTTCTGTGCCTTAAACATGACAAGTTCCTTCTAGTCATAGGTGTTTGTACTGGGCACTCCTTCTGCATGGGATCCTTTTCCCCAGATGTTCACAGCTCACTAGGGCTCGGCTCAGCTGCAGTCTCCTCAGAAATGCCCTTCCTGACCTCCCTTTCTACTCACGTGATCTTGCCAGCCTCTCCACTAGCACACTCTATTCACACTGCCTGTTTTAATATCTTCAATGTAGTAAGGACTGTCTGAAGTTAAATATGTTTACTTGTTTACAGTTGGTCCATCCCAACTAGGATGTAAGCTGCAGCAGGATACAGTCCTGCCTGTCTTATTTGGTGCTGATCAGTGTTTAGAACAGTGACCAACACACTATCAAAACTAAAATATTTGTTAACGAAGATCATAAATATACACATCAATACATTTTACATTTATGTTATTTACAATGCAAGGAACTTATTTCAAAGCAAAATTTTTAAAGGGCTACACGACAATACACATATGAAATGAGTCTTTAAAAACTAGGTGAGCTTTAAGAGCTTTTCCATCTAAGATTCTATTACCCAAATTTTATACTCTCCCACATTCACAACCCCCCACATCAGATCAACTTGTACATATATTCTTTCTAAATATCAGAATCAAAAATTAACCACTAAAAGTAAGGATTTTTCACCCCCTCCTCTTAAAACATTTGAAAATACTGGACTTTTACACTCTCTGTACTTAC
Source organism: Cephalopachus bancanus (assembly GCA_027257055.1). Taxonomy (NCBI): domain Eukaryota; kingdom Metazoa; phylum Chordata; class Mammalia; order Primates; family Tarsiidae; genus Cephalopachus; species Cephalopachus bancanus. Next base: position 1,508,137 of record JAPVLO010000354.1, read on the forward strand.
TGGAAAATAAGTTGATTTTTACCTTTTCCCTTGCTGCCCAGTACAGGCTCGGTTACACACCAACAAGACAATCTTGTCACTTCCTGCTCGTGTGCTGGGAAAATCCATTTTCCCTTGCTTTGCTGATGTGTGTGTAGGGGAAGACAGTCTATGATGATCCAAGCCAAATTTCAGGTGGTTTAAATTGTTGTTTAAGTGAATTCCTGAAATAGAATAAAAACAACTTATTTTATCTCTTAAAATTATTTTCACTCATTCATTACAAATAAACTTACCCAGAGAAAATTAAAAACTGTCATTATGTAATTTAAACTGCAATACAAAAAAAAGAACAGCCTGGCTTGGTGGCTCAGCCTGTAATCCCGCGCCTTTGGGAGGCTGAGGTGAGTGGATTGCCTGAGCCCGCGGGTTTGAGATCCACCTGGGCAGCGAGACCTCATCTCTACAATAAATCAAAAAATCAGCCAGGCGTGGTAGCGCGTGCCTGTAATTCCGGCTACTCGGAAGGCTGAGGCGGAAGGATCGCCGGAGCCCAGCAGGTCGAGGCTGCGGTGGCCGGGAGCGGCCACTGCACTCCAGTCTGGGCGACAGAGTGAGACTCCAACTCAAGAACAAAATGTCTAGTTAGATTACTCGTCTAGCCATTGAGAAAAATTCTTTAGCATTCATTATTTCCTTTAAACTAGCCTTACCTATTCTTAAAAACTAAAAATCAAAACTCTACACTCACTGAATGTTAAATACAGTTTTAGAAGGGCAAGTTTGCTGAGATAATTAACCAAAAAAATTTAAAGTGAGACCATGCAACCAGCATTCAAATTAAAGAAAAAATAAAGATGAAGCCTGGGTGCTATGGCTCACACCTATCATCCCAGCACTTTGGGAGACCAAGGTGAGATGGGAGAATCACTTGAGCTCACGAGTTTGAGACCAGCATAGGCAACACAGTGAGACACTATCTCTACAAGAAAATTGTAGTCTCAGCTAATGGGGCGGGCGGGGTGGGGGGTGGGGTGGGGGATCAGGTGGGAAGATCCCTTGAGCACAGGAGGTCAAGGCTGCAGTGAGCTGGGATCACACCAGTGCACTTCAGCTTAAATAAATAAATAAATAAATAAATAAGCGAGCATGTGGAATGGTCTTCAAAGTTCAATAGCTGTTTCTTCTCCTTAATTAAAGTGCCAGACCTAAAAGACAAACTATACTTACTTAGACCCATTATGAGAATATTCCAACTTGAATAAAATAAACTAGACTGGATTGACCCACATTAAGGTAAACAAAAAAATATGTTTGACAGGCACAGTTCTGATGTCAAGAATGACCCAAAGCAAAGTTCCCTGTCATTCAAAGCTACCCAGCAATTCAGCACCTGGCACAACACCCTGCACTTAGTAGGAATTCAATAAATGCCTGATTAAATACCTGTTTATTTCTTTAATCTTTTGGAAGTATAGCCCAAAGAAATAATATACCAGCTGGTGAAAACAACCACCACCATAAATAATAACACCAAAAAGAGAATTAAATAAAAATGGCTGACACAAAAGTATTCACTGCAGAATTCTGGCAATAACGTAAATATCCAACAATACAAGACCTGCTGACCCTATTAAGATACCTCAGTATTATAACAATTCACAATGATGAGTACATAGCTAATAACAATATAAATTTCAGAAAGAGTTCTCACACACACACACACACACACACACACACACACACACACACACAGAAAGAAATATGAAATAAGGGAAAATTGACTATCACGCTACTAAAGGGAAGAAAACTTTTGAAGCTTAAACACCATAATGAAAACACAAAAGGAACAGGAGCAGATTTTAATTAATAACCATTTTAAACTTTGGTATGAGAAAACAACAGAAATCTGAATGATCTCATTTTTCAGATTCTTGGCAGAGATAAAGGTAGGAAGACCTGTTTTCCTACAAGTGATCAGGATTCCCAACGACATGAGGGGCTGCCACTCACCAGCATAGAAATCAAGCTCTGTTCAAACTATGGATCCATTTACTACCAGCTGTGTGACCTGGGGGCAATTACTTAACCTCTAAGTCTCAATTCCCTCATTTGTAACCTGTGGAAAGTAGTAGCCTTATATGTACTGACCAAACATTTGAAAGGCCTTTAGAACAGAGGATAACACACACTCAATAAGTGACATATTTTTCCAACAAAGGAACTCTGGCTAGAATACAATAACCTTTGGATTTACCAAATTCACTTATAATAGAGACTCAGTGTTAACCCTAAGCAAGTGGAGAGGGAAAGGGGTTTTGAGAAATTTTCAGTTGACTGAATGTCTGTCTAAGATAACCAAGCAAGAGGTTTAGGGATGAACTGGTAAAAATGCACAGAAAACTAAAGTAGACAAACCACACAAGAAAGTTATTAATTCCAGAAAAAACAAAATGACATAAAGGAAATGAAAGCTTTTGACATAATCATAAAAATATAAACACTAAATATTGCTCTAATCAAATCATGATGAAACTATGTTGAGAGGATGGACAGATAAGAATGTGTGTATGGTAGGAATAGGAGGAAAAATCTACATCTTCCTTAGAAGTCAATGGATAATGCTTAAAACCAAAAGATCAATGGAAGTCAATGGATAATGCCTAAAACCAAAAAAATGTGAAAGCAGTAACGTTATTTAAGACATAGAGGTAAATACAAAAATAAGCAGCTAAAAGAGGTGAAAGTGGTTGCCTCTGACGAGGGGCAAATGACAGTGGAGATGGAGCAGGTTTACTGCTTTTCACAACAAACTTGTAGGACTTTTCAAACTCTGTGTATATATAACTTAGAAAAAGTAACTTTTAACCACAAAGAGATTTATATCCTTAAACAAGGGCTACTGTAAAAAAGAAGCAAACAGAGAAGAAGGTAATTTTAGAAATGAAAACTGCTTAAATAAAAATTCATCAAGCCTCTACTGAATAACAGAAGGGACACTGCTAAGAACTAAACTAAAAAATTAGAAGATCAATTTGGAAAATTATCCTAAAATATAGCATTAAAATAAAAACATACTAGACCAAGGAATTCAAACATGGTTCAGTATTAGAATAATCTATTTATATCACGTCATCATATGAATAAACAGAAGAGGGAAACTGACAGGCAGGATAGTATGATGGTTAGGAAAAGACCAGCAGCAAGAATGCCTAAATTCTGGCTCCATCATTTCCTAGCTGACGTTGTGTCTTCAATTTTTTCATCAGAAATTTGAGAATAATCATACAGGTTGAGCATCCTTAATCTAAAAAGTCCAACATTCAAATCTTTTTGAGCACTGACACAGCACCACAGGTGGTGAATTCCACACATGACCTCATGTCAGGTTGTAGTCAAAATGCAGCCAAAATTTTGTTCCATACACAAAATTGTTTAAAATATTGTATAATATTACCAGGCTATGTGCATAAGGTGTCTATGAAACAAATGAATTGTGTTTAGATTTGGGTCCCATTCTGAGGTTATCTCATTATGTATATGCAAATATTCCAAAATCTGAAAAAAGTATGAAATCTGAAACACTTCGGGTTCTAAGAATTTTGGATAGAGGATATTCAACCTGTAGTAGCAAAGTTGAGGTTTAGTATGGGAATTAAGTAAATTGATACATGTTAAATATGGAGAACGCTGCATGTAGGGTAAAAAGAAAGCATTCAATTAATATCATCATCTTGATATACTTTATCAAATGCCTTTTCAGAATCTTAACATTCACTCCTGGTTAAAACCCTTAGTAAACTAGAAATAGAAAAAAAATAACATAAATAACACCTACTCCAACAGCAAATATCATGCTAAATAAGCACTAGAAGCACTCTCATCATAGTCAAAAAAAAAAAAGGTAAAGATGCAACCATCGTTAATTCATCAAGATTCCCAAATTTCTAGCAAATGCAGTAAGGTCAGAATAAAAACTAAAGTATATAACTACTAGACAGCAAAAGATAAAACTATCATCTGTAGATTATATGATTCTCTAGAAAACAAAGAAAACCAACAAAAGTCAGTAAATAAGAGTTTAGTATGATTACAACCAAATTTTAAAGTAACTATACAAAAATCAATAACTTCCTTAATATCTGGTCAAAGCATATAATGATGGTAGGGTTACTACTAAGAACAGCAACAAAACATGTAGGAATAACCTTGAAACGTATGGGACCAGAAGGAAAAAAAAAATCATAAAAATTTCCTCAGAAATTTTTCAGGAACATGGTATATCCATTTATTCATAGAAAACTATGAATAAATGGATATACCATGTTCCTGAGTAAGAAGTCTCAATACTGTCAAAGTGACAGCCTCTTGCAGTTAACGCTACATACACATTTAATCCAATCTTAAAAGTATCATTATAGGAACTTGACAAAATTATTCTAAAATACATCTTACAAGTATTAATAATCAAGAAGATCCATAAAAGTTAGAAACTGAACAATGGAGAAGAAAAGAATTTTGTTGAAAGTAATGGTTTTTTTATCTTTCTGCTAAGTCAATGGTTAGTAAGCCTGGCAACACATTAATATCACCTGGAGAGTTTGCTTTCTTTTCGTGCATTTGTTAGTTTGCTTTTAAAGATGTGGCAAAAAAGGAACACTTCTAAACTGTTGGTGGGAGTGTAAACTAGTACAGCCTCTGTGGAAAACAGTGTGGTGAATCCTAAAACGTCTAAAAATCGACCTCCCATATGACCCTGTAATCCCTCTACTGGGAATATATCCAGAGGAACTCAAATCACTCTAGGAAAAAGATACCTGCATGCACACACATTTATTGTAGCATTATTTACAATAGCAAAAACATGCAATCAACCATGCTGCCCATTGAAAGAGGACTGGATTAAAAAAACGTGGTACATATACATGATGGAATATTATGCAGCCACAATGAAGGACAAAAAAATTAATTGAAAACTTTCGCCCGCATCTTGAATATGAACTTAAGAGGCTTAATAAATACTGGGAGTGAAACTATCACAGAAACAAAGAATTGCGAGTAATCAATCACGTTCCGCTCATCAAGCTCATAAGCAGATCTTGAATAACTATTGTAATACTACTATAAGAAAGGGATAGGCAGTAGGGGGAAACTGCCAGGGGAGGGAGAGTCATAACTCATCAACAAGGGTACCTGCATAATGAACGTTTGTATACCTAACCCTGACTTGTACCTTACATATTTAAAATTAAAAAGACCAATGCCCAGGCCTTACCCTCAGAAACACTGACTTAATTGATCTAAACTCGGTTCCAGACACGCGTTTTCTTGTTTTTTAAGCTTCTCAGATGATTCTGGAATGCAGCCTAGGTTTAAAACAACCCTTGACAAAGGTTTCCAAACCATTACTGATGACTGCCCAAACTAAAATTTAATCAAACCGAGGCAATTAAAGAAATTCCAGGCTGGGCTTGGTGGCTCAGCCTGTAATTCCAGCACTTTGGAAGGCAGAGGCAAGTAGGCTGCCTGAGCCCGCGGGTTCAAGACCAGCGCAGGCAAACTTGACAAGATCTCGTCTCAAAATAAATAAAAAATTAGTCGGGTATGGTAGCACATGCCTGTAGTTCTGGCTGTTTGGAAGGCTGAGGCAGAAGGAGCGCCTGAGCCCAGCAGGTAGATGCTGGGGTGGCCGTGAGTGTGCCACTGCACTCCATGCACTCTAGCCTGGGCAACAGAGTGAAGTGCCAACTCAAAAAAAAAAAAAAGAAATTCTAAATTCAATTTGTTATCTCCTAGGTTCTGAGTTCTGTTAAATCTGCCCCAAAAAAGAGGGCTCTCTCCCCTCTCTAACCTCCCCCTCTTCTTCCCATCTCTTACCAACAGACTTTTAAACTAAAATCTGTGTTGTTTGCTTCATGCCTAAGTAAATGAGACAGTGAAAGGCATCTCAACTACTGGTCTGACAATGACTGCCTTAGTCACTGATTTTTATATGCATCCTTTAAAAACAATGTTCACTACAAATTAGATCACATAAGTTATTTTTGTCATATTAAAGTCTCCTATTTCTACACTTCAGAATGTATGACATGCATCAAGAAAAATGCAAATAAAACTTCATGAGACATCACTTTACATCTACTACAATGACTTAAATTCTAACACCAATTAATGCTGAGGATGTGGTGCAAATGAATTTCATGTACATTGCTGTTGTGAGAATAATATGGGGATCTGATTTTAAAACTTTAAGCTTCTTATAAAATGAATCATAAATGTAGGGATGACCCTGCCATTTTTATTTTCTAAACAGCTTTCTCAGGATGAAGTCCTGCAATTTTAGTCTGAGATATTTACCCAAGAGAAATGGAAACATATGTTCTTAAAAATTCTAGTCCAGGTCAGGCGCGGTGGCTCAACCCTGTAATCCCAGTACTTTAGGAGGCCAAGGTGAGAGAATTGTATGAGCCTACGAGTTTCAGAACAGCCTGGGCAACTTGACAAGACCTCATCTCTACAATAAATCAAAAATTAGCCGAGAAGTGATAGCACGCCCCCATCATTCCAGCTACTTGGAAGGCTGAGGCAGAAGGGTCGCCTGAGCCCAGCAAGTCCGATGGTGGGGTGGCTGTGAGCATGCCACTGCACTCCAGCCTGGGTGACAGAGTGAGATTCCAGCTCAAAAAAAAAAATTCTAGTCCACTTATTTTCAGAGAAGTTCTACTTACAACAGTTAAAAGTTCTTATCAACCCTTGTGACTAACAAAAGAATGAATTAACAAACTGTGATACTGTTCACACCGAAACCACTACTCAGCAATAAAAAGGAACAAACTACTGATGCACGCAACGCAAATGAATCTCACATTGTGCTGAGTGAAACAAGTTAAAACACAAGAGTACATACTGTGTAATTCAAAGCATATGACATCCTAGAAGAGACAAGATTAGCATATGTTGATGGCAATCAGATCAGTGGTTGCGTGGAGTGGGGGGCAGAAGAAAGGCCAGCTGTGAGGAGGAGCAAAGGAACTTTCTGTGGTAATAAAAATGTTTTATGTCTTGTCAAAAGACATCTGCTTGGTATTTCAAATGTGTGGAATTTATTGTATGTAAATTATGTCTCAATAAAGTTGGTTTAAAAAAAAAAAAGAATTCAGGACATGACCTTCTCATAGCCAGAAACCATCTTATTTATCTTGCATCCTCAGTACCTCAACCAGTCCAAATATCTTTTTCTTTATTAGAATTGCTAAAGTTTTGGCTACCTTCTAGGAGCTTTTTGTCCCTCAAAGAACCAGTTCTTGGATATATCTCATCTATTGCTACATTTTAAATGTATTTATTAGTGCCTTTATTCATCACTGAACACCTGAGTAGTAGGAACACTAATCCTGTTGCAATGAAGTAAGTACAAAACAACCAAAAGGTAATACAGTATGAGAACAGCAATTTATTAGGTGTGGTGATGGTACAAGAAGTGATCGCCTTTGCTCTGTAAGTTAAGAAAAGATACCTTTAAAAGGTGCTTAAAATAGTCTTCAAGAATAAAGCGGGGGTAACATGATAGAGATATTAAAACACACATACATGCACACATACACAACTAGAGACTGCAAGTAACTTAAAGTGAACCTGCACAGGTAGTGAGGGAAGAAGCTGGCAGGGTACACAAGAAGCCAGCAAGGTACACAGGACCACACCACAAGGACTGCTATGCACTACCAAGGGGTGTGAAGAGCTTTGTACCATAAGCAGTGAGGGCTGAGATGTTCGATACAGAGAGATTCGATTTGGGGTACAGAAAGATCACTGCTGACAATATGGGAAATGGGGATTTGACTGGAAACAAGAAAAACGACTGTCAGACAAAAGATGATGATGATCTCAATAGACAGCAGTGATGACAGACAGTGGAGGCAAAGATATACAAAGATACGGAAGCAGGCATTATTGGAAGTGTGTTAAGAGAAAAGAAAATTAAGCATTTAATTTCTGATTACAAACAAAAAAGTCAACAAAGAAAAATAGGAAGAATGAAACTGAGAATTCTAAGAGTCCTTCTAGACTTCTTTTTTTAATCCACTTCCAATAATGCCTGCTTGATAAACGTGTTTAAAGCTCTGCACTTAACTCTAAGCACTACTGTGTCTGTCTCTACAGGTTTTGACATTTTAAAAAAATTTTCCTTACTATCTAGAATAGCTCTTAATTACATTTCATTTATTCTTAGAAATCTTTTTTAAATTTTCATTTTCCTTGCATTTATGTATTTCTGTTTATGTAACTTTGTAATCTATTTATCTATGAGTAACTTTCAAAAATTTATTCAGATTTTCTTTGTTGCTGGATCACTAAAACTAGTAATTGCATCTTTCTACTTTTTAAAAATTTATTCAGATTTTCTTTATTGCTTAGCTTACTCCTGGATCACTAAAACTAGTAACTGTACCTTTCTACCTTGATTATATTAACATTACTCATATCTTGTATGTCTTTAATTTTAATCTTTTTAATTTTTAACAGGCTAACAATGGCAAGTTAAAAAAAATTCCAAGAACTATTTTACAATTTTTCATTTTTTAGTTTTTTTGAATTATGTATTTTGCTACGGCTATTCAGTTTATGAAAAAAATATTATTTATAACTATATCAATATAAAAATTATTTTTATAACTATTATCAATATGTAGTAACCTTATTAATCTCAAACCATTCTTTTTTATAATTTAATATTAAATATAAATAAATATAATTATACCATTTTTTTCTTTTGAGAAAGCAGGATTTATTGAGAACAGAAAAGCTCCCACAGTGGGAAGGGACCTGGGGGGTTGCCCAATTATACTTTATAATAATTATCCTTGCTTTCATCCTACTTTCTTCTTCAAAATGCTTTTTTCCTCGTTATAAAAATGATACATGCTCAATTTAAAGCTTTGAAAAATATAAATATATTTTTTAAATAATCAAAATCACCTGTAATTCCAAAACTCAAGTGTATCTATTATTAATATTTTGACATAATTCTATAGTTTTCCATACTACTACATAAACAATATCTTACATAAATGTGACCAAATTATATTTTTCGCTTAATTAGAATATCATTCACATTTTCTTATGTCCTTGAAGATTTCTCCAAAAGCATCATATTTCAAGCCTAAAAAACATTTCAGTGCTCAAATATGGCATCACTAGCTCATGCATGTGGATAGCTAAATTGTCTCCAGTTTTTCACTATTAATAATTACTTGGTCAAGTTATCCTGTGCATAAATCCTTACATGAATTTCTGATCATTCCTTTAGAGTTGTTTCTTAAAAGTAAGGTCACTGAATCAAAGGCTTCAGAATTTTTTTTTTTTTTTTTTGAGCTGGAGTGCAGTGGCACACTCACAGCCACCCCAGCGTCGATCTGCTGGGCTCTGGCGATCCTTCCGCCTCAGCCTTCCAAGTAGCTGGAACTACAGGCATGTGCTACCACTCCCAGCTAAATTTTTTTTATTTATTGTAGAGACAGGATCTTGCCAAGTTGCCCAGGTTGGTCTCAAACCCAAGGGCTCAGGCTCCCAAAGTGCTCGCCTCAGCCTCCCAAAGTGCTGGGATTACAGGCTGTCACCGAGCCTGGCCAGATATTTTTAAGGAACCTGACTTAAAAGCTATCAACCTGCTTTCCAGAAAGGCTGAACCAATTCACATTTCTAGTAGCAGTATATAAGAGCATCCTTCTCTCTAAAGTCTTGCCAGCTTATTAAAAACAGATTCAGAAATCTAATAAATGTAGAAGGATAAAATTAGAAAATTATCATTTGGCAAACATCTCAGTAACTGATTCAGGCAAGACAATACAGTGAATGCTAAACCTAGTGGATTAAGGTTTGAGAAAAGATAGACTATTTACATATTCTCAAAGTGTCTTGCCACGAAATATTAATTACAAGGGGAAAACAGTAACTTACACTGGGGAAACCTGGCTGACATCACCTAACACTAGTTATCAAAGTTAACACTGACAGCAACAGGACACATAGGTATCCTGTGCCTCCTGTTATGATGCCCTGAGCAGGAAACAACAGCACTTGAACAGTATTCCTGTCAAAAATATATAATCTGAATCCAATGATGACAAAATGTCAGTTAAACCCAAATTGAGGAACGTTCTACAAAACAAATGACCCATACTCTTCAAAAATGCCAAAGTCAGTCAAATAAGTGATTCACATCTGTAATCCCAGCACTTTGGGAGGCCAAGCTGGGATGATGGCTTGTTCCCAGGAGTTCAAGACCAGCCTGAGTAACATAGTCTCGCTACCCAAAATAAAAACTTAGCCGGGCACAGTGGTATGCACCTATAATTCCAACTACTCGGGAGGCTGAGGTGGGAAGATCACTTGAGCACAGGAGTTCAAGGCGGCAGGGAGTTATGATCATGCTCTCTGCACTCTAGCCTCGGCAACAGAGAAAGACCCTGCCTCTAAAAAAAAAAGCCAAACTCATGAAACACTAGTGAACTATTTCTTATACAGTAAAACAGACCAAAAAGAAATGACAGCCAAATAGAACATGTGATTAGTTCCTGCATAAGAACATTTTTTAAAATTTTGCTATAAATTACAATAGTGGGACATATGGCAGAATTTAAACAGTCTACAGATAAGATTTGATAATACTTCAAGTCTGAAATTCAGAAAAGAAGTCCAAGATAATACAAATATGCCCAATATATTTCTGATGCCTATTCCAGCTGGAATTGGATCATACAGTAATAACTACCAACTGGCAAAAAATTATCAGACTAAAAAAAAACTGTAGTATCAATCTTAACTTTTTGATTTTGATAACTGTACTTTTGTTATGTAAGAAAATATCCTTATTTTTAGGAAAAACACAATGAAGTATAAATGAGGCATAAAGGGTCAATATGTCTACAATTTACTCTCAAATGGCTCCAAAAAAAATATAAACACATACACTTAATAAAGAAAGAGAAGAAAGATGATAAAACATAGTAAAATGTTAACATTTGGGGGCAACTGAGTGAAGGGTAAAGGGAAATTATTTGTACTATTTTTGTCTGAAATCATTTCAAAATGAAAAGTTTACAGTATGTATACATTTTTTTCAAGAATTACTGTTTTTCTTCTTTGCTTATTAATAGACAAAACCTTGCTTGACTTTTTGCTTATAATTCACTGATGTTTTTGCCCAAAACTATCATTCACTTATTCAATCGACACTTAAGGTCCTACCATATGCCAGGTACTAAGGAAGCTATTCAAAGGTAGAAGAAAGATAACTCATGGCCTCTTCATTGTAGTGGGTGAGACAGACATAAAAATAAATACTGAGAACTGTGATAAATGTCATAATAATATTCATATGCACAGAAGATTTGAGTCAGAGGGTGAAGCCCCCAAGTCTGTTAGTAGAGGTCACAGAAGATCTCAGGGTTCAAGACAAGACCAAAAGCAATCCTTGGGCTAAAAGAGATAAGAAATACATTTCGGAGACAGTATTCTATATGTGGCAAAACCCCACAGATAAAAAATAAACACACACTGTTGCCTTAACTCCTCCCGACACCCATGGAGCAGGTAATACTCCTCTCTAGATCATACCTGAGTTCTCAGTCATTGGAGTTTGATAGAAGAGACTTGCAGAGGGGTGGTAGGCAGCAGGTAGAAGACTGCTGCTCTACTCTAACTAAGAAACAACGATGGCCTAAAATAAGCATAGCAGGGTAAGTGGAGCAGAAGGGATGGGTATAAAATATTTAGAAAGCAAAGCAAACAATAAAGGTTTAGGTATGTACAATGTGAGGCAGAAAGAGAAGTCTGTTCTCAGGTATCTGTCTTGGGAGACTAGATTGATGATGATGTCATTAACTATAATAAGGAATACGAGAAAGGAGCCAGTTAGAAGAGAAACAATAGAAAATCCGGTTTTAAACAAAATGTGAGGTGTCTGTGGGCAATCCGGGGAAAGACACCAAGTGTTTGGATGTACAGGTTTAAAAGCAGGTTGTATGTCTGACATAGAAACACATGTGATATATGGGTGTCAGTTCAAAACATGAGAACTGCTTAGACAGTCAAGGGAGATAATTAGGACTAAGATAAAGGATGACAGCAGAATACTCTGGAACTCCACACTTTAAGGGTAGGCAGAAGAAAGTACCATCAAAAACACTGAGCAGGGGCCGGGCTCAGTGGCTCAGCCTGTAATCCCAGCACTTTGGGAGGCCAAGGCAAGTGGATTGCCTGAGCCTGCGGGTTTGAGACCAGCTCGGGCAACTTGGCAGGACCTTGACTCAAAATAAATAAAATATTAGTCAGGCATGGTAGTGCATGCCTAAAGTTCCAACTACTTGGAAGGCTGAGGTGGAAGGATCGCCTAAGCCCAGCAAGTTGACACTGGGGTGGCTGTGAGCATGCCACTGCACTCTAGCCTAGGCTACGGAGTGAGACTCCAACCCCCCAAAAAACCAGTAACAACAATGAGGAGAAAGGGCACAAGGTGGTACCAAAGGAGGCACCAGGCCAAGGTCAGAATAACAGCTACAATCCTCCCTGCTCCAAACTTTATTCTGTTCAAGAGCCCAAACATCTCCACTCAATCTGTCGACCTTGTCTTCTCCTTTGTTGAGATCAAGTCATCCTGATCCAAACTACCTCATCTGCTCTGTGTTTCACCTTGAGTATCTCCATCTTCACCCACAACCCCCCTTATTCGTGCCTAGGAAGAAAATGCCCCTTCACTTTTTAAGGATTGAGTACAATCAACCAGCAGGAAAAGACTCACTGATCCCTCCCTGACCTCCCACTTATTCCTTAACCCACTCACTCTGGCTTCTGCCCCTCCTGCTACTGAAACTGCAAGGCCTTTCCTCCATACTTCTTTGCTTTTGAGAGTCTACTCATCCTCTCAACTCAAATCTCTCACCTCCTCTGTGGCACCATTCTGATCTAGCCCAAGGCAGTGTAAGTGGCTTCCTTTTACACTTTTCCCAATACCTCATTTATACTTCATTTTGAACACAGATAATACTCCTACATAAACTGACCAAGGCTAAATTACTACTAAATGGAGAGTTTTTTGAAGGCCAGAGCTTGGTCTTATTCTTTTCTATGATTCATCAGTCCCTCTCATACTGTTTTTGCTACATAAGTTCTATAAATCTTTATTTAAATAGTATCAAGAACTAGAATATACTCCTGTTATATCTACCACTCAAGCCAATCATGGTGCAAGTTATCTGGTAGGTACACAAAACACCTGTAATTAATTGATTCTTTTATTGTTAGAGAGGGGTCACCTAAATGTTGGGTTACCAATAACTGAAAACTGGGACAATGACCAGAAATATTAAAGTAGTTTCCATGTACTGAAGGCTTACTATAATGGGATGTTTGACATACCTGATCTCACACAATCTTGATATCAACACTATAAGGTAGTGATTATTATTCTTGTACTTTACATAAAGAAACTAAAATTCAAAGCAACTGGGTAAGCTGGCAAGCAGCAGTCTATCCAGGTCTGACACAAAGCTCCATGCTTTTCTCCCTTGGACTAACACAACTACCAAGGTGTCAACTTCTGGAGAGTTAGCCTGGACTCTTATTTCAGTTATCCTTTTTCATGGAAGTGTAATATCTCCTCAAAAAGTTAGTAAGTGAGGCAACTTGACAGTCACATGAAAAAGAATAAAGCTGGACCCTTACCTTATGCCATATAAAAATTTAACTCAAAATGGATGAAAAAATCTAAATGTAAGAGCTAAAACTATAAAGTTCTTAAAAGAAAATATAGGAGTAGGCTGTAGGCCAAGTACAGTGGCTCATGCCTATAATCCCAGCAAATTGGGAGGCTGAAGTGAGAGGACTGCCTGAGCCCATGGGTTCGAGACCAGCCTGGGCAACTTGGCGAGACCTCATCTCTACAATAAATTTTTTTTTTTTTTTTTTTTTAGTTGGAGTCTCACTCTGTTGCCCAGACTGGAGTGCAGTGGCCGCTCCTAGCCACCACAGTCTCGACCCGCTGGGCTCCGGCGATCCTTCCATCTCAGCCTTCCAAGTAGCTGGAACTACAGACGCGCTCTACCACGCCCGGCTAATTTTTTGATTTATTGTAGAGATGAGGTCTCGCTAAGTTGCCCAGGCGGGTCTCGAACCCACAGGCTCAGGCAATCCACTCACCTCAGCCTCCCAAGGCACGGGATTACAGGCTGAGCCACCGAGCCTGGCTAGTGTACAACCAGTTCTATAGGAATTTTGAGGCAAAAATCACAAAGTGTGGTTCCAGCTTGAATGAAGAGGGCAGAGTGCCACTATTTCTAGGAAAAATGCAGGAGCAACCAGTATAAGAAAGGAATGCTGAGTGTAGGATGCCTATAGGACTCTAAGGAGATTCTAGTAGACAGACAAAGTCACGGAATGAAACTGGAGCCAGAAGAAAAGTGGGGGCTAGCAGGGTAATTTAGTTCTAAAAATCATGGCAGTGAAAAATACTGATAAGACTGGGTAGAGGCACAATTCTCACTTTAGCTTGCATCACAATCACTTAGAGGGCTTCTTAAAAACAAGTTGCTGGCCCAGCCCTCAAAAGTTTCTCATTTACTAAGTCTGGGGTTTGCATATTAACCAGTTCCCAGGTGACACTGATACATTAATGACCACTGAGGTACAGCAAAAAGGAGAGAAGCCCCAGGAAGAACTTTGAAGACTACAGAATAGTTCCATAACCCTTCAAACACAGTGGAGAGACAAGCTAAGCTCCAAATCAGCCCAAACTGCAGTAAAAGGAACAAAACTATCCAGAGTTTTACTTTATTTTGCTGCCTATTGATGAAGAGTTACATGCAAATATCTTTTTTTCTTTTTTTTTTGAGTTGGAGTCTCACTCTCTCACCCAGGCCGGAATGCAGCAGCATGATCACTGCTCACTGCTGCCCAACCTCCTTTGCTCAGGCGATCCTCTGGCCTCAGTCTCCTGAGTGGCTGGGACAATAGGCACACACTACCATGTCCGGCTGATGTTTTTAATTTTTTGTAGAGATGGAGTGCCATTATGTTGCCTAGACTGGTCTTGAGACCTTTTGGGCTCAAGTGAGCCTCCCGCCTTAGCCTCCCAAAGTACTGAAATTACAGGCATGAGCCACCGCGCCCGGCCTCATGGAAATAACTTAAAAGCAAGTATCAAGAAAACATTCTATAGCACAGATTTTAAATTTTAAGCATAAGAGCTGGTAGCAAAATTTTAAATGTTTTCAAAACTTTTTAAAAAACCTATCTTCCTGAATGCAATCATAAGATGCCAAAAAGGCCATTTAAGGGAGGACACAGACAGTCCTGAATCTCAGTAAGAGGCTGTCCCAACTACAGACGGAGCGCTGCCTAAACACTAAAAACTACCTTCTTCTAGAAAAGCTACTATAAAACTGATACCATCTAGAAAAAGTATATGTATTTTAAAAGAATGTATACCATCATATAATAGACATCTAAAAGGGAAAACAGTTGTTAACCCTCCAAGTCCAGGTGGTATTATGAAAACAGGTGCTCATTTACCTCTTTGACTGAGAATTCCTTCAGGCCTAAATATTTCAGGAGTCTCAAAGGCAAAAATGCAGTCACTTTCATGGACCGTTTCCAGGTCGTCTGTATCACAGAAGGAACGATGGAACCCATCATAGTACATTTCTGTTAACACAATCTAAAATAGAAAAAAATGTATACGGTTGGGTAACTGGAAATTTAATACCAATTGATCTCCCAATTCCATGAATGTCTCCAGATCCTCAGGACTTGTCTGAGAGAGCTCTGAAACATCTCCTTGAGCCCATATTATTTGCCTTTAATAAGAGAATCTTGGAAGCACAATATTCTCTGTAATTATATAATATATAGTCAGCCCTCTGTATCCATGGGTTCTATATCCATGTATTCACCAACTGCAGATCAAAAATATTCAGAAGAAAAAAAAAAGATGGTTGTATCTGTACTAACCAGGTACAGATTATTTTTGTCATTATTCCCTAAAAAATACAGTATGACAACTATTTACATAACATGTACACTGCACTAGGTATTATCTAGAGATGATTTAAAGTATATGGGAGATACTGCTACTGTGTATCCATAAAAATAAAAAATAAAGCATATGGGAGTATATGCATAGGTTATATGCAAACACTATGCCATTTCATAAAAGGGACTTAAGCACTCATGGATTTTGGTATGCTGGGCAGAGTCCTAGAACCAATCTCTCAAGGACATTGAGTGATGACTGCACTCTGATTTCAGAACTCCATGACACTAAATCCAGAGATCTTCTACATTTTAGTGTAGAAGACACCCAGGAGATCATAAAGTCTGAACTCCCTGTTTCATTGGAAAAAGAGAAGTAGACTTTCCTAAAGTTCTACAACTACTCAGTCTCATGTCAAGGATAAAGTCCATATCTGACTCCAAGACTTTCTCCCACATCATTAAATTTTCTTCTTTACAGGTTAAAAATGTCAAATAGTCATGAATATTTACATTGAAAAGAAACAAAATCAACTCAAATGCCCAACAATAGTAACTAGTTAAATATATTATAGCATTACAAGAATTATAAAGATATTAAAAGGAATAAGTCACGTATGTTTGCACCAACGTGCAAAAATCTAAGTAAATAAAAAGCAAGGTAAAGAAAAATATGTCTAAATGAGTCTACTTTTATAAAATAATGTTGTATATGCACAGAAAAAATCTGAATGAACACTATATAACATAGTATAAAAGTTGATAACTCTACTACTAAAACACTTTCACTTTCGACGTTACATTTCTGAAATGGCTGAGTATTTTACAATGAAACAGAAGAACAATGGAGACATTTAGAGACTTCATTACATGCTAAGCAGCACTGTCTAGTGGGCACAAGAAGGTTCCAGGCCCACCTGTCACCAATCAGTGCTGTGAACTTAACAAGTCACATGGTTTCTCTGAGCCTCCTTCAAATGAAGAGCTGGACTGGACCCCTAAAGTCCCTCTGTCAGCACTAACATTCTGCAAATCTATGAGGTAAAAAGGGTTGGTGGCATATTTCGCAAACAGTCCAGCAAAAATGTTCCTGGCACATTTTTCTTCTAATGAATTTAATGACCATGTTGTTTTTCTGCCGGTGAACATGCAAGTAAAATTCACTCTCTCCAGTAAGCTGAGGTCAAAAGCAAACCTGTAATTATTTTACCAATTTAAACCACATGCAAAAAGAGCCAGACAGCCCTGGAAGCTTTAAAGATGCAACCAGATTTGCTCTGGACACTACCAAAGCCTCTCTGCCCCTCTTTCTGCCTTTCCCTCATCCTGAAGGGGAAAAAAAGAATCAATGAGCTCTTCAGAGTAGGAATATGAACATTTTATCAATGTGCCAGAACTTGCCCTATGAAAATATGAGATATTTGCTATATTAGGGCAACACTGTTGGTTGTTATTTGTTTTACTGTGGTAACGTCTCAAATGAGGCCACATGAGGTCAAAGTACAAAACACCTTTATTATTCCAATGATTATACAGCAGCTTCCAGAAAATACCTAGGGAAAAGTTATTTAGCTAAAGAATCATCTTTCCTCAGTAAATCTTAAATAAGGAATGTTTTTCCAAATAAAACCATAACAGTGAATTGAGTAAAAACTACATGCAAATATGTCAAGTCACAAACAAGGTCAAAAGTACTTTTTAAACATAACTGCGTATTAAAGATGTACCCTAAAAAAGGAGGAACAAGGGCACAACCTTCCTTTCTCTTGTCTAAACAAGGTAAGAGACTCTGGTCCGGTTCTAACAAGAAAATGAAATGCACTGGGCATCTATGATGTATAGAACACCGTACTAGCAAGATGTCCATTCTTATGCCATAATGGAGAAGAGTTTTCTAGTTCACTTCTCAAGTTTTTCTAAGTCTCTTTGACTGTCAAATAGCACAGGGACACTCTATTGCCCTCATACACATCCATATGAATGATTTAAGAAGGGTTATGTTTTTTTTTTTGGAGTTGGAGTCTCACTCTGTCGCCCAGACTAGAGTGCAGTGGCCAGGAGTGGCCGCTCCCGGCCACTGCAGCCTCGACCTGCCAGGGCTCCGGCGATCCTTCCACCTCAGCCTTCCAAGTAGCTGGAAATACAGGCGTGCGCTACCATGCCCAGCTAGTTTTTTGATTTATTGTAGAGATGAGGTCTCACCAAGTTGCCCAGGCGGGTCTCAAACCCGCGGGCTCAGGCAATCCACTCACCTCAGCCTCCCAAGGAGCGGGATTACAGGCTGAGCCACCGAGTCCGGCTTAAGAAGGGTTAAGTAATTAATTATACCTTATAAGCAAAGCTACAAGAAGGTCCTGGTGCAAAGTCATAGCTTTTCCTTTTTAAAATATATATAGTTAAATAAAACATAAAAAGTTTCTCTATACATTTCACTCTTTTGGGTCTTTTGTTCCCTCAACACTAGAAACAAATAGTTTTAAATTATTATCTAGTCATATTTGACAAAGAACTGTAAAAACTTCCAGGAGAACAGAAAGCAACACTTTTGTGGTTTGTGTGTAATCAGTCTTAGCAGACTTATTACCTGGTCAGTGGGGATCTTTGTTTCCACAGACACTGCTTCCCGAAGTCTGGCGACAGTCCCAGACAGAGGCACGGCCAC
The DNA here is from genome assembly GCA_027257055.1 of Cephalopachus bancanus. NCBI lineage: Eukaryota > Metazoa > Chordata > Mammalia > Primates > Tarsiidae > Cephalopachus > Cephalopachus bancanus. Next base: position 1,526,807 of record JAPVLO010000354.1, read on the forward strand.
ACCAATCCTCATGCAGTGAGAACATTTCCCTTGATACACTACAGTGACATAGAGAGGCCTGTACGAATCAAAGTCAGATCTTCTCATTAGTCACTCACTTCAACTAAAATATAGAAGAAGCAAAACAAACCTGATTTAAAAATTAACATAAAACCAAAGCTAACCCACGCCTTTATTTAGAAGCCAAATGGAAACACCTCAACTTGGATCTAAGTAGAACTATCATACAATAATCAAGACCTTTAGAAAAGTCAATCTTCATAAAACAAAAATATACCCATACTTGGTTCTGGGTTTTGCATTTTCTTTAAAACCGCATACCTCCTGGAAATTTTGAGAAAGAGTTCAATATAAAGCAACTAAAAAACAAGAAGTGCAATGTAAAATCTCTAGAGGATCTAGAAGTCACTCAACAACCCTCCCATCTCCCCCTGGACAGCCTGTGGATGACAAATTGAAGAAGACTACACTATTTGCTTGCTTGCCTCATGTGCCTGCTGACACTGCAAACCCAGACAGGCATTTGCTTATGTAAGGATGTAGTAATGCTTGTATTCAATTTATCATTAATCCCATTACTTGTCTAAATAAGTAAGAAGACCTAATGCGAGCGTACAGAGGAAAAGGAATACTATCTGTTCTTACCTTGTGTGGGGTAGAGGAATTGGCAAAGAAATGCAGAGGAAAGGGTCAAAAGTGTTGCTCTGTTTCTGACAATGAGGACATGTCAACGAAGATCTTCAAAAACAAAAAAGTAAAACATTGACATTAAGATCACCTAGAACTATGTCAAGTAAACAAAAAAAGAGGGAACATTTGATTTGCTCATACCTGTATTGGGCTTGAAAAAGTTCTTGTACAAAAGTGCTACAGACAGGAAAAGATGGTCCCTCAGGCATCATATCAGGCTCTAATGGTGGCTTAAAAAAAAAGAAAACGTAATTTCAGAGACTAAAAGTATCAATTCTTGGTTTAAGATGAACCTAAGAAGTCACAACTGTCCTCGACTTCCTTTACAAGCTATGTATATCAAGCCCAGATGCTTCAGTGCCAGGCACCTGCTAAAGGAACCAGAATGCAGCAGACAGGATGTGGGTCATATGGACTAATTTCCTCAAACAGATTCTGCCATTGATCAGTCTCTTCACCCCACTCAGGCAGCTGGGCAGCTCTCCTTCCCCGGGATACTCCAGCCTCCCTCTAACTGTTAAAGGCCTACCCAACCTCTTCTAGAAAGTAATCTCCAACCATTTTGAAAGTACAAATTCTTCCCATGCCTAAATTTTAGGTATGTTGTTCATGTTGGTGCCTAATCACACTCCATATTTTATTTAACTTTTTCATGTCCCTCCACCTAACAACTAGTTATTGAGCATCTGCTGCCACATGCTGAGAGCACTGTACAGGACGTTAGGATGCCAAGATAAATAAGACACAGTGCCTGACTTTGAGGAGGTCTCAATTTGGTGGGAGAGTCAGCCACATGCATATAGTCATAAGACAGTATAGAGTGTTTGGGCACAAAAGGACCCTGAATCAGAATAATTTAACAACATACCAAAACTAGAAATTTTAAATTTGAAGTACAGAGCAGAATTACCAAAAACCTTAAAAGCTGCGTGAGGGAAGCAACTCTTTGGTTTTAATTTTTTCCATTATGTAAATCATTTTATCCATAATGTTAAGGTTACATGTATATAAATTGAGAATAACCATTATGTTTCTCAGTAAGAACATTCTAGGGGTTCAGTTACTATGCTCAAATCCAGTCCTAACAGCAGAGACAGCCATATATTTCCTTTTTGATAGTGTATTTGTTATGGTAAACTATGGAATATGTCTTCTTAGAACAAAAAGTAAACATATTTTGTTTTAAAAACAGTTTAGTGGGATGGAATCATTTATTTTAATCTAAGGTTAGTCATACATGCAAACGTTTCCCCTCTCATTAGACTATAAATTGCTTGGGGACAGCACCTCTTGTATCTTACTCTGCCAGCACAGTAGTAAACAAGATGAAATATTCTTAAGTAGTCATTTCATTTTATACTAACCCAGAGATTAGCCAATTTCATTATATTAACTCATTTGCAGCTGCTGATGTGAGTTTACGTCAACCCAAATTCTGTTCCTGGTTGCTGCTGACATGAATTTACCTTATCATGGAAGAATGTCTTTTCAGGTTTATAATCCAAATAAAAATACAAAGTATGGAATACCAGTCAGAGTGGTGTCTGAAGCAAATACTGGATAGGTCTGCAACTTTCGGCTGTATTGTGGAAAAGGTGACAATTTGGAAAAGAACATGTCACTTGTATTTAACAACAGAAGTTTGTGACAACCAGTTTCAGATTTTTAAAATTTTTACCAGCTCTCAGTATTAGGAAAGTGAAAAATATGCCAGTTGCGAATGTGTTAACTAAATGCAACAAGTCCTCAGCAGGGTTCAGGAGAAGAATCTACACACTCTCCTCACTCCATTCACTGATGTTCACTGCTCCCTGACTTCCCCAAGGGAGTGGGCACTCTTTACCTTCAGAGGAGGCTGGCCACTCTGCTTCACGGAATGATTGAGGTCTTCATGAACTCGGTCCAAAAGCCAAAGCAGAAACTCCTGGGCATCATGCTGGGAATTTCCCCGATACTGCAGTGCATTCTTAGACACAATACTCTACGCAGGTAAATAAATCAGTGTGAACAGTAGTGAGTTCCTGGCCTTAAGGAAAAACTATTTGTTCATAATCCCAAAGAGGGATAAAAGATCTCAAAGGTATTAGAGTACATCCTGGAAGGACAACAATGTGAAAACAGATGGCTAATGTAAAAACCTCACCCTCGTGCCTTGTACCAGAAACCTTAAAATACACTTATCCAGTAAATCCTACTTTTAGGAATGTACCTAAAGGAACCATCAAAACAGCATGTCAAGTCTTCTAAGAAGATATTCAACAGGGTTTATAATAGCAAAAAATTGGTAATGACTTGGCTATCTTAAAAATGGGATTTGGTTAAATAAATTATGATACAACTATATGACATAACCATTCTTAAATACCAGTTGTATTAAATTTAAAAAGTGGCTGGGCACAGTGGCTCAAGCCTGTAATCACAGCACTTTGGGAGGCCAAGGTGAGAAGACTAGTCTGGGCAACATGGTGAGACCTCATTTCTACAATTAAAAAAAAAAAAAATTAGTAGGGCGTGGTAGCATGCACCTGTAGTTCCCGCTACTTGGAAGGCTGAGGCAGAAGGATCACCTAAGCCCAGCAGGTTGACGCTGGGGTGGCTGTGAGTGTGCCACTGTACTCCAGTCTGGGCAAGAGTTGAGACTGACTCAAAAAAAAAAAAAAAAAAAAAAAAAAATTTTTTTTTTTTTTTTTTTGAGTTGGAGTTTCACTCAGTAGCCCAGACTAGAGTGCAGTGGCTGCTGCCAGCCACCACAGCCTCGACCCACTGTGCTCCGGTGATCCTTCCGCCTCAGCCTTCCGAGTAGCCGGAATTACAGGTGCACACTACCACGTCCAGCTGATTTTTGATTTATTGTAGAGATGAGGTCTCGCCAAGTTGCCCAGGCGGGTCTTGAACCCGCGGGCTCAGGCAATCCACTCACCACAGCCTCCCAAAGGTGCGGGATTACAGGCTGAGCCACCGAGCCCAGCTAAAAAAAAATTTTTTTAAGATTATGAATCAGTAGTGTGAAGTGTGAATACATTCTTGTAAAAATTGTGTATGCATGTGCATATGTGCAGACATATACATACAAAGAAAAAGTTATAAAATGACATATACAAAATATTAAGTGTTATCTCTAGGTGATAAAGGTTTTTTTTTTCCTTCTCACTTTTCCTATTTTCCAGATTTTCTACAATGAACAGGCTAGACATGGTATCTCATGCCTGTAATCTCAGCACTTTGGGCAGCCGAGGCAGGAGGATCATTTGAGCCCAGGAGTTTGAGACCAGTCTGGGCAACAAAGTAAGACTCTGTCTGTGTAAAAACTTAGCCCAGTAATGGCAGCACAAGCCTGTAGTCCCAGCTACTTGGGAGGCTGAGGAAGGAAGATAACTTGAGTGGTGGCATTTTGAGGCTATGATGAGCTGTAATTGTGTCACTGTACTCCAATCTGAAATCCCAACAAAAAACAAAAACAAAACTACAATGAACACAAATTATATAACAATATATAAGTTTATTATCATCGGTGGTAAGTCATGTTGCTAGTATGTACCTTGATATGATGTGACAATATATAAGTGATTAAGTTTTGTTTCAACTTTACAACAAGATTTATTTAGGTTGATTTTGCTAAAATGCTAAACTTTTATGTAAGATACATTACAGCGACAAAATTTGTCACTCATTCAACAAAGATTTAATAAGTGTCCAAAGTACTAACAGCTTAGTTAGGGGGACAGAGAAAAAAAAAGTCCATGCTTAAAGTATAGCATGATGGGGATGGCAGTGGTATGCAAAATTTCTTTTAGTCAAAGAGGGAATTTATAGATAAGAAAGAATAGCTAGGGCAACCATCTCTGGTCCCCTCCCACTCTAGGAGCTTTTCTGTCCTCTCAATAAATCCTACTTTCTAAAAAAAAGAAAAAGAAAAAAGAAAGAAGAGCTGACTAGAACAATAAATTGGAGATGTCAATATGAACTCATATTTAGCTTAATATAATGATGAACAGATAAAGAAATAATGATTGGACAGACAGGCAGACAAGCGTTTGTACCCATATATCTATATACTGAAAGACACAGAAGCAGTGATATCCTAGCAACAATGTGGGCACCCAGCACCCAGATTTTGATTTCTAATACCATCCTCCAATTAAAAAAACTAAGGCTCCTTGGAGAAATGGCTGATTCTAGGGATGGGACAGGGGCATATGAAAAGAACATAGGAACCAAATCTGAAAGAGATACCAATGGTCAAACTTGGAATAATCTGAGAAACAAAATAAATAGCATAATATTGGATTATAACCTAAAGTTTAAAATAAATGCATATACACTGATATAACTAAGTGACTGAATGGATAAGTGAAGGGAAAGAGACAAATCTTCCTTACAGAGAAATTTCAAATAATTGATGTTAATAAACCTTCCACTCCAGGCGAAGGAGCTTACTGCCCCCAAACCTTGAGTATGGATTGTGATAGTGACTTACTTCCAAAGACTTGAGTATGGAAAGGGAGTAGAAAGTAACTTCACAGTCAATAAACCTGGTTAACACTTCTTCAGGCAACTGATCAAGGTTATTATCATCGGTGGTAAGTATGTTGCTAGTATGTACCTTGATATGATGTGACAAGAAGAACACTTTACCTCTGTGGTCTTCCTTCCAAAAACTCATGGTTGCAGTCTAATCATAAGAAAAACGTCAGATAAACCTCAAATTGAGGGACATTCTGCAAACAAAAACATGACTGGTGCTTCTCAAAACTGTCAAGATCATCAAGGATAAGAAATGTCTGAGAACTACTTCAGACAGAAGCGACTAAAGAGACATGATGACTAAATGTAATGTGCTATCCCAGATGGGATCCTGGAACAGAAAAAAGGCTTACCTGGTAAAATAACTGGTGAAACCTGAATAGAGTCAGATTTAGTTAATAGTAATATACCAATGTTAGCTTCTTAGTTGTAACAAATGTAGTACAGTGACATAAGATGTTAGCAACAGAAAAATTGGGTATGGGTTTCATGGGAACTCTCTCTGCTCCCTTTTCAACTCATTCTGTAAACTTAAAATGATCCTAATATAAAAAATCCATTTAAATATGAACAATATATTTATAAACTTTTTATAAATATAAATGTGGCAATTCTGTATATGGGTGTCATGGGAACAAAATAGAGACTAAGGAGCAGGAGGACAATGGTGTTAAGTAACTGCAAAGAATCCCTCCAAAAGGAGATGTCACTTGAGCTGGGCCTTGAAGGATAAACAGACAAGGACTCAAGGCTGAGGAAGAAACATGTGCAAACACACAAAGGTATAAGAAAAGATGACCCCAACAAGGAAGACCAAAAGTTAAATAGACCTGAAATAGGCAGAATAGGAGAAGATGAAACAGTAAAAAGATTACCAGAGTAGGCGACAAAACAGTAAAGACAGAGGCCAGCTCAGGAAAGATTCTTAAGACCACTCAGATGGTATAGGAAGTCAATAAAAGGCTGTAGGTGGAGTGGTTAACTAAGATCATGAGCTCTGGAGCATATATCCTAGGTTCAAATGCTATTCCCCCACTTACTATTTGTGCAGCCTAGGACTACTCTAAAGTAAAATGGATGATTCAGAGTAATGATTAAATGAGAATGCACATAAAACATTTACATGTAAAATGAGATATAATAAGCACTCAAATTTTAGCCAAGAGTAATGTATTTGGAAGTAGAGAGAAAGGAGGGGAGACAATTTCACAATGGGAGAGTAGCTAGGAAACAAACAATGAGGCAAGAAATAACAGTGTTAGTCTTAAACTAAGCAGTGAAATTGGAAGGCAGATTTGGGAGAGATTTAGAAAATTAAGTGGTAGAATAAATAGGATTTGTGACCAGATGAATGTGGATAGTGAGGAAAGAGGCATTAACGTTATCCAGGTGTCTCTCTTCAATCTCTCTGTAGCAGTTTACATATTTGACATCTTACTCCATCTTGAAATGGTTTGACTTGTGGTCTTATGTTCCTCTCATTTAGGAAAATCAAACCAAAGACATCGGTAGGCACAGTGGAAGAAACTGAGCTACAGGAAAAAAAAGATTCCCCTTAAAAAAAAAAAAAAGCCGGGCTCGGTGGCTCAGCCTGTAATCCCGCGCCTTTGGGAGGCTGAGGTGAGTAGATTGCCTGAGCCCGCGGGTTCGAGACCCGCCTGGGCAGTGAGACCTCATCTCTACAATAAATCAAAAATTCAGCAGGGCGTGGTAGCGCATGCCTGTAATTCCGGCTACTTGGAAGGCTGAGGCGAAAGGATCGCCGGAGCCTAGCAGGTCGAGGCTGCGGTGGCCGGGAGCGGCCACTGCACTCCAGTCTGGGTGACAGAGTGAGACTCCAACTCAAAACAAAAACAAAAACAAAACAAAAAAGAATCAGTAAAACACATCATTAGCACTAGCAATTAAACCTTGGCTGACTCAGGACAGAAGAGAAACAGGTAGTTGGTGACACTAGATTGATGGATATAACAAGGAAATCAAAGATGACACCAAGGTCTTCCATTTCTGACTGAGGTAGATAATGAAATCAGGAATAGAGAAAAAGTCTGAGGGAATGTAAAGTTCTGAACAAGTTGTGTTTGAGGTACCTACAAGATCCTAGGTGAGGTTATCTGGTGCTCAGGAAAGAGATATGAGCTAGAAATTTAAATCAGAGCAGCATATGCCTATCATTATGAGCATAAAGAGATAATCCAGGAAACATCTAGTGAGGAAAGGAGGAAGGCAGGACAGAATCTTGAAGAACACTGGGACAGGTGACAGAAAAGCAGCCCATGAAGAAGATAAGAGGTGGCAGCTAGGAGAGAATGGCCATCATACAAGCTGAGGGAAGAAAAACCTCCAAGGAGACGGCAGCAACAATGTAATCTACTGCAGAAAAATCAAGTAAGATGGGCATTGATACAGGTCCTTTGGAATGACAAATTAAGAAGTAGCTTGCCTGCAATATCAGTGAAGCAGTACATTGATCAGAGAGTGTTAAAAGAGAAGAAAAGGTAAGGAACTGAATGACTGCCAGAAGACTATTGCTCACTGTTCATATCCAAACTGTTAAAGCAAAGAGGAAAGATACTGTGACTATCTGGAGGGGGGCTTTACAGAGCAGAAGGACCTACATGCTGAGGGAGGAAGCGAATAGAAAGAAGATATCTGAATAAAGATAATTCTTCAGTAAGGGGAGAAAGAAGGATTGATTTTTTAAAAGTTCAGAAATTAACCTTAAACAAAAAGTGGCAGAGACAGAAGAAGAGAAGGTAAAGATATGGAGTCAGAAAAACTATAGAAAGGAAGGCAGGGAACCTGGGTTTTTGTTTGTTTTGGGGTCTGTTTTATAAAGGACGTAAAGAACAACTGCCAAGAGGAACTCTTAGGCACAGCAGGAGTAATGACAAATCTCATGGTACATAGTTGGGTCACACAAACTGACAGAAGCATAGCAAGCTTATGTTCCGAACCCTCTCGCTTATGCAATTTTAATGGGGACAAAAGAGGGAAAAAGTTCTCAACATATGCATCCCAAAAAACAACTGAATTCAAACTCTTCATCATGTATCAAAGCAAACATTTTACACACAGCATTCAAATTTCAAGATAGAGGCGATATACAATGCTTTACCAAGAGTGGATCCCATTTATTGATGCTTCCGGTCACTATCATGTCAACTCAGCTAGCATTTATCCACCAATCACTGTTCGCTATGGCACTGTGCTAAGACTGCTCATCAAGATTTTTGTTGGGCACAACTAAGCAGGCAACAGGACTTTCTGTAACTCTCTGTAATTAGGGCAAAAACTGCTCTGGGTCACCCCACCCTAAATCACTACATCACAAACTAAGAAAAATTTAAGGAAAAGAAAAATCTCAATGCACAAACACAAAAGTTCCTCTTTCCGCCTCTTTTTACCCCTCACAATGGTAACTTCTTCCCACTGCAGATACCCAGGGGATTATTTATTTCATCTCTTCCCCAGACAAAACAAGACAGAAAATTCCAACAGCTAATCCGTCACAGAAAAAAGAAAAAGAGTGGGATTCAAGAAGGCTAAGTGCAAGCCCGCCAAAAACTACTGGTTACCTGAGGCACTGAACCTGTGATTCCTGGTTTATCACATGAGCAGATGAGACCTCTGTGTCCAAATCTTCACCCAAAGCTCTTCCCTAGGAGTATCAGCAAGTGATTTGGTTTATGTTTTGGGTCACATCTGACGCTGCTTTGGTTTGTCTTTAGTGATTTTTTTCATAATTAAAACTTAGTTTATTTGATATCCTAAAACAATCTTTCTGTATTTTTGCAGTTTTTAAAAAGTCGATTACCACTCTCTTCTGTAAATAGTAGCATTGCTGCAATTTGAGAAATAATTTAAATACGTCACTTCTATGAAAAATAGAATGTGGTCCTTCCTAAAATTAACCTTACATACTTGTGTCTATTTTATAGAATTTGAATATAATGTTTCTGTTTGCAAAAATATTAAACTATTAAATATTAAAATATTTAATATTAAAATATTAAACAATATTAAGTCTATTGACTTAAGTCCTGTACATTCTAATATAAATAAGTTTGACCATTGCTCCAATTTTCTTCTCAGTTGGTATGATCCTTAGAACACAGTTACTATCACTTTTCAGCCTTTACCTAAGATAAAATGTAGAAAATAATTTCTAAATAGTAAGACACACAATAAAAACACAGAGTTTTCAAATCTCATAAAATTTATCCTTACCCTTCAAAGAAAGAACACATTATGTGCTACTTAAAGAAAAAAAATAAGTTGGAAACATGGGTCAGAGAAGAAAAGGGATGAATCCTATATAATCGGAGTTATAAAATTAGAAATGAGGTTCTTTCTACCCATAGAGTCCTAGAAAAGAAGCCACAGCACCCCAGGGTCCAGGAAAAGACACTGAATGGTCCAAGACATCCTTTACCTGACTCCTACAAGAAGAAAACAAAGCAACAACTGGTGGTGATTTCCTCCCATGGGAATATGAATGTGGCAATATTGGTCTGACATGACTGATCAGGAGTTGGGCTACTCTTCAGAGGAGACAGTAGTTTATAAGACTTATCAAACCTAATCATCACCTACTTTTTTGATTTGATGACAGAAGAAACATAGAATGTATTTCCAGTGATCCTGGACAAAACACAGAACACCAGAGGACAACAGTATCTACATTTTTAGAGAAAGAAATAAATGAAATGCAAACAGTTGGGTTCATTTATGGTATCAAAAAGTGAAGTTTGGTTTCTGGACTGCTGCTGGAATAAAAAAAATAGAATAAGCACTTGTCTTGAGAAAAATTTCATCTTTTGCATCTGACTTTCAGGACATCTACTAAGTTGATGAGGAATAATTAATTAAAACGTAAGGGATGAAATTTGTACAAATGGAAGAATACTATAAAATCAGATATGACCTATGAAAAAACAGGAATACAGAAGTGTTCATGCAACAGTATGCAGTAACAGGGCCAGAGTACAGAATGCAGCCATGGCTGAATGGGATTGTCTGTGCCCTTCACTCATTCTTCCTCCTCATCTTCATCTCTGGGGAGAGGCTTTTTAACATAACAGCACAAATTCTACAGAGAGGTCTCCAGTATTAGCCAGCCAAGGCACCAACAGACTCCTGAAAGAGAAGTTAGGCCTCCAGACTTTCACATATCCCATCCAGGATGAAAAAACAACCCAGTGAGAATAGTAGCAAATGCCACACCCAATCCCTGGACTCTTCCTGTTTGGCCACAGGGAACAGTATGTTATTCCTACTGTAGGCTGAGTACCTCTTATCCAAAATGTTGGAACCACAAGTGTTTCAGATTTCACGTTTTTTTGGATTTCAGAATATTTGCATTATACTTACCATCTGAGCATCCCAAATTTGAAAATTCAAAATCTGAAATGCTCCAACAAACATTGCCTTTGAGCATTATGTGAGCTCTAAAAAGTTTCAAATTTTGGAGCATTTTAGATTTCAGTTTTTCAGATTTGGCATAGTTGACCTATACAGAATTCCTGATCACTCCAGACAGAAGAGTCAAACATAAGATAACTCAAGTACAGGTGTCCCTCGTATCCAAGTTCTCAAGAACCAAACAGCTTTGGATAGCAAGGAATATCTGCACTGTTGTAAGATTAATGTCAGATTTTTAAGCAAACATATGTACCACAAGACCCAGTGGCAGGGACTTACTGCTAAATAAAGATTAGAAAAGGTTATATTCCTTACCTAAAAGAAAAGGCTGTAATAAAGGGGTTGAGTAATGGTTACTACATTTCAAGAAAATATAACTGATATGTGAAACCACAAAACTAAGGAATGAAATATGGTCAAGACCCAGGATAAAAGGAAGTAGTCGTAAAAGGAATACCCTACAAGCAGTTCAGCTAGATGAACAAAAAGCAAAACAGATCATAAGGCTATACAACAGATCATAAAGCTATACAAGTAAGTTGCTATACAGATCATAAAGCTATACAAGTAGCTATACAAGTAGAAAAAGCTATACAAGTAACAAGAGAAGACCCCCAGTATTTAAATTGTAGTTGAAAGTTTCTGCTAGAAATACAGTAGAAACAGAAAAAAAGGATTATGAATGCCTTAGTTCAAGTCCTCTTTCCACCACTTTTCATTTAATGTGTTTTCTTTGAGCCTCAGCAATCTTTTCTACAAAATGGAGGTGATAATAATTTTCTAAAAGGATTTACTGTGAGGTTGTAATGAGATCATAAAAGCATTTTATAAACTTTGAAACTCTACAGATGCTATTACCTAAGCTTCAAAAATAATCAAGAAAGAAGAATCACCCTATGGTATGATATAACCCTGAAAAATACCAAAGAGAAAGAAAAGGAGAAATATCTAAAGCATTGGTTCTCAGTCCAGGCTTTCATTAGAACTACCTGGGGAAACTTTTTAAAAACTAAAAACCATGTTCTGATAGCAGCCTACTGTTAATTTTTTAAAGTGTTTTCTTTTCTCTCTTTTTTTTAATGATTCTATTTCTAATATGAAGACAGGACTGAGGATACACACAGCCACACTGGAAAAGATCTGGAGTTTCACTTCCAAAAGCACTAAAACACAGATATGTAAGTGCATTATATCATTTATTATATTGTGTTTTATTTATATCTCCTGGACATATAATCTCATATGCGTCACTAGTCAATGATCAGGAATAATGCCTTATTCAATAATATTTTCCATTGCTTCTCCATCTCTGGGCTGAGATCAAGCATAGTATCTGTTCTTACCAGTTTAATTAAATATTTTCCCAATACCTATAAAATATAATACTTGGCACAAAGAATAATAATAATAGTTAATATTTACTGAGTGCTTGTACCGTATCAAGCATTATACTAGTTGTTTATAGGTGTTATTTTCTATAAAATTCACTCTTTGGAAATTCCCTATGCTGCATTATTATTTACAGATGAAAAAACAGGCTCCGAAAAATGAAATAACTTGTTTGATGTTACCACTATTCTTCAACGTCGTCTGATTAAAAAAAAAAAGTCTTTAAAACATTTGTCTATAATCCTTCTTCAATAAACAAAGTACCTGAAAATGATTTGTCCCTGTATATGACACAGGATCACAGAGGACTTGAGGTTTTTCATTCTAAACGTCAGTTCTCTAACAGACATAAAACATGAGTTGGTGACTGAACTACAGCTGCACCAACCCTGAGGCTTTTGGGAGTTCATTGCTTTTAAATAAATCCTTGTTAATCAGTTTTTGTTTCGATGTAATTTGCATTTTTTCCTATGACTGAAATATGGCCCAGAAACAAAAATGCAGTTTATCTAATTGAGATGTTATTATTTGAAGAATAAGGAGGAATTCAGACTATGTAGAAGTATCAAGTTGCAGCATGAGAAAAGCTATGTCCTGCCGAGTGTCCCAGGATGCTAGAGAAAGCAAACAAAAGAGAGATAAAGATCTGGCCTTGGAGAACTACATGTGTCTCTCATCAGCGAATGTAAAGGGGTGTGATCTTTACCTTATAATGTTCAAGCTGCTCTGCTGGTGGGAATTAATTCTGACTGTCCATCTTTCCCAAACTCTACATGGCTAAGCCTAGTGACTCCAAGTTTAAAGTCAGCTCAGATCATCAAACTGTGTTTATGTATCCAATTAAGTAACTCAAGTAACTTAAAGGTGCCTCCTTTTGGATCTCTTTGTCATTTTCCAACACGACTTACAATTCTTTTCAAATATGATTAAAGAAAGCCTTTATCTTATTTTATTTTATTTGTTTAGCACCTTCGAAGTCCAAGAAAACTTTTTTTTTTAAAGAGGAAGGAGGGAAATTTTGGCTTACAATCGACACAATCAAAAAAGTAAATGCCCAGTCCTGATGCAACTAAAAGATCATCATAGGCCTGGCTCGGTGGCTCAACCTGTAATCCCAGCACTTTGGGAGGCCAAGGTGAGTGGACTGCCTGAGCCCGCGGGTTCAAGACCCGCCTGGGCAACTTGACCTCATCTCTACAATAAATTAAAAAAAAAAAAAATTAGCCGGGTGTGGTAGCACGCGCCTGTAGTTCCAGATACTTGGAAGGCTGAGGCACAAGGATCGCCGGAGCCCAGCAGGTCAAGGCTGCAGTGGCCGGGAGCGGCCACTGCACTCCAGTCTGAGTGACAGAGTGAGACTTCAACTCAAAAAAAAAAAAAAAAAAAAAAGATCATCATACAGGAAGCATATCAATCTTAAATGGTTAAAAGTCAAAACAGAAAACTGGAAAAGCCATCTAAATATCTAAGAAATTATTACATATTCCTACCATGGAATGTTACAAATGGTTGAGAGTTTAAAACATATCAAGTTGAACACTTTAGATATATTCAATTTTTGTAGGTCAACAATATACCAATAAAGCTGTTTTAAAAAGTAACAGACAGACCTATGGACCTTAAACCAAAGATTTCTGCCTATATTAACCTTAAACTCAAAACCCAAACCAAGCTTTGGATTTTATCACTGGGAGAAAATATGACAGCAGCCAGTACAAAAGAAAAATAAGAGGAGAGAGAAAAAACAATGTATGCCTACAGTTACACCGGGATCTTTTTAGGCCACCCTAGCTTGCCAGTGGTGGGAAGTGAAAGCTAAACCTTAAGAAGAGAGAAAAAGAATAGCAGCAGTAGCTTCCTAAGCAAGCAGAGTTTGACTTTTGAACTGAGCACAATGGTCCTTCCCATCTAGCAAAAGGGCCAATCAACGTTCTTGGCTGAGTGACACTCCTCTTTGGGGTAGAAGTGAAGTGACTTATACATCCTCAGAGGTAGAATGAGGTAGGAAAGGAGGAGGAATGAGATAAGGCTTTGAACTACTCCTAAAGCCAAACATGAATTATATTTCTTCCATAAACACACAGATAATACACATACACAAAAGAAGCAAGATATACGTCCTCTAGATTTTGAATATATTGACATTTTATGATAACTGCCAATTTCATAAGGATCCAAAATATTCTAGAAATAACCTTGCTTTGAATTATTCTGCTATTGCACTTTTATAATTGAAACATCAATTAGTAGTAACCAAAAGACGTTATTCAAAAGCAGATCCAGCAAGTTGCACTATAAATTATGTATTCATATTGCCATAAACCCAGAGTACTCCCAGTAAGTTTTGTTTTGTTTTGTTTTTTTTTTTTTTGAGTTGGAGTCTCACTCTGTCACCCAGACTGGAGTGCAGTGGCCGCTCCTGGCCACCACAGCCTCGACCTGCTGGGCTCTGGCGATTCTTCCACCTCAACCTTCCAAGTAGCTGGAACTGCAGGCGTGCACTACCACGCCTGGCTCATTTTGATTTATTGTAGAGATGAGGTCTCGCCAAGTTGCCCAGGTGGGTCTCGAACCCACAGGCTCAGGCAATCCACTCACCTCAGCCTCCCAAAGGCGTGGGATTACAGGCTGAGCCACCGAGCCCAGCTATTGCAGTAAGTTTTAACTGCCTAAAGATACTTTCAAGTCTGGGGCCTGCTATAGGACTCATCTCCACATCCAACACTGTGCATCCATGACAGTGCAGCCAGGCTGACACCTAAGCCACATACAGGTGTGGCCTTCATTCAATCACAGCCTCCATCCATTCTTTCAACCCTGGCCAAAGAATCAGATGATGATGTTCATAACAAAGACCTTAAATCATCAAGGAAGTAATAAAGTATGTCTAGAATTCTCTCCCTGGGCATGTGTGTAAAATACATGATCAAGCTATCCATCCAAAAAAAAAAAGTTAAAATTTTAAGGATCTTATGTTCAAGCAAGTAATTATCTGAGAAGTAAACGTATTTAAAGATTTATTCCCCCAAAAGGCCAGAAGAATGGTGTATTACTGTGTTATTCAAAAAGACAAACAATGGCAACACAATGGCACAGAATATATCAATAGAGAAGTACCCTCTTGGAGACAGAGTCGTTAGTGAATCATCTAGCACTGGAACACTGGCAATGTAAATACCATCCCTTCAAAAGCAGTCTGAAATTCAAGGGATCAAAACCCAGAACACACATGCATCAAAGGTAATTTACAAAATCATCAAGAGTTGCAAGGCCAGATCCAGAGAAAATTCTGAGATGGAGCATATCTCTTTTCAGCACTTATACCTATACTGACCTTTTACATGGTCCTCTACACCTCTGTCTTAACAGGGTTCCCTTCCTATGTTCCAAACTGGTTCTCATAGGCTGGGGTGGTAGATGTGCTGTTCTTGCTAAAATGCTTCCATCACTTAGGGGTAAAGGAGTCAATGGTTGTGAAACACCATAACCTGTAAGGTTAGGTATTATTATATGACAATTAAAAGGACATTTAAAAACTGAGGCTCAGTGACCTACCCAAGATCTCAGCTGCACAAGAATTCTGACTAAGTTCAAAATGTATGGGATCACAGATTTACAAAAAGAATGAAGTAGCCCCTGACACTGGCTGCCCTTGCACTATCCTCAAAGTTTGAGAGAATCCAAGAAGGAAGGGGGTAGCTACAACAGCCTAACCAGCTGCCTAACATCACAGTAGTCTGAAGGGTAATGAGCCCTTCCACCCCCTGGCTAAAAGAAAGAGCAGCCAATACTCCTCTTTCTATCCCTTCTGCAGGGAAATTAAGCTACTCTCCTCTCCTAAAAAAAAAAGATTAAAGAATGTTCCAACTTAATGTATCTTGATAATTATTGGGAGCAACTCTAGTCAGGGAAGAAGATCGTACCATTATCCTTCTCCAGCTCTGGAGAGCAATGGCCTTCAAATAAAGGGTTTTCTTCTTTGCGGTTTAAAAGCAACATTTCTCTACCCCCATCACTGCTCAAAGTAAAGCAGATACAAAAGTTAGTTCCCTGCTCATTCATTCATTCACTCATGAAAATGCATACAAAGGGCAAGACTAGTTACTATGAAGGAATAAAGGGAATCAGAATTAAAGATTTATACAGAAATGCCTATGTCTCCATCTGTAAAACAAATACTATAATATATACATTTACAACATTATAAGGAGCGAAGAAAATAACCCACTGTGCAGGGCACATGATACACACTCATTTTAACTATATGAAAAAAACAGGAGGAGAAAAGTATGCATAGTGTGCTATTATTTAAAGAGAATACACTCACACAATACACACATATATGCTTATATACAAACATTGAAAGAATAAATCATGAAATTTAGAAAGAAAGGCAACAGGGTCTAAGGATCAGAGAAAGAGCTAGACTTTTGAACAGAACTTCTTTTGTAGATTTGACTTTAGGCCATATATTTCATTTTTTACATAAAAATGCAACAAAATTAAGTTTTTAGAAGCAATCCCTCAAAAGCAAAAGCAAAAAAGAAACCATTTTAAATATATATCCAGTTGGTGACAAAACCACATTAAGAACTATTCCAAGTAACTTTATTTTTTTATTTTTTTATTTTTTTGAGTTGGAGTCTCACTCTGTTGCCCAGACTGGAGTGCAGTGGCCGCTCCCAGCCACCGCAGCCTCGACCTGCTGGGCTCCGGCGATCCTTCTGCCTCAGCCTTCCGAGTAGCCGGAATTACAGGCATGCGCTACCACGCCCGGCTGATTTTTTGATTTATTGTAGAGATGAGGTCTCGCTGCCCAGGCGGGTCTCGAACCCGCGGGCTCAGGCAATCCACTCACCTCAGCCTCCCAAAGGCGCGGGATTACAGGCTGAGCCACCGAGCCCGGCTTCCAAGTAACTTTAAACACAGTCATTTGTATTTACAATCCTAGTAGGACATATGCTATGGACAAAAAGACTACCAAAAAAAAAGTCTTAAACCATTTTCACATACTAATACCATTGGTGGTTTATACACACACATATTCGCACACATATGTGTATGCATATATGTGCATATGTGAGAGTGAAAGAGTATCAGGGAGCTATAAACATGTCATTAGTTTTCCTTTTGCAGATAATGGCATTATGATTTTTTTTTTACAGCACCCTTATCTTTTAGATGTATATACTGAAATATTTATGGATGAATTACATTTGGAATTTGCTTCAATAGTCTGGGAGGAGGAAAGGCAAAGGTTATACAGATGAAATAAAACTGCCCACAAATTGATAGTTATTCAATGTGAGTAACAGAAACATGCAGATTCATTATACTAGTCTCCCCCCTCTTAGGCATATATTTGAAATCTGCACAAAGAAAAATTTTGTGAACACTTGGCTTATACACTTGCAGTACTTATTATTATTTAAACATATCTAATAGAGAAGTGTACAAGTACTACAAGAGAGTTCCATGTAAACGCTATCTGCTTTCAAATGAAGAAGCCATTACTTCCAACTATAGGGGTTAAGCGAACTTTAACAAGAGTAGTTTCTAAAGCAGGCATTGAAATATGGGTGTGCTCTGGATTCAGGAAGGAGAAAAGAGATAAAGCAAGGTGGGAAAGTATGGTACATAAATAAGAACCAGTAAGGTTGTCAGGTGACTGCGAAATACTAAGAATAACAATGCTAACAGATTTCTCCATGCCAGGCACTGTATTAGGCACTTTACATATATTTCTCACCTACCCCTAACATCAATCCTATGAAAAATGCATAATTACCCTTATATCATAAAAGAAGAAACATGGCTAAGAGATGACAGTCACTTGCCTCAGATCAGAACCAACATCTTGGACTCTACAGCTCTTTCCTTGTGTTCTGCTGCCTTCCCAGGATAGGTGGAAGAAGCAGCCATATCATGGAAAAGTTTAAATGCCAACCTAAGAAATTATACCATATTTTGTATATCAAAGGGAAAACAATGACATTTTTGAGAAGAGAAATAATATGATTACAGGTAAAGTTTAATAAGATTAATCTGGCAGCAATAAAAATTATCAATTGAAAGAGACAGAATCTAGAAATAGGGAGGAGGCTAGAAGGCTACTGCAATTGTGTGACCAAGACCATAATGAAGTCCAGAACTAGAGGAGTTGGAATTATGGGCAAAGATGCTATCAAATGCTGTCTCCAAATAATCTCCTCTCCTACTGAAAGACTCCCTAGGAGTCTTCTGCCACCAACTCAAGACATATTGCAGTTTGTCAGTCCCAGAAATTATATTATCCCCTAAGTTCCCAGAATGAAACATAAAATCCTAGATGTGGTCTGACAGGAACAGCACTATCACCTTCCCAGATCACAACACTTCTTTGAAGACAGAATCAAAATCTTAAACATTTTTAGTAGATACATCAGTCTAAGTCACATGACAGCAACAAACCCAGAACCTTTCACATATAGTATGGGGTAGCTCATTTTTTGATCCAAATGCAAGATAAAAGATTTTATTCAACTTCAACTGTTAGTTTTAATTAAAGAACTTCATGGATCTGCATTCTGTAACTTGAAGTATATGCTATATATATCACGACATTTACAAATTCGACTGAGCACAATGGCTCATGCCTGTAATAGCACTTTGGGAGGCCGAGGCAGGAAGATCACTTGAGCCTAGTTCAAGGGTGCAGTGGGCTATGATCATGTCACTGCACTCCAGGCTGGGCAACAGAGTGACACCTCGTCTTTAAAAGACAAAAATTGCCGGGCTTGGTGGCTCAGCCTGTAATCCCGTGCCTTTGGGAGGCTGAGGTGAGTGGATTGCCTGAGCCCGTGGGTTCGAGACCCACCTGGGCAACTTGGCAAGCCCTCATCTCTACAATAAATCAAAAAATTAGCCGGGCGTGGTAGCGCACGTCTGTAGTTCCAGCTACTGGAAGGCTGAGGTGGAAGGATCCCTGGAGCCCAGAAGGTCAAGGCCGCAGTGGCCGGGAGCGGCCACTGCACTCCAGTCTGGGTGACAGAGTGAGACTCCAACTCAAAAAAAAAAGACAAAAATTAAGTAACTTAAAAAAACAATTTAAAATACATTTACAAATTCAATTAATATACATAAGTCCTCATCCAACTAACTGGAAAAAAACATCAGTGGGGATAGAACCAAACACAGAAACCTAGAGAGTCACTAGAGAACTGAAACGAACAGGTCAGTAAAATAAATGTAGCAATGATTAGCCGGGCGTGGTAGCATGCGCCTGTAGTTCTGGCTACTTGGAAGGCTGAGGAGGAAGGATCGCCGGATCCCAACAGGTCGAGGCTGTGGTGGCCAGGAACGTGCCACTGCACTCCAGTCTGGGCGACAGAGTGAGATTCCAACTCAAAAAATAAAAAAAAATAAATGTTGTAATGAATGTCAGGGCATTTGATGCTAAAAAACTCTATAGAACTATACAGAGCATAAAGAACATGCCATCATCAGCTGGCTTCTTTCTCCAAGCTTTGGTATTTGGGGGTAAGAGGAAAGGTATTCAAGTGGCCATAGGTTTAGAACAAGCACCTACATTATCACCACCTACCATTTCTTGAACACTTAATGTATTACAAAAAAAACCTTACTTGTATCTTCTCATATAATGCTCACAAAAATCATTCAAGGTTGCATTCCTACCTCTGCTACTTTAGTGAATCTCAATATCCTAATTTCAAAATGGAATAACAGCGTCTCTTTCACAGGGCTACTGTAATGATTAAATTTAAAAATTGTACCTGAATTTGCTTTGTAAATGAGCTGGCTCTACACAAATGAATGGTATTTTCATCATCATTGTTGTTATTTCTTGAGACTCAGACAGCTCTGCCTTGGTCGTAAAAATTAGAATACCAAGAATTAAAGTCAAAAAAGTTACTGAGCTAGTGATGAGCTTATAAAGGATTCCTAGATATGTAGAAGTAGATACCAAAAAAAGGCATTTCCTGACCAGTCCTATGAAATCTTCCAAAGCGTGAACTCTGTTTGTGGACACATTGTTTGCTACCATCTGAACTCAACAATTGGAGGGAAGAAGCAACAGATGTTCAGTGACTGGTCAATTCCTCTAGGAACTGCCACAGTCCATGACATAAAACAATGATTTCTAAATAGAGAAAGATCACAATCAAATGGAAGACAAGATATCCCGATGTGTTCTAGGGCAAAAATGTTGTTTGTTACACATAAAAGGTCATTTGAGGAACAACCAATGAACAATTAATTAGCAGAGCAAACAAGAATCTTTTTGAAGGAAAAAGCAACAGAGGACAGAACTTTAAATTACTCAGTTTTTGAATGATTTCTTTTCTCCTACTAAATATAAAAGGAGTTTTTGTGGAAATTATGAGGTCATTGTTTTCCAGAGTCTTTACTATAGGAAACAGCTGTGGGGACTACACAAACAGAGAACACTGCCCTATTTAGTTGCCCCTCATTGTGACAAGTATAGATGGGGACAGGAAAAATCCATCAAACCACACGCTAATAACAAAACAAAAACAGCAGAGTCAAACTAAAAACTTTTAAGCCACACAAATGAAGATGTAAAACAACAAACTCAGGAAAAGTATCTACACTATACATCTGTATCTTAAGAGATATTTCCACGTTTAGACCAGATCAGTTCCTTTCTACATGGGCCACCAAAAACTTAAATGATTCACTTTGCACAGTATCTGAAAATGGTAACAGTCAACAAATATAGCTTTCAAAAAAGTTGTCTTAGGACTCCTATGTTCAAATACTATATGACCTGTCCAAAACTGAACTTATCTTCCCACCTCCAGAACTGCTTCCCATGTTGTTTTTCTAGTCTTGACGATAGTCATTCCAAGACACCATTTCAAAACCTCAATGTTATGTTTATCTCCTCCTCCTTTTTCACTCCTCACACAACCATGAAGCTGCCAAATACTGTCAGCTCTACTTCTGACATACATTTTGAATATGTTCAAAAGTCAGTAGAAAGGAGCAAGAGACAAGGAAAAGATATTAATCAAATCCAGCCCAACCCACTAAACAGCATATTAGGGGGGACCCAAAAAGGAAAAAAAAGTTATTATTTTTTGGAGTGCAGGCTCCTTGTAGTACAGGCTTCTCCCACTAAGTAAGTGTTCTAGGAGTCCAGCAGCATCAGTGTACCAACTAGCTTTATTGTGAGAGGCTGTGTTCAGCTTCAGCGAATTTTCTCTTTTTTGGAGGGTGGGGATGGGGAGCTTCTTTTAACACATTTGACCATTTCATGATGGGTGATTTACTAGAGCAGCTGCCCACACAGCACTGAGTGTTCAGCAATTTTTGACTAAAAATGGCATGACCCTCATGCCCCACCCTCCCTACTCACCCAATCTTTTTTTTTTTAACCTTTAAATTTTTTTATTTTAAAATTGTGGGGTACAATTCAGGGTTAGGTATACACATATTCATTGTGCAGGTGCCCTTGTTGATGAAGTGTGCCCCCCTTTCCCCAGGCGGTTTCCAACTATTGCTGATCCCACCTCCCCACTGCCCCATGCCCCTGCAATTTCCCGCTACTGCCGTTCCTTTTTTTATCATATTAGGATAGTTGTTCAAGGTCCACCTTTGAGTGAGAACATGTGATACTCAGTTCGTTGTTTCTGTGAAAGATCACTCAGTATTATAGACTCTAAGTTCATCCAGGTTGCTGCGAAGTTCATAATTTTGTTCTTCTTTATGGCTGTGTAGTATTCCATTGTGTATATGTATCACAATTTTTTTATCCCGTCCTCTTTTGATGGGCAGCACAGTTGGTTCCATGTTCTTGCTATTTATTCACTCAATCTTATCCTGAGCAACTTTTTTTGTTTCCCTGGATGAAAAAAGTCTTCAAAAGAAATGTTTTGCCGAAATGGAAGAGGTGAAACAAAAAAATTGAAGCACTAAGGGGCATCAAAACTGACAAGTTCAAAAACTTGACTTGAGCTTGCTTTGAGCAGTGGAAAAAGCGTCCCAATATGTGTACTGCATCAAACAGAGAGTACCTTGAAGGTGACTAAAGTTTAAACATATAAGAATACACAATTTTTTAAAAAGAAATTCCATATTTTGGGGTCCTCCCTATATGACTCGTATGACTTCCCCTACAATATCACCCAAGACTCTGCTTAAACTTGTCCATTGATAGGGAAAATATATTATGTGAAGCAGTTCATTCTATTTTTAGGCAACATGCTCACAAAATCCTATATATTGAGGTCTGCCACTTCCTTTTCCAATCTCTCCTCTCCTCTCTCAAAGGTTAAAGCCCAAGAATAATCACAGTCCTCAAATGAGGCCTGACCCAAGTCCACAACAGAACTGGTCCATCACCAGCACATCTACATTTATAACACCAGAGGCTGGTGTGCAAGCTGTCCTTGGTTGTGGCATGTCCAGCTCAAATTAACTAACACATAAACCAGGCAGAGAGATTCAGTGTTGAATAACAACACATAATCACTGCACACAAGGGCGCGGGGGAAACAATCAGTAATGGGTTTAGGAAACTGAATCCTTTTGCCTCTGAGACGGAGTGTTTCTATGTTTTTAAAAAGTTCATACAGCATGGGTATTATCTGGTTCTTGGAAGAACATATGAATAAATTCATCCAATCCTGTTATCCTTTGGGGAAACAGGCAATTCTTTAATAACTTTCCATCTCTTCCTCAGTAATCAGTCAATTCAGGTTTTCTTATTGTAATATTATTACTAGTTGATGTTTTGTTGAAAGTTAATTGATTTTATCAGTGACATCAGAAAACATGTCCAAATTAACGCAGATATTTAACATCAAAATCCACACAGATTACTTTGGTTTTTGACACCTGACAAAATGATTCTAAAATTTGGAAAATTTTTAAAGAATAGCATGAGAAAGAAGAATAAGCAACAATAATACTATGCAGTACCGATAAAAAAATTGATGAAACAGAACACAAAATTCATAAATAAACCATAAACTTTAAACTTTCTGTAAGCAAGCAAGATGATAATAAAGTTGGGTAACAATGTAACAACATCAAATTAACACTTGATGAGCACTGGTGGTGTGTGTGCCAGGCCCTCTGCCAAGTTTTTCTCTTATTTGTTTTCAAAACAGCCTTATGAGGTAGATATATCCTTATCTTCACTTTACAGATGAGGAAATTAAGCCCAGAGAGTTAAGTGCCAAAGATTCCGAGGCTAGTATATGATACAGCCATGATTTGAACACATGCAATCTGGTCTCCCAGTCAGGCTCTTAACTACTCACTCTACTACACAAGATGGGAAATATCAAACCTTAAAATAAATCTTCACTTTACACATGCACCAAATTAAACTTCATATTCTAAACAGATAAATATTTTAGAACATAATAGAATAAAAAAACCTTAAAAAAAAAAGAGAAAGTATCCTATATGCAAAAATACCTTTTTCAGTGATATGGTAACAAAAGCAAAAGGGGACAGGTTCAAAAATTAAATTAAAATCTTACTTAATAGACAAAAGTATCAAAATAGGGCCAGGTGTGATGGCTCATGCCTATAAATCCCAGCACTTTGGAGGCCAAGGCAGGAGGACTGCTTGAGGACAACATAGAGAGACATTATCTCTACAAAAAAAAAATTTTTTTTAATTAGCCACAGTGGCACACATGTATACTCCCAGCTACTCAGGAGGATGCAGGGGGAGTATCACTTGAGCTCAGAAGTTTGAAGCTGCCGTGAGGCATGATTGTGCCACTACACTCGAGCCTGGACAACAGGGTAAGACCTTGACTCAAAAAAAAAAAAAAAAAAAAGTACTAAAATTAAAGAGCAAGAGAATAAGGGAGATATCTATGTCAAGTGTATCAATAGTTTAGTGAAGTTGTAACCTTATACATATGTATATATACTTTATAAAGAGTTATTACAAGCCGGGCTCGGTGGCTCAGCCTGTAACCCTGTGCCTTGGGAGGCTGAGGTGAGTGGACTGCCTGAGCCCGCAGGTTCGAGACTCGCCTGGGCAACTTGGTGAGACCTTATCTCTACAATAAATCAAAAAATTAGCCGGGTGTGGTAGCGCGCACCTGTAGTTCCAGCTACATGGAAGGCTGAGGCAGAAGGATCACCGGAGCCCAGCAGGTCGAGGCTGCGGTGGCCAGGAATGGCCACTGCACTCCAGTCTGGGCGACAGAGTGAGACTCCAACTCAAAAAAAAAAAAAAAAAGAATTACAAAGTTTAAAAACCAAAAAAAGGGGGAAAAAAGGCTCAAAATCTAGACACCATGACCATGTGGGATTTAATCCCGGAATAAAAGGAGTTTCAATATATGAAAATCATTCATAATATTAACCTAATAAAGTGAAAAAACAAAACGATGATCAACTGATGCAGAAAAAAACATTTGACAAAATTCAATACTCTTTCATGATAAAAACACTCAACAAATTAGGAACTGAAGGAAATTTCTTCAACATGATAGAGGGTAAACATGAAAAGGCCACAGTTAACATCATACTCAGTGGTAAAAGATTGAAAGCTTTTCCTTTAAGCTGAAAAAAATAAGACGAGGATACCTACTTTTACCACTTCTTTTCAACACAATACTGGAAGTTCTAGTCAAAGCAATTAGGCAAGAAAAAGAAACAAAAGGCATCAAAAATGGAAAGGAAGAAGTAAAAATATCTCTGTTAACAAATGGCATAATCTTATATGTAGAAAACCCTAAAACTTCTACAAAACATCTGTTAGAACTAATAAATTCAGCCAAGTTCCAAGATATAAAATCAATGCACAAGAAGCAGTTGCATTTTTTATACACTAACAATGAACAATCCAAAAAAGGAATTTACAATTAATTCCATTTACAATATCATCAACAATAATGAAATACTTCAGAATATATTTACCCAAGGAGGGGGAATAAAACAGTACACCAAAAACTACAAAATATAGCTGAAAGAAATTAAAGACATAAGTAGAAAGATGTCTCATGCTCATGGTTTGGAAGACTTAATATTGTTAAAAATGACAATACTATTCAAAGTGATCTACATATTCAATGCAATCTCTATCAAAATCATAACTTTTTTTGCAGAAATAGAAAAACTCATTCTAAAATTCATATGGAATCTGAAGAGGTTCAAAAGCAAAAAACAATCTTGAACAAGACAAGACTAAAGGTCTCACACTTTCTAATTTCAAAACTTACTGCTGTACACAACTACAGTAATCAAAACAATGTGGTGCGGGCATAAAGACAGACATATAGACCAGTGGAATGGAATAGAGTCCAGAAGAAAACCCTCACATATATGACCAAGTGATTTTGACAAGGGTACCAAGATCATTCAATGAGGAAAGAACAGTCTTTTCAACCATGGTGCTAGGAAACTGGATAGCTACATGCAAAAGAATGAAGGTGGATCCTTACCTAACATTACCTACAAAAATTAATTCAAAATACATCAAAAACCTAAACAAAAGAGCTGAAACTATAAAATTCTTAGAAGAAAACAGAGAGAGAAAACTTCATGACACTGGATTTGGCAATGATTTCTTGGACATGACACCAAAAGCACAGGCAACAACAAAATAAATAAAGTAGACTTCAACAAAATTAAAAACTTTTGTGCAACAGAGGACACTACCAAGAAAGTGAAATGACAGTACACAGAATGGAAGAAAATGCCTGCTAATAATATGTCTACTTAGGGAATAATATCTAGAATATATAAGCACTCTTAGAATTTAGCAACACCAACAAAATCCAGTTCAAAAGTGAGCAAAGGACTTGAACAGACATTTCTCCAAAGACACACAAATGACCAACATGCACTTGAAAAGATGCTCAATATCATTAGTCATTAGGGAAATATAAACCAAATCACAATGAAATACCACTCACTTCACACATACCATTATCATTAAATAAAAATGAAAAATAACAAATGTTGGTGATGATATGGAAAAACTGGAACCCTCAAGCATTGCTGTTGAAAATGTAAAATGATGCAGTCAGTGGAAGACAGTTTGACAACTCCTCAAAAAGTTAAACATAGAATTACCATATGATCCAAAAGAATTAAAAATAAGAACTCAAACAGATACTCGACGCAATATTCATAGCATCATTATCCACAATAGGCAAAAGGTAGAAACAGCTCAAGTGTCCATCGACAGATGAATGAATAAACAAAATGTGTTACATACATAAAATGGAATATTATTCAGCCACAAAAAAGAATGAAATTCTGATACATGCTACAATGTGGATGAACACTGAAAACATTATGCCAATGCAATAAGCTAGACAAAAAAAAAGTTGCAAATTACATAGGAAAATTCCATTTTTATGAGGTATCTAGAATAGGCAAACTTATAGAGACAAAAAGTAGAATAGAGGTCACTAGGGACTAGAAGGGGGTTATTGTTTAATGCATACAGAATTTGTTTGGGATGATGAAAAGTTACTGAAGCGGATAAATGATAGTAGTACAACATTGACTGCACTTAATGCCAATGGATTATACACTTAAGGTGGTTAAAATGGTAGATTTTATATTGTGTATATTCTACTATTATATAATTAAAATGTACTATTGTATAATTAAAATATTTTTAAATGCTAAGAGATGAATGAGCAAAGAATGAAAATAACAAATTTAAATTAAAAAGTCCAATTCACTCCACAAATGGTTTTTGAGCATCCAACATGTCCCATTTACTATACTGGGTGAAATATATGACCAAACTAGCAGCACTATAATTTTTGTAATCCCTTGTTTTTGAAAAGTAATATGACAACACACAAGAAGTCAAAAAGATGCCTATAAGCTCTTGATGTCGTAAGGACATGCCTGGAAACTTATCCTAAATAAACAAACTGACAAAGCAAAAAGCTATACACATGATTCATGTTCATTATAGTCAAAAAGAGTAAGGAGGAAAATGCCTAATAAGAGAGGACAGGATGAGTAAATTATCACTTAGCAATGTGATTAATACCATAAATGTCATTAAACATTAAATAGCATTATGAATACTGTTTACAAACAATAAAATGGTTTATAAATTGCATTAAAGCTGGGCTCGGTGGCTCAGCCTGTAATCCCGCGCCTTTGGGAGGCTGAGGTGAGTGGATTGTCTGAGCCCGCGGGTTCGAGACCTGCCTGGGCAGCGAGACCTCATCTCTACAATAAATCAAAAAATCAGCCGGGCGTGGTAGTGCATGCCTGTAATTCCGGCTACTTGGAAAACTGAGGCGAAAGGATCGCCGGAGCCCAGCTGGTCGAGGCTGCGGTGGCCAGGAGCGGCCACTGCACTCCAGTCTGGGCGACAGACTGAGACTCCAACTAAAAAAAAAAAAAAAAGTTGCATTAAAATCATAATCCAAAATGGTCTGGCCAGGATGATACAACCAGGTATAATATTGCAATTGTTGGACACGAAGTACAAAAATGTAAATCAACGGCACTTTAGGGCAATGTGTTTAAAAAGTAAGAGTGCACAGTTCAAGCTGAAGCTCTGCCCTGTAAATGTGTAAACAACCAACCTAAGTCAAATCAGAATAACAGATTTAGTGCTAGTTCATGCAGATGGTTGGGAAGACATTTTTTAAAACCTCAGAATTGGGGCTTTATAACAAATAAAAATCTCTAGCCAAAACTCTATCCTAAACTACCAACTATTTCGCACCATGAATTACCATGGGACTACAAATATCCCATGTCTAAAATAGAATTTAGCATCTTTGAAAAGTTGTAAACTGCCTCCATTTCCCAAATGTGACTAGTTTCAAAAAAGTTAAGATATATACTGTTCTCCCCAAACCAAGTTCTGTCCCTGTCCCTCTCTCATCATCATCCTCAATGTCCCTATTCCCTGATTAATCTTTTAAAAATAAGAGAAAAAGATAATCATACCACAGCCTGTCTATACCTTTGGTGGCTGGTCTTGCACCTAATTTCCAACTATCTATTTAAAGATTCTCTTTTTTTAATTTTTTTTTATTTTTATTTTTTTTGAGTTGGAGTCTCACTCTGTCGCCCAGACTGGAGTGCAGTGGCCGCTCCCGGCCACCGCAGCCTCGACCTGCTGGGCTCCGGCGATCCTTCCACCTCAGCCTTCCCAGTAGCTGGAATTACAGGCATGCACTACCATGCCCGGCTGATTTTTTTGATTTATTGTAGAGATGAGGTCTCGCTGCCCAGGCAGGTCTCGAACCCGCGGGCTCAGGCAATCCACTCACCTCAGCCTCCCAAAGGCGCGGGATTACAGGCTGAGCCACCGAGCCCGGCTTGATTCTCTTTTTTTTAAAAGATGAGGTCTCATTTTATCTCCCAAGCTAGAGTGCAGTGGCGCTATCATAACTCACTGCATCCTTGAACTCTTGGGCTCAAACGAACCCCCCACTCAGCCTCCTAAGGAGCTGGGACTGTAAGTGCATGCTATGACATCCAGCTAACTTTTCATTGTTTTTTTAGAGGCTTGGCCTCCCAACGTGCTGGGATTGCAAAACACCAGCCACCACTCCCAGACAAGACTCCCCCTCTATGTGGAGGGCTCATATCCCATGACTCCCAAACCCTCATACTCAAATTAAATGCACAATCTTCTCTGTCCCTCAGCTCCACAAACCACTTCCCCTTTCCAACTGCTCAATTTCTATCCGCTACCCCATATGTCTTCAGCACCCCAGCCTGAAGTCTCAGTGTTCCCTTTACCACTCCACCTCTACAGTCTCCTTAAAAATGTCCAATGTCCTCCAAAATGTGTCTTGGATGCAACCCTTCCTTCTTCTCCTCACTTCACTCCTGTGATAGTTCTCACCCTGTATCTACTTTCTCCTCCATTTGACTCATTTTTGCTCATCAGACCTATTTTTCTAAAACCATTTTCATCAGTCACTGCATAATTCAAAAAGCTTCAATTGAATCACTACTGATTGCAGCCTCAAGGCAAAACTGTTGTGACAAACTTTCAAAGCCATCCAAAATCTGCCCCCTTTCCCCAGCCATCTAAATTTATTTCCCCTTCTCTCCAAATCAGTGGTTCTCAACCAGGGGCAATTCTGCCACCCAGGGAACATTTGGCAATATTTGATTGTCACAATTGTGGGGTGGGGAGTGGGTTAGTGCTACTGGCATCTACTGGGTAAAGGCCAGGGATTCTGCTAAACGTCTTGCAATGCCAGGAAAGCCCCCCACAACAAAGAATTATCCAAAATAGCAATAGTGCCAAGGCTGAGAACCCCTGTTCCAAATCAAGGCTCTCTGTCCCTAGACCACACTATCTCCGTGCCTTTGCTCAAAATATTTCCCCAGCAACCTAGAATGTCATCTCTCTTTCCCTTAACTATCCATGCTTTATTTATCTTCAATTTATATTCTAAGTCAATATTCCATGACTTTAAATTCCATCTATAGGTTAATGACTTCCAAATATTTATCTCTAGCCAGTATCAATCTTCTGAACTCCACACTTCTTTACCCAGCTGCCTACTGGACAATCTCACGCGTATATTATTTAATACATCTGAACTTGGACTCCTGATCCCCCCAAAACTGGTTCTCCCCCAATAAAATCACCCAGTTGCTCAGGAAACAGCTAGGAGTTATTCTTGATGCTACCTCTACCTGTCTTCCCCAGAATCAATCCATGAGTAAGCCCTGTCAAGAGTCTACCTCCAGATATATCTCAAATCCATCCACTTCTCCATCTCTCTCCACCACTACTTTTACCTGGTCCATCAGAAAAAGCCTCCTAATTGGTTCCCTTGCATCCCTTCTATTCAGTATTCAGTACCCAGGATGATCACTTCACATTGTCATGAGATTATTCTAGAACTCTGTTTAAAAGCCTCAACAGCCGAGCTCAGCCTGTAATCCCGCGGTTTGAGAGGCCAAGGTAAGTGGATTGCCTGAGCCTGCGGGTTCGAACCCGCCTGGGCAACTTGGCGAGACCTCATCTCTACAATAAATCAAAAAAATTAGCTGGGCATGGTAGCACATGCCTGTAGTTCCAGCTACTTGGAAGGCTGAGCCGGAGGGATCGCTGGAGCCCAGCAGGTCGAGGCTGCGGTGGCCAGAAGCGTGCCACTGCCCTCCAGTCTGGGCGACAGAGTGAGACTCCAACTCAAAAAAAAAAAAGCCTCAACAGCCTCCATCTCTCTTAGAATAAAATTTAAACCCCTTAACTTGGCCTACAAGGAAGGCCCCATACCTATACAAAGCCGACTCAACTTCTGCCTACCTGGCTCCTGCCCTTTCTTCCAGTCTCTTCTATTCCGCTCTCCTCCTGGCTCTCTAGTTGCAAACAAGGCCTGTCAGAATTTTAAATGTGCCTAGCTCTTTCAACTATACAGTCTTTTGTATACATTTTATATCCCTTGCCTGGCTATACCCTTTATTCTGTCTCACATACCTTGTTTATTCCTTCTTAGCACTTATATGGGTTTATTTTTATTTTTTGAGTTGGAGTCTCACTCTGTCACCCAGGCTGGAGTGCTGTGGCACACTCACGGCCACCCCAACATCGACCTGCCTGGGCTCTGGCGATCCTTCCACCTCAGACTTCCAAGTAGCCAGGGTAATTTTTAATTTCATATTTACCAGTGCTTATTGGTTAATATCTGCCTCCTCTCTGACAATAAAAGTTTCATAAAGGAAGGGACCATGTGGCCTTTTATCATTATCATATTACAGTATTTTGTTTACCACTATATACCCAATGACTAGCACCGTGTGTGGCAGAGTTAGGAACTCAAATTTGTAGATGCTTAATTGCTGACACTGAATGAAAGGATGAATAAATGAATCTTCTACTTACTTCTCAATTCATAATGATCTCAATCCTCTCTGAACTCCCACTGAACTTTCCAGTACAATTTAAAATGCTTCCCTATAAGCAGGTAAGTTCTCTGGGGACAAAACCTCTGAACTATCATCTTTATACTTAATCCTCTATTCTCAGGCCCTTTCCTAAACTAAACCCTTTACACACAATAATTGTGCAGTAAATGTGATTTAAGTCAGCAAACAAGGAGTTCTATAACTGTCCTGTATATTTTTACTCCCCAATTAGTCCTCGTGGAAAATTTCTTGTGATTCTTATGGCTCTCCTTTACCAAACTTGATAAGGAGAGGCATGCATCAACTCAGAACTTACTGAAGAGAGAGCCATACATATTTACACATGCATTTAAACAGTCTGAACATACTTTTTTTAAGGAAGGTTTCCAAAAGTACATAAGCCTAAAGAGTAGCTAGCTGATGCTAGTGGCAGATGACTTTATTTTTACTACAATGCAGCACCACAATCTCAGAGGGAAAAAAATGCTACACGTTTCAGCACGTTCACTCTGCCTGTTGATGTTCTATGTTGAGATGTGTCATTTCAGTGGTTATACTGATAAGGCCACCCCAGGCTCAGGACTCAGTGTGTGCACCAGCAGGAGTGCGCAGAGTGGACAATGAGAGGAAGTTGGAATGCTAGTTCCACTCCCTCAGCCTCTAGCCAGTGAGAGAGCCTTGTTTCCCTTATCCTGAAAAGCTAGGGACTACCTGTACCCCATCCAAGCCTCTTTCCAATTCTAAAACTTCATTATTCTATTGCCTTCTTTCTCCTTCAGAGATTCGGAACTTTACTAAAACTCAAGTGACAGTGTTTGAAGGACCAGGGAGCCAACCAGGAAGGGATGCACGTTCTATATTATACCCGGCAAAAATCTAAATGTGACCGTCACAATTTCATTTTCTACCCCCATGTTTCAGATGAATTCAAGGTACACACCAAAGTAAGAGTACTTTGTGTGAAACACTGAAATATCAGTATACTAAACAGCTTCGCAGAAACCAGAAAAGTGTGTATCAGAGGTGTGCCGCATAACATCAGAGCTCCCCACCATGAATCCACGAAAAAGTAGGGAATAAAACTAAACAAATGTGATCCTGATTGCTAGGTTGGTTGCCACTATTCATTTATACATGTTTATTCATCTTGTAACTTGAGAACACTCTAATAAATATTCAACACAAGGCACCAAAGACCAAGGGAAAAAATATCGGAGAGAAAAATTATATTCATCAATTACTTTTTGTTGCACTGCAAATTTGGAAGGCATGCCCACAATTCTTTTTTCAGTAGATCACGCTGTTCTAGTTGTTCTTTGCCAAAACATTTTAAAAACTGTTGCCATAAAACTCCTTTCTTGCTTGAAAGATGACCATCCATCTTTCTACTTGTTGCAAAAGGACACTGGGTAGTAAAACTCGGAAAGCATTTGTAAGAACTTAGAGCACCTATGCTCACATTAAAGTTAAAACAATAAGCTGATCTCTCTTTAAAGCAGCATATTGAGTATTCAGATTTCAAAATAATTTATGTATCCTCACTGTCTTACTAAGCATGTGATACAAGGGTTCTGCCAGTAAAGTTCAAGTTTTACTCTGGTGCCACTGCAAACACACAGAGAAAAGAAAAAGTAACAAGGTAAAATTTTTTTTTTTTTTTTTTGAGTTGGAGTTTCACTCCATCGCCCATACTGGAGTGCATTGGCCACTCCCGGCCATCGCAGCCTCGACTCACGGGGCTCGGGCGATCCTTCCACCTCAGCCTTCCAAGTAGCTGGAACTACAGGCGTGCGCTACCACGCCCGGATGATTTTTGATTTATTGTAGAGATGAGGTAACATTTTAAAGACTGGAGAAGTAAGGGAAACTTGTGACAAAAAGGCTCAAAACATTCCTCCAGGCCAGGCTCAGTGGCTCATTCTGCAATCCCAGCACTTTGGGAAGCTGAGGCAAGTGGATTGCCTGAGCCCATGGGTTCGAGACCCACCCGGGCAACTTGGCAAGACCTCATCTCTACAATAAATCAAAAATTAGCTGGGCAATCCACTCACCTCAGCCTCCCAAAGGCATGGGATTACAGGCTGAGCCACCAAGCCCGGCTTGTAAGCACTTTTCTAACCTCAAGGCAAACTATCTCAAGATGGCAAGTTGGTTTTATCTCCTCTGCCAAATCCAGCCGACGAGTAGTGGCTGCCTGGATCCCAGAACTGAGCAGGATTCGAAGGCTGAATGTGAGCTATCTGAAAGTGAAGAATACATGAATCAAGTATCATAAGCCACAAATGGGAGGTATGGTGACAGACCTTATGTCCACTTTCAACTTTCTTTATACTCAACATAACACCTGTCAAATTTGGCTACAATAAAACATTTTGGGGGAAAAAGTAATCAATCCTCCACAGTACCACCAGGCTTATCTAATTGGGGGAAGAAAAAGAAAAAATATATATAATTATATCAGTCCTCTGCTCAAAAATCGGTTCTAGATTCTTAACTCCCAGAGGTTAACTCCAAGCCAGCATAGCTCAAGACCCTCACAATCTGTTCACAACATACTTCTCCAAGGCTTTCTGCACCCCCATGTCTTTCCCTCCACGGTGCAACCAAACCGGCCATGTTCCTCAGCAAACAAGTAGGACCTTAAAGTGCAGACTCCTCGCAACTTGGAGAGACCTCATCTCTACAATAAATCAAAAATCAGCCGGGTGTGGTAGCGCGCGCCTGTAGTTCCAGCTACTTGGAAGGCTGAAGCGGCAGGATCGCCGGAGCCCAGCAGGTCAAGGATGCAGTGGCCGGGAGCAGCCACTGCACTCCAGTCTGGGTGACAGAGTGAGACTCCAACTCAAAAAAAAAAAAAGTGCAGACTCCTCATCTAGATCACCATTTTACATTTTAACCAAGCCAACTACTTTTACTTAAACAATCGTATTTTGTAGAGAAACTTTATAGCACCAATGGAAAGACAAAAGAAAAGCCAACCCAATAAAAATGTCTGTTTCCCCAACACCACATGCCCTTTCACGGCACCCCACCACTACCCCATCAGGCAAATTTCCATTCAGGCTTCAGAACACTGTTCAGAAGTCACCTTTTTCTGCACTGCTTTACCTGTTCCTCAGCATCTGCTATTTAAAGTATGGTTCCTGGACCAGCAGCATTGGCATTGTCTGGGAGCTTGTTAGAAACGCAGAATCTCAGGCACCACTCAGCTCTACGGAATCAGAATCTGCTTTGTAACAAGATCTTCAAGTAAATTATGAGCACATTAAAGTGTGAGAACCACGACCCTGGGGAACTTACCGGTCCCACCAGATTCAGCTCTTAATCAGTAAATACAGTATCTTCCCCAAAGTGCCTGGCACACAGTGACTGAGGCACTGTGGTGGGCTGCCTTCGAGGTAAACCCTTCCTTTACTCATATCCTCTATCAAGGAAGGAAAATCCACCCTCTAGTCTCCATGGCAGGCAACTGACATGGTCATAGTCAATGAGATGACAGCCAAAGCCTGCTGAGGGGGCTTCTGGAAGAATTTGTATTTCCCTAAAGACTTCCTGATTTCTTGTGTAGAATGTCAGGTGCTGCAGTTGCCATCATCAGACAACCATGAGATGACAAACATGAGAACAAAAAGCCAATAATAGCTCAAGAATAGCTCAAGGGTGGAAATACAGAAACAGCCTGGGTCCTTGTTGGTTCATCAAGCCACTGTACCACCTGAGAACCATCAACCTCCAGAATTAGTGTGAGACAATTCAATATTTTCATTGCTTAAGTCACTATCATTAGGAATTTTTCTTTCTTGTGCTGAATGCATTCCTGATTGAGAAAGCCTTCAGTAAACAGGAGGTGAAAGAATGAACACAGAATGAAATCTACTAAAAGTTCAGAAGATCACATTTTCAAAAGGACCTCTAAGAATCTGTTCGTGTCTGCCAAAGCATGCCTATAAATCAGTCTCTGCACTTCTAGAATTATTGACCCATTTCTGCTCACAGCTTAATGGATAAAAAAAAGTGAACACAAACTCATAAGAAAGCAATGGAAGATGCTGTAGAAATGATTTTCACATTTTGGAAAAGAGAAGAAAACCAGCCCTAAACACTAGGCTATGACCATAAAAAGTTTACAATTGTAGCTACGAACAGGCAACTATAAGCAAAAGGGTTGGGGTGGGGGAACCTACTGTAGCCAGTTCTCCTAGCCATTCTCCTTCTACTTTCTGATTTTGACACCTCTGATACTGGTCTCGTTTTTTTGTTTTTGTTTTTGTTTTTTTCAGTCTTTATCTCAGTCAAGTATTTCCACTCAAACTGTCAAGATAAAACAGCAACCATTTTTTTCTTTTGAGAAAAACAGAGTTGAGCAATATAAACAAAATGGAAGTTTAAAAAGTATTAAAAGCAGAGGGATCCAAACCGGCCATGTTCCTCAGCAAGCAAGTAGGACCTTAAAGTGCAGACTCCTCATCTAGATCACCATTTTACATTTTAACCAAGCCAACTACTTTTACTTAAACAATCGTATTTTGTAGAGAAACTTTATAGCACCAATGGAAAGACAAAAGAAAAACCAACCCAATAAAAACGTATCCTTTATTAAATTCTAGCTACTGTCACCTGCCAAAGGTTCTAGACTTGAGGCCTGTTCTCTCTTTTATTGAAAAAAACAAAAGGGGTGAGAGGTGAACAAGAGGTGTTAAAAACAGGCTAACACAAGCTGAGGCTTTCTCCTGGGCATGATCAGGAAAGATCGAGGACAAAGAAAGAATTAACCTTCTCACTGTGTGATTTCATTCTATTGAATACCATATCCACGTCCCGCCCAAAAGTCTCCCTTATACAATCAAATCGTTTTCCCCTTCTGCTTAGAATAAGAGCCCAATTCTAAGGAGCTAAAGGAGCCTAAAGGAGCTCATGCCATCTGACCCAGCCTACCACCCAGCTCTCAAATCTCCCTCTCTCACCAGACAGCAAAGGAGGGCCCACGCGCCATATACATCCCCCAATTTAAAGTAGCCTGCCGGAACATCAACCACATCACCAGGTTTTACTTTTTCAAACCACTATCTGATATAATCTCACTAACTTACTAAAGAGTTTAATAAAAATAATAATAGCAGCCAATACACATGGTACTAGGTACAGTGGTACAGTTGAAGCATTTTACATATTAGGTTGAACCCTATAAAAATTCCAACTTGTAAGACAAAAACGATCACAATGGGTAATTCCATAGCGTTCCACCTAATATGTCAACTTGTCTGCAGCTCACAACCACCTTATGAGCGAGGGCCCAGATGAAGGTGTAGCACAGAAAGGGATCATAACTTGCCCGGGGCCACGCCGCTAGTTAAGTCCCCGAACCAGGATTTGAACTCAAGCTCAACACTCCCACACCTCAAGAACGCAAGCTCCATGAAGGCAGAGAGCTTTGTTCAAGGCAATATCGCTCCCCAATGCCTCTCACGCTGGGCGTGTGCAGTAAGCGCTCGACAACCACACGAATGAATGAATGAACGGACGAACCCTCCTTACAGTCGGAGGCCTCCGTCCCTGACCTCTTCGAGCAGCCCACGGAGAGGCCTGCCCACCCGAGAGGAAGGGAGGGCAGGAAGACCCGGGCGGGCGCCCCAGCGACCCGGGAGCAGGATCCGGCCTCGGGGAGCGGCGCCGCGCGCGGGCTCACCTTGAAGTCGCGGCTGTGCTGCGGGGTGTACTCCAGGGTCCAGAGGGCCCGCACCAGGTGCGCCAGCTGCTCGGTGACCTCGCCCTGGCCCTGCGCGCCGCGGCCCGCAGCCTGCTCGGGGTCAGGCGAGGGCTCGGGCCGGCCCGCCCGGTACTGGCCCAGCGCCAGGTACTCGGCGAAGAGCTCGGTGTTGCTGAGGCACTGCAGCGTGGCGTTCATGAAGCACGTGTTGCCGTGGTTGCGGAGCCCCGCCACGCCGGGCACCGGCTCGGTGGCGCAGGCGGGCGGCGCGGGCGAGGCGGGCGAGGCGGGCGGCGGCGGGCACGGCGGCGGCGTGGGCGCGGCGGCCGGCCCGGGCGGGAAGCAGCTGCGGAGGCCGCCGCGGTCCGGGGCGGCGCTCTCGGAGCTGAGGTGCGAGAGCGTGGACAGCGTCTTGAGGACGCGGCTCATGAAGCTGCCCACCGAGCGCGCCGAGGACGGCGAGGAGGGCGCGGCCGGCCCGGGCCCCCCGGGGCCCCCCGCGCCGCCGCCGCCGCCCGCGCGGCCGCTCCGGAACAGCCGCTTGCTGAAGGAGCGCTTCTCCTTCCCGCCCGCCGCCGCCGGCGGCCCGGGCCCGGGCGCCGTTACCTTGGACATGGTGGCGGCCGCAGACGCTCATCCCCGCGCCCGCCCGCCCGGCCCGCGGCCCCGCCACGGCCGCCGCCGCATCCCGCCGCGCCGCGCCGCGCCTCACCGGGCCGGGGGGCTCGACGCCCCACACCCCTCGCAGCGCCGCCGAGCCAGCTAGCGAGCGAGCGGCTGCCGGCGGGGCGGGCCGGCGCGCGCGCGCGGCCCGCCCAGCTGGGCCGCTCACGTGACCCGCCTCCCGGTGCCGCCCGCTCCGCGCTGAAGCCCTCAAGGCCGCCATGTTGACTGTGGGAACGCAACTTCCTCTCCGGCCGGACTCTGTGACTCGCGGCTGCGGGCGCGGTCCTGCTACGTGAAGCCCGAGGGGCGCCATATCGAGCGTGGGCACGGTCCAGGCGTGGAGGAAAATGCTGGGCGTGCGCTGGCTGGTGGACCCCAGGGCTGGGTCTCCGTGTTTGCGGATCAGAGGGCGGAGGCTGGAACGTGCAGGAATCGGGATGCCGCCCCTTCCCAGACTGCGGGAGAGCCGGCGGTCATGGCCCTGACAGGTCCTGGGCAGGCCAGCCCCGTCTGGCTCCCAAGGGACACTGCAGATTCCCTGCCACCTGCGTGCCACCCGAACGGCGTCACAGAGCCTGGCGGGCTTTTCTTTCGGGCTGCACCTTGGAGTCCCAGCGGAACGGTGTTACGGGAACTACCTGCCTTTTCATTCCAGCCTCTAAAACCCCGCTGAGCTCTCGCATCATTCATCCATTCATTCACTCATTTATTCCACAAATAGTGAGCACCTGCTATATACCAGGCACTGTGCTAGACGCTGGGGAGACTACAAATAATGAAACGAACACGATTTCTGCCTGCCCTCTTGCAGGATGCTTACAGTAGCTACTGTGTTTCACACATTATGCCAAGCATGCACTATCTTTAATCTTTAATTCAACACCTTTGAGCAGGTACAATTCTTACCGATTCAAATCCAAGTTTGATTGAAAGCCCCTATCTTTGACCTCTAAACCAAAGATCACAGACCCATAAACGTCGATAGGGCATAGCAATGAGTGAAGAATCATGGTGTTTCCGTCATCATGTTGACCTTCAAATGACCTGGTTCTCAGTGTTGGGGAGAATATAAGGATGATGGGAATTATAGTAAACTGCAAATTGATGTCCCTAAAGAGGTGGCTGCCACTCAACTCCAACCAGTTCTCATGCGAGAATGAGAGCTCAGTGCTGCCAAATCATCAGATTTTTTTTTTTTTTGAAAAGGTGGAAATCCTATTTTTAAGTGTTGGTTCCATTAAAAAAAAATAGCGTGGGGATTGGGGACAGTACATCTCTGGGCTGCCCTCAACCCCAAAGCGCTGGTTTGTTACTTCCTCTCTGTCTCTTCTCTTTGTTAACAGTGCTAGCCTGAATCCCGGTTACTGCAGAAAGGAGAAGTCAGAGAAGGGAGAGTCCTTTGTCATCAAGACTACCTTTTACCACATTCCAAAGTAAATAGCTTTGGCCTCTGGCCTCCCACCTTATTGTAAGTAGAGTTCTTATGGTGGCATCCCCAGGGTGCTCTGCACTGTTCCTAATCGCCTACACTCCCACATCCTAGTCAAAATATCCATTCTTCACGACACCTTGAGCTCATCTGGACATGAGGAAGAAAGACATCTGATCATTCATACTAAAGTGTGAATGCAATGGCCCTCAACTTTCAAAGACACATTTGACACCGGGCTCGGTGGCTCAGCCTGTAATCCTGTGCCTTGGGAGGCTGAGGTGAGTGAATTGCCTGAGCCCATGGGTTCGAGACCCACCTGGGCAACTTGGTGAGACCTCATCTCTACAATAAAAAAAAAAAAAGACACATTTGATCCAGACACAACAGCCTTTGCCAAAGCCTTTCCCTATTCTGTGAACACCTTTCCCTGAACCTTTTCACTTAGCTGCCTCCAGGAGCTAAGTATTGCTGCCTTCAGGAGGCATTCCTTCTGCAGGCTCTCTTGGCACCTCTGTCACTACACTACTAACTTGTACTAACTTGACCATGTTGGTATTCAGTTTGCAATCTGTCACTTTCACTAAAGTACAGGTTTCAACACAGCAGAAACCCATTTTACTCATTTTGGGCTACACGGTCAGGTAGCCATCATATAGCAGCTTATTTGGCAACAATATAACTAAACAATGTCTGAACTTTTTTGTGAGACCTACCCCCGCCCCAGTCTGATCTCTCTCACTATTCTAGACTTGGTCCCCACAGGGCACCAAAGCCGTCCAATCCCTTGGCCAGAATGGTCTTAGAAGAGTTCCTAGTTGGAATGCTCAGATGGTCATTCTTACAGACTCACCCTGAACAACATTCTATAGTGCGTCTTCTACTGCCCGTCTCTGTACCCACCCATTACCCAAGCTAGAGAAACTCAAATCAGAAACAACAGTGCAATGAATATTACCATGTCATGTACGTTGTCCATCCTTGTAATTGTCTCCTTAGGTTGAAACATTGGATCAAAGCGCAAAGCCGTATGCACACATATTTGACACCTATTGTCTAGCTGACCTCCAGAAATCCCGCCAGCAAAGAATGAGGCGCACACATTTCCTAAGATAGGGCTGCGTTTTCCAGTCTTTTTCACATTGGCAAATTTGATGACAAATTCACAATGCCAATTTAATGTGTTTTTGTTTGTATGAGGCTGAACATCATGTGCTTTCAGCTCTCCAACACCTAAACTGACTTCCCATCTGGAGGGAATACCAAATTAGGCAGGGCAACTCAAGTTCCCGTTATGAAAACTGGGTAGGGGCTGGAGATTAGGCATTCCCTTTCTCACTCCTAATAACTAGAGCCCAGGAAGATGACCTAAGAAACATCACCCAAATACTCCCACCTGGACTTTGGCTCTGGAGGTATTGATAAAAGGTTAGGTGGGAATGATGCAGTGAATTAATGAATCTAGTGGCTGTATATTTAGCAGTGTGGCAGTACAGTAGTGTATGGTACCAGGAGAGATGGCAGCAAGTGTCCAGCTGACTAGTGACAAGTTCCTGCTGGTGTCTGCCTCCCTGGGTTTCTGCCCAAGCCTGTTTCTCCAGCTCTGTTTATCCTGTGAGCTAACCTGATAGGCTGCCTATAAATTCCTTTATTACTGAAACTAACCAGTGTCAGTTTCTGTTGTTTGCAAACAAGAAAATGACTAGCAGTACCTTTTTATTAGCAATTTGTATTTTTACTGGTGTGATTTACCTGCATGCATCATTTGCCTATTTTTCTTTTTGGAGTATTCCTTTTATAAATGTTGACAGATAAAGTATTTGTATGGGAATTACATTATTTCTTGGTCTATACCATTCCCTTTGGTTAGTTACTTTTTAACCCTGTTTACAATGTTTTTATATAACATAGAGATTTAAATTATTTTATATTGTCAAGTGGATCCATCTTTTTCATAAAGGTTTCTGATTTTTTTTACGTGCTTATACAAACAGCCTTCCCCTACTCCAAGATCTTAAGAATATTCATCTATATTTTCATTTTGTTCTGTTAAGTGTTTTCTTCTTACTTCTTGTTGTCTCTATCTGGAATTTATTTTTGTGTGAGAAATTAAGAAGGAATCTTGCCTTTTCTCCAACCTACTTGACTACCCAATTGTCTCAGTATCTTATTTATTTATTTGTTTGTTTACTTATTTATTTTTGAGTCAGGGTCTCACTCTTTTGCCCAGGCTGGAGTGCAGTGGCATAATCATAGCTCACCACAGCCTCAACCTCCTGGGCTCAGGTGATACTTTCACCTCAGCCTCCCAAGTACCTGGGACTACAGGTGCACACCACCATGTCTGGCTAATTTTTTTTCATTTTTTGTAGAGATGAGGTCTCACTATGTTGCCTGAAGGCCTTGCTTTCTCACCTCCAAGCCCAGCACTTTGGGAGGCTGAGGCAGGAGGATTGCTTGAGTCCAGAACTCCACATACATTTAAGGTTTTAAAAAATTCTGTTCTATCCCATTGATATGTCTCCATATGCCAGGATGATGTAGTCTTAGAATATACTGAAATGTTTGATAGGGCAATACCTTCTAGTATTTTATTAGCTGTCTGTTTATTCTCTCAAATGAATTGAATTTTTAAGGGGAATCGATGTACATAGATTAATTTAGGAAAAATGGACATGATCACAATATTTATCTTCTTATCTGAGAATAAAGTATGCCTTTTAAAAATTATACAAGGGCTTTTAATGTCCCACAGAGTATTATCATTTCCTTTCATAGGTCTTGCATACTAATAAGTTTATTCTTATCTGTTGCTGTTATGAATGGGATATTTTCAATGCCATTATATTTTCTGTTGTTTGTCTATAGAACAAAATTCTTTTTGTAACCAGCCACCTTGATATATTTTAGTTCTTTCTCATAATTTTCAGTTAATTAACTTGGGTTCTTCAGGAATTTGTATCAGTGCCTCTTCCTTTATAATATTTGTATGTCACCTTTATTTCTCTTATCTAATTGCCCTTCAGAGTTCTGTCAGTAATAGTAATGAGAGTATGAAAGTCTGCATTGTTTCTGGCATTAATAGCAATTCTTCCAGTGTTTCCCCATTAAGCATGATGCTTGCTTTTGGCTTGAGATATATATTATTTATTACATTGACGTGGTATCCATTTATTCCTAGTGCAGAAAGGGTTATTACCAGAAATGGATCTTGAATTTTGTCAAATGCCTTCTAAGCATCAACAGGAGATGAGCATCCACTTTCTTCTCCTTTGACCTAAATACCCATCTTGCAGTTCTTGGCTGCAAGCAACATAAACTACTTTTACTCTTGTAAACAGAAAAGGATTTCATGAGAAGGATATTGATAG
Organism: Cephalopachus bancanus; assembly: GCA_027257055.1. Lineage (NCBI taxonomy): Eukaryota > Metazoa > Chordata > Mammalia > Primates > Tarsiidae > Cephalopachus > Cephalopachus bancanus. Next base: position 1,568,862 of record JAPVLO010000354.1, read on the forward strand.
CTCACAGAACGGTCAGAAAAGCTTCAGATCAGACTTGGGAAACCAGGGAAGGCCCTAAAGTGGAAGCATCTATTTGATTGACTTGGGTCTTGCAGTTTTCATGGTGAGAGACAAAGCTGCCACCCATTAGCGTAAGATTCCCTCCAAAAAGGAGAATCCAGATTGTTTATTGCTGGATAACCAAAGCTGACAAATGTCCGTTACACACTGTTCATGTGGGTTATCATACGGATAGCATCAAATGTATTCTTTTATCTATTTACCAACATTTCATATAGAATTTTATATCTATATTTACAAGAAGCCAGCTTTCAGGGTGTGTGTGTGTGTGTGTGTGTGTGTGTGTGTGTGTGTGTGTGTGTGTATAGGTGGGCATTGTCTTAGTTAGATTTCAGTTTTATCAGCTTTTCTTTTTTTGAGTTAGGGTCTTACTCTATCACCCGAGCTGGAGTGCAATGGCAGGATCATGGCTCACCGCATCCTCCACCTCCTGGGTTAAGGTGATCTTTCCACCTCAACCTTGTGAGTAGCTGGATCTATAGGCTTGTACCACTACACCTGGCTTTTTTTTTTTCTTTTTTTCTTATAGAGACAGGGTCTCACTATGTTGCTCAGACTGGTCAATTCCTAGGCTCAAGCAATTGTCTTACGTCAGGCTCCCAAAATGCTGGGATTACAGGCATGAGCCTCTGCACCCAGTCACAGCTTTTTTAAAAAAACAGCTATGAGGAATCCCCATTTTCTTTAGGCTCTGAAACACTTTAAATAATGTGTTTCTTTTAAAGGTAAAATAATTCACTCAGTTTGCTCTCTGGATTTGGTGAGGGTGGGCAGTTCTTGGAAATACAATTTTAATTTTCATCCATCAATATTGGTCTGGATTGTCTTTCTCTATTTGGGTTAATTTCAGTCATTTTACCTTGCTAGAAAAATTACTCATATTTCCAATCCATTAGTAAAAGCTTACAATGAATTATATCTTAAGGTTCTACTTTCTTTGTTAGCTTAGGGCCATAGAAGTAAGTTAAACATATTCCCCAATTTGTGACTCTGTTATTCTTGGTGTATGGTGTTGGCCCCCTCGTCTCCTATTAATTGGCGCTTTCCAAAGACACTTCCTGAGCCACAGGATTGTACCCAGCAGGTGCTCTGCCAGTACCTTCTGGGATCCTTCTGCCTTTTCTGTGTGCCCTCCCCCAGCTCCTGTGTGTTTTGCTGTTCTAATGACTGCACCTGTGACTCTCTTTGATGACTGCCTCTAGGCTGCTGGCATGGCATCGAAGGCACACACGGAGAGCTGAAAGTGCCAGGAAATTGTCTCCTGGGGTGGTTCTTTTTTAAAATTTTTTATTTATTTTTTTAGTTGTAATCTCTCTGCAACCGCGACTGGAGTACTATGAAACAGATCGTGGCTTACCGCAGCCTTGATCTCCTGGGCTCAGGCAATCCTTCCACCTCAACCTCCTGAGTAGCTAGGACTATAGGTGTGCACTACCACACCCTGCTAACTTTGGGGGTTTTTTTGTAGAGACAAGTCTCGCTATGTTGCCTGAACTCCTGGGCTGAAGAGATCCTCCCACCTTAACCAAAGTGCTGGCATTACAGGCTTGAGTCACTGTGCCTGGCCTTCTCATGGTTCTTAACCAATGACTGCTGGGTGCAAGAGTATGACTGTCTCCAGCCATGGCAACTTTTGAGGTGTAATTTACATTCCAGAGGCCCCTGTGGGGTTAGGCTGAAAGTATTCTTTCCAGGACGTTGCCCCAAACTCCATTCTTGTTTGACTTCTTTCTTTTCCTTGAGCAGCTTTCTTTCACCCCTTACCGCACTTCTGAGCTCTCTTCCTTAATAAATCACTTGCACATGAATTCTCATCTCAGAATCTTGTTCTGGGAAACTAGTCTAAGACAAAAGTGATTTAACTTAGTTCCTGCCCTTAATGAATGGCATGCCATCTAACAAATTACACCATAGCACCTAAATGTTGTAATAGACATACAAATAAAATTCTGGGAGAGTACAGAAGATAAGGTAATGACTCAACTGGGGGGTGCTATGGCCAGAATATTTGTGTTCCTCCAAAATTCATGGGTTGAAACCCTAACCCCCAAAGTGCTGGTATTAGGTGGTAAGGCCTTTGGAATGTGGTTAGGTTATAGAGGCAGTGCCCTCAGAAACAGGATTACAGCTCTTATAAAAAGAGGCCCGATCATCTTTTTATCTCCTTTTATCAGGCAAGGACTCAGTGAAAAGGCATTTCCTACAAACCAGGGTCTTCCAATGTAATGATCTTGGACTTCCCAGCTTCCAAGAACTATGGTAAATAAATTTCTGTGGTTTATATGCTACCTAGTTTGTATTTTGTTATAACAGCCCAAACTGACTAAGAGAGGAGACACTAAACACTTTGTTTAGAAAGTGTTAGTGAGCCGGGTTCGGTGGCTCAGCCTGTAATCCCGCGCCTTTGGGAAGCTGAGGTGAGTGGATTGCCTGAGCCCGTGGGTTCGAGACCCGCCTGGGCAGCGAGACCTCATCTCTACAATAAATCAAAAAATCAGCTGGGCATGGTAACGCATGCCTGTAATTCCGGCTACTTGGAAGGCTGAGGCGGAAGGATCGCCGGAGCCCAGCAGGTCGAGGCTGCGATGGCCGGGAGCGGCCACTGCACTCCAGTCTGGGCGACAGAGTGAGACTCCAACTCAAAAGAAAGAAAGAAAGAAAGAAAGTGTTAGTCAGGCAGGATTTGGTGGCTCAGCCTGTAATCCCAGAATTTTGGGAGACCGACGCGAGTGGATTGCCTTAGCCTACAGGTTCGAGACCAGCCTGGGCAACTTGGTGAGACCTAGTCTCTACAATAAATAAAAAAAATTAGCAGAGTGAGGTAGCATGCACCTGTAGTTCCAGCTACTTGGAAGGCTGAGGCAGAAGGATCGCCAGAGCCCAGCAGGTCAACACTGGAGTGGCCATGAGCATGCCACTGCACATCAGTCTGGGTGACACAGCGAGACTCCAACTCAAAAAAAAAGAAAGTGTTAGTCAATCTGGGTTTTGAAGGACGAATAGGAGTTTTGCTGAATGGAAAATACAGTGTGCAGATGGGGTGTTACAAGTAGAAAGCACCCGGGCCATCTTGCAATTACAAATAACATAGGGTTCCTATGCTTTAGGGATTCAAAAAGTAGTGAATGAGTTAGGGAAGCCAAACAGGTCTTAGAGAAATTATAGTGCCAGGGGTAAGCTAGGGCCAGAATAGACAAGATGCTGTTGTTCTTGAGAATGGAGCTGAGCCTGAAAGAGTAAAAAGGAACTTCCTAGGCAGAGAAGGAAGTGAGGGAAACTTCAGTAGAAAGAATCGCATGTGTAAAGACACAGAGTCAGGAAAAAGCTTGGTGCATCAAGGGAACCTGAGGAGTTCGAGGTGACTCTACAAACTCAGAATTACATGATAAGAAACGTATGCCCTTTTTGTTCATTTCCTTTAAAAGGAAAACTCTCCGTGTGGTTCTAGTCTATTTTGTAAACCTTTCCAATGCATACATCTTTCTCTCCTCTTTTGAACACAAATAGAGCAAGCCTCAACCTCAGAACCTTCAGCAAGCAACAGTATTGTGGCATTTTGTATTTTCCATCCCACATGCTCTTTGAGAACCTTGCCATGATCAAGAGGTAGACTCTATGCTCCATGCCTTTTGAAACTCGGTGAGCTTTTGTGGCTGCCTCAACTAATGAAATTCAACAAAAGTGACACTGTGGCTTCTGAGGCCAAATCATAATAGGGTGTGTGCATGTGTGTGTGTGTGTGTGTGTGTGTGTGTGTGTGTGTTCCATTTGGCTCTCTCTCTCTCTCATACCCTGGGAGCCCAGCTGCCATGCTATGAGGAAGCCTGGGCCACATTTAGAGCCCCATCTGGAAATGGATCAAACTCTAGGCGCCCTGGCTGAGTTCCAACTGACAACTAATACCACCTTGCCAGTCATGCAAGAAAGCAGACTTGAAAGCAGAGTCTTCCACTGTCAGTCAATTTACCCCAGTGATGCCATACAGAGCAAAGACAAGACCTCCCTGCCGGGCCCTGCCCAGATTGCAGATTTATGGGCAAAATAGATATTGTGTTGTTTTAACCCCCCAGGCATTGGGAGTCATTTGCTACTTGGGTAACCAGAGCAAGTATCTAGATAGATTTGAATTATGTTGTTTTGTTTTCCTCTATTTGTTTTTACATTTGCCCTCTATGTATAGCCATACTGATCTTCCACTTGCTGTAGCAGTGTGAAATTTTCTTTGAAACTACATTTACCCCTTGAGTGTGGGCTAGACTTAGTGACTCACTTCTAAAGAACACAGTGTGGAAAGGGAAAAATAATAACTTTATAGTAGAGAAATCTGGCAGACGCTACCTAAGTCAGGAGATCAAGGTTAACATTAACAGTGATGTCATGTTGATATCAAGTGTCTCCTGATAGGATGCGATAAAGACAGCACTTCACCTTTGTAGATTACTTCACCCAAACACATAAGCCAAGTCTAATCATGAGTAAAAGCATCAGACACCTACAAATAGGGACATTCTACAAAATTAACTGTCAAGGTCAGGGAAAAAAACTGAGAAAATGTCACAGACCAGAGGAGACTAAATAGATATGAGAAGTAAATGCAACACAATATCCAAGATTGAATCCTGAAAAAGAATATTAGTGGGATCATATTCTTTCTCTTACCCTGGGAGCCCTGATAAAACACAAGTAAAATCTGTAGATTAGCTAATAGCATCATGCCAATGTTAATTTATTGGGTTTAACAAATGCAGCACAGTACCATGGTGATGGGAAATGTTAACATTAAGGGATAGTGGATGAAGGACAGACATGAGCTCTCCATACTGTCTTTTTTTTCTTTTTTTTGTCACCTAGGCTGGAGTGCAGTGGCAACTATCATAGCTATCATAGCTCACTGCAGCCTTGAACTCCTGGGCTCAAGCGAGCCTTCCTTCTCAGTCTCTTGAATAAGGGAGACTACAGGCATGTGCCACCACACTCAGCTAATTTTTTATGTTTTGTAGAGAAGAGGTCTCACTATGTTGCTCAGGCTGGTCTCAAACTCCTGGACTCAAGCAATCCTCCTACCTTGGCCTTCCAAAGTGCTGGGATTCCAGGCATGAGCCATGGCTCCTTGGCTGTCTCTGTACTGTCTTTGCAACTCTTCTATAAATCTAAAATCATTCCAACATAAAAAGTTTATTAAAAATACATTTATGCTCAGTAGGCTGAGGCAGGAGAATCACTTGAGCCCAGGAGTTTGAAGCTGTAGGGCACTATGGTCATGCCTGTGAACAGCCCCTAAACTCAAGCCCGGACAACATAGCAAGACTACATCTCTTAAAAAAAAAAATCTTTGAGTTTAAAAAGAAAGAGTAAATTCAAAAACTAACATTAAGGCTGGGTGCAGTGGCTCACACTTGTAATCCCAGGACTTTGGGACGCCAAGGCAGGAGGATAACCAGAAGTCAGGAGTTGGAGACCAGCCTGGGCAGGCCTCATCTTTGTCAAAAAAAAAAAAAAAAAATTATAGAGATATACAAAATTTTGTAAGGATGATTTGAGGATAACTGAGGAAACACTGATTCTTTTGAGGGAGAAGTCACATCTGGGCCAAGCGATGTGATTGTTTGGTTCAAGGAAGTGGGGTTTGCAGCTTCCAGGTCTCTGAGATCAGGCAGGCAAGAATGGAGAGGGAGTCTGGGGACCCTCACTCACATGACGAAAGGCAGAGAAACAATTCCTCCTGGGAATCCTAAGACCATTTCAGTAGGAGTCAAGAACAATGGATCCTGGTCCTGCCCAGGAAGACTTCCCAAAACTCGGGGGCGTTCCAGATGCTTGAGTGACACTAGAACTCAAAGAAAAGAAAAAAGAAAAACTTGAATTTCATTTTTTGACAAAATAAGAGAATCATGAGATTCATTCCAGTGTAAATATTTGACAAATATTGGAGTGCTTACTATGTGTTCGGCATCTGTTCAAGATTCTGGGGATGCAGCACTGAAAATACAAAGTGTTTTCCATTCTGTCATGGGAGACGACAGAAAATAAGCAAATACTGTATGCAGTATAATTTCAGATACAGACAGTAACTTTGCAGAAAAATAAGACCAAGTAAGGAGGTAGGGCGTGCTGGGGCAGAGACTAGTTTATGTAGAGTGTTGAAGATGGCCTCTCTGAGAAGGGATAATTGAGCAGGGAGCTGAATGAGGTGAGGGAGACCAGTCCAGACAGAGGCAAGAAGTGCAAAGACCCTGAGCTAGGAAGGAGTCTGGCATGGTCCAGGAAGAGCAAGATCAGAGTGCTTGCTGCAAATGAGCAAAGCAGGAAGTGGTGGGGGAGGTGGGGGAGATGGGCAAGGGATCAGATAATGTAGGATCTTGTTCTAGGAGTTCGAGACCAGCCTGGGCAGCATAGCAAGATCTCATCTCTTAAAAAAAATTTTTAATAAATTAGCCCAAGGGTATGCCTGTAGTCCCAGCTACTCGAAAAGCTGAGGCAGGAGGATAGTTTGAGTCCAAGAGGTCTAGGCTACCCTGAGTCATGATCCTGCCACTGTACTCCCTCCTGAGGACACAGCAAGAACCCATCTCAAGAACAAACAAAACAAACACACAAAAACAATTAGAACATGTTGCAGAGAGCTGAAGATTAAAATTAAAATCAAGACAAAATAAAAACCCTAGAAACTGCTGTCAGTTATAATTTGGATATAATGCAATGTATAATGTGTTATTGTCTGAGTGATTCAGAACTTTGGAAATTAAATTTGAGGATAGAAAGATTTCCAGAAAAATAAGGCCAGGCATAGTGGCTTATGCCTGTAATCCCAATACTTTGGGAGGCCGAGGTAAGAGGATTGCTTGAACCCTGGAGTTTAAGACCAGCCTAGGCAACATAGTGAGACCCGTTTCTACAAAAAATAAAAAAATTAGATAGGTGTGGTGGCACACAGCTACTCAGGAGGTTGAGGTGGGAGGATCCCTTAGGTCTAGGAGATCAAGGCTCTTGAGTGAGTCATGATCATGCCTCTCATTCCAGCCTGGGTGACAGAGTGAGACCCAAACTCAAAAAAGGAAAAGAAAAGAGAAAAGAAAAATAGTGTAAGTTAAACATATCAACTTTTCCTTTTTTTCACACCAAAATTTACTAAAACTAGAGTGAAAGAAAATATATGTAGATCCACAATAGAGATCAGATGAGGAAAAACCAATGAGATTGTTTAAGTCAAGATTCCATCAGAAAAACAGAAACAAACACCGGGAGTACTTCAAGTAGGAACAACTTGAATGTGGGCAAGTCCAGGCTTACCCTGCCACGGGAAGGCGGGGAAACAAAGGGCAGGGGAGGCCAGCTACTGATACCAATCTCAGACTTTTGCAACTAAGGGCACAAATCTCAAGAGCTCCCCTGGAAACTCTGGGCCCTTAAGGACTGGGCCAGGACTAGAGGAAGGTGAGCGAGGCAGTCTCCTTGGACACATGCTTTAAGGGGTCATCAAAGAATATTTTTAATGCAATATATTTTAAAATGTTACATATTTGTTTCTCAAAAGTGGAAGGTGTGCCAATTTATTAACTAATTTATTTTTAGAGATGAAGTTTCACCATGTTGTCCAGGCTGGTCTTGAATTCTGGGGCTCAGATAATCCTTTCACATCAGCCTCCTTAGTAGCTGGGACTACAGATGTGAAACACTAGCCCAGCAAGATTTATTGATTTCTTTTTTTTTTTTTTTTTTTGGAGTTGGAGTCTCACTCTGTCGCCCAGACTGGAGTGCAGTGGCCGTTCCTGGTCACCGCAGCCTCGACCTGCTGGGCTCCAGTGATCCTTCCTCCTCAGCCTTCCGAGTAGCCAGAATTACAGGCGTGCGCTACCACGCCCAGCTAATTATTTGATTTATTGTAGAGATGAGGTCTTGCCTGCCCAGGAGGGTCTCGAACCAGCAGGCTCAGGCAATCCACTCACCTCAGCCTCCCAAAGGCACGGGATAACAGGCTGAGCCACCGAGCCCGGCTGATTTATTGATTTCTAATTGACAAATAATAATTTTGTGTGCGTGTGTAGTGTGTATATATATACATATTCATATTTGTTCTGTGCCATTGTCTTTAAATATGTATATAGTTTTTGAGGCTGAACGTGAGTTCTACTGTCTGGCCTCTCCTCTGCTGCCACCATGAGCTTCACCACTAGCTCCACCACCTACTCCACCAACTACCGGTCCCTGGGCTCCATCCAGCCACCCAGTCTCCGGCCCACCAGCAGCACAGCCAGTGTTTATGCAGGCGCCGGTGGCTCGGGCTCCTGGATCTCTGTGTCCAGCTCCATCATCTTCCAGAGCGACTGGGAGTCCGGGGGCCTGGCTACGGGAATGGCTGGGAGTCGGGAGGCATCCAGAGAGAGAAGGAGACCATGCAAGAGCTGAACAACTGCCTGGCCTCCTACCTGGAGAGGATGAAGAGTCTGGAGACCGAGAACTAGAGGCTGGAGAGCAAAATCCGGGAACACCTGGAGAAGAAGGGACCCCCAGGTCAGAGACTGGGGATATTACTTCAAGACCATTGAGGACCTGAGGGCTCAGATCTTTGCAACTTCTGTAGACAATGCCCACATCATTCTGCAGATTGACAATGTCCAGCTTGCTGTTGATGACTTTAGAGTCAAGTATGAGACAAAGCTGGCCATGCACCAGTCTGTGGAGAGTGACATCCATGGGCTCTGCAAGGTCATTGATGACACCCATGTCATCTGGCTGCAGCTGGAGACAGAGATCGAGGCTCTCAAGGAGGAGCTGCTCTTCATGAAGAAGAACCATGAGGAGGAAGTCAAAGGCCTACAAGCCCAGATTGCCAACTCAGGGTTGACCATGGAGGTAGATACCTCCAAATCTCAGGACCTCAGCAAGATCGTGGTGGACATCCGGGCCCAGTATGATGAACTGGCTCAGAAGAACAGAGAGGAGCTGGACAAGCACTGGTCCCAGCAGATCGAGGAGAGTACCACAGTGGTCACCATGCAGTCTGCAGAGATTGGAGCTGCCGAGATGACACGGAGCTGAAATGTACAGTGCAGTCTTTGAAGACTGACCTGGACTCCGTGAGAAACCTGAAGGCCAGCTTGGAGAACAACCTGAGAGAGGCCCACTTCACCATGCAGATGGAGCAGCTCAATGGCACCCTGCTGCACCTGGAATCTGAACTGGCACAGACCTGGACAGAGGGCCAGCACCAGGCCCAGGAGTAGAGTCTCTGCTGAACATCAAGGTCAAGCTGGAGGCTGAGATCGCCACCTACCGCCGCCTGCTAGAAGACGGAGAGGGCTTCAGTCTCAGTGATGGCCTGAGACTGTAGCTCCATGCAGACCGTCCAAAAGACTACCATCCGCAGAATAGTGGACGGCAAATTGGTGTCTGAGACCAATGACACTAAAGTTATGAGGCATTGAGGCAGCGGGAGCAGGGTGCCCTTCGGGGAAGCAGGAAGCCAATAAAATGTTCAGAGGTCAAATATATATATATATAGTTTTTGAGTCGGGTCTCACTCTGTCCCCCAGGCTGGAGTGCAGTGACACAATTATAGCTCACCACAGTTTAGACCTCCTGGGCTCAGGTGATCCTCCCATCTCAGCCTCCCGAGTAACTGAGACCTCAGGTGTATACCACCACCATGTCTGGCTAATTTTTTTGATTTTTTGTAGAGATGAAGTTTTGCAATGTTGCCCAGGCTGGTCTCAAACTCCTGGGCTCAAATGATCCTCCTGCCTCGGGCTCTCAAAGTGTTGGGATTACAGGCATGAGCAGCTGTGTCCAGCCTTCATTGTGTATATTTATGGAGTACAGTGTGATGCTTCGATCTATGCATACATTATAGAACAATTCAATCAAATGAATTAACATTTTAATGAGATACTTTCAGAAACAAATTTAATACATAAAAATATCCATGATAAACAAAATGTCAAAATTTTAAATAAAAAACAAAATTTGATCCTGCACTTGCATGACCCTCTCTCACTCACATCTCCCAAGTCCTGACCCTGCTCAAGGGCTCTGGGAGGACTGACTTAGTATCTTTTTAGCTACCCACAGCACTAAAAGGGGTGATTTGTAGCAGCATGTCTGGAAGCTAGGGAGGACCTCTGATCTGCTGTCTACTCTTCCCTCTTCCCACAACTGCAGCCTCTTCCTTCATCTTCCAAACTGCTCACGGCAAACTCTAAAAAGAGATTCTTGAAAACATACTTCTAGGCTTCTTCCCTGTGATGCAGAGGAAACTCTCGAAGAGAAAGGTAATACTGTCAAGTTAATAACAGACAATCCAGCAGAGAAATGTCAAGAAATTTCAGAAGCTGGACATCAGGTACAAATATTACCAGAACTGAGAAATATGATCATCAAATACTTGCAGAAAAGAAGACTAAGCAAATCTTTATAGAATCTCTATGAGGACAGTATTATGGGCCAAAGTGGGCTCCCCTCAAATTCATATGTTTTAGTTCTAACCAATAATACCTCTGCCCTGACCAAACCCACTTTTGCCATGTGGTTCCAGACTGGTATAGGTGACAGTCAGTAGGAAATTGGCATTCTTTTCTAAATAAATAGCCAGGTCTCTGAAAAGGTCCGCACACAGTAACGTTTGGGGATCTTACACAAATGTCTGGCTCCCTTCTGAACATCTTATTATGAGGCCCTCTGAGTTGAAAAGCCCTACCTCACATCCACAGCTTTTCAGTACCTCACTGTGAAAGAGAAATAATCATGTCAGGATCATCAGATATTTAAGGAAAGGCCCCAATGTTGAGAGGCAGGCAAAATGAGCAACCAGGGAAAAAAAGAAGGAAAGAGAGAAATGAAGGAAAAGGAAGGAAGGAAGGAAAGAAGGAAGAAGAGAGAGAGAGAGAGGGAAGGAGGGAGGGAGGGAAGGAAGGAAAGAGGGAGTCAAAAAACAGCAGGTGCTGGTAACAGGGGCTGTGAAGAAAAGGGAATATTTCTATACTGTTGGTGGGAATGCACGCTAGTCCAACCTCTATGGAAAGCAGTGTGATGATTCTTAAAATAACTAAAAATTGATCTTCCATACTATCCAGCAATCCCTTTCTTGGGAATATACCCAGAGGAACATAAATCACTCTACAAAAAAGACACCTGTACACACATTTATTGCCGCATGATTCACAATGGCAAAAACACAGACCCAATACAGCTGCCAATAGAAAGTGAACTGGATAAAGAAAATGTAGTGCATATACATATGGAGTGTTATGCAGCCATAAAGAAGAACACAATTATGGCCTTCGCAACAACTTGGATGCAGCTGGAGACCATCATACTAAATGAACTATCACAGAAACAAAGAATGGAATACCACATGTTCTCACTCATAAGTAGGTCCTGAACACTAGTCACATCAGCACAAGGGAGGAGTTGGCAGTCACTGGGAACTGACAGGGGAGGGAAGGAGAGAGGGAGGGGGGGCACATGACAACACAAAGTGTACCTGGTACATTACCAAGGGGAATGAGGGCCAATTGGAAGCCTAAACTTTGCCTGCAAGCAGCCTACTTATGTAATTAATCCTCACTTGTACCCCACAACTCTATAATAAATTAACTAATTAAATTTAAGGAAGGAAGAAAGGAGGGAGAGACGGAGGGGAAGGAAAAAGGAAGGAAGGAAACTGGGAGGAAATTGAAGCAAAGCAGAGAGCTGAAAAAGACAAAAAAAGTTATTTAATATGCTCAAAGAGAAAAAATATTGCATCTATAAAATAATAACATGATTTAAAAAACACAAATAGGCCAGATGCAGAGACTCATTCTTGCAATACCAGCATTATGGGAGGCTGAGATGGGAGGACCTCAGGAGTTTGAGGCTGTGGTGAGCTGCGATCATGCCACTGAACTCTACCCTGGGCAACAAAGTAAGACCCCCCCAACTCAAAAATAAATAAATAAATAAATAAATGACTTTTGGAAATTAAAAATTGACAGAAGAAATTTAAATTGACCGGAAGAGTTGAAAAATAATACTGCTGAAATCTTCTAGAAAGTAGAATTTAGGCCAGGTGCGGTGCCTCAAGCCTGTAATTCCAGCAATTTGGGAGGCCGAGATGAGAGGATTGCCTGAGCTCAGGGGTTCGAGACCAGTCTAGGCAAATTGGGGAGACCTCAAAAAAATTAGCCAGGTGTGGTGGTACACACCTGTAGTTCCAGCTACTGGGAAGGCTGAGGTGGAAGGATCACTTGAACCCAGCAGGTGGAGATTGCAGTGGTCGTGAGCATGCCACTGCACTCCAGCCTGGGTGACAAAGTGAGACTCCAACTCAAAAATAAAAATAAAATAAGATAAAATTAAATTAAAAATAAAGTAGAATTTAAAAATATAGATGCAAACAAAAAGAAAAAATAATAAAATTATCTTTTATTAATTAACAAAATTAATGAGAATCAATTCATTGAAGTTAAATAATCACCTGACAGCAGCTGTACAAAAAGAGCAGGAATTTCCACCAGAAAATGATAATAGAAAATGTCCAGAACTGGAGAATATGAGTTTCCGGTTAAAAGTAACGTAGCACAGTGTATTTTTACAAGATTTGTGCTGAGGCATGTAACTGGGAAATGCAATACCAAAAATAAAAATATCTTTAAAATGTCCATAACGAAAAAACAGGTCACAAAAGTCACACAAAAAAGCAACAATCAGAACTTTATCAAACTTTCACAAACAACACAAGAAGGGAAACACAATGAAGTGATGCCTTCAAAATAATGAGGAAACATTTTCGATCTAGAATTCTATTCTATTTCCAGGCAAACCATCAATCAAGTGTGAAGATGGAATAAAGTCATTTTCATGCAATGACTCAAAAAATGTACTTCCCTTGACTTCTTTGTCAGAAAACTATTGGAAAGTATACTCATCCAAAATGAAGGATTAAGCCATAAAGACTGACAGGAGAGCTGGGGTACAGAAGACCCAACACAGAGAGAAGCCAAAGAAAAGCCCAGAATGCTTAGAGAACAACCAGTTCAGACTAAGATTACAGGAGCCTCTAGAAAAGAAGTTTACAGGGAGGAAAAATGAGAAATTTGATGTGTCTGACTACATGAAACAAATATTTTTAGCAGAATTTAGCAATTCAAAAGAATTAGAGACAGTGACAGAGAGAATTAAGCAGACAAAAACAAGAAGCCATACCTCCAAGGAACATACAGAAGTTGACCAAAAGAGGAAATGTAATCACAGCAAATGACACAGATTGGTATGGAATAATATTTACATAGTCATAAAAACATAGAACATTAAATAAAAACTGTGTCTTGACCATACTGAGAGGGTGGTAGGAGTACATGGTGCTATGAAAGGGCTAAATCCTTTTCTACACTGTGGGTGTCATTGCTAGTTTCCCACCTAATATCTATTCTCCCCTTACAATTTACCAGTAGAACTCTGATGTTGTTTGGGAGAGCAATATATCCAGCTTTAAAATTCCATTTTCATCTGAGAGTACTGTAAGACACAGACTTTGTGACTGAAATGGAACAGAAGCCTGTAGCACTTTATGAGAAAGTTTTTCTTTCCTGATTTTGGTGCTATCCCTTCCACCCTGGCAGGCTATTTCTTCCTCTCAGGAAAGAGGACTCCAGGGCTGGGGATACAGCAGCCATCTTGTGACACCAAGGATATAAACCACATGCTAAGGATGAAGGAGCCAACAAAAACAGGAGACTCACTCTTGATGACATCCTCAGGTAACTGAACTAACCTCTATGTACTGGTAACACACAAGCAGAAAATGAAATGGGAAACAAAACATTTGCCATAACACCAAAACTCATCAAATGCCTAGGAATAAATCTTACCAAAAGCATGTAGGATCCCTACACTGAAAACTACAAAACATTGCTGAGAGAAATTAAGAAACCCTAAATAAATGAAGACAATGCCATATTCATGATTAGAAGCCTTAATATTGTAAAGATGTCAACTCTCACAAAACTGATCTATAGATTCAGTACATTCCCTAGCAAAATTGCAGCAAGTTTGTGTGTGTGTGTAATTTGACAAGGTAATGCTAAACTTTATGAGGATGTACAAAATACTTAGAATAGCCTAAATAATCTTGAAGAATGAGGACTTATACTACCAGAGATCAAGACTTTACAGAAAGGACTGAGCTTTCTAACTTTGTTGATATCTGTTCTTTATTATTTCCTTCATTCCACTTTATTTGGGCTTAATTTACAGTTCTTTGGGATAGAAGTTAGAGTCTTGATTTTCTTTTTTTTAATCAATATTTTTTATTATGGTATTGTGGGGTACAGTTAAGGGTTAGGTATACAAATATGCTTTGTTCAGGCACCCTTATTGACAAGAGGTGTCTCCCCATCCCCAGACACATATTTACTACTATTAATCCCATCTCCCTTCCCCTTCCCCCCCATAGTTTCCCACCACTGTCAGTCATTTTCTTATAGTATTACACTGGATGTTCAAGGTCCACTATATGAGTGAGAACATGTGATACTCAGATCTTTGTTTCTGTGAGAGGTCACTCAGTATTATAGACTCTAGTTCCATCCAGGTTTCTGCAAAATTCATGATTTTGTTCTTTTTTATGGCTGCGTAGCATTCCATCGTGTATATGTACCACCTTTTTTTAATCCAGTCCTCTTTTGATGGACAACATGGTGCTTCCAGGTTCTTGCTATTGTGAACAATGCTGCGATAAACATACGTGTGCAGGTATCCTTTTTATAGAGTGATCTGAGTTCTTCAGGGTATATTCCCAGTAGAGGGATTGAGGGGTCATATGGGAGGTCAATATATAGAGCTTTTAGGAATCGCCATACTGTTTTCCACAGAGGTTGCACTAGTTTGCACTCCCACCAACAGTGTAGAAATGTTCCCTTTTTGCCACACCCTCTCCGACAACTGTTATTTTTTGAGTTATTGATAATTGCCATTCTGACTGAAGTTAGGTGGTATCTCAGTGTGGTTTTGATTTGTATCTCCCTGATGATTAGTGAGGTTGAGCATTTTTTCATGTGTCTGTTGGCTGCTTGGAAGTCTTCCTTTGAGAATTGTCTGTTCATGTCTTTTGCCCATTTTATAATGGGGTTGTTTTTTTCTTTTCAGCACATTTGAGTTCCCTGTAGATCCGAGATGTTAAGTCTTTGTCAGACCTGGAGTTGACAAATACTTTTTCCCAGTCTGTAGGCTGTCTCCCTGCTCTCTTGATGGTTTCTTTGGCTTTGCAGAAGCTTGTCAGTCTAATGAGGTCCCACTTGTCTATCTTATCTCTTATGGCCTGTGGGTTTCGGGTTTTGTTCAGGAATTGGATGCCAGCTCCAATTTCCATGAGGGTATGTCCTTCATTTTCTAAGGTTCTTATGGTTTGAGGTTTTATATTTAGGTCTCTGATCCATTTAGAGTTAATTTTTGTGTATGGAGATAGATAGGGGTCCTGTTTCAATCTTCTGCATGTGGTCAGCCAGTTTTCCCAGCACCATTTACTGAATAGGTTCTCCTCTCCCCAGTGGTAGGTGGTGGAGGCTTTGTCGAAGATGAGTTGGTTGAGAAATTGAGGTTTTGCTTCTGGAATCTCAATTCTATCCCATTGATCTATATGTCTGTTCCTGTACCAATACCAAGCTGTTTCGATTATTGTAGCTTTATAGTAAAGTTTGAAGTCTGGTAATGTGATACCTTCTGCTTTGGTTTTTTTGCTGAGGATTGTTCTGGCTATTCTTGGTCGTTTGTGTTTCCATATGAATTCCTGTGTTGTTTTTTCTAGGTATGAGAAGTATGTTGCTGGTAATTTGATGGGTATTGCATTAAATCTGTAGATTGCCTTAGGTAAGATGGACATCTTCACAATGTTGATTCTTCCAATTATGAGCATGGGATATTTTTCCACTTGTTTGTGTCATCTTTGATTTCTTTGAGCAGTGTTTTGTAGTTTTCATTGTAAAGGTCTTTCACATTTCAGGTTAGGAAGATGCCAAGGTATTTTTTTTTTTTTTTGTGGCTATTGTGAGTGGAATTGTGCTTTGTTTCGGGTTTCTGTTTGTTTATTATTGGTGTAAAGAAATGCGATTGTCTTTTGCACATTTATTTTATATCCTGAGACTTTGCCAAAGGCCTTTATCAGTGTAAGGAGGTTTTTGTGAGATTCTCTTGGGTTTTCAAGGTACACGATCATGTCATCTGCAAAGAGAGATAGCTTGACTTCCTCTTTTCTATTTGAATACCCCTGATTGCCTTCTCCTCTCTGATTGCTCTAGCCAGGACTTCCAATACTATATTGAACAGGAGAGGTGAGAGTGGGCATCCTTGTCTTATTCCAGTTTTCAGGGGAAATTGTTCAAATTTTTGTCCATTTAGGAGTATGCTGGCTGTGGGTTTCTTGTAGATGGCTTTTAGTATTTTGAGGCATGTTCCCCGTATGCCTAGCTGTTCAAGGGTTTTTATCAAGAAGGGGTGCTGGATTTTATCAAAAGCTTTTTCTGCACCTAATGATATAATCATGTGGTTTTTGTTTTGACATCTATTGATGTATTTAATTACATTTATGGTTTTATGAATGTTGAACCAGCCTTGTATCCCAGGGATGAAGCCTACTTGGTCATGATGAATGATTTTTGAGATGTGTTGTTGAATCCAGTTCGCTAGGATCTTGCTGAGAATTTTAGCATCTATGTTCATCAAAGATGTTGGCCTGTAGTTCTCTTTCTTTGTTGGGTCTTTACCTGGCTTGGGTATCAATGTGATGTTAGCTTCGTAAAATGATTTGGGGAGAGTTCTGTCTTTCTCAATCACCTGGAATACCTTCAGTAAGATTGGTATAAACTCCTCCTTAAAAGTCTTGTAGAATTCTGCTGGAAAGCCATCTGGTCCAGGACTTTTTTTTGTAGGTAGTTTTCTTATTATGTAGTCAATTTCCTTGATTGTTATTGGTCTATTTAGGGTCTTAATTTCTTCTTGTTTCAACCTAAACAGGTTGTGTGATGACAGAAATTCCTCCATTTCTGAAACATTTTCAAGTTTGTTTCCATACAAGTGTACATAGTAGTCTCTAATGATATTTTGTATTTCTTCAGGATCAGATGTGACTTCATCTTTTGTGTTTCTGATTGTGTTTATTTGGGCTTTTTCTCTCTTTTCTTGGTCAGTCTAGCTATGGGACCATTGATCTTGTTTATCCTTTTGAAGAACCAGCTTTTTGTTTCATTGATTTTTTTGTATTATCTTTTTGTCTTCTATGTCCTGGATTTGGGCTTTTATTTTGGTGATCTGGATTCTTCTGCGGAAATTAGGACTTTTGTGGTCTTGCTTTTCCAGCTTTTTTAGGTGGCTTCTTAGGCTGTTAATTTGTGATCCTTCCATTTTCTTCATGTGCATTTGTAGAAATAAAAATTCCCCTCTTACTACAGCTTTCATGGTGTCCCAGAGATTTTGGTAAGATGTTTCTTCATTTTCATATGTTTTCGGTATCTTTTAATCTCTGTTTTGATTTCATCATTGACCCAGGAGTTGTTTAGCATCATGCTGTTTGATGTCCATGTCTTTGTGGGTTTTGGGGGGACCTTGTTGGTGTTAATGATTATTTTTATTCCACTGTGGTACGAGTAAATGCATGGTAAAATTTCAGTCCTTTTAAATTTGCTTATGCTTGATTTATGGCCAAGTATGTGGTCGATCTTAGAGTATGTTCCATGCAGTGATGAGTATAATGTGTATTCTGTGGCCTTTGGATGGAGGGTTCTGTAGGTATCAATTAAGTCCATTTGATCAAGAGTCACATTGAGGTTTCGGATCACGTTGCTGATTTTTTGTCCTGATGATCTGTCTAGGGTTGTGAGTGGGGTATTAAAGTCCCCAGCTATGATGGTATTGGAGGCAATATCTTTTTTTAGTTTACCTAGGAGTTGCTTTATGAAAGTTGGTGCTCCTATGTT
Source organism: Cephalopachus bancanus (assembly GCA_027257055.1). Lineage (NCBI taxonomy): Eukaryota > Metazoa > Chordata > Mammalia > Primates > Tarsiidae > Cephalopachus > Cephalopachus bancanus. The sequence goes on from JAPVLO010000354.1 coordinate 1,586,867, forward strand.
CAGTGCATATATGTTTAGGATGGATATTTCTTGTTGATGGATTGAATCTTTTATCATTATGTAGTGGCCTTCTGTATCTTTTTAAATTTTTGATAGCTTAAAGGGTATTTTGCCTGAGATTAAGATCGCAACTCCTCCTTTCTTTTGTGTTCCATTCACCTGAAAATTTGTTTCCTATCCTCTTACTTTGAGTCTGTGAGTGTCCTTTCTAGTGAAGTGAGTCTCTTGAAGGCAATAGATTGTTGCTTGGTGATATTTTATCCATTTTGCCATTCTATGTCTTTTCAGTGGTGCATTTAGTCCGTTCACATTCAAACTAATTATTGAAATGTGAGAGTTGATCCCTATCATAATGTTCTTACAACGTTTTGTTCTTCCGTTTGTGTGTTGTCTTTCTTTTGATTTTAGAGGAGGATCATGTGTGTTTTTAATCTTTTGCCTGTACTCTTGTGAAGAATGTTGTTGTTCTTTTTCCCGTTTCTTCTGTGTTCAATACTTTCTTAAGTGTTTCTTGTAGAGGTAGTCTTGTGGCAGCATAGTTTCTTAGGGATTGGATATCTGGGAAAGATTTCAATTCTCCCTCACTGATGAAGCTTAGCTTGGCTGGGTAGGTTATTCTTGGTTGCAATTGTTTATCTTTTAGAACTTTGAAGATAGGGCTCCAAGCTCTCCTAGTCTGGAGGGTTTCTGTAGATAAATCTGCTCTTATTCCAATTGGTCTTCCCTGGTACACAGTCTGACCTTTTTCTCTCGCAGCCTTTAGGATTTTTTCTTTTATACCTACTTTGTTTAGGCAAATTATTCTATGTCTGGGAGTTGGTCTTCTCATTTGTTGTCTTGCAGGGGTTCTCTAAATCTCTTGTGTTTGAATTTTTTCATCCTTGATGAGATGAGGGAGGTTTTCTTGAATGATTTCATGAAATGTTTGTTCCAGTGTGACCACTGTTTCTCTCTCTGCCTCAGGAAGGCCAATTACTGTTAGGTTCAGTCTCTTGATGTGATCATTCATCTCTTGAAGGTTTTGTTCTGTCTTTTTAGCTTCTTTTCTATGCTTTTGACAGTTTGGGTTAGTTCTGTGTTTTGGTCTTCCATCTCTGAGATTCTTTCTTCTGTTTGGCTAATTCTGCTTTCCATGCTTATTAGTTTGTTATTTCCATCACAGTATTCCTTTTTTTTTTTTTTTTTTTTTTTGAGTTGGAGTCTTACTCTGTCGCCCAGACTGGAGTGCAGTGGCCGCTCCCGGCCACCGCAGCCTCGACCTGCTGGGCTCTGGCAATCCTTCCACCTCAGCCTTCCAAGTAGCCAGAACTACAGGCATGTGTAACCATGCCCGGCTGATTTTTTGATTTATTGTACAGATGAGGTCTCACTGCCCAGACGGGTCTCGAACCCACAGGCTCAGGCAATCCACTCACCTCAGCCTCCCAAAGGCACGGGATTACAAGCTGAGCCACCGAGCCCGGTCACAGTATTCTTTACTGCTGTTATTTCTGACATCAGCTCCTTCCTACTTTCCTCTTGTCTCTCCTCAATTTTTAAAATTCTCTCTATTAATGTCTTGATGTCTGGGTTTGTTGCATGTGACCAGTCATTCTGGAGGCTCTTCATTGTTTGTGTTCCGGAATCTGTTTTCTAAGTGTCTGATCTCCCGGGGGTCTGTGGGAGACCTATATTCTTCTTTTGGTTTTTCTTCATTTGTGTGTTTTTTTTCCCCCTCCCTACTTTTTCCTTCCCTCCACCTCACCATCTTCTTTAATTCTGTTATTCAGGGGTAGAGGGATTGCTTTTACTTCTGTTTGTTCAATCTCCTATTCTTTATGTATGCCCTCTTTGTTCAATTCTGGGGTTGCACTGTAGGTTGGGGGTGATTCTTTTTGCAGTTTTGAGATTTACTTAAGGGGGGAGCTGTGATTCAAAATCTATCTGCAGGTCCTGGTATTTGCCGACAGGTGTATGAATAATCTGAAACCCACTTCCCACTGCCTTGGAATCTGTCCATGCAGTGAGGCTGTATGTTTACTCCCTGAAATAAAATGTGGTTAGCAGAGGGAAGAGAATGGAGCAGACAGTGGGGGGAAGAGGAGAGTGGGGAGAGAGAGGCGTAAGGGGGGAAACAGATGAGTGTACCAACAAATGGAGAGAGATACCTAAGCTGAAACAGGTAAAAACAATAGACCACGGCTACAGACTAACCAACTCCCATACAAAAAAAATTAAAACATACAATGATGCTAACATACAAGCTAACCAACCACCTTATTGATGTGCTGGTCCTCTATACAAAGATATGGTTTACAGAGAGGAGAAAAGAGAAGAAAAGGAAGAGGAAAAGAAAAGAAAAGAAAAAGGAACAAAACAGTAGGAATAGAAATGTCATTAAACTAACAGAACCAATCGAGCACACTCTGAGACTTTTTGTTTATGTCCAATGTCCTTTCAGCTCTGATTTCTAGCTGTCTTTTCAAGCTGGTAAATTAGTTTGCAGTTAGGGTCAGTTGCCCCTGGCCTGCTCTGAAGGACAGTTCAGATCACCCTCCATTCACCTCTCAAATCTGGTCTGTCTGTTTTTCAAGCTTGTTTCTCCCATTTTGGTGTTGTTACCTTGAATTGCCAGCAGGTGGTGCTATCTTTGCTGCTCGCCCCAGAGGGGGTGGAGCCAGACAGGGGTCAGGCAGAGGCTGGAGATGGAAACCTGGTCTCCAGCACATGAGCGGAGACCCACGGCAGGTAGGACATCACCATGGCAGCAGAGGTGGGAGCGATCCCAGCAGATCTTGCCTGCAGGGGCTTCAAGAACTGAAGTCGAGGATCGCCTCAGGCACGGGTGGCGCAATGCGCTATGGCCGCCACAGAGGCCGTGGCGGCCCCAGCGGCTGCTGTGTCTGTGGCTGCAGTGGCTGTCCAGACCGCTGCGATGCCCCAGCCTTGGTGACGGCCGAATTCCGTGTGAAGAGCAGGCTGCCGACATTGGGGTCCACAGCCCCCGGGGAGAGAGCCAGAGACCCTCTGCATTCTCCTTTGCAGAGGGTTTCATAGACCAGGTTGCCCCATTGCCATCTTGCCGGAAGTCCTTGATTTTCTAATATTTTAGAATATAGCTTTTTGTTTTGAAATAATTCTATTCACAAGAAATTACAAAATTGGTATATAGACTTTCTCAAACTCTTCACTCAGCTTCTACAACGGTGACATCTTATATAACTAAAGTGAAACATCAGAACAAGGAAATTGACATTAGTAAAACATTGTTAATGAGACTATTAACCTTATTTTGTTCTTACCAGTTTTAATATGTACTCATTTATATGTTGGGGGACAGGGGTGTCTATGCACCCTGTATAGATTCATGTAACCACACTATAATAAAGATGCAGAACTAGTCTATTATAAAATAACTCCCTCCTGTTGTCCCTCTATATTCCCACCCACTTTTACCCCATTCCTGCCCCTTAGCAACCATCAATTTGTTTCCCATCGCTATAGTTTTGTCAGTGTGACAATGTCACATAAATGTAGTCACATGGCATGTAACCTTTTGAAACTGGCTGTTTTTCGTTAAGCATAAGGTCCTTGAGATTCATCCAAGTTATTTGCATGTTGTCAATATTTCATTCTTTTTTATTGCTGGATAGTATTTCATTGTGCGAGCACATCAGTTTGTTTAATCATTCACCCACTGAAGGATATGTGGGTTTTTCCATTTTGGGCTATTAAAATAAAGCTGTGATGAACACTGATGTACAGGTATTTGTCTAAACATAAGTTTCTAATTTTTTCTGGGGAAAATGACCAAGAATGCAACTGCTGGGTTTTGTGGTAAGTGCACACTTAATTTTATTTTCCAGACTGTCTGTAACATATGATATTCAGCAATGTGTGAGAGATATAATTCATCCGCGTCCCTGTCAGGAAATAGTCTTTTTAAATATAGGCATTAGAGTTAGAAATTTCCACCTGAGTGTTGCTTTAGTTACAACCCTCAGAATTAGTTGTTTAAGTCACAATTAATCATGGCTCCTAATACTCAGAGCTGACTATAATCTTAATTAATTACATTCCGTGCAACCCTAGGGGTCACCAATGACATTATGATCTAATGTTTTGGAAAATAAAATGCAAAGCTTCTATTAATATCTTGAATTCAGTTAGGAGAAAAAAACCTGATGGGATGGTCTGGAGAAGAACTAAAATCTCTTCAAATATGTTCTCTTTACTTCAAACATTTTTTTTCCTTTTGAGTTGGAGTCTCACTCTGTCGCCCAGACTGGAGTGCAGTGGCCATTCCCGGCTACCGCAGCCTGGACCTGCTGGGCTCCGGCAATCCTTCCGCTCAGCCTTCCAAGTAGCTGGAACTACAGGCACGCGCTACCACACCCAGCTAGTTTTTGATTTATTGTAGAGACGAGGTCTCGCCAAGTTGCCTGGGCAGGTCTCGAACCGGCAGGCTCAGGCAATCCACTCGCCTTGGCCTCCCAAAGTGCTGGGATTACAGGCTGAGCCTCCGAACCCAGCCACTTCAAACATTTTTTTAAAAAGTTTGTATACTTACATAATTTTTTTTTTTTTTTTAGTTGGAGTCTCACTTTTGTCACGCAGGCTGGAATGCAGTGGCCCACTCATGGCCACCGCAACCTCGACCTGCTGGGCTTAGGCAATCCTTCCACTTCAGCTTTCCAAGTAACCAGAACTATAGACACACACCACCATGCCCCGCTAGTTTTTGTGATTTATTGTAGAGACAAGGTCTCACCAAATTGCCCAGGCTGGGTTTGAACCCTTGGGTTCAGGCAATCCTCTCGCCTTGGCCTCCCAAAGTGCTGGGATTATAGGCTGAGCCACCACAACCAGCCTCCATAATATTTTAATAAAAACTTAATGGCTAAATGTGATAAGGAAAATATCTATAAATATCAAGAGGTATTGAAAATACTATGTGGCCATTAAAAAGAATATGATACCTCTTTATGAATTACAGGGAAAGATTACTATAATTTGTAGTTAGGTGAAAAAAAAGATTGATCATATATGTAGTTTTTTATATTTATATAACAATGTTCAAGTCTGAAAGAATACATACAAATTGTAAATAATAAGATGAGACTTTGTATCCAGGATAATGGATATATATATACATATATATATATGTATAAATGTAGATATATCTGCAAACATGACTTGTATTCATCTTATTGAGTATTATAATTTTATTACAGTTTTTTCCTTTCTTAAAATGTATATACATTTTTTGGAACCCTCTGTATATATGGTTTTGTTTTGTTTTGTTTCTGAGTTTGGTCTTACTCTGTTGCCCAAGTTGGAGTGCAATGGCATGATCATAGCTCATGGCTCACTGCAGCTAATTTTTTCAATTTTTTTTTTTTGTAGAGATGAAGTTTTGCTATGTTGTCAAGACTGGTTTCAAACTCCTGGGCTCAAACAATTCTCCCACTTCAGCCTCCCAAGGTGTTGGGATTATAGGCATGAGCCACCACGCCCAACCAGTAAGTGGTTATTAAGCAAGGTTTCCATTTTCTCCTGTATTGCTTAATGTTTTTACAATAATTAATATTATTAAACAAAATTTAAGTACATTTCAATCAATTTTTTTAAAAAGAGTCAAAAAAACATTAATAGCTATTCAAATAGCAAAACTTCCTTCTGATCATCTAAGTTAATTATTTGCCAAGAGTTTTTTTTGTTTTTTGTTTTTTGTTTTTTTTGAGTTGGAGTCTCACTCGGTCGCCCAGACTGGAGTGCAGTGGCCGCTCCCGGCCACCGCAGCCTCGACCTGCTAGGCTCCGGCGATCCTTCCACCTCAGCCTTCCAAGTAGCTGGAATTACAGGCATGCGCTACCACGCCCGGCTGATTTTTTTGATTTATTGTAGAGATGAGGTCTTACTGCCCAGGCGGGTCTCGAACCTGCGGGCTCAGGCAATCCACTCACCTCAGCCTCCCAAAGGCACGGGATTATAGGCTGAGCCACTGAGCCCGGCTTACCAAGAGATGTTTAAAAACACTATAAAGATCAACCAATTGTTGAGTAAGCTATTCATTGAACCATAGAGCAACAGATCATCGATTTCATGAGCAGGTGAATAGCAACATTGGAAATGCACATATTATGTCATTGATATATTACACATATTTCACACACTACGTATATTTATATTACATATACTGTTAACTCTTCTACTTCTTATTTTCTAAACTTTTTATTATTAAGTTTTTTAAACATACAAAAAAGCTTAAAAAAATAATATATTAAACATCCATTCTTTTATTCCCCTATACACACAAACCAAATTTCTGCTCTCATAGAGCTTAAAATTTAGTGAATATCAACTTACATTTTTTTTTCCTTCCAGAGTCTGAACTTTCTAGTCCATCTCCCTCTGACTACTAGCTCCTTCCCTGCTAGGAAAACTCCAAACTCAAAGTCCAGCTGTATTCTATCCATGTTTACTCTAGCAATTCACCCCCCTCCTCTTTTTTTGGAGACAGTGTCTCACTCTGTTGCTGGAGCACAGTGGCATGATTCCAGTTCAACACAGGCTCAACCTCCTGAGCTCAAGTAATCCTTCCACCTCAGCCTCCTGAGTAACTGGGACTACAGGCATGCGTCACCACACCCGGCTAAAGTTTTAAATTTTTTGTAGAGACCATGTCTCACTATGTTGCCCAGGCTGATCTTGAACTCCTGGGTTCAAGTGATTCTCCCACCTTGGCCTCCCAAAGTGCTGGGATTATAGGCATGAGCCATTGTGCCCAACCCCCACCTTTATCAGTGTTTTGAAGTCCCAGGAGTCTGCATACTGGGACCCAGTAAAAATGAAATAAAATGAAAGAGCAGAGCCTTTTGTCCAAAATAACTAAAAATTCAAGACAGCAAAGTATTAAACCAAGCACAAGGCGCTTCTAAGCATGGGGCCTTGGGCAATTGCACAAATCACCTAACCATGAAGCCGGCTCTGAGTGCATCATTTATAAGCAAAGTTCATCCCTCAGGAATACACAAATTGTAATGTGATTATCTCTGACTGGCCCATTCAACCCTCCAGTCTGCATTTGCGTTATCTGAGAGAACTTTTTTTTCCTCAGGCATAACCTCCCCGAGGCAGGGGAGCCAACCATAACCCAAACTAGACCTGGTTCTATTACATACTCATTCACTCATGAAATATATATTAACCCCTTGTGTGCCAGACACTGTTCTTTACACTGAAGATAGAGCAGTGCACAAAAGACAAAACGATTCTCTCAAGGAGCTTGTATTCAAATGCAGAAAGACAGAAATAAATAAGTAATCCATACAGTGTGTCAGATGAAAGTTGGTGCTAGGGAGACAATAAAGCAGGAACCAGAAGCAGAACATTTGTGTGGGGGTTGGAATTTTAAACAGAGTAGGTCACAAAAATCTTGCTGAGAGGGCAACTCGAGCAAAGTTCTGAAAGAGGTGGCATAGGGAGCTAGGCAAGAATTAGGAGGAAGAACATTCCAGGCAAAGGCCCACTGAAAAGGCCTTGAGATGGGAACATGCCTGGATGTGTTTGAGAAACAGCAAGGAGGCCAGAGTGGCCAGAGGGGAATAAATGAGAGGGCAAATAGTAGGACAGGAAGTTAGAGGGTAACTAGTTGAGAGGTCTTAAATCATGTAGGGTTCCAGGATAGGCCATAGGATAGGCCATGAAATAAGCCCAAATAAATTGAAAAGGATTGAAATCATAACACATGTACTCTCGCCACAATTGAGTGGAGCTGGAAATCAGTAACAGAACGAAATTTGGGGAATTCACAAATAAGTAGAAATTAAACAAGACATTCCTAAATAACCATTGGATCAAATAAGAAACCACAAGGGAAATTAGAAAATACTTTGAGATGAGTGAAAATGACACAACATATAAAAAGTATGGGATGTAGCTTAAGCAGTTATTAGAGGGAAATTTGTAGCCATAAACACCTACATGAAAAAAAGGGGAAAAATCTCAAATCGATGACCTAACTACACCCTCAGACACAAGAAAAGGAAGAACAAACAAAATCATGTAGAGCCCACACGATGAGTACTTTTTCTTCTATCACCTTTGAGTATCTTTTGTATCCCGAGGCTTGGGGAAAAATCCAAAAGATGGCCAACCAGTCAAAACTGGTTTCAAGAAAATTTAAAAATAGAATCAGTCCTTATTATTTATGGATTGCATATTTGCAAACTTGCCAACTTATTAAAACTTATTCATAACCCTAAAATCAATACTTACAGTACTTTTATAGACACGTGCACAGTGGCAGAAAATTTGAGTTTCCCGGTGTGCTTGTCCCTTGCTGAGGTCAAAAAAGGCAACACACTGCTTTCTTGTTTCAGTTCTCATCTGTAAACAAGAGTCATTTGTTTGTAGTCTATTTAGTACCACAGTTTTCACATTTCAGTGTTTTGGCTGGTGATTTTACTGTTTACCATGACCCCTAAGCCCAGCACTGATGTGCTGTGTAATATTCTTAAGCACAAGAAGGCTGTGATGTGCCTTACTGAGAAAATACATGTGTTAGATGAGCTTTATTTAAGCACGAGTTATAGTGCTGTTATAATTATAGTGCCATGATTTCAATCAACTGCACAAGGGGAGATCCAAAAACTGGAGCGATTTTTTGGAGGGTAGGTCCCTTTTGGCTGGTGAATTTGCTGTTTACAGGCTTCCCCTGCTAGGTAAGTGTTTTAGGAACCCATCAGCAGCGTTGTTGTGAAAAGCTGCGTCGAACTTCGTTGAATTTTTTTGGAGATTCTTTCCATGCATTTGCCCATTTCATGATGAGTGATTTACAAATGCACTGACTCACAACACAATAAGTTTTCAGGTTTTTGAGCAAAAATGGCGTGACCCCCATACCCTACCCTCTCTATTCACCTGATCCTACCCCCGAGCAACTTTTTTTTTTTGTTTCCTTGGATGAAAAGAATCCTCAAAGGGAAATGTTTTGCCAGTGTGGAAGAGATGAGACAAAAAATGGCAGAAGCACTAAAAGGTATCAATATTGATGAGTTCAAAAACTGTTTTGAGCAGTGGAAAAAACATCAGACAGAGAATACTTTGAAGGTGACTGAAGTTTAAGCATGTAAGAATAAATACACATTTTAAAATTTTTATTTATATATATATATATATGTATATATTTTGAGTTGGAGTCTCACTCTGTCACCCAGGCTGGAGTGTAGTGACATCCAGCCACCCCAGCGTCAAGCTACTGAGCTCTGCTGATCCTTCTGCCTCCGTCTTCCAAGTAGCCAGAACTACAGGTGTGTCTTACCACGCCCAGCTAATTTTTTAAAAAATTTATTGTAGAGACAAAGTCTCGCCAAGTTTCCCAGGCTGGTTTCAAACCCATGGGCTCAGGCAATACTCTCCCCTCAATCTCCCAAAGTGCTGGGATTACAGGCTGAGCCACCAAGCCCAGCCACCACATTTTAAAATAAATAAATTCTAAACCAGCCTCGGTGGCTCAGCCTGCAATCCTGTGCTTTGAGAGGTTGAGGTGAGTGGATTGCCTGAGCCCACGGGTTCGAGACCCACCTGGGCAACTTGGCGAGACCTCTATCTCTACAATAAATAAAAAAACAAAATTAGCCAGGCATGGTAGCACGCGCCTGTAGTTCCAGCTACTTGGAAGGCTGAGGCGGAAGGATCACAGGAGCCCAGCAGGTCGAGGGTCCGGTGACCCGGAGTGTGCCACTGCACTCCAGTCTGGGTGACAGAGTGAGACTCCAACTCAAAAAATAAATAAATAAATAAATAAATAAATAACTTCTGGGTTTTTTTGAGTCCTCCCTTGTATACTAAGTAAGGTGATTTTAAACAGAAACACGCATAAAAAAAGTTATATACTGATCAGTTGATAAAAAAATATTGTGACCAGAGGCTTCCGGAGCCTAACTCTGAATTTCACCTAGGAGCTGTGGTTCAGTATTTGCTAATTCGGTGCTTGTAGCAACTTTATAGCACATAACTTCTCAAATAGCAAGAACTAACTATACTTTTCTAGTTCTAAAGGCAACCTATGATATCTCTTATTAATTCATACAGAATGAATAGGCTGGCCAGAGAATATCACTTTTACGCCTTCATCCTTCTTAGTGTATCCATCCTCATATTGCAAATGGCATTTTGTGGGAGATTAGCATCCCATTAGAGACCTTTTGCATAAAAAGTTGAAACCATGATTGCCTTTATGGCTGCTGTTCGCGGTGCTGATCATGTAAAGTCAGCTTCCCTCAAAAGAAGCCCCAGAAAAATAGTGAAATTCACACAAGTGAATGTGAGGATCCTGTCCCCTATTTTCCAGTGATCAAGGACAGTAGATTGTCCCAAACGACTACATCAGTGAGCATGTGTGAGGAAAGAGTCTTGATCCCATCTTGGTGGGGCAAGATGATGTCTACAAGCACAGAGGGACATTATTGCAGAACTGCAGGAATCCTGGAAAGAGCCAGACTTGAGAACAAACTACCTATCTCCACTGGGATCACACACTTAGCCATTCCTGTGCCACTGAGGCCTAAGCCCTAGTGTCAGTTTAACCAAGTCTTCTAAACCACTCCAGACATCTTTAGACCTTCTCTGACTCTAGAAGATTTAAGGTCTCCTACTATTTCTTGTGACTAGCCTCTTGAGACCCTGAATCCCAGCACTGATCCTCGATAGCCCAGTAATTCCACAAGAGTATTGAGGAAGGTTCCAAGGAATATACATAAATTTTAGAGGAAATGATGCATTGGGGAAGCCAAGGGAAGAGAGTGTTTCATTGAGACAGATGCAAATGCCAATGAAGGCAGAAGTACGGAAATTATCGAAAAATAGATGTTTCTGCCACTCATGATCTAGTTTGATTTTGCTATGGGAGATCCACACCTTTCCCATTCTCAGCTTGTGTGTTTTGGGTGAAGCTGAATCCACTCAGAGATGGGGCCTGCAATTCAAACCCAAGCCAATCAATGCATTCCATTATTCTAATGTTGGTGCTAAATTAGGGATTAGACTATGCCTTAGGCAAGGCAACAAAGTCCAGTCAGACTGTTCAGAACTAACTCTATACTCTATGCTTGAGCCCACCAGTGCTTCCAGATTTAGAAGGGCATGTAGGCTGGAGCCAGGGCAGCTATTCTGTAACTACACTGGAGGAAGAATGATATGAACACTGAGAAAGTAGAGCCAAGACTTAAGGGCAGAGAAACCAGGACCTGGTGACACATTTTGAATTCAAGTGTAGGCTGGGCCTGAAGCAAAAATTCCCCGTACTGAACTAATTTGTTCCATTCTTAAATCTAAGCTAGTTCAGGGTTGTTTATGTGTTATGTTTGTGATATACACAGTCCTGCTTGAACTACACAATAAGTACTAGTAGATTGTACCCTGCGTGATAAGATGTTTGGCTAGACCACATAGACCGAGACAGAAGGATGAACGGTTCTCTGAAGTAAATTCAGTGATGTCTCCAGAATAAGAAGAAATGGATGCTGGCAGGAAAACAAACAAACAACCACTACACCATTGCTTTTGACAAACAAGCCTGTAAAATCTGTGTATTTAGAGGGCAGTGTAAGTCTCACCCAATACTGCTTTTTTCCTAAGTGGACTAGAAGTGGTACTACTGAAAACAAAGTGATTTGTTGGTTCATGTCATTTTAAGGTTTCTTCCTCATGTACAACCACATTCTCTGAGAATTGCCCATCTATTCATAGTGGTGAGCCACTACAGCCATGTTTGTTTTACCTGTTTCTACCCTCATACTGGACCAGGTATGAAGACATCTGACCCAAACAAGCTAGCTCATTAGTAGGCCAGTGGTTAATCAGATTCTTCCTGGAGACCCTCTAAAACTGAGACAGGCTTTGAAAACTCAAGAAAATCCACAAGGAACTTTTTTAGTTCCCATTTTCTTGGGGCCTTCTTCGTGTCTTTTTGTTTGTTTGTTTTTATTCTGTTAAAGACCCTTGTCTGTATACATTTTATATCTTCATTTTGCTTAAGCTAATTTGAATCTGCCTCTGTGGCTTGAAATCAAATAATTTTGTCAGGGCTAATTCCATTCATAGCTATATTCAAGAAACAACACAGAAGCCAGTAAGGATGAAGCACAATGAGTCAAATTAAAAGTAGGTGGAGATGAGGGCAGAGGGTAACAGGGTCAGGGGATGCAGGGCCTTGTAGACACTCATAGCATTTTGGTTTGGTTTTTACTCTGAAGTAAGAAGCCACTGAATGGATTTAAGCAGAGAGGTATCATGATCTGACTTAATAGTATCCTTTTGGCTGGTATATTGACAACAAGCTGTGGAAGGCAGAATCACTGAGACTAGTTAGGAGGCAATGATCCAGGCAAGAGATGATGATCAATTGGAGCATGGCGGTGGTGAGTAGATTTGATGTGTATTTTGTAAATATGCTTACTGATGCTTCTCGAGAAAAGAAGGTTGCCTATGGCTTTATGATAAGAACAGTTTAGAGACACTAATCTGTATCCAAGAGTCAGAACACTGTAGTTGCCTGTGTGGGGGTTGAGTAGGAAAGAGTTAAAATAAACTTTGGGGGGGTCTTATAAATGTTTTGTATGTTTTTTATGGGATGGCTATATGAGTATAGACATTTACCAAAACTCATTGACTTGCACCCTTAAGATCTGTACGTTTCACTGCATATAAATTTTAACTTGATTTTTTAAAAAAGCCAGTCCAGCCCAAGCTTACTGTCTCTTACTATCTTACTTGATTTTAAGTCTTATCTCTAACTTCCATGAGCCTTCTACCTTTCAAAAACATTCTTATTACTTTTATGGCACTGGTATATAAATTCATTTTTGTTTTTCCACAATGAAGATATATTCAACAAAACAAAAAACACAGATTAGTAAAAATCACTTGTAAACCTACCCCAAAAGATAACATCTTTTTAAACAATAGACTATAAATATAGTTTACTATTATTCTTTTTTTTTTTTTTTTTTTTTTTTTTTGAGTTGGAGTCTCACTCTGTCGCCCAAACTGGAGTGCAGTGGCTGCTTCCGGCCACCACGCCTCGACCTGCTGGGCTCCGGCGATCCTTCCGCCTCAGCCTTCCAAGTAGCCGGAATTACAGGCATGCGCTACCATGCCCGGCTGATTTTTTAATTTATTGTAGAGATGAGGTCTCGCTGCCCAGGCGGGTCTCGAACCCGCGGGCTCAGGCAATCCACTCACCTCAGCCTCCCAAAGGCGCGGGATTACAGGCTGAGCCACCGAGCCCGACTTAGTTTATTATTATTCTAACCCGTACGCTATTTTGTAGCTTGCTCTTTTCTCTGCACTATTCTTTCCGTTATGCCAATTAAACTGAGTTAGTACAGTGACAGGAAAAAATTTCCCACTAGTGTAATTTCTTTCAAGGGAATAATCAGAAATGTACATGAAAATACAGAGAATTTTTGTATTTTAAAGATGTGGAGTTCAATTCAGGATTAGGTACATAAGTGGACATCACACAAGTGAAGTTGGGTTTCCCAATGATCCTTACTTTGCCTGGTTTGGGATCAGGTACCTTTATTGATGGTATGTTTCCCACCCACCACCCACCCCCCACCCAGCAGTGTCCTGCCAATCCCTTTCTTGTAGTATTGTGATAAATGTTCAGGATCCACTTATGAGTAAGAACATGTGGTGAGAATAATTTATATTAGTAAAAGTTTGGAACCAATAAATGTATTCATGGATTGATTAAGTAAATTGTGAATGGAACATTTGGGTAAATGCACATATTGAGCTGGGCGTAGTGGTTTATGTCTGTAATCCCAGCACTTTAGGAGACTGAAGCAGGAAGATCACTTGAGCCTAGGAGTTTGAGACCGGCCTGGGCAATATAGAGAGACTCCCATGGCTACAAAAAAAATTTTTTTTTTAATTAGCTGGATGTCGTGATGCACACCTGCAGTCTCAGCTACTCAGGAACTTGAGGTGGGAGAATCTCTTGAGCTCAGGAGTTCAAGGCTGCAGTGAGCCATGATTGCACCACTGCTACTCCAGCCCAGGTGGCAGAGCAAGACCCTGACTCTAAAAACAAACAGAAACATACATAATGGCAAGGAAAGTTTCCTCTAATATATCAGGAGTTGAAAAAGCTGGCTTTATTTTACAATGAGAATATAACTGTGTATTATTAAAACAAACAAGAAGTTAAAGAACAGTGTGCATTTCAAAATCCCATCATATATATATGTATAACTGATGCTTATACATATCACACCAAATAATAATCAAATTGTTGACTGTGCTTACTTAGTGGAGAGAAGGTGCAGATTGTTGTTTTAATTCTTTTTTTTTTGAGTCGGAGTCTCACTCTGTTGCCCAGACTGGAGTGCAGTGGCCGCTCCCAGCCACCACAGCCTCGACCTGCTGGGCTCCGGGGATCCTTCCGTCTCAGCCTTCCAAGTAGCTGGAACTACAGGCGCGCCCTACCACGCCCGGCTCATTTTTAATTTATTGTAGAGATGAGGTCGCGCCAAGTTGCCCAGGTGGGTCTCGAACCCGCGGGCTCAGGCAATCCACTCACCTCAGCCTCCCAAAGTGCTGGGATTACAGGCTGAGCCACCAAGCCCGGCTTGTTGCTTTAATTCTTTACAATCAGCATGTATTGTTAGAGGAAACAGTTGAGTTTTTTAGAGGACTTAAACTTTTTTTTTTCTCTGATAATGCTAGACCTGTTTTCACTCATCTGCTACTCACAATGTGATTTTTGGACCAGTAACTGAGGCATTTCTTGGGAAGTTAGAAATGCAGGCTGAATCAGGAATTTTTAACAAGACCCGTAGGTGATTCTGAGCACAGTAAAATATGAGAAGTTCTTAGTGAGAACAGACTCTTCCTGTCTCTAGGCCTGAATCTCTCCCCTACTCAAAGAGGCTGTGACCGAGGTGTCTCTATGGCGCTCCCGGTTGCAATTGTCTAAACTCATTTCTTGTGGTTATCTGCGTGAGTCCCTATAAGAAGGCGGCTGAAAAGACTCAAGGATGAGTGACCCTGTTGAATAGCCCCTGCTGGGCAGCGCCGGAAGCAGGTGGGCATTGAAGCAGCCTCACGCTGTAGGTCAGGAGGGAGTCGGCGGTTGGAGGTAAAGAGGCTGCGAAGATTCCTGGTTGCTGGGACCGGAGGGCGCCTGTCATCTGGACGAGCGAGGACAGCTCGGGACAGTAATAAGGCGGCGGGAGGCGCTGCGAGGGGCCCCAGGAAGGCACGGCACCGACCTAGCTGGGGAGCAGAGCGATCTCGGGGCGGCAGGGGGCGCTGCGGAGTCGTGTCCCGGTCTGGGCTGCCCGAAGGTCCCCGGCGGCCTGGGGAACACACCTGGGCAGGTGAAGGCGGGGCCTGAGGAGGCGGGGTCCCGGGGGGCGGGGCCCAGGCCCGGTCCACAAGAGCCAGTGGCTGCGGCGGCCTGGAGATGCTAGCGCTTTGTGGGGAGCAGAAGAGCAGCACACCTGGATTGCGCTCAGGCGAGCCGCCGACCCTTCGGAACCGAGAGGTGAGCCCAGCCGGTCGGGTCGGACCAGCTCGGGGTTTCAGGCACAGGAGCGGCCGCGGGGCGCTGTGGCTTTCCGGACGCAGTCTGCGCGGTGGGTGGCCGTGCCGGCATCTGCTGATGGCTGCTTGGCGGAGGCTAGGATGCTGGGACCCGTTCCCAGGGAGGTCGAGTCCAGCTGCCTGGCGTCTACCCACGACGTGGCCAGGGCAGAGCTGGGACACTGTCGTCTCTGAACAACTCAGACGCCGGGTCTGGGGGTCCCGGGCCGGTTATCGCCTCTTTCCTCCGCCCAGCACCTACTCAGCCCCCTTCCCGTCCGGATGAGACGCGTGCACTTGACCGCTGCTGTTCCTTTTACCCTCTAGAAAGCTTTCTCTGGGGCGACTGTTGTTGCAGAAAGAAGCAAACACTTGACGCGGGCTGGCTGGATTCTCCCGGCGGCTTCGCCCCGGCTCCCCAGGGCAGACGTGGCTCTGGCCGCAGGACAGCGCCCGCCCGCTCGCTCGCTCGCCCGCCCCTCGCGGGCCGGGCAGGGGCTGCAGAGTCGCCCAGGGAGGCTCAGGCGATTTCCGCATAGCACGGTAGACGGGGTCGCCTTCGGGACAGGCAATGTCCTGTCCAGCGAACCCGACCCTAGACGCTCATTCCTCCCCAAGCTTCAGACTCCTTTACCGTGGTATGCGGAATAGGCACGGTTGGGGTAGGTGAGGGGAGTGAGGTAGAATCGCTGCCGTGAACCAGGGCCCTGGGATTCAAGAGAATCCTTTAAATCCTTCCTACCTGTGTGACCCTGGGCTAATTACCTAATCGTTCTGCACCTCGGTTTCCTCCTCTGTGAAATGAGTATGGTAATACTACCTCATATAATTGTCGTGAGGATTAAATTAGGTAGTGTGTCAGGCCCGTGCGGTGGCTCATGCCTGCAATCCCAGCACTTTGGGAGGATCGCTTGAGGCCAGGAGTTCGGGACCAACCTGGATAACATAGTGAGACCTCATCTCTACACAAAAATTAGCCAGATGTGGCGGTGCACACCTGTAGTCTCAGCTATTCGGGAGGCTTGAGGCAGAAGGATCACCTGAACCCAAGTGAGTCGTGATTATGCCATTGCACTCCAGCCTAGGTGACAGAGTGAGACCATGACTCAAAAATAAATAAATAAATGAATAGGTAATGTGTAAAAAGGACTGAAACAGATGCCTGACAGTAGTCAGGGATCAATAAATGATAGCTGCTATTATTGCTGTTATTATTATTATTATCATCATCAAAAAGCAACATAGCTAGTCATTAAAAGCATGGATTCCTGGGTTAAAATCCCAGCTCAGCCACTTTCTAGTGTGTGACCTTGGGCAAGCTACTTTACCTGTGTCTCCTTGGGCAAGCTACTTTACCTCTCAATATCTCCATTTTCACTTGTATAATGGGGATAATTGTGGTACCTACCTCAGAAGATTGTTGGAAAAATTAAATGAGGTAATACCTGCAAAGTACTTAGAATAGTGAATGTCATACATCAGCTACTAATTCTTCCTCAATGGCATCGTACTGAATCAAGCTGTACAACCTGATAGTAGCAATAACCCTGTTTGGCTTTGAGGTATTATTTGTGCAAACATTGATCTGTTTTGCAAGAAGTAAGCTGGGTTTTCTTCCCTCACTTGTGGCTCCCCTGACATGAGCAGCTGATCCACTGGGGCCAGGGTCAGTTTTGGGGAAGGGACTCATGAAGCAGAGGGACCACAGGAGTTGGCTTCAATGAGAAGACTGGGAGTTGGAGAGAGGAGTTTCCAGAATTTCAGTTTCTGTTGAACATTTGCAGAGGAGAATTTCCCTAGGCTGTTTTGCTGACAGGAAATTAAAACTGGACCTAGATTTTTTAAAAAACAAACAAACTCTTGCTAACATTTTGTTTGAGGTTGGAGTGATAAAGGAGGAGGGGTGGATAGGCAATATTTTAAATGATAAAGCAAAAATAAATCAGATTCCCTTTGCCAAGAGACTAAAAGTTTCATTTTGAGGGTCAGAGATGGTTTTTCTCCTTCTGGCAAAATCCTCTAAGTCTGTGGAGGGTTTGGAGCAACTTGGCTGCCTCCGGACAGCTCATCTCACACCCAGAACTCTATTTTCTTTTGCATTGTAAGCCTCAAATCCACTAGCATCATAAGCTTGAAATTCTCCAGCTTTGCCCCAGTTCCCTATTTTGGACCATATCCCATGATTTCAGGGTGGAGAAAAAGTTATTCCACAGCTCCTGTATCCTGCCTAGAGAAATTGAGGAGGTGCACCAACGTCCTCGTACCAGATGCAAGCCCTCTGGGGGCCTGGGACCACCATGTAGACCCCACTCCAAATTAAAGTATGTCCTAATTATTGTGCGTTACTGTGGAAAACATGGGGGACAGGGTTCACGAGTACCCCCACCCCCAATACTAGTGCTCATAAGTCATGGGAAATGGTCACATGGAGAGTTTGGAAATTAATAGCTCAAGATCCCTTCTCTTTCCTCCTACCTTTAGTTCTGGGTACTGTTAATTAACTGCCTGCCTTATTTTTGTTTGTTTGCTTGTTTGTTTTGAATCGGGATTTCACTCTGTTGCCCAGGCTGGAATGTAGTGGCACAGTCACAGCTCACCACAACCTCAACCTCCTGGGTTCAGACGATCCTCCTACCTCAGCCTCCCAGGTAGCTGGGACTACAGGTACATGCCACCAGGTCCAGCTTATTTTTTTTTATTATTATTTTTGTACAGACAAGTTCTCACCGTGTTGCCTAGGCTGATTTTGAACTTTCTGGGCTCAAGCAATCCTCCTGCTTCGGCCTTCCAAAGTGCTGGGATTATAGGCATGAGCCACTGAGCCTGGTCTAACTGCCTGCTTTGATGGAGGAGAGGAGGTGGCAGCACCAAGCACAATACCAGGCCTCTCAAGGGCATATACCATAGTGGTTAAGGCTGCAAGGTTCCAGTCCATCGCCTTCACTAACCAGCTGTGTGATCATGCACAGATTACTCAACCTCTATGAGCTCATTTTCCTCCTCCGTAACCTGGAGACAATAATAGTATGCCTATCTCATAGGACTGTTGAAACGTGAAATGAAATGTAGATAGGCTACGTGTATATTTATATAGAGATAGACTGTATATAGTTATGGGACTAATGAGACTATATATTATAAACATGAGCTGAGTCTATATATAGTATATTAATTCATTACTAGCATTATTTCACGTTGTAAAGCTTGTGTAATTAAAAATGCCTCATATACATTGATGAATGTAGTAATTTGCTTTCCAATATCTATTCTCCCTCAAAGCTGTTATTAAATCAAGGGCACGCTCCAAATTAATGGTATCTTAGAATCAAGGAAATGTGGCACAGTGCCTGGCAAACATTAAGTGGCCAATAGTTGTAGGCTATTGTTATATCAGGTGCTCTAGAAACACTAAGAGCTTGAGTGCAAAGGAAATAAATGAAAGAGAAATCATCCCACGTATAGCAAAGCAGCAGGGAAAAACCTGGGAGAAATATAGCCCAGGAACATGATCAAAGACGGCTGCTGAGAAAGTCTCTTGGCAGATTTTATCAATCAGTAACAATTTGCTGAGCACTTGCTGGGTGCCAGACACTGTGCTGGGGCCTCAGGAGGTAGAATGAGATAGGCATGTGGCCCTTGAGGAGGGCAGGCTGCTTGCAGCGATAAGGCTTGGATACTCCTGCCGGATAAGACAGCAGCGGATTGGTTGCTCCAAGAGCTCTTGCCCCAGGAACCTGGGGAAAGATCCTTCAGCCTGTCCAGTCAGTGAGTCACAGGTTAAACCTCACCCAGCCCCCACAGGGCTAGGCCTGGGGGACGTAAGAGGAGTAGGCAGCTTCTTTGGCAGCTGTGGCAGCTGTGGTGACCAAAAGCAAATATCCTGGAGAAGGGGCCAAGGCCCCAGAGGGCAGCCTATCCAACCCACAGAGGAAGGAGGCCTCTGAGAGCACGTGGGCTGGTGTTTCCCAGACCCAACTCCAGGGACGTGCCAGCTCACCTGCTTCTCTCCTCTGCCCTTCCAGCAAGCCTGCCCTCAAAGTCCCATCCTGGCCATGGCTCCCGGAGAGAAGATCAAAGCCAAAATCAAGAAGAATCTGCCCGTGACAGGCCCCCAGGCGCCGACCATTAAAGAGCTGATGCGGTGGTACTGCCTCAACACCAACACCCACGGCTGCCGCCGCATCGTGGTGTCCCGCGGCCGCCTGCGCCGCCTGCTCTGGATTGGGTTCACGCTGACTGCCGTGGCCCTCATCTTCTGGCAGTGCGCCCTCCTCGTCTTCTCCTTTTACACCGTCTCTGTCTCCATCAAGGTCCACTTTGAGAAGCTGGATTTCCCTGCAGTCACCATCTGCAACATCAACCCCTACAAGTAAGAGGCAGGAGCAGGGAGGGGGGAGTCAGGCCCCCCCCAGAGGCCAGAGCCCCGCCCGTAGGTGACACCCTGGCAGCCCACAGACACGCATTCAAGAAATTTGAATTTGTTGCCAACACTGGTAAACTGTGCTCTCCCAGATTCCAAATCTGTACCAAGTTTCCAGTCCACCAGCGACTCCTGAGGACCGGCTAGCCCTGGGAACACAGGAAGGGGAGGCTGCAGGGATCCATTTTGCTTGGAGGTTGGCCCTGGAATGAGTGTCCTCCTCTGCCCTGCCTCCACCCTCACCACTAAGCCCAGCTTAGCCCTCCCCGGCCCACCACCCTTGGACTCTCCAAGCTCACACCCTCACTCTCCCCAGAGTGTGAGCTCAAGGCTGACTCAGAAGTGACACCCAGGTGACTTCTTTAAGCATCTCAGCTGCTCCAGACTCTCATCGGGGTGAACCCAGCCCCATTAATTGAGTTCATTGGGCCCTGGGCAGGATAGTTCTTGATACTGCCTTGTTGCCTGCTGCAGGACCTGTTCTAAATGGGTCATCGGAGTCCTCGAGATTATGGAAAGCCGATCCACGAGGCAGGTCAGAATCAGGCTATATTTGTCAGAGCAGGTGTGGGGGTGTGGAGACAGGGAGAGCAGGGAAGGAAGACTGACAGTCTTATCAAAGGAAATTAACTTGTCTTCAGTCATCCCTGATTTGATGGAAAAGCTCAAAATCAAATTCAGGTCTAAGCCTCATTCTCCACCTCCAAAGTCTTTCTCTCCTTTCTTCCTCCCTCCTTCTCTCTCCCTCTCCCCATTCCTCCTTCTTTTCTTCCATCTATTATTTGTTCCATAATCATTTACTCACTGACTACAAACTGTCATACACTGTGCTAGGCTCTGGGGCATAGAGCTGAACAACCCAAATACAGTCTTTGTCCTAGTGAAGGTTACATCGTAGTGGAGGAGCAAAATATTAATAGCACCATTTAATTATATACCTGTATTTGTGCATGTTTATTATACAGCAAAAACTTATTGAGCCTTCCCAACTACCCAGTTTTGCCAAGGAAGAAACTGAGATACAGAAAGGCTAAGTGACTTAACCAAGGTCACACAGCCAGTAACAGGATGAGGAACTTGAACCTACATCGTTTGGCTCTGGGTTTCTAATCTCAGTCATTATGCTCTACAGCAGGGGCAGGGGAGAGAAGAGGAAGGAGAGAGTTAAGAGGTGGAGCCTGGAACCACTTGATATTATGAAAATCAAAAGATGGCGTTTTATGCTTCATGCAGGCAACTCCTGTGTTATTCTATGTTCTTGGGAGTTATCAAGGTAGCAGTCATACCCTCTTCCCACCCAGCACTGATTCAAGGACAGTCAGTGGGCAGGGGCAGAGGAGTTGGGTGGAGATGAAGCCTACCCCCAGGTAGACTCCTGGTTAGCCCTTATTTATTTGTCCTCACTGTGCTGGTTTATGGGAGGTACCTGACAGTCACCACTCCAGAAATGCTGGTTGGGACAAACTCCTCATCACACCCCGAGAGCAAGCAGACAGTGGTGACAGAGGTGAAGCCACAGGAAGTCACATAAGGGTCACTCATGAGCCTTTCTGCATTTGTTGGAGCCAGTGGTCACTTTGGATGGGGCAAGTCGGGTAAAAGACCTGATCTTCTTGGCCAAAGAGGTGGGAAAAGTGGGCTCAGACTGACACAGTTGCCAGAAAGCAGCAAGAGGAAGTGCCAGAGGTGCCTCCCCTCCCCCTGACTCTTCCTTCCCATTTTGGCAGGTACAGTGCTGTGCGCCACCTTCTAGCTGACTTGGAACAGGAGACCAGAGAGGCCCTGACGTCCTTGTACGGCTTTTCAGCGATTAAGTCTCGGAAACGCCGAAAGGCAGAGACCTGGGATCCAGCCGCGGAAGGCACGCAGCCCAAATTCCTCCACAAGTTCCCACTGCTGTTGTTCGATCAGGATGAGAAAGGCAAGGCCAGGAACTTCTTCACAGGGCAGAAGCGGAAAGTCAGTGGGAGCATCATTCACAAGGCTTCCAATGTCATGCATGTCCACGAGTCCAAGCAGGTGGTGGGATTCCAACTGGTAAGATGCACTTCCTCACAGTTTGGGGACTTGGGAATGGGATGGGCTGTAGGTAGTGGGTCCAAGGACTCTTCTCTTTGGTCATTACCCCCTATAGTACCGCTGGAAAAAATAGATGCAATTAGGGCAATTTGGATGGAAGCTACTGGAAACCAACTCAGGCAATCTTAAGTTAGGGGGAAATAAATGTCTTAGGTGGTGACTAGTAGCTCATGGAGACCTCTCAGGGATCTATGTCAGTGGTCCCCAATCTTTTTGGTATACAGGGACCAGTTTTGTGGAAGACAATTTTTCCACAGACCAGAATGGGGGACAGGAATGTATAGTCAAACCTCATTGCTAATATTAATCTGTATTTGCAGTCACTCCCCAGTGCTAGCGTCACCTCAACTCCACCTCAGATTATCTGGCATTAGATTCTCATAAGGAGTGCACAACCTTGATCTTGCACATGCAGAATTCACAGTAGAGTTTGCACTCTTAATGCTGCCACTAATCTGACAGGAGGTGGAGCTCAGGCGGCAATGTGAGTGATAGGGAGCAGCTGTGACGACAGCTGAAGCATCACTTACTCGGCTGCCGCTCACCTCCTGCTGTGTGGCCTGGTTCCTACCAAGCCACAGACCATGGCCTAGGGGTTGGAGATCCCTGATCTAGGTGACAAGAAATAGTGGAAATTGCTGCTGAATTAAAGAAGCTTCAACTATTTTTATTCTCTGTTAATGCATAAAAGTCAAATTGCATCTTGGTACTATCTGACTGGCCAAGCTTGGGTCACTGGCTCACTCCTTGGCTAATGGAAGGTGGATCATCTGGGTAGACAGTCTCACCAGATGACCTCCAAAGGGAGAAAGGAAATTCACCCAAAACAAAATTGAGGTGTAGACACCAGAAGGAAGAAAATAGATAATAAAGAGCAGAAACACCAATGGTTCCTGCAGCACTTGCCTTTGTGAGGTGCTTGGCCTGACTTCATCTTAGCCTTTTGCGCCCATTGAGGGGCTCTTGAGAAGCAGCTAGTCACTGAAAAAGAATTCTATTACCTTCCTGGGCAAACTCAATCTCCACCCTACCTCTCCACACCCCAGGATGGGAGCTAGTTCTATTCCTTATAGCCTTGATTGCTAGGTTGCGAGACCTCATAGCTATAAGACAAGTTCTGGAAAATGGCCCTTCCTCTAAATCACTGAGATTTCAAAGTCTTCCTTGGTCTTTCATAGGATGTCCACAAGTTATTTGATACCAAAATCAATTATTTGATGTCTGTCTTTTCAGAAGCATTTCCAAGCCTTGTATGATGAGAACATCTTGAACGTACCATACCGTCCCTGTAAAGCTCTTATTATTATATATTTCAAATGTGAGTCCTCCCAGCTACCACATGAGGTTGAGAAGGATGGTATTTCAGTCAACATTTTGTGGGTGAAATAACAAATACATAATGCTTTGCCCAAGATGCTGCAGAGGAGTAGTGTCAGAGTCTGGGCTAGAATCCAGATTTCTTCTGTTGATATGTTAGGAAATGGGAAAGGTTGTGTAGGAACATAGTAGCATCAGTCATGCCAAGTGGGTATGGACTCTGAAGAAGCTGGTTTTGCATCTCACCTGGTGGCCAGAGAATAGTAGGAAGTCATAAGAGTGGGATTTTTTGTCCTTCCTCACTCAGCCCTTTTTTTTTTGGTCCCTAAGGCTTGAGAATGATCTCTCTCAGCCCCTAGAAGTGAGAGGAAACCCATCCTTGCCCCAGGTATCTCAACTGATTCCCCAAGTCTCGGTCACTCACCCTTACAGTCCTTCTGAAGGGTAGTGGTAGGCCTGATGCGATGGCTTCAGCCTGGTGTCTCCTCTTATTCACAGTGTCCAAATGACAGCTCCGATTGTGCCACCTACACCTTCAGCTCAGGGGTCAATGCCATTCAGGAGTGGTATAAGCTGCACTACATGAACATCATGGCACAGGTGCCTCTGGAGAAGAAAATCAACATGAGCTACTCTGCCGAGGAGCTGCTGGTTACCTGCTTCTTTGATGGAGTGTCCTGTGATGCCAGGTCAGAAGAGGAAGGCTGCTCTCTCAGCCTCTGAGAATTGGCTCCTCTGAGTGCCATGTTCCTTGCATGCACTTACAGCTCAACTGTAGATCTTGGGAGCAAAAGGTGCTTTTCATATCGACTCTGCCCTTTGGAAACTGCTTACCCAGAAGCTGGGTTCTAGAGTCAGTGAATGAAGTGTACATGACATAGAGTCAAAATATTCTGGCTGGGCACAGTGTCTTACACCTGTGATCCTAACACTTTGGGAGGCTGAGGCAGGAGGATTGCTTGAGCTCAGGAGTTCGAGACCAGACTAGGCAACATAGCAAGGCCTCATCACTACAAAAATTAAAAAATTAGCCAGGAATGGTGGTGTGTGCCTGTGGTCTCGGCTACTCAGGAGGCTAAGGTGGGAGAATCGCCCACGCCCAAGAGGTTGAGACTTTGATGATCTGGGATTATGTCACTGCACTCCAGCCTGGGCAACAGAGTGAGACCCTATCTCAAAAAAAAAATCATTAAACTCATTAAATTACTCGTAAAACAAAGTTGTTGATAGTGTGCAGATAACCTTGTATGTTACCATCAGGTATATGAACGAATAAGATCCACCAATTACCAATCTAGTATAAAGGGAGGAAGGAAGAGGAGAGAGACAGGGAAGAAGATAAGGCTCATGTTCAGATATGTGAGCTTTCAAATCTTTCCACCTTTGGTATAACACTCAGATCACTGGTGGTGACTGGGCAGTGGATGTGATGTTCTAAAAGTGTTCCCACTTGTCTGAAGGGCTTTCTTCATTCTTTTAAGGTAACAAGCTTTTCGCACCTCTGTCTGTGTTAATAGACAGTTTGGTCCTTGCAAAAACTGAGTGATTGGAATCATGTCTCCCTGAAGGTTGGTCTCTAAAGTCCCATATGGGCATGTATGACATGATTCCTTCTCTGGAGATAATTTCCTAGCACTGGGAATTTGAGTGGAAAAATGTCAAGTGCTATCAGCCATTCTCCCAAGAGAGTTGGCCCCACCAGCACTGTCCTTTCCCAACTTCTCCTGAGAGGCTTGAGGGGAATTCCCAGTACAGCCCTTTCTGACCCACTTTTTTCTCTTTAGAAACTTCACACTTTTCCACCATCCAATGCATGGGAATTGCTACTCGTTCAACAACAGAAAAAATGAGACCACCCTCAGTACCTCCATGGGGGGCAGTGAATATGGTAAGCAGACTATGAGATCCTCTAACAGTGAGCATGGTGGCAGCAGGATAGTTGGGGGTGTCTGAGCCTTCCAGAAATGCAGAATCTCTCCACTTGGCCAGAAACCAGAAACCACTTTTCCTTGTCCGTGTTTTCATCAGCATTCATGTTGAGTCTTTCCTTCCATGTCAGTGTCTGTTTTCCTTTTTGACTTCTCTTCTACCTTTAAGAGAGCAGCAGGGACATCGCTGGGTTCCTTCTTCTGGGGAACCACTCTGGGAGGTGAGTGATGCCAGGCAGGTGGCTTCCAGATGGAGTTAAATCCTGATACGCTGGAAAGGGATTAGAGAGGTAGACAAACCTTTATTTGAGTTAAAATGACAGGTTCTGGAGCCCAAATCCAGCTCTGCCACTCACGGTGTGACCTTGAGTAAGTCAATGCACTTCATCTGTAAAGTGGGAATAATAACAGTATCTCCTATACAAGGTTACTGAGGGGACATAAAATATGGAGAACACTTGGAGTAAGAGCTGCTGTACATTTTATTAGTCTGCTCGCACTGCCATAACAAAATGTTATAGACTGGGTAGCTTAAGCAGTAGACAGTTATTTCTCACAGTTGGAAGTCCTAGATCAAGGTGCTGGCAAATTCGATTCTGGTGAGGCTTCTCTCCTCGGGTTGCAGATGGCTGTCTCCTCTACATGGCCTCGCCTCTGTGTCATGTGAGGAGAGAGAGAGAGCACTGTGATGTGTCTTCCTCTCCTTATCAGGATACCAATCCTATCAGATTAGAGTCCGCTATATCCCCCTTATGACTTTATTTAATCTTAATTAAGGCCCTATCTCCAAATACCATTACATTGGAGGTTAGAGCTTCAACAAGTAAAATGGGGGACACAATTCAGCCATGACACATGCTAAGTACACAATAAATGCTAGCTGTCTTTGTTATTGCTACTATTAGTGCTGCTACAAGTCTGCTACCTTTGCTGCTGCTACCACCACCAATACCAGGGCTATTTCCAGCACTGCTATTGCTACTGTTCAACTACCACTATTTTTGTTGAGAAGGTAGAAACTCAACAGATTGGCCTGGTTTACCTCCCAAAAGGAAGTCTTGAAAGGTTCTGGGTAAAATAAACATAATTTGATATGCTCCCACCAGAAAAGGCAAGGTGATGTCATGGAGGAAATCCACCCTTGGAATCCTGCCTTTGTAGTCTGTGCTCTTACCATGTAGTCTGTGCTCTTACCAATATACAAGAAACCCTAATTCAGAGTGCCTGCTTCAGTGGGAGGCAGTAGTCTGGGAAGTGAAGGTGAAGAGTTGCAGAGTCCTGGTTCTGCTATGTAAGAGCTGTATGACCTCAAGCAAATCACTTTCTCTCTCTGTTTACAAAGTAAATGTCAGAATAACTCAAAGTTCTCTTTTCGCAATCCAGATAGGGCCTGCCCTTTCACTCATTCACTTACCAAACACTTATTGAGTGTCTGCTGTATACCAGGCCTTCTTCTAGGTGACAGGGACACAGCAGTCAATAAGACAGGTGGCATCTCTGTTTCTAGGGAACTTACATTTTAGAGGAGAGAGACAGAGAACAAAGTACACAGACGTTACCCAGTCACGAATCCTAATTCTATGAGGAGAAGCAAACAGCAAGGTAGGAAGACAGAGTGACTGGGGTTGGCATGGAGATTTTAGTTTGGGTAAGAGGGTCCAGAAAAACCCTGAGGAGAGTTATTTAAGGATGAGAAGATCCATGTTAACATTCACACAAGAACATTCCAGGGACTAGCAAGGCCCTGGGTAGAAAATGAATTGGACATGTTCTAGAAACATAAATAAGACCAATGTACTTGGAGCTTCTTTTTTTTTTGAGTTGGAGTCTCACTCTGTCGCCCACACTGGAGTGCAGTTGCCGCTCCCGGCCACCGCAGCCTCAACCTGCTGGGCTCCCGCAATCCTTCCACCTCAGCCTTCCAAGTAGCTGGAACTACAGGCGGACGCTACCACGCCCGGCCAATTTTTTGATTTATTGTAGAGATGAGGTCTTGCCAAATTGCCCAGGCGGGTCTTGAACCCGCGAGCTCAGGCAATTCACTCACCTCAGCCTCCCAAAGGCGCGGGATTACAGGCTGAGCCACCGAACCCGGCTATACTTGGAGCTTCGTAAGGGAGGCGGGGAGTAGGCAGAGATGAGGAAGGAGAAGGGGAGAGGGGGAGAGGGGCTGCAACATCATTGCCTTGACAAGTTTAGGCTGTGGCACTCCCGTATATCCAGTGAGATGCCACCGAATGGTTTCAGGCCAGGGAGGGACCAGTCTGACTTCAATTTTCAAAGTTCCCTCTGGGTGGGGGGTACAGCAGAGACTTCAGGAGCAAGAGCAAGAGCAGGGAGAGATGTTAGGCAGTGAGTAGACACATCATTAACAATTCCTCTCTTCCCTGCGTATTCTCCCTGAGGGTTCAGGCAGCCACAGCACGTCTCTTTGAATGTTCAGCAGAACTCCCCATCTCAAAGGGCCACATGGAGATGCATGTCTCAGGCAGAGTAGCAATTTTCTTACGCTTAGCAAGAACTGTGACAGTGATACTGTGTTTGAACCCTTACTTTGAGCGAAATCCTGGGACACAGCAGTGAGCTAGTCAGGCACAACTCTTACCCTCATTGAACTTCCAGTCTATCCCTCATCCACCTCTAACTTGTTGGAAATGTCTGGGTCTTCGTGTTGAAACTCCCAAAGCAGTAGGTAGGCCACCCCAGGGGTTGTTTTCCTGCCCTTTGACCACAGCAGGCTGCCTTATCTTCCCAGGACTTCAAGTCATCTTGTACATAAATGAAGAGGAATACAACCCGTTCCTGGTGTCCTCTACTGGAGCTAAGGTGATTATCCATCAGCAGAATGAATACCCCTTCATCGAAGACCTGGGAACAGAGATTGAGACAGCAATGGCCACCTCCATTGGAATGCGCCTGGTAAGAGAATGTTCCGATTTCTGTAAGCTTGGAGAGGAGGAAGACTTTTTCAAGCATAACTGATGAGGTGTTAGTTTCAAAAGGGAGCACGGTCCTGGGTTTTCCAGTGGTCATCCCAGTATTTACACTAAAGGTTCTAATTGCATTTTCTGTATAGACAAACAGGGCAGGATGCCATTTTGGGAAAGAATTCAAGAAAACTCCCTTATTCCAAAGAAAGATACTAGCATTTATGGAACCTATGCTGGAAGCAAGGCATTAGACACTAACTATATGTTTTTCAGCAATTTAAGTAGAGTGGTTTAACATCTATCTTTCTGGACTGCCTAGAGGCCTTTACAGTATGTAAATAATTATTTTAAAGCCTAATGGGAGGTCACAGGGCTATCACAGATCTATGTGGCCCATCACATTTTCCATCAATTTCACCTCATTTACCAAGAACCCCTTCTCCCTTGCAAGTTTGACTTATCTGATCTCACTGGGAGCTGAGAACCCTCATACCTATCAACAGAGCACACCTGGGCTGCACACTCCAATCCTTGAGTCAGTTATGCCCATCAGGAGCAGAGGGGCAAGGTGAGGAATGTACTTTGATGCCCCTGGACACCCCACTGCTTGTGCAGTGTTTTTCTTTGCAGGTCTGGGGTCTTTCTATACCAGTGTCTATGTGTCTGTCTGTCTGTCTCTCTCTCTCTCCTTCATAGAAAGACTATTAAGAACTTATTCAAAGGAGCTGGGCACAGTGGCATGTACCTGTAGTCCCAACTACTCAGGAGGCTATGGTAGTAGGACTGCTTAAGTTCTGGAGTTCAAGAACAGCATGGGCAACATAGAGAGACCTTTTCTCTAACTTTTTTTAAAAGAACTTAATAAAGGGAGTGTATGCACAAAGCATACTAGAGAGTATACCAGGAAGAGTGTATCTCTCTTCTCTCTCTTCCATTCCTGACCTCCAGTTCTCTCCTTCCTCTTCACAGAGACCACTACTGTTGCTAGTGTGTCTTGGCAGGGATACTCTAGTCTTATTCAAGCATGCGTGCATCAGTATAAGCATTTCTCCTTTTATGCAAATACAAAATATTGGTCTGCCCTGTTTTTCTCTTGACCCTATATCCAGGAAATGGTTTCATAGCAATGCTTGTAGATCTGCTTTGTTCTTTTTTTTTTTTTTTTTGAATCAGGGTCTCTGTAGCCCAGGCTGAAGTGCAGTGGCATGATTATGGCTCACCGCAGCCTTGCCCTCCTGCCTCAGTCTCTCAAGTAACTGGGACTGTAGGTGTGTGCCACCACATCTGGCTAATTTTTTATTTTTTGTAAAGATAAGATCTCGCTATGTTGCCCAGGCTGGTCATTCTTCTTAAAGACTCACAATATTCTACCGTGTGGATAAGTTATTGAAGCAATCCCTGCTGATGGACAGTAGGCCATTTCAGGCACAGTTCAAAGCAGTGGTGGAATGTGATGTGTATTTGTCTGATTACTTCCTAGAAGTATGTCAAACAGTATATATATTTGCCAAATTGCCCCGGTGAGGATATAGCAATTTACAACCATCCCAGCAATATATGAGAGTAGTTGTTTCCCCACATTCTTACCAACATATTACTCAACTTAATTCTTGCTAATCTGTCTTCATAGTAGCATGTTTTTCACCTGTCTGTAGGAAAGCAAAAAACAAATGAAAAATCTCCTTGACCTCCTGCCTCAGTTTATTTATATCCAAACTTCATGTCTCAAATTAAATTTCTTGGCCTTTGGCCTTTATCTATCACAAACTTGTCCTTTAGAACAGTGGTTTTCAAACCTATTTGACTATCAGACTCAGATCTACTGAATCAGAATCTTGGGTTGAGCCCAAGGAACTACATTTTTACCAAACTCCAGTGGTTATTCCAAGAGGCCGCACACTTGGGAGCTTCAGCTTTAGAAACTTGAGCAATTCAGAATTAGAGGAGAAGCCTAATAGGTCTTCTTAAGTGAAAGTGGTGAAGCTAGAATGATACAAAAGTCTATCTATGGCTTTGAACTGAGCTAGGAAGGGATATGGCAGGCATTTGGGGCTTGACTAGACATCTCTCATTTATCCATTCAACTGCTATTTTCTGAGTTCCTTCTTTGTGCTAAACACCAGGGGGTACATCAATATGGAAGGCACTGTCCATGTCCTTATAGAACCTAGAGTCTAGCAGAAAGGATAGATAATAAACCAAAAGGCACAAATGAGTCATTGTAATTGCCACAAGCACTATGAAGAAGAAATGTGGACTGCATGAGAGCATATTATAGGATGCCTGACCCAGGGCTCATTTTTAATGGGGGAAGGTAGGGTTCAGGGAACACTTTCCTGACGAGTGCTATTTAAGCTGAGACAATGGCGATGATGACCTGGAATGATGCTATGGCTTCATTCTGTGGCTTCTCTACCTCATGGTGCCCCATGAAAAGGACAACCCTGGACAGGGGAAGCCATCAGGATGGTGTTCTGGAAGGCTGGATACTCTCAGGAGGCATGTAATTTAGGGGCTTTGTTCTCTGTGTACCAGCTCAGGATGTATGAATGCTGATTGTCCTAGGAAAAAGCAAAACTCTTGAGCCCCAATCGCTCAGACTATGGCTTGGAAAATTGTTAAGATATCACATAAGTTGCTAGGCCACTGATCCTTTATTTACTGCTAGATGGCAAAACTCCCAGATCACAAGAATGAGCATCTTGGTCTTCCATCCCCTGTGCAGTTTCATCTGCACCCTAAAGAGGGATTTGAGATTTGCAGTGCATCCTTCCCTTATTGTTTCACTGCCCTCTCTCTCCTGTCTGCCTCTCAGAGTCTGCCAGTCGGGATGAGTCACTAAAGCTTGCAAAAATACAAGAAAAAAGGAATTCTGCCCTCTGGTTCTCTGCTCTGAGCTTGAAAATACCCACCACATTCTTAAACAAATGTTCTCTTTACCAATGGTGGGTAAACAAAGACTTAGGGGAGTTTTCTGCTACACCTAACTTGAGATGTAGAAAATCAAAGCCACAGAGCAGGGTCAGTCAGCTCTAGGTCTGATTTATGAGCATTTAGAACAACAACAAGAAAAAACAGGGATTACTAATAGGTCAACAGAGGGTCACTAAGAAAAAGTCCAAACTAGACTTCCTTCCTTTCTTGTTTTATTTATTTATTTTCTGATAGGTGTGTTAATCTGGTAGACTCAGTCAGTTGGCCAGGCAGTTGGTTAATAAAACTTCCTTTACTTATTGAGTGATTGTGTGCTCAAAGCACTGAATATTCAAAGATGAACACAGCAAACTTCCTACTGTCAAAGGTCTAACTTTTAAGAGGGGGAAGACAAAAGTCAACACAACTTTGCAATGCAGTTCCCATCTCTGTGGAAACAGGGATCTTATCTGTCTTTTTCCCAGGCTCAGTCCTTAGAACATAGTAGATTCTCAGTAAATATTGATGGATGATCAATGGATGGGATGGATGGATAGATGGGTGTATGGGTGGATGGATGGATGGATGCCCAGTTAGAAGCTATTGGAGAAGGCTTTCTAAATGATGAAGTCTTGAAGGACAAGTGCAGGCAAATAGTGTCAGGAAGACAAGTCCAGACAAAGAAGATAGCAATTACAAAGGGGTCAGAGAAAATATTTTAAGCTGTGTCATGAAACTTTTTGAAAGATAACTTTGGGGGCAAGCATGGTGGCTCACACCTGTAATTTGGAAGACTGAGGCGGGAGGATTGCATGTGCCCAAGAGTTCGAGACCTGCCTAGCATCATAGTGAGACCTCATCTCTACAAAAATAAAAAAATTAGACTGAGTGTAGTGGCTCATGTCCATAATCCCAGACCTTTGGGAGGCTGAGGTGAGCCTGAGTCCATGGGTTCAAGACCAGCCTGGGCAACTTGGTGAGACCTCATCTCTGCAATAAATAAAAAAAATTAGCCGAGTGTGATGGTGCATGCCTGTAGTTCCAGCTACTTGGAAGACTGAGGCAGAAGGATCACCTTATCCCAGCAGGCTGAGGCTGAGGTGGCTGTGAGCATGTCACTATACTCCAGCCTGGGCGACCAAATGAGACTCCAACTAAAAAAAAAAAAAATGCTGGATGCGATGGCTCAAGCCTGTAATCCCAGCACTTTGGGAGGCCAAAGTGAGGGGCTTGTCTGAGCCCACGGGCTTGAGAACAGCCTGGGCAACTTGGTGAGTCCTCATCTCTACAATAAAACAAAAAATTAGCCAGGCATGGTAGCGCACACCAACAGTTCCAGCTACTTGGAAGGTCAAGGTGAAAGGATCGACTGAGCCTAGCATGTCGACACTGGCATGACTGTGAGCATGCCACTGCACTCCAGCCTGGGCGACAGAGTGAGACTCCAACTCAAAAAAAAAAAAAAATTAGCTGGGTATGATGGTGTGCACGTGTAGTCTCAGCTACTCGGGAGACTGAGGTGGAAGGATCACCTGAACCCAGAAGGTCAAGGCTGTGGTGAACCATGATCATGCCACTGCACTCCAGTGTGGGTGACAGAGTGAGGTCCTAACTCAAAAGAATAATAATAATTATTATTATTAATTTTGTTGAAGTGTAGTAAGTACACTGGAGGCAGCGTATTTATAGTAATTCTAGAAAGTAAATGATGACAACCTTTGCTGAGACAATGGCTGCAGGGATGAGCAGAGAGAACAAAGTTTAGCATTATTCCAGCATGGATCAGCAGCATTGACAACCAATTAACAAGAAGGACCAGGGGAAGTTAGATTGATATTTAGGTCCTCACTTGGGCAGTGGGGTGGATGAATGCCAAGTTCAGAATTAGGGAATACAAAAAGGAGGGGTGTATTTGAGAAAGAAGATAACCACCTTAGTTTGGACAAACCCAACTTGTTCCTTTGGGAAATCAAGATAAAAATAACATGTCCAGTGAGGAGATGCTACAAACCTGGAGCTCAGGAGAAAATCTGGGGGATCATTCTAGCCATGGAAGTAAATGTCATCACCCAAGTCTTGAGCCAGAACTCTGCAAATGCAAACATTTAAGGTCTGAGCAGGAAAAAAAAAAAAAAATGGAGACACAGAGGCAGAGAAGTAGAAGCAGAAGCCGGAAAGAGTTGATGTCAGATAAATCAAGGAAAGAATATGAAGGAAGGCGTGAACAGAAGTAGCAAATGCAGTTGAGAGGTCAAGTAAGATAAAGGACGAAGGTGTTCTCTGGGTTTGGCAACCAAGAGGTCACTGGTGTTCTTTGCCAGAGCAGTTTTCAATGGAAGGAGCGGAACAGAAACCAAAGTACAATGGGCTGAATGGTAAATGGAAGTCAAGGAAGTGGACAAGGGTGGACCACTCACCCAAAGAGGTATGGGCCAGGCCCTAGACACTGGGGAGACTCCATTGTTGCAAACTCTGCTGAACATTTTTGTCCTAAAGCACATAGACAACTTCTTTTCACAAGCATGGTCCCTTTATAGCAAGGATTAAGAGATCAGTTGGCTGAGATTCAAGACCCAGCTTTGTACCTTGGTTGTGTAATCTCTGTGCCTCTGTAAC
This sequence comes from Cephalopachus bancanus, assembly GCA_027257055.1. NCBI lineage: Eukaryota > Metazoa > Chordata > Mammalia > Primates > Tarsiidae > Cephalopachus > Cephalopachus bancanus. The sequence goes on from JAPVLO010000354.1 coordinate 1,620,646, forward strand.
CTCATCTGTAAAATGGGAATAATAATAATAACACTGCTACTTTATGGCTGTTGAGAATTCATTGAGTTCATGCATGTGAAGTGCTTTGCATGCAGTTAGTGCTCAAAAAATACTGGCTATTACTATACTTATTTTTAAGAAAAGAGAGGCAAAGGGAAGGAAAAGTAAGTCTGAAGCAAAAAAAAGGGATTGGGATTGGTTTTTTGATACCCTTCTCCTTTATGAGTGATATATATAATATAAGCATATATTATTATCTTATTAATATATTAGCATATTATATGCTACATATTGTATACTAATACATCATTATGTAAAAGGTACTAATTGTATATATATATGTGTGTGTGTATGTGTGTATATATGTAGATGATACTAATTATTTGCCATCCATATATGTTACAAATATCTTTCCCAGTTTGGGGTTTTTTTAAAGAGTATTTTCTCACATGCAAAATATCAAATGTTTTCATAGTCAAAGTCTTTTATTTTCCTTTTTTAGTCATTATGTTTATTGAGAGTTTTCCCTCTTTGAGATCAGATACTGAATGGAGTTTGCTTCCAGTTATTCTATTATTTCATGTAATACTTTAGACCATTAGAATTTTGTCCACAGGATGTGAAGTAGAGATCAAGTTTATTTCTTCCTCCAAATGGTTAACAAATTGTCCTAACTTCACATATATAGTAATTATTTTTTCTACTATTAATTAAAAGTAGTAGAAAAACCTTATCATACACAAATAACTTTTATTTTATTTTTGGGAATTGGGGTCTCCTTTATTGTCCAGGCTGGAGTGCAGAGGCACCATCATGGACTCACTGCAGCCTCAGCCTCTTGGGCTCAGATGATCCTTCCACCTCAGCCTCCTGAGTAGCCGGGGCTACAGGCATGCACCACCATGCCAAGCTATTTATTTGTTTTGTTTTGTTTTTTTATATTTTGTAGAGATGAGGTCTTACTATGTTGCATAAGCTGGTCTCAAACTCCTGAGCTCAAGCAATCCTCCTGCCTCAGTCTCTTAAAGTGCTGGGATTACAGGTGGGAGGCACCATGTCTGGCCACAAATAACGTTTATAATATATTGAAAAGTAAAAACAAAACAAAAAAGAGTTAAGTCACTCATAATCCCATCTAGGGCAAAGTCCTTTCATTTTGATTTTCTAAAATTTGTTTGTTTGTTTATGAAAATGGGATCTACTGATCATACTGTTTTTTTTTTTTTTTGAGATGGAGTCTCATTCTGTCGCCCAGACAGGAGTGCAGTGGCACACTCACAGCCACCGCAGCCTCCGTCTGCTGGGCTCAGGTGATCCACCCCAGCAGTCCAAGTAGCTGGTACTACAGGCACATGCCACCATTCCCAGCTAATTTTTTGATTTATTGTAGAGATGAGGTCTCACCAAGTTGCCAAAGCTGGTCACGAACCCCTGGGTTCAGGCAATCCTCTCACTTTGTCCTCCCAAAGTGCTGAGATTATAGACGTGAGCCACCGTGCCCGGTCATACTCTTATAATCTGCTTTTATTCCCCTAACTCAAATATATCATCAAACCATGTCATTGAATAATCTTCCACAGTCCCAGTTTTAGTGACAACATACTATTTTGTTGTATGAATGTAGAGTTTGCCATTATATACTAAATTCTTTTGGTATATACTTTTAACTATATGTTCACTGTCTGTTTCCCAGTAATGCAGGGTCTAGAATATTTTGGGCTCACTTTTTGTTTCTTCTCCCAGACCAGCAGTCAAATAGGTCCACTTTTAAATTGAGACCATATCTGTTGGACTGAAATGAATTGAGTGGGAGGTGGAACTGGAAAAGTACACTGAAGCCCACTAAGGAACACTTTGAAGGCAGGGCTGATGCCTTTGAACTTGAATCACCAGGCAGAGGGAAGGAGTGACAGAACCTTATCTGGGATTCAGATGGAAACGTGGTGGGTATGGGGAAGGGGTTGAGGAAGGGAAAATGTAGAGGTCTGCAGGCCAATGGGGAGACCTCCAATGGTCCAGGTGAGAGAGGAGGAGAGCCAGACTCAGACAGTGAGAACTAGAGGAGGAGTTAGCTGGTTTAAGAAATGCTTAAAAATGTCATATCTTCTGAGCATCTTTCTTTTTAAAAAATTTCTTTGTTAAAGATGTGGGTACAATTCAATGTTCGGTATACAAATGTTCACTATGCAGGTACCCTTGTTGATGAGGTGTGACCTCACCTCCCCTGGAAGTTTCCCACTACTGCCAATCTCTCTCATACAGTATTACGATAATTGTTCAAGGAAGTGAGAACATATGGTACTCTGTTCTTTGTTTCTTGATAGATTACTGAGTATGATCGACTCTAAATCCATCCCAATTGCTGCAAAGTCCATATGCTTGTCCATCTTTATGACTGCATAATATTCCATTGTGTATATGTACCACATTTTCCTTATCCAGTCCAGTTTCAATGGGCAGCATGTTGGTTTCATGTTTTTGCTATTGTGAATAGTGCTGCAATAAACATGTGTGTGCAGGTATCTTTTTTGTAGAATGATTTGAGTTCCTCTGGTTATATTCCCAATGAGCGTCTCTTGATGACTAAACGAGATTAAGAAGAAACAATTTCTAGAATGATGCCCAGGTTTCTAGCTTGGACAAACAGATAGATGGTGTGTCATTAGCTACTATGAGAAATACAGGCAATTCAGTAGACTTTTCGTGGGGAAGGAGGTGCCGAGTTTCATTTTAAACAATATGTCATTTCGCTTTTGCTGTGTGCAAACCACTCTGAAACCTTATATCGGCTTGCAGGCTGTGGGTTGGCCATTTGAGATGACTTCATCTGAGCAGTTCTGATCTAGACCAGGCTCAGCTTGTCTCAACCAGTGCTTGCTCATGGCATTTGAGGGCAACTGCTGAGTCTGCTGGGGCATTTTGATTCTCCTCCATGTGGCCTCTCATCAGCTGGCTAGTTTGGACTTGTTCCCATGGTGGTCTCAGGGTTCCAAGTTAGGCAAGAGAAGGCAAGTTCCAATAGTTAGACACTTTTCCGGTCCCTGGTTATATCATATTTGTTAATATCCCACCAGCCAAAGTTTAAGTTGCATGACCAACTCAGATTCATGGAGTGGAAAATAGACTCTATTTCTCTATGGGATGTTGGGATTTGGGCCACTTTTGTGATCTCCCACAGACATGGTGTGTTTAATATGCATGGGCCACCTAGGTAGAAATGATCAATGGTCAGTTGGGTCTCAGGAGAAAGATTTTGGCTAGAGGTCAGATTTGAGAGCATCTGTCAGTGATTCATGTTGTTATTCTGGGAGTGGATGAAGTCATGCCCGTTTTAATAATTAAAACTAACCTCCATGGGGAACTTGCTATGTGCTAGGTCCTGTGCTAAGCACCTTACAAGCATTAGGCTCAATTAATCCTCACAAAAGTGCTTAGAGGTGCCTGGTTGAGAGGGTGAACTTTGGGTTAGAATCCCAGCTCTGTCTCTTACTGGTCATATTACTTGAGGCAAGTTATCTTATCTCTCTGTGTCTCATTTTCTTCTTCTGTAAAGTGGGCCTATTGTCAAGGTTAAATGCGTTGATGCGTAAGATTCTTATCATAGTGTCCAGCATGTTGTAAGTGCTCAATCAAGGTAAATTGTTGTTGTTATTGTTTAATCAAAATCAACTAGCTATGAAGTAGTACAGTGGTAATCTGAATTTAGACTTATTTACTGGGACCCATGGTCTGGATTTCTCTGGATTTCTGACTCCTTAGCTAGACTGCCTGGCACTACTGGTTGTTTAGGGGTGATTGACTGTTGACCTAACATGGTTCCTCCAGAAGAAGCCCCTTAGGAGAACTCAGAATCCAGCCACCCTATGCCCTTGGTCAGGGAACCCAGTCAGGATGGGGTCATGGGAGGGGCTCCTGAGGCAGCCTAGAGACCCAAAGCAGCCAAAGCCTTCCCAGTAATGAGTTCCTCTCAGGCCTGCACAGGTCCAAGAAGGAAACCATCCATCTGTTCTGTTCCCAGCCTGCCTATCACTGCTGCCCTCCCCAGCAGAAGCAGCAGTACATGTTTTCTTAAAGTGTGGGGTACAAGACAGGATTGGGTACATAAGTGGTTTAGGTACAGGTGAGGTTTTGGGCCTCCTTTGGACCTCACTTCACCTGGATTAGGATCAGGCACTCTTATTGATATTATGTGCCCTCCCTCCCCTGGCAGTGTCCTGCTACTTTCTTGTAGTATTATGATAGATGTTCAGGGTCCACGTATGAGTGAAAACATGTGGTACTCAGTTCTTTGTTTCTGTGATAGATTACTAAGTATGATAGACTCCAAATCTATTCAAGATGCCGCAAAGATCATAGTTTTGTTCTTCTTTATGACTGCATAATATTCCATCATGTGTATGTATCATATTTTTAAAAATCTAGTCCTCTTTCAATGGACAGCACAGTTGGTTCCATGTTTTTGCTATTGGGAATAGTGCTGTAATAAATGTGTGTGTGCAAATATCTTTTTTATAAAATGATTTGAGTTCCTCCAGGTATATTCTCAGAAGGGGGATTGCTGGAACATATGGAAGGTCAATTTCCAGTTCTTTTTGAAAAAACCACACTGTTTTGCATAGAGGTTGAATTAGTTTGCACTCCCACCAATAGTGTAGAAGCTTTCCCTTTTTTCCACATCTTCACCAGCATTTGTTGGTTTTTGTTGTATTAGTGATGGCCATTCTTACTGGAGTTAGGTGGTATCTCAGTGTGTGTGTGTGTGTGTGTGTGTTTAAAGATGTGGGGTACAAGATTAGGTATACAAGTGGTCATTGTACAGGTAAAGTTTGGACCTCCCTTTGGTACCCACTTCACCTAGTTTGAGATCAGGTACCCTTATTGATGTTATGTGTCACCTCGCTCCCCTAGCAGTTTCCAGCTACTGCCAATCCCTTTCTTATAGTATTAGGGTGAATGTTCAGGGTCCACTTATGAGTGAGAACATGTGGTAATCAGTTCTTTGTTTCTGTCAATGTAGTTTTGATTTGTATTTCTCTGATAATTAGTGAGGCTGAGCATTTTTTTCATGTGTCTGTTGGCTGCTCATACGTCTTCTTTTGAGAAGTGTCTATTTGTGTCTTTTGCTCATTTTTTAATGGGGCTGTTTTTTTCCCCTTTCAGCATGAAGTGCAGAGACAGTTCACAGAATGGGAAAAAATATTTTCCAACCACATATCTGACAAAGGTCTAACATCCAGAATCTACAAGGAATTCAAATGTACCAAAAGGAAAATCAGCCCATTTTGAGAAAGGCAGGGCTTGGCCACCTGGAAAAAGAAGGGGTCCCCACCACCCTCAGAGCCAGACTTGGGTCCCTGCTGCTGTCAGCACCCTGGGGCACCATTTTGGTCTATTGACTGGGGCTGATAGACATCTCTGCCATGCCCTCAGTGGCTGGGGAGAGTGAGTCCTTTACTGTGGGGAGAGTTTTCACTCAAAGGAAGTCTCACCCTAAGGAAATGTACACAGTGGAAACAGAGAGATGTGGGACAGTTGTAACTGAGCCTGGGAGACCAGCCTGGCTACCACCACCCTTCTCTAACAGGGATGCAGACAGAACACAACTTGAAAACCTCTGAGCTGTGGTGAGGCGATCTCCCTGAGAAGGTGGCTTTGGGGATTACTGTTTGGGACGATGGTTACCACTGAAATGTGAAAACAATAGTTTGACAGCCACCCTGTCTGGGAACAGCCTGGCTGGGCTGACCACTTCCCAGATGAGTAGTGATTATGCTAGGTGGAAATCCTCAAAGTTTTGAGAAGGCAGGAGCTGGCTCTTTAGCTGCAGAAGCTGTAGGGGGTTGAGAAAAGCCCTGTTGTCACCTGCTTGCCCCTCAGACTCTGCTGCCACTTGGGCTTTCCCATGGACAGAGTTTATACTTTTAAAGGGTTACAGAAGGACTCCTATGCAACTGTCTCCCTCCCCCAGGCTTCTCAGAAAGAAGTAGATAGGACCTGGCTTGCTATAAATGAGTCCTGCATCCCACATGTATGCCCCCAAACATACACATGTGAGGGGGACCCCAAAAAACAGAATTATCTTTTGGAGGGCAAGCCCTTTATAGTATAGGCTTCCCCCACTAGGTAAGTGTTCTAGGAACCCATTGGCATCAGTGTACCAGCTAGCATTGTTGTGAGAGGTTGTGAGAGGCTTCATTGAGGTTTTGTTGTTGTTGTTGTTGTTGTTTTGGAGAGTCTTTAAACGCATTTGCCCATTTCATGATGGATAATTTATGAGCCCATACCACCCACACCACGCTGAGTGTTCAGCAGTTTTTGACCAAAAAAATGGCATGACCCCCATGCCCCAGCCTTCCTATTCACCCGACCTTGCCTCAAGAGATTTTGTTTGTTTGTTTGTTTACCTGGATGAAAAAAGTTCTCAAAGGGAAACATTTCGCCAGTGTGGAAATGGTGAAACAAAAAACATCAGAACCACTCAAAGGCCTCAAAATCTACAAGTTTAAAAACTGTTTTGAGAGGTAGAAAAAGGATCTCAATAGGTGTATTGCATCAAATGGAGAGAACTTTGAAGGTAACTAAAGTTTAAACATGTAAGAATAAACACACAGTTTTTTATAAATGAATTCTGGGTTCCCCTCTCATTTATGCATATACACATGCTCCTGTGTGCATACATATATGCATAGATACACACACTCACCCACTTGCACACATAGACTCACATTATTTATGCATGTATGTCACACACACATATACACACCTTTGTTTTTGTGTCCCTAGGGGTCAGCATAGAAATCAAAATGTCTCCCCACCCTCCTCACAAGTTCATCCAGTAGAGGCTTTGAGAAACTCAAGATTTCTATCCTAGTCAGAAAAGATCATTAGCCACATTTGTTCTACCCCCAGTTGCTTCAGAAAGCGGCCCCAACCACTGGAGAGAGCTTCGAATTTGATAAGCATCAGCACAGAGTAAAGGGTCATTGAGTATTCAGAAAGCATAGAAATCAAAATGACTTCTTACCATCAACTCCTGGAAGTGGCCCAGGGGCTGGTTCCCAGGGTAGAGGAAGCCCCAGCCACCTCTGCTGACCACACAATGGCTTGCCTGAGTGGACAGACGCCCTCAGACAGATGCTAGGGTATTGCACTTTCCTGCCTCAGGCAGGTTGAGTCCGTTGCTGACATTCTATGCTCTGGGAACAGCTCAACAGGACCTGGAGGCCCAAAGGAACATCTGTTCAGGGAGTCTGTGCTTGGAGAAGCTTAGAGGATGGCATGAAATTGAGGCGTTTTTTTGTACCTCAGTGCCCACCCCAGCCCTGGTATCCACTAGAGGCTCTCCATCTGTTTGCTACCCAGCTATTAAGATTATTCATTCTGTACTGCCGTGGAAAGACGTTCACTCTTGTTAGCGAGAAGTTCAGGTTGCAGGGCAGAGTGGATGTGTAAGTACGCATCTGTCTGAGATCCATACCGGATGTGACCTGGTAGTGTGGGCACCCTGGGAAGAGGGAAGTCTGGCAGCTACTTTCCCCTTTGTTTGCATCTGTTGTTTAAACATTTTTAAATAGCATTGTCAATTGCCCTTGAGGTACTTACAGTTAATTGAGGGAGACTAATGGGTCAGCTGATGAACTGCAATACAAACACAAAGAGATTACAGCCACTTGAGCTGGCTACTGTTTCCACCTGCATCTTCCTTCCTTTTCCCCCTCAATTGTCATTCTCTCTTCAAAGAGAAAAAGATTTTCTTTCCTCCCATACATCTGCTGTCCTTTTCCCTTTTACCACCACACCCCATCCCCAAGGAAAAAAGTGCTTAGCATGGGCACGTGTGTATGCACTAGCAAGCAAACACGCAGACCCTGGAAGTTCACTATAAGCTGGTCACAATTTGTGTTCAATGATTGCTTCCCTTTCAGAGATGTTATAACCCCACCCTACCCCCCTGTTCCCCCCCCCTGCCCAGTTGGAGTCTCAGTTTATCACCCAGGCTGGAGTGCACTGGCACAGTCGCAGTCACCTCAGTGTCGACCTGCTGGGCTTCTGCAATCCTTCTGCCTCAGCCTTCCAAGTAGCCAGAACTACAGGCGCGCAGTACCACACCTGGCTAATTTTTTGATTTATTGAAGAAATGAGATCTTGCCAAGTTGCCCAGGCTATTCTCGAACCCGTGGGCTCAGGCAGTCCACTCGCCTCGGCCTTCCAAAGTACTGGGATGACAGGCTTGAGCCACTGTGCCTGCCCCCCCCACCTTTTCTTATTGCGTCAGAGTCTAACTCTGTTTCCCAGGCTGGAGTGCAGTGGACTGCTCATGGCCACTGCAGCCTCGACCTGCTGGGCTCTCAGGTGCTCTTCTGCCTCAGCCTTCCAAGTAGCTGGAACTACAGGCCCACGCTACCACACCTGGCTAATTTTTTTATTTGCTATAGAGATGAGGTCTCGCCATGTTGCCCAGGCTGGTCTTGAACTCGTGGACTCAGGCAATCCTCTCACCTCTGCCTCTCAAAGTTCTGGGATTACAGGCATGAACCACCGCACCTGACCAACCCTACCCCTTTTTGTTTGCTTGTCTTGTCTGGATTGTTTGTGTGCACTGACAAATATTAAGTTAGAGCCAAATTTAATGAACCGTGTCATTACATTTGAATACGGCTTTGAACCTCTTCTGATGATAGGGTATCATTCTACTTTGTTGGACTTTCCTAGGCCCTTTCTAAGAAAATCAGCTTTTTTTCCAAGTCAACTTCTGGGACCAGAAGGCAAGGCAATGGGTCCTTCACAGGGACGGGAATCCCAGGCAGCTCTCAGTCCCTGGTCATCTTTCAAATCCCTTTTCCCACTTCTCAGTGGATTCACCAACTGTTATTCAGGAAACCAAATTCAAATTTCTCAGCCATGATTTGGCCTCAACCTCTCTCTCTGACTTCAGTAAGTTTTTCATTTGCCATGTTCCAACCTCGTTGGCCCCTCCCTTTTCAAGCTTTTGCAGCCCTCTCTATCCCAATCCTATTCTGTCCATCGCTTGATAAGTCCAGCTCTGTCTTTCCATTCCATATTGAATCAACAAATCCCTTTCTCAGGGACACTTTCCCAATCATTCTATAGGAAAAACTGCCCTTTCCTCCCAACTCCTATAGTCTCCCTACACTGTTTCATTGATGACCATCCAAAATTATCCCAAATCATCTTATTTTGTTATTTGTTTGTTGACCATCGGTTCACCCCCACTAGAATGTATGCCCCATGAGAGTGGAGAACTGGTCTATCTTGGTCACTGTTGATTCTGACGTGTCTATAGCAACATTAGGAACCTAGTAGGTGTTCAATAACCTTCCTTTAAATGAATGGCTGCTCAAACCCCTTTTTGGGTCCCGGGGGAGAGCAGTGCTGAGTGTGAGTGTGTGCCACTGTGATTGCAGACGGAGTCCTTCAAGCTCAGTAAGCCCTACAGTCAGTGCACGGAGGACGGGAGCGACGTGCCAATCAAGAACATCTACAATGCTGTCTACTCCCTTCAGGTAAGGGTTGGGGTGGGCACCGAGCCCAGGGTTATGGCCCGGACCCAGTAGACAAAGTTATATCTGAGTTGGGGTGTGGCTGGGACCAGAAACTCTGGTGAGGATCCCTGGGGTTCATCCAGAGACCTCAAGAACAAATGATGCCGGCTGGTTCCAGTCCTCTTCAGTTCTCATCTGTAACCAGAGCTTAATTAATTCACTGAGGTTTTCATGGAACACGATGTACAGCCAAGAAGGACCCACCTCCTAACGGGGCCTTGGCAAGTGAGCGACAAGAGAGAAGCCGACTGGGAGAGACACTGGCTAAGGGGTAAAGGTGTGGCTACCAGGCTGACTTGTGCCCCTCACTCGCTGGTTGTCTTGGGCGAGTTGCATCACCCTCAGCAACCACAAGGGGAGGATGGATTAGATGGGGGTTGCTCATTTGCAGCTCCCAATCCCCTTCCAGGCTGGTTTCACACCTGGTTTTTCTAGCCTGGATGGTTGTTTAAAAGTCAGGGGATTTATTTTTATTTATGTATTTATTTAATTTTTAACTTTTAAATTTTTTGTTTTAAAGATGTGTTAGGGACACAAATATTCATTATGCAGATACCCTTGTTGATGAGGTGTGCCCCTCCTCCCCTGGCAGTTTCCCTCACCTGCCAATCCCGCCCCCACCCCTTGGCAGTTTCCCACTACTGCCAATCCATTTCTTATAGTATTATGATAATTGTTCAGGGTTCACTTATGAGTGAGAGCATGTGGTACCCAGTTCTTTGGTTCTGTGATAGACCACTGAGTATGATAGACTCTAAGTCTATCCAAGTTGCTGCAAAGTTCATAATTTTGTGCTTCTTTATGGCTATGTAATATTCCATCAAATTTTACAAGAGAATACAGAGCCTAGCTTCTTTTGAAAAGTGAGACAATGTGGCAACATGGAGCCCATCCTCCTGCAGGATAAACAGGGGGTGGAGCTCCCCCACTGAAGGAGGCCTGAGGTTCCTGGTCCCCACAGTTCTCCCCACCCCCCCAGCGTGTTGCCCACTGACTCCTGTGGGCATTTGAGTTTTTAACCTTCAAGTGCAGTGATCTGTTCTACCTCCTCTCACTTTCTGGGAGTCTGCAGTTCACCTCCCACCATGCAAATCACCCTGGCAGAACAAAAAAAACAGGAGTCCTCAGCACCAAGTCCTCTACCTTATATCAGAGCTGAGCTGAGAGTGGTGGACACATTGAGTAAAAGGGGACTATTAGTAATAATAGAATAATAAGACAATAAGAAATAGAAGCATAATCAAGTGGACAAAAAGAAAAAGTGAGTTCACTGGAAAAATACTCCTGAATAATCTTTAGTAAGAGGCTATTATAAACACACACTTTACACATATCAATTCATTTCATGCTTATAATAGCGTCATGAGGTAGGTATCATTATACTTATTTCAAAGATGAAGAAAGCAAAGCATCTGAGAGGTTAAGTAACTTGCCTGAAGTCACCCAGCAGGTAGGTGGCACAGCTGGGACTTGACAGGAGTGACCTACCTTCAGGGTCCCTGCCATTAGCTTTTGCACTGTGAGCTTCATGGGTATTGTGGCAGGTTCTGATCTACAAAGATGCAGTGTGGGAGGGCCTGGGCCTGAGAACTGGATTGTTGGGACTGTGCCTGTTTCTCTCCAACTCTTGCCGTCTACTCTAATTCCCCCATTTATCTCTGTGTTGACACCCACATGATGGAAAATGACCACCCCAGCCCCAGTTCAACCTGATTAGTCTAAATCCTCAATACATTTTTTTTAGCTTGGGCCCTTTGGAGTCAGGGTACTGCCCCCTACCCAATAAGGGACATGTTTCATGTTGGCTGAGGCTGACCCTTTGGGCTGAGGGACATGTAGGGGGCTCTCTGGCATTCACGTGCAAGAAGAGAATCCCTGGGTCTCCTCTTTCAGATCTGCCTTCACTCGTGCTTCCAGACAAAGATGGTGGAAAAATGTGGGTGTGCCCAGTACAGCCAGCCTCTACCTCCGGCAGCCAACTACTGCAACTACCAGCAGCACCCCAACTGGAGTGAGTGAGACCTGCCCCAGCCTTGGACACCCCAGGAGTGGGGACAGCCTAGCCCCAGCAACAGCCTGTGCCAGGGACCCTTGCCCCTACTGCCTTTTGCCTGAAGGAGGCATTGGTAGAGAGATGTTAGCTGGTTTTACTTCTGTTGTCAAGTCTGGCTTGAATTATACTTCCCAGTTAAGGACAAAATGCTACACCCCAGCCTGTGCTAAGAGCTTGACCACCTCAACTAACTCCAGGAGGTAGGAACTATGGATAGTACCCTTTCACAGAATAGGTAGCCGAGGCTCCCAAGGGTTAAGTGACTCACCCTAGGTCACACAGCCAAGGATTAATAGAACTGGTTCCAAACCAGGGGCTGTCTAACTCTCAGCCGCCATTGTTTTCTGCTTTCTAACATCACAAAACAGCATGTGTTTCCAGAAAACTAGTGTTTGTAGAGAGTGGGAGGGGAAATCACTAAAATGAGGTCTGGGTAGCATCTTCGGTGACCTGGGGATGTGCAGGAAGGGCCGTGTGGCTCCAATGTTCTTGCTGTTCTCTCCTTTGTCCCTCAGTGTATTGCTACTACCAACTGCACCGAGACTTTGTCCAAGAAAAGCTGGGCTGCCAGTCAGTGTGCCGGAAGCCTGCAGGTAAGTCGACCCGGAGGGGTGGATGGGCAGACTGGGCTGGGCTGGGTCTCCCATGCTCACTCTACCCCCTCCTCTCCTTAGCTTTAAGGAGTGGACACTAACAACCAGCCTGGCACAATGGCCATCTGAGGTTTCAGAGGTAAGTTCTTCTGCCCACTCTTCCCACACAGTCCCCCTGCCTGGAGCCTCATTGCCATCCTACCTGTGTCCTCTGGCTTGGGGCATGGTCTAGGGAAAACGGAGCTGTCTTGCTGAGGCTGAAGGGTACAGGGGAGAGGTTGAGGAGGGAGGATTGGTCCTGACCTCTCCGGGCATCCTCAGGCCCACTCTTTCTTTCTCCATCACAGAAATGGTTGCTGCCTGTTCTCACTTGGGACCAAGGCCAGCAGATAAACAAGAAGCTCAACAAGTAAGTTTACCTCCCTCCTGTTCCTCCACCTTTGCCCGCCACAGGTCCTGGCCTTCTCACTTGCTTCCTCATGGGCAAACCCTCTCCTTTTCATTTACTCACTCATTCATTTATTCAGTGAGAGTAGGAGAGGGTGAACTCATGTCTATGAATCATGCCATGTGAATTCACATTTCTCTAAGCCATCACCATCTCCATAATGCCCACGGCTGGGCCTGCACGCTGTAGGGGTCAATCTGGCCTCCAAAATTTATAGAGCATCTACAAGGATCCAGGCACTATCTATGTGCTGGGGGAACCAGGATAAGCAAGCAGACACAGTCTCTGCCCCAGGGTGCTTACAGGCTAGTGATAAAGATAAGCTTTAACAAAACAACTGCAAATCATTAAACCAAGTGTTGCAAACCAGTAACTTCTGGGCCAAATTTAGCCCCATGGAAGCAACTCATTATTTTTAGATTTTCCTGAAAGGTGGAAAGTTCTGACAATAACAACCCTCCCTTCTTGCATAGCACCAAACAGCTGAGTAATAGTTGTCTCTTTGGAATGAGCTTGAGCCCAGTTCGTCATAGTCCTGTTCGTCAAGAGTAGTTTAGTGCAATGGTTAAGAGTGTGGACTTTGAAACCAGATCTATCTGAGTTTGAATAGTTTCTCAGCCAATTTTTTTTTTTTTAGTTGGGGTCTCACTCTGTCACTCAGGCTGGACTGCAGTGGCATGATCACAACAATCACAGGTCATAGCAACCTCCACCTCCTGGGCTCAGATGATCCTTCCACCTCAGCATCCCAAATAGCTGGGACTACAGATGTCCACCACCACACTGGCTAATTTATGTATTTACTTTTTTAGAGACAGGATTTCACTATGTTTCCTAGGCCGGTCTTGAACTCCCGGGCTCAAGCAATCTGCCTACCTTGGTCTCCCAAAGTTCTGGTATTACAGATGTGCCCAGCCTTGGCCAATAATTAACTGTAGTCTTGGACAAGTTACTTAACCAATCTATATCTCAGTTTCCACATCTGTAAAATGAGGATGAGTCAAACACAGCTACCCACCCTATAGGGTTGCTTGAGAGAATAAAATATGTTAATTCACACAAAGTTCTTAAAACATGCCTGGCAATTCAAGTAGTGCCCAGTAAATGTTCACTGGCCATTATGGCTATTATCATATGACCTTATACCCAGCCTTCCTCGCTCACTTACATTACTGGCCTGTTTCCTGTATGTACTTGAGATTACAATCAAACAACTACAAATGTCAACATTTGCTGAAGAACAGGGTACAATGGGAATATGGCTGGGTAGAGGTTGGGAAACAGTTTTTGAGTGAATGAATGACCTGAGAACCAGATCTAGATGGAAATATGCTCTGGGGTATAGACTGAGCCCCATGGACCAAGTTCTAATACCCCCAGGGAGCCTAGAGCCCAGAATACGCTTCAGGCTTGGGCAGGAGGAAGGCATGAGTCTTCTGGTAGAATTCCAAGGCTTCTGACTCACCTGTGGGAATTTCTGCAGGACAGATTTGGCCAAACTCTTGATATTCTACAAAGACCTGAACCAGAGATCCATCGTGGAGAGTCCAGCCAACAGTGTGAGTGACTTTGTTCTGGGACCTGGGTCTACAAATGGGCCCATCTCTGCCTGGCCTCTGGCAACAGAGTCAAGTCGTGGGGATCTTGATCTAGTCATGGGCATCTACCCTGATCTAGAAGGCTGCCAGAGGCCAGTGAGACCTTGGCTCAGGATGCGCAGATCAAGCGGAGACAGGAAGCCTGCCCACTTCTCCCTCTAAGCCTATGCAGAGCAGGGCCAACCAGTAGCTCCCTTGGAAATCAGGGTCCCCGTATGAGGCCAACTTGGGGGCAGTCCCTGCTGATGGTCTGGCTTGGCCTCCCTTGCAGATCGAGATGCTCCTGTCCAACTTCGGAGGCCAGCTGGGCCTGTGGATGAGCTGCTCTGTCGTCTGTGTCATCGAGATCATTGAGGTCTTCTTCATCGACTCCCTCTCTATCATTGCCCGCCGCCAGTGGCAGAAAGCCAAGGAGTGGTGGACCCGGAGGCAGGCTCTCCCCTGCCCCGAGGCTCCCTCCAGCCCAAGGGGCCAGGACAATCCAGCCCTGGATATAGACGATGACCTGCCTACTTTCACCTCTGCTTTGCACATGCCTCCAGCTCCAGGATCCCAGGTGCCTGGCACACCACCCCCCAGATACAATACCCTGCGCTTGGAGAGGGCCTTCTCCAACCAACTCACAGATACCCAGGTGCCAGATGAGCACTGAGGCAGAGTTTAGAAGAAAGATCTAGTCAGGACCACCAGCCATGGTTTGAGGACTTAGACCCAGTTTCCCAGACATGGAGGGCCCTCTGCCCTCACCCGCTCTGGGCTTTTCAAGGACACTGACTAAAAGCCTGCTTTGAACAACGAGATGGGACCGAGGCATGTGCAGGAAGACCCTTTGGGCACTACCCAGCAATACATGCAACTGTTCAGGATGAGATATAGCCCATGGTCCGAATTCTCAGCACATGGCTAGAGAGATCGGGGACAAAGGAAATGGTGCTGGCCCGCATGAAGGCCCCAGTAAGGGCTGACAGAGCTCTTTGCAAGGTCTTCAGAGAGAAGGACTCCTTCAAAGTCCCAAGCCAAGGGTTTCACCCACTCCGTCAGCCTGGGCTGAGGCCAAGAATGTGACCCTGGGTGTCAAGGCTACACAGCTACTGCCTGACGCCAAAGATAAGAGGAAGCATCAGCCCCAGAGCTGGAACTGTCTATGAATAAACTGTTCTTAGTTGTTGACATGGGGGCAAGGTCTCCTCTGTGTCCTCAGGCAGGGAACTGACCCAGGGCCCTTGGAGTCAGTGTGGGAGTAGGGGTGCAGTGGGGAAAGGTCTGGAGTTGTGCCGGGGTGTCCCCAGTTTGGAGCAGAGGTGGGCCCATTAGATAGGTATGATTATCCCATTTTGTGGACAAAGAAACAGGCATAGAAAGATTAAGTTACTTGCCCAAGGTGACACAGCTAGGAGGTAGCAGAGCTGGTATTGAACCCAGGCAGTTTGATTCCAGAGCCTGTACATTTTACCACTCTATCATCTTGCATCCAATTCATGTCTGTGCTTTTTTCAGGGTAAGGCTGAGTCACTTTGCGTGGGAAGAGGGAGAGCATGATGGGGCCATGGCTCTGGGCAACTAAGGCAGGGCCCTGGGCCCCTTGCTTAGGCAGAAAAGGGCCAGTTAAAGGAAAATGCCGGACACTCCTGTCCAGTGGTAGTCTGAAGTATAAAGGATTGTGTTCCAATAACCCACCCTCAGCACTGTTCCAAGACAGACACCACCCCTGCCAATGGCCTGCCCTTACCAACAAGCCAGCTACCACAGACAGCTGACTTTCTACTACAATCATACCTTCTCGCCTGATAATAGCTAACAAGTATTACATCCACGGTAGGTGCTTAAAGCCAACCCAAGAACAGAACATTGGGTACTGTTCTAAGACCTTACATAGATTAGCACAGGGGACTGCAAACCATGGCCCACAGGCCAAATCCTGGTTTTGCCCATGAGCTAAAAATTTTTATTTTCATTTTTAAATAACAGCAGCAAAAAAAGATTTTTGTGATTCATGAAAATGAAGTGAAATTCAAATTTCAGTGTCTATTAATAAAGTTTTATTGACACACATCCACACCCATTCATTCATTTATTGTATATGGCCGACCGCGCCGCAACAGCAGAAATGAGTAGCTACAATACAGACCCACGAAGCCCAAAATACTTCCTCTCTGGCCCTTTCCAGAAAAAAATGTGCCCCCTGGATTCACACATTAGATAGGTATGACCATCCCATTTTGTGGATGAAGAAACAGGCATAGAAAGATTAAGTTACTTGCCCAAGATGACACAGCTAGGAGGTGGCAGGGCTGGAATTTGAACCCAGACAGTCTGACTCCAGAGCCTGTGCATTTTAACACTCCTTTATTTTGTATCTAATCCTTGTCTATACCTTTTAAAAGTGAGGCTGATGTCATTTGGGGTGGGAAGAGGCGGAGGCCAAACACCTAGGCTCTAGAGCAGAAGGAAGTTCTTTATCCATGAGTGGGGAAAGGCCTGCATTTCTGGACTAATCCCTGCACAGGGATGGCTGCTAGTAGGAACGAGAATCTTGGTGAAAGAGAGGCTGTGGGGAGCCTGCCTAGACCTGGGACACCTGGGCCAACCCGACCCCAGGTCTGTGACAGGAAGAGCCATCTCTGCCTCATGCGGTGTTTCCATTGGCCCTCGTGGCGTGGGGCACTGTCGGGAGGCATGCCAGCCAGTAAGAAAGAGGTCATAGTGACCCCAGGCTGGATGAAACACCCTTGGGGAGTGGTCATAAAGGCCAGGCTGATGCAGACAAGCATTGGATTACAGAGGGCGCGAGCCTGGCTTCCGTCCATGCTGGGCTTGGGTGGCTACAGCCGGTGCTTACAGGAAACTTGCCTACCTGGGCACTGCTCAGAGAGGCGCTTCCTCCTTGTCTCCTATGGCAGGAGGAGGGGCAGTATGCCATCACATTTGTGGAATTGAGCAGCCTCTGCATGGTGTCACAGGCAGGAACACTTCTGGCAAAGCTTGTCAAAGGTGAGGCTATAAGAAACCAGAGTTGACAGTTGCTGGAGCCTCCTCCAGCACATGGATGTGCACACCCTACAGCTTTGGTCGGCTCCATTCCTGTTCGGCTCCTTCAATGCTCAAGGCTGCCATCTCTCCTTCTCCACTTCCCCTCCCAGCTAGGTACAAATGTCACCTCCCCTGTAAAATCTTCCCTGACATATTTCCCTTGCCCCAAGAAGTTAAATAATCAATCATTATAAAATTTTCACCCCTTGATATGTTTTTTTATCTATCTCTTGGATGAGACCATGAACTTTGCCAGGGTAGGAGTTGTGTCTTACCTCTCTGTCCCCAGATTGGGTCAGGTCAGAGTACAGTGTCAGCATCTAGGAAAGATTTGTGGAGCTAATAAAACAATGACAACAATAACAATAGCTAATATTTATTGAGAACTGATTGCTTGCCAGGGATTCTGCTAAGCACTTTACACACATCAGTTTGTGTAATTCTCCCAGCTCAGGCACTCTTGTAAAGAAACCAAGGCACAGAGTTCTACTTGTGGCCACACTGCTAGTAACTGATGGGCCCAGGCCAGTGAGCAGAGCTGTAAGCACCGTGCAAATTGTCTTTCAGATGGAAGCTTCTCCCCAGAGGCTATTTGTCTGCTCCTGAGGACGTTTTTCTCAGAGCCTCTCAGATCATTTTGATAAGCAGTTGCTGCCACCAGGAGTTACTAACTCCAAGGGACAATGACTCCATTTGTAGGTCACAGGAATCTTAATGTGCCCCTAGTTTTCTCAAACTATCTGAGCAACCACACTGGCTGTTCCTCTGAATTCCCCACCATGGGCAAGCAAGTCCCAGACCCGAATCCCACCACCCACAGCCCATTTCCCTGATGGGACAGAAGCATCCCAAACTCAACATATCCCGTGTGAAACTGCACCTAAAGGGAGATATTAGATAAAGACTCTGACCTTTACCGAGGTTAAAGACTCAGGAAAGAGGTCTGGGCTAGGTGAGGACATGTGGAAGTCATCAAAGTAGTGTAAGCCAAGGGCGTGGATCAGATCACCACGGAGGAAAAGCGGTCAAAAGAGGAGGAGAGAGTCAAGGATGGAGACTCCAGGAACCAGATGTTTAAGAAGGAGTATTAAGAAAAACAAAAGATGAAGCCACAAGAGGTTCCTCTCCTCCTCATGAATCTCTCTGCTCACACCTCTCCTTCCTCCATCCCTACTCCAGGACATGACAGGAGGAAGTCTCCAAAAGGCAAGCTGGATCATGGCACTTCCTGCTTAGACCCCCTGGCAACTCCCATCACCTCAGCCATGTTTCTCAAGTCTCTGGACTTACCCTACAGCGATAACTTTAGGCAGCACACAGACTTAATTGCTGCACCAAATGCTGTCCTCTTTCTCCTCTCACCATCCACTCATTCACGCATCCTTCAAAACCAGGGACAAGTGTCACCCTTTCTACATAGTCTTCCCTTGCTCCAGCAAGTCAGAGCAATAAGTATCACTGACCAACAGAATAAGAGACCATTCTGGATATTTTATTTTTAAAATTAAAGTCGCCACAGAAACAATCCATTCTGTTGATTTTCAACGTGAAAAAACAAAGTCCCAGTTTGGTGCTCATGAGTCTTCGACACTCTCTAACACTGTTCTTTTTTTTTTTTTCTAACAAAGAGAGAACTGCCTCAGAGCCTGTGGCTCTCCAGCTATCTAACTTGAAGATAACAGCATCGGGGGTTTTTGCTACATTTGTTTTCTCCATTACCCTCTGCTTAGTGTAAGCAATACCCGTGTCTTCTTTAGTCACTTATTCAGCAAGTACTTATCCAATCAACAAATGTTTATTGAGCACTGTATTCATTTCCTATGGATGCTATAACAAATTACCACAAACTTGGTGGCTTAAAACAACAGAAATGTATTATCTAACAGTTCTGGAGGCCAGACTCTGAAATGAGTCTCACAGGGTTAAAATTAAGGTGTCATCAGGTTTGGGGGCCTTTTCTGAAACTTTTAGAATCGCATTTTTGCTCCTGGCCCCTTCCTCCACCTTTAGAGCCAGTAAAGTAGCATCTTGCTTCAGTCATCACACTGCTTTCTTCTAATGTGGTCAAATCTTTTCCCGCCTTCTTTTTACAAGGACACTTGTGATTACATTTAGGGTCCACCCAGATAATCCAGGATATTTTCTCCATCTGAAGATCCTTAACTTAATCACATCTGCAAAGCCTCTTTTTGTGTCATAGAAGGTAACATTCACAGGTTCCAGGGATCAGGATATGAATATTTGGGGGTTACTGGGAGAAGGACTATGGAGCCTCTCACAAATGTTTACTGCATGCCAAGCATGATGTCAGAGTTGGGGTGCATCTGTGAGTCAGGCAGAAAAAACTCCCTGCCTTTGTGGAACTCACATGACTACTAGGAGAAGAGACAACCATAAAACAATCAATGCAAGAAATAAGTCACATCACTTAAGGGTATCTGATCCTAAACCAGGGGAAGTGAGAAGCAGTTGGGGGCCCAAATTTCACCTGCACGTAGACTACTTGTGTACCTAATCTTGACTCGTATTCCCACATCTTCACAATAAAATAAAGAAAAAGAAATAAGTGCATGGCAGTAGGTGATAAGTGCTATGGGGAAAAAAGAAGGGAAGGCAGAGGTAGCTGATCACAATACTAGCGGGTCAGAAGAGACCTCGAGAGCTCAGGAGTGTGTTATCTGAGCACCTCAAGGGAATAATTCATGCAGATATGTGTGGGAGAAGAATGTTCTGGGCAGAGGGAAAAGCTAATGGCGATGAAAAATGTTTCCCTTTAAAATAAGCATATTCCCAATGGAATATTATTCAGCTATTAAAAGGAATGAAATACTGGCGTATGGATGAAGCTTGAAAGCATTGTGCTAAGTGAAAGAAACTAGAAGACATGAAAGGTCATATGTTGTACAATTCCACTTATATTAAATACTCAGAAAATATAAAATAATAGGGACAGAAAGCAGATTGTGGGAAGGAGGAATGGAGACAGATCGTTTAATGAACACTGGGCTTGTTTAATGAACAGATTATTTAATGAACACTTTCAACACAGTGAATGTGTTTTGGAACTAGATAGAGGTGGTGGTCGCACATCATGGGGAACATACTAAGTGCCATTGAACTGTATGCTTTAGACTGGTTGTTATGCTAATTTTATCCCCCCAAAATTCAAAAAATAAATTTATTTAAATAAAAAGAGTGAACTGACTTAAAGAAAAGTAATAAGTGAAACTATTCTTTTTAAAAAAAAGCAAGAGGTACTGATCATAGAAGTCAGAAGAGTACAGGTTTATGACCACCCTGGGCAACATGGTGAGACCTCGTCTCTACAATAAATCAAAAAATTAGCTGAGCATGGTAGCACACGCCTGTAGCTCCGGCTACTCAGAAGGCTGAGGTGGAAGGATCGCTGCAGCAGGCTGATGCTGGGGTGGCCGTGAGCATGCCACTGCACTCCAGCCTGAGTGAAACTTTTGGGTTAAAGTGAAGGGTGCGGGGAGAGCAGAGGTGAGCAGAGGCACACAGGACACTTGGGAAACTGGCTAGCAAGGAGCTATTTCTCATCTTAAGTGGCAGTATAAACATGGGTTTTTGCTTTCTCATTTTTTTTAAGCCGCAAATGTCTTTTATACATTCTTCTATAGTGCACAGTTTTTTTAAATCATGAAAATGATGAGCCAGTGGTAGCACAGGTGTTGGATGGATGTTCACAGCATCCTAAAAGCAACCTGGTATTCAATGGAATGCCCCCAGGGTGCAAATATTTCTCTGGCTCTGTCCCTTGCCCTCTCCACAAAGGCAGCCCCAAGAAATGATCAGCCAGGCACCCCCAGAGGGGATGCCCTGGGAATGTCCCCTCCAGGTCCAGCTCTGGCTCACACAGCCGCAGCCACCATCTAGCAGACTGAGAAACTGTTGTAGCGCCTTCTCACCTGAGGCAGGGCCAGCCCAGGGTGGAGAAGGGGCCTGGATCTGCAGGATTCCTGAGGTACTCACTCTGCAGGCTGAAGGAGCCTCATTGAGAATGGTTGGAAGCTGGAATTACCAGGAGGAGGAGTTGAAACAGAACTGATTGTTAGAACGCTGTTTTGTCCTCCTCCAGGAACAATCCTGGAGGAATCTTCCCAGCCATTTCTGCTCATATCTCTGACCAGACTGGCAGGTGTTTGTTTGACAAACTCTGTTGTTCAACAGCTCTGTGGTTAACTGATGGCATGTACTCAGGAATCTGACAGTTGTCTTTTGTTCTGTTTTAATAACATCATTAAAAATACATTTTTATTTGTATTTATACAAAAGCAATAATGTGTTAGGAATCTTGTCTGCAAGTGGCAAAAATCTAAATAAATAAATATATCTGGGCTCACATAACTGAAAAGTCCAGCAGGTCTCTTCATCAGATATGGCTGGATCCAGGAACTTCAAAGACAAGATCAGAACTCTCAGTTCCCTCTCTCATACGTATTTTCCCTCGTGTTAGCTCCATTCTCAGACACACTTACCCTAGAGTGCTAGAAGCCCTAAACATGACCCCTGAAAGAAAGAGAGCTTCTCTCTTACGAGTATTCCAAAAAACCAAAGTTAATAAAAGGGCTTGCCCTGAACATACTTGGACCATGGGACTTCTCTTGAACCATTTACTGTGGCCAAAGGAATGAAATGCTGTGATTGGCCAGGCCTAGAAAGTGTGTTTATTTAGAATTGGGGGAGCAGTGCTCATCTCAAAAATCACATTGAAAGAATAGGGTAAGGAATGACTACCCAAGAGCCACCTGTGTTTAGCACAAACAACAGATTCCTGCTCTACACTATAGAAAATTAGAAAATTTCAGAAAAGCATAAAGAAGAAAATAAAGACCAGCCATTATTTCAGCATGACAGGCTTCCATGATATATTATCTAGGCCATCTTTTCACATATGTAGGAACCCAATTCAGCTCAGAGGATTTCTCAACCCAGACATGTGAAAGTGATTAAAATTCAAAGATGAGAAAGTGAAGAAAAGTAAAGGAAGTTTTGACGAGACAGTAAGGCTGGCTACCCATGGTTCTCTGCCAACCTCCTGCATTCGGTCCCCAGATCGCTGCCAATCTCAGAACACATTTCTACCTCTTTGAATACCTCCAGCCTCTCATCCATCCTTCATCATTTGTTCATCCATTCATCCATCCATGTACATAGCCATCAGTTAGTCTATTAGTCCGTCCATCTGTCTGTCTGTCCATTCATCCATCCATTCATTCATCCATCCATCCATCCATCCTACCAATCACCTATCCCATAATTATCTTTTTTCTTTCTTTTGGAGACAGAGTCTCACACTGTTGCCCATGATGGAATGCAGTGGTGCAGTCATAGCTCATTGCAGCCTCGAACTCCTGGGTTCAAGCAATCTTCCTGCCTCAGTACCCCCAAGTAGCTAGGACTGCAGGCATGCACCACCATACTCAACCAATTTTTTTTTTAATTTGAAGAGAGAGCCTCTGATCTTGCTATGTTGTCCAGGCTGGTCTCAAACTCATGGACTCAAGTGATCCTTCCACCTTGGTCTCCCAAAGTGCTGGGATTACAAGCATGAGCCACCACCATGCCCAGCTCATAATTATCTTTTAAGCTCAGAAGTCAGACTACCTGGTTCAAATCTAAGTTCCAACACCTTTTAGCTGTGTGACTCTGGGATAGTTACTTAACCAGTCTGTGCCTCAGTTTCCTCATCAGTAAAGGGGGGCTGGTAACAACAGTTTCTACTGCATTAGATTATTTTGAGGATAAAATAAGGCAGATCCCAAGTGCCAGGGTGAGAGCCTGACTCATGAGAGATCCTCAGCAGAGTCTTCTAGTGTTGGGTTTTGGGGGTTTTTTTTCCCCCTAAGATTAGGTATCCCTGCATCCAACATTAGTAAGGCTGCCTACAGGCTGAATGCGCTAAGACTGGCAAGCACTGCCAACTACGGTTTTCTCTTCTGTTGCCTTAAAGGCAGATTCTGAATGCAAAGAACTGTTAGGACACAGGGAAATGTCCTCTGGAACTTCCTAATTAAAAAGCTACTATAGCTTTATTTTTTATTTTATTTTGGGGGGAGTTTTTAATAGTCATGGGATCTTACTTTATTGGCCAGGCTGGTCTTGAACTCCTGGCTTCAAGGGATCTTCCCTTCTTGGCTTCTCAAAGTGCTGGGATTACAGGCATGAGCCATTACGCCCTGCACTGAAGTTTTTAGTAATAATAATATGTTACGTTGATGGGCAAAATGTTCAGCTGCTCTGAATGGGCTGAATGAAAATAGCCTTTCTGAACATCTTGTCTAAATACTCAGTGTGATTCAGAATATAAAATATGTACATTAAGTTATCAGAAACATATGTATCTCGAGAGTTTGTGATCAGAGACCCAATTCAGATATGAATGGGAATAGGATCATTCAGACTTAAATAAACTGGATTGAAAAGATGCAATAATAATAGTAATAATAATAATAATCATAATAAAGACAGCTCAGGCTTTGCAATTCCTAAAGGTCCTCAGGGAAGTTCTCTGGGATCTGCTGGCTTAAGATTGGGCACCTGAGAAATCACCATGCTGAATGTCTGGGGAGCCCCATGTTCCTGCAGATCTGGAAAGTGGGGCAAGCAACTGCCAGCCTAACCTTGACAGACAGTTTGTGGAAACTGATGGACTTGCAGAACATCTTGGGAGCCAAGGGGGTGTCCTCATCACATCCTTCATTGTGGCAGAGATGGTGAGGAGGATTTGGGAGGTTACTAGCAGGTTCTCCAGATGGAAAACTGGATTGGCTGTCTGGATCATAGCTTGAGATCTTAGAAAAATGTTCTTAGAGTCAAGTGTGGTGGTGAACACCTCCCAACTACTTGGGAGGCTGAGGCGGGAGAATCTCTTGAGTCCAGCCTGGGCAACATACAAGACTGTCAAAAAAGAAAGAAAGAAAAGGGAGAAGGGGTAGAAAGAAGGAGGGGAGAGGAAGAAAGGGGAGGGGAGGAGAGGGGAGGAAGATGGAAGGAAGGAAAGAAAATTATATAAAAGAATCGTGTTCTTGGCCTCTGTGAGTGACAGAGGTAGTTCATGAAATAAGTTGCCACCATGGTGGCCACGAGCCAGCCAATTTGCTCTGCTGCGTCTGAGAGGCAGGAGAGATAAGGAATGGATCAGAGCTTGAAATGGGGCCTGAGTCATGGCATGGGCCTGAGCCAAGGCCAGAGGAGGACCCAACTCAATCAGAATCAAGGGTCAATCTGTGATCAGGATCAGGGTTCAACCCAGACCAGGGCCAGGACCAGTGCCCAGGTCTCTGGTCCTGACGGTCTTGCCTCACTATTAGACTTTGAATAGAAGCTGCAGGCTGCTCCCTCACCCTCAGGCATCCCTCGAGGTGACCCCGACATTCTCCTGGACCCTTCCCGCCACTTATGCTGCCCTATTTGCATCCCTCTTCCTTTGAAGCCTGGGCACCAACACACCACCCTCTTCCACCGTTGCCCACAGCACCCACTATCACACAGGGCCCTGCTCACATCCCCTGAGGACTTTGGCCCCTGATGCCCTGTTTTCTTCTCATATTAGTGCTTTTTCAGTTGTGGCAGACACCCCAGCTCACACTGACTTCAATAGAGGGGGCTGGGGGAGATACCGTGATGCACTTAAACGAACCAGGCAGAGGCATTTAGTTTTTTGTTTTGTTTTGTTTTGTTTTTGTATCATCATCAACCCTAATATTGATTTATTTGTTTTTTAAAATTTTAATCAATATTTTTTACTATGGTATTGTGGGGTACAGTTAAGGATTAGGTATACAAATATGCTTCATTCAGGCACCCTTGTTGATAAGAGGTGTCTCCCCATCCCCAGACAGATATTCTTTACCATTAATCCCATCTCCCTTCCCCTCCACCCCCATAATATTCCACCACTGTCAGTCATTTTCTTATAGTATTATGTTGGATGTTCAAGGTCCACTATATGAGTGAGAACATGTGATACTCAGATCTTTGTTTCTGTGAGAGATCACTCAGTATTATAGACTCTAGTTCCATCCAGGTTGCTGCAAAATTCATGATTTTGTTCTTTTTTATGGCTGCATAGTATTCCATTGTGTATATGTACCACCTTTTTTTAATCCAGTCCTCTTTTGATGGACAGCATGGTTGCTTCCAGGTTCTTGCTATTGTGAACAATGCTGCGATAAACATACGTGTGCAGGTATCCTTTTTATAGAGTGATTTGAGTTCTTCAGGATATATTCCCAGTAGGGGGATTGCGGGGTCATATGGGAGGTCAATATTTAGAGCTTTTAGGAATCGCCACACTGTTTTCCACAGAGGTTGCACTAGTTTGCGCTCCCACCAACAGTGTAGAAGTGTTCCCTTTTTGCCACACCCTCTCCAGCAACTGTTATTTTTTGAGTTATTGATAATTGCCATTCTGACTGAAGTTAGGTGGTATCTCGGTGTGGTTTTGATTTGCATCTTCCTGATGATTAGTGAGGTTGAACATTTTTTCATGTGTCTGTTGGCTGCTCGGATGTCTTCCTTTGAGAAGTGTCTGTTCATATCTTTTGCCCATTTTATAATGGGGTTGTCTGTTTTTTTCTTTTCAGCACATTTGAGTTCCTTGTGGATCCAAGATGTTAAGCCTTTGTCAGACCTGAAGTTGGCAAATACTTTTTCCCAGTCTGTAGGCTGTCTCCCTGCTCTCTTGATGGTTTCTTTGGCTTTGCAGAAGCTTGTCAGTTTAATGAGGTCCCACTTGTCTATCTTATCTCTTATGGCCTGTGGGTTTCGGGTTTTGTTCAGGAATTGGATGCCAGCTCCAATTTCCATGAGGGTATGTCCTTCATTTTCTAAGGTTCTTATGGTTTGAGGTTTTATATTTAGGTCTCTGATCCATTTAGAGTTAATTTTTGTGTATGGAGATAGATAGGGGTCCTGTTTCAATCTTCTGCATGTGGTCAGCCAGTTTTCCCAGCACCATTTACTGAATAGGTTCTCTTCTCCCCAGTGGTAGGTGGTGGAGGCTTTGTCGAAGATGAGTTGGTTGAGAAATTGAGGTTTTGTTTCTGGAATCTCAGTTCTATTCCATTGGTCTATATGCCTGTTCCTGTACCAATACCAAGCAGTTTTGATTATTTTAGCTTTATAGTAAAGTTTGAAGTCTGGTCATGTGATACCACCTGCTTTGGTTTTTTTGCTGAGGATTGTTCTGGCTATTCTTGGTCGTTTGTGTTTCCGTATGAATTCCTGTGTTGTTTTTTCTAGGTCTGAGAAGACTGTTGCTGGTAATTTGATGGGTATTGCATTAAATCTGTAGATTGCCTTAGGTAAGATGGACATCTTCACAATGTTGGATTCTTCCAATCCATAAGCATAGGATATTTTTCCACCTGTTTGTGTCATCTTTGATTTCTTTGAGCAGTGTTTTGTAGTTTTCATTGTAAAGGTCTTTCACGTCTCTGGTTAGGAAGATGCCAAGGTATTTCATTTTTTTGGTGGCTATTGTGAATGGCATTGTGCTTTTTATTCGGGTTTCTGTTTGTTTATTATTGGTGTAAAGAAATGCTATTGTCTTTTGCACATTTATTTTATATCCTGGGACTTTGCCAAAGGCCTTTATCAGTGTAAGGAGGTTTTTGACAGATTCTCTTGGATTTTCAAGGTACATGATCACGTCATTTGCAAAGAGAGATAGCTTGACTTCCTCTTTTCATATTTGAATACCCCTGATTGCCTTCTTTTCTCTGATTGCTCTAGCCAGGACTTCCAATACTATATTGAACAGGGGTAGTGAGAGTGGGCATCCTTGTCTTGTTCCAGTTTTCAGGGGAAATGGTTCCAGTTTTTGTCCATTTAGGAGTATGCTGGCTGTGGGTTTCTCATAGATGGCTTTTACTATTTTAAGGCATGTTCCCCGTATGCCTAGCTGTTCGAGGGTTTTTATCAAGAAGGGGTGCTGGATTTTATCAAAAGCTTTTGCTGCATCTAATGATATAATCATGTGGTTTTTGTTTTGACATCTGTTGATGTATTTAATTACATTTATGGTTTTACGAATGTTGAACCAGTCTTGCATCCCAGGGATGAAGCCCACTTGGTCATGATGGATGATTTTTGAGATGTGTTGTTGAATCCGGTTCGCTAGGATCTTGTTGGCATTTAGTTTTAAGTGCCAATGGACCCAGTGTTCAGTCAGTCACCGGAGGCCTCCCCCATGCCCCAGATTTCCTTCCTTTTCCTCTCAGATCATTTCTCTCCATAGGGTGGGGGATGGCCCTGACACCTCTCACAACCCCCAAGTTTTCCAGCTCATTCATGTCCCCAAAAATGAGATCCTCCTTCAACCAGTATATCGAGATCAAACTCACCAGGGATTCTGATTGGTCCTGTTTGGGGCACATGCCCAGCTCTGAACCAATCACAGTGGTCAGAAGATACAGTTCCCATTGGCCATGCCGGAGTCACATGCATCCTTGAAAAAGATGAGGTCCCTCTGAGCCACGAGAGTTCCCAAAGAACAGTGGCTGAGCAAACAAGCTTCAGTCATCCTTTTGAGCAAATTGTCCTTGAACTTTGAGTGACGCACTCAACCAAGAAACCTTACAATTCTTTCATCGTCATTCCTCGGTAGCTACTCACTCCCAAGGCTGCACCTTTGATAGGAAATGCCTCCCAGCACCTTACCTTTCCTACCTTCTGTCCTCCCTGCATCCCCTGCACCCTCGTTCTTGACTCCGTGGAGTCTCCAGATCCCCTCAGACTTCTCTAAACTCCCAACTCGTCAGCCTTTGTCTTCTTTCCATCGCACACCCCATGTGCAAACATCCCAGCCACCCTTTCAGCACTTCACCTTGTTCACGACTCTGGATCAGTCCAAATGGGACTTTCTCTCTTCCCGCTAGTGGAATCACTAGCCCTGCCAGGAAAATCGTGTCATTATGCCAGTAAACCAGTTTCTGGTAAAAAGCAGTTAGTTATTTATCATAATGCATCTCAAACTTTGATATGCATGTGCTTCACCTTTAGGGAGCCAACTTAAAATGCAGATTTAACTACTGTTATGGCTTGAAAGGTTTTTAATTACTTAGGGGGGAAATGCAGATCTGGATTTGTTGGATCTGGAATGAGCCGTGCAGTTCTAACCAGCTCCAGGTGAAGTCGAAGCTACTCGTCCTCAGAGCACACTTTGAACGACCATTTCTTTACTTCAGTGTTCCTCAGACATTCTTCAAGGTGAGAATCACCTGGGGCACTTGTTACATGCAAAGATATCAGGTCTCTTTCATGGAATTTCTGACAGTAGATATGAGTCAGAAACCAAAGGCTCCTTAATTTTTTAACAAATTCGAGGGACTCATCTCCTGGGATAATTGGAAAATACTGCTTTCTCACACCATTTGGTTTAAGTATTTCATCTTGGATTCCAGGCTTTCTCTATCTTCCACAAGTCCCAACCTTTTCTCCTCCCACTATCCCTCAGCAGGTGAGCTGGTTCCTACCTACCAGAGAAAACTAAGGTGGGTTGGCATGAAGACTTTTCTGCCAGTAAACTTTACTTGTATCCCCTCTTGTCTTGGCTTTTTTCCCTCCCACCTTGGAGAGAAGAGATGCTTCCTCTACCCTAGCTGGTGCTGACTCCCCTCCTCAACATCCATGTTCTCTCAGCTCCCCTCCAATTCTGTCTTCAACTTCTCCCATTCTCTTGGCTCTTCTCTGCCTGTGAAAACTCTTCTTGTCCTGAAACCCTGTCCCCCTACCCAGACCATATCTTCCCCTTCCCTTCACCAAGTTTTTTTTTTAGTTGCATCTCTCTATAGTCTATCATACTATAATTTAAGAAGAGGTATTTTTATGTCAGTAAGCTTTTTTTTTTTTTTTTAAAGAAATGAGGTCTTGCTATGTTGCCCAGCCTGGACTTGAACTGGAGCTCAAGTGATCCTCCTGCCTCAGTTTTCCAAGTACTTGGGACTACTAGGTATACAACAGTGACAAATAAGTGAAGTAAGCTTATGTTTAAAACATCTCCTAAAAGTCTTTTTGCTTTGAAATAATTATAGATTAACAGATTAATTGCAAAAAGAATGTGGAGAGTTCCCACATACCCTTTAGCTAGTTTCCCCTAATGCTAGCATCTTATGGAGCCATGGGACATTTGTCAAAGCTAAAAAGTTAACGTTGATAGAATGCTATGAACTGAACTACAGACTTTACTTTATATCACTCGTTTTTCCTCTCATGTCCAAAAAACGTATGTTTTTAAATTATACATGCCTTTATTCATCATTGTTTTGAAAATGGGAAAGTACAAATAGAAAAAAATCAGTCACCAAAACCCACCATCCAGACAGAACTACACGTAGCATTTTGTCCTTCTCTTGCAGTGCAAAAATTTACATAATTTACACATATAAATTTATATCATTATACTGGGGGTATACTGTTACCTATGTATTGTTTTAGTTCACTATAATCAGAAGTGTCTGGATGCTGATGGTAACCACTTTGAGTACCTCTTGTAATTGCAGAACTCTTGTAATTGCAAAAGTCAAACGTGACTTATATTCATCTTTTGTCATCAGTATCCATTGAGCATTACAATTTTAATACAATTTTTCCTTTCTTAAAACATTTTTTGACACCATGTGTGTGTTATTTTTTTTTACAAAAATATGCTCACCTTGTCCTGCAATCTGCTTTTCTTACTAAATACTGTACTTTAAATGCCCTTCCATGCTAGCAATTATAGCTCCAGGTCATAATTTTTATTTTATTGAGATGTTTATCCTAACTTTCGATAGGTAACATTCACATGGTTCAACATGCAAATCGTTGCAAGGGGTATTTAGCAAAAATTTCCCTCCCGTTTCCTACTCACCCAATTCTTTCTTTTCCCACACTATTGTGTAGATTAAACGTGTTAAAGTCTGACAGCAAATTCTGGGATGAATAAACCATTATTTTGCTCAGCCAATCCTCTATTACTAAATATGGAGATTGTCTCCCCTGGTTTACGTTACAAATGACACTTTAATTCAACTGCCCCTTTGTCACAGTTATTTCCTGAGGATAAATTCCCAGTGGAGCACCCAGATAAAAAAGCTACACTTTGAGAGAAGGGGTCTTTTGATTTCAAATTGCTTTCTACAAAGAGTAATCAAAATTTCTTACACTCAGACCCACACTAGCTATCAGATTATACCAACCAGATAAGCCATTAAATGCCCCTTTAATCTGCATTTATTTAATTTGTTTTTTGTGAGCAGAGCGGTTGGGTTATGTTTATTTCATATCTATGAACAGACAAATTTTTTGAAAGATGGTTTCAAGTGGTTGTCTCCACTTCTCACTCCAACCTGACTCTCCAACTCCTTAGAGTCTGGGATCCATTCTGCACCCCCCCCCAAGATGCTCTAGCAAAATCTGCCACATAAACATCCAACCAAATGTGTCCTTCCCAGTCTCATCCTGTTTAATTTCCCTGTCATGAACATTATAGACCTGGCCACACCTGTCCCTGAATGTTACAGACTGAGCCATCCTTTAAAAAATAGTATGGCTGTTAGATTGTGTTTTTTAAATTGTTAAATCCAGTTTTGTTTACAGAATTCACAATTTCATGTACCGACTTTGAGTTTTGACAAACATATACAATCATGGAAGCACCGCCACCATTAATAGCAAATATTTTCATCCCCCCAAATTCCTTTGTGCATCCTTGCTCTCAATTCCTCCCTTCTCCTTGTCCCTGGCAACCACTAATCTACTTGTTATCACTGTAATTTTCCCTTTTTGAAAATTTTCTATGAATAGAATCATATGGTATTTGGATCTTTGTTTCTGAATTCTTTCACTTAGCATAATGTTTTGGGGATTCATCAATATTGTTGCATGTTTATTCTTTTTTATTGCATTGTATGGATATACCAGTTTAGTTATCTGTTACCAAGTTGATGAACTCTGGGATTGTTTCTAGTTTTTGGCTATTTTGAATAAAGCTGTTAAGAACATCCAAGTACAATTCTTTCTGTGAACATAAGCTTTTATTCCTCTTGAGTAAATTCCTAAGACTTGGATTGCTGGGTCACTGTGTAGGTGTGTTTCACTTTATAAGAAGCCCCATTTTGTTTTTCAAAGTGGCCACACACTTTTATATTTCCACCAACAGCGTATGAGAATTCCAGCCATTCCACATCTTCACCAGCAGTTGGAATTGTCCATTTTTATAATTTTAGCCATACTAAGAGATGTAAGGTGATATCTTATTGTGGTTTGAATGTGCATTTCTCTCATGGCAAAAATGTTGAGCATCTTTTCCATGTGCTTATTTGCTGCTCCTATATCTTCTTTGGTTAAAATTTTTAATTAAAAAAAATAAGGTAGCAAAGTCCCATAGTTTAAAAAATTCAGAAAGGGAAAAATAAATCTCCTTCTTGTCCCTTATAGCCCTTTGGGGGTGAGAGCCAAGGAAACAGGCACAGGTAACTTTCTCCAGGCCACATAGCTAGAAAGTTGTGGAACTGTGATTTAAACCTATGCAGTCTGGCTCCAAGGCCACACCCTTACCCATATTTACATAAACAATAGTACACCATGTTCCAGCCTGCTACTGACTTTTTACACTTCAGATATCATTGTTCCACAACAGTTCTTATTGATCTACCTTATTTGTTTTGACAACCTTGTATATGCCACTGAAATGACATGCCATAATTTACATGGCAAGTCCACTACTGATGAACATTTAAGTAGTTTCCAACCCTTTGCTACAATAAATAATGCTGCAGTGAATATTCTTGTACACACTTGTTTGTATATGTATATAAGCATATCTGTCCAATAGATTTCTGGGAGGGGAATTACTGGACCACAGGATGCCTGTCTTTACTATTTTAGAATGCCTATTTCCCCTTGTCCTCTCTAACACAGTGTTAAACTTTTTCATTCTTGCTAGGTTTTGGTGTATGTTTTTTTAAATAGCCCAAAGCAATTGAAAACTTATGTCTACCCCAAGACCTACACATGAATATTTATGACAGCTTTATCCATAACTGCCAGAAACATGGAAGCAACCAGGATGTCCTTCGGTAAGTGAATGGATAAATAAACTGGTACATCCAGACAATAGAATATTATTCAGCAGTAAAAAGAAATGAACTATCAAGCCATGAAAAAACATAAAGGAAACTTAGACACCAATCCAAGTGAAAGAAACCACTCTGAAAAGGCTATATACTGTATAATTGCAACTACATCACATTCTATAAAAGGCAAAATTATAGAAATGGTAAAAAAAAAAAATCAGTGGCTGCCAGAGGTTGAGGAGGAGGAAGGAATGAATACAAGGAGCACAAAGGATTTTTAAGGCAGTGATAATACTCTGTATGATAATGAAAGCATGGATACATGTCATTGTTGTACATTTGACCAAACCCATAGAATGTACAACACCAAGAGTGGACCCAAACGTAAATGTAAACATGGACTCTGAGTCATAATGATGAGTCAAGGTAGGTTCATCAATTGTACCCAATGTACAACTTTAGTGGGGTGTGTTGATAGTGGGGGCTATGTGTGTGCAGGGTCTGGGAAAATGGGAAATGTACCTTCCTTTCACTTTTGCTGTAAACCTAAAACTGCTATTAAAAAAACAAAGACAGCCGGGCTCGGTGGCTCAGCCTGTAATCCTGCACTTTGGGAGGCTGAGATGAGTGGATTACCCGAGCCCGCGGGTTCGAGAGCCGCCTGGGCAACTTGGCGAGACTTCATCTCTACAATAAATCAAAAATTAGCTGGGTGTGGTAGCATGCGCCTGTAGTTCCAGCTACTTGGAAGGCTGAGGCGGAAGGATCACCGGAGCCCAGCAGGTCGAGGCTGCGGTGGCTGGGAGCGGCCACTGCACTCCAGTCTGGGCGACAGAGTGAGGCCCCAACTCAAAAAAAAAAAAAAAGACTAAAAAAATTAGTGCCTCTTCATAGTTTTATTGTGCATTTCTTCTATTCTGAATGAGCCTGAGTATTTTTTCATGGGTTTAAAATTCAATTGCACTTCTTTTCCAGTGAATTAAATTCTCCTTAGGATGCCAGGTGGTAGTACATCCAGTCCCAGCTTTGTTCTTCCTTCTCTGTTTTTGTTTTTGTTTTTTCCTTTTCCATCTTCTTTGCTGCAGACTTCCTTCTCTTCCACTTTTCCTTCCCAAGTGGCAATTCTCCACGCTTTTCTCTTTAGACCTCTCCTCACTCTACTACACACCTGTGGGCTATCCTGTGTCTTCTCACAGCTGCCGTTACCCTCTCTTTATGTACAACTCTAATTTGGCATCTTTACAGAACTCTTGCAGGGCTACAGATCCATATTTTTAATCGGCTTCTAGATATTTCTACCTCAACACTTTCAAACACCTTGAAAGCCTCTATGTCCAAAACTGGACTTGGTCTCTTTCCCTCCAACTCTGTTTATCCTCCCAAAATGTTAACTGGTGGCATCTTCATCTACCAAGTTCGTCAGGCAAAACACCTGGTGAGGAAGTCAATCCTCACCTTCAATCCAATCAGTAAACAAGGCCTAAAATACTAGGCAGCCTTCAAAAGGGAATTGGTCCAATGGACAAGAGCCATAATTTATACACCTAAATTTTAGGGCAAAGATCTAAAAGAGTCCATCAATGGCTTCTCCCCACCTCCCCGTGGGTCAAAAACTACTCATTGAACAAATACTTTTAGAGCACTTTTTAAAAAATAACAGTCAGTTGACTGGGCACCGTGGCTCACACTTGTAATCCCAGCACTTTGGTAGGCTGAAGCAGAAAGATGGCTTGAGCCCAAGAGGTCAAGAACAACCTGGGCAACATAGAAAAAGTTTATATCTACAAAAAAGAAAAGAAAAGAAAAAAGTCACTGTCCCAAGAATAATTATTTACTTAAACCTCTTAAGAGCCCTATGAGGTAAGTTTTTTTGTTTGTTTAATTTTAGGCTGAGGGGGTACAAGTGTATGTTTGTTACATTGGCATGTTACACACTGGTGGGGATTGGGCTTCTGGTGTCCCCATTCCCCAGAGAACTAACAGTACACCTGATAGGTAGTTTTTAAGCCCTTGGCCCCCTCCCCACCTTCTTCCTTTTGGTGTCTCCCAGTGGCTCTTTCAAACCTTTTTTTAGTCTTTAATCCTCTCTACTTGGTCCCCAGGTTAGCTCTTTATAGTAAATCTACCTTTTCAGTGACATCTGGGTAACTCGTTTTATCTTAGGATGTTTCACTGCCATTAGGTATGACTAGCTAGTACTGAGATGCTCCACCTTTTCACATGGCTGACAGCAGCTTTGGGTTTCATCTATAGATGTAGCATGCTGGGTGAAACGCAGCTCTCCTGTGCTGCAACCCAGTCCCAGAGAAGTCTGGAAAGGCACTGGCCTAGGAAGGGGTCTTTTGCAGGCTGTTGGCTGGCACACACCAGAAGTTCTAAGAGGCAGCTAAAGGTATACCTCCAAAATGGAGCCAAAGTTTTGCTCCTCTCATCTCCTCAGATGCACCGCAAACAACACTGGCAAGACTAGAGAATCATCATCATTAATGTTTATTAGACTCTTACTGTGGGCCAAGCACTAGGCTAATGTGCTACACACATAATCTCCTTTAATCCTCACCATGGCCCTACAAAGTAGGTATTAATCTTGACCCCATTTACAAAAAAGGAATCTGAGGCTCTGAAAACTTTTAAATAACTTTCTTGAGTCTCCCAGGCTGACTGCTAAGTCCACAGGCCTTCTATCTGGGTTGGACATCATGGAAGGAAGAAAAAGTCCACTGGCTTAAACACTTGACTACATGCGAACGGAGTGGCTCATTAATGCAAAACTCTAGCCTAGGAGATATCCACCACACTGTTTTCCTTTGGCCATCTGAGACTTAGCACAACATCAGAGGGTCTTCCAGTTCCCAGCCCCAGCTCACTCCTTGCCCCATGGCCCCCTGTCAGGCAATTCTCATTGCAGGTCCACCTCAGGGCAACCAACCAGGTTAGGAGATCTCCATTCTCTCCACCCCACAACTTACCTTGTTCCCTAGGTCTACAGTGAAACCCCATTCACTGATGTTCCAACATTCTTTCTGCCCACCTGGCCACCATCTCAGGACTGGTTCCCTAAGCTGTCCATAAATTCTTTCAATGAATATTTACTCAGTAAACTGTGATAGGCGCTGAGGAAGAGATGAAAACTGCCTGGCATTGTGCCTCACATATACCTGGCTCTCCATAAATGTTTTTTGAATGAATGAATAGGCACTGCTCATACTTTGTAGATTACATTCTGCAGGGAAAGATAGAGTTACAATTCCAGGTGATGAGCTTTATGACAAGCAGAAACAAGAATTTCTAAGAGCATGGGATAGGGTGTCTACTTGGGAAAACTTCCGGGGACACTTGCTAGAGGCCTGAGGCATGACTTAGTTAGCCAAGTGAAGGAGGATGAAGCAAAGGCAGAACAAGTTTCATCTAAAGAGGAAAAATTGTACCCCACAGAGTGAAAATATGGAAGGGTGCCTTTACAAGCAAAAACATTTGGGAATTTTGGCAAGATACACTGAGCTTAAATCAGATTGAGGAGAGGGATTGCCAAGTTGAGACCTATTCCAGGCAATAGAAAAGCCCATAGAAAGAGGAGATAGAGGAAACCCAAATATCCTTATGATCCCTGCTAGTTCCAAGGAGACAGTAGGAGATCATGGGAGCAGTTGGTGAGGAAGCAAAGCTTAAACCTGCTAAAGTGTCCATCTCTTCAAACCAAGTGTTGTGCTCGGCTAAACAGGGTCACTCCCAAGCATGGCCCCCAATAAGGCTGGCTGGACTTGTTTAAGGTGTCATTGCCTCAGTTAAATCTGACTGCTGCTGGGTGTGGTGCCTCACACCTGTAATCCCAGCACACTGAGGCAAGAGGATTGCTTGAGCCCAAGAGTTCAAGACCAACCTGGGCAACATAACAAGGCCTTATCTCTGCAATAAATCCAAAACTTAGCCAGGCATGGTGGCATGCACCTGTAGTCTCAGCTACTCAGGAGACTGAGGCAGAAGAATCACCTAAGTCCAGGAGGTCAGAGTTGCAGTGAACTGTGATCATACTACTGCCCTCCAGCCTGGGTGACAGAGTGAGTCCCTGACTCAAAAAAAAAAAAAAAAAAATGATTGCTACAACAAATGTGAAGATAAAAAGAAGACATTTGGCACAAAGGAGAAATACCCAATCACATCTGCCCTGGGCTGAAAAGTCCTCCCTAGTTCCATAGATTGTTGACTCTTTAATAGGGCAAGGAAAAGATACAGCAAATAGAAACTTTTCCCTTCTCTCTTTGTCTAGGCCAAAAATATTTAGACCGACTGTTTAACCCATCTTAACGCCCAGTGTTGAATAAATAAAGACCTCCTTCTGTAAAAATGAGCAAATAGAAAACAATGACTGGACCTACACAAGGATCTACCAGATCAAAAGGATACTGATATGAGGAATTAGAGCAAGTGTCCCTGGATAAATCACCTTTTTGCCCAGAGCATAAAATTCAAGGGAACAATATTGCTAATCTGTAACCTTTGCAAAACTAGAGGCTATTTAATTTCTAAAACAATTGCTTTTTTTTTTTTTTGAGTTGGAGTCTCACTCTGTCGCCCAGACTGGAGTGCAGTGGCCGCTCCTGGCCACCACAGCCTCGATCTGCTAGGCTCCGGTGATCCTTCCACCTCAGCCTTCCAAGTAGCCGGAATTACAGGCATGCGCTACCATGCCCGGCTGATTTTTTGATTTATTGTAGAGATGAGGTCTCGCTGCCCAGGCGGGTCTCAAACACGTGGGCTCAGGCAATCCACTCACCTCAGCCTCCCAAAGGCGCAGGATTACAGGCTGAGCCACTGAGCCTGACTCTAAAACAATTCTTAATATGCACATAATCTTAGAACACAAAAAGTATTCTGGAGAGGAAAAATGTATCTATTGAGTCTAAAAGGCAACAGAAGCAATTAACAGAAAATTGGAAGTTGCCTAAAATTAAATGAGTGAATCTGAAGAATAGATTTAAAAATTCTTCTTAACAGGACATGGTGGCTCACACCTGTAATCCCCAGCACTTTGGAAGGCCAGGGCAGGAGGATTACTTTAGGTCAGGAGTTCAAGACCAGCCTGGGCAACATAGCAAAACTCCATCTCTATTTAAAAAAAAAATTTTTTTTAATTAGCTAGATGTGTTGGTATGCATCCACAGTCCCCACTACTTAGGAGGCTGAAGTGGGAGGATTGCTTGAGCCCAGGAGTTCAGTGAACTATGATCACACCATTGCATTCTAGCATGGGTAGATACTGTCTCTTTAAAAAAAAAAAAAAAAAAACTAAGACTCAGAAAGGATGAGAAAAAAAAAGATAAGCAGGTTGAAGAGGAGATTTAAGACATAGATGTGCAGCCGAGCTTGGTGGCTCAGCCTGTAATCCCGCGCCTTTGGGAGGCTGAGGTGAATGGATTGCCTGAGCCCGCGGGTTCGAGACCTGCCTGGGCGGCGAGACCTCATCTCTGCAATAAATCAAAAAAATCAGCCGGACCTGGTAGCGCATGCCTGTAATTCCGGCTACTCGGAAGGCTGAGGCGGAAGGCTTGCTGGAGCCCAGCAGGTCGAGGCTGCGGTGGCCGGGAGCGGCCATTGCACTCCAGTCTGGGTGACAGAGTGAGACTCCAACTCACAAAAAAAAAAAAAAAAAAAGAGATAGATGTGCATATAATTGTTTCCCCAAAAGAACAGAGCAGGAGCAATGGGGATTTATCATTAAAAATTGGCTCATGTGATTATGGAGGCTGAGAAGTTTCATGATCTGCTGTCTACACACTGGAGACTCAGGAAAGCTGGAGGATGTAGTTTCAGTTCAAGTCCCAGGAGAACCGATGGTTTAAGTTCCAGTCAAGGTTTGAAGGCCTGCGAACCAGGAGCACCAACCGGGTAAGTCCCAGTCCGAGGGCAGAGAAGATCAATGTTCCAGCTCAAACAGTCAAGTAGAGAAGAATTTCCTCTAAAAGAGAATTTTTTTCCTTCCTGCACCTTTTTGTTCTATTCAGGCCCTTATGAATTAGGTGATGCCCACCCATGTTGGGTGGGGGCTGGGGGAAATCTGCTTTACTGAGTTCACCAATTCAAATGCTAATCTCATTGGGAAACATCCTCACAGATGCATCCAGAAATAATGTTTAGCCAAATATCTGGGTACCCTGTGGTCCAGTCAAGATTGCACATAAAATTAACCATCATACACACTCCATCATTTTCACAATTTTCTATTGGTTACACACATTGGCCCTATTCATTGTGGGAAAGGTCTATACCAAGAGTATAAATACCAGAAGGAAAGAATCAATCAGAATCATCTTGAAGGCTGACTAGCCCAAACCCAAACTTTGTCTTTAACCCTACTCCCAATGCTACACCTAACCCCAGAAACCTCAGTCTAAGTGGGAAATGAAATGGATGTGTGTTGTATGTGTATATGAATGTGGATGTGTATATGGGGTGAGGTGTGCTGGGACTGGACCTGGAAAAGGAGTGGAGGCCAAATGATGGGCAACTTTGAATGTCAGACTGAGGTATTTGGTCTTGATTCTCCAGACAGTTGTTGTCATTGAAGGTTTTTGAGCAATATGACAATATTAGTTACAAACCCACACTCTATTAGCAGTGTGGCACATAGCTTATGAAGGAAGATGACAGCAGCTGATGGTCAGTAAGGAGACTACTGCAATGACCCAAGCAAGAGTATATGAGGACCTGAAGTAGATAAGTGAGAAGTGAAGTAGATAAGGAGTGAGAAGCAGTGATACATTCAAGAGGTATGTCCTAGAGTCAAACAAAACCAAACACCAGACTAGGCAATATTTCAAGACTCCATCTCTACAAAACATTTTTTAAAAATTCCAGGCATGGAACTGCACACCTGTAGTCCCAGCTACTGTGGAAGTTGAGGTGGGAGGGTCACGTTAGCCCAGGAGTGTAAGGTTGCAGTGAGCTATGATTGCACCACTGCCTTCCAGCCTGGGTGATGAAGTGAGACACTGTCTCAAAAAATTAAATTAAAAAAACCCAAAATTGAACATTAATTCTCATCACAAATCTCTCCCATACTGCAACTTAACTTCAATCTTGACCCTGACCTAAACTCCAATCATCAAAAGTGCTGTGGTGACAAGAAACAGAAGCCCAACTCAAGCCATCATTAAGCTCAAAAGGAAA
The DNA here is from genome assembly GCA_027257055.1 of Cephalopachus bancanus. Lineage (NCBI taxonomy): Eukaryota > Metazoa > Chordata > Mammalia > Primates > Tarsiidae > Cephalopachus > Cephalopachus bancanus. Next base: position 1,660,181 of record JAPVLO010000354.1, read on the forward strand.
TTTTTGGTTTTATGTAACTGAAAATTCCAGAGAAAGATAAACTAGGTTTCAGGCCTGCCTTAATCCAGGGCCTCAAATGATTTCATTAAGGCTGTGTCTCTCTCTCAGTGCCTCAGAAAGTCTCTCTTAAATCTAGTAAACAAGATGGCCCCAAGCAGCCCAAGGCTCATATTCTAAAAGCATAGCAACCCCAGAACAAAAAAAGACTCTTCAGCACCCAAGTACTGACTCCATCCCTGAATCACCATAGCCAGGATGGTAGAAAGCTCTGAGTGTCCAGGCATTTGTGTGCATCATTTTTAGTTATATAAATGGTATCAAACTATACATATGCAAAGTCTTATGTATTTATTTATGTATTTGAATCAAAGTCTCACTCTGTTGCCCAAACTGGAGTACAGTGGCACAGTCATGGCTCATGCAGTGGCACAATTATGGCTCACCACAGCCTTGACCTCCTGGGTTCAGGTGATCCTTCTGCCTCAGTCTCCTGAGTAGCTGGATCTACAGACACACACCACCATACCCAGCGAAATTTTGATTTTTTTGTACAGACGAGGTACTGACTATGTTGCTCAGGCTTGTCTTGAACTCCTGGGCTCAAGGGATCCTTTTGCCTCAGCGTCCCACAGCGCTGGGATTACATGTGTGAGTCACTGTGCCCAACTCATATGATAGTTTTAAAATATGTCCAGAAATTATTTGATACTCCTTTCTTTGAAAGGTGAAAACTCATTCCTCTTCTCTTAAATGTAGACCAAACTTAGTGACTTATTCCTAATGAATAGAATGTGGCAGAAATGATGGCCTGTGAATTTCAAGACTATGTCATAAAAAAAGTTGCCACTTCTGCCTTGCACTGTTAGATGTTCATCTTGAGAGTCTTTGACTGTTAAATCATGAGGATACTCAAACAATTCATGAAGGAGGCCCAAATATGGGGAGAACTCAGGCTTCCCACAAACAATTGGCACCAACTTGATAGTCCTATGAGTAAGCCTCCCGAGAAATGGATCCTCCAGCCCCAGTTGAGTCTTCAGTTGACTGTAGCCCCAAGTGTCATCTCAACTGCAACTTTGTAGACCTCCCAAGTAAACTACACCCAAATTCATGACTCACAGAAACTATGAAGATAATAAATGATTCTTTCTTGTTAAATCCACTGTGTTTGGAGGTAAGTTGTTATAGGACAATAGGTAACTCACACACATATCATTCCACATCATGGGTTTTTTCACTCAACATTGTGTTTCTTGGCTCTCTCACATTGGTACATGTAGCTTTGGTGATTTATTTTGACAGTCACAACCACATTTTATTCATCCATTCCCTTTTTGCTAGACATCTAGGTGGTCTCCAGGGTTTTTCTTTTTTACAAACCATGCCACCATGAACAGACTTAAATATGCTTACTGGTGCACAAGTAAAAGAGTTTCTTAGGCAACAGACTAAGATTTTTCTGAATAGTGATAACTTGTTCTCCAAAGTACATGTCCCAAGACAGTTTCCCACTAACTGTGTTTGAGAGTTGCAATCCCCCCACATCCCTGATAGTGCTGATGTCATCAGACTCTCAAACTTGTTGCCACGCTGAAGAGTGAAAAGCATCTCATTGTTCTAATTTGCATTTCCCTGATAATCACATGATCTGGCCTGTCAGAGCCCTCAGTAGTACTGGACACAAAGCTCATCAGTTCACTCCAGGGTCCTTCATCTCCCAAGGAATTTCCCACGACCCTCCACTCCCTGAGAAAATTTGGTTCCTTGCTGCCAGCCCTATGGAACACCTAGAAACACCTCGGTTGGCCAGACATTTTTAGGAAGAATGTGGGGCTCCAGACTGCAGTCTGAACTCAAGCAGTTGTTCCAGGCTGATTCCACCCTCTCCCCTACCCTCAGGAAGTGTGACAGCCTGAGGCAAGAGGCAGTCACTATCCAGGAGCTTAGCCAGGGTACAGAGTCTTCCAGAAAAAGCACCCAAGAATTATGCTCTCTGGCGAGTGGCCCAACGGGACAGAGGATAGTGGGGAGAGAGGAGACATCAGCAGGCTTTCCGGGCCCAACTTCAGGCACTGGGCTGGACCCACATGCCCCTGCATATGTCCTGAGGACCTGACCAGTGGGAACACAGAAACAGGCCCAGGCCTTGGATTTCTTCCAGGGTGGCTCTTCCAGACCCCTGGACCAACCTCGTTCTCAAGCAGAGTTCCTCTGCTCTCAGCCTGAGTTGCACCATAGTAGTTACCAAGTTGGCCATCCCAGCATTCTGGGTCACTTCCCCCAGCCTCAGGGACGCTGTCTGGTGTCTGTAGTATGGTGCACTGCTTATCAGAGGTCAGTCATTTGTAAAGTGCCTTCACAAATTTGTGTCATATCTACACGCTACTGCATAATTATTTACCGTTTAAAAGTATCTACTGATTTTTTTTCCATTTAAGCACATTGATGGTAAAAAGGAAACTTTATATCCCTGCCTAGCATTAGTTTCCAAAACAGAGAAGGCAACTGTAGACCAAGCTAATAATAAACAATGTTAGTAAGCCTATTAAACACCATCATCTGTTGTCGTTTAAAAAAAGAAAAAGAAAGAAAGAAAAAACATATCTAGCAAAAGTAGAAAAGGGTTAAAGACCTTATTTGCCACCAAACTGAGACCTTCTCTGTGGTTCAATGTTGTTTGATATCTATAAGCCACTTAATAAAAGAGATCAGTAGCTTTTCACCAAAATTCATTCTCACCTTCTATAGTAATAGAGTACTGGCTGTCCAATGACTAGAAGCTCATTTTCCAGCCCAGTCAAAACCAGCCTGGATAATATATTGAGACCTCATCCCTATAAAAAAAATTGCAAAGATTAGCTGGGTGTGGTGGTGCTCACCTGTACTCCCAAGTTTAGTGTGGCCTGGGTTGTTCTGAATAAAATGTGTGTGAATGTCATCTGCAAGTTTGGGCTTCAAGACACCAGATGCCTTCTCAATGCCCTCATGAGAAATTTCCAGTTCATGGAGTTAATGACATCTTTTTTTTTTTTTTTTTTTTTGAGTTGGAGTCTCACTCTGTCGCCCAGACTGGAGTGCAGTGGCCGCTTCCGGTCACCGCAGCCTCGACCTGCTGGGCTCTGGCGATCCTTCCGCCTCAGCCTTCCCAGTAACTGGAATTACAGGCATGCGCTACCACGCCCGGCTGATTTTTTGATTTATTGTAGAGATGAGGTCTCGCTGCCCAGGAGGATCTCGAACCTGCGGGCTCAGGCAATCCACTCACCTCAGCCTCCCAAAGGCACAGGATTACAGGCTGAGCCACTGAGCCCGGCTGTTAATGACATCTTGAAAGCCACTTCCAAATAGCTATCAAGGACTACTCAATGAGCAAGAAATGCACTGTTATTTCATTTGTGCCCCTACATACCTGGGCCTATTTGTTATAGCTGCTTAGTCCAGTAATACTGAAACCTACAAACTTTACTCTCAGTGATACTCATTCCACACTTTAGGAAGCAACTCACTGCAATGATTAGGAGTATGAAGTTGTGTGTACCGCAGATTTGTATTTAAGTCCTGGCTCTGCTGCTTCCTAGACAGGTAAATGTGGCACCGTTGGTAAACCTCACTGAGCCTCACCCTGTAAAATGAGCCTAACAACCATAATGTTTTCATAAAAATTAAATGAGAAAGTGTCCTCTGTTTACTTGATTTCTAAGATATACATTTGTTTTTGCTTGTTTTACATGTTACTGTTTCTGAAATCTGTGCCTTTAATGAATACACTGAATATGATAGTTTCTTTTCTTTTCCTTTTTTTCCCCTTCTTTTCCTGGAAAGCTGTTGTTATATAAATAGTGCAGATGGCATCTTCTAGCTGAGGAAATATGTTAGGTGAAGGTCCCAGTAAGTACCCAACAAAGGGTAGCTATTGTTTTATTACTCTGTGATAGACAGTGCTTTGGAATGACTCATTCAACCATTAAATTAGAGGTTGCCAATGGGAGGCCTGCTGGCCAAATCAGGCCTCAGGGCATGTTTTGATTGGCCCATTTCACTGGAAGGAATTGCCAAAATTTGAAAACTAAAAGGCTTCATACAGAAATCTGGATTTCCAGCTTAAAAAAAAAAAGTTGGGAAAATCTGACTTCTCTGGCCTGCATTCCAGCACTGCGTGGGAGAGCCGCCCACAACCGCCCTCTTCAGAAGCCAGTTCCCACAGTCCCACTCCCTTATGGTGCCCGCCTGTCCTGCAGGCTTTTGGCTGTGGGGCCCCGTGGTAAGTAATAATTATCAAGGAATTGTGGAGTACTTCTGCTCTTAATGGTTGAACTAGAAGTCATAGGAGCCAGTTTGGTGAGTGAAGATAGGGCCATGTGGTCCTGCTGTATCCCTGTATCAGAATGATACACCTGCAACGTCCTGGAGCAGTGGGCAGAGCCTTTCATAGTCAAGGAAAAGAGTGATAAAGAGGACCTCTTTTCCTAATCCCACATCTGGAATGGCAGTCACTGTTTTGTTGTTGTTTTTTTACCTGGGTGGGGGGATGGGGGCGAGGGAGGGCGGGGGACAGATTGTTTTGTGGTTTTTTGTTTTGTTTTGTTTTTGAGTTGGAGTCTCACTCTGTTGCTCAGGCTGGAGTGCAGTGACACAGTCACGGCTCACTGCAGCCTCGACATCCTGGGCTTACTCTCTCCTTTTGCCTTAGTCTCCTGAGTAGCTGGGTGTACAGGTGTGCACCCCCACATCCAGTTAATTTTTTTAAAAAATTTTTTTAGATTGGAAAATATAATTTATTTAGAAAGTAGATTGAAGAGAGAGAGAGGAGATTCTACCTTCCCAAGGTAGGGGAGGAGGCCAAAGCTTAGAAAAACATGGCTGCCGTAACTCGATGAACACATGGCTGCCATAACTCAATGAACACATGACCTGGCCAGAGCTTAACAAAAGTAATGGCCCTTTAAAAATGTTTGGTAGAGACAAGGTCTCACTATGTTGTCCAGGCTGGTCTTGAACTCCTGAATCCAAGCAATCTTCTGCCTCAGACCCCCAAAGTGTTGGGATTACAGCCATGAGCCACCATACCCAGCTGGTAGTCACTTTTTAAAAAATCTTATTTTTTTAATTCAAGTGTAGCACACATTCAGAAAAGTACATATTACAAATGTACAGCATAATAGATTGTGACAGTCTGAACACAAGTGTGTAACCAACTTGCAGATCAAGAAAGAGAACATCACCAGCAATGCCCTGCTAAAAGTCTGCTTCATGTCCCTCATTCAGTCACTAACACTTCCCTCCTCTCTCCTTCCATCCCCTAGAAGGGTCGCCATTATCCTGACTTTTAACAGCATACATTGATTTTTCTTGTTTCTGTGTTCTATTTCTATGTAAGCATACAGTATATACTATATGGCTTATTTTACTCAACATTAGGTTTAAGATTCATATATGTTGTTGTGTTTATTTGCAGAGTGTACATTCCCATTGGTACATAGTATTCCCACATATAAATATATCACAATTTATTTATCCATTCTCTCATCGATGGGCATTTGATAGCTTTTAGTCTGGGTAATTGCAATAGTGGTATGAATATTTTAGTACATGTTGAATAAATAAACACATATGTATATTTATGTGTTTTGCTTTTTCCTTTCCTGGGTATTTCTGCTGGAAGTAGAACTCTTAGGTCATAGAATATGCACATGTCCAGCTTTAGTAGATACTGCCCGTTTTCCAAAGTGATTGCACTGATTTCTCCACCTACTGGCAGAGTATGAGAGTTCCCGTTGCTCCACATTCTCATCAATACTTGGTGACGTCAATCTTTTTTAATCTTAATGGTGGATGTATAATGGGAACTCGTGTGGTTTTAATGGATAATTCCCTAGAGACTAATGATAGTGGGTACATTTTTAAATGGTTAGAGACCATATGAATACTCTCTTTTGTGAAGTGACTGTGTAGGTGGGGTAAGAACATATTTACATAATCTGTTTTTTAAATTGGATTGTCTTTTACTTATTGATTTGTGTATATTTGTATGTTCTGGATACAATTCCTTTGCTAGCATCATTTTTCTTAATGCGGTTGACCATCTCACTCTCTTTATAGTGTTATTTGGTGAACTGACAGAAACTCTTAGTTTTCATGTGGTTTGATTTTTCTTGTTTTTGCTTTGGTTTGGTGCTGCTTGCTGCTTTTGTTTTCTATTAAGTTGCCTGTGTATATCCACTTCCCATTTTTCCTTTGAAATGTGCCCAGCTAAATAGCTTGCATTCCCAGTCTCCCTTGCAGGTAGGATAGCCCTCGCCAATACGATGCAAATAGAAACCTGCAGCATGTGAGGGAGTTGTTGTGGCTGTTCTTCCCCCTCCCTCCATCTTGAACCTTGAAGGCAAATACATGTGTGAGCTGCAAAAGCCATCTTGCAACCCTGAAGGAAAAGTTGTGAGTACCACAGTGACATCAGCCCCAACACCAACCAGCAGCTAAAGTAACACCAGTGCCTGCTATTTCTAACTACTTGTTAGCTGATATAGCTATCTGTGTCTTGTAGCCAATTTATTCTTAACTGATAACAGTAAAATTCATTCCTAACTGATTACACAACAAAGTTTCTTATCTCTCCCTCTAATTCTCCCCATTATCTTTACCAGGTAATCTGATAATCTATCTGTGTACATATCTCCCCTCTGATCAGATACCTTCAGTACCAAGAGCCTCCAAAACCTAACCACTGCCTCTATCTTTGACTCTGTCTTCCATTCATTTCTGATTCACACAATTCACTCCATTTCTCATTTCCCACAGTTTCTTTCTCCACCAGGCATGCCAAGAGTATTGTCTGAAATCTATATTTGGTTGGAGTATGGTTCATGTGTAAAGAGAACTAAAAAACATCGTCAAATTTGGAATAACTTAGGTTTTAGAGGACTATCACTCATTCTGAAAAAATCTACTTACATATATAATGCAGCCAACTGAAAGATGAACCAAAATGAAGAACAAACACATGGAGAATATCTAATGTAACAGGGCTAGTAGTGAGTGCTATACTCCAGTAAACACAGAATAAATCTACAAGGAATGACAATAAGGACTTAACTATTGCTGAAATAAATAAGGTGCAGAAAATGGTGTAAAAACTGAAAGAAGACTGGGTGCAATGGCTCACACCTGTAATCCCAGCACTTTGGGATGCTGGGCGTGGAGGAACACTTGAGCCCAGGAGTTTGAGACCAGCTTGGGTCAGCCTGTGAGACCTCATCTCTACAAAAAATACAAAAATTGGCTAGGACCACACCTTCCCTAGCTGGCTGAGGTAGGAGAATCAAGCAAGAAGATGAAGCCCAGGAGGCCAAGGCTGTGGTAAGCTGTGATCATGCCACTATACTCCAGTTTGGATGACAGGGTGAGACAAACAAAACAAAACAAAATGAAAGAAATATCTTCATGATAATTACCACTTGCAAGATGTATCAAGCAAAATAGATAATGCTATTTATATGCAAACAACTATTTACAAATAAATGAGAAAAAGACCAAAACTGTCAGTCTTGACCAATCAAATCCAGAAGGAACAAAATGACCAAAAATATACCAAAAGATGCTCAACCTTACTAATGACCAAATATACGCAAGTTAGAACAAACAGTGACCTTTTGTTGTTGTTCAAGTACACCTGTTGGATTGACAAATAATGAAATTTGGTAAAGCCCAGTGTCTGAGAGGGTAAAGAGGAACAAACTCTCTGATTGGTGTGTTGTGTTTCTGCAAATGGGTACAACCTGTGTGCGGGCTCTTCACAATATTTAAGTATATAACATATGCAATGAGGAACTCTCTCCAGACATCACTAGACTGTGCCTACCAAGTAAAGTTGCATTTTTTAAAATGTTCAAACTATAATGACAACAATTCCCAGATTTCCCAGAGAGCAGGAAGTACAGTCTTCCCTGTGCTCCATCTACCTCTCCAAGGAATGCTCAGAAGTTCCATTCCCTTGTCACCTGCTGATGCCACCAACTCACCTTGCCTGGAACTGCTACTGCTCAGGACTTTGCAGTTCATCTGGAGTCGTCTATTCTGTGGTCCCCACACCATTCCAGTGACAGACACAGACTCAACCTTAACTGTAACCTTAACCCCCTTTCAAAGCATAGCGAAGTGTTGGGCAAAATTTAACTGAATGCTAGAGGGGAAACAAATACAGAATAGAAGTGACTGACACTGCTTTGCCAAGTAATTGTTCCAGGGGCCACAGACTCCACTCCAACCCCAGGGACTTTCTACTTCCCAACAGGTTTCTACAGGATGAGGGAAAACCAAAGCTCCATTCAAGAAGAGTTCTAGTCCTCTCTCTTGAATAGAAGACATTCCTTTACCTATGGTACACAGTTCTGTAAATATTTGGATTTTTATAACAATAATGACAATCTTTTTTCTTATGATCAGAGAAATATATACACACATGATAAAACTATATTTTTTAAAAATCTCTCCAGGACATATAGGTGGATCCAACAAACAAATATAGTCAAATTCGTGTGGTCAGAACTTGCAGTTCAGTTAAGGAACACTCCTCCTAGAGTACACCTCATTCCTGTCTGGGTGTGCCACATGTTACACATTCTCAATAAATGTTTGCTGAATGAATAAATTAATGTTGCCCCCCATTACCTTATGAGGTAAAGTCCAGATTCCTTTGAATGGGTTCCAAGTCTGTACATCCTGGCCTTAAACTCTTATCACTTTACTGTGGTCACACTGCTGTATTCATTGGGTCTTCGCCCGTGCCAGCTCATCTTTCCTTCAAATCTCAGATCAAGTCTCACTTCCATCTGCGAAGTCTGAACAGTCTCTGACATCCCTAGCGTCTATACCCAGCCCTACTTCCTCCAGTCTAATAGCTGCATCTTCATTACTAGATATGTATTTATATACTAGTTCTTTTTCTATATGTTCAGATCTTGTCTCCTCAAGACAAATCCTGGAAAAGAGTCCTCTCCTGCTTCTGTTTCTTTCATGCTGTTGGTAATCAATAAATAGTTACTGATTACTGGATTCATTATTCTTTCTGTGCATTGAATCATCAACTCTGTTTTAGACTGTATTCCCCAGAAACAGATCTGTAAATTTAAGACAACATTTGTGTGAAAGCAATTTTTAAAATAAATTTTTTTTTTTAGACATGGAGTCTCACTATGTTGCCCAGGCTGAACTCAAGAGATCCACTTGTCTCAGCCTGAGTAACTGGGACTACAGGTATGCACCACCATGTCTGACTGTGTGAAACTGATTTATTCAAAAGTGTACCCAGAGAAAATCAGGAGGGAGGAAAGTGGGAAAGTGAAGTTGGGATGGAAAGTCGCTCAAGCAAAGGCATATGTAGTAAAGTCTCACAGTAGAAACTGAGGCTCAACCCTCCAAGGGAGCTTTGGGGACAGTGTGGTCCATACTCTAGAGTTATTTCATAGGGCAGAGAGCTAGAGTATTATACCCCTACACTGTCAGTCATGAGTAAAGGGCTGTCCCCAGGGCATGAAAATCTTCAGGTATTTCTGGTTTCCTGGAGTACAGGAAAAGCAGGTCCTGGCAGCCTAAGGGTAGCCCTTCAGCACAGAGAAGAAGGTAGGTCATTAAGATGAAAATACACAGGAGCCTACAGTGCACAGAAATGGTAAAATAATCCGAGTGTGGGAGGGCTGACATCATCTACACATCCTTTCAGCAAACATTAGCTGAACATCTGTTACATGATAGGCACTCCATGGGCACTGTTAGGCATAACCTTTGCCTTCAGGCCTTTGCTGGATCTGATGTCTTGAAGAAGAGACCATTGCACGTGACTTAGTCCTGTCCAGGATGTGATGTGCAACAACAAGAGGTAGTTGAGAGCCCAGGGAGTATGTACCAACTGTGCCCAAGAATTCCCAGGCGTGACTTGGGCTGTTAAAGGATGAGTAAAGGGGAAGGGTATCCCAGCCAAAGGAACAGCATGTACAAAGGCAGAGAAACAAAAGTACATGTTTGTTTGAAAATGGGGAGTAGTTTGCTGTGGCTGGGACACAGGGTGTGGGAGAAAGGAAGCCAGCGGGAAGCTGAGGTTATAAAGAGAGACTGGAGTGAGGTGGGGAAGAGCCTTATATGCCCTGTTAAGGAGACAGTAAAATTTTAAGACAGTGCTGGCCATGATTAGAGAGCTGTTTGGGAAGAGGGAGGCCATATAAACCATGTACTGTATACACCAGGTGTCCTGTCAGCCTGGCATCCACAACCCCAACCTGGACACTTCATTTCTCTAGCCATGATGACTGGCTCAGGGTTAGACACATGGCTACGCCAGACAAAGAAGGATCGAGCCTGGGACTTTCCTTCGAGTTGCATACTGGGTGGAGGGGAGGCTGGCGCAGAGAACAGAGCCAGAGAGTGGAGATACAGGGAAGGGCTCTGTGGCCAGAGACTCAACACCTGATTCATCCATACACATGGATACCAACATTCCCTATGACGATGAATATCGGTTAACTTCACTAAATTCCCCTTTTTTTGGCTTGAGCCAGTTTGAGTCAGACTTTTCTTACATTAAGTGAATGAGTGCCCACTAATACAGAATGTATGTTTTTTAAACTAAATATGAACAAACAAAAAACCCTTCTAGATATGCAAAGTATAGTACATCATAATAGAGAAAAAAAACTACATCTATGGTGAACTTAAGGAAGGCCTCAGTATATCACAATACAAAATTCTGAAAAAATATGAAGCATGTTGGGCCAAGCTGTAAATGAGCGTCCAGCACAACACATATGTCCCATTTCTAAGCCCCATATAAATGGAAATAATCCCCCAAAGTCCTGATCATTTTCCTGATCTTGTTGGAGAGAGGGCTGGAAGCACAGCTAGGTTTTGGGAAGGGCAGGAAATATGCCATTTGATATATGTTCTCTGCTGAAGTTTATCAGTGGTGTTTGAATCAGAAGAGAGAGTCCCAGCAAAGCTGATCCATGTTCTCCTACTCCATATCTCCCTTGAGGAAGGGTCCCCAGTATATTAAGGACTTCAGGGGCATGATTTAGCTTGCTAGCTGCCCTCAGAACTGGTATGGCACAGCTGGTTTTCCAAACAAAAGAGTTTTGCCATCCAAGTGCCCGTGAAGCCATTGACTTTTGGAGAATGCTGCCAAGGTGGTATTCAGAGGACAATGCCTAGCCTTAAATGCTTTTGTTAACAAACAAGCAATTCTAAAATCAGTGGACTATGCGGGCAACTCAAGAAATCAGGAAAAGTAAAACAAAAGAAAGCAGGAGAAAAGTGTATCAAATTACAAAAAGAAGTTGGAGAAAGGAAATGGGGAGAAGGACAGAATTAATCAGTAAGATATATAAATGACATAACTAAATGTCATTTATTTGAAAGGACTAGTCAATAAAATTGTATGTGTGTAATTACAGTCACAAACTTCCTCTTTCTTTCTAACCCACTTATCAAATCCTGTATTTGTGCCCTGTACGGTGGCTCACGCCCCAGGGCTTTGGACGGATGAGGTGGGAGGACCGTTTGAGCCCAGGAGTTCAAGACCAACCTGGGCAACGTGGTGACATTCCCATCTCTACAAAAAAATAAAAATCTGTATCTGTGTGTTTCCCATCTGGTTACTTCCCCTCCTCCCACTGTAAATATCATGAAAATATGATAGCTAATATAATTATTATAATCAATCTAATCGTAAAATTCTGAAGAAGCGAAAAAGAGGAGGATGCGAGTGATACACCACATGGAGCAGGAGTGAGGGCTGAGCTTGGAGAGGTCTTTGAGAGATGAGGCATAGGAATAACTTTAGGCGGTGTTAGATTCAAGTAAAAAGCAGCATGGCTAGAATTTCCTTCCTGCCTCTTCAGACAGCTTCACAAGATGGGAAGAAAAAGTAGTCTAGATGAAAAAGATTGCAATTCATTAAGTTTACAAAATGTCTCAATTAATTTGGAGAGAATAGACATCTTTCCAATATTGAATCTTCACATTCAGGAACATGTCTTAAGCACTAACATCTTATTTTTAATTTTAAAATCTTTTTTACTTCCTAGGAACTGGAAAACATTAATGCTTTTCTTTGGGTCCTTCTGTACAGTGTTACAGCTTTCTTCAGAAGAGTTTTTTCACAACTTTTTGGTTAAGATTGTCCCTAAGGCATCTTCGAATTTTCTAGCTTGGAAAATTGAGAGGATGAAGGAATCACTCCCTGTAGCAACCAAAGCTACAGAGTTCCTAGAAATGAGCCAAGATGCTAACTGGGAACATCACTGGTGGGCAGGAAGTTTACATCAAAATTCACTAAAAAGCAGCCACTGCACTCCAGTCTGGGCGACAGAGTGAGACTCCAACTCAAAAAAAAAAAAAAAAGCTACAATCCTTAAAACAGTATCCTATGGTAGCTGTATGTGGTAGAGCCATGCAATGGGATACCACTCAGCAATAAAAGGGAGCAAACTATTGACATACCCAGCAACTCAAAGACATTGTACCGAGTGATTGGAATCGGTCTGAATGGTCACTAATGATATGACTCCATTGATAGGACATTCTGGAAAAGACAAAGTTACGTTAGTAGAGAACAGATCAGCTACCAGGCTTATGAGTGTGAGGACGTTGTATCTATGCTGGGGGGGCATAGGAATGTTGTGTGGGGTGATGGCTGTGGTGGTGATTCCACAAACATGTATACATGTGTTAAAATTCAAACTAGGCTGGGCACGATGGCTCACCCCAGTAATCCCAGCACTTTGGGAGACCAAGGCATGAGGACTGCCTGAGCCTAGGAGTTTGAGGCCACCCTGACAGCATCTCTACAACAACATCTCTACAATAAATAAAAAAATCAGCTGGGCATGGTGGTACGTGGAAGGCTGAGGTGAAAGGATGGCCTGAGCCCAGCAGCTCAAGGTGCTGTAGCCGTGATTGTGTCACTGCACTCCTGCCTGGATGACAGTGAGATTCCGACTTTAAAAAATCACAGAACTACTCACCAAATAAAGTAAATTTTGCTGTATGATAACTCTAAAAATAAACATAGCAGTGCAGCAAATAGATGAATGAAAACAGAGCTGGTTTATATGTATAAGGCTATCAGGAGATTGGTTGCACAGCAATGTAAATGCACTTAACATTACTGAATTGTATACTTAACTTAAAACAGTTAACATGGTACAGTTTATGCTATGTTTTATTTTACCATAATTTGAAAAATATATTGGTCCAACACTGATAAGTGTTGAAGCTGGGAGATCACTATTCCATTTACACTATTTTTGTATAAGTTGATATTTCCCATAATTTAAAACAATTTCTGGCTGGGTGCAGTGGCTCATACTTATAACCCCAGTACCTCATACTTATAACCCCAGGCCAACGTGGGAGGATCCCTTGAGCCCAGGAGTTTGAGATCAGCATAGGCAGCAATATTGAGACCCCCATCTCTACAAACAGTACAAAAAATTAGCCAGGTGTGGTGGCATGTGCCTATAGGAGGTTGAGGCAGGAGGACTACCTGAGCACAAGTGGAAAGTGCCACTGCACTCCATCCAGCCTGAATGAAAGAGGGAGACTCCAACACACACACACACACACACACACACACACACACACACACACACACACAATCTTTATAGATAGTGATTTTTCAAATCAGTGGTGAAATGCTAATAAAAGTATTATTATTTGAATATATTTGACTTTTTGTTTGGAAAAAAAAAGATCAAATCCTCAAATATTTTAAAAGACCAGTTGTTTTAAATTTTTACAAAAGAAAAACAAATATTAGAGGAAAGGAGAGGAAGGTAATCTTAGAACCTGGGAGAAAGGTTCTCGCAGGAAACCCAGCGCCATAAAGGAAAAAAGGCTTGAATTTGATGACATGAAAACTCAAACTTGGCCAGGTGCAGTGGCTCACGCCCATATAATCCCAGCACTCTGGGAGGCAGAGGTGAGAGGATTGCCTGAGCCCAGGGATTCGAGACTAGCCTGGGCAACTTGGCGAGACCTTGTCTCTGCAATAAATCAAAAAATTAGCCAGATATGGTGGCACATGCCTGTAATTCCAGCTACTTGGAAGGCTGAGGTAGAAGGATCACCTGAACCCTGCAGGTCAAGGCTGTGGTGGCCATGAGCGTGCCACTGCACTCCAGGCTGGGCGACAGAGTAAGACTTTGACTCAAAAAAAAAAAAAAAAGAAGCGGGTCTCAGTGGCTTAGCCTGTAATCCCATGCCTTTGGGAGGCTGAGGTGAGTGGATTGCCTGAGCCCACAGGTTCGAGAACCACCTGGGCAACTTGGCAAGACCTCATCTCTACAATAAATCAAAAAATCAGCCGGGAATGGTAGCGCATGCCTATAATTCCAGTTACTCAGACGGCTGAGGTGGAAGGATCGCCAGAGCCCAGCAGGTCAAGGCAGTGGTGGCCAGGAGCGGCCACTGCACTCCAGTCTGGGCAACAGAGTGAGACTCCAACTCAAAAAAAAGAAAAAGAAAACTCAAATTTGTGGATGGTTTTTTAAAAAATACCATAAGCAAAGTTATTAAAAGCTAAGCTGTAAACCGGGGTGGGAGGGAGGGGAATATTTATCAGAGCCCCTCAGACCCCTTTACCTATTAAGGAAGCTACCTGTTACCTGGAGACCTCTGAGTTTGCATCCTGTGATATACATCTTCCTTTCAAGTCTAGTTCATGATAATTAGGGATTTAAAAAAACCCAGATGTAGTATATAGATAAGTCCTGCTGCCTGTTAGTGACATGAAGCTTGGACCCAGAAGGAACTGTGGCTTTTCCACTTAGGCTCCCTGAGCTTCATCTTCTCCATCTGAAAATGGGGTTAATCGTGGGACCTCTCCAGTAGAGCAGTTAGCCTGGTGCCTGGAATGGGGTAAGAGCTAAAGAAGTGTTAGCTGCCTATTACAGTGGGTGATAAGTTGATGGATCATGATGGTGGTCTGGGTAGGGGTTTATTTTCTTCTGTATAGATTTTGGTGCTCCCCAAATACAGGACAATGATGAGGTGTCACGCTTTAATCAAGAAAAGATTGTTTTCATTTAATCTTTCTTTTAAAGAGGTGACTCAGAGGTGTAACTAAATCTCCGTAAGAGAGATCAAGGGAGGATAAAACTAGGATATTTGGGCTGGTTCTTAATCTTTGGAAATGATGATGTTCTCTCCCCAAAGTCCTTACCCCAAGAGGATGTAAGGATGACTAAGACACTATCCCTGAGTGTGAGTGGCTGACTGTCTGCTCCACGTGGTGTTGGAAGCATGTGGGCAGAAAGCTTAATACAAAATATGCTGATCGATATCAGGATGTAGGTGAAGACAGAAAATTACAGCGGGTGTTCATTCTCACCAGAGAGTCTTCCAGAGGTGACACTGGAGCTGAATCCTGAAGGGTGATGAGGTATTCACAGGTGTGGGCATAAGAATCCAGGAAGAGGGCACAATATATGAAAATGCTCACAAGCACAGAAGGGCATGACCAAATTGGGTGAAGTAAAATGCCCAATGGACTCTTCCTGGAATGGGGAAGCAGATGAGGCTGGAAAGTGGGGAGATTGAGGGTTATGAGGGTCTTGAAGGGGTTTTGACTCATCCTAAACCCAGAGAGACAACTAAAGGCACATGGGCTGGGAGATGATGAAGTCCAGTGCTTTTTGTTGTTGATGAGCCGGAATCTCACTCTGTCACCCAGGCCGGAGTGCAGTGGCACGATCACAGCTCGCCGCAGCCTCAACCTCCTGGGCTCAGGCAATCTTTCCACTTCAGCCTCCCGAGTAGCTAAGACTACAGGTGCATGCTACCACATCTGGCAAATTTAGTTTTATTTTTTAATTTTTTCATAGAGACGAGGTCTCACTATGTTGCCCAGGCTGGTCTTGAACTCCTGGGCTCAAGTGATCTTCTTGCCTCGGCCTCCCAAAGTGCTGGAATTACAGGTGTGAACCACCACACATGGTCTCTGATGCTCACTTTAGAAAGTTGTCACTGAAACAAGGCAGGGATGGATTGGAGCAGAGATTTTATTCATTCTATGCCATAAATATTCACTGACTACCCCTAATGAATTAATTTCCTATTGCTGCTGTAAGAAGCTATCATAAACAGTGGCTTAAAACAACAGAGCTTTATTATTTTACAGTTCTGGAGGTCAGAAGTCTAAAATAGGTCTCATTGGGTTAAGATCAAGGAGTCAACCTCATTACCCTTCAGTTTCTTCTGAAGGCTCTAGGGGAGAATTCACTTTCTCATCTTTCCTGGTTCTAGATGCTACCTGTGTTCTTTGGCTCATGGCCACCTTCCAATTTCAAAGTCAGAAATGTACCACTGAGTCTTTCTAATGATGCCATCCCTCTGGTTCTGACATTCCCACTTCTCTCTTCCCTATTTAAGGATACTTGTGATTATACTGAGCCCACTCAGATAATCCAGGAACACCTCCCAGCTCAAAGTCAATTGATATCAGCAAACTTAATTCCATCTGAAACCTTGAATTCTCTTGCCATATAACATAAGATATTCACAGGTCCTAGAGATTTTAGGACATGGACATCTTTAGGAGACATTATTTTGCCTACTGCATAGACCAGTCACGGTACAGTCTGAGAGGGGACCACCCAAGGACATGAATATCAGGAGGCGGGTATCGTTGGAGGACCATTCACAACTCTCCTGAGATTTCCAGTTTGAGCACTTTGGGGATGACTATGCTTTTGGAGAGATGAGAAACACTACAGCCTGGTCTCAGAGACACTGATGGAAATTAAAGCTCCACTTGGTTTTCTACTCATTTGCACAGTCTTGTCACAATGATCTGTCCCCATCTTCTGGCTCACTGTCAGAGCCAAGGTCCCCTCCAGAGGACGATTGTGGTGATGCTTTAGGCAGGGGTGGGGAAGTTCTGGCTTCATGAAACTCTGCCACCACGATCTAATACTTTCTCATCACACCTGGCTTCTTAAAACCGAGGACAGCTGGGAAAGTCAATGTGACATTGCCCTTCCCATTCCTTCCTAATCCTGTCCCTCCATAGAGTGGGTAAATCCATCCTTTGTTCCACACAGTGGACAAAACAAAATGTGGCACAAGAACCAGGAGGGAATTTAAGGAACATCCGATGTTTGGGACAACTCAGTTATGAGGGTTAAAGGTGTTTTTTTCCAAGGTGACAAGTTCTGGGTATCTGATTTCCCAACCTCATACCACCCCTGTCCTTGTTATGAGACATGCCCTCATGTTGAGAGAGCAGAGGAATGTTTTCCACGGTTAACCTCCATTTGCACTGTATCTTCCAGCTGTATTTTCAACAGGAGGTTTCTGGTTATGCAATAAGCATCTTAGGATGTGGAAACAGGCCAGACAGGAGGCAAGATCAGCTTAAGGTCATTTTCATGGTCAAACTGGTTTCAGGAAACTTTCTGGTGCCCCCACACCAGGGCACCAGCTATCCAAAGAAAGGGTTTTAAAATCTAAGGATTCTGGAATAAGACTGGCTTTCATACCCTCCTTCACCCCACTGTCCAGACTGATCCTGGATCAATAACCAAGATCTGCTGTTTTAGTCCCCTGACTGTCCCTAGGATCTGTCTTCTCTCCATTCTTCCAGCAACTACCATGAGCACTTGGCACCTGTAAATAGCCACTGTGCTCCAGCCTGGGCAACAGAGCAAGACTCTTTCTCTTAAAAAAAAAAAGGATTAGATAGATGACATACATAAATATATAGATGTGCATGCATATATGTGTGTATATATGTCCATGTATAATCTTATCGGCTCTATTTCTCTGATACAAGTGCATCCTTTGTTGACTGCCTACTCTTCCCTGTCTCGTTTCCCCACTCCTCTACTCTTTCCCCTCCCAAATAAACAACTTGCACTTGAATCCTCTTCTCAGGGTCTGCTTCTGAGGAAACTTGTCCTAAGAACTTTCTTCGGGTTCTTAAAGGTACCATGCAGGGTGACCAACTCATTCCAATTTACTCAGGATGTTCCCAGTACTAGCACTGAAATGTCTGGGTCCCAAGAAACCCCCCAGTGCCAGGTGAACCTTCACTTTGTCTGGGGTGATTCTAATTTTAAAACTAGGACTCTGATGTCCAGAACCCACCCCACTCTCTCTTTTCTCAGGCAAACTGGGATGGTTCGTCACACTACTGCTCTGTTTAGCTGTAAGGCCCCTGCACATGCTGTTCCCTCTGCTCAGGAAAACTTTCTCCACTTTTCTATCTGGTTAGTTCTTTTTCTTTTTATTTGTTTAATTTTTTAAAAGAGAGTCTCACTTTGTTGCCCAGACTGGAAAGCAGTGGTGCCATCATAGCTCACTACAGCCTCAAACTCCTGGGCTCAAGCAATCCTCCTGCTCCCGAGTAACTAGGACTACGGGCATGCACCACCACACCTGGCTAATTGTTTTTTCAGAGATAGGGGTCTCACTATGTTGCCCAGGCAGATCTTGAGCCACCACGCTGGCCCTGTCTGGTTAATTTCAAATGCTCATCCTTCCAGATCTCAACCATATGTCATTTTCTCAAGATAGTCTTCCTTGACCTCCCACGCTGAAGACAAATTTCTCCTGTTTAAACACTCAAGAACCTCATCCTCATAGAATTGCCACATGACTCTAATTTTAGATGTACTTGTATAATAGTTTCTCAGTGTCTGTCTCACGCACCAGCATGAGTACTCCTACAAAGAAAGCTTGTTCTGTGTTCTTTTATGAGCTGGTCAGTCAGGTACAGCCATAAGAAGAGGACACAGGGATGGGGAAGCCTCAGGTGGTCAAGAGACAGGAAGTAAGAGCAAGAGGAAAGCCCAGACTATAGGGGCTCCCCCAGGGAAGGAAAGGCAGGGCAGAGTAAACGGTATTAGGACTGGCTAATTTGAACAATTTCAGTGGGCTCTAAATTATTGGGATAGGGTCACTAGTTGTCTGGTGCCTGGCCTGGGCATGATTAAAATAGAAAAATAGCATCACCTCCTGGACCAGATAGAAAAGGTATGACTTTGGAGTGGTTAGTTTGTATATCAAAGGTATACTCCCAGCTTAGCCCTTTGTTATCTCTATAAATAAACTAGACCTTGAGGGGAGCAGTCCTTCCAGAGTCAGAAGGTCTTTGAGATGTCAAGACATCTTAATATTCAGAAAATTAAATACACAGGCAATACAAAGCTACATCAGGGTTTACTCTCCATTGAGAGTCTTGACCCATGATAAGTGTGCAATTTGTTGAGTTAACGAATTTCCAGGACAGCAAAGACTGTTCCATGTACCTTCGTCCCAATAGGTGGAACCTGGAAATATGAATAGGCACAGACCAAAAAAAAAAAAAATCCCCAACAGAAGTTTGCTTTTACTAGCCAGAAGGAAGAGAAAGTTTTGATTTCCATGTCATTTCTGAGGATGTTTTCATGAGTATAGAATCCTGGATTGACAATTCTTTTCACTCAGTACTTGAAAGTATTGTGTCACTTTCTTTTGACCTCTAAAGTCTTTAATAAGAAATCCATTATTACTCCAATTATTTTGGAGTAATACAAGAAAACTTTCAGACAGTAATTGATTTACTCCAGCCAAAAAGCTGTGGACCAGAAAAAGCTGTGGACCAACCCACATTCATTCCAGCAAAGGTCAAGTTGAAAGCCAGGACTTCTATTCTCACCTGGTAGTGATAAGATATCCCTCTAACTCCCCAAAGAGATGGCATGAGAGGAGGTCTTATAGAAAGTCAGGACTTTTGCCATCATCTGGTGGTATCAAGGCTACCCCCTTGTGGTATTGGTGGAAACATGTGGAGAGCTAGAATTCACATTTTCCTACCCTCAGCAATAACAGGAAACCCCCTTCCCTTATATTATTGGAGTCTGAGAGGGGACTTCTGCCTGGACTTCCTCCCTCACTTGGCATTAACAAGGTAATGCCTACCTTTCCCTTTGTTGGGTCATTGTCAGAGAATGCCAGCCACAACAAATGGTTTAAATAAGAACCAGGATATCATAACATAATATATGAAAATGTCCAAGTTTCTATTGAAAGTCACCCTTCAGATAAAAAAAAACCAAAAAGATCTCACAATGAGTGAAAAAAAGACAATTGCTAGATTGATTAACAAAATGACAGAGGTGTTAAAATCATCTGAGAAAGATTTTAAAGCACTATGATAAAAATGCTTCAACAAGCAATTACAAATATGCTTGAAACAAATGAAGAAATAGAAAACCTTATCAAGAAATAAAAGATATTTAAAAATTAGAATTAAAAAACATCATAACTGAAATGAAAAACTCAGTGGATGAGCTTAGCAGTAAAATGGAGGAAGTAAAGACTTATTGAAAGATAGAATGATAGAAATTACACAATCTACACAAGATAGAGAGAATAGACTGGAAAAAAATAAACAGAGCTTCAGATGCATATAACAAGAGATCTAGCATTCACTTCACTGGAATCCTGAAAGAGTAATGAAAGAGACTGAGGCTGAACAAGTATTTAAACAAGTAATGGCTAAAAACTTATCAAATTTAGATAAATGTAAACCTACAGATTCAAGAAGCCAAGAAAATTCCAAACATGGTTAACGCAAAGAAATTTATGCCAAATGCATTTTAATTAAAATTCTGAGAAACAAGGTAAATAAAAGATGTCACCTTACCTGTTGGTCCAAAAAACAATTGGATTTCTCATTAAAGATTTTGGAGGTCAAAAGAAAGTGACACCATACTTTTCAAGTACTGAGTGAAAAGAACTGTCAATCCAGAATTCTATACCCATGAAAATATTCTCTAGAAATGATGTAGAAATCAAGACATTCTCAGATGAAGGAAAACAAAGATAATTTGTCACCAGCAGACCTACCCTAAAAGAGTGGTGGAAGGAAGTTCTTTGAACATAAATGAAACAATAAAAGAAAGAATCTTAGAACATCAGGAAGAAAGAAAGAACACAGTAAATAAAAATATGAGTAAATAGAATGGGCTTTCCTTCTTCTATTGTGTTTTCTGAATTATGTTGGACACTTGCAGCAAAAATTGAAACACTGTCTGATGTGGTTTTAAATGTAATTTTAAATATGTAAGATAAGCATATTAAACAAGGAGAGGGCAATGGGAGGTAAGGTTTCTATTCTTCACTTAAACTGGTAAAAATTCTATACAAGTAGAGTATGTTGTTATATATATGTAAGGTAATACATAATATATAAGAAAAACTAAAGAAGGACAAATATATGGACATCACAGCAACTTGGATGGATTTGGAGTCTCGATCATACACAGTGATCTAACACAGAAACAAAGAATAGAATACCATATGTTCTCACTCATAAGCAGACATTGAACAATTATAATACTATAAAAAAGCATTTGGCAATAATGGGAAACTGTCAGGGAACGGGGGGTGGGATTGGCAGTTGAGGGAAACTGCTAGAGGAGGGAGGGGCATACTTCATCAACAAGGGTACCTGCATAATCAATGTTTGTATACCTAACCCTGAATTGTACTGCACATCTTTATAATAAAAAGAAAAAAAGCTATATGAAAAGATACATTCAAAAAAACTATAGATAAATCAACATGGAATTCTAAAAAAGTTCAATTCACACACACACACACACAAAAAACAGAGAAATGAAAAATAGAAAACAAAACCAAAAAGTAAGATGGCATTTTAGACCCTAACATATTAATAATTATATTAGATATAAATGGTCTAGACACAACCATTTAAAGCACAGTTTGGCTTAGTGGAAATATGAACCAACTATAGGCTGTCTGTCAAAAACTCACTTCAAACATAATGATACAGGTAGGTTGAAAGTAAAAAGATAGTGTGTGTGTGTGTGTGTGTGTGTGTGTGTGTGTGTGTGTGTGTATACACACACTATAACACACACATATATATATTTCAAACACTAATAAAAAGAAAGCAAGAGTAGCTAGATTGATATCTGATAAAGTAGACCTCAGAGCCTAGAAAATTACCAGAAACAGAGTGGGACATGGCACAATGATAATGAGGTCGGTCCACCAATCTCTTGGTCCACCAAGAAGACATCATAATCCTAAATGTGTCTGCACAAAACAACAGTACCATAAGGTAGAACGGAAAGAAGAAATAGAAAAATCCACAGTTATAGCTGAAGGTGTCCACATTCCTTTCTCAACTTGTTCAATCTAGTCAATAAACAACCTGATAGAAATTCAACAAGGCTGTGGAAGGGCTCAACACCATCAACCAATAGGCTCTAATTGACTTTTATAAATCCCACCTACCAATGGTAGAACACATATTCTTTTAAAAGTACCCATGAGCCGGGCTCGGTGGCTCAGCCTGTAATCCCGTGCCTTTGGGAGGCTGAGGTGAGTGGATTAGCTGAGCCCATGGGTTCATGACCTGCCTGGGCAGGCGAGACCTCATCTCTACAATAAAATCAAAAAATTAGCTGGGCGTGGTAGCACGCACCTGTAATTCTGGCTACTCAGAAGGCTGAGGTGGAAGGATTGCCGGAGCCCAGCAGGTCGAGGCTGTGGTGACTGGGAGCGGCCACTGCACTCCAGTCTGGGCGACAGAGTGGGACTCCAACTCAAAAAAAAAAAAAAAAGCGCCCATGGATCATATTCCAAGACAACAGACATCTTCTTGAGCAATAAAACAAACCTCAATAAATTAAGAGTTAAAACAATACAAGGCCAGGCACAGTAATCCACACCTGTAATCCCAGCATTTTGGGAAGCTGAGGCAGGAGGACTGCTTGAGCCCAGGAGTTCTAGAACAGCCTGGGCAACATAGCAAGGCCTTATCTCTACAACAACAACAAAACAAATTTAAAAATTAGCCAGGTGTGGTGGCACACGCCTGTAGTCCCAGCTACTTGGGAAGCTGAGGAGGAATGATCACCTGAGCTCAGGAAGTCAAGGCTGCAGTGAGCTGAGATCATGACACTGCACTCCAACCAGAGCAACAGAGTAAGACCTCAATTCAAGGGGGAAAGAAAAGAAAGAAAAGTTAAGTAAAAGAATTGAAACAATATCAAGTATGTTCTCTGATCACAGTGTACTTAAACTGAAAATATATAACAGAAAGACAATGAGAAAATATTCAAATATTGTAAGCTAAACAACATACTTCTAAATAATATATGTGTCAAAGAGAAAGTCTCAAGGAAAATTTAAAAATGCATTGAACTGAATGAAAATAAAAATACAACATATTGACATTTGTGGAATACTGAAGTAGTACTGAAAGGGTAGGTTATTGTTGGGAGCCAGCCACGGAGGCCCACTGAGCATTGGGGATCAGGAAGAGCCATTGACCCCGAAACCACTAGGATGTGTTCGGGAACTGTTGACCCCATTCCCTCCCACTTTCTACTCAGCACTAACCAGAATAAGCTCCTGTAAGCTCAAAACATAAAAACTCTTGAGACCAGGATGAACACAAGCTAACTTTAGTAGCTCATTGCTCCCATTCTTCCACAAACTGCAGTTTTGGCTTTCACACAACTTACAATTCAAACTCGGGTCACATCTAAGAGCCTTAGTATTGGTCACAGGCTTCTGGGTCGTGATCTTAGGATTTATTGAAGTTGAATAAGGTATAAATTGTAGAATATAGTTTTAGAAGACAGCCATTTTGTTGAAAGAATACGGCTAGGTTACTTGATGAACTTTGGACTGGACTACGTTCCAAACATTCTGAGATGGGCCACTTTAGGTTGTAAAGTAAGTACTTAAGTTTCTGTAGAATTATTTAACTTGGTATTAGTATAAATCAGCTTAGGATGAAAAAGGTTTATAGGATAGGTCAGTCACAGATTGTTATGGGATCATTTAACTTGGTATTAGTATAAGTTAGCATAGGACGAAAGGGTTTACAGGCAGTCATGGATTAAGGTTTAACATCTGTTATGGGATTACATATGAGTATAAAATCCCACTGTTGACACTCAATAAAGATCTTCTGCTCAAATCTAAGCAGTTGTTCAAGCCCCTCTCTCTCTCTCTCTCTCTCTCTCTCTCTCTCTCTCTCTCTCTCTCTCTCATCCTCACAATTGCCGATGCCGTCTCCACTTTTGGGGTACCCTGAACTTGGCAGGAACTGGACTCCTGCAAGTGGCACCCAATATGGGGCCTCAAGGTAAGCTTTCTTTTTCTTTTTGGGACAGATAGGACCTCACCCAGGGTACAGCGGACCCCTCTATAGAGACAGGCAGAGCTAGGAAGGATGAGCAGTTTAAGAGCCATGATAGAATCATGGGCCAGAGTGAATCTAAACAAAGAAAGCTGTGCATAAGTATTCTAAGGCATATATTTACTAAAAGAGGAATTAAAGTTTCCTCTGCACAATTGGCTCGTTTTTTTCATTTGGTGCAAAAACAGTGCCCCTGGTTCCCTGCAAAATTAAAAGAGGAACCAGGTGAAAAAACTCCCCTTCAACAAACTTAAGGCAGCAAAAGATTTGGTGCAACAGCAGCTAGAAGCTGGCCTAGAAGTGTCATAAAGAAAAAATAAAAACAGAACTACTTAGAGTTATGCATAAAGTGAAAATACAGATGTATTCTCCTTCAAATTAATGAGAAAGAACTTGAAAAATATGTTGACAGGTATTTGAAGGATGGTAATTCACAAAGAAATTTTTTTTACATAATTCATTATAAAATTAAATAGGAACCTATTTTAAGTGTATTTAAGTAGCAATTTTACCTTATCCACAACTTTATTAATGAGCATGAGAAAATCAGTGGGAAAACTTTCAAACTGAGTATGACAGCCTACAGATTCTAAATACTGCCCTGGAAGAATTTATGCTGTCTAAAGACTGTAGTTCTATCATTTTATTTTAAAAGTATATCCTTGAATCCTCAGTCAAAATAAGTAATGTTAGTGCCATGGAGGATGAATTGATGAGGAAGCAATTTTATAACTCTAGGGCATGGCTAAAATCTAATATGACAAGCACTAGAAAACATAGCTTCTTTTACTTTTAAGGCCACAAGTGAATTGAGTCACAGAAAAAGGAACTTTTAATGGAAAAAAATGTAGCTTAAACATAATTTACCTCATCTGCCAAGGAGTCATTGCATGAGCCACATTTTGCATAGTGCAGACTAACTAAAAGGTTATATGTTTCAAGGTTGTTTATTAAAGCAATTATTAATAGAGAAAATCTTCATAGCCATTGTCATAGGGAAAATACAGTTGGCAGTTTATCTTAAAACATTTCACTTATAATGATTTATCACATTATCTACTAGAACCTTGTTATTAAATATGTGGTTTGCAGATCAGCAGCTTGGGCATCACCTGGGAAATTGTTAGAAACATTAAAAAGTCAGAAATAGTCTCATTTCTGATCCTTTGTACATGGCCTGGGTCCACTGAATCAGACCCACTGAATCAGAATGTGCATTTCAACGAGACCCTCCAGGGTGCATGTCAACATTTGAAGTTTGTAAGACTGAAGTATAATAGGGTAGTCATTGAAACCATGCCCTCTTACCTAATTCAGGAGGATCATGTTTTCCAATGGTAGCAGTGTCTTCAAAACTGCATCCCATGGCACAATTTTTTTTGACATTTAACCCGAGTTAGCTTTATTAGTTATTTGTCTGTTTTGATATTCTCCTTTAAAATATAAATTGCAAGCATTCAAGGCAAATTCTGGGTTTTCTAAAAACGTAAATGAAATAAGAAAGGTTTTCACCTCCTTTGTCCTCTCCTATACCTCCTACAACTCCAATTCCTGCTTTCGCTACTACTCCTGTTTCTTGTAATCTGTTTCCTCTACCTTTATCTGGGAAGGAAGGGCTGGTGTCTACAGCTGTGGCGCCTAGCCCTGACCTTCAGTCTCTCTCTTTTACCTTCGGAGAAGGGGCAGGTGCCAAAGGCCACAGCACCTAACCCCAGCCTCCAGACTTCTCATCCTCCCCACATGTCTCTTCTCAAGGGGGTGGCTGGGACAAAAGGATGTTAAAAATTCTTCTTTGTTGTTTTCTTATGATAAATTACTCTCAAGTTATATCTAAATTGAGACTATATCAACCTTCTTCCCAGATAAAAGTAAAGGAATCATATAAATGAATCCTGTTAACTAACTATAAAAAAGGTGACAAAGTAAAAGAGATTTTTCAAAAACCAAATGAGAATTCAGCAATGTTTCCAAGTCTCCTCTCTGAGACATTGCAGCAGTTTACTAATATCAATTTAAACTCTCTGGAGGAACAAGTTCTTACCTCTCAGTCATCACCAGCACAAACTCCAAAAATTAGAAGAGGGCCCACAAATCCCTCTCATATTATTCTTTGCCTTCACCACTTTGCCTTTTGGGTGCCTTTTGTTTAGCTTTGAATTTCCCTAATAGTTCTACATTGAACCTTATATAAACCTTTCCACTGCATATAAACTTACTGCTTTGGTTAAAGCTCTGAGGTTAGGAAAAGTGTAAAGAAGGTTGTTGGTATGAGGTATGTTTTTGATAAAAAAAAAAAGTATAAAGGAAAGAGAAATAATTATATAGGAAAGAATTTTACATGGTACATTTTTGTTCTTGTTATCTAAGGAAGGTATAAAACAAAAATAGAAGGTTCAAAAAATGGTATAAGTATGTCGAACATGGTAGGTGAAAGTTAGCACACAAAAAAAAGTGTGAAAGAAATTCTATAAACACTTGAGGCTACAAAAAAGGTTATATAAATTTACCATTAATATCAAGTACACTAATGCTAGACCAACATGCTACTCGAAGGCCAGAACATGAGCTTCTTAATTAACAGTCTCCAAAAGAATTTTCTTCTTTAAACAACAGAGTGGGGAAGAAAGAGACAAAATTCAATTAGCCCTCCTCCACTGTCTTTGTTACAAAAGAGTGAGGGTTTTTTTGGTTTTTTTTTCTCCCCTGTTTTTGTTACAAAAAATGAGGTTTTTTTCTTTTCAAAATCTTTGGACTATCTTTTTAGCTAAATAAGTAACTTTTACAATAACTACTGTGATTTTGTATTATAACTTGCTTTTTAAAACTTTGGTACTTAAACTCTTCAAGTTCTTGATTCAATCTCTCTAGGGTGAGATAAGAAGCAAGCTCCAGGAACCATACCTATCCCACCCCCTTCTGAATTGCCTGAAAGGCCAGGTAAATTAATTTTGCTAACAGCACTGAAACTTTAAAATCTCCTTCCAGGCACAAGGATCACTATCTAACAAAGAAAGGATGACAAAATAACCTGGGCTTCACCCTCTAGCATATCAAATGTTGTAAAAGTATATGATAAAAGCAAAGGAAACTGTTTTCTCTTGTCAATGTTTACCTGTTTTGATTCTCAATTTAAGGTACAACCTAACTACATGTCTATATTTCTTTGTTAAAGTACAACTATAGATAATTTAAATGAATGCATACAATTTACGGAACTTTCACTTTTCCAACATTGTTTTTGGGACAGTAACTTTTTTCATCATTGTTTGCTTAATAATTTTTGCCTATGCTCTCACTTGACATTTTAGTAGATCCGAATAGCATTTGCTTAAGGTCCTGCCATTTCCTGTTCATGCCTTTGGAAATAAATAGGTAGAGACATCACTACCTGTGTCAAAAGTACGTGGATGCTGCTTTGCAAGGTATTAGAAGCCAATATCCTAATCTCTATTTAATCCATTATATGGATGATATTTTGCTGGCTCACGATAATTGTACCCTTTTACATGATATTCTCCAGCCCACCCTTTACTTATCTTGGAGACCTTATTTACATATCACTACTGCAGATTTAAAGCCTCTTTTCAATATACTGCAGGGGGATCCTTCCCCCACTTCTAAAAGAGTCTTAACATCCGAGGCAGAACAGGCCTTAACTCTCATGGAAAAGGCCATTGAGTCCCAAAGGGTGAAAACAATAAATCATGATTTACCATGGGAATTAATTGTGTTGGCTACTTTTCATACCCCAACAGGGTGCTTGTGCCAGGAAGGACCTATGGAGTGGTTACATTTACCCATTTCCTCTAAGAAAGTTCTAGCATTTTGTCTGTACTTAGTAGCTTTGCTAATAATCAAAGGAAGACAGAGAAGTGTGGAATTGTTTGGAAAAGATGTGGATAATATCATCATCCCATATGACAAAACTCAGTTTCAAACCTTGTTGCAAACTAATGATGATTGGCAAGTGGCTTTAATTGATTTTAGAGAACATTTACCTAGAAATCCATTGTTGCAGTTTGTGAAATGTAATCCTATAATTATTCCTCGTGCATGTTCCTTAGTCCCCCTCGAGGAGCAGTATTGGTTTTAATGATGGTTCTTCTAATGGTAAAGCAGTGGCAGTAATTAATGACAAACCTCAGGTTTTAAATACTTCAGAGACTTCAGCACAAAAAACAGAATTAAGAGCCATCTTATATTCCTTTACTGCTCTAAAAGACAAGAGATTTAACTTGTATACTGATTCTCGTTATGTTCAAGGACTGTTTCCTCATATTGAAACAGCTACTATTCCAGCTAACAAAACTACGATTTTGGAGCTATTAACTCAACTACAACAGCTAATCAATCAGCAACAGGAAGGAACAGTTCTTTGTGGGCCATATTAGATCTCATTCTGGCCTTCCAGGACCTTAACACCAAGGCAATCAATTGGCTGATGCTTTAACTAAACCCACTGTATGTGCTGCAGTAGAAACTGAGGCAGTAACTCAGGCTCAGCTTTCTCATAAAATTCATCATCAAAATGCTACTGCTGCTGGGCTCAGTGGCTCAGCCTGTAATACCGCACCTTTGGGAGGGTGAGGTGAGTGGATTGCCTGAGCCTGTGGGTTTGAGACCCGCCTGGACAGCGAGACCTCATTTCTACAATAAATCAAAAAATTAGCCAGGCGTGGTAGCGCATGCCTGTAATTCCGACTACTTGGAAGGCTGAGGCAGAAGGATCGTCAAAGCCCAGCAGATCGAGGCTGCAGTGGCCAGAAGTGGCCACTGCACTCCAGTCTGGGCGACAGAGTGAGACTCCAACTCAAAAAAAAAAAAAAATGCTACTGCCTTACGTTATCATTTTCACTTACACAGGGAAATGGCCAGACAAATCATTAAGAATTGTCCAGCCTATCCTACCTTTGTTAACGTTACTCCAATAGGAGTAAATCCCAGAGGATTAAAACCTAATGTTTTATGGTAAATGGATGTGACTCATTTTTCTAGCTTTGGAAAATTGTCTTATGTGCATGTTACTGTGGATACGTTTTCTCATGTTATTTTAGCCTCAGCAAGAACTGGAGAAGCTTACAAGGATGTGGTGCAACATTTATTTTTTTGTTTCTCACAACTAGGTGTGCCAAAACAACTTAAGACTGACAATAGTCCTGCGTATACATCAAAATATTTTCAACAGTTTTGTTCTCAATTTAATATTTCTCATTCTACAGGAATTCCTTATAATCCACAGGGTCAAGCCATAGTTGAAAGAGCCCATCAAACTTTAAAAAATCAAATACATAAATTACAAGAGGGGGAGTTTAAGTATAGTTCTCCTCATCATGTTTTAAATCACGCTTTATTTGTTATAAACCATTTAAATTTTGATTCTTCAGGCAATTCAGCTATGGCTAGACACTGGAACCCAGAAGGAAATGTTAAACCTGTGGTAAAATGGAAGGATCTTCTCACAGGCCAATGGAGAGGGCTGGATATATTACTAACCATGGGAGAGACTATGCTTGCATATTCCCACAGGATGAGTCAACTCCTGTTTGGATTCCTGATTGATTTATCCAAAATGCCCCCGCTAATCCAAAAACTGAGACGGGTGACATGGATCCTGTCTACTCAAAGGAATAGATGTGGAGGAATGCCTACCAACCACTAAGAAGAGGAGCTGTTTTCTTTGCGTAGGGAAGCATCATTACATGCTGAACAGGATTTGCAACACTTGGCTGAACAAAAATTGCACCATCCACGCTGCCAGCCAGAGGAAGGAGGAACACTGACACACCAGATGAGAGTGCTTTCATTGCAGAACAAAGACTTTCATCTCAGATTATCCCATTCAAGATGACACACTATCAGATGCAATGTCTTCAGCGTCCGCTGTTCCCAATTACCAGCATGGGAGCAAATAGAATTCCTGGCAGAAGAAGCAGGAGATATGGTAACCTCACAACATGCTCCTATTAGTCCAGTAACTTTATTTTTGGCATTATAAGCAATAATTTTTCTTATGAAGGAAGCTCTTGTTCACCTCCCATTTGTTTTTAACAACACTGAGAAGGGCTGGCTGATCATTTCATGAGATTTTGGATATCCAATATGGAGAGACTATATTTATGACTCTAAAGTGGACTATTTTTTACCCCGTGAAAAACTATTAGTGACTGGTGCTTTAATCTATGATCTTATGCTTCAAGGTTAGACAGGGAAAATACCATCTCTGCTAGATGGCATATTAATGAATGGGTACCTCCAGTGTTAACATTGACCATAAAATGTCAAAATGATGTTTATAATTTGTCTTGTAAACAAGTGTATTAACGAATTAACTGATGATTTTTATAAGGAATTTGTTATTCTCAGACAGCCTCCTTACTTAATGGTTCCAGTACAATAGTCATCTCACTGATACGATGACTATGGTTTATAAACACTGTATGAGGTTAATTACCTTTTAGAAAGACAGAACAGATTTTTGGAGTTACAGCCTTAATAGCTACTTCTGTAACAGTTTCAGCTGTAGTGTTATCTAAAGAAGTACAATTGTCTAAAAACGTTTCTATTGCTGTAGCTACTCAGGTAATCATAGGCCAGAAGTTAGAAAGTAAGGTTAGTGCTTTGGAGGAAGCAGTTTTAGCAGTAGGGCAAGAACTTGTGACCTTAAAAATAAAATTGGCTCTCCAATGTCACTCTGAGTTTAAATCTGTTCATACTTGGGACAAAGTAACTTGGAATTTGGAACCATTCAGACCTGAGTATAGATCTTACTAAATTACATCAAGAAATTCAGGCATCATTTGCTAACCAAAAATCATTAATGTCTATATTCATCAATGTGGGCATTTGTGGAGCAGTGATTCTTTTGTTGCTGTGTTTACTCCCAATTATCTTAAAAGTGCTAAAGAAGAGTCAGCTCAATACAGAGTTGCATGGCTTTGTGCTAAAAAATAAAAAGGAGGAGATGTTGGGAGCCGGCCATGGAGGCCCATTGAGCACTGGGGATCAGGAAGAGCCGTTGACCCCAAGACCACTAGGATGTGTTCGGGAGCTGTTGACCCATTCCCTCCCACTTTCTACTCAGCACTAACCAGAATAAGCTCCTGTAAGCTCAAAACATAAAAACTCTGAGACCAGGATGAACACAAGCTAACTTTAGAAGCTCATTGCTCCCATTCTTCCAAAAACTGCAGTTTTGGCTTTCACACAACTTACAATTCAAACTCAGGTCACATCTAAGAGCCTTAGTATTGGTCACAGGCTTCTGGGTCGTGATCTTAGGATTTATTGAAGTTGAATAAGGTATAAATTGTAGAATATAGTTTTAGAAGACAGCCATTTTGTTGAAAGAATACAGCTAGGTTACTTGATGAACTTTGGACTGGGCCACATTCCAAACATTCTGAGATGGGCCACTTTAGGTTGTAAAGTAAGTACTTAAGTTTCTATAGAATTGTTTAACTTGGTATTAGTATAAATCAGCTTAGGATGCAAAAGGTTTATAGGATAGGTCAGTCACAGATTAAGGTTAGCGTTTGTTATGGGATCGTTTAACTTGGTATTAGTATAAACTAGTATAGGACGAAAGGGTTTACAGGCAGTCATGGATTAAGGTTTAACATCTGTTATGGAATTGCATATGAGTATAAAAGCCCACTGTTGACACTCAATAAAGGTCTTCTGCTCAAATCTAAGCAGTTGTCCAAGCCTTCTCTCTCTCTCTCTCTCTCTCTCTCTCTCTCTCTCTCTCTCTCTCTCTCTCTCTCTCATTCTCTCATCCTCACAATCACTGATGCCGTCTCCACCTTTGGGGTACCCTGAACCTGACAGGAGCTGGACTCCTGCAGGTTATACCACTAAATGTTTAATTAGAAAAGAAGAAAAGTCTCAAAACAGGAGAAAGAAGGCAATAATAAAGATTAGAGCAGAAATCAGTGAATATGAAAACAGAAAAGCAATAGAGAAAATAAATGAAATAAAGAGTTTTAAAAAGATCAATAAAGTTGACAGATCTATAGCAAAACCACACGCACAGAGAGAGAGAGAGAGAGAGAGAGAGAGAGAGAGAGACATATCAGATCCTGTTGATATCAAAAGAATAATAGGGAATACTGCAAATAACCGTACACAGAAACTACCACAGCTCACCCAATATGAAACAAATAATTTGAGTAGCCCTACAATATTAAGGACATTTAATTCATTATTCTGCATTTTTGTTTTTGAGATAGGGTTTCACTCTGTTGCCCAGGCTGGAGTGCAGTGGCAACAGAGTGAGATCAAGTGACCTCTTGCCTCAGCCTCCTGGGTAGCTGGGACTACAGACATGCACTGACTGATTTATTTATTTATTTATTTACGTTTTGAGTTGGAGTCTCACTCTGTCACCCAGACTGAAGGGTGGCTGCTCCTGGCCACTGCAGCCTAGACCTGCTGGGCTCCAGCGATCCTTCTGCCTCAGGCTCCATGTAGCTGGAACTATAGGTGTGCGCTACCACACCTGGCTAATTTTTTGATTTATTGTAGAGATGAGGTCTCACCAAGTTGCCCAGGCGGGTCTTGAACCCGTGAGCTCAGTCAATCCATTCACCTCAGCCTCCCAAGGCACGGGATTACAGGCTGAGCCACCGAGCCTGGCTATTTTTTGTAGAGACAGTCTCACTATGTTGCCCAGGCTAGTCTTGAACTCTGGCCTCAGGTTAATCTTCCATCTTGGCCTCCCAAAGCGTTAGGCTTACAGATGTAAGTCATCATGCCCAGCCCATAATTTTAAAACTTAAAAAAAAAAAAGAAAAGACTGTTCAGGCCGAGGTGAAATCTAAATGGATAAATCTACCAAATGTTTAAACGAGAAAACTAAACAACACTGATGAAAGAAATTGAAGCTACAGACTGGGAGAAAATATTTGCAAACTACATATCCAATAAAGAACTAGTGTCTAAGCTATATAAAGAATTCTCAGAACTCAACAATAAAAAGTTAATTCAATTAGAAAATGAACAAAATGTATGAACAGATATTTCATCAAAGAGAATATTCAAATGGCAAGTAAGCACATGAAAAAATGTTCAACATCATTAGTTCTTAGGGAAATGCAAATTAAAACCACAATGAGATATCACTACACACCTATCAGAATGGCTAAAATAAAAAATAGTGACAACACCAAAAGCTGGTGAGGATGCAGAGAAACTGAACTCCTCATTCATTACTGTAAATGTAAAATGCAAATGTAAAAAATTAATTACTGAAATGTAAAATAATACAACCTCTAAGGAAATCAATTGGCAATTTCTGAAAAAAATTAAAACTATTCAATCCCACAATTTCACTGCTGGGCAATGAAGAAATGAAAACTTATGTTCATACAAAAACCTGTGTGTGAATGCAATAGAGGCTTTGTTTGTAATAGCCCCTGGAAATAACTCAAATGTCCTTTAATGAGTAAGTGTTTAAACAAACTTTGGTACATCCATAATATGGAATACTACTCATTCCTATTGATATGTACTATTGATGAACTATATGAACTATTGATATATACAAAAATCTCCAGAGAATAATGTTGAGTAAAAAAAAAAGCCAATCTCCAAAAGTTACATGCTGTGGGATTCCATTTATATGATATTCTTGTGTGTGTGTGTGTGTGTGTGTGTGTGGTGTGTGTGTGTTTTAAGATGTGGGGTACAATTCAGGGTTAGGTATACAAATGGTCATTGTACAGGTAAAGTTTGGGCCTCACTTTGGTCCTCACGTCACCCGATTTGAGATCAGGTTCCCTTATTGATGAAGTATGCCCCCTACCCCCAACCCGCTCCCTCCCCTGGCAGTTTCCCACTACTGTCAATCCTTTCTTATAGTATTATGATAACTGTTCAGGGTCTGCTTATGAGTGAGAACATGTGATACTCAATTCTTTGTTTCTGTGATACATCACCGAGTATTACAGACTCCAAATCCATCCACGTGAAGTTCATAATTTTGTCCTTCTTTATGACTGCATAATATTCCATCACGCATATGTACCACATTTTAAAAATCCAATCTACTTTCAAGGGGCAGCACAGTTCGTTCCATGTTTTTGCTATTGTGATTATTGCTGCAATAAACATGCATGTGCAGGTATCTTTTAGGTAGAATGATTTGAGTTCCTCTGGGTATATTCCTAGTAGGGGGATTGCTGGGTCATATGGGAGGTCAATTTTTAGATCTTTTAGGAATCACCACACTGTTTTCCACAGGGCTTGTGTACTAATTTACACTCTCACCAACATTGTGGAAGTGTTCCCTTTACCCCTCATATATGGCATTCTTTTTTTTTTTTTTTTGGAGTTGGAGTCTCACTCTGTCACTCAGGCTGAAGTGCAGTGGCATGGTACGGCCACCGCAGCCTCAACCTGCTCGGCTCAGCTGATCCTTCTGCCTCAACCTTCCAAGTAGCCACAACTACAGGTATGCGCCACCATGCCCAACTAAGTTTTTTTGATTTATTGTAGAGATGAGGTCTCACCAAATTGCCCAGGCTGGTCTGGCACCTGTGGGCTCAGGCATTCCTCTCACCTCAGTCTCCCAAAGTACTGAGATTATAAGCGTGAGCCACCATACCCAACCATGACATTCTTTAAATGATAAAATTATAGAAATGGAGAACAGATTAGTAGTTACCAAGGTTTGAGGATGGTGGAGGGAGGGTGTTGAGAGGCAGGAGGAGAAGTGAAGCCAAGAGGAAATACAATTGGATATAAGCTAACACAAGGGATATTTGTCATGATGAAAATGGAAATGTTCTTTATCCTTCTTTTTTTTTTGAGGCAGAGTTATACTTTGTCACCCAGGCTGGAGTGCAGTGACATGATCTTGGTTCACTGCAACCTCGACCTTCTGGGCTCAAGCAATTCTCCTGCCTCAGTCTCCTAAACTGGGACTGCAGATGCATGCCACCATGCCTGGTTAATTTCTCTATTTTTGGAAGAGATGGTGTCTCACTATTTTGCCCAGGCTGGTCTTGAACTCCTGGGCTCAAGCAATCCTCCTGCCTCAGCCTCCCAAAGTGCTGAGATTACAGGCATGAGCCATCATGCCCAGCCTGGAAATGTTCTTTATCTTGACAGCATCAGTGTCAATATCCTGGTTGAGATATTCCACTATAGTTTTGCAAGACGTTACTACTGGAGAAAACAGGGATTTCTCTATGCTATTTTTTACAACTGCATGTGAATCTACAGCCATCTCCAAGTTAAAATTTTAATTTAATTTTTGAAATCACTGGCAAAGGGAGCCCAGTTCACATAAATGAAATTAGAATCTCTGACTGTGGGGCCTGGGCACTGGCACTGTTTATAAGTTCATTGGGTAATTCTAATGTACAGACAGGATTGAGAGCCACTGATTTAATAACCTATAGTCAATATTTTTCCAGACCAGATACTTCTGTACTAGAATTTTTAATAGTACAGAATAGTAATAGTACAGCTTACAGCACCGGGGTTCATTTAAACAATGCCCTATGATTTGCCAAATAAGTTGTTTCTTTCTTTTTTTTTTTTTGAGTTGGAGCCTCCCAAAGGCGCAGGATTACAGGCTGAGCCACCGAGCCTGGCTTAAGTTGTTTCTTATGTATTGCTGCTATAAATGAATATACTTCTAGATTAATGTATTTCCTCGCCCAGACTGGAGTGCAGTGGCCGCTCCCGGCTACCGCAGCCTCGACCTGCTGTGCTCCGGCGATCCTTCCGCCTCAGTCTTCCAAGTAGTCGGAATTACAGGCATACGCTACCACGCCCAGCTGATTTTTTGATTTATTGTAGAGATGAGGTCTCACTGCCCAGGCGGGTTGCGAACCTGAGGGCTCAGGCAATCCATTCACCTCAGCCTCCCAAAGGCGCGGGATTACAGGCTGAGCCACCGAGCCCGGCTTAAGTTGTTTCTTATGTATTGCTTCTATAAATAAATATACTTCTAGACTAATGTATTTCCTTTATTAGACCATGACTGTGTTTAAGGTTTTCGATCCATCTTTCCAAGCTAGAACCCAGAAAGGCTGAGCAATTCCATCAGTTTCTATGTGTAGTTTCCCCAGTACTGCACAAGGGAAGGCAGTATCATTTATTAAAACCTCTGCTAATTTGATATATGAAAAATTTCTCTTTGCTGTTCTAATGTACAGTTTTGAGGTAGGTTATTTTATACGTTTATTACCTTGTAAAGCACCTGTCCACACACTTTTCCCATTTTTCTATCAAACTGTACCTCTTTTTCTTATTTTTAAGAGTTCTTACCTTTGTTTTGGGTTTTTTGTTTGTTTGTTTGTTTTGTGGTTTTTTTTTTGAGTTGGAGTCTCACTCTGTCGCCCAGGCTGGAGTGCAGTGGCCGCTCCCGGCCACCGCAGCCTCCACCTGCTGGGCTCCAGCGATCCTTCCGCCTCAGCCTTCCAAGTAGCTGCAACTACAGGTGCGCGCTACCATGCCCGGCTGATGGTTTTTTTTTTTTATTGTGGAGATGAGGTCTTGCCAAGTTGCCCAGGCGGGTCTCGAACCCGCGGGCTCAGGCAATCCACTCACCTCAGCCTCCCAAAGGCGCAGGGTTACAGGCTGAGCCACCGAGCCCGACTGAGTTCTTACCTTTGTAATGAAAGGATATGAATCATTTTCTATCATATATGCTGCATTTTCCCCAGTATTTCAATAGTAATTTAATTTTGATAATAATGCTTGTTACCATAAGGGAGTTTGTAATATTTGTGTAGGGAAAAATCTATCAGTACTTCCCATAAACCTCCACACCCACATTTTTTATGTCGTACTAACAAAAATGTACAAAAGTTATCTTTGTTAAAAGACCAAAAGAATTTATTGAGAGTGATTCAATAATGCTTGATGGAGACACAATTCTAGGAAGGAAAGAATTTTTAAAATATTAATACTGTACAAAATTAATGCTATTCAAACAAAACTCCAAAGAGAATCTTATTTGTGGAGTGGTAGGAATGAAGATTTGGCCAAGGGTTCAAAGTTCATCTGGAAGAATTTAAAAAATAAGCATAAACAAAAAACTCTGAAAAATAAAAGTTGTAAAAGAGGCTTTGCTCTGTTAGATGTAAAAGCCTAATATTAAATACAGCAATTAAATAATGTGGCATTGTAAAAATACACAAATCAATGTAACAGAGAAGATAGCCCCAGAATAGACATAAGTAGATTTAAGAATTTGTCATGGTAAAGTTGGCATTAAGAAGAAATTACTCAATGAATGATATTGGGGAAATGATTATTTAGAAGAAGAAAACATGTTAGATTCTTAACTTGTGCCTTTTAAAAATAAATGTAGATAAATTAAATATAATAAATAAAACCAGAAAATAGCTTTTTTAAAATATGGGAAAATATATATCTGGTCTCAAGCTGGGGAAAGCCTTTCTAAGTATTTCAGTAAAGGAAAGATTTATAGATTAGGCTATATAAAAATATAAATATTCCAGCCAGGCGCGGTGACTCAGCCTATAATTCCAGCATTTTGGGAGGCTGAGGCAAAAGGATTGCCTGAGTCCGGGGGTTCGAGCCCAACCTGGGCAACTTGATGAGATCTTATCTCTACAATAAATCAGGCGGAAGGATCGCCTAAGTCCAGCAGGTCGAGGCTGTGGTGGCTGTGAGCATGCTACCGCACTCCAGCTTGGGTGACAAGAGTGAGATTCCAACTCAAAAAAAAAAATATAGCCAGGCTTGATGGCTCAGCCTGTAATCCCGCACCTTGGGAGACTGAGGTGAGTGGATTCCCTGAGCCCGCGGGTTCGAGACCTGCCTGGGCAACTTGGTGAGACCTCATCTCTACAATAAATCAAAAATTAGCCGGGCTTGGTAGCGTGCGTCTGTAGTTCCAGCTACTTGGAAGGCTGAGGCAGAAGGGTTGCCAGAGCCCAGCCGGTCAAGGCTGCGGTGGCCGGGAGCGGCCACTGTATTCCAGTCTCAGCGACAGAGTGAGACTTCAACTCAGATATATATATATACATACATATATATATGTATGTATATATATATATAAATATTCTGAAGTGCAAAGAAAAACATATCATAAACAAATGGCAAATGTTTGCTGTATGTGTAGAAGAAAGGCTTTATATTCTCATTCTATAAAAGTTATAAGGCATTTCAAAGTAGCTAGAAGAGAACAATGTAAATGTTCCTAGCATAAAGAAAAGATAAATCTTCAAGGTGATGGATATCCAGTTAGTCTTATTTGAGTATATGAATGTATCAAATTATCACATGTATCAATTTATATATCAATTTAAACATTTTCTGGAAAAGAAAATGAATTTTTAAGAGTTTTAAGAAATCAATAAGAGGACGAGTGAGGTGGCTCATGCCTATTATCCCAGCACTTTGGGTGGCCAAGGCAGGAGGATTGCTTGAGCCCAGGGATTTGACACCAGCCTGGGCAACATAGTGAGACTTTGTCTCTACAAAAAAATTTTAAAAATTAACAAGTTGTGGTTGTGCACATTGTAATCCCAGCTACTCAGGAGGCTAAGGTGGAAGGATTGTCTGAGACCAGGAGGTCGAGGTTGCAATGAGCCGTGAGCATGCCACTGTACTCCAGGCTGGGAAGCACAGCAAGAGCCCCCAGCTCAAAAAAAAAAAAAAAAAAAAAAAGTAAGAAATCAATAAGAAAAAAAACACACACTCTATTTGAAAAGTTAAAAGAGAAACCAAGCCAGCAATATAAGGAAAAAAATACTAAATCAATCATAAAGTTATCCAAATTAAAGCAGTAATAAAATGCTGTTATTCTACTTTTCACATTGTAATTTTTATTTTATTTTTGTCTCCTATGGTTTTGTCTGAATGAATTTTTTTATTTTAATACAAAATATTGGCCAGATTGCAAGGACTCAAATCAATAAAAGTAGGTAATAGTTACTGAACATTAATTATATTCCAGAAAATCCCCTCTATATCTGGTGAGAGTATACATTATTAACACCTTTCTAGAGAGTATTTGGAAAAATATACCAAAGAGCCTTAAATTTTTTTCTTAATTTTTGACCCAAACGATTCCATTATGGCAACTCCTACAATTTAGATTTTTTTTTTTTTAAAAAGCAGGATTTATTGAGAGGACATAAAAGCTCCCACAGTGGGAGGAGACCTGAAGGGGTTGCCCTAGATATTATATTACTAAAACTATTACTATAATTGGACATTAACTGCTATGATTTAGCAATTCCATTGTAGAAATTATAGAAATTTGTTCTAAGGAAATAATGCAAATAAATAAAATCTTATACACACATATATTAGTTACAGTGCTTTTTATAATAACACATAATTGGAAAAAATCTAAATAAAAAGAAAATACTTATAAACACTTTAATGCATCCTTCAGGTGGGATCATTGGAAACCATTAGAAATTGTACAATAGAATATTTAACTACATGAGGAATGCTCATACTGCTATTAAAACTTTGGATTATAACAAATCAATACAGATTTATTTTTTAAAATATGTATATAGGAAAAAGAAAAGATTGAAATATATACCAAAGTGGAAGTTGGGATGATACATGAATTTCATATTCTTCTCTGTGGTTTTTTATATTTGAATTGTTTACAACAAACATGCATTTATAATCATAAAATACATCTTATTTTTGAGGCTGACTATGCATACCAATAAATATACTTGTCAATAGATGGTGTGATTCTTGATAATTATTTCTTCTTATATGTCTCCAAATATTCTAATTATACAACAATGTATCACTACATATATCTTTTTTTTTTTTTTCCTAGTCAGGGTTTCCCTGTCATCCAAGTTGGAATGAGTAGCACCATAATGGCACACTGTAACTTTGACCCCCTGGGATCAGGAGATCCTTCTGCCTAAGTCTCTCCAGTAGCTGAAGCTACAGGTGTGCGCCACCATACCCTGCTAATATTTTTTTTATTTTTTGTAGAGACAAGGTCTCACTATGTTTCCCAGACTGGTCTCAAACTCCGGGACTCAAGCAGTCCTCCTGCCTTGATCTTCCAAAGTGCTGGGATTACAGGCGTGAGCCACTGTGACCAGCCAAGTATCACATTATAATTTGAAAATGGGAGTGTTCTTTAAAAATCAAAGCACCGCCCTACCCTTGAGTGCAGATTAATTTCTGAACTTGGGTGTGAGTTTCAGCTGATCCAGGTTTCCCAGTTTGGGAAATCCGAGGAGTCATAAGGAAGCTTGTGTGATGGCTGATGTCTAAGCATGAGAAGGCAGCATGAGCAGTATCTTGAAACTGGTCAGTCCCTGGACCGATAGCTGGGGGTTGACTCAGCTACAGAATAGTGACAAGTGCTGCCTGTCACAGTGTTAACATAGTTAACATATACTGCTATGTGCCAGGCACTGTGCTAAGCACTTTATATGCATTTGGTCCTTGTGGCAACTGTAGGAGGTAGTGGCTATGATTATATTTTTATAGATGAAGAATCTGAGACTCGATGAGGTCTGGCACCTGTCCAATTTCCCCCAGGTTGGTGGCACACCTTGTCCCAGACCAGAGTGCACATTTCATACTGTAGGAAATCTTGTTGAGGCTGGCGGGTCCCTCTTCCCTGGGGCAAGTCTGGGCCACTGCTGCTGTCCAGGCTAGTAAGCCTGTAAAAACTAAGGAACCAGCAGAGATTAAGACGGAAGTCTCTTTGCATAAACTAAGCCGATGCAGAATGGGAATGAGAGAAATCTGGCTGGAGGTGAGGGAGGGGGTGGCTTCATGCCCAGAGGCCCTCACCCTGGATCACTCACATTTATGGCATATATATATATTCCAAGATATTATATATTATATATAATCCGGGATAATCTCCTCATTCCAAGATCCTTCATGTTATCACATTCTACAAAGTCCCTTTTGCCACATACGGTAAACATATTCACATGTTCAAGGAATTAGCATACGGACATCTTTGGGGGCCATTATTCAGCCTATACACAGTACAAATTAATAAAAGATAAATCTTCCTTCCCAACAACATCCAGG
Organism: Cephalopachus bancanus; assembly: GCA_027257055.1. Taxonomy (NCBI): domain Eukaryota; kingdom Metazoa; phylum Chordata; class Mammalia; order Primates; family Tarsiidae; genus Cephalopachus; species Cephalopachus bancanus. Next base: position 1,701,414 of record JAPVLO010000354.1, read on the forward strand.
GCTTTAATCCCCCACCCACTCATTATTTCCAGTTTCTGATGTGTTCTTATAAAGATTTTTCATGTAAAGCCCAATGGATGTTTTTCTTTGTTATCTCTTACTCTACGTACCCTGGCACACTACGTACCCTGTTTCCTGCCCCTGACTTCTTTTCACTTAACAACACACTTTAGTGATTGTCCCATTGCCAGAGCCTAGGCTCTGAGCCAGTAAAATTGCAGGACTTGAGAAGAAATCCAGTCCGGGAGAGAAAAATGTGACAGCCAGAAAGTAGACAGCAGACACTAGAGTATCAGGCAGTATCGGGGAAGCTGACAGCTGAGTGGAAGCCTAGGCCTGAGAACCCTGATGATATCTGGAATTTCAAGAGGCGGATCAACTTCAGGAGCTGTGTCATCAGAGAGCCCCGGCTACTGGGCGGGTTCAAAGGCAGGACCGGGGTGTTTGGAGGGGATTGGTAAGATGTAGGAGGAACCCAGTTCTGGGCAAGTTACCAAAAACAGGCACTTGGGAACAGAGAATTCAACAACCACAGAAACAATTTCACAAATATTTACTTAGTGGCTGCTACAGAGCAGGTGCTGTGTTGACTGCTGGTTTACACCTGGGACGAGACAGGCATGATCCAGGTCCTTCCACAGCCTCATGATCAGGTGCAGAGACAGACAAGTAGAGAGGAGGCTGTTGCTATTCAATATGGTTAGAGCTGTGATGGGAAGGAAAGACTTCTTTGGGAGAATGGGAGTGGGGGTGAGAACAATTCATCCAAACATATTTATCAGGGTAGGCTAATTGCTGTAACAAACAACCCTCTCATCTCATTGACTTAATACAATAAAGTTTATATCTCGGTAATGTTACCATCTAATGCTGTTTGAGGAGAGGGTAGAACTCAGCTCCACATAGTCACTCAGGGACCCAAGATCCCTCTATCTAAAGGCCTCACTGCCCCCCCCAAGGGTGTCAGTTCCCCATAGGATCTTCTGTATTCGCTTGGCAGAGGGAAAGAGAGACTGTGAAGGATGGTATGGGAGGTTTTCATGGGTCAGAGCTTGGTTTATCATTCTACCCATTTTCCACTGGCCACAACTCAGTCAAGGGGCCCCACCCATCTGCATGGACACCTGGGGAATTTAGTCCAGCTATGAACTCAAGAAGAAAAAGAACCAGGGTACAGCATAGCAGTCCATGCAGCAACAGACTTGGGAAGATAGGGAAACTTCCTGGAGGAATGGTTTCTAAGCTGATATCTGGACGTATATAAAAGTTACTGGGAGGAAGGGAAGAGGAATGTTGCAGACAAGCAGATCAATGTAAGCAAAAATTCAAATCATTGAAACTCATGGTATGTTGAGGAGAAGAAAAAGTTCTGCTTATCTAGAGGGCATATGACAAGCCAGGGTGGTGGAGCAAACACAGGGGCCAGACTGGGCAGGGATTGGGCTAAGAAATTCAACCCAAGCATCGTTGAAGCCATGAAGCCTGTGAAATTCAGGATCAAATCCATATTTGAGAACAAGTTCTCTAGCTTGTGGTGTGGAGAATAGATTGGAGGAAAACTGGAGCCGATGCCAGAAGACCAGCTGTCAAGGTAAGAGAAGATGACGGCTTGAACTACAGGAGCAGCTAAAGAGAGCATGGCGAGTTCCAGACATCAGGAAATGGGGTTTGCAGGGTTTGTGATGAATTGGACATGCAACTAAGCAAGAGATGAACCAAGATGAGGATGGCTTTTTACCTTGACGATGAGCCAAGATGAGATGGGGTAGCTGCATGGTTGGCGATTCCATTTGCCAAGAAGGACAACAACCTCGGCTATTTGGGGCTGGGGTGAATTTCACTTAGGGCTCGTCAAGTTTGTGGTGCCGGTAGGGTACTTAGGGAAAGATGTTCTGTAGTCAATTATATGTGGGCCTGAAGATCAAGAAAAGAATTTAGGCTGAGGATATAGTCAAGAGAGTCAATGAGCTCACTCCAGGGAGAGAAGATAGGAAAGGTGAGAACAGGGCCTGGAATGAAACGCTGTGGGATGCCAACAATTAAGGGGTAGGTAGGGGGAGCGAAGCTCACATGAGCAACTGATACAAAACTGCCTAGAACATAAGGGCACAAGAGCTGGGTGCAGTGCTCACACCTGTAATCCCAGCACTTTGGGAAGCTGAGGCAAGAGGAATGCTTGAGTCCAGGAGCTTGAGACCAGCCTGAGCAACATAGTGAGATCTCATCTCTACAAAAAATTTTAAAAAGAATAGCTGGGCATGGTAGCTACTCTGGAGGCTGAAGCAGAAGGGTTGCCTGAGTCCAGGAGAAGGTCGAGGCTGCAGTGAGCTGTGATCGTGCCACTGTACTCCAGCCTAGGCAACAGCATGAGACTCTGACACTCTCTCTCTCTTTCTCTCTCTCTCTCTCTCTCTCTCTCTCTCTCTCTCAAACACACCACACACGGTTAATTTTGTGTTCCGTGAATTTCACCTCAATAAAAGAAAGATGGGGAAGAAAGCCTCCAATATTTTTGGTCTGGAAACTTGAAGAATAGGGTTCATTTACTGAGATGGAGAAAACTGTAGGAGGGGCAGGGTAAGGGACAACATTCCAGTGTTCAGTTCTGGGTGATTCTTAATTTGGAAATGTTTATTGAATATCCACATGTGATTGTCAAACACACAGATGTGTTTGGATTGCAGGGAAAACGCTGGCAATACTCGGGAGTCCTCAGCACAGAACTTGTCTTTAGCCTGGAATCCACTCTATTTAAGTTTCTGTTTCCTGTAAGAAGAGGACAGAAATAGAAATTATGTTGTTACAGAAAAGCAAACAGTTTTATGTGTTGCACATCCAAGTTTGTGGACTGAAATTCACACCTTCCACATGAGAGTAGGTTGCAGCTCTGTAAATTCATCCAGGCATGACGGACCGGGAACCAGGCAGGGCTGGGCTTGCTGGGAGGGCCGAGGGAGACTTCAGGGCTCCCAGCTTTCTCCAGTGCTTCTGTGGAGCCCATGGAAAACAACAGATGACTCCGTCTGCGGTAAAGATTTATCTGCCATACCTCCTGGCATTGTTTTTGTCCTGCTGAGACCTGTCAATTGAAAAGACAGAAGGAACGCATCTGGTCTGTCAGCATCACCAAAACTTTGCCAAACTCAGGGATGGAGTATTTAGAGACACAATCATCCACTGTTGCTGGTCATGAGAGGTTAACAACCATCACCAACAAATAGTAATAACAACTGATTATTAAGCGCTTCATGTGTGTCCAGCACTCTGCTAAGGTCTTTGCATTCATCGTCTCATTCTGCCTTTACATGAAGTCTGGGACGTATGTATTATTATTATGAGCCCCAGTTTTCTATGTATAAACAAGCACAGAGAGGCCCAAGGTCACACAGCAAGTAAATCAAGAAGCAGGAGACAACATCAAATATGTTCGACTTCAAAATTTTGGAGGGAAAAAAAACCCAGGAAATATCAGAAGCTGCCCCTTTCACCACTGTGTATTTAATGATTAGAGAAGGTGTGGTTTGGTCCCCCAAGCGGTCATGAGCCTCCTCACCAATCCTATGCACAAGGGTTGGCATTTAAGTGGTGTCCAGAGTTTCCTGAATGAATTAATGGTGAATGAATGACAAGTACGCCAAAAAGTGATTCGCATGTATCACATTGCATGATGCTTAGTAATTAATGAACCTATTTCTTCAGTTAGGCTGTGAGCTACTCTAACAATAGAGTCTGATACGCCCGGGCAGTTTACAGCACAGGCTAAAATGCGTGGCATCTGGAGGCAGATTGCTCAGCTTCAAATTGTGCCTCCTCTTTTCTGTACAACTGTGTAAGGCCTCAAGCACATTATTCAACCTCTCTGAGCTTTGATTTTTCTCATCTGGAAAATGGGAGGGGATAGCAATACCTATCCCTGAAAGATACTTATCCAGATTAACTAAATTAAGACTTGGGTACATAATAGGTGCTCAATAAATGTTAACTCTGTGTCTACAGAGGCACAGGGGGAGAAGTCCCTGGCTATCCCCTGGTGGGATCAGGTGCAGTCGGTACCCTGTAGCCTAGAATAAGAATAGATGGGGTTTTCAAACATTTATTAGGTGCCAAGAACTGAGTTAAGCACCCAATATGGATCATTACCTTTAATCTTCACAATGATAACATAACATGGGTATTATTATTTTTTATTTTTATTTATTTATTTATTTTTGAGTTAGAGTCTCGCTCCATTGCCCAGGCTGGAGTGCAGTAGCGCACTTACAGCCACCCCAGTGTTGGCCTGCTGGTCTCTGGCAACCCTTCCGCCTCAGCCTTCCAAGTAACCAGAACTACAAGTGCACACTACCACACCTAGCTAATTTGGGATTTGTTGTAGAGATGAGGTCTCGCCAAGTTGCCCAGGCTGGTCTCAAACTCACAGGTTCATGCAATCCACTCACCTCGGCCTCCCAAAGTGTCAGGATTACCAGCTGAGCCACTGAGTCTGACTGGGTATTGTTATTATTATCTTATTTTCCCGAAAGACTGAGGATAAGCGAGATTAAGTAATTTTCTAAGAGTCACAAAACAAGTAAGTGCAGATAAAGAAAAGAAATCAGTATGGACGCTCCTCCATGACTTACAACGGGGTTATGTCAATAAACTCATCAAAAGTTGAAAATATAAGTAGAAATTTATTTATTGAGTTAGGTCTCACTTTGTCACCCAGAATAGACTGCAGTGGCACAATCACAGCTCACCACAGTCTTGAGTTCCAGGGTTCAGGCGATCCTCCCACCTCAGCTGCCCAAATAACTAGGATTGAAGGTGTGCACCACCATGCTCCACTACTTTTTTTTTTTTTTTTTTGTAGAGACAAGTTCTCTCTATGCTGCCAAGGCTGGTCTCAAACTCCTGGGCTCAAGCAATCCTCCTACCTTGGCCTCCCAAAGTGGTGGGATCACAGGCGTGAGCCACCACGCCCAGCCTGGAACTATATTTAATACACCTTTTGAACATCATAGCTTAGCCCAGCCTACTTTTAAGCACTCAGAACACTTACGTTAGTCTGCAGTTAGGCAAAGCCATCTAACACAAAGCATATTTTATAAGAAAGCGTTGAATATCTTGTGTAATTTATCGAACACTGTACTGAAAAATAGAATGGCTGTATGGGTGCTCCGAGTATGGTTTCTACTGACTGTGTATCGTTTTCACACCATCGTAAAGCAAAATAAAAAATTTCTAAATCGAACCATCGTAAATCGGGGACCGTCGGCATATGTTCCATGAGGTCAGGGATTATGTCTGTTTTTTCAGAAAAACACAATCATTCTAGGGAACTCAAACAGAGGGAATTTGACACAAGAAATTAATTATATGAATGACTCAATAACTGAGACGCCAAACAGGAGACAGTGAAGCAACTCTGGGCTTAGCAACAGCAGGAAGCTGCTCTCACAGCTAGAGCTGGAGGGGTACGGGGAGGCAGGGGTGTAACCCATGCCTAGAGCTGGGGCCACCCAGCAGGAGCCAACCATGGCTGCCCAGTGAGGCCTTCAACCATGGAGGAGGTGCAGCCTCTGCCGGAAATGCTTTCGGGAGCTGGGGATTGGGGATGTCTGCCCCACCCTTCATCCCATCATCCAGTCAGCGGCTAGTGCCTCTAGAAGCTGATTGGCCAGTGGGCAGTAGCGCAATGTTGTTTGCAGAAAAATGGCAGGGGGTGGATGGAAGATCAAGCAGGTCCATGATCCAAATACTGGTCTTGTTTGGAACTCCAGCATCTCACAGGGTACATGGCACATGGTAGGTGCTTCATAAATAGGAAGGAAAGATGGGCGGGAGAAGGAAGGGAGGAAAGACACCCACGTCTGTGTTCTTAATACAGAGGGAGCAGCCTCAAAAGCCTACCACAGTCAGGCAGGTTATACAAAGGCATGAAGTGAACCAGTTATAGGGAGTGGTGAGAACTGTGTCAACCGGGATAGGACACCCCCTGTCTAAATGGGGCAGCTCTGCTAGGCTGCTGCCAATTTCTGCCAAGCAGGAATTCAGGTGCTGTGTTGCCAGATCTGCTGACTTCTCAGGAGAAACGGAAAATCCTGATTTTCAAATGAAATCTACCACTTTTTTGAGTGTTGGCAAAGAAATCAAATCCAGACGAGCCTGGGGCATCTTGTTGGGCCAGAAAGCAGAGAAGCTTATCAAAGACTCCTTAGGGGTCACAGTCATGTCAAGAGGACATGGAGGCAGCCTGGCAGGTCTCCCCTTGCTGGAGTTAGGCCATCTTTGAGTATCAAAATGAATGAATTAATGATCCCGGAACAGAAAAAGGACATTCATGAAGAAACCGGTATAATTTAAAGAAAGTCTGGAGTTTGGTGAATAGTAATGTATTGATGTTGGTTTCTCACTTTCGTCAAAGACATCATGGTAACACAATAAGTTAACTTTAGAGTAACTGGATAAAGGCATTCAGGAACTTTCTGTACCATCTTTGCAACTTTTCTGTAAATCTAAAACTATTCCAAAATAAAGAGTTTATTTTAAAAATAATGAATGCCATTGAATGAAACACCTTGTCTTTTTTTTTTTTTTTAATTTTTGAGATAGAATCTCACTCTGTCACCCAAGCTGAAGTGCAGTGGCGTGATCATAGCTCACTGCAGCCTCAACTTCCTGGGTTCAAGCTATCCTCCTGCCTCAGCCTCACCAGTAACTGGGACTACAGGTGCACACCATCATGCCCAACTCATTTTTGTATTTTTTGTAGAGACAGGTCTCACTATGTTGCCCAGGCTGGCCTTGAACTCCTGGCCTCAAGTGATCCTCCTGTCACAGCCTCCCAAAGTACTGGGATCACAGGCATGCATGAGGCACCACATCCAGGCCTGTAAATCTATTTTTAAAGATCACTAAGTTCATAGTGATATTTTAAAAGGAGAAAGAGAAAACAAAAAAGAAGGAACTAATTTGTCACTGCTGGAGTCAGCTATTTCATCAAATCCTGACTCTCAAACTAGTAGCTATTAAAGGAAAAGAATTCATTCTGCCCTAGTCAATGAGGGAAAGAAGTTCTTTACAGAAGAATGCCAGCTCATAAATGTCGAAAGGAATGAAAGCCCAAGAATTTTGCAACCCCTAACAACATAATTGACTCACGCAATGGTCATCTGTGGATGCTGACACAGTAAGGTGAAAGGTTCAAAGGAAGCCAGATATTCACAGGCAGCCAGATCATCAGCCCATAGTGAACCTACTGGTTACAAGAGAAGAAATGACTTAACAATGGAGGGATCAGTTTTTACTGCCTGAACCCGCAGATCAATCTCAGCTTCATTAATGAGACAGCCAGCCATTCAAACTTTCTGGTGTATGTAATAGCATGCTTATGGCAGGAGGATTCTGCCATAATCCATAATCCCAGGGAGGATTCTGTCCAATAATGTTGCTCCCAAATCTGATCCAACCATAGATCTAGTTTCTAGTTTATGGGACATATGGGAGATAGACAGACAAGTTCAATACACCACAGGAATGCAATCAAAGTCAAACGTCATTCTATCAGCAAGATAATGCCTAGTGGCTTTAGCAAGTCGATGATCTGGAAGAAGAGAGGGGCAGCAAGAAGGGAAGCTATTCTAGCCTATTTTTTTTTTTTTTTGAGTCAGAGTCTCACTCTGTCACCCAGGCTAGAGTGCAGTGGCCCATTCATGGCCACTGCAACCTCAACCTCCTGGGCTCAGGTGATCCTTCTGCTTCAGCCTTCCAAGTAGCTGGAACCACAGGCATGTGTCACCATGCCCAGCTAATATATTGTAGTGACGAGGTCTTGCCATGTTGCTCAGGCTAGTCCCGAACTCCTGAGCTCAGGCAATCCTCTTGCCTCTGCCTCCTAAAGATACAGGCATGAGCCACCATGCCTGGCCTATTCTAGACTTTAAGGGACTGAAGAGATAGGATCAAATGCAATCTGTGAACCTTGACTGAGTCCTGGTTTGAACTGATGATCAAGAACATTTTGGGGACAGTTGAGGAAATGTGAATATGAAGGAATTTGATTTTAATAAAGGTTTGAGGCTTATTTTGTTAAATGTTATAATGATATCAAGACTAAATTGTTTAAGGATGTATATTGAATTATTTGGTAATATCACGTTGACTGTAAATTCTATTTTTTAAGATACTTCAGCCAAAAAAGAAAAGGTAGATGAAGCCAATAAGGTAAAATGTTTATAATTGTTATATGTAAGTGATGTGCAATATGTACATGCTGAATGTATGGGTTTTCATGATATAATTCTACTTCTCTGCATGTTTGAAATTATTCATAAATAATAAAAACAAGTATAGACTAAACAAACATTCATCTATTGCACAAATATTTTCTGAGCACCTACTAATGCCAGGCACCAAACTAAGCTTGGGGGTTATAGCAATTGAATTTTTTAGAAAAGACTTTGTCCTCCTAGAATTATATACTGTTGGACAAGGAAGACAGTCAACCAACCTGGCAGGTAAACTGTAATGTGGTGACAAGTGCTATGGAGAAAAATAAAAACAAGAAAATAAGGTCAAGAAGAATATCTATTTGGGGTAGATATTGCTATTTTATCTGGGATAATCACGTAACAACCTCTTTGAGTGGTGAGCACTGGGACACTTGGTAGAGGAACATTTAAGGTTCAAAGTAGAGAGGATAGCAAGTGCAAAGGGCCTAAGGTAGGAGCATGGTGGCACATTCAAGAAGCAACAGATCTAGGGGGAGAAGGGTAGGAGATAAGCCCAGAGGGGTGGTAAATGGAGATGGAAAATTGCCAATGATGGGGAAATTTACAAGCCATTTCAGCTCTTACTCTGAGCGAGACAGAAGACATTTTAAAAGGGTCAAAATCTGACTTGTTGTATTAATGTTATCCTTATGGAAATTTTAGACCATAGCTTGGCTTCAATGTGATGGACTCATGGCCAATTTTATTTCATCTGTATTGCCCACCCTAATGAATTTTTTTTTTTTTTAAGAGAGACAGGGTCTTGCTCTGTTGCCTAGACTGGAATGGAATGCAGTGGCACAGTCATAGTTCACTGTAGCCTCAAATCCCTGGGCTGAAGTGATCCTTCCCCCTCGGCCTCCCGAGGAGCCGGGACTACAGGTACATGCCATGTCACCAGGAAAATTTTTATTTTTTATAGAGATGAGGTCTCACTATGTTGCCCAGGCTGGTCTTGAACTCCTGGCCTCAAGCGATCCTCTGCCTTCACCTCCCAAAGTGCTGGGATGACAGGCATGAGCCACCTTGCTTGGCCCTGAGGGCTTTTGAAGCAAATTCCCCAAAATCGTTTCACCTCGAAATAGTTCTGTATATATCTTTAAAATATAAAGTTTATTTTAGAAAACTCACAACAAAACCGCTGACACACCTAAAAACTAACAGCTCCTTAATATCATAAAATATCTATTTAGAGTTCAAAAACCTAAACTGTCTTATCAATAATCTTCATAGAGTTTGTATGAATCGGCACCCAAATATGAGTCATGAATTGCAATTGTTGAAATAGTGCTTATGTTTCTTTTAATCTCCTCAATTTTAATTCTCTTCCACCTCTGTTTGTTTCTTTCAGTTTTTCTGCTGAAGAAACTGGGTCATTTGGGCTTTGCTGGTGACATCTGATGGTATTGTTTCTCATATTTCTCTCTGTCCCTGGATTTCTTGTAAGTGGGCAGTTATATCTAGAGATCTGATCAGATTCAGTTTCACTTATTTTTCTTTTTGGCAAAAATACTTCATAGATGATGTTATGCGCTTCCACCAGGAGATACATGCCATCTGTTTGCCCTTCATCTCATGATATTAGCAGCCACGAATGATCATTGCCTGTATTCATCAAGTCATGAGAAAGTGTAAAGTGTTGTTTTTTCCCCTTCTTTTATTATCTAGAATCTATTTAGAAAAGAACCCCACCCACCCCCAAAAAAGAAAGACCAGGCATGGTAGCTCATGCCTGTAATCCCATCATTTGAGAGGCCAAGGTGGGAAGATTGCTTGAGCCTAGGAGTTTGTGACAAGTCTGGGCAACATAGCAAGACGTTGGCTCCACAAAAAAATTAAAAAATAAGCCAGTTGTGGTGGCATGGACCTTTAGTCCCAGCTTCTCAAGAGGCTGAGGTGGCAGGATCACCTGAGCCCAGGAGGTCAAGGCTTCAGTGAGCTGTGATCATGCCACTGCATTCCAGCCTGGACAGCAGAATGAGATCCCAACTCAAAAAGAGTGAGAAAGGTGGGGGGAAGGAAGGAGAGGGAGAGGGAGAGGGAGGGAGGGAGGGAGGAACGAAAGGGAAAAAATAGAAACTTCTTCAATATCAGCTATATGATTCAATTTGTATAGGACAGAGTACATGCTTGACTCCCTTTTTTATAAGTTTTCAAGATAATAAATCATTGCCTAACATATTAGCTGACTGTTGCCATGTAACAAATTACCACACTTAGCGGCTTCAAACAATATGCTTTTATTATATCACATTTTCTTCTTTTTTTTTAGATTGGAAAATATGGTTTATTTAGAAAGTACGTTTGAGTGAGAAAGGAGATTCACCTCCCCAAGATAAGGAAGGGGGCCAAAGCTTAGGAAATGTGGCAGCCATAGCTTGAATTGCCACACAGCCTGGCCAGAGTCTAGCAAAGCAATGGTTTACTATATCACATTTCCTATGGGTCAGAAATTCCATGACTTGGCTGTGTCCTGTGCTCATGGTCTCCCATGAGGCTGCTGCCAAGGTGTCAGCCAAAACTTGGGTCTCATTTAAAGGTGTGACCAGGGAAAGGTGGTTGTTTCATTTGTCTGACATGTAAAAATGTGGGGTACAGGCCGGGTGCGGTGGCTCAAGCCTGTAATCCCAGCACTTTGGGAGGCCGAGACGAGAGGATTGCCTGAGCCTGCGGGTTTGAGATCAGCCTGGGCAACATTGTGTGACTTCGTCTCTACAATAAAAGAAAAAAAATTTTTTTAATTATCTGGGTGTGGTAGCACGCTCCTGTAGTTCCAACTACTTGGAAGGCTGAGGCGGAAGGATTACCTGAGCCCAGCAGGTTGACGCTGGGGTGGCCTTGAGCATTTCCCTACACTCCAGCCTGGGTGATGGAGTGAGACTCCAACTCAAAATTAAAAATAAAAAAAAATGATGTGGGGTACAATTCAGGGTTAGATATGTAAGTGGTCATCGTACAGGTTAAGTTTGGGGCTCCCATTGGTTTTGCCTGGTTTGGGATCAGGTACTGTTATGAAAGGTGGTTGTTGGCAAGATTCAGTTCCTTGATGGTTGTTGCCCAGAAGCCACCTCAGTTCCTTGCCACCTGGACTCCCAACACGGCAACTTGTTTCATCAAAGCCAACAAGGGAGAGAGTGTTAGCCAGACAGCAGTCACAATCTTACGTAGTCTAATCACAGAGATGATATCCATCACCTCTGTTATCTTTGATGATTAGAAGCTAGCCACTAGGTCAGTCTACCTTAAGCAGAGGGGATCACACAGAAATGTTAACACCCGCAGGCAGAATTGCTGGAACCATCTTAGCCACATCTAGTCTTCCTCCTTGACTGAGGAGTGTCATTTTTGGTTTTTTTGATATGACTTGGGTCATAAGAGGATTATTCTGGATGCTGCTTGGAGACTCTAAGGCAGGAGAGTAACGATGAAAGCAAATGAACCTGCTGTAAGTATCCCCATGGCTTCACTGTCTGCTATTTCAATATCTAACATTTCAGGCCATGTGTGGTGGCTCACACCTATAATCCCAGCACTTTGGGAGACCAAGGCAGGAGAATTTCTTGAATCCAGGAGTTCAAGACCAGCCCAGGAAACATAGTGAGAACTCATCTCTTACAAAAATTTTTTTAAAAATGAGCCAGGTGTGGTGGCATGTACCTGCAGTCCTGGCTACTCAGGAGACTGAGACAGGAGGATTGCCTGAACCCAAAAGTTCGAGACTGTGGTAAGCCTTGATCATGCCACAACTCCAGCCTAGGCAACAAAGTGAGACTCTGACTAAAAATAAAAAATAAAAAATCAATATGACCAAAGCCTCACAAATGAAGTTCAAAGGCAAGAAACAGGCTGGGAAAGAACTACAAGTAATGAACCTGACCTCTAGAACATATAACCAGTAGAAATCTGTGTGTCTCTATTTCCTCCCCTACAAAATAGGGCTAATAGTATCTATCTTACCAAACTTTCGTGAGGATTAAATGAGTGAGTATATATAAAGTGTTTAAAACAGTGGCTGGCACATTAAGTGCTATATAAGTATAAGCAGTTGCTGCTGCTATTATTATTGTTGCTAAAATTATTATTGGCAATCCTTATGTAGTGAAGCTCTTTTTAAGGCCCCATAATGGTTGACTTCTTTAAGACTGTCTGGCCCATTTTCAGTGGTGAACTCACAATAGCTAGAAAGGTTTTATCTTTCAGTAGACTAAGCCAAATGAAGTCTCCAGTTTTTCAGTGGAGTGATTTCAGACCATTTAAGTAGCAATTAAATAGCTTCAAAAGTGAATCTGACTCATTCAACACCCAATTGTTTGAGGTGTTGGTCCTAAATGAAAGCAAGCCCCTCCTATTCTTTTTAAAAGCATAAACACTATTGATTAGAGTTTTTAATTTTTTAATAAATTAATTTAATTGCATAAATGATAACTGAATATACTCCTTTTAAAAAGCCATATAACTAAGGATGAAATTATCTTGGATCACACCCCCATCTTTGTTCCCTTCATTTCTTTCCAGAGGTAACCACTGTCAACAATGGCTAATGTTAACAATGTTAATGCCCATGTGTGCGTGTATATGAGAGGGACCCCCCCCCCCAAAAAAACTAGAATTATCCTTTGGAGGGGGGGCTCCTTGTAGTACAGGCTTCTCTCACTAGGTAAGTGTTCTAGGAACCCATCTGCATACTAGCATTGTTGTGAGAGGCTGCATTTGGCTTCAGTGAGTTTGTTGTTGTTGAGATTCCTCCAATGTGTTTGCTCATTTCATGATGAGTGATTTACAAGCACACCTGCCCATACCTCCCTGAATGTTCAGCAGTTTTTGACCAAAAACTGTATGACCCCGGGGCCCCATCCTCCCTATTTACCCAATCTCACTCTGAACTATTTTTTTTTCTCCAGATGAAAAAAATCCTCAAAGACAAATGTTTTGCCTATGTGAAAGTGATGAAACAAAAAACAGCAGAAGCACTAAAAGACATCAAAATTCATTAGTTCAGAAACCATTTCGAACAATGAAAAAAGCATCTTGATAGGTATATTGCATCACATGGAGAATACTTTAAAGGTGACTGAGTTTAAAAATGTAAGAATAAATACACAATTTTTTGTAAATAAATACTGGGACTTGGGGGCCCCCCTCATATACCCAATTAAATATTTGGTATTTATTCTTCTAAAACTTGGTCTCTGTACTTATATAAATAGATATACCCATTAAACTGTATTCTATTATTTTATAAAGTTTGCATGTAAATACTGTAATGTTATATGGAGGCATTGGTCTGCAATTTGTTTTTTCTCTCACACCCCACATCCATCCCCTCAGTAAGTTATGTCAGCTCTTCCTGAAAACTATAGAATGTGTTCACTTCTCACCATGTCCATGGCTCCCACCCTGCTCTCTGCTCCCTGCTCTGCCCTTGGTGGCTTGTGGTCCATTCTCAACATTTTTTTAACAGGATGACTATTTTTTATTTTTCACAATTACAAGTCAAAGTACTATTTGATTATGATTTAGAAACCTGATTCTTTAAGTCTTAATACTCAAAGACTTACAGAAATTCCCATTGATATGTCATCATAGAACATCGATGATATATTTGTTTTTGGTTTTCAGACGACTTCTTTGCCACATTTTCTGATTTATTTTTCTGAAATGTTTTGAGGTGAACCTGTAGACTTCTCTCCCAAATTTTTCTTCACATAATATTAAGCTTAATGCTAAATGATAGCAATATAATTACTTCTCTGTGTGGTTAAATCATTGATGATAAGAAGTAACTATTAAAATGATAGTTTAATTTAATGGATATGCACATGTTATTTTATATGTACATAGTTCTTTTTCTTTCTTTTTTTGGAAATTTTTTTTATTATAAAGATGTGGGGTACAATTCAAGGTTAGGTATACAAATGTTGAATATGCAGGTATCCTTGTTGATGAGGTGTACCCCTCCCTCCCCTAGCAGTTTCCCTCAACTGCCAATCCCACCCCTGTCCCCTGACAGTTTCCCACTACTGCCAATCCCTTTCTTATAGTATTACAATTGTTCCAGGTTCGCTTATGAGTAAGAACATATGGTACTATATTCTTTGTTTCTGTGATAGATCACTGAGTATGATCGACTCTAAATCCAACCAAGTTAGCTGCAAAGTTCATATGTTTGTCCTTCTTTATGGCTGTGTAATATTCCATTGTGTATAAGTACCACATTTTTTTTATCCAGTCCAGCTTCAATGGGCAGCATGGTTGGTTCCACGTTTTTGCTATTGTGAATAGAGTTGCAACAAACATACAGGTATCTTTTTTGTAAAATGATTTGAGTTCCTCTGGGTATACTCCCAATAAGGGAATTGCTGGGTCATATGGAAGGTCAATTTCTAGCTCAACACTTTTTAAAGAAAAAGAGCCTCACTCTGTTGCCTAAGCTGGAGTACAGTGGCATGATAATAGCTCACTGCAGCCTTGAACTCCTAGACTCAAGCAAACCTCCCACCTCAGTCTCCCAAGTAACTGGGATGAGAGGTACACACCCCTACACCTGGCGAACTTTTTTTTTTTTATGTTACCCAGGCTGGACTCGAACTCCTAGCCTCAAGTGATCCTGCCACCTTGGTTTCCCAAAGTGTTGGGATTACAGGCATGAACCTCCATACCTGACCCTTCTCAATAATTCTTATAGAGTAAGTCTTTTAATCTTTCAATCAGATATGCCCAAAAGAATTGAAAGCAGTGACTAAAACATATATATTCATAGCAGCATTATTCATAATAGCCAAAATATGGAAAGAACTCAAATGTTCATTGACAGACAGATGAATCAATAAACAAAATGTGGTACATATCTACAATGGAATATCATTCAGCTTTTAAAAAGAAGAAAGTTCCAGCACATGCCACAACATGAATGAACTCTGAAGACATGATGCTAAGCCAGACAAAAAAGAACAAATATTGTTTGAGCCCACTTACGAGAGGGATCCAAAAAAACCCAGAATTTATTTATAATGAATTGTGTATTTATTCTTACATGTTTAAACTTTAGTCACCTTCAAAGTACTCACCATTTAATGTAATACACCTTTCAAGACACTTTTTCCACTGCTCAAAACAGATTTTGAACTCAGCAGCTTTGATGCCTTTTAGTGCTTCTGCCATTTTTTGTTTCACCTCTTCCACATCTGCAAAATGTTTCCCTTTAAGGACTTTTTTCATCCAGGGAAACACAAACAAGTCATTCTGGGCAAGACTGGCTGAATAGGAAGGGTAGGGCATGTGGGTCATGATGTTTTGGGTCAAAAATTGCTGAACACTCATGGAGATGTGGGCAGGCACGCTCATAAATCATCCATCATGAAATGGGCAAATGCATTGAAAGAATCTCCAAAAAAAATTCACTGAAGCTTAGTGCAGCCTCTCACAACAATACTAGCTGGTACACTGATGCCAGTGGGTTCCTAGAACTCTTACATAGCAGGGAAAGCCTATACCACAAGGGGTCTGCCCTCCCAAAGATAATTCCGGGTTTTTGGGTACCCTCTGTATATAAGGTACCCAGAGTCGTCAAATTCATACAGACAAAGTAGAATGGTGGTTGCCAGGGGCTGAGGGCAGAGGGCAATGGGGAGCTATTGTCTAATGGATACGCATTTGGAAAGAGGAAAAAATTCTGGAGATGGTTGGTAGTGGTAGTTACATGACAATGTGAACATACTTAATGCTGCTGAACTGTACACTTAAAAATGGCTAGAATGGTAAATGTGTGTTATATATATGTTACCATAATAAAAAATATATTCAGCCAGGTGTGGTGGTTCATGTCTGTAGTCCCAGTTACTTGGGAGACTGAGGTGGAATGATTGTTTGAGCCCAGGATGTTGAGGCTGTGGTGAACCATGATTGGGTCACTGCACTCCAGCCTGGGTGACAGAGTGAGACCCCACCTCAAAAAAAAAATTAAACATTTTTCAGTCAGTTTACATCACCCCAAACTTTCTAAAGGCCCTCTATCTTCCTCTGACTCAAGACCAGAGTTCCTACACTGGCCTATAGGGCCCTCCTCCAAGCTTTGAATCCAACCCCCATTGCCCTCTGAACCCCCATCTTATTCTCATCTCCTGTTCATTTCCTCTCCAGACATGCTGGTCTCCTTGCTACTCCTCAAACACACCAAGCATGCTCCCCACCTCAGAGCCTTTGCACTTGCTCTTCTCTCTGCCTAGTACATTCTTCTCCCAGATGTCTGCAGAGCTGACTGTCTTACCTCCTTTAGGTCCTTGATCATGGCTCCCCTTCTCTGGTCACCCTATTAAAATTCAACCTTCACCCATTTCCTTTGTCCTGCCTCTGTTTTTCTCCACAGCAGTGATTATCATCCAGAAGATTCTTCATCTTATGTATTTATGCATTGTTTGTCTTTCTTCACTAGAATGCGAGTTCCAACAGAGTGGAGATTTTTGTCTTGCTTAGCAGAGTGTTTCTAGTGTACAGAACACATAATCAATACTCAATAATAATTGTTGAATGAGGCCGGGTGTGGTGACTTACACGTGTAATCCCAGCACTTTGAGAGGCCAAAGCAAGAGGACTACTTGAGCCCAAGAGTTTGAGACCAGCCTGGGCAACATAGCAAGACCTCATCTCTACAAAAAAAAAATGAGCTAGATGTGGTGGCATGCCTGTAGTCTCAGCTGCCCAGGAGGCTGGGGCAGAAGGATCACCTTAGCCCAGAAAGTGGATCACGCCACTGCATTCCAGCTTGGATGACAGAGTGAGATCCTGACTCAAAATAATAATAATAATAATTGTTGAATGGATGGATTAATAGAAACATGCCTCATAGATCTTTTGGCTTTGGTCTATTTTGTCCCTATTTTATTCTTTTTCATTGCCTCAGAGTATTAGGCAGTTTGAAAATGACAGAATATACATTATCATCCATTTCACCTCTGTATGCTTAGCAAGTTCTCAGTGTAGTACAGTGTTAGAGCACTTTAAAGTCTCCAAGCCCCGACCCAACCCTTCTCAAGGTTTCCAGCTGCAACTGGAAACCTCCATGGCGAAGTTGCAAGTTTGTTCCCAGATCCTCCTCTTCCCCAGGTCAAGGCCCTGGGAGCTGATTAAATTTTTCATCTGGGCCAGTGAGAAGAAGAAAAATGGAAAGGTATGTGCTCTGAGTGGCCAGGTGAGTCCTGAGCGCCAGCCTGGCTGTGCCCTGAACGATCTGAGGCTCTGTGGTTGGATTTCTGGGAACAATGAGAAAACTGCCAGGCTTGGCAGGGGCCCGAGGCTTTCCTGGTTGACTGGCCGGGCTGAGGGAAGTCACGTGGAGGTGACCCGGATGTGTTGGGAGCAGAGGCCTCACACTCAAATACCCATGGGAAAGAAACAAGAGGCACAGGCTGGGTATGAGGACACAGGGGGAATGGGGACCACGGGGACCCAGAGAACCCCGTCCATCCAAGCCAAGTGGGAATAGAAGCCCCATGTTGCCAGAGCTCCTGACCGCTTCCGACATTTCCTGATTTTTAAACATTGGTTCAAAATTTTTTTAAATGCCAGGTGATCTGCCAAAACATGTTTGAAAATTGACTCTCTTGCTTCCCCACACACCCCACTCCAGGGCTGCCAGTTTGCAACCCCGTGGTTTAGCAAAATGTTTCCGAACATGGGCTTTGGTCTTGTCCTTTGGGCTTTGTTGCTGTTTGGGCGAGTTCCTTGGCATCTCCAGGTTTGTTTCTTTATCTGTAAAATGAGAACAAAAATAAAGACTACCTCATGAGATTGGGAGAATAAAGGAGACTTAGCAAACAGTACTGCAATTCAGTAGTAGTAGTTAATAGTAGTAGTGATAGAGGGAGATAGCCCAGGGCTGGGGAATATCAGGGAAAGAGGGATAACAAAAAGGACATGTGTAGGGTCAGCTGGTGTGCTGTGGCTGGAGGCAGGGAAGCATCAGAGCTTGCTGTGGCTTCGGTGAATGAGACTGAAGATCAGGGACCTACCTTTGATTAACAGAGTGAGAAAAGGATTCCACCAACCAAGCCGGAGACCCCACGCCTGAGACCTCCAGACCTGCAGGTGGCGCTACATCTCTGCAAGGCTCCTCTCTATCTCAGGGGGTGACACATGTCCCAAAGCAGGGCTTCCCTTTCTGTGTAGACAATTGCCTGTCGGCGTCGGGGTCTAACTGTAGAACTTGACATTTGTGCTTGTTGTAGTTTATATTCTTTGGAACTAGACCTTCCAGTCTGCCAAGATTCTGTAAATAGATGCATTCGCTGCCCCTCCTGACTTCTTCTCTAGCAGTTTGAGTAAAATTTTCACCAGAACCAGCTAGGATTCTGTTGGTTGCCAGCAACAGATACCTCAGGATGACAAAAAGAAACTGTATAACCTCTGCATCTAGAATGTCCAGGAAGTAGGACTAACCTCAGGTATGACTTAAGGTAATCAAATGATGATATCAGGACCTAGTTTCTCTTTGTCATCTTTCTGGATGGGATTCATTCATATACAGCCTCTTCCCAGCTGACCAACTCCTCATTTGAACAACTCCCAAGGCAGCAGGATTTCCTGAGAACTCAGAGAAAAACTCCTTGTATAGATTTTCATTAACATTAACGATGGTTCATCTGATTTGAGTCATATAGCCTTGGTGAAGAAATCACTATCCCAAGAGGAATACAATGTGCCAGTTGCTAGGTCTGGGCCGTATCCACCCTGAATGGGATGTAATGAATGAAATCAACACCCCTCAAAATCAAAATCTAGACTGGAGTGAAAAGGAGGTGGTGACCCCAGAGCTAAATCAGGTGCAATTACCTAAAGTAGTTGCTTGGTGCTCCCCAACTCTTCTCCCCTCGAAAAAAACAAAAACAAAAACAAAAACAGTATTCACCTTCTCTTCTGCATAAAGGATTGCTTAGCTGGTGATTCTAAAGGGCAATATGATGTCAAAACATCTAACATCTCACTGATTTTCAGGGCTACCTGGGCTGCCCTTGGATCCCCTTTCATATCTCATTGACTCCTAGAATCGCTCTAACCTAATTAAAGAAAGTAAGAGGACCATTTTTCCACCATAGTATAAAATTATTCAGTAGATCATTTTTAGCACTTAGGGAACTCCCAAACCAGTCATAAATCCATTCAGATGTGAATTCATCTAACTCTGCTATAATTCAACCTATATATCTGCATCTAGAACGAGATTTGGGTTTTTTTTTGTTTTGTTTTAATTTGGCCAAATTATCCAGAGTTCTAAACAGTTGGCTAAAGTCCATGAGGACACTCTCTGATGCCTTCAGACTAGAGTCTCTAACAAGAGGGAGTAAGAAGCTCTTCCAGAAGCTGAGCCAACTATGAGAACACAACAGTCTTTGTTCACACTGTCTTAAAGTTCATGCTTTAGAATATGACAGCCTAACACCAGCCAGTCTAGAGTTCCCAGACACTCCAAAACTCCAACTCCCCACATTGGAAATCATGTCACAAAAGGAAAATGTCATGTGTACAAAGCTGGTCACAGCAACACCATTCCACAGGAGACTCATTCTGAAAATGTCCAACAATGGGGCCCAAAGGGAAAACCCTCAAAAATAACATGTATTGGGTTGAACTGTAAAAAATTAGTATTTTCATAGGCCAATAATAGTCAAATTTCAACTATTTTATATAGTCACAACCAACTATTCTAGGACAACATTGGTTTTCAAAGTGTGGTCCATGGACTCCTGAGTGATCCCAAAGACCATTTTTAGAGGAATATGAGGCCCTGCACAGTGGCTAATGCCTATAATCCCAGCATTGGGAAGCTGAGGCAGGAGGATCCCTTGAGCCAAAGAGTTCAAGACCAGCCTGGACAACATAGCAGGGTGTGGTGGCACATGCCTGTAGTCCTAGCTATTTAAGAGACTGAGATTGAAGGATTGCCTGAATCCAAGAAGTTGAGGCTGCTGTGATCTGGGATGGTGCCACTGCATTCCAGTCTCAGCAACAGAATGAGACCCTGACTCAAAAATACGTACATACATACATACATAAAACTTAAAAAGGAACATGAGGTCAAAATCACTTTCTTAATAATCCTAACATGTTATTTGCCTTTTCACCATGTTGACATTGGCCCTGACAGTGCAAAAGCAGTGGTGGTCAAGTTAGAGGGAGCTGCAGTTCCTTCATTCACTTAGACTAAAATAGCATATTGCAGCAGACTAAATGCAGAAGCAGATACAAGAATCCAGCCATCTCCCATTAAAGGCAGACACAAAGAGATTTGCAAAAGAGCTCTAAACAGTGCCCTTCTTCCCACTGATTCTTTTGTTTTGGAAAATATTTTCATAAAAGCATATTATTTATGCCAGCATGTAATGGATTTATTACTGTTATGGTGCAAATGAATTAATAAATATTTGTCAAGTATCCATTTTAATTTCTCATATGGAAAGCATCAATAGATATAACCCGCATAAACAAAAACTTGGTTGGGAGAGGTGGCTCACACTTGTCATCCCAGCACTTTGGGAGGTGGAGGCAGGAGAATTGCTTGAGCCCAGGAGTTCGAGACCAGCCTTGGCAGCATAGTGAGGTCCTGTCCCTATAAAATAAAATAAAATAAAATAAAAGCTATCTGGGGTCTTTAATAATTTTTAAAAGTGCAAAGGGGTCCTGAGACCAAAAGCTTAGAGAACTCCTGTATCAGCACAATCTGGAGAAACGTACATGAAATGAAGTGTTACGGATATTAGTAGGAACATGGCTGAAGATTTGTGGAACCTTGACCTGATGAGAAGAGAAGACAAAGGAAGGGAAGGAAGGGGGAGATTGGAGGGAACCGGGGCGAGGGCTGGGCCGCGCTAAGGCTGGAGCACGGGGCTGTTTGAACTTAATGCCAAGATCGGGTCTATGGGGGATGCCTGAGATCTGGGAGTGACCTTGGAGGAGGTGGCTGGGCGGAGAGAAGGAGAAGGGTCGGGGGCACGGCGAGCTAATTCAGAGGTTGGGGTGGGGTGTAGGGACGTTCCTGGGGAAATCAGCTGCACAGCACCCGCCCCGCCCCAAATCCCCAACTCGCCCAGAGGACGCTGTGCCTTCGGGGGTGTGGATGTGATGGGAACGCGGTGTACAGGTGAGTGCGATGTGGTCCGCCGAGGTGAGCGGGACAGGCTCTGGGTAGGATGGAGTGTTCGTGTTTGTGGCGTGTGAGGTGTAGGGAGGGGTGTGGGGGACACTGCGTGGCCCGTGTAGTATCGCGAGTGTCCCGGTGCGCGGAGGAAGTCTAGAGGGTGTCCCGGGTCGCTGCTCGCGGCGTGCGGGGACCAGGGCGGGTGCGGCGCTGGAGCGTGCGGGGGGATGAAGCAGCGACCGGGGAGCCGGGACGGTGCAGGTAGCCCGGCTGGCGGCGCCCGGCAGGCTCCGCCCGCGGGCGCTCCGGGCCTCCCCGCCCTCCGCCTGCTCCCGCCCCTGGGTCCCGCCGCCTGGCTGGGTGTCCCGGTGCCACCTGCACTCGGCCGCCGCCGCCTCCCCAGCGCGGCAGCCGCCTCCGCCGACCGCGCGCATCCTTGCCGTCCCGAGCCTCCGCGGGAGCAGGTATGACCGCGACCCCGCACGCGCACATGGGCCCGCAGACCCGCGTCCCTGCGCGGCGCTTTCTCCAGCCCAACCCAGCCCGGCGCTCACGGTCCGGCCTCAGTTTCCCACGGGAGGGCGCTTGGGTGCCTGTCTGCGGCGCCGCGGGACCGGACCTGGGGACTGAACCGGCGGGCGGGGGTGGGGCTGGAGAGATGGGTGTAGACTGGAGGGTGGGAGACGCCCCCAGGGTGCGGGATAAGGGACCTGGCTAGGGTCCCGGGAGACTCCCGGACGACAGAGAGGGCTGCGAGTCCTCGCGCGGAGTGGGCGGGGCGAGACATTGTTCGGAGATGACAACGAGGAAACTTGAGAGCACACTCCCTGTGAGGTGGGCTGTGTTGCTGTTCCCACTTTACAGAGGAAAAAACTGAGGTCAGAGGGTGGAGAAGATTCCCTGTAGTCGCCTCTGCCATCCCAACTCCGGGGAACATGATTTATTCTCTAAGTGTCCCCTTCCGGGTGGTGCAGATCCGAGCCCCCTGCAGTCTATTCCCCTGGGGATTCTGCAGCGCTGTTTCCGTCCTGAGAATGACATATGGCTTAGGGGTGCCGGTAATGGGAGGAAGGTCTGGGGTTAGAGCCAGGGACCTTCCCCTCCTAGTGTGGAGGGAGTCACTGAGGCACAGAGTTTAGGGAGGACACGGCATCCACAAGAGGCCCAAGGCTCTCCACCCCATCTCCGCCAGGGTGTGGGGGCAGAAGACCCCAGGCTGGCACTTGTCCCTGGCAGCCGGGTCCTCAGAGGGTCCATGGAGGACCCAGCTCAGCCTCCCTGAGCCCTGAGCATCCCTGCGGCCCCACATCTATGTGGCCCAACCTATCTGTCCACTGAGCAGCCCAAGTCCATGAGGAACACATGGATCCATCTCCTTCCTCTATCATCTTTCAGCCCCTGCTCCCAGCTCCCTGAAGACAACTATCTTCATAATGTAGGACGTTCCTTCCAGACCTTTCCCTGCACCTATACAGTCATATATATGAAAGTATGTAAACTACTTAGTAGTGTTGTGGGTCAATATTTAATAGAAACGCTGTGACGTGACCTATCCATGTCATTCTGCATTATGGCTTCTCTCATCTCCAGTTGCCATCTTGTTAAGAGGTATCCACATTTCTACACATACATCTAGCTGGTTTATTTAAATTGTAGCACAGTTTTTCACCATGGGTATGACTCTTGATGGGCATTTAGGTGACAAATGTGTTTGGACTGGTTTATATTTCAGCCTTTTTTTTTGTAATTTGGTGTATTATCTGGGTTAAGTTCCATTTCCTGTTCTTTATCCTAACGTACACACGCATGCACAGGTGAGCAAATAGATCTTCTTTCTGTCTGCCTGTGGCCAATGATAAATGCCACGCTCCTACAGTGGCAGGGTCCGTTGAGCCCAAAGGCTCTGCCTATCCATGCCCCAGTGGGCAGAGGTCCCATCAGGGCCACCTCCAGGGATTCTCGCTAGAAGTCCCCAAAGTCCTCCCCACCCTGTAATAGGAGATGGAAGTAGTTAAGAACCGTGGGTTGGCAGGCTGGATGTCCAGGGCCCCAGTTGTGTGTCACGAACTTTCTAGATCTAAGCCGTGGCATTAGGAATGCATGTTATCCTGGAACGTGTGATGGAGTTGCTAAAAGTTTGGTGGGCTGACGAAAAGCTAGAGGCAGAGACACTTGTGTAACAATCCCAGCTTCCCCGCTTCCTCACTCAGGCAATTCCCTTCCTCTCTCCGAGTCACAGGTTTCACATCTATATAATGGTCATGATGGCAATGACAACCTCCCCTAACTGTGGAGGGAGTGATGCAAGCAAAACACTTAGGGCATTGTCAGCATCGGTAGCAGGAAGCTTTGTCCCAGACAGAGGAGACCCAGAGATGACTCTAGAGTGGAGGTGATGCTCAGAGCCACCTTCTGGGACCTCGTCCACACACCAAGTACAGACCAGAGTCCTGAGCACTAGATAGGAGCCGGCAATGAGATTTCTGCTTGTTTTGTTTTATTTTGTTGAATCGGGGTCTCACTATGTTGCCCAGGCTGGAGTGTAGTGGCACAATCACGGCCACTGCAGCCTCGGCCTCCTGGGCTCAGGTGATCCTTCCACCTCAGCCATCCAAGTAACCAGGACTGCAAGTGCGCACCACCACACCCAGCTTTTTTATTTATTCATTTATTTATATAAGTTTATTTTAGAGTTGTGGGGCACATGTGAGGATCTGCTACATAAGTAAATTGCATGCAAGTGGAGTTTTGGTTTCTAGTGAGCCTCTCTTTCCTTGGTTGTGGACATTGGTGGTCATGTGTCCTTTATCCTCCCTTCCCTCCTTTCACAGTGCCCAGCATTTGTAATTTTTAAATTTTTTGTAGAGACAGAATCTTACTATGTTGCCTAGGCTGGTCTCAAACTCCTGGGCTCAAGCAATCCTCCAGTCTAGGCCTATCAAAGTGCTCAGGCTGCAGGCATGAGCCACCATGCCTGGATGAGATTTCTGCTTATTGAAAGCCAAGCCCAGCTGACCATAAGTCCAGAAGTGTCACATCTCTTACAAATGGCCTACTGTGTGCGTGGCTGTGAACTAAGATGCAGAAATGAAGTGAACCGAAGTGCTCCCCTTTGGAACACAGGAGACAGCAAAAGTCACAGAGAAGGTCTGTGGGCCCAGGACCCAAGATTTTAAAAAGTTGGAGATGTAACCTAAAGCTCCATATTTCTTTTTTTTTTTTTTAATTTAGGTACAAGAGGTACATGTGCTGGTTTGTTACATAGGTATATTGTGTGATGATGAGGTTTGGGCTTCTCTTGAACCCAGGTGATGAGCATGGTACCCAAAGGGTAGTTTTTCAACCCTTGCCCTCTCCGTCCCTCCCCCTTGAGGAGTCCTCAGTCTGTTGTCTGTTATTCTCATCCTTACACCCCTGTGTACCCAGTTTTTAGCACCCACTTTTAAGAAGGAACATGCAGTGTTCAGTTTTCTGTTTCTGTGATAATTTACTCAGGATGATGGCCTCCAGCTGCATCCATGTCATTGTGAAGGACATGATTTTGTTCTTCTTTATGACTGTGTAGTATTCCATGGTGTTTATGTACCACATTTTCCTTATCCTGTCCGCCAATGATAGGCACCTGGGTTGGTTCTGTGTTTTTGCTATTGTGACTAGTGGTAGGATAGACATTCGCATGCAGGTGTCTTTTTGTTAAAGCAGTGTCTACTGTCTTGAGTATATACCCAGTAGTGGGACTGCTGAGTCAAATGGTAAATCTATTTTTAGTTCTTTGGAAAATTTCCAAACTGTTTTCCCCAGGGGCTGCACTAGCTTACATTCCCACCAACCGTGTTTGAGCGTTCCCTTTTCTCCACAACCTCACCAGCATCTGTTGTTTTTTGACTTGTTAATAATTGCCATTCTGACAGGTGTGAGATGGTATCTTGTGTTACAACTCCATATTTCTGGATCCTCTTGAGAAATCAGAAAAGCTGGCAACTCCAAGTCCAACATTCAGCTGCCCCATTACATGGGGCAGGCATCTTGCAGGGCACCACAGTCCCCACCAGGCCCACCCCTCACTCATAAAGAGCAGCATGATATAAACATTAACAATAGGGGACTCAGGGCGGAGGGGAAAAAAGTTAACAACATGGACTCCACAGCCAGACCATCTCCTAGCTATGTTGCAGATGAGTTGTATGCGTTCAGGTAAATTGTTTAGCATTTTTGTGACTCTATTTCCTTATTGTAAAGCGGGGATAATAAATACAGCACTTGCCTCAAAGGGTTATTTGGGGCATTACATGGGTCAACACACATAAACCTCTTCCAACAGTGCCTGAGTCGTGTGAATACCATCTAAGTGTCACTGATGCTGGTGCTGATAATGGTTGTGTTAACTGCCTGCCTGGTCCCTGTAACAGGACATTTATACTCCATATAAAATGCTGTGGAAGCACAGATGAGGGAGGAAGGAAGGAGGGAAGGAAGAAAAGTAACACTCTGAGCCCTTTCCAATAAGATGCTGCAATCCTGGATACTTTTTCTGCCCAAAGACAGACGTAGCAACATTTCAAGGAAAGATTCAAAGAGGAGGGTACTTCTAAGGTGGGTTTTAAAAGATGAATAGGAGTTCTTCTGAAGCAATGAGTAAGAAAGGCATTCCACCCAGAGGAAATCACCTTTACAAAAATCTGGAGGCATAACCAAGCAAAGCGTGTTCAGGAAGCGATGTCATCTAATGTCATTTTGCAGTAGGATGAGTACACAGAAAAACAGGAAGATAAGTCTGGGGAGTCAGAAAAAGAACTTGAGGTCATGATGGGTCTTGAGGCAGGAATAGAGATGAGCATTTCTTGTGTGATTACTATGTACAGGCACTCTTCTGACACTGCCCCTGCCATCTCATAATGCTGCTGGGAATCAGGTTTTGTAATGTCCATGCTACTGATGAGTTTGACTGAGGCTCAGGAAGGGTAAGCCACTGGACCAAAATCTTGCAGTGGGTCAAGATGTGTCTGATTTCAAGCCCGTGCACCCCCTTTAAGCCTGTTTTCTCACTGGAAAGTGGAAATAACACTAGTAAAACCTACTGCATAGATATGTTGGGAGCGTTGAATGAGCTAAAGAAGTCACAGCCCCCAGCACACGACCCAGCACGGAGCCACTGCTTCTGTTATTTTGATCGAAATGAGGCCTGTGATCCTCCCAGCCTCTGGCCTAACTCACACCCTGCCCAGCCTCAGGTGGGGGAGCCCAGGGAGTGGATGACCAGTGGGCCTCAAAGTGTAGTTGCAGGACAGCAGCAGAGTGTCACCTGGAGCTTGTCAGAAATGCGGATTCTCACACCCACCCCAGACCTCCTGCGTCAAGGCAACCCAGGGTTGGGCCCAGCAATCTGTATTTCAACAAGCCCACCCAGTGATTCTGATGCACACTCAAGTTTAAAAACCAATGATTTGGAGAAAAGCTTCAAATGGCATCCCCTCCAACCACCCTCACACTCGAAGGTGGGGGGGGGTGAGAATTCTGTGCTAACAAAGACACAAACCAGATGATATAGTACAAGACACGTCCTCTTCAGTCCTGGAGCCTGGAAGGAACCATTTCTTTACAGACAGGGAAGTTGCCAAGGGGCCTAATGGAGTTCCTGGGATTATTATTCTTTCTTTTTTAAAATTTTTAAAATTTTTTTGTTTTTTGAGTTGGAGTCTCACTCTGTCGCCCAGACTGGAGTGCAGTGGCCACTCCCGGCCACCGCAGCCTTGACCTGCTGGGCTCTGGCGATCCTTCCGCCTCAGCCTTCCGAGTAGCCGGAACTACAGGCACGCGCTACCACACCCGGCTGATTTTTTTATTTATTGTAGAGATGAGGTCTCGCTACCCAGGCGGGTCTCGAACCCGCGGGCTCAGGCAATCCACTCACCTCAGCCTCCCAAAGGCGCGGGATTACAGGCCGAGCCACCGAGCCCGGCTTATTATTCTTTCAAACTTGCTCTCCTTTCTATTCTTATAACTTTCAGTCTGCCTACCCTGAAGGTTTGGGGAAAAATTTGACTTTTTTTTTTTTTTTGAGTTGGGGTCTCACTTTATCGCCCAGGCTGGAGTGCAGTAGCATGATTATGACTCACTGCAACCTTAACTCCCAGGCTCAGGTGAACCTCCCACCTCAGCTTCCTGCATAGCTAGGACTAGAGGTACACACAACCATGCTCAGCTACTTTTTTATTTTTTGTAGAGACAAGATCTTGCTATGCTGCTTAGGCTGGTCTCAAACTCCTGGGTTCAAGACCTCCTGCCTCAGCCTTCCTAAGTGCTAGGATTACAGGCATGAGCCACATGCCCAGTCAAATTAGCTGTTTCCTAGTGAGGAAAACTCCCAGGCAGTTGAAGACCTGCCCCCACCCAACCACCATCTTAGAGAAAGTCTATTCTTAGAGGCCCCTCTGTGCCTGTGGGCAGTCTGTTCTCTCTTGGCCTGCGAGAATGTGTGTCCAGGCACAGGTCCTGAGCAGTGGAGAATGATCCCACGACTCTGCAGGAGGATTATCAAAGAGGTCCTAGGTAAGGGCCCCTGGGAGGTAAGCCCAGAGGATCTCCCATTAAGAAGATCCTCAGCCTGTAATCCCGCACCTGTGGGAGGCTGAGGTGAGTGGATTGCCTGAGCCCACGGGTTCGAGATCCACCTGGGCAACTTGGCGAGACCTCATCTCTACATTAAATCAAAAAATTAGCCAGGTGTGGTAGCGCGTGCCTGTAGTTCCAGCTACTTGGAAGGCTGAGGTGAAAGGGTCGCCGGAGCCCAGCAGGTCGAGGCTGCGGTGGCCGAGAGTAGCCACTGCACTCCAGTCTGGGTGACACAATGAGACTCCAACTCAAAAAAAGAAAAAAAAAAAAGAAGAGCCAGGAGGCGGTACAGCCAATATGAGGAAGCCCAAGGCTTGCCTTAAAGACAGCGATGAATGGGTCTGCCTACATAAAAATTGATATATTCTGCATGACCAAAAGCAAAAACAAAAAACAAACCCATAAACCCAGGCATTCCAAACAAGTAAAAATATGTGCCACTGTTATGACAAAGAGTTAATTTTATGGAGAAAGAGCTCTTACAAATCAAAGACCAACCACCTCATCCAAAAAAATAAAGAGCAAAGGATATGATGTGAGTGATCATAGGAAAAGTACAAATTGAATTCAAACAGCTGATAAGATTCTCAACTGCATTCAAAATAAAAGAAAGAAAACCAGTGATTCTGCTTCTACCCGTCGGATTGTTAGATAACATTCAGTGTTCATGAAGGTGTGGGAAAACCAACCAGGAGAGTGCAAATGATTGCAAATTCTGGGAGGAGTCAGGCAAACATGTCATAATGGAAATGTCCGTACCTGATGAGTCTGCCCTTGACCTCTAGGAATGTTTCCAGTAGATATCTTTGCACTGGGCCCAACATGTTAGAACAAGGATATTCAGCACTGTGTGTAAGAACAAATGACTGGAACTATCTAAAATGCCCATCAGAAAGGAGCTAAGTACTGTAACTGTTGGAACAGTCACATCAGAGACTATGATGCAGTCATTAAAAAAAAAAAAAAAAACCAGGGCCAGGCATGGTAGCTCACACCTAAAATCCCAGCGCTTTGGGAAGCCAAAAAATGAGGACTGCTTGAGCCCAATAATTCAAGACCAGCCTGGACAACATAGCGAGACCTCATCTCTTCAGAAAAAAATTAAAATATTAGCTGGCGTGGTGGCATGCATCTGTAGTCCCAGCTGTACGAAGGATTGAGGCAGGAGGATCACTTGAGCTCAGGAAGTCAAGGCTGTGGTGAGCCATGATTGTGCCACTGTACTCCAGCCTG
Source organism: Cephalopachus bancanus (assembly GCA_027257055.1). Lineage (NCBI taxonomy): Eukaryota > Metazoa > Chordata > Mammalia > Primates > Tarsiidae > Cephalopachus > Cephalopachus bancanus. Next base: position 1,730,640 of record JAPVLO010000354.1, read on the forward strand.
GGTGACAAAGTGAAACCCTGACCCAATTTAAAAAAAAAAAAAAGAAAGAAAGAAAAAGAAAACGTTAGCTCTTTCTAAATGGATGTGAAACTATCTCCCAGATGTATTGTTAAAAGAGAAATGCAAGGTATATAATATAACAGTGTATTCTACCATCTGTGTGTGTGAGTGTGCGTATGTTTCAAAGGAACAAGAAGTGCACATATATACATATATTCATGTGTGAACATTCAAATCTGGACGACACACTGGTAGCTAGTGCTAGGGGTTGCCTTTGCAGAGGTGAAACGGTATCATAGGTGAGAAGAAGACTAATTTTTTATTACATACAATTTGGTATTCTTTTTGGTTTTTTGCCTCATACATTTACATTTATATATTATAGTTACAAATTTTAGCCACGCACACTTTATCTAAAGCAAGCACAACATTAAAAGTAAAGTGAGTTCCCCTTGACACCACTCAAATTATATATTATGTTTTCAAAAAGAACATAAATCCTTTTTTTTAAAATAGGGACTTTGTATGACTCCACTTATCGAAGTACCTAGAACAGGCAAATTCATAGAGACAGAAAGTAGAATAGAAGTCACCAGAGGCTGGGGGAGGGGAAATGGAGGGTTATTGCATAATGGGTACAGAATTTCACTCTGGGATGTTTAGAAAGTTCTGGTAATAACCAGATGCAATGGCTCATGCCTGTAATGTCAGCACTTTGGATGACTGAAGCGAGAGGATTGCCTGAGCCCAGGGGTTTGAGTCCAGCCTGGGCAACTTGACAAGACCTTGTCTCTGCAATAAATCAAAAAATTAGCCAGATGTGGTGACACACACCTGTAGGTCCAACTGAAGGCTGAGGCAGATGGATTGCCTGAACCCAGTGGGCCGAGGCTCCAGTGGCTGTGAGTGTGCCACTGCATTCCAGTCTGGGTGACAGAGTGAGACTCCAACTCAAAAAAAAAAAAGTTCTGGAAATGAATAGTGATGATGGTTGCAATGTATTTAATGCCACTGAACTATATGGTTAAAATGATAAATTTTATGTTATACATTTCTGCCACAATAAAAAAAAAATTAGAGATGACTCAGAAAAAGACTCTGACATCAGATCGCTTGGGTTCTAGCTTTTGGTTCTTTGTGTACTTGATCAACTGACTACCTTTTTAAGCCTCAGTTTTCCCGTCTGTGAAATGGTGCTAAGAGTGCTGGTCTCACAGGAATCCTATAAGGATAAAATTACTTCATCCATACAGACTGCTCTCTCTGCCTAAGACTATTATAGGAGGTTAGGATTTGGAGAGTAGGGAGGCTGCCATGAGCAGTTGGACCCAATACTAAGCCCAGCAGGTTCATGTGGGACAGGAGCCTCGGGAGTCTGTAAAAGTATCAAGCCTAGAATTTTTTTTTTTTTTGAGCTGGAGTCTCACTCTGTCGCCCAGGCTGGACATGATCACGGCCACTGCAGCCTCAACCAACTGGGCTCAGATGATCCTTCCGCCTCAGACTTCCGAGTAGCTGGAACCACAGGCATGTGCCACCATGCCTGGCTTATTTATTTATTTATTTATCTATCTATTTATTTATTTATTTATTTATTGTAGAGATGAGGTCTCGCCAATTGCCCAGACTGGTCTCGAACCCTTGAGATCAGGCAATCCTCTCGCCTCCACCTCCCAAAGTGCTGGGATTACAGGCGTGAGCCACCACTCCTGGCTAAGCCTAGATTTTTATATCACCTTGTATTTGCAAAAATTTTCTAAAAATATGTTTCCATAATGTAAGTTGCCAATTATGGATTCAAGCAAAATTGTCTTGGCTGATGGGAATACAGGTAAGATGTAGTCCTTCTTTACCTGGGGCCTGCCAACCTTGAATCTTGGCTCTGCCACTTATTAACAGTGTGGTGCCAGGCAAATTACTTAGCCTCTCTGTGCTTTTGTTTTCTGTAAAGGGAAGATAAGAATTCCCACCTTATTAGGGATGTTCTGAGGATTAAATGTGTCGAGTGCTTAGAACAACACCCAGCACACAGTAAGGTCTAAATGAATGTATGTTAAATAAATGAACTTGAAATATGCCTGAAAGTCATAGCATTTTTGGCTTTTAAAAGGAGAATTTATTTTTTACATGAAGAAAACAGTGTCTTGGCAGAATTACAGTCAGGAGGCTGAGCTGAACCTGGAGAAGTTCCCTGGGGTGGGTTTGCTGGGAGGTGGCTTGGGCAGGTCAAAGGCAGGGAAGGAGTGTCCAGCTGATGGGGGGATGGGGCTGTAAGACATCGAGGCTCAGAGAGGTTCTGACACTTGCCCAGGGGCCACACAGCAATAACAGAACACAGTTCAACCCCAACTTTCTCCTCCCCAGTGCCTCCCGGACTGGGAAAGTCTAATGATTGGGGACTGGGGGCTTGGGGGCCACTGGGAGCACCCTGGCAAGCATGGCCCTTTCCTTGCAGACCTCCAGGACGAATCCAGGCAGCCTTGCTTCCCCTCCTCATGCTAGGGATCTCCTTCCCAAGCCAAGTCTGGAAGGAGGACTGAGATCTGGGAAGTAGGCTGCATGCTCCCTCAAGAGCTTCTCCTGACTGGACTCAGTTGAGGGTCTTGAACAACAACTGGATCGCAGCTTTCCAAAACCAGCTTCACTCCCCACTCACTGGTTCCTGAACTTCCTCGGTGGGTGGCCCTGAGTCTGTGTGGAAGCTGTTGATTCTCTGACTTAGCTTTGAATCCCGGTTGAAAGGCACCGCTCCCCACCCCACCCCCACCCAGGGGAGATCACCTTTGTCTCTTCTCAGGGGCAAAGCGTGCATCCCCTAGAAAAGGGCCAGAGAGAGGGAGAGACCACAAGGAACCTTTGGGGTCTGCGGCTGTGGGTTTCCAGGCAGCCTTAAGTGTTGCTCTAGAGATGGGGGGAAATGTGAAATATGCCTGGCACATGCCTGGCTCATTCATAAAGTCAGGCAAGGAGTGGCAGAGAGGTAAAGGAGGCAAGGACGAGAGGGAGGTTGAGGGAGGTAAGGGAGAGATCGAGGCTGCGAGAGACAGTCATGGGCCTGTCCAGGGCAGAGACCCTGCCTCCAGCACCCACCCTCCCTCCCCGTTGCATTCGGAGGGTGAGGTAAGGGGCAGAAGCGGACCCTAGGGAGGAGGAAGACTTCATTATTCCACTATTTTGGAGGCACGGCCTTTTGGCTGCCCCAGGAGAAGGGGCTGGCGGGGTTTGGGGAGCCCTGGATTACCCTCCACTGCTTGAGGAGCTGATTCCTGCCCTTAACACATTAAAGCTAAGATTTGGGTGTTAAACTTTCCCAGGCTCTTTATTTCTTTTTCTTTTTCTTTTTTTTTTTTTTTTTTTTTTGCGTTGGAGTCTCACTCTGTCACCCAGACTGAAGTGCAGTGGCCGCTCCCAGCCACCGCAGCCTCGCCCTGCTGGGCTCCAGCGATCCTTCCGCCTCAGCCTTCCAAGTAGCTGGAACTACAGGCACGCGCTACCACGCCCGGCTAATTTTTTGATTTATTGTAGAGATGAGGTCTCGCCAAGTTGCCCAGGCAGGTCTCGAACCCGCGGGCTCAGGAAGTCCACTCACCTCAGCCTCCCAAAGGCACAGGGTTACAGGCTGAGCCCCCGAGCCTGGCTTTATTTTTACCTCGGGCAAGTGGTTTGTTTAAGGGCTAAGAGTCTGGGAGTCAGCCAGGCACAGTGGCTCTTGCCTTATAATCCCAGCACTTTGGGAGGCCAAGGTGGGCTGCAGTGGCTGTGATCGTGCCACGCACTCCAGCCTGAACAACAAAGTGAGACTCTGACTCAAAAAACAACCAAAAAATAGTCACTCCCTTGAGTGTGGGCAAGGCAAGAAGCTGGGGGGTCCTGCGGTGTTAGCAAGCCAAGTGCACAACACTTGGTTCAGCGGCCAGCTGACCCCCCAGTGGCTGGCCCCACCCTGGCTAGGGCTCCAATGAATGCCAGACATGTTCTGCCCTGCTCAGCAAAGGGATGAGGGCGGGGTAGAGGGAGGAGAGGCCCGGGCTGAAAAGCCAGAAACACCTTTATCTGGAGAATTCAGGGAAAGTTGAAAGATCAGAATCAGGGCCTGGGCGTGTGTGTCAAGGGAGGGCTGACGTCCAAGTGGAAGGTGACCTGACTGGTTGCAAGTAGCTGACTATTGGAACAGGAGCCTGACAGGGTGGGCCTCACTCCCCTCCCACGCCTCGGCATCAGAGGACAAAGTGCGGCCGGCCCGGTCACAGAAGGATGGGCCCATCGGGCAGATCCCCCTTTCCACCCCCCATAGAAGACGACCTGGAGAAGTGGGGTGAGGTAGGAGAGGTTGTGAAGACACATTTCCCTGCACTTGGCGGGAAGAGAGAAGTTTATCTTTGCAATTCATTCAGTCATTCAACAAATATTTAGGGATTGTTTCCTGAGTGCCATAACCCTCGTTCACAGGAATCTAAACATCTAGACAGCAAAGTTTTGTGTGTTTTGTTCACTGCCGTTGCCTTGGCTCCCTGTAGATGCCCAATAAACATTTACTTTTTAATTTTATTTTTTGAGTCAAAATCTTACTCTGTCACTCAGACTGGAGTGCAGTGGCATGATCACAGCTCACCAAAACCTTGACCACCCGGGCTCATGCAGTCCTTCCACCTCAGCCTCCTGAGTTGTTGAGACTACAGGCATACGCCACCAAGCAAAGCTAATTTTTTTATTTTTGTAGATACAAGGTCTCACTATGTTGCCCAGGCTGGTCTTGAACTCCTGGGTTCAAGCAATCCTTTTGCCTCAGCCTCCTCCCAAAGTATTGGGATTACAGACATGAGCCTCCACCCCCAGTCAATGTTTATTGAATGAATGAAGGAATGATGCTGAATGCATTCCTGCATTGGGCTAGACACTGAAAACACAGTAGTGAGCAAGCTACTCTCACCTCCCAGGAGACTCCTTGGACCCCCATCTCCTGGTCCACTTCCCATCCTCACCCCCACCAGTGGCAGCTGGACCTCAGATGGATGGGCTTGTGTCCTTGTTGGATCTTATTATCTTACTGGCTAATATCCTCACCCTGGCCGGGCTCGGTGGCTCAGCCTGTAATCCCGCGCCTTTGGGAGGCTGAGGTGAGTGGATCGCCTGAGCCCGCGGGTTCGAGACCCACCTGGGCAGCGAGACCTCATCTCTACAATAAATTAAAAAATCAGCCGGGCTTGGTAGCGCATGCCTGTAATTCCGGCTACTTGGAAGGCTGATGAGGCAGGATCGCCGAAGCCCAGCAGGTCGAGGCTGCGATGGCCAGGAGCGGCCACTGCACTCCAGTCTGGGCGACAGAGTGAGACCCCAACTCAAAAAAAAATAAACAAATAAAAATAAATTTAAAAAAATAAAATAAAATAAAATCCCTACCCTGAAGGCCTGTCTGAACCCAGCTGTGTTGTTTGCTGTACACACAGAATCGAACTGGCCTCAGTTTCTCTCTCCAGACTTGCTATGGTTTGTCAAATAGATACTGATGGGGTCTATGTGGCTTTCTCCTCTATGTTAATAAAAATTAAAATAGATAGCATCCTTAAGTGTAACTGCAGGCCAGACACATCCATGAATTCACTGACTTCTTTCAGCAACCGGAAAGGGTAGGTACAATCATTATCCCCATCTTACACACAGAGAAACTGAGTTCTCATGCTGCATGATTTCACTGTGTCCTTACAACAGTCCTGTGAGACAGGTAATGTGATTGCCTGCATTTTGCAGATAAGCAAAACAGGTTCAGAGAGGCAAAGTGACTTGCTCAAGGTCACACAGAGCTCGTCAATTGTGCAACTGGGATTGCAACCCAGGCAGTTTGACGGCAGAGCCCACCTTGTTCACCCCACCCTGCCTCTCCTGAGCTTCCTGGTGTCATCTGATAGGTGACTTTGGAGGAGGAGTGGACATTTTTCCTCTGTGACAGGGCTCTCGCGAAGCCTCTGGTGCACCTGCCACCAAGTGTAAGGTTTCGGCTTTTCCCTCTGCCGGGAACCACCCTGGGTCACTGTGTGGGTGAAGATCCTAATCTCCCCCAACAAAGAGGGCTGCCCAGCGCCTGGCTTGTGCGCATCTGGGGTGCTCAGCCCCTCACCATTGGGGCACCATAGTCTCAGCCCCCACATCTCCCTGGGGGCCTGGCTTCTTCCTGCCAGATAGCCTTTCTGGGGGTGGAGGGGTCCGAGGAAGCCCATGGAGGCTGGGCCTGCCAGCCTGACTCTGGCATGAGGTGGGGAGCGTGTGGCCTGGGCCAGGGCCCAGAAGAGCAAAGCTGGCTTTCAGGGGCTGGCAGGAAGTGGAGACAAAGTAGGAAATGGGGGAGGCCAAGGAGAAATATGTCACCTCTTTCTCATTCTTGCCTCTGATTCATGCCTCTCACCTGGTGTTAGAGGAGGTGTGTATTCAATAAGCTGCAATGGGCCGGGCACAATGTCTCACACTTACGATCCCAGCACTTTGGGAGACCAGGGCAGGAGGATCTCCTGAGCCCAGGAGTTTGAGACCAGCCTTGGCAACATAGTGAGATCTCATCTCCAAAAAAAATTTAAAAATTAGCCAGGCATGGTGGCACGTGCCGGGCGTCCCAGCTACTCAGGAGGCTAAGGCGGAAGGATCACCTGAGTCTGCGAGGTGGAGGGTGCGGTGAGCCATGACCATGCCACTGTACAGCAGCCTGGGCAAGAGAGCAAGACCCTGCCTCAAAGCAAAACAAAAACAAAAACAAAACGCTGCAATGCAAGGAAACCCACTCTGGAGGTCGAAGACCCAGGAAGCCCAGCTGACCAGCACTTAAAGAGCGCTCACTACAGAACGGCACAGGGATCAATGTCTGGTCTGCATTCCCTCCTTTAATCTGCATGCAGTAACCTGATCGAGTAGGCACATCATCACCCTCAGCCTTGTCACCACCCCTGTCCCCACCATCAGTCGCAGCAGCCGCATTATGGTCACCCACATGGCTTCCCGGACCCAAGACCCAGTCACAGATAGGGAAACTGAGCCTGAGGACATGACGCATCCATCCCCTAGAGAGATGGTTAAGCATCTGAGCTCTGAAGTTTGAAAGGTCAAAATCTGATGCCTAGCTCTGACGCTTTCTAGCTGTGTGACTTCATGCAAAGAACCTAACCTCTCTGAACCTCAGAGGCCTCATCTGTAAAACAGAGATGCTCCCGTTTTCTGCCTCAGGGGGTTCAAGGAGGGTCACAGAAGCCGGTGCCTGTGAAGCACTTGCACAGGGCCTGGCTCACACCAGAAAAGCAAAACAAACACAGGAACGCTCTCTGGCAAGGGAATAGCTCGGGTCATTGGGGCATCGGGTGGGGCAGTCCTGGATTGTGAGAAGCAGGTGTTACCCAGCGTGAGAACGGGCTCTGGAGGGCAGGCATGGGGAAGGCCTGGAGAGACCACTCAAGGGCCCTCCTTCTCCCCAGGGAGCCAGGGTATAAAGGGGCGGGAGGGGAGATTTTGCCTGGCACAGGGCTGAGGTTCAGGACTGGGCTGCAAAGTTCAGTCTGAGGGTGGTCAAGGAGCCGAATTTTTTTCTCCAGCTGGATGGAGGAGGTCCCAGGAAGAACCAACTACTCCCTTCCTGTTCCTGACCCAAAGTGTTCCCCGAAACTGCCAACACAGAAGATCCTCACTGCGCATGATGGCATTTCCTTCTGGGCCCTTCTCTCTTTTCAATGCTTTGCTTCTGAATAGCCATAAAAATGGCCCCCAAGGTCTATCCTATGCCAGCCAACCCTGAGCATCTTTCCTGTAGCTTCCAGGGTTACCACGGACAGCTGTGGGGGTTGTGTGCTGCACAACTCCAGAGGCGTCATTGTCATTCACACAGACTACATTATGAGTAATGCTCCCTAGAGTTGTACAGTGCACAAGCTGTGCAACCATGTGGGGCTGCTCTGTGATCCTTCTTCCAGCAGAAGGTGCAGAATCATCTTGGGTGCCCCGGTTCTAGCTGCATCTCAAGACAGAGAAAGACTGAATGGCATCCAAGTGCTTATCAAGATGCAGAGAAGCTGGACATGATGGCTCACACCTGTAATCCCAGCACCTTGGGAAGAGGAGGCAAGAGGATTACCTGACCAGCCTGAGAAACATGGCGAGACCTCGTCTCTACAGTAGATCAAAAAATCAGCCGGGCATGATGGTGCATGCCTGTAATTCCAGCTACTTGGAAGGCTGAAGCAGAAGGATCGCCTGAGCCCAGCAGGTCGAGGCTGCGGTGACTGGGAGCATGCCACTGCACTACAGCCTGGGCGACAGAGTGAGACTGCAACTCAAAAAAAAAAAAAGAAAAAGATGCAGAGAGCCCAGGTCTGCTGCCGAGGTTTTTCCTGGAGAGCTTGTGTCTGGGCATCATGGTGATTCTTGATGGCCATGGGTTATTATTATTATTTTTTGAGTTGGAGTCTCACTTCGTCACCCAAGCTGGAGTGCAGTGGCATGCTCCCAGTCACCGCAGCCGCGACCTGCTGGGCTTCCAGCGATCCTTCCGCTTTAGCTTTCCAAGTAGCTGGAACTATAGGCACACCCTGCCACACCTGGCTAATTTTTTGATTTATCATGGAGATGAGGTCTTGTCAAGTTGCCCCAGCTGGTCTCAAACCCGTGGACTCAGGCAATCCACTCACCTCGGCCTCACAAAGTGCTGGGATTATAGGTTAAGCCACCAAGCCCGTGAATTACTGACAGTCCTTATTACAGATGATCAGGAGGCAATACAACAAAGTGGTTATGAGAGCAGGCTCTGGAATCAGAGAGCCATGATTTCAATTTTGCTTTGCCACTCTCACTGTGTGGCTTTGGCACATCACCTGACCTCTCTGTGCTTCTGTTTTCTCATCTAAAAAATGGGTGTATAATAATATACATGAGTACAGAAGAGCTCTCCTGACCCTGGAGTTGCCATGAGAAGGAAATGAGGTTGTGTAGGCAAAGGCACTAAGCACAGTGCCCTCTGCATACAACGGTCACTACACGTGAAAGGTCAAAGAGGTCACCAGCCAGGGCCAGGGAGGCAAGGTTCGGAGTCACCTGTTGGAAGGCAGCTCCCTGAAATTCCACCAGGGTGATGGGGAACTTGGGGCCCAACCTGAAGTCTTTGGCCTCGGGCCAGATCACGTCAGTACTTGATTGGGCCTTGTCAACATGACCCTGAGAGAATCAAGAGCTACTGGGGTTTCTGAGATTCTGCAGAGTGGATTGTTTGGGCAAATACCAGGAAGGAGGAGGAGGCCTCCCGTCTGGAACTCCACACCCTCCGTGAATCCTCTAGCCCAAGGGTCTGCACACCACAGCCTGCAGGCCAAGTTCAGTCCACCAGCTAGTTTTGTGCAGCCTGTGAGTAAGAACGATTTTGACATGGTTGAAAAGAAATCAGGAGAAAAATATTATTTCATGACACATGCAAATATATGAAATTCAAATTTCAGTTTCCCATAAGTAAAGTACTACTGCATAGCCAGGCTCATTTCTGTATTATTGGTGGCAGTTTTTGCACTATGGTGGCAGCAGCCTGAAATATCACTATCTGGCCCTTCCTGGAAAAGTCTGTCCACCCCTGCTCTAACCCAGTGGTTCCCAGACTCTGCTGCACGTTCGAATGACCCAGGGAACTTCTTAAAAGCTTCATGCTCAGATCACACACCAATCAAGCAAATCCCAATGTTTGGGACTGGAAGTCAGGCATCAGTATTTTTTAAAGATCCGCAGGTGACTTCATTGTGTTGCCAAGTCTGGGTACTTCTGATTCAGCATTTCTTTAGTACCTACTGTGTCCTCTCGCCAAACCTGAGAGGGTTGTCCTTTCCCATAGCTCAGAAAGCTTGCTCAGGCTGGGCGCAGTGGCTCATGCCTATAATCCCAGCATTTTGGGAGGCTGAGGCAGGAGATTTGCTTGAGCCCAGGAGTTTGAGACCAGCCTGGGCAACATAGCAACCACATCTATACAAAAAATAAAAAAAACTAGCCAGGCATGATGGCATGTGCCTATAGTCCCAGCCACTTGGGAGGCTGAGGTGAAAGGATCACCTGAGCACAGGAAGTCAAGGCTGTGGTGAGCTGTAATTGTGGTGAGCTGTAATTGTGTCACTGTACTCCAGCCTGACAGAGTGAGATCCTGACTCAAAAAAAAAAAAAGAAAACCTTGCTCAGAGCATAAGGCACCTTCCTGCCCTGAGACTTGGGGGCGGGGTTATAAGCTGACACTCCACAGGCCTCATTTATGGATACACACACAGTACTTTTTAAATTGGGAAGCCTCACTTTGGCATCTGGACTTCCAGATTCTCTTGAAAGATTGGAAGAGCTAGCCATCCTGGGCCTGTAGTTTCAAGTGGCTATAACTAGTTGGATCTGACTCGGCTTCATTTTTTTACGTTGCCTTCTTGGCCCCTAGAAGCATTTGAGTTTGAGACTCCTGCTTTAATGGTAAGGAACTCTAGGCTAGCGTGTCTCAATTTGTTTTAAGAGACAGTGGGTGGTGGAGGAGGGTCTCTCTATATTGCCCAGGTCGGTGTTGAAGTCTTGGTCTTAAGCGATTCTCCAGCCTCAGCCTCCCACGTAGCTGGGATCACAGGCTGAGCCGCTGCACTCGCTACACATCTCAAATGTTAACATACACACAAGTTTCTTGGGGTCTTGTTAAGATGCAGATTCTGGTTTAGTAGGTCAAGCAGGATCCGAGTTTTGTGTCTCTACACAAACGCCAGTGCCGCTGATCCTTGCCTGTACTTTGAGGGGTAAGGCAGTAAACCGGTGATTCTCAAACTTCAACATGGCTCAGAATCTTCTGGAAGGCCGTTAAAACCCAGAGCCTCTGATTCAGGAGTCCTGGGAGTGGAGTCTGACTTTTCTTTTTCTTCTTCTTCTTTTTTTTTTTTGAGTCAGAGTCTCACCCTGTCTCCCAGGCTGGAGGGCAGTGGCAGGATCACGGCTCACAACAGCCATAATCTCCTGAACTTCCTGGGCTCGGGCGATCCTTTCATCTTAACCTCCCAAATAGCTGGTGCTACAGGCACACACCACCATGCCCAGCTAATTTTTTTATTTTTTAATAGAGACGAGGTATCGCTATGTTGCCTAGGCTGGTCTCGAACTTCTGGGCTCAAGCAGTTCTCCCACCTTGACATCCCAAAGTGCTGAGATTACAGGCATGAGCCACTACACCCAGCTGATTTTTTGAGTTTTTGTAGAGATGAGGTCTTGCTATGTTGCCCAGGCTGATCTCTTACTCCTGAGGCTCAAGCAATCCTCCCATCTTGGCCTCCCTAAGTGCTGGATTTCAAGTGTGAGCCATCACACCCAGTCTGTTTGCCTTTCTAACAAGGCAAACCAGGTGGTACCGCTGCAGCCAATCTGGGGACCAGACTTTGAGAACCACCGCTCTCAACTCTGTACTGACTCTCACCTAGGGTGAGGGGTGCCCAGAGGTCCCCCAGAAGGCGGGATTTTTGTTCTCTCTGAGAACAGATTCCTTGACTTCCAGTTCTCACTGAGAGAATCAGGTCTTGGTTGGCTTCTTCAGTCAACCATCTCGCTGACTAGACCCAAGCGGTTTTCTCAGGTTCAAACCCACAATTTAAAGACATAATTGGAACTTGGAGGCAGCAAAAGGTTTTGTCCATAGGTTGCAAACTTCTTCCCCATTCCAGGGGGTTCTGATCCGTGCAGCTCACAGCCATGGCCCTCTCTGAGGAGGTCTCATATTAGATACCCCAGGAAGCCCAGAGAAAATGGATTCTGGTATCAGATATGGGGTCTTGGGTGGGTCCAGGTCTTTAGTTTCAGGTGCAGAGCCCCAGGGGTGGGAGGGGAGAGGCCACACTCTACAAATAGCCATGGCTGCTGTAGCTTTAAGGCCGTGGGCAGACTGGGCCCAGGGCCATTCGCCACAACTGCCTCGAACAAGAATGGCCAGCCAGGCCCCGCTGGTTCCCCAGAGTCCTTGAACTTGAGAGGACTGCCAGCCAGATCTGTACAGGTGAGCTGAAGATCAGTGATTATGAATGACTGAATTCTCTTCCTGGATGCCTGAGAGCAGGGACTGGCGGTCTCACTGGGGCACTGCCTTACTCTGGAAGGCAGAAGCCCCTACTGTTCGTGGGAAGCCTAAAACCCCTGCCCGTGGATGGGGGTGTGAGCAGGCCTGGTGTCCGCTGTCCCTCCCAGGCAGACCTTCAAGTCCCATGTGAGGGGGGGCCACACGGGGCCTGGCCCTGGGGATGGCAGATGTCCTGGGGAAGCTTGGATAGCCCTCATGCAAACCCTGGCTCTCCACTTGCTGGCAGGATGACCTTGGGCAGCCGTCCATGCTGCTGAGGCAATGACTCCCCATGGGGTTGACTCAAGGATTAGATGAGGTGATGGCCACAGAGTGCCATGACAGTTTCTGGCACATGTGAGGTGCTAGCCAAATGGTGGCTGCTATTATCAGCATAATAACAGATATTAATTGTGATCATGTAGTTATATAAACTACCCTGACACAGCTTCTCTCCCATTCTCTCGCAGGCTTCCAGACACAACAGTTTGCTTAATGCTCAAAAAGCACCTATTTGGCAGCAACTGTATTCATTCTCCGACTCAGCCCAGATTTAAGTGTCTTCTGTATGCCAGCCACTGTTCTAGGTCAGTGCTGTCCAATATACGTATAACACAAGTTACAAATCTGAACCACATAAGCAATTAGCATTTTCTAATAGCCACATTACAAAAAGTAAAAATAGAGCCAGGCAGGGTGGGTCACATTTGTAATCTCAGCACTTCAGGAGGCTGAGGCCGGAGGATTTCTTGAGTCCAGGAGTTCGAGACAAGCCAAGGCAACATAGCAAGACCTCATATCTACAAAACTTAGCTGGGTGTGGTGGCACACACCGTAGCCTCAGCTGCTCGGGAAACTAAAGTGGGAGGATCGTCTGAGCCCGAGGCTGCGGTAAACCATGATTGTACCACTTCACTCCAGCCTGGGTCACAGAGTAAGACCCCAAATCAAAACAATAAATAAATAAGTAAAAATAAACAGAAGAAATTAATTTTAATAATATGTTTCATTAAACTCAATATTATCACTCAACATGTAATCAATATTTAAAATTACTCATGAGTTTTTTTATGTTCAATATGACTTTTTTATTTTTAATTGTGGAAAAATACACCTAATATAAAATGCACCACCTTAACCATTTTTAAGTGTGCGGTACAGTAGCATTAAGTGCACCCACACCATTGTGCCATCCATCTCCAGAACTCTTATTATCCTGCAAAATATGAATGAGATACTGTAAGTCTCTCTTTTTCATACTAAATTGCAATCTAGACTGTGTCCTACATTTAGCACCTCTCAGTTCCACTCTAGGTGGTTCCAGCACCCAATAGCCGCCACACGTGACCGGTGGCTACCGTCATGGACCACAAAGCTCAGCCACTGGCGTAGAAGCAGACTGAGATAGGTCGCAGGGAGTGAAAGCCCCAGTGGAAGGAGCTAGATAGAGAGTGTTAGGCTCTACAGAGAAAATAAATAGGGCCGTGGGCTCTGGGTAATGGAATGCCAGGGAGGCCTCTCTGAGAGGTGGGTTTGAGCCGAGGCTTCAAAAAGAAGCCAACCCTAAGAAAATCTGGGGGGATGGTCCTCAACCCTAGCTATGCATCAAACTCTGGGGAAGTTTAAAAGAAAACACAGATGAAGGCCAGGCACCATGGCTCACGCCTGTAATCCCTACACTTTAGGAGGCCAAGGGGTAAGAATTGCTTAAGCCCAGGACTTTGAGACCAACCTAAGCAGCATGGCAAGACCTTGTCTCTACAACAGAATCTTAAAAATTAGTTGGGTGTGGTGGCATGCACCTGTAGTTCCAGCTATTTAGGACGCTGAGGCAGACGGATTGCCTGAGCCCAGGAGATCAAGGCTGCAGTGGCCGTGATCATGCCACTGTATTCTAGCCTGGGTGACAGAGTGAGATGCTGCCTCAAAAAATAAAAATAGAGTATAAGGACATCAATCTGATTAAATTAGGACCCTTTCCTGGGATCAGTAGTCACTGGACACTGCTAGGGGAGGGAGGGAGGAAAGGAGAGAAGAAGAGAGGGAGGGAGAGAGACAGGCACCAACACAAAGGGTACTTGGTCCACTGCCAGGGAGAGTGAGGGCCAGTTAAAAACTCAAACTTCACCTGCATGCAGCCTACTTATGTAGTTAATCCTCACTGGTACCCCACAACTCTATAATAAATATATATTTTTAAAAAATAGGACCCTAGCCGGGCTCGGTGGCTCAGCTGTAATCCCACGCCTTTGGGAGGCTGAGGTGAGTGGATTGCCTGAGCCTGCGGGTTCGAGACCCGCCTGGGCAGGCGAGATCTCATCTCTGCAATAAAATAAAAAATTAGCCGGGCGTGGTAGCACACACTTGTAATTCCGGCTACTCGGAAGGCTGAGGCGGAAGGATCGCCGGGGCCCAGCAGGTCAAGGCTGCGGTGGCCGGGAACGGCCACTGCACTCCAATCTGGGCGACAGAGTGAGACTCCAACTAAAAAAAAAAAAAAATAGGACCCTTCTTAGCAGCCTCGTTTTAACTTACCCACCTCCTTAAAGGTCCTCCTCCAGATATAGACACATTCTGAGCTACTGGGGATTGGGATTAGGAAGGGGACACAATTCAGCCCCTAACACAGCTCAAAGTGGCAGGTGGGTGGGAGTAGACCAAGTGCTCTTCATCTCCCCTCCTCACCTTACTCTTGCACACACACGAGCAGTTGTGGGGTTCAGAATGTTTACAGAAAAGCCACTTTCCAGCTGAAAAGTTTTCCAGCCAAAACCAACCCTTGTGACCATTCCAGCATAACAGCCAAATGTCAACCCTGCCCATGGCCTTGAAAGTCCATGTATATTTATTAAGCACCTACTGTGTGCCAGGCTCCAAGCTCAAACATTGGGGAATCTGTCTAGGGACCTCCCTACCCAATAGGATGGGTAAGAAAGGGCCATGGGTAGCCATGATATGAGGTAGGCAAAGAAAGTGAAATAGGAGAGGTCGGTCCTCCATTATGAGGATTATGGAGGACGGTGGATGACTTCTGTTCACTGGGGACTTCCTAGGGGAAGTGGCATTGGAGGTGGGCCTGGAAAGTTATAGAGGATTTATTGGTCAAAGAAAGGCACTTCAGGAGTGAGTGAACGCGTGGCAGTGGGAACTCCCAGAGTGTCAGTGGGATTCGGCGTGTGGCTGGATGGATACGGAAGACAAGTAAGAAGCTGCTTGTAGGCACTGGTCTCTCTCAGTGTCAGGCCTGTGCCAGGTGCTTCATAGCTACCATTTAATCTTTATACCAACCCAGTGAAGTCGCCACTGTTTCCCCCTCATTTTACAGAGGGGGAAACCAGGGCACAGAGAGGGTAAGTAAATTTTACAACATCACACAGTGATAAGTGACAGAGCCGGGATTCAGACCCATGCTCTTAACCACCACCCTATTGTGAAGGGAAGTGTAGGGAGAGAAAGGAGACATGTAGGTTGGTGCCAGGTAGTAAGGTGTCTTGAAAGCCAGCTAAAGGTTGGGCCTTTATCTGAAGACATCAGGAGCCACTGAAAGTTTCTGACAAAAACGTGACACAGAGACAGCTAAACCTCTGGGAATTACAGCCAGAAATGAAATCTTTTACTTATGGATCTGGGAAACTCCCCTTCCAGCACCGTCTTTTCTAAGGCAGCCTAGCAAATAAGTCTGTCACTTTAGCAGCCACCCACATGCTTTCATTCTTCTTTCTCCCTAGTAATTACAGCCGCCAACATTTGTTCAATACAATGCCAAGAGCTTTGCGTGCATCATCTCGTTTTAATCCTCATTCAAAACACAAAAAATCCCGGGGAGGCAGGTACTATGGATGGGGCCATTTACGGATAAGACGGCTGAGGCTCAAAGAGGTGGTACATGTTGCCAAGGTCACCCAGCCAGACTCCACCCAAGTCTCTCTGACTCCAAAGTCACATTTTAAATCATAATAGAACCATCCTTGTATCCCATAGACCTACCACACAAACCTCCAAATATTAGGTTAACCTTACTTTTCTGACTCTAGTCAGGAACACTGCAGTTTATTCCCAGGGGAATAATCACCTCCCTTCCCCTCACCTGCCTCCCCCACACATACCCGCTCTTGGTATCTTCTGAGGCTTAGCAGACACCATCCTTCCCAAGTTGTCTCCAACCTTGGCAGGGAGGGCTAGAGGGAGCAGGTGACACGGACCACATTCTCCTCTGCCGTCAACACACACCACCCACCCTGAGCGAGTGTGCCACTGCCAAGATGGGGGAAGGGCAGGTCTGTGGGCTTAGGCGCTCACCACTGGTACCCCAGGTCACCTGTCCACTGGGATGCGATGACACGGCTCCTGGCACAGGGCCCGGCGGGTGAGGTGTTTTCTCATGTAATTGTGACTGTACAAGACGAGGCCTGGTGTAGCCAAGGATTCGGGCAATGAGGAAAGCAAACACAGCACTAAGACTTTGTCAACAAGGGCATGGGAGAGAGACGCCATCCAGGAAGTGAGATACTGTAAGTCTCTCTTTTTCATACTAAATTGCAATCTGGATTGTGTCTTACATTTAGTACTTCTCCGTTCCACTCTAGGTGGAACTCCTCTGAAATACATCTTTGGCTCACTCTGTCCCCAAAAGCACAGGAAAGCTCCTTCTCCAGAAGCTGTAGAAAGAATTATCAGGTGGTTAGAGACCCCAGGCAGACTTTGCTCCTTGGTCGAATACCTCACCCTTTTCAAAAACTTTTTAATTGTTTTGTTTTGTTTTTGAGTCAGAGTCTCTCTCTGTCGCCCAGGTTGGAGTACAGTGGCACGCTCACGGCCACCACAGCCTCGATTTGCTATTTCCAAATAGCAGCCTATCAAAGTGTTTTTCTATTTTGCTATTAAAAAATAACCTCATTTATTATTTTTTATGATACAAGCAATATGTGTTCATTGCAGGAAAGGTACTAAACACAGATACATGATAAACCCAAGATCCTGTTACCCAGGGATAATCACTATCAACATCTGGGTTAATGCTATCCAAAATGTTATTCCTATGAACACAGATACATACAAATCCATGGGGTTTTTTGAGTCTGGATCTCCCTCTGTTGCCCAGGCTAGAGTGCAGTGGCATGATCATGACTCACCACAGCCTCAACCTCCTGGGCTGAGGCGATCCTTCTGTCTCGGCCTCCGGATTAGCTGGGACTACAGGCATGCACCACCATGCCCAGATTTTTTTTTTTTTTTAAAGACGAGATCTTGCTATGTTGCCTAGGCTGATCTCAAACTCTTGGGCTCAAGCAATCCTCCCACCTCGGCCTTCCACAGTACTGGGATTATAGGCGTGAGCCACTGTGCCTGGCTCAGGTTTTGGTATTTTTTTAGACAGGGTCTCACTCTGTTGCCCAGATTGTGCAGTGGCGTGACCATAGTTCACTGTAATTTCAAGCATCTGGGCTCAAGTGATTCTCTTACCTCAGCCTCCTGAGTAGCTGGGGCTACAAGCACATGCCTCCATACATGGCTAATTTTAAAAACTTTTTTTGTAGAGATGGGGACTTGCTATGTTGCCCAGGCTGTAAAGGTTTTTCTAAACAAAAATCACTAACCATTCTTCCTAAGGGCTCCCCCAACATTTCAATCTTGTGCCTGTATCATAAAATTTGTTGAACCCTTCTGCGCTTGTACATTTTAGGTTTCTTGCCATGAACATCTGCATTCATGCAGAGAGTATTTCACCACTACAAGATGGTGGTCCATCTGTCAAACTCAACTGTGGCGCTTGGCCACCAGGTGAACAAGGTGAACACATTTGGAGCATCCTGGCCTCGTGACAAGACGGGTCCTCCAAGGTGCAGCCTGTTGACCAACGGCCAAATGCGGGTTTGTTTCTCCTTTAAAAGGACATTCAAAAAGAAAAAATAAACAGGAGGGCCTTCCTCACAGCTATGGCCGCATCTGCTGTCTTAGAGTTTGGGGTCTTCTGTCTGGGTTGGCAAGATGCATCGGGCTCTCTTGGGATGGAGGCCTGTATAATTCTAGGCCCAGCAGCAGAGAAACCTACTTAACAGGTTTTGTAAGGTAACCACCAGGCATAGTGGCAGAGGCCAAGGGGTCAGTAGGGCGAGTTGTCTTTGAGTCACAAGTCGGAAGGTGTTTTATCTAATCTGGTAAATTTACAAGACAAGCAAGGATCTTTGCTGAATCTGTCTCCCTATGCAGAGCGGCATGTGCGATGGCTTTTAAATAGTGCACAGACAAGTGTTTTTCATCTCATCAGTAATAATTTATATTGAGGTGTATTAGAAAACATATATAATTAGTAACATCAAACCTGTGATTTTGTGGACATTCTTGCTAAGGACAAAGCTAAAGTAGGTATTTAAATAAAAACAAGAGTGAGTCAACTTAGAGAAAGGTATTAAGTAAATGATAGTATAATTGGTTTCCAGATGCAGCCCAGATCATAATGGTCGAACTCAAAGTCAGCCCTTTGTACATTTAGCACTTAGTCCCCAGGAATAGAAAAATAGCCGGCAATTTTCAGCTCCACTCCTTGACCTGTCTTGCTACAAGAGGCCTCTGTCTTCAGCGACAGCTTCTTGGAGCTTCTTAACCCTTCCAGTGAGAGATGGACTTAAGAATCCAGAAGGAGCCGGGCTCGGTGGCTCAGCCTGTAATCCCGCGCCTTTGGGAGGCTGAGGTGAGTGGATTGCCTGAGCCCGCGGGTTGGAGACCTGCCTGGGCAGTGAGACTTCATCTCTACAATTAAAAAAAAAAAAAATCAGCCGGGCGTGGTAGCGCATGCCTGTAGTTCCGGCTACTCGGAAGGCTGAGGCAGAAGGATCGCCGGAGCCCAGCAGGTCGAGGCTGCGGTGGCCGGGAGCGGCCACTGCACTCCAGTCTGGGCGACAGAGTAAGACTCCAACTCACACACACACAAAAAAAGAATCCAGAAGGTGCTGGAAAACAAGCAGTCAGCATCACCTGAGTTCCTAAAATCCAGAAACTGTTCTGGTCGATGTTGAACGTGCAAGTCCTGTCCTGCAACATTTGAGTCAGTGCCTCTGAATCGTGGGCGGTGGTTTCGCCACCCATGCTAGAACTTGAGGGTTTATCTTTGAAGTGAGATTTTCAAGTGATCCATGTATTGGAGACTTTCTTTAGACTTTGGACTATCATGGTGGCATAAGAAGGGGTCCGAGTAGTCTCTCAACTATTATTGGTGATCCTATTTATGTGTGTGTGAACTGTTTGTTTGTTTGTTTATTGTCAGGGTTTCACTCTATCACCCAGCCTGGATGACGGTGGCATAATCATGGCTCACCGAAGCCTTGACCTCCTGGGCTCAGGCAATCAATCCTTCTGCCTCAGCCTCCTGAGTAACTGGGACTACAGGTATGTGCCACCAGGCCCAGAAAAATTTTTAAATTTTTTTTGTAGAAGCAAGGCCTTGCTATGTTGCCTAGGCTGGTCTTCTAGACTCCTTCCACCTTGGCCTTCCAAAGTGCTGAGATTATAGGCATGAGCCACTGCTCCCGGCCAGAATATTTCTGGCCAGAAGAAAGGAGGGAGGAAGGAAAGGAAAAAGAAAGGAAGAAATAGAGTAGGGACAGATGAAGTAAGTGTGACAAAACTAGCCGGGCTCAGTGGCTCAGCCTTTAATCCCGCGCCTTGGGAGGCTGAGGTGAGTGGATTGCCTGTGCCCGTGGGTTCAAGACTCGCCCAGGCAACTTGGCAAGACCTCATCTCTACAATAAATCAAAAACTCAGCCGGGCGTGATGGCGCGCGCCTGTAGTTCCGGCTACTTGGAAGGCTGAAGCAGAAGGATCGCCGGAGCCCAGCAGGTCGAGGCCGTGGTGGCCGGGAGCGGCCACTGCACTCCAGTCTGGGTGACAGAGTGAGACTCCAACTCAAAAAAAAAAGTGTGACAGAACTTTTGTATTTGGGGGATGAGTATATGTAGAGTTATTTTTGTGTATGTTGGGAAAACTTTCACAATAAAAAGTTAAATTTTTTTAAGTTTCCAAAAATTTTGAATCAAAGTTCTAGTCCCAACATGGCCCTTGGATAAAAACTTTATGAAAGTCTCTTCCCTTCTTTTAAGTCAGGAAGATGTTATAATTGCATTATATTACTTTTAAAATCTACCACAACAATGTGTCTTGGCACCAACCAGGTGACAGGCCACAGCAAGCCACACCATGCCAGTACCTTGAAGTGGGCCCTGACACTTAGACCTGCAGGCCACATCTCACACCATATCAAACATATTAAAATTCACCCTTGTCTCCCACTAAGTACATTTACATATCGCTGCCTAAGAACTGAGTTGCATTTGTCTGGCTGGTTGGTATAATGCTGCAGACATTTAGTTAAGTGTTCTGTTCTTTTCAAACCCAGCAGTTTTCCTTTTGCGTTTCACTAGCATAGATCTTTGAAATAAAAAAAACTAATAAGAGCCAATGCACACATAGTGCTGTGAATCAGCATTGTTCAAAAGACCCTTGGAGCTAGGTATAATATTGTCCCCCTTGTACAGATGAGGAAACAAAGGCCCAGAGATACCATGGCTTGTCCAAGCTTGCACACATAGCTGGATTCACACCCAAAGCTTGGCTACAGCACCCAAGCCCTGACCCACTCCCCTATAAGGGGAATCACGGTCAAGCCTTTCTGGCAAACTGTATCTTTACTGCACCTTTTTTCTATTGGGAGACATTCACCCCTACATTCCAGCCTAGTGATAGGAGACTTTCTTATTTTGAAAATATGGCCCAGCTCAGTCAAACATTGTTGACTGTGGCTCCAGGCAGAAACCAGTGTTTGGCAGGATGGCTGTGCTACCTATGAGCACCTTGGAGGGAGCTGGGAAAAGGTAGCTCCGGGGGCCCACGACTTGGCAGGTAGAACTCACACTCCAACCTGGATGGGCCCAGCCTCCATGATTGCTTTGGTCCCTTGATGGTCAGGGAGAAAAGTAGGAGCAAGCAGGCGTCCTTGAGGCCAGAGAGACTCTGCCCATGTCACCACCAGGAGCGTTGGTGACCCATGCGGGATTGACAAAACCATGCTGAGAGAGGTGCGGGCCTTTGACGGAAGGAGACCAGAGAGGATGCTCAGGTGCATTCCCCCAGTGCCTCTCTTTGGACCCCACAGCCTGCTTGCTGTGCCTGAGGGTCAGGGCTGTGTGGTATGCTGAACTCTGGGGAGTGGGATCTCTTGTTAAGGGCCGTGGAAGCTTCCACGGAGCTGGCTGCAGAAAGATGGGAAGAGCCTGAGTTATGGCAGACATCGGGAGACCAGACAAGGTTTTCCAAGGACCCTGGCACTTGCTCCCTGGAAGGTATGGCCTGCATTCCTTATCACACTCAGAGGCTTTTATCTGAGCTCTTATCTGACACCTGCTATTACTCACCTTTCATCCCAGGAAAGGCCAGAGGGGCACAGTAGGGCTGCATGGAGCTGGTGGGAGGGCAGGGTTGGGTGAAGATGGTGGCTGGTCTCCACCCACATGCCTTGCCCGTCCCACATGCCTTGCTCCGCCCACATGCCTTGCTGGCTTCTGCCAGGGGCACTTTCTTCCTCCTCAGCCCTCCTGGGTCATGTCCAGCCCCTGTGGTTTTGGCCTAAGGAGCCCCTTTCTTTTCCCAACACCCCAGATTACAAAGTGCATGTCCTAAGTGGCCTCTTCAGGAAAAATAGTCTCAGTTTGCTTAGGGGACCAAGGGAAAATGCTGGCACCTGAGTCATCTGCGGGATGTCCTAGGGTTTTTAAAAGGGTACAGGGAGGACAGCACTCAGGGCAGCCCCCCCCCGCCCCTCAGCTTGTTGCAACTGGCCTTTTATAGGAAACCCACACCACTTCTTTATGGGAAACCTACAACACCGTCTTAGCCCGTTGGGGCTGCTATCACAAAATGACATAAACAAGAAACAATTATTTCACATAGTTCTGGAATATGGGAAGTTCAAGATCAAGGTACTGGCAGATTCAGCATCTGGTGAGGTCCTAGGTGGCACTTTCTTGCTGTGTCTTCACATGGTAAAAGGGTTGAGCGAGCATTTTCTGGCCACTTTCATAAGGGCACTAACCCCACTCATGAGGGTTCTGCCCTCATGATCTGATCAGCCCCTAAAGGCCCCACCTCCCAACAATATCGCCTTGGGAGTTGGGATTTTAACATATGAATTTGTGGGGGGAAACACACATTCAGATCATAGCACCAACATGGCTTAGAATGAGCACAGGAAGAAGGGTAACTGTATTCCTGGTCTGGGTTCCACCTCAATGGTGTATCCTTGTAGGGCCAACACTGGCCAGGCAAAAAGATGGGATGAATTGACACCACCACAAGGTGTGAGTCAAGGGCATTAGAGGGAAACCCACAAGGCCAAAGTCAACAACACAAACATGGTTTTGGTCTCCCAGGCTCTCCATATTCCCACAGATGGTCACAACAGGGCCAGGGCACCTGCTGACATGGGAGAGGTCCCCTTCCCATGGACCCCAACCTCATGGTCTTGCTTCATAAGGGACAAGCATAGAAAGTGGCGTTGTTGGTGGCCAGCATAGACAGCTACACATACAGCTGCTGGTGCCAGACAGACTGGATTTAGGTGCAAGAATTGTCTAGGGAAGCCACTTGGCAGGCATTAGGAACCTTGGAGCAAATGGGGACCTTGGGAACTGTGGGATTTCACTGTCAGGGAAGGTCCCAACCCCATGAGGAGCAGGGCCCTGAAGTCCCTTCTCCAACTGACCATTTCCCCATGGAGAACATACCCAACCACCCAGGGAGAACACCCAGGGTCATTTTGAATAATTCTCCTCCTTTCATAAAATGTTAACAACCATAATAATAATTTTAAAAAAGAATAATAGCGGCCAGGCCTGGTGGCTCATGCCTGTAATCCCACCACTTTGGGAGGCCATGGCAGGAGGATCTCTTGAGTCCAGGAGTTCAAGATCAGCCTAGGCAGCATAGCAAGACCTTATCTCTACAAAAAAATAATTTAAAAATTGGCCAGATGTGGCATGGGCCTGTAGTCCCAGCCACTAGGGAGGTTGAGACAGAAAGATCACCTGAGCACAGAAGGTTGAGACTACAGTGAACTGTGATCATGCTACTGCACTCCAGCCTGGGCAACAGAGTGAGACCCTGTCTCTAACAATATTAATAATACCTACCATTTACCAAGACATTCTGTGTGACATTTACCAAGACATGCTGTGCAAAGTGCTTCCCATGTATTATCTCACTGAATCCTGACAACATCCTAGAAGGCACAGGCACTATTATCCCCATTTTGCAGACGAGAACATTAAGACTCAGAGAGGCCAAACTATTTTTATCATGGAATTGGCAGTACCACACCCTAATTGAGTTCTGAACCCCAAACCCTTTACACCGTCTGTCCCCAGACTGGATTAGTCACATCCAGGTCCTTAATGCCATGGGATGTGCTTGTCTGTGCCGCAGGAATAACTCATTACCCTTCGCGGGTGCTCCCTGCCCCTGAGAATGGGAGGGTGACTCCACTATCACCCCACCACCGGTGAAACGGTGAGATAGCCACCGACATACCCCCATGGGGTGCTAGGAGCATCCCCCAGACACCAACATGTGGGGCAGCAACCCCAAAAGACATCTCCACATGGAGAGTGATCCATCCACGACCCACCACAGAGAACTCAGAGGTGACATCTGCATGACATTACCATAAATTCCTAGCATTTCAGGACTGGGATGAACGTTAAAGTGCTTCTGAACCCATGCTTTCCAGCCTCTGCTGTGTACTGACGTACGGAGAATGAGCACATCTGTATCAGGTAAAGAGACAAGACAAGGCCAGGTGCGGTGGCTCACACCTATAATCCCAGCACTTTTGGAGGCGGAGGCAAGAGAATTGCCTAAGTCCAGGGGTTGGCAATAAATCGAAAAATTAGCCAGGAGACATGGCACGTGCCTGTGGTTCCAGCTACTTGGAAGGTAGAGGTGGAAGGATTGCCTGAGCCCAGCAGGTCAAGGCTGCAGTAGTCGTGTTTGGGCCACTGAACCCCAGCCTGGGAGACAGAGTGAGACTCTGACTCAAAAAAAAAGAGAGAGAGAGAGAGAGAGAGGTCTGTGTGTGACCAACAGCGGCAGGGGACAGGCGACAACTCGCCTCATCTGAAGTGCTCCAGGCACACCTGTCAGGACCTGCTAGTCCCACCTTCACCTGCAGTGCTTACCTTTCTTGGCTTTGCTTATACTCTGTTGAGGTGCAGTGTGTCCATCCCATCCACCCGCCCTCAGCAATTTTCATTCAGAGGGGTCCCCGCCCAAGAGTTTTACAGTGTTGCAATCAACATTTTTAACTGTGCACACCACATACACACACACACACACACACACACACGTGCATGCATGCATGCATGCACCCATGCACACACTCGCACAAGAAGTCAAACTGCAGGGTCACGCGCTGTCACATTTTAAATGTAACAAGAACTGCCAAATCACTCTCCAAATGACTGCACCAGCTTCAACCTCATCAGCATATAAAGCTGTTCCCAAAGCCTGGCGAATATTTAGTATTACAAAACAGTTTAATCTTTGCAAATCTAATGACTGCCACACAGATTTTTTGGACCTAACTTCGATCAGAATAACTTTTACAATTTAACAGCTCTTTTAAATTTTTTTCTGTCTCCTGTATGCATGTAAGCTACACACAAAGGCTTTTTGAGTCAGGGTCTCACTCTGTTCCCTGGAATGCAGTGGTACAATCACAGTTCACCACAGCCTCGACATCTCAGGCTCAAGTGATCCCTCTGCCTCAGCCTCCTGTTTAGCTGGGACTACAGGCATGCACCACCATGTCTGGCTGATTTTTCTATTTTTTTGGAGAGACAGAGTCTCGCTATGTTGCCCAAACTTGTCTCAAATTCCTGGGCTCAAGCAATCCCCCTGCCTCGGCCTCAGCCTCCGAAAGTGCTGGGATTACAGGCATGAGCCACCACTCCTGCCCTCTTTACTGTTTTGTTCACTGAAGAATGTCCAACAACTAGATCAGTGCAGAACACACAGTGGGTGAATACTAAATATTTGCTAAGTAAATGAAGGCATTAAACATTGATATGGTTCAAAATTCAAAAGGTAGAAAAGGAGTAATGAGTTCTTCCAAGTCCCCGTCCCTGCCTGTTCCCCTAGACACCCAGTTCCCCTTCTGGAAGGCAACTCAAGTTCCCACTTTCTGTGTAACCATGTGGAGATAGACTATACATACACAAGCAGATCTCTCCAGGCTTGCACATGCCTTTTATTTTCTTTTTTTTTCTTTTTTTTTTTTTTTTTTGAGTTGGAGTTTCACTCTGTCACCCAGACTGGAGGGCAGTGGCCGCTCCCGGACACCACAGCCTCGACCTGCTGGGCTCTGGCGATCCTTCCGCCTCAGCCTTCCAAGTAGCCAGAATTATAGGCGTGCGCTACCACGCCCGGTTGATTTTTTGATTTATTGTAGAGATGAGGTCTCGCTGCCCAGGCAGGTCTCGAACCCGCGGGCTCAGGCAATCCACTCACCTCAGCCTCCCAAAGGCGCGGGATTACAGGCTGAGCCACCGAGCCCGGCTTGCCTTTTATTTTCTTTGCACAAATGCATGCAAGCTTTATATACCGCTCTGCCCTTTCTTTTCTCTCACTTGGTTATCTACTTGGCGACATTCCTGATTGGCTCAAATATGACCACTGTGTCCCCCTTCCCAGAGGACTGTGGAGGAAGCCACTTTTCTATTGTCTTCATTAGTCACACTGAGCTTGGCTCTATGGGACCCAAATATGTCAGGGAACCACAGCCTTGGGTGAAGGAGGTACATATGTGCCCATGGAGGAAGCGGCTGGCCCCATTGCAACACTTCAGATTTTCCCAACACCCACCAGAACAGGTGCAAGAGGGCAGCTGTCCCATCTGAGCGTGCCAGTGAGATGAGAGGTGGCTGGAAGCCAGGCAACCTGGTTTCTATTTTCAGATCAGCCTTTGACTCACCGTGACTGTAAGTCCCTCTGCATTCTAGCTACTGTCTCTGTGAAATGGGCATAATTATGCCTACGCCAACTTACTTAAAAGGATGGTGTGAAGCTATACAAGGAATGCCTTGGAAGAGGTTGGGTGTCCTTGGACCAATGCATGCTTCAGTCAGAGGAAGACAGTTGTCAGGGAACTTCCTAAAGGGTGGTAAGCAGGATGGTTTCTTTAAAGTGATTCATAGCCCAGGCGTGATGGCCCATGCCTGTAGTCCCAGCACTTTGGGAGGCCAAGGCAGGAGAATTGCTTGAGTCCAGGAATGCAAGACCAGCCTGGCAACATAGTAAAACCTTATCCCTACAAAAAAATAAATTAAGAAAAATTAGCCAAGCGTGGTGGATAGCATGCCTGTGTCCCAGCTACTTGAGAGGCTGAGGCAGGAGGCCGAAGTGGAAGGACTGCTTGAGCCCAGAAGGTCAAAGCTGCAGCGAACCAGGATTGTGCCATTGTACTCCAATCTAGGAGACAGAATGAGACCCTCAAAAAATAAAAATAAGTCGGGCACGGTGGCCCATGCCTGTAATCACTGCACTTTGGGAGGCAGAGACAAGAGGATTGCCTGAGCCCAGGAGTTTGAGACCAGCCTGGGCAAGTTGGTGAAACCTCGTCTCTGCAATACATTTTTTAAAATTAGCCGGGTGTGGTGGCACGTACCTGTAGTTTCAGCTACTTAGAAAGATGAGGCAGAAGGGTCGCCTGAGTTCAGCAAGTCGAGGGTACAGTGGTCATGAGTTCCACTGCACTCCCAGCCTGGGTGACAGAGTGAAACTCGAATTCAAAAATAATAACAATAATAATTTTAAAATAAATAAAGCAGTTCACAAAGGAACTCTTTTGTGAATAGCTAGAAAATACATTAATGTATGTTAGGAAAAATTAGCTTAGCACATCAAACCTGTTATTTCACAGGTATAATATTGCTTAGTATCCATAGTAGCATTTAGGATAAGGGTGAATTTATTTTAGCCAAAAAAAAAATGAATTGACGTGATGTAATATATTAAGTAAATAGTCATACAAGAGCTACAAAGATTCAGCAAAAATCTTGAAGGTGGTGTACAAATGATTAGTGTTTGAGTTAGCAGGTATTTGGAGAAACAGATGCAAGCTTACAAATACTTATATAAAAAGCCCATTTAAAAGATTTCTTTTTATTGAATGCAAATATATAGTATATAGTAAATCAGGGTCATCAAACTTTTTCTGTTTACAGGACCAGATAGTTACCATTTAGGCTTGGCAGGAAGGCCGCAAACATCTTTGTCATATACTCTTTCTTTTTTTTTTTTTGGCAACCTTTAAAAAAATGTAAAAACCACTCTTAGCTCGAGGGCAATACACAAACAGGCCTTAACTGGATTTTGTGCTATTATCTGCAAACCTTTCCAGTAAATTAAGGAATTCACTGAACTTATTAATTTCTAGTTCCCCTAGACCAGGTAATGGGCCCATTTTTTAATGACATTTATTAATAATATTCATGCTTTACTCTTTCTCTTTTTCAGTATCATTATGAACTCATAGATTTTATAATGCATTTAGTATGCTTAATTTGTTGCAGATTTTTTGTTTGTTTGTTTTTTGAGTCTGAGTCTCACTCTGTTGTCCAGGCTAGAGTGCAGTGGCACGATCATGGTCAATGCAACCTTGATCTGCTGGGCTCAAGCGATCCTTCTGCCTCAGCCTCCTGAGTAGCTGGGACTATAGGTACATGTCATCATGCCTGGCTAATTTTTTTACTTATTGTAGAGACAAGGTCTCACCCTATGGCTAAAGAGGGTCTTAAACTCCTGGGCTCAGACAATCTTCTTGCCTCAGCCTCCCAAAATGCTGGGACTGCTGGTGTGAGCCACTATACCTGGTCTGTTGCAGGGCTTTTTTGTTGTTGTTGTTTTCAAGATGCTCAAAGTGTCCCATCTTTACCAGTGAGCACCCTTTCAAGGAGTTTGGACCAACTGAGTAGTCTTTGAAATCTTCCTTTGTTTTCTGGCATGGTAAGATAGCCCAGGTTCATCTTACATATTTCCTGCACCAAATCTGGTATCAGTCATTTTTCTAAGAAGACCTGGTTCTTTTAGTAAGGAATGGTATTGAGAGACCAAAATCTGGGTGCTGAGAATGCACATAATATTTGAATTTACAATTAGAAATTATGTCCAAGGTATGCCCTGGCCCCTGGGGAGATTCCACCTGCTTCCCTAAAACTCTCCTTCCTCTCCTCTGTCCTGATACAGTAATCCCCAGCTGTGGCCCTGACACCTGACTAGGTGCTTGAGAACAAAGAGTCAGTCATGTTCCATGGCTGCCCTTGCAGAGGCAGAAACAGGAAAGACTTTTTAATAACTGCAGTCAAATCCGTTTTCAGGCTAACCATCAATTATAAAAATCCAGCTACTCAGAACTCACATTCCCTGATAACCTTGGATAATTGAGGTTTTGGTGCAAAAATAAGTACAGAGGATCTTAATGAAAGCATCTGACCCATAATTTACAGGGGTCACAAAGTCAGATGTTCACATAAGCCAAGGCAGCCAATAAAAAAAGTAAGCGGACTGGGAATAAGACTGCAGGAATGGGAAGAATGGGGTAGACTTGGGAGCACAGGACCCATCTAAGGGGAGCAGCTGCCACTCAGCTCTCTCAGGATGTGGCCCTGCAGGACAATTGCCACATCCTTCTGGCTTTTCAAATAGGAAGAAAATTCACATTTTTTAATGGGTTTAAAACTGCATTTAGACACAATTTACATAGAATACATCCATTTTACATATATAGTTTGATGAGCTTTTACAAATGTATACGTGTAATAACCACCAGCTCTTTCAAGATATAGAATTTTGTTTTTTGGGTTTTTTTTTTTGAGTCTGGGTCTCACTCTGTCACT
This sequence comes from Cephalopachus bancanus, assembly GCA_027257055.1. Taxonomy (NCBI): domain Eukaryota; kingdom Metazoa; phylum Chordata; class Mammalia; order Primates; family Tarsiidae; genus Cephalopachus; species Cephalopachus bancanus. The sequence goes on from JAPVLO010000354.1 coordinate 1,759,650, forward strand.
CAGGTTGGAGGGCAGTGGCACAATCACGGCCACAACAGCCTCAGCCTGCTGGACTCAGGTGATCCATCTGCCTCAGCCTCCCAAGTAGCTGGAACTCCAGGCAGGTCACCATGCCTGGCTAATTTTTTTATTCTTTGTAGCGATGAGGTCTCGTGTTGCCAAAATATAGAACATGTTCTATAAGGCTGGGGGCGGTGGCTTACGCCTATAATTCCAGCACTTTGGGAGGCCGAGGTAAGAGGATTGCCTGAGCCCTTGGGTTCAAGACCAGCCTGGGCAACTTGGAGAGACCTCATCTCTACAATAAATCAAAAAATTAGCCAGATGTGGTGGCACGTGCCTATAGTTCCTGCTACCTGGTAGGCTGGGCTGGAAGGATCTCCTGAGCCCAGTAGGTTGAGGCTGCAGTAGCCAGGAGCGTGCCACTACCCTCCAGCCTGGGTGACGGAGGGAGTCTCCAACTCAAAAAAAAAAAAGAATATGTTCTATAATATATTTTTACTTTTGGAGATATGCAACCTCTAGTCAATTCATTACTCACCCAAGGTCCAGGTAATCACTCATCTGCTTTCTGTCGCTTCGGTTTGTTCATCTTTTCTAGGACTTCGTATACCCAGAATTATGTACTTTGAACCCTTTCGTGTCTAGCTTCTTTTACTCAGCATAATGTTTAAATATACATCCATATTTCATGTATCAATAGTTGGTCCGTTTTCATGACTGACTAGAATTCCATTATGGATCTCTGTTTATTCACCTATAAGTAGACATTGGGATTGTTTCCACCTGGGAGTTAGGATGAGTAAGTGAGCATATATGCACAAGTCTTTCTGTGAACGTATGTTTTTAGTACTCTTGGGTAAATAAAAGTGGAATTGCTGGGTCATAGAATAAGTGTCCATTTAACTTTATAAGAAGCTGTCCAATTGTTTTCCAAAGTGACTGCACCCTCTTGCATTCCAACCAGCCATGTAGGAGCGTTCTAGTTGCTCCACACCTGCCCCAACACTAGGTACTATCAGTCCTCCCAGTGGCTGTGAAGTGGTACCTCGTGGTTTTGATTTGCATTTCCCCATTGACTAATGATGGTGAACACCTTTTCACATGCTTTGTGGGTCATTCCTATTTCTTCTTTTATGAAGTATCTATTCATTTTTGTTATTTTGTTGTAAGAGTTTTCAATACATTTTGTACCCACATTCTTTGTCAGACATACGTGTTTTTGTTATTTTGTTTTTTTGGGTTTTTTTGAGATGGAGTCTCACCCTGTCGCCCAGACTGGAGCACAGTGGCCACTCCTGGCCACTGCAGCCTCGACCTGCTGGGATCCGGCGATCCTCCCGCCTCAGCCTGTCAAGTAGCCGGAATTACAGGCATGTGCTACCACGCCCGGCTGAATTTTTGATTTATTGTAGAGATGAGGTCTCGCTACCCAGGCGGGTCTCAAACCCGCGGGCTCAGGCAATCCACTCACCTCAGTCTCCCAGAGGTGCGGGATTACAGGCTGAGCCACCGAGCCCGGCTAGACATACAAGTTAAAAGTATCTTCCCCCAGTGTCTTGCTCTTTCATTTTAAATGTATTTATTTATTTATTATTATTATTATTGAGTTGGAGTCTCACTCCTTCGCCCAGGCTGGAGTGCAGTGGCATGCATGCTCACGGCCACCCCAGCGTCAACCTCCTGGGCTCCAGCGATTCTTCCGTCTCAGCCTTCCAAGTAGCTGGAACTATAGACATGCACTACTTTTTTACTTTATTGTAGAGATGAGGCTATTTTTATTTTATTGTAGAGATGAGGTTTTGCCAAGTTGCCCAGGCTGGTCTCAAACTCGCGGTCTCAGGCAATCCACTCGCCTCGACCTCCCAAAGTGCTGGGATTACACTGATTAGACTGAGCCACCGAGCCCAGCTGTATTTTATTTATTTTTAAAGCATGATTTATTGAGAGGACATAAAAGCACCCATAGTGGGAGGGGACCCAAGGGGGCTGCCCTATTTTATTTTATTTTATTTTATTTATTACCACTGGAGAGCAGTGGTACACTCATGGCCACCACAGCCTCAACCTCCTGGACTCAGGTGATCCTTCCACCTCAGCCTTCCAAGTAACTGGAACACACAGCTAATTTTTTTTGTTTATTGTAGAAATGAGGTCTCTCCAAATTGGCCAGGGTATTCTCAAACCCCTGAGCTCAGATAGTCGTCTCACCCCCTGCCTCTCAAAGTGCTGGGATTACAGGCGTGAGCCACCATGACTGGCTTCTTTCATTCTCTTAACAATGTCTTTTGAAGAGCAGATGATTTTAATTTTAATAAAGTACAACTTTTAAGTTTTTTAATGATTCATGATTTTAGTATCCTAGCTTAAAGATCCTTGCTTGCCCCAAGGTTGCACAGATTTTCTTCTATACTTTCTTCTGAATGTTTAATAGTCTTAGCTCTTGCATTTGGATCTATAATCCATTTCAAGTTAAGTTTTGCACATAGCATGGGGTAGGAGTTAAGATTATCTTTTAAAAAATATGAATATCCATTTGTTGCATCATCTTTTGTTAAAAAGACTACGTTTTATTTCTTTGTTTTTCTTCTTTTCTTTTCTTTTTTTTTAGTCAGGCTCTCACTCTGTCACCCAGGCTGGAGTGCAGTGGCATGATCACGGCTCACTGCAACCCTGACCTCCTGAGTTCAGGAGATCATTCCGCCTTAGCCTCCCAAGTAGCTGAGACTTCAGGCATGTGCCACCATGCCCAGCTAATTTTTTAAACTCTTTTTGGAGAGATGAAGTCTTGCTATGTTGTTCAGGCTAGTCTCAAACTCTTGGGTTCACTCTTCCTACCTTGGCCTCCCAACGAGTTGGGATTACAGGTGTGCCTGGCCTCTTTTTTTGTTATCATTTCAATAGCTTTAGGAGTACAAGTGGTTTTTGACTACATGGATGAATTGTATAGCAGTGAAGAAGTCTGGGTTTAAGTGTACCTGTCACCCCATTAGTGCTCATTGTTTCCAATAAGTAATTTTTCTTCCCTCACCTCCCTTCATTCTTCCCTCATTGAATTACCTTGGCAACTTTGTAGGTCTATCTGGACTCCATATTCTATGACATTGGATCAATAGGTCTTTGTTCTACCAATATTACATTGTCTTGATAATTGTACCTTACAGTAAATCTTGATATTAGATAGATATTTCTTTCTTTCTTTTTTCTTTTCTTTCTTTTTTTTTTTTTCAAGTTGGAGTTTCACTCTGTCACCCAGACTGATGTGCAGTGGTATGCTCCTGGCCACCGCAGCCTCGACCTGCTGGGCTCCGGCGATCCTTCCGCCTCAGCCTTCCAAGTAGCTGGAACTACAGCTGTGCGCTACCACGCCCGGTTAATTTTTGATTTATTATAGAGATGAGGTCTCGCCGCGTTGCCCAGGCGGTCTCGAACCCATGGGCTCAGGCAATCCACTTACCTTGGCCTCCCAAAGTGCTGGGATTACAGGCTGAGCCATCGAGCCCAGCCAATATGCCTTTCAACTTTGTTTTAATTTTCAAAAGTGTTTTTTTAATTTTGTTTTGTATGTGTGTGCTTTGTTTTTGCTGTTTTAGTTTGTTGGGGATTTTTTGTTTGTTTGTTTTTACTTTTCCATATAAATTTTAGAATCAGTTTGTCAATTTCTACAAAAAGTCTACTAGAATTTTTATTGGAATTGAATTGACTTTAAAAATTAATTTGACTAGGAATGAGTTGACTCTGGAGGATATTAACATCTTAATGATATTGAGTCTTCTGATCCATGAATATGGCATATCTGCCTATGTATTTAGGCTTTTATTAACTTAAATTTTTTTTTAAAGCACTAAAGGTGCCAAGTCAATTAAATGGGAGAAAGAATCATCGGGGTGCTGGTACAAGTGGATGTCTACATGTAAAAACGAAATCAGACCCCTATCTCACACTGCATACATTAAAAGTGGATTAAAGACCTAAACATAAGAACTGGAACTATAAAATCCTTAGAATAATACATGGAAATACATCTTTATGACCTTGGATTAGGCAATGGATTCTTAGATATGAAACCAAAGCACAAACAAAAAAAGATATACAGATAAATTTGGCATTATCAAAATGAAAAACTTTTGTTCTTCAAGAACATCATCAAGAAAGTAAAGTGGAAACACACAATGGAAAAAAATGTTTGCAAATCCCATTTCTGATCAAGGAGATAGAAATCAGGTGGGCACAGTGGCTCACACCTCTAATCCCAGCACTTTGGGAGGCCCAGTTGGGAAGACTGCTTGTGACCAGGAGTTTGAGACCAGCCAGGACAACATAGCAAGAATCTATCCATCCAAAAGATATATATTTTTAGAATTAGCCAGGTGTGGTCACACCTGTAGTCCTAGCTACTCAGGAGTCTGAGGTGGGAGGATCACTTGAGCCCAGGAATTATGGGATACAGTGAGCTGTGATAACATCACTGCACTCCAGCCTGGGCAACAGAATCAGACCCTGTCTTTGGAGGAAGAAAGGATGAAAGAAAGAATAAATAAAACCTTTGCCACTCAATAATAAAAAGACAAATATCCCCATTTAAAAATGGCAAATATAGCCGGGCTCGGTGGCTCAGCCAGTAATCCCGCACCTTTGGGAGGCTGAGGTGAGCGGATTGCCTGAGCCCACGGGTTCGAGACCCGCCTGGGCAGGGAGACCTCATCTCTACAACAAATCAAAAAATCAGCTGGGCGTGGTAGCGCACGCCTGTAGTTCCGGCTACTTGGAAGGCTGAGGTGGAAGGATCGCCGGAGCCCAGCAGGTTGAGGCTGCGGTGGCCGGGAGTGGCCACTGCACTCCAGTGTGGGCGACCGAGTGAGACTCCAACTCAAAAAAAAAAAAAAAAAAAGGCAAATATCTGAATAGACATTTCTCCAAAGAAGATATAGTGGCTAATGGCCAAAAGGCACATAAAAAATTGTTCACTAAAACGAGCAATCAGGACAATGCAAATCAAAATCAGAGTAAGATACCACTTCACAGTCGCGAGGATGGCTATAATAATTTTTTTTAAACCGATATTATTAAGTATTGGAGAGATTGTGGAGAAATTGGAACCCTCATACAAAGAGCGAAATTGTAAAAGTAGTGCATTCTACAAAGGACACTTGTGGACATGAAATTAAAAAAATAATAGTGCAGCCAGTTTGGAAAATAGTCTGGCAGTTCTTCAAAAGATTAAACACAGAATTACCATATAACCCAGTGGATAGATCCACTTCTAGACAGATTCCCAAGAGAATGAAAACATAGCTCTACACAAAAACTTGAATATAGTTGTTCATAGCTGTATTATCATAATAGCCAAAAACAATCCAAATGTCCATCAACTGATGAATGGATAAATGAAAGGTAGCATATCCATAAGATGGGATATTATTTGGCAATAAAAAGAGATTAAGTACTGACTCATGCTATGACATGTGGACAGATGAACTTTCAAACCATGCCATGCGGAAGAAGCCAGTCAGCAAAGACCACAAACTGTATGGTTCCATTTAGATGAGATGTCCAAAATAGGCAAATTATAGAGAATGAAAAGAGATGAACGGCTGGGAGGAGGAGGAGGGTGAAGAGAGGATCGAGAAATCACTACTATGAATATGAGTCTTTCTTTGGGGGAGATAAAAATGTTTTAAAAGTGATCGTGGTGATGGAATTCTACTTTCTTTCTTTATTTATGTATTTATTTATAGTCAGATTCTCACTCTGTCACCCAGGCTGGAGTGCAGTGGCACCATCACAGCTCACCGCTGCCTCAACCTCTTGGGCTCAGGCAATCCTTTTGTCTCAGCCTCCCAAGTAGCTGGGACTTATAGGTGTGCGCCACCATGCCAGGCTAATTTTGAATTCTACACTTTAAGTGAATAAATGATATGATATGTGAATTACATCTCATCGAAACTGTTATTTTAAAAGGAAACCCAAAAAAACAAAATACCCATATTGTGCCAACAATAACAACAATCTTTTGCAAACTGCAGCCATTTACAGCTTCTCATTCAGAAGAGAGACATCATAATAAATTAGCATAGGAGTAGCATTTATGTGTCTTTTGTTAAAATAATAAGTAAAGACACATGCTGGGCTGAACTCCCAATTATCCACAAGATAGAATCTGGGCCATCTGAGTCAAATCTCAAAGACAAACAAACAAAAACTGTCCCTAAAATGAGCAAAAGTTTTCTCTTGCAAGGAAGCAGAAACAGTTGTGCACAACATTGATTGTTCTTGCATTTGCTGCCAGGAACGTTTACCAGGAGTTCAGGGCCAAAGTGTAGATCACAACCCTTGACTCTCCCTCTGCAGGGTGACAATCGGTATCTATTCTTCCTCTGGGCACACGCGGACTCAATCTTCACTTTGCTTTTTTGGGTTGGTTTAACTTGTAAGCAGCTTCAAGCCCTTCCTGCACAAACTGTGTATACATTCCAAACCCAGATCATCTGTCATCTTGGAGGGGAGTCAGACCAGAACAACATCAAGTTGTTTGCAGCATTTATTGGTTTTTACTTGTCTAATGACCCAAGGACCAAACTAGCGAGGCATTCAGCCAGTACCCAACAAACTTCTTCTATTTGTCTACCATTATAACCACTTCTGCTATATGAAATACTGCAGTTTACCTAATTTTTCTTCAAATCAATTTCCTTTTTTTAAACTTTATGTGTATTTATGGACATAAAGCAAAAATCAGCATCTCTTGCTCTAAGTACAGGTTCACTCTGAAAAAATCAACCCAGTGAGACCAGCCTGGGCAACAAAGTGAAGCCTCGTCTCTACAAAAAAATTAAAAAATTAGTCAGGCATGGAGGTGCACGCCTGTATTCCCAGTACCTGGGGAGGCTGATGTGAAAGGATCACCTGAGCCCAGGAGGTTGAGGCTGCAGTGAGCCGTGATTGTGCCACTGCACTCCGGCCTCAGTGACAGAGTGAGACCCAAACTCAAAAAGAGAGAGAGAGAGGAAGAGGGGAAGGGAGGGAGGAAGGGATGGAGGGAGGGAGAAAGAGAGAGAGAGAGGAGAGAAGGAAATGTTGGGTTTGATAAAGGCCCTTTGTTTCTTCCACAACTACTTATTGGAACCCAATGTGCTATTCGGTCTTGGGTGCTAGACTGGATGAGACAGATGAAGCCCTAGTTCTTCCCATGTACCTGGATCGTGGCAAACATGATAACAACGATTACTTATTATTTCAGAGTGGGGAAGGAGCCCTCTGGGGAAAATCGGGGATTGGGTGAGTCTGTGAACATCCTCCTACAACCATGGTGTCCCGGGCAGGCACATAGAGTTTAATTTCCGTCAAAGAACAGAGGTCCCGGTGTTGGAGGAAGGAGCACTTAGTGCTTGGTTCAGGGTCCCACCTGGGAAGGAAGGTGAAAGGATGTTACTGAGTTCAAAAGTAAGGTCGGGGTGAATTTCTTTTTCTGTTAAACTTCTAATGATTGCAAATGACAGGCATCCAGTTTGGATCAGCATAAGTAAGAAAGAAAATGCATGGGTTTCCATATTTGATGGGTCCAGGAGTTAGCAGTTTCAGGCATGGCTGGATCCAGCTGCACAAATGGTGTTGATGGAAATCTCTGTCACCATTTTGTGGCCCTACTTTCCTCTGTGTTGTCTTTATTTTATTTATCAGGCAGTCTTCCCATTTGTGTTGCTAAAACCACCAGTTTCGTAGTCTTAGAAGAGGTCTCTTCCTCAGCCATTGCAGCAAAAAGCAACAGAATGTTGAGCCCCGTTGGTCCAATCTGGGTCATTTGCACCTTCCTGGAGCTAGGTGTGGAGCCCAGCCTGGCAACTCACACCAGTCGAGACCTGCGGAGGGAAGTTCACCTGAAACATCAGACCAAGGGGGAGAGGATGCTGGGTCATGCCCACCACAGTGCCCCAGGAGGAGAGGCTCTCAGAGGAGAGTGAGGGTCTCTCCCACCTGAGAGGATTGCCTGAGCCCAGGGGTTCAAGACCAGCCTGGGCAACTTGGTGAGACCTCGTCTCTACAATAAATCACACACACACACAAAAACCAGCTGGGTGTGGTGGCGTGCGTCTGTAGTTCCAACTACTTGGAAGACTGAGGTGGAAGGATCACCTAAGCCCAGCAGGTCAAGGCTGCAGTGGTTGTGAGCGTGCCACTGCACTCCAGCCTGGGTGACAAGAGGGACACTCCGACTCAAAAGAAAAAAAAAAAAGGAAAGAAACCATACTGTGCTAGGCTCTGTGCTGGGCCGTATGGAAGCTCAATTTTAGTTGTTTGAGAAAACCACCACACTGCTGTCCACAAAGGCATTCCCATTCCCACCAAGCGTGGGACACTCTTTTCAAATCCCAGATCTGACGACATCACACCCTCACGCCTTTAAAGGTTCCAAGTGGGATCCAAACCCAAGTCCTCAACGTGGCCCACAAGGGCTTGTGTGGCCGGGCCCTGCTCTCCTCTGCGGGTTCCCCTGCCCCCCTTCCCCTCCCATCCCTTAACCTCAGCCCCTCCCTCGCTTCCCCAAGGAGTCTCAGACCTGGCCTGACACTCAGTGTCAGGCATTAGTCCACACTCTCCAAATTTCATTCAGCCAGCGCTACAATGGCCTTCTCAGGTGGAAGCTGTTATTAAGCTGTTATTATCCCCATTTGACAGATGAGGAAACTGAAGCACCAAGAAAGACATTTACTCAAAGTCACACAGCTAGAAAGTGGCAGAGCTGAGACTCAAAGCCAGACATTTTGGCTCTGGAATTCTCATTCTTAACCACTACCCTTTAATGCCTCTAGGGTCTCAGGGCACAGGATCTCCATCTTTCCTGCCATGTTTCGTAAGTGCTTTTTTTTTGAGATGGGGTCTCACTCTGTTGCCCAGGCTGGAGTGTGGTGATACAATTATAACTCACTGTAGCCTTGAGCTCCTGGGCTTGAGTGATCCTCCCACCTCAGCCTCCCAAGTAGCTAGGACTAGAGGTGCATGCCACCACACCTGGCTAAGTTTTTAATTTTTGTAAAGATAGGATCTTGCTATGTTGCTCAGGCTGATCTCAAACTCCTGAACTCAAGCAATCCTTCCACCTCAGCCTCTCAAAGCACTGGGATTACAGGCATGAGTCGTGGCACCTGGCTGTAACTGCATTTTTGATGGATTATTTACTTAACACCTGTCTTACCCACTAAGAGCTAGTAGTAATGGTACTGAGTACTTGGTCTGTGCTAGGCACAGTACTTAGCACTTAAATTTTTTTTCAGTCTGGGCAACTTGATGAATCCTCAGCTCTACAATAAATAAATAAATAAATAAATAATTAGCAGGGTGTGGTAGCATGCACCTGTAGTTCCAGCTACTTGGAAGGCTGTGACAGAAGGATTGCCGGAGCCCAGCAAGTCGACACCGGGGTGGCTGTGAGTGTGCCACTGCTCTCAGCCTGGGCAACAGAGTGAGACTCCAACTCAAAAAAAAAAAATTGTTTAAGATGAGAAGCCTCACTATATTGCCCAGGCTTGTCTTGAACTATTGGTCTCAAGCAATCCTTTCACCTCAGCCTCCCAAGTAACTGGGATCATAGGCACATATCACCATGCCCAGCTTGGTACGTCTCACTTTTTTGTGGACCATCTAATTTTACCCTCTCAGTAATCCTATAAATTAGATATGATTGCTCCTGTAGTCCTCACCTAACATCATCAATAGGTTCTTGTAAACTGCAAATTCAAGCAAAACAACATATAATGAAACCAATTTCACCATAGGTGACTTGATATAAACAAGAATTAAGTTCTTGAATTCTGGCCACAAAAAAAATCACCAAGCTTCTAAATAAAGACCAAAACACTTCCAACATTAGACAATGAAAGAGGCGTGAGCTATACATGCATTTAAGAAAGATTAATAAAAACAAGGAAGAACATTATTTACCCAAGTACTTCAGCTTGAGGTCTCAGTGACTGGAACCTGTCCCTGCAGCTCAAGGTGCAAGGTGGGAACCAGCCTTGGACAGGACATCCCTTAGCAGGGCACTCACACACCCCCACACTCACACACTCACACTGGGACAAAGCAGACCCACCAATTCACCCAACAGGCAAGGCTTTGGGGTGTGGGCGGAAACCGGAGTGCCCAGAGAAATCCCACGCAGACGTGGGAAGGGTGTGCCAACTCCATACAGTGTCCCGGCCAGAAATCCATGTTTTTCTCATCAACGTTGTAACAAAATGACACTGAGTGAGGCAAACATTACCATGATCATCATTATTGTTAGTGTGAATAGGGTTCTCATTCTGTCACCCAGACTGGAGTGCCGTGGCACAATCATAACTCACCATAGCCTCGACCTTTTGGGCTCAGGCAATTCTTCTGCCTCAGCTACTCCTGAGTAACTTGGACTACAGGTGCGCATTACCACAGCTGACTAACTTTTTTATTCTTTTGTAAAGACGAGATCTCACTATATTGCCCAGACTGGTCTCAAACTCCTGGGCTCAAGCAATCCTCCCACCTCAGCCTCCCAAAGTGCTGGGATTACAGACATGAGCCACCATGCCCGGCCATGAAACAACATTAAGGACCTTCTGTTCCACGTTTCACACATGGAAACCTGGGTTGAGAGTTTGGGTCACTTGTCCACAAGGTTGTGAATTCCCAGAGGGCTCAAAATGGCCTATTTTGCTCCATTATTGAGTCCCGAGGGACCAATTCAGTGCCTGGCATATGGTTAGCACTCAATATATGCTTTTTGGTTGGTTGGATGGATGGATGGATGGATGGATGGATGGATGGATGGATGATGGGACAGCAAGAAGGAAAGAGAGGAAGAGGAGGGAGGGAAGAAGGAAGGAAAGGCTGGGATGTACCGCCCAGTATCTAGCTGCGTCTGGGACATCCCCGTGGGCAAGACTGGTGTCCCCTCTGATGTGCTTCCGCGGGTCCCCTGCCAGGTGCCACCATGCACGTGAAGAAGTACTTGCTGAAATGCCTGCACCGGCTGCAGAAGGGCCCTGGCTACACGTACAAGGAGCTGCTGGTGTGGTACTGCGACAATACCAACACCCATGGCCCCAAGCGCATCATCTGCGAGGGGCCCAAGAAGAAGGCCATGTGGTTCTTCATCACCCTGCTCTTCGCCTCTCTGGTCTGCTGGCAGTGGGGCCTCTTCATCAGGACCTACCTGAGCTGGGAGGTCAGCGTCTCCCTCTCCATAGGCTTCAAGGCCATGGACTTCCCCGCCGTCACCATCTGCAACGCCAGCCCCTTCCAGTAGGTGGTCCCTGCGCGCGGCCGCCTCACGGTCCGGCCGTTCTTTTTCTCTTGTCCTTCCTCCCAACTTTCCTTCTCCTCTTCCCCCTTTCTTTTCCTTTCTCTCCTTCTCTTTCCCTCTCCCCTTTCTTCCCACCTCTCTCTTCGAATTCCTTTTCCTTCCTTCCATTGCTTCCTTCCTTTCCTTCCCTTATTGTTCTTCCTCTTCCTCTCTTCCTTTCCCTCTTTGCGTTCATCCTCTTGCAGCAAGTAAGATTCAAAATTCAGAAACTGGCCGGACGCAGTAATCCTGACACTTTGGGAGGCCGAGGCAGGAGGCTTGCTTGAGTCTAGGGATTCAAGACCAGCCTGAGCAGCATAGTGAGACCTTGTCTCTATAAAAACTAGCCAGGCGTGATGGTGTGCATCTGCAGTCCCAGCTACTCAGGAGGCTGAGGCGGTGAGCTGTGATTATGCCACTGTACTCCAGCCTGGACAACAAAGTGAGATTCCAGCTCAAAAATTCAGAAACTTCCTAGGCTTAATGAGAATCCTGGGCAGACCCTGTCTTCAGGCAGGCATTGCCCATTTACAGATTTCATATGTGTTTACTAAGCACCTACTATATGCCAGGCACTGACCAAGGCACCAGAAATACAGCAGTGAACAAAACAGAGTTCCTGCCCTCTTTACTGCCTACCAGTGAAAACAGACATGAAAGTTTTTCCAACAAATATTGGACTCATTATAATTATAATGATAAAAAATATAACATCAGCCGGGCTCAGTGGCTCAGCCTGTAATCCCAGTGCTTTGGGAGGCCAAGGTGAGTGGATTGCCTGAGCCTGCAGGTTCAAGACCCGCCTGGCCAGCTTGGTGAGACCTCATCTCTACAATAAATCAAAAATTAGCCGGACATGGTAGTGCACACCTGTAGTTCCGGCTCCTTGGAAGACTGAGGCGGAAGGATCGCTGGAGCCCAGCAGGTCAAGGCTGCAGTGGCCAGGAGCGTGCCACAGCACTCCACTCTGGGCGATGGAGTGAGATAATAACTCAAAAAAAAAAAAAAATATATATATATATATATATAACATCAATGCCTCAGAGGTTTATGATATGCCAAGCATTGTGTTCAGTGCTCTTTGAGAAATTGATGTCATTCTCATTCACACAACCACCCTAGGGGTGGGCACTATGGTGGCAACCCCAATTTACAGTGAGGAAATGCAGCTTCAGAGAGGTAAGTAAACCTGCCTAGAGAAACAGTGGACAACCATGGGATTTGAACCCAAGCCTGATCTGACTTCAGAGCTGCCACTTTTTTTTTCAGTTGAAGTCTCACTCTGTTGTCCAGGCTAGAGTGCAGTGGCATGGTCACAATGATCACAGCTCACCGCAACCTTGACCTCCTAGGCTCAGGCGATCCTCCCACCTCAGCTTCCCAAGTAGCTTGGACTACAGGTGTGCACCACCATGCCTGGCTAATTTTTTTAAAATTTTTTATTTGTAGAAACAAGGTCTCACTGTGTTGCCCAGGGTGGTCTCAAACTCCTGAGCTTAAGCAATCCTCCCATCTCAACCTCCCAAAGTGCAGGGATTATAGGCATGAACCAACACAGTTGACCAGATAGCTGCCACTTTTTAAACATTCTGCCATGTTGCTCCTTTCCCATTTGATGGCAAGGCCTCTGGAGTGAACATAAAAAGCAACCCAACCAAACTGAGTCAGAGTTGAGGAGAGACAGGGGGCCAGTATGAAGAAAGTGTCCTGAGGAATGAATAGAAGCTAGCCAAGAAGAATGAAGAGAGTGCCCCAACTGGTGAATATAGCCTGTGCAAAGTCCCTGGGGTGAGACAGAGCTTGCTGCATTCAAGGAATTGAAAGAAGGGCTGGCGCGGCTGAGTCACAGAGAACATTCTTGTCCAAAAGAAAGTCCTGGAAAGGAATTCACATGTTGTGACTACATTTCCAGTTTCAGAGGGGCCTTTCTTTATATCTAAGTTTCTGCCTGCTTACGTGGGTCCTTGGAGAGACTCAAGAGAACCGTTAATAATAATAGGAACAGCAGCACTGTCTAGGCACTGTGCCACATGCCTTATAGGCATCACCTCACTGAATCCTCCCAACAATTCTCTGAAGCACGTATTTGTATCCCCTTATTTTGTAGATGAGAGAATAGAGCCTCAGAGAGGTTAAGTTGCCCAAGATATTAGGTGGCATGCCAGGATTCAAACCCAGGGCTTCCATAGCGACCCACCAAGCTTGACGGCAATTGCGGACATCTAAGCTATAATAACACTGCTACCCACACAACCGCCACCCTTCCTGTGGGCACACAGGTGGCTGGGTCTAATGGTCAGGGGACAGACAGTGTTGGTGTCTGAGGTCAAGGTTAGCTCTGGCTGCTATACTTGTACCAGGACCTTGGCCCCTGTCCGGGGTTGAATGCTCCCTCCTGCAGGAAGTCCTCCAGCCAGAGCTGGTCCACATGGCCCCAATGACCACACTCTGAGGCAGGGTCTTGGGTAAATTGCATCTGAAGTGACTGGGGTGCAGGACCCGCCTCCCCTCACAAGGCTGGTGGGGACACTCCCTGGCGGATCCATCCTTGACTGGTCACCTTGTCCAACATGGGAGCCCCCAGGAGCTGAGAGAAGATTCCAGAGCCAGCAACACAGTCCCACCCACCTTCTTCCTCCTGAAACTGGCTCCTGTTCCCAAAATCACTCCCTCCTGGGCTAGGAGATATCCAAACCCCCACACACATGCCCATTGGAGCCCACAAAATCCAGGTTCAAATCTCAGCTCTGCTCCTTGTCAGGAGGTAAGCTTGGGAAATCACAGCAATTCCCAGAGACTCCATTTCCTGATCTATATGTGGGGATGACGACGGAATTGTGGCAATGAGTAAATAAGACCTAGAAAGCACCTAGCTAGTAAATAAGACCTAGAAAGCACCTATGGAAAGCCATCAATAACCATGCGCCATTCTGATCCTTTCTCTCCAGAATGTGAATTCCATAAGGAAAGAGACCAGGCCTGTCTCACTGGCTAGTGCCATCTGTGCCTTGCACAGTGCCTGGCACATAGTAGATACTCATGAAATACTTGGCAAGTGGATGGGTGGTGGAAGGACACTTGGGTGCATGGGTGGGTGGATGGAGAGGTGGGTGCTCGGGCTGGGTGCTCTTCCTATACGTGGTGGCAGCCATGCTGGAGTAAGAGCAGACCCCCGGTTCTAGGTGCTCTGCCTTACAGCTGCCCCCACCCTGACCTGTCCTCTCCCCATCCAGGTATTCCAAAGTCACACATTTGCTGAAGGACCTGGATGAGCTTATGGAAGCTGTCTTGAAGAGGATCCTGGCTCCAGAGCCAAGCCTTGCCAATGCCACCACAGCCTTGAACTTCACCATCTGGAACCACACGCCCCTGGTCCTTATCGACGAGCGGAACCCCCACCACCCAGTGGTCCTCGACCTCTTTAGGGAGAACCACAATGGCTCAGAAAGCAGCAGCCCAGCACCAGAAAGGATCTGTAATGCCCAGGGATGCAAAATGGCCATGAGACTGGTAAGTGGTCCCGGGTATACGTTGAGCAATGGGCCCTACAAATGAGGCTGATGGGAGTTGCTTTTTGTTAATAACTTGAGTCTTGCTAGGGGAAAAACAGGCTTGAAGTTGAAGGCAGTGTCTATTCTGTACGTTTGCAGAACTTTTATGAAAATGGAAATAGTTGGCACATTAGTTAAGACTCTTTGGGATGTAAATGGCCCAGCTCACACTAGCTTAAGCAAAACAGAGAATTCATTGGCTCGCATAACTAAGGAGTCCAGGAGTGTATTGCATTCGGCTATGGCTGATCCAGGTATTCTAATGTGGTCATCGGGAATCTCTCGACATCTTGGCTCAACTTTTCTCTGTTTGACTTCACTCTCTGGCAAGCTGTCTCCATGTGGAGGGCTCTCTCAGTGCCAGATTTGCAGACCCCTAGTGTAGCAATCTCCCCAGAAAAAGAACTCTTTTTTCCCAATAGACCCAGGAAAAGTTTTGGGACTGACTCATCAGGTCACGTGCTCACCCCCTAAACCAATAACTGTGGGTGAGAAGATGGGCTGTCATAATTGGCCAGTCCTGAGTCATGGGCCCTGGAGCTGGGGGTGATGTCAGCCTCTGTCAGGCTATATGAACTGAGCGAGGGGAAAGGGTAGAAGGAGGAAACAAGTCTTGTTGTCAAAAGACAGGGCCCTCAATATTGGGCATAAATAGTTGTGCAGTACAGGTAGATACCAAGAAATAACTTCCTTGCACCAGGAGGCTGGGGTGCAAGCCTCCTTTAGTCCTTTGCACCTGCAAGTAGGAACAAGGTCCCCTATCTGTGTCTGAGGATCCCCTGGGAGCTCTGTCACAGCACACATCCTAGGCCCCACTACTGGAGAATCTGAGTGGGCAGGTCTTGGCCTGTAGTCAACCGGCTCCCAGGTGATTCAATGACCAGCCTTGGATAGGAACCCAGGCTGGAGCCTCCTCCCCCAGAGGAGACGTCACCCTCCCTTGCTCACTCAGTGGTCATGATTTCTGCAACCCTCCCCCACCCCCACTTCTACGTGGTCACACCTTCCTTAACCTCCCTGGGTCTTGGTCTCTTCATGATGAGTTCCCACATGAGGATGGGGTTAATCATGATATTGACCTCAAAGCGTTTCTATGGAGACAGAGGGTTGCTATGGAGATTGAATGGGATATAGGTGTGCAACCCTGAGAACAGAGCCTGCTGCAAATGAGGGTTACATGTTGCCATGACCTCCCCAAGAGGAGGCAAGGAGGTCCCCAGGAATGGGCCCAAGGACAGTGCCCCAGGCCAGCCAAGCTAAGGATGCCAAGAGAAGCTTCTCAACTTCCTAGGCCGAAGTTCCAGGGCCAAGTCTGTCCTATGTCTGTGCAGTGACCTGGATGGTGCAGGGGGCTGCCTGTGGCCAGGTGGAAGAGGGCCCTGTGAAGGGTACAGGAAGCGACCAGAGGGGCGGCTCCCAAAATGGCGCCACACACCAGACAACAAAGACCCTAGGTCCCGGCTTCTGTGAGCACAATTCCCTGCGTGCGAATTTCAAACCTGCAAGCCTCCAATCCGTAGCCAACTTTGTTATGCGTCCAATAGGACTATAACATGGCGTTGGCCCCACCCTGCTCCCCATGCAGCTCCTCCAATAGGAACATAGCACGGCCCCTTCCGGCTCCTCTCTCGGTCTCTCTCTCTCTCTCTCTCTCTCTCTCTCTCTCTCTCTCTCTCTCTCTCTCTCTCTCTCTCTGTCACTCTCTCTCTCCCTCTCTGCAGCTCTCTCCCCACCTCTCTCCCACTTCCTCTCTCTCTCTCTCTTACTCTCTCTTTCTCTCTCTCTTTTTCTTTTTTCCCGTTACAGATCCCCTCTGTAATAGCCGCTTTAATAAATCTCTTGGTCCTGGCCAGGTGTGGAGTCATTACTGGTGCCGAACTTCTTTCACCCTGCACCCTTCAGCAGACTCAGGCTGACAAGGCTCGTGTGCTTCCCAAAGCGGACAGGGAGGCAGCATCTCCTGAGTCTTGAGTCTTTTCACAGTCCACACAGCCTCCAGGAGAGTTGTGTCTGGAGGTCTTGGGAAGCGGTAGGCAGGGAGTCAGAGCAGTGTGTGTGATGTGTGTGTGATGGCCACTTGTGTACAGGGTCAGGGCACTGGTGAGACCCTGATACCTGTAGCTGTGGAGGCGAGAGTGGGTATCTGTTTGCTCCTGCAGAAGGTATCTGTAGGGAGAGGCAAGTGGCCGTGTATGGGCTCCTCGTGACTGACATGTAGCTGTGTGTGAGTCGGCAGCCACTCAGCATGTATGTGTGTGAGTGTGAACACATTTCCCACCTCCCAGGTGCAGCCAGCAGGTTGACCCAGCAGAGCATGGCCCTTGTCCAGCTGGGGCCCTCGGGCAGGGGCTGGGGCCTTGCCAGCCGTCCCCACCCACAGGAACCCCTCTTGACCTCCACAGTGCAGCCTCAATGGGACCGAGTGCACCTTCCGGAATTTCACCAGCGCCACCCAGGCAGTGACGGAATGGTACCTCCTGCAGGCCACCAACATCTTCGCACAGGTGCCGCAGCAGAAGCTGGTGGAGATGGGCTACCCTGCCGAGCGCCTCATCCTGGCCTGCCTGTTCGGTGACGAGCCCTGCAGCTACCGGTGAGAGTCTCCCACGTCCCTCCGGCCAGGCCCTTCCTCTGAAAGGCAGCTGAGTGTTATGGTTAGGAGCCCAGCCTGCTGGGATTCTAATCCCACTCAGTCACCTGCCAGCTGTCCACACCAGCTTTCTGTACCTCTGGGTCTCGGGACAGGTTTCCTGGGGGCAGAGTCAGAGACGGGGAAGCACTGCAGGACTTCTGATGCATTAAGAGCATCGCTTTAGGGAAAGTCTGCAAGGCAAGTGGGTAAGGAAGGAGGGAAAAGCTAAGCAAGGATGTGCTCTCAGGAAAAGTCTAGGCTTTGCCTCATTCTCAGAAGGAGCTGGGAAAAAAAACTGTAGCACATGGCCAGGCACAGTGGCTCACACCTGTAATCTCAGCACTTTGGGAGGCCAAGGCAGGAGGATTGCTTGAGTCTAGGAATTTGAGACCAGCCTGGGCAATATAGCCAGACCTTGCCTCTAAAAAAAATATATATATATATTAAAAAAGTATCCAGGTATGGAGGCGTGCACCTGTAGTCCTAGCTACTTGAGAGGCTGAGGCAGGAGGATACGTGGGCCCAGGAGGTCAAGGTTACTGTGAGCTGTGATCATACCACTGCACTCCAACCTGGGGACAAAGTGAGACCTTGACTCAAAATATATATCAACTGTACTACAAAGCCGTCCTCCCTTGGAGGAGGGGACCGGCCCCATCAGTGGGTCAGTCAGTCACTGGTTGTGGCCTGCCCCCAAGGGATTGGTTGGGGTCGGCCGAGGTCTCCTAACCTCCAGACTGATAGCTGCCTTCCCAGCTGGGGCTGTGTGTGCCAGCAGATAAAGGGACCTGGGCAGGTTCCTTGGTCTCTGCTACCCTCAGTTTTCTCGTCTCTGAAACAGGGACAAGAACCGTGACTTCCTCATGGAGTGACCGTGACAAGTAAATGAGCAGACTCACGCCATCCTTGGAGCAAGGCCACGCAACCTTTGCCCTAAACAGTCTCTCTCCCAGTGACCCGTAATGTGGAGTGAGAGACCGGCAGAATCAGGGTGATGTTAGTCCAGGAGCCCGGGCCTTCCTAGAGCCGGCCCACAGATTCCCACTCCCGCAAACTAAACACTGGGCCTAAGCACCAAGCTTTGTCCTCGTCTCTGGTGGCAGCCTCCCAGGCCTTCTGACCCAGCCTCCAGGTGTGGGGGGTGGGCCGTACCCACCTTGGTCCTGTCCAGGGCTTTGGCCAGTCTTGCTTCTGAGATTTGCTGGTATCCTCCTGGTCTGGGACCTCAACTTCTCACACCTCAAGCTTCTGGAGCCAAGTCTTGCTGCTTTGGGCTCACCCTTGGGACTGGAGTTGCAGCCAGCTCTCTCTCTCCATGCAGGAATCCCTGTTGAGAATCTGCTAGCCATGTGCAGTGGTTCATGCTGGTAATCCCAGCACTTTGGGAGGCCAAGACAGGAGGATCGCTTGAGCCCAGGGGATTGAGGTTGCAGTGAATTATGATTGTACCACTGCAGTGACAGAGCAAGACTCTGTTTCCAAAAAAAAAAAGAAAGAGAGAGAATCTTCAAAAATCGATGGGCCTTCTGTCCTGCAGAATGCATAGGCACACACAGGCAGGCGTTTTGCACATAATGCCAAATAATTTGAGGCCCACCACACAAGGCAGAGCAGAAATTAGAAAAAAGCGGTTCCCTCCTTGTGAAAGAACTGCAGGATGGCCCGCTGGTGGGACCTGCCCCTTGGCTAGCTGCGCGCAGGCGGTATTTCAACCCCACAGTCCCGGCTGGGGGCCTAGTTCAGGGCACACTTGCCCGGCCATACGTGCCACAGGCTAGGGATACCCAGGGGCCAGGGTAAAGTTCACAAGCAAGGGCATCTCAGATCATCCAGCTGAAAGAGAACAGATGTAACTGCCATTTTGAATACCTCTGCTCAGTATACACAGGTCTCATGGTGGGGGTGTGGTCCCGCCTCACTGAGTGGGACCTGGTGTTCAAAGCCCTGTGTTCAGCACACATCACAGCCCCTCACACTGCACTGGCAGCTCCATGGGTTGCTCCAGGGCTAGAGGACACTGGACTGGGCCAGGCCAACTGGGGATGGTCAGCCTGTTGCCAACACGGCGCCCTCCAAAGAGCTGGGGTCATATGGGTTGGAGGTGAGAGACGAGTGGTCCTGCAAAGGGAAACTGAGGCGCTGTTGACAGATAAAGGAAGATGGCTGGCTGGTGGGCAGGTAAAACCCCGGTCCTGGCCACACGGCTTCTGGGATGTGGCTGTGTCTGGGAGTTCATTGAGTGAAGGAGTCAAGGCTTGGTGTCTGGGGCGAGACCACCTGGGATCTCATCCTGACTCTGTCTTACAAGATCTTGAAAAATTTCTTAACCTTGCTGTGGCTCAGTTATCCTACTCTATAAAATAGGGGCAAGACAGTACCTGCCCTGCAGCATTATTTTGAACATTAAATGAGTTAATATGCATGAAGGGCTGACAGTTGTACTGGGCTCAATAAGTAATAGTTATAACTATTATTAAGTCCCCATCTGACAAGGAATTCAAATTCAGTAATTATGCCAACATTTATTGGCCCCTTCTTAGGCACCAGGCCCTGTTCTAAGCATTTTACATGTACAAAATTATTATTATTATTATTTGAGTTGGGTCTTACCCTGTGGCCCCTGTGGCCCAGGCTGGAGGAGTGTAGTGGCACAATCACGGCTTACTGCTGCCTCAAATTCCTGGGCTCAGGTAATTCCTCAGCCTCCTGATTAGCTCAGGACTACAGGTGTGTGCCACCATTCCCAGCTAATTTTTAAATTTTTTTGCTGTGTTGTCCAGGCTGATCTTGAGCTTCTGATCTCAGGTGCTTCTCCTGCCTCAGCCTCTCAAAATGCTGGGGTTACAGGTGTGAGCCACCACACCTGGTCTTTTTATTTTCCAACAGAGACAGGGTCTTGCTATTTTGCTCAGGCTGGTCTTGAACTCCTGTGCTCAAGCAGTCTTCCTGGGACTACAGGCATGGTCCACCATGCCTGGCTAATTTTTCTACTTCTTTTTCTTTTATGAATTGAAGTCTCACTCTGTTACTCAGGCTGGAGTGCAGTGGCATGCTCATGGCCACCTCAGCCTCAACCTGCTTGAGCTCTGGCAATTCTTCCGCCTGAGCCTTCCAAGTAGCTGAAACTACAGGTGCACACCACTGCGCTTGGCTAAATTTTTTATTTATCATAGAGATGAGGTCTCACCAAGTTGCCCAGGCTGGTCTCGAACCCCTGGGCTCAGGCATTCCCTTGCCTCAGCCTTCCAGAGTGCTGGGATTACAGGAATGGGTCACCATGCCCAGCCTTGAGCATTTACTATGTTATGAGGGGACAGGATGGAATCTGTGAGTGAGGAAGCAGGGACCACAATGTGTGGAGCCCAACACCGGGGAGGGTAGAGAAGGCACGTTCCTGCAACTGTGGGAGTGACTCAGGAAGGCGTGTGACCAGTTAACTGTGGGAGTGAGGGAGGGAGACAGACATGTTGCCTGATATTTCTGTGCCAACATGCCTGGGTGCCGCCTTTCACTTGGACCTGCTGAGGCAAGAGAAATAGACTTGGGAGGAAACACAATCACCATTTCTGATGAGGTAATAGAGTGACATGGGTTAAGCCTGGCCCAGACTGCCGGCTCTGCCTCTCACAGGCTGTGTGAGATGTTACTTAACCTCTCTGGGCCTGTTTCGTCATCTATAAAATGGGATAGTGGCATGCACCTGTAGTTACAGCTACTTGGAAAGTTGAGGTGGAAGGATCACCGCAGCCCAGCAGGTCAAGGTTGCAGTGGCCGTGAGTGTGCCACTGCACTTCAGCCTGGATGACAGAGTGAGATTCTGACTGAAAAAAAAATAGAATGTTTTATGCTTCTATAGTTTGGGGTATACGTGATCATCGAATGCATTCATATAATCTGGAAAGATCAAATCAGTATATTTGGGATATCTACCACCTTAAATATTTGTCTTTTCTATATGCTGGAATCATTTGAATTTTTCTAGTTATAAAAATAGACTTTTTATTGTGGAATAATTTTAGATTTACAGAAAAGTAAAGAGAGTGCCCTCTGACCCCTCGGCCAGTATCCCCTGTTATTTTTGTTTTTTGATGTTTTTTTTTTGAGTTGGAGTCTCACTCTGTCGCCCAGACTGGAGTGCAGTGGCCGCTCCCGGCCACCGCAGCCTCGACCTGCTGGGCTCCGGCAATCCTTCCACCTCAGCCTTCCGAGTAGCCAGAATTACAGGCATGTGCTACCACGCCCGGCTGATTATTTGATTTATTGTAGAGATGAGGTCTCGCTGCCCAGGCGGGTCTTGAACCTGCGGGCTCAGGCAATCCACTCACCTCAGCCTCCCAAAGGCGCGGGATCCCCTGTTGTTAACATCTTGCATCACTGTGGTGATTTGTTAAAAGGAAGAAACCAGCGTTAGCTTATTACTATGAAGTAAATGAAACACTATTCAGATTTATCCATTTTTCCCAGCGGCCATTTCCCGTTCCAGGAATCCCTCCAGGAGACCACACTGCATTTAGCTTCCTTGTTTTGGATGACCTTGACAGTTTGGGAGTACAGGCTGGGTGTTTCATGAATAGGCCTCGAGTCAGGCACAGCGGCTCATGTCTATAATCCCAACACTTTGGGAGGCTGAGGCGGGAGAATTCCTTGAACCCAGGAGTTCAAGACCAGCCTGGGCAACATAGTGAGACCTCGTCTCTAAAAAAAAAACAAAAAAGTAGCTGGATGTGGTGGCATGTGCCTGTAGTCCCAGCTACTCAGGAGGCTGAGGCAGAAGGATCACCTGAGCCCCAGAGGTTGAGGCTGTGGTGGCCGTGATTGTCCCACTGCACTCCAGCTTGGGCAACTAAGTGAAACCCTGACTCAAAAAAAAAAAAAGTCCTCAGTTTGGGTTTTTCTCAACTGGGGTCATCTGGGGTTATGGGTTTAGAGGTGGTATACACAGGAAACCCTCCGCATATCATTTCGGGGTATGTGGCGTTCCTTCCTCCCTCAGTTCATGTTCGGTGTGTGGGCTCCTCCTCGTAAAGCGACCGCCTTCGCTTCCCATGCTGTTACTTCGGAAGTGAGTCACTAAGTCCAGCCTACGCCCCGGGGAAAGGGAGAGGGCTGGGGGAGAGAGGTGTTAGCCTTCGGCCTCCTGGAGATAGGCATCCACAGATCATTATTCGGAATTCTTCTGTAAGGAAGACTTGTCTCTTCTCCACTTACTTGTTTGTTTAGTCATTCATTTCTGCAGAATGGACTCCGGTGCCCTTAGTTGCAATCCCCATACCACGTGTTTATTCTCTTGCTCAAACTTTTCCCAGTTTGGCCACTGGGAGCCCTTTCAGTTAGTCCCTGTGTCCCTTTGACAGGTGCCATCCATTTATTTCTTCATGTATTTTTTTTGAGTTGGAGTCTCACTTTATCACCCAGGCTGGAGTACAGTGGCATACTCGCCACCGCCCTAGCGTCCATCTGCCAGGCTCCAGCGATCCTTCCGCCTCAGCCTTCCAAGTAGCTGGAACTACAAGCACGCGCTACCACGCCTGGCTAATTTATTATTGTTGTTATTTATTGTAGAGATGAGGTCTCACCAAGTTGCCCAGGCTGGTCTTGAACCCACGGACTCAGGCAATTCACTCTCCTCGGCCTCTCAAAGTGCTGAGATTACAGGTTGAGCCACCAAACCCAGCCTATTCATGTATTTTTTTGAACACTTCCTTGCTTTCTGGCACTACAAGATGTCCCAGTCCCGAGTCAGCCATTTCTTCAAAGAGCCCTGTTTTATTTATTTTATTTTTTGCTTAAATAAAGAATGATATTTAGAAACCAAGATCTGGGCATATATACCCATTACCATTGTTGTTGTTGTTTCAGGAATTGGCCAACTAGTTTCTTCCCTGACCCCCTACTACACAGTCCTGTGGTTGTTATACTGCTTCCTGCTAGGATGCTCTCTTTCCCGGTCTTTTCTGGAGGCTTGCCGGTCTCTGCATGCCTGGTCCCTGTCCCCAGAGAGGCTTTGGTAGGGAAACTTCTGAATCTGGAGCCAGAGGCGGCCTGGCGCTGAAAGTAGCCTCTCTGGGTAGAGAATATTACCGACAAGCAAATAGTTGGCATACTCAAGGAGACCAGGAGCGCAGCCCTGGCAGCACCCTGAGCAACCAGCCTTCTGCTCCTGGGCCGCATCTGTCGAGACAGTTTCTTGGGAACACTGTGTCCCTGTGCCCTGGGGCGAGGCCTCTGCCTCCACAGCAGTGCCTGGCTTTAGCTGGTTTGCCCTGCTCTGTTCTCTCCGTGGCCACAGCCCTGATCCCACACGGTTTATAGACTCTGCAGCGCCGCCCAGAGCTATTTCTTCCCTTGGGGCCTTTGCCTGGGCCTGGCCCCCTCCCGGTATGCCATTTCTGCTCCCCGCCCTCCTGACCTGGCAGTCTCAGTCCCAAACTCTCAGCTCCAGTCTCACCTCCTCCTCCAAGAAACCCTCCCTGACCCTCTCCCCACCCCCACGGGGTATGAGATGTCATTCCTGCATGCTTATCTCCACTGATGCCCTTATCATATATTACAGTTTATTCAGCAAATATTGACTGACTGTACTGCGTGCCAGACTCTGGAGACAGAGTGGAGAATAGTAGCAGTCAAGAGTTTTCAAGTGTTGCAGTATGCGAGGCATCTCACCCTCGCCTCTGTCCTGTAGGGTGGTTGCTGTTATTAGCCCAGTGGGAAAGTGGGGCACAGAGAGGCCAAGTAACCATCCCCAAGCTCACCAGATAGAAAGCAACAGAACCGGAATTCAAATCAGGAGGGCTGCCTCCGTGGCCTGTGCCCTGCTTCTCTGAATTAAGGAGGGTGGGGCAGAGAAAGGTGTTACCTCCCCTTCCCAAGAGACAGGGTCCTGTGCCCTCACTGGGCTCAACTCCTAAGCAGGAGGCAGGTGGTTAGCAAGACGTTAAAACAAGAAGATGTTTTTAGATTCTGAAAAAGGAAAAAAACTAGTGGAAATGATATAGAGTGGCCGGATAGGGAAATCTATTACTTACTGTTAGTAATAGTTCAAGTCACTTTGGGAGGCTGAGGCAGGAGGTTCACTTGAGGCCAGGAATTTGAGACTAGCCTGGACAACACAGCAAGACTCCTTCTCTACTTAAAAAAAAAAGTGATAGTTAATGTACTATTGACTGACAGTTAAAGTCTATCACTTTACCAGGGGGTTCAGGGAAATCCTCAGAGCAGATAAAATCTGAAGGAGGGGAGAAACCTGTTGTTTGGAGAAATGATTAGAGATGGCACGAGGGACAGCAGGTACAAAACCTTTGAGTCTGGAAACATCGAGAGTGTCACAGGAGACTCTCGATGTTTCCAGTGTCACAGGAGACTCTCTCTGAGCAGCAAGGAGGCTTCAGAGGGGTCTAAGCAGGGCCAGGACATGGTCCGACTCACACATTTAAACAACCCCCCGATGGCTGTGCCAGAGGAAGGTTGCACAGAAGAATGGCGGCGGAGGCGTGAGATACTGGTGGCTTGGGCCAAAGTGAGACCCCCAGGGATGGAGACAGGTGGCCAGGCTAGAGTCATATTTGGGGAGGAGAGAACTGACAGGACTCCGCCCTGGGTCCTCTGCCACGCTGGAAGCTGTGGAGGGCAACCCTGTCCTGTTCCCTTTCATGTCCCTAGCCCAGCGCCCACCTCAGCTAATGTTTGCTGAGTGAAGACATGTGGTTTCTTCCTGCTTCTCCTCTCACTGTGGAGGAAACCAAGGCTCTGAGGTTGAGTATGTGGCTCAGATCTGTCAACAGTGGTAGAACCAGGTCGGCTTTCACAGCCAACTCACTCTGCAAGTCCAGGGTCTGAGGAGGGGATACACCCTTATCTGAAAAGGGGGACACAACACCTGACCTCATGGAGTTATTCTGAGGATGAAATGAGATGATGTGTTCAGAAATATTCAGCCTGGGCCTGGCCCATGTAAGTTGCTCAGTAAATGTCTGTTGTGGAATATAAGTTTTAAAAGACAATACTTCATGTCAGTTGACAGTTTTTGTTTTGTTTTGTTTTTGCATCTTTTACTGCACTTATACTCCCATTCCCTCCTGGTGTATGTTTGTTTGTTTGTTTGTTTTGAGATGGGTTCTCCCTGTGTTGCCCAAGCTGGTCTCAAACTCCTAGACTCCAGCAATCCTACTGCCTCGGCCTCCTGAGAAGCTGAGATTAATGGCACACACCACCATGCCCAGCTAATTTTTTGTTTTTTGTAGAGTCAAGATCTCACTATGTTGCCCAGGCTGGTCTCAAACTCCTGGCCTCAAGAAATCCTCCTGCGTTAGCCTCCCAAAACACTGGTATGACAGGCGTGAACCACTGTGCCCAGCAAAGTTTGGTTTTTCTTTTTAATCTATAGGTTGCCTCCTTTTCTCTATCTCACAATATATTTGTTCAAGAAACTAGGTTATTTTTTTCTGTCACGTTCCCCATTCTAATTTTGCTGACTGACTTTCTGTGGTGTCTGCTAACTTGTTCCTCTGTCTCCAGTATTTCCTAATGGTAGTCAGACAGTCTCCATTCCATTCAGGTCTGATTTTGGGGGCAAGGCCCCTCCCTCCATGGCTTGTGCACTTCCGTCAGGAGAAGGCCACCACGGATGCTCATTGCACAAAGCCCTGAATTCCTCGGGGTTACTCATGATAGTCTCTGTGTGCCATTCCTCTTCAGTTATCAGCTAGATCAAACCAGAGCTCTTTTAACAGCTACACTGCTTGAAAATGAAATAAAGCAGATGGAGGGAGCCATTGATAAAGAGATTTACGTAAAGGCTCACCAGTCAATTATGTGTTCAAATTATTTGAATTCCCATTTAAACACGTTGTAAAAGCAAAATTGGTATTTATGAGAAAACTGGAAATCTGAACTGAATATTTGATAATATTGTAGGAAGGAATTTTGTGAACTATTTTAAGCATGATCCCAGTATTGTTTTTGAGTTCTTACTTTTATTTTTGAGTTGGGGGTCTCACTCTGTCACCCAGGCTGGAGTGCAGTGGCATGATCATGGCTCACGGTAGCCTCAACCTCCTGGGCTCAGGCAATCCTTCTTCCTTCACATGCCGAGTAGCTGGGACTTCAGGCATACACCACCATGCCCAGCTCCTTTTTTTTTTTTTTTGTACATTTTTTTTGTAGAGAAGTGGTCTTGCTGTATTGCCCAGGTTGGTCTCAAACTCCTGGTCTCAAGCAGTCCTCCCACCGCAGCCTCTCAAAGTACAGAGAGTATAGTCATAAGCCACCATTTCCGGCCTCTTCTATTGGGTTTAGGACCTGGTTATCCAGGATGATTTCATCTCAAGATCCATAGTCATCGGCAAAGACTCTCTTTTTTCCAGATAAGGTTATGTTCACAGGTTCCTCGAGTGAGGATGTGGATATATCTTTTGGGGGGTGTATGTGAGACAGATGAGAAAGTCTAAGAAAGTTCTTTTTCATAGCTCATGGCTAAACAGAAAGCCTGAGCTCTGACTCCAGAGCGACTCCTTCCCCCCGTCATCTTCCCCACTGCTTTCCCAGGCAGATGGACAGAGGACAGAATGGCGGTTACTCACCTTTCCCTGAGCCCCTCTGAGTAGTAATGAAGGGCCAACAACAGACAGTCAGAGGAGGCATCGCCCTGCCCTCCAGCTGATGGTGTTTCTTTTAGGAACTTCACCTCCATCTTTGACCCTCATTATGGCAACTGCTACGTCTTCAACTGGGGCATGACCGAGAAGGCGCTCCCTTCTGCCAACCCCGGAACTGAATTTGGTGAGTCTCGGCTCATCCTGGAGCCAGAGCCATGTGGGGCTGAAAGACCATCATCTGTTCGCTGAGTGGGACTGAGGGTCAGACTGAGACCAGCACAAAGAGGATGGCCATTATCGAGGCTCTGCCAGCTGCCGGGGAGGCCAGGCCAGGTGCATTCTCTGCCCGTGCTCAGAATCCCTGGGGTAGTGACTGATGCTTCCATTTCACTGATCAGCAAAGAGCTGATTTAGAAGGAGCACAGCTTAGTGGTCAAGAGCTCAAGCCCTTGGGCCTTGGTTACTCCTGGATCCCTATGTACTCGTTAGGTGATCCTGAGCTCAAGCCTTACCTTCCCAAAGCCTTGGTTTCCCCGCTGAGAAAAAAGTATCCAGTAACAAAGCATCGCATAGCAGTGAGTGTAGCATATAGTAAATACCTCATGAATCATTATGACACGATGTGAGTAAACGGCTTCACATGCCCAGGAAGCAGTAAATTCTCAATATCTACTGTGAGTCAAAGGTTCACTCAGGCTGGAGTGCAGTGGCACGCTCATGGCTCACCTCAGCCTCCACCTCCCGGGATCAGACAATCCTCCTGCCTCAGCCTCCTGAGTGTCTGGTACTACAAGTGCATGCCACCGTATCCTGCTAATTTTTGTATTTTTTTTGTAGAGACAAGGTCTCACTATGTTGCCCAGGCTGGTCTCGAACTCCTGGGCTCAAGTGATGCTCCCCCCTCAAATTACAGGAGTGAGCCACCACACCCAGACTTCCACACATTCTTATAAGTGGGAGTTAAATCATGTGTCACGTGGACATAGAGTGTGGCATGATAGACATTGGAGATGCAGAAGGGTGGGAGGGGAAAGAGGGAGGGATGAGAAATTACCTCATCGTGAGCACAGCTGCACACTCTCCAGGTGATGGGTTCACTAAAAGCCCAGACTTCACCACTGTGCAATATACCTGTGTAGCAAAACTGTATTTGGACCCCTTACACTTATATGCTTTTTTGTTTGAGCCGGAGTCTCACTCCGTCGCCCAGGCTGGAGTGCAGTGGTATGGATCACGGACACCCCAGCAATGACCTGCTGTGCTCTGGCGATCCTTCCACCTCAGCCTTCCAAGTAGCCAGGACTATAGGCACGCACTACCACGCCTGGCTAATTTTCAACTTATGGTAGAGATGAGGTCTTGCCAAGTTGCCCAGGCTGGTCTCAAACCCTCACACTCAGGCAATCCACTCACCTCGGCCTCCCAAAGTGCTGGGATTACAGGCTGAGCCACTGAGACTGGCCTATACACTTTTTTTAAAAAGAAAAAACTATGCATGGCACTTATTCTTAGCCTCTCTGCCATACAGTTGAAGAGGAAATCACAGAGAGAGCATGAAGGAGTTAATAGAAGTGATGGATGACAGATGGCCTTCCTTCGAGGCTGATGTGTTGGCCTGTTCCCTCGAGCAAGGCTAGTAGGCTCAGCCTGGCTGTGACGGTAGGGCTTGGGAGCCAGGCACAGGTGGGAGTGGACCCTTACTCCCACCTCTCGTGGCCTGACCTCTGCAGCCACCAAGAGGCAGCTTGTCACTCAGTGGCCATCAGGGCCACCAGTCAAGAGAGGGCCATGTGTGCCCTTCACCCAGCCCCTGTGCTGCTGAGAATACTGTCACAGAGAAGGCAGTCGACAGTCAAGGGCCAACTGCCCTGGTCAGAACCCCAGCACAGACAGGTCCTTTCACCTCTCTGTGCCTCAGTTTTCTCAACTGTAAAATGGGGATGATAATAGCACCTACCTCATGTAGCTCTGTGAGCATCCAATGAGAGAGTGGATTATGAAGCACTTAGCACAGCACTCAGCAGGTAGCAAGCACTCACTCACTCTTGTTGTCCTAACCAGAGGGACTCAACTCTAGTACCCACATCGCTCGGGAATTTGGTGCATACATGTTCAGGTGCAGTCCCTGCCTCAAGAAGGGCACAATCGAGTGGGGGAGGAAGACAATAAAAGAATCGCACACGTGAGGCAGATACTTGGAAGAAATTTCCAGGGCTAGGAAAGCGTAAAACCAAGACCCTGAGCCCTGGTCTAGGCGGTCAGAGAAGGCTTCTGGAGGCAGTGACACTTGGCTGAGATCCGAAGGAAGAGCAGGAGTTTCTAAGGAAAGGGTGAAGGTGGAGATGGCACTTCAGAGTGAGGGAATAGCATCCCAGAGTGAGGAAACAGTATTTGCCAAGGCATAGCAGCAGGAAGGAACATGGAAACTGAGAGGGATTGAACGGATAGAAGGAGGGTGCCTGTGGTGTGGTGGTGCTGTGCCTCCTAGATTTGCCTGCCCAGCAGAACAGAGATCGTTGGCGGGGAGGCCAGAGGAGCCAAGTGAGGGGGCTACACTGGAGGCCGCGTCAGAGATAATGGGGGCTTTGGAGATGGCAAGCTATATTTGGGGCCTGGGTTTTGGCAAAGCAGAGCCAGCTTCCTGGGCAGATCCTGGAAGTCCCCTGAGCTGGAGGGGGCTTAGACAAGGAGGGAAGGGGGGCGGGTTTCCCTTCAGCCTCAGAGGGTAGGTTCAGGCAGCCCTCGCCCCACTTTCCCTACAGGCCTGAAGTTGATCCTGGACATAGGCCAGGGAGACTATGTCCCCTTCCTCGCATCCACGGCCGGGGTCCGGCTGATGCTTCACGAGCAGAGGTCGTATCCCTTCATCCGAGACGAGGGCATCTATGCCATGTCGGGGACGGAGACCTCCATCGGGGTGCTGGTGGTACGGCTGGAGCCCAGGGGCAGCCCGGGGGCTCTGAGGCCACCTGTCCAGGGCCACCCCCCCCCGGCCTGAGAGGAGGGAGTCTGGATCCCTCCATCCCTCCCTACACCCTTCCTTCTACCCCTCCGCCCCTCCCTCCACCCCTCCCTCCTTCTGGGCAGCCAAGCTTTGGGGGATGATGGGCCCTCTGGCGCCCCCTCTGGCGCCTGCTGGGACCTCCAGCTCTCCATCCCCAGTTCCCACGTGGCTGATGTGGGAGGAAGAGCAAGAGGGGGCTGGGAGGGGGTGGCCGGGGCTCCTCCAGAAACCCCTCTGAACACAGGACAAGCTGCAGCGCATGGGCGAGCCCTACAGCCCGTGCACCGTGAACGGCTCCGACGTCCCCATCCAAAACTTCTACAGCGACTACAACACGACCTATTCCATCCAGGTGGGAAGACGGTGCAGGCCCTGTGGCCGTGGGGCCTCTGGCCACCTCTACAGGGCCCTGGCGAGGCTGGCTCTACTGACTTTTGGAGGTGGCCATGGGGCACCCTGAGAACTATGGAACCAGTACCATCCCTGGCTTCTCACCAGGACCCAGGGCTGGCCACCTCTTGTCCCCAAGAGCACAGGTGTGCTCTGGGAGCTGCCCAGGATTATAGGGCTCTCATTCAGGGGTCTCCCAAGAGGAAAACAAAGTTTAGGTCACACTAGGGAGTCCCACATTATCATCTGATCCCTTCAACCCCCACAACGAGGCAGTAGTATATTAATAAGAGCAGCCATTTATTGATATACTAATAACAGGTGAATGTGCTAGGCAGGCACTGTTGGAAGTTATTTATATTATTAAATCATTTAGTCCTCATAATAACCCTAAGATGCAGATACTATTATCATTTCCATTTTAAGAATGAAGACACTGGGATCTACAGAGCCTAGTCTAAACACCTCATCAATTTACCTGAGAAGTCCCTCTTTATATCTGCCTTCAATTCTACTTGCTGTAGCTAGGGCCTTTGTGTGTGTATATAATTTTCTTTCTTTTTTTTTTTTAAAGAGATGGGGTCTCCTTATGTTGCCCAGGCTGGTCTTGGACTCCCAGTCTCAAGTAATCCTCCCACCTCAGCCTCCCAAAAGGCTGGCGTTACAGGCATGAGCCACCACTCCTGGCTAGGGTGTCCCTCTTGTTCTGATCTCCAGGATCAGCCTAGACCTGTCCCCAGACCCAGTCTCACTGGAGAGGGCAGAGTGAATCCTTTGCAAAGATGGCAAAAGTGACCTCTCGCTGACACTTTCTCTCTCAGACAAATCTTGGCAGATAAGGAAACTGAGGCATAACAAGGGGATAGTCCAGTGCCTGCCTCCCTGTCCGGAAGCCCCAAGCTTGGCAGGGTTTTCCCTTTTGCCTTAGTCACAGTAGATTGTCCCTCCTGGTGCCTGCCTGCCTACTGCCTGGCTGATTTGGCCACCTCCCATCTGAAGGGGCTTCTATCTGCCATGAGAAACTCTGGGGATCTTCAGAGCCACTGGAGGGATAGACAGACTTACCGGGCACCACAGAGAGATGGGAACCATGGAGAAGGAGGCCTCAGCCCCAAAGACCTCCTTCCGGGGAAGCTGCTACTCTTGCTTCTTCCAGGACAGTAGCCACGCAGGCCGGAAACCTCAGCAAAGAGCCAGACACTAGCCAGGAGCTCTGACTACTCTCAGGCAGGAGCAGGCCTGGGCCACCCCAGCCCTGGTCACAGAACCTGGGGAGGGTCTCCTGCTTTCCAGATGAGACAGCAAGGTCTGCCAGTGTGATGGCACGCACCTGTAGTCCCAAGCTACTTAGGAGGCTGCAGCAGGAGAATTACTTGAATCCTGGAGTTCGAGACCAGCCTGGGCAACATTGCAAGACCCCCGTCACTACAAAAATTTTTTTAATTAGCCAGGTGCAGTGGCTCATGCCAGTAGTCACAGCTACTTAGGAGGCTGAAGCAGGAGGATCACTTGGACCCAGTTTAAGGCTATAGTGAGCTATGATTGCCTGAACCACAGAGTGAGACTCTCTTTTTTTTCTTTTTTCTTTTTTTTTTTTTATTTGGGGTCTCTGTCTCCTAGGCTGGAGTGCAGTGGCACACTCACAGCCACTGCAGCCTCCACCTGCCGGGTTCAAGCAATCCTTCCACCTCAGCCTTCCAAGTAGCTGGAACCACAGGTGTGCGTCACCACACCCAGCTTTTTTTTTTTAAAATGTATTGTAGAGATGAGGTCTCACCAAGTTGTCCAGGCTGATCTTGAGCCCCTGGGCTCAGGCAGTCCTCTCGCCTCTGCCTCCCAGAGTGCTGGGATTACAGGCGTGAGCCACTGTGCCCGGCTACCCTGCCTCTTAAAAAATAAAAAAAAATATAAGACAGAGCTTCTCCTCTGACCCCACTGCCTCCCTCAGCCCCAATTCTGGCTCCTCCTGGCCGTGCCATCTAATTGGCCAGCCAGCCCCCATTTCCTGCCCTCGGGAGCCCGCAGACCCCACGGGGGAAATAGAAGGGCAGGACTCGTTAGCCTGAGAAGGAGTCTGCAGGAGGAGCAGAAGAGGAAGACTCAGGGATGCTGGTGTGGAGAACTGGGGCTGAGTGGAGAGAGGTAGAGGAGTCGGCAAGGGAGGCTGGAGCAAGGAGTGCAGGGTCGTCAGGTCTCAGGAAACTGGACGGGCAAAGAAGCAGGAGTAACAGAGACATCCATCAGTGCTTCCTGAGCACTGACACCACACTGAATCCTCCTGACCTCAGGAGACTGGTGTGATGCTCACTGTTTCTCCCATGAGTAAGCTGAAGCTCAGAGGTTAAGGACTGACCCCGGGACACACAGTTGGTCTCTGAGTGGACTGAAACCTAGTCAGAATGACCTGAAAGTCCCAGCACTTTGGGAAGCAGAGGCGAGAGGACTGCCTGAACCCGGGGGCTCAAGATCAGCCTGGGCAACTTGGGGGCCCAGTGAGTGGGGACTCACCACACCCAGCCCCCAGGGGCTGCCTAAGTCTCCTCTTCTTCCTCCCCTCACCCCCAGGGAATGCTCTGTCATCAGCCGTGTGTCAGGATAATCAGAGACCATCCTTCCTGCCTTCCCAGGGTGTCTCCCTGTAGAAGGAGGAGGTGCAGAGCAAGCTTGCCTGTCCTGCTGGCTGCCCCTCTGGGTCCAGAGATGTCAGGAACACGGGAGGGTGCTGGCATCCTCTGGGCTTTATTATCTGGGGCAAGCCACCATGTCCCATGCTCACCCATGCGGGCCCCAGCTCAGAACGATGAGACTCAGGCTGCTGGGGTCTGGCGTGAGCCCCTCTATGGGGTCTGGGGACCTGCTGCAAGCCACATCCTGACTGCAGGGTTTGTCCAGGCATCTCATCATGGCTTCTCCACCTGGGGCCACCTCTCTCTTGGCCTGGGCGTCACCTGTCTGGGCTCCTTCCCACGGTGCTGGGGTGGGAGCATCTCCAGCTGTGCCTGTGTCCATGCCCCATCCCCAGGCCTGTCTTCGCTCCTGCTTCCAAGACCACATGATCCGCAACTGTAGCTGCGGCCACTACCTGTACCCATTGCCCCACGGGGAGAAATACTGCAACACCCGGGACTTCCCAGACTGGGGTGAGCGGAGGCCCGGGGCGCCAGTGCCCAACTCTGGAGCCAGGGGAAGGGGCGGAGCTCAGCACCCTCCACAGGGCCCAGGGATGTGCCTAGGGCGGCTCCCACACAGTCCACCGTCCCCCCTGCAAATCCCCCCCTGGGTCTTCTTTATGCAAGAACTGGCCCCTCTCTCCTCCTTGGTTCTGTGGCACACAGGCTGGAAACATACAGGTGGGGAGTGGATTTGTCCCCATGGACCTTGTCTGTGTGCTGTTGGCCAGAGTGTGTGTGTGTGCATATGCTCGTGTTTTCTTTCTTTTTCTTCCTTCCTTGCTTCCTTTCTGTTGTGTCAGGGTCTCACTCTGTCACCCAGGCTGGAGTGCCACAATCACAGCTCACCACAGCCTTGACCTCCTGGGCTCAGGTGATCCTCTAGCCTCAGCCTCTCAAGTAGCTGGGGCTACAGGCATGTGCCACTATGCCCAGCTGATATTTTTATTTTTATATTTTTTGTAGAGATGAGGCCTTGCTATGTTACCCAAGCTGATCTTGAACACCTGGGCTCAAGCAATCCTTCCACCTTGGCTCCCAAAGACACTCATGACTTTGAATGCACAGGAGAAGGAGCATCTCTGTGCTTGAGTCTAATGTCCAGGAGCCCTCTGGGACTGCAGTGCATTGCTGGAGGTTTCTGCACAGGCACAAATTGCTTCCAGGCTCTGTGTTTGTACACTCTGCTTTTGTACACACACACACACGTGTGTGTGTGTGTGTGTGTGTGTGTGTGTGTGTGTGTGTGTGTGTACACATGCACGAGGCTGTGTGTCCATCCTCAGCTTGTATCCACATCTGTGGGGCTCACCAGATCTCTCTACAGGGAACTGGATGGGAGGGAGGGTAAGGAAGCCACCATCATGACAGTGGCCTGCCGGTGGCCTGAAACCTGGAGTCACAGGAGAGGAAGAGCCCCCTCTGGGCTCATACCCCGCTGGAGCCCAGGTCTGGGAGCCCTGGTGGGGTGGAGTCCAAACACTGATGAATGCTGTCAGCAGTAGACTGACCTCTTACATCCCTGTGATGGACATACAAAAAGGAAAAGCTGTACTCCTGCCAGTCACCCTTCGTGCATGGTCCCGGAACCCCGCCCCCTAGCCCCCTACCCCTGGCCCTTCTCCCCCTACCCTTCCCCCCACCCCCTTCCCAGGCGGGCATGGGCAAGCTGGGCATGGGAAAGGGACAAGGAAAGGCAAAGGGAAAGCTGCTCTGATCCTGCTGAGCTGGTCTAGGATGTCTGGGACAAAATGGCAGGGATGGGGGCAGGGGGGGAGTGATGCTTCTCCATGACACCCCTCCCCCACCTCACCTCAAGCCTTGGGTGGCCTGGGGCCAGGGGAGCAGAGGGGCCCATCAGAGGGTCAACGGGGGTGGGGGGCCAAGAAACACCCTGAGTCTCTTGCCCACCTCCCCCTCTCCTCAGCCCGCTGCTACTCAAAGCAGCAGATGAACGTGGCCCAGAGGGAGAGCTGCATCGGCATGTGCAAGGAGTCCTGCAAGTGAGTGCAGCCGGAGGACCCTGGGTGGAGTGGGTGGGCAAGGGCGACCGGCGCTGGCAGGGACAGCAACAGGCTGGCTTTCTCTTCCAGTGACACCCAGTACAAGATGACCATCTCCATGGCCGACTGGCCTTCTGAGGCTTCCGAGGTGAGATGGCGGAGTGGCCAAGCCCCTGGCGCCCCATCTTTGGGCTGGGGACAAGTCTGGACATAGGAGGCGGGCTGCCCAAACCTTGAGAAGGGCGCGTCTCCCCTCCTCCCTTTCTCCATCTCTCCCTCTCTTCCTCCTCCTTCCCTCCCGCCCTTCCTTCCCTCCCTTTCTCCTCTCCTTCCCGTCCTGCCTCCTACCCTCCTTCCTCCTCTCTTTCTTCCTTCCCTTCTTTTCTCCCTTCCTTCCTCCCTCCCTTCCCTTCCTTCCTTCTTTCTCTCCTTCCCTTCTTCGTCCTTCCCTGCCACTCTTCCTTCCTTCATTCCCTTTCCCCCTTCCCTCCTTCCTGTCTTCCTTCCACCAACACTCCCCAGGCACTGTGCTAGGAACACAGAAGGCCATGAGCTAGGGACCCAGAAGGCCTGTGAGCCCCTCTGGATCTTACATGCTACTTGGAGAGAGACACGATGCACAAACAGAAAGGAGATGGTTTCAAAGTGTGGTCATGGCTGTGAAGGACGGTGGGAGAGTAACTGGGAAAAGCACTTTAGACTGAGTGGTCCGGAAAGGCCCATCTGAAAAGGTGATGTTGGAGCTGGGCCACGGGAACAGCAGGCACAGGGGCAGGAGGTGGGGCGGAGCTGGCAGGATGCCCGGGTCTGCGGGGAGGAGCCTGGAGGCCCGAGTTTCTTCTCCCCAACAGCAGCCACAGCTCACACCATGCCCCTCCTCCTGCTCCCCATCCAGCCTGTGGTCTGAGGGGCTTCGGGAATGTGCAGGGCTATGGCTGTGACTGGGAGGGAATGCTGCGGGTGCCATCTTGTTCAGCTGCCTTCTTGGGTTCCAGGACTGGATTTTCCACGTCTTGTCTCAGGAGCGGGACCGAAGCACCAACCTCACCTTGAGCAGGTGAGCCTGGAGCCTGGGGCAGGGGAAGGCAGGAGGGAGGGGAACCAGAGCCTCGGGGCTGAGATCGGAACAGAGGCAGCTGCTCAGACACTCTCTCGCACATCAGATCCTAGAGGAGGAAGCCCTGGGAGTGAGGGAGAGAAAAGGCACCCAGGTACCCCGAGTCTGCCGTCCCCCAAGGAGGAGCCTGGGCTTCCCCCGTCACCTGTTCATCCACAGCCATCCATTCAACCCTCCATCATCCATCCTTCCACCCTGCCCCCCATCCAGCCTCCATCCATTCATCCATCTCTCCATCCATCCAACACAGACATGCATTGAGCCCAACACACACGGCCCATGCTGTCAGGGAGCCATCAGGAGTCTAGGGGGCAGATCTGTGCAAAAGGGCGTGTGGGGAGGGAGTCCGTGCAAGCTCTCACTTTAGGATCCCAGCAGGGAAGATGCCTCCAACTGCCTGAGAGATAAGGGGGGGTCTGCATGGGGAGGTGGTGGGGAAGTCAGCTCTCCAAGGAAGAGTAGGAGCGGTTCTAATAGAAGAGGCACAGATGTCCAGGCAGAAGACATGCTTGGGCAAAGACCTGGAGGATGGAGGCAACACAGTCTTTTGGAGGCCCAGCGGTACAAGGGGAAGCCACGTGGCCACCCTTCTCCAGGGCAGTGACAGGAGTGCAAGACTTGGGAGCTCTGTGCAGTCACCACATAAGGGCTGGGCCATCCTGAGGGTGGGGAGAGGGGAACTCAGAGCAGCCCTTTGGGGCTGTCTCAGGCCAGAGTATCCTTTAGGAAACTGGCAGGGATGGGGTGGAGAATGGAGTCACAGGACAGGTGCTGGGCAGAGAGCCCTGAGGCCCTAGGAAGGGTGGCACTTCTAGTTCGGGTTTGGACTTCACCACTCATGGAAACGGACATGTCAGACGCTCAGGCCAGAAGAGGACTGGGGTAGTCTCTTGGCTGCCTTCCGGTGTGTGTGCACATAGGCGTGTGCATGTGTACATGCATGTGTGGACATTCAGTGTATGTGTGTGTGTCCTGTGTATGCATGGGGAGCATGGTTGTGTGTGCATGTGTGCATGCTTTGAACATGCATGGGCATATGTGCATATTGCATATATGTGTGTTTGCATGCATGTGAACATGTGTGTGCATGTGGGGGCATATGTGTTCGTCTATTTGCATGTGTGTGCATGGATAGGTACGCGTGTGCATGTATATGTGTGTTTCGGAGAGGGCACAACCATAGTCCCAGCCCTTTTGGCATCCCCTGCAGGAAGGGAATTGTCAAGCTCAACATCTACTTCCAAGAGTTCAACTATCGCACCATAGAGGAATCAGCAGCTAATAACGTGAGTTTGGGAGGCTCCCGACACCCTAGTCCTGCTTCCCTTCCCCCTGCACCGAGGGCAGGGAGAGTCCTGAGCTCACTGAGAGAGGCAAGAACCTGCGGCCTGAGCCCCAGCCCTGGGCCAGGCCTCAGCCCCCTGTTCCCCACAGATCGTGTGGCTGCTCTCAAATCTGGGTGGCCAGTTTGGCTTCTGGATGGGGGGCTCGGTGCTGTGCCTCATCGAGTTTGGGGAGATCATCATTGACTTCGTGTGGATCACCATCATCAAGCTGGTGGCCCTGACCAAGGGCCTGCGGCAGCGGCGGACCCAAGCTCGCTACGCCGGCCCGCCGCCCACTGTGGCGGAGCTGGTGGAGGCCCATACCAACTTTGGCTTCCAGCCTGACACGACCCACCACAGCCCCAACACCGTGGCCTACCCCGACGAGCAGAGCCCGCCCATCCCGGGCACCCCACCCCCGAACTATGACTCCCTGCGTCTGCAGCCCCTGGACGTCATCGAGTCAGATAGTGAGGGCGACGCCATCTAACCCAGCCCCTACCCACCCCCGGCAGCTCACAAACTGAGCCGAGGAGCTGAGACCATTGCCCAAGGCCTCATTTTATGGTGCCCTCTCCAAAGGGCTGAGACCATAGGTGTCCAGGCCAGAGCTCATGTCCCAGCAGTAACTGGCCAGTCCCAGGCTGAGGGCTCCGTAGGGTCATGGGGCTGGTACAGGACACCAGGAATTGTGTTCTCACCTGGTTCCTGCCCTTATCCCCACCTGCCTGACCCTTGGCCTGGGATGTCCGCGTCAGGCCCAGAGACCCCTATGGTAAGCCATCTCCCTCCCAGTGCCAGGCTCCACTCACTCCAGAGAGGAGCAAGCCAGGATGCCATGGGGTCTCTTCCCTCCTGGTCTTGGCTGGCCTCCATGAGCAGGTGGTGAGAAGGAAGAGCATCAAGAGCCGGGGCTCTGCTAGATGACACCTGCTCTGTTCTAGAAAATAAAAATAGAAAACACTGAGTCCAGCTTTGTTCTTTGCCTGGGCATCCAGATGCCCTGACACATCCATGGGTTGGAAGGGCATCCATACTGGCTTGAGAGAGAGAGAGAGAGAGAGACTGAGACTCGACCTGGTCTAAGCAAAGGGTCTCAGCAGCCCCTCCTTATTTGCCAGGCAGACACTCATTGTTCCCTGACTGGATCACATGCCTGTCTCTGAACCAATTAGTGTGGCCAGCTGGGTAGGTGGCTCCAATTGGTCAGATCTGAATTCATCTGCCCAGACCTGAAGCCAGTTTGGCCTCCAGGAGAATCACATGGTTGAAGGGTGGTCAGTGCTCCTGGGATTGCCAGATACAATTTAGGATGCTCCATTAAATTTGAATTTAAGGTAGACAATAAAATTAGTTTTTTAGTATAAATACATCCATGCAATATTTGGGACATATTATACTAATAAATCATTTGTTTCTCTGCAAGCATTCTATATTTTTATTTTTTAAATTTATTTATTTGTTTAGTCATTCATTTATTTATTGTAGCTGGGACTACAGGCATGAGTCACCACGCCCATCTAATTTTTTTTATTTTTTGTAGAGACGAGGTTTTGCTGTTACCTATGCTGACCTCCAACTCTTGGGTTCAAGCAATTCTCCCACCTTGGCCTCCCAAAGTGCTGAAATTACAAGTGTGAGCCATACTTTTAATTGCTAAATATGACAACCTTAAGGTCCCCAAACAGAGATCCAGGAGCTGTTACCAAAGAGTGGGGTCTGGCAGTTATAGACAGCTGAGCACTGCAGCACCCTGCTGTCACCTACCAGGTCTCTGGTGATGAAGGAGCACTGACTTTAGAGCCTAGGCCTCTGAGGGCCCAGCACTGCAGGCCTATAGATGAACTGGGCTCCTTGGTCTGGAAGGTAAACAAGCTGGCTTCCCATCAAGTGGTCACAGTAGCACCTGCAGAGGAAGGAAGTGCCACAGAGTCTGTGCCACCCCCCACTGCTAGGATCTGATTAGGGAGGACCCAGAGAAAAGTTTCCCAGCTCCAGCCGGCTAGTCTGCAGGCTGGAGTCATGACTCTTGGTGGTTACCAGTCTTGCCATTATGACTATAGCTTTTATTATTAGCAGTAGCAGTTGTCCACACTCACTGTTGCCATTTGTTGCTCCTAGACAATGGCTACATTGTTATCAAACTCCACTTGTACCATGCCAAGTTCTTCACGCCTTATTTCGCTCTCATAACCACTGAGAAACAGTGTCATCCCACTGTACAGGTAAGTAAATTGAGGCTTAGAGAGATGAAGCAAGGCGCCCAAGAGTACTATTCTAGCAAGTGACAAAGCTGAGACTCCAGCCTCACCCTCTGGGTGCCAACAGTCATAACAATACCAGTCCCTTTCAGGAGCCCAGAGCTTTTGTACTTATTGAGGCTATGGGGCATTACTACCAGGCTCCTCTGCCTGCTCTTTGGTCTCATATCACTTTGAAAGGGCTTAAGCTACAGAAGGAATTCATCAGCTCTTGTAGTAAAAGCCATTTCAGGCATGGCTGTACGCAGGGGCTCGCCTGGATCTGGTGTTTCCGTGTTGCTGTCTCTCTCAAATAGGTTCTGTCCACGTGCTGTTTCCCAAACACATACCTGCGGTTCCAGCTCCATCCCCTCCATGCAACAACCCAAGTGGGAAGAAAGCTCTTCCTTCACGGGGTCTTGGTAGAAGCCCCAAGCATGAGGTTCATTTGGTTCAGGCTCAGTCTGAACTGGTCGTCGTGACCGGGGCTGGCTGGGAGATGCTGCTGGCCAGCCCCAAGTGAGGCTCTGGAGGGCAGCCCCTTACAGACACCCATTAGAAGCTCTGTTCAGAGACATTTAGAAGCTGCCTATGGCCATGTGAGCCAGAGATCAGGCTAATGACGGGCATCCAACAGCTCTTTGTTGTGTCTGCTCTCGGGGGACAGTGCAGGCCAGGCTATGGGGTAATGGTCCTGTCACTAAAAGCAGGCTGCAAGCCAGCCTGGCATCCCTCTTCCCTCTGATCATGCTGACCAGGCTCACTCTGGACCCCAGCACTGCCATATGGAGGCTATCTTGTACCTATCCTAAGGCCCCTTCAGAGCCTTTTAGGGCTAAACACGGGGACTGGCAGGGCCTAAATTGTCCAGAAAATGGCTTTCTACAATTCCCAGCTCTATCCCAAAGGAAAGGTGGGTCACAGATGCTGGGGGACCATGAAATTAACATTGTGTACATGCTATCACCACCACTGTCTCAATGGCTCTTCAAATGACCCTATGAGTCAGGGACCATGATAACCCTTGGTTTTCAGATCAGGAGATGAAGCTTGAAGAGGTGAAGTGGCTTTCCCAAGGTCACCCAGCTGGGAAGTGGCAAAGCTTCTAATCAAACCCTAAGGTCCTACATCAAAGCCTAGTCAATCTCACGAACACCAGCACACAAAGCTTCACCACAAAATTTCCACTTTCAAGCAGCACATGGCACCTTCCAAGCTTCCACTCTCACTGCTTCAAGGCAAGAGCCAGGCTTGAGCCCTGCCAGGAGCAGCCTGTGATCCACCACATGAGAAACCAAAATATTTTTCCTGGCATGGCTTTGAAGCTGATGCTCCATCGGGGCCAGCCAAACTGGTTCTAGGGAAGCAAGGACATAGCATGTGGGGGCTCCAGGGAAGGCAAACCCGGCAGGACATAGCCCCAGCAGCCTGGTGGCCTGACTCAAGAGAGGTCTTGGATGTAGTGGGGCCACTCCAGAGGGGGCACGAGCAGGCTGGCCCCACTGCTGAGATTAGGTGTCCTACTATGAGCCTCCCTCACCCTACATGAGGGCTGGCTGGCGATCAGTCAGGAGTGCAGGTGCCATGCTGACCAGGCTTACTCTGGACCTCAGCACTGCCACATGGCAGCTGAGTGACCCCAGGCAAGTCCTTTAAGCCTCTGCACACTGGAAACAATATCCTTTGCCTCCCAGGGCTAAGGGGAAGCTTCACGGAGCCAGCCCAGGGAGAAGCAGAGCTGGGCCTGGCCGAGACCCAGGAAGCCTCACTTCCAATGAGGGGCCTGCAACAGACACTGTTGCCAGTCCCCCTCTTCCTTGCCAATAAAACCTGGTTTTGTCTAGGAAGGCAGTAGGCCCAGCCCAGGCAATAAATCTCATGGATCTAAACCTGTATCTCAAGTGGAGGTGAATTTGCCCCTCAGGAAATTTCTGGAGACGTTTTTGGTTGTTACAACTAAGAGAACATTACTGGTATCTACAGGGTCGGGGTCAGGGATGCTGTTAAATGACCTACTACGCAGGGGACAAAGTCATAACAAAGAGCTGTGGGACCCAAATTGTCAGCAGTGCCGAGGTTGAGAAACGCTGGACAAAGCCAGTCCTGCTCCCACTTTCCCGCCTCCCTTGCGACTGGGGGACCTAGGAGAAGATGGAGGGGATATCTTGGGAAAGCCACAGCTTGCCTGACAGAAGGGACAGAGTGGCTGCTCTGCCATCCC
The DNA here is from genome assembly GCA_027257055.1 of Cephalopachus bancanus. Taxonomy (NCBI): domain Eukaryota; kingdom Metazoa; phylum Chordata; class Mammalia; order Primates; family Tarsiidae; genus Cephalopachus; species Cephalopachus bancanus. The sequence continues at coordinate 1,801,712 of JAPVLO010000354.1, forward strand.
TGCCCCGCTTTCTTCCCTGAATGCCTCAGGAGTCGCCTGAGACCCTGAAGCATCCGGCATGTGGAAGGAGATCAGGATCACGGACAGGCTGGCCCTGGTCCTGACTCCATCCAGGCACTGAATCGGTACCTGCAGCCACCAACTTCTGACTCGTTATTGAGAAAATGTAATTCCTGTTTGTGTAGGTCACTCACAGCACATTATTCAATTCCTTACCACCAGATACAATCGTAATGGAAACAGAAGCTACTACAAAAAACATTGAGGAAATTCCCATCTCATCCCATAAATTTTTTTTTTTTTTTTTTTTTCTGGGCTCACGTCTGTAACCGGCGCAGCGGTACAGGAACAAGAGCCCCGACCCAGCGCAGCAAGCAGCTTATTATTATTTTTTTTTTATAATTAATCAGTATTTTTTATTATCGTTTTGTGGGGTACAGTTAAGGGTTAGGTGTACAATTACGTTTCATTCAGGACTTAAGAGAGAAGATAGACAAATGAGACCTTATTAAACTGACAAGCTTCTGCAAAGCCAAAGAAACCATCAAGAGAGCAGGGAGACAGCCTACAGACTGGGAAAAATTATTTGCCAACTCCAGGTCTGACAAAGGCTTAACATCCTGGATTTACAAGGAACTGAAACGTACTGAAAAGAAGAAAACAAACAACCCCATTATAAAATGGGCAAAAGATATGAACAGACACTTCACAAAAGAAGACATTCGAGCAGCCAACAAACACATGAAGAAATGCTCAACCTCACTAATCATCAGGGAGATGCAAATCAAAACCACACTGAGATACCACCTAACTCCATAAATGTTTTAAAAAGGAATATAGAGGAAAGTCAAAATGCTCACGGAGGCCTAAAGCCCCAGGATCTACTTCCTGCGTCCTTCCAGGTGGCCTGAAGACCCCCCCTCACTCTCCACCATACGCTCCTCACCCGGCAGGGCCTGGCGGCCAACCCCTCTGACTCTGTCTTCCAGCCGGCAACCCCTCTTCCAGCAGCACTGATATCTGGAGTCGTCTCCCTCCCTCCTATTCCCAGTGGGCAGCAGGCACGTGGGAGCACCCGAAAAGCCAGTGCAGGAGGAGGAAAGAAAACAGCCTTCCTCATTTCAGCATTTATTAATTCCATTTTCAAGTTTGGATCATTCAAAAACTTATCCACAAAGTCCTCTCTGATAAATAACATATCTCTAGTTTGTAAACTTTTTTTGATTATACAAATGAATGAAGACTTTTTAAAACAACTCCTGCTCAGTCCTGGGCAGAGTTTTAGAGCGAACCCTTGCTGGCGAGTCCCACGACTGCAGAACAAGATCAGTAGTTCACACCCCGCATGGCGGCCACTGTGGAGGCAAGGCGACGGGGCAGGCCCTTGCTGACCTGCCTGTAGTCCTCGGGCCTTGTCTTCAGGAGCATTCCGATGTGCTGGAGGGTGCGGGATGGCTGCAGGCCCAGGGCGTCCATTACATTGATTAGATAGTCTGTGGCACGAGAGGAACAGACACGGTCCCACAGACTCAGTGCTGAACAGGATGCAGTGCCCCAAAGCCCCCTGAATACAAAACAGAGACACCGCCCCACCCCAAGTCCCCAAACGCAGGGCGCCCACTCTGCCCTCAGTAGGCTGGCCTTTACTCTGGAGTTCTTCCAGCAGGGTCAAACCAGACTGTGAGTTTGGCCTGAGTCCAGGAATTCCAGCTTCATAGAGGCCCTACCAATACCACCCCCACCCTCACCAACACACGCATACCCTCAGCACCATCTGAAGGACCAGCTGGCTCCACCCAAGGCTCTATACGGAGCCTCCTGGGCTCTCAGCCCTGTCCTGCAGTGTATGCCCAAACATGTGGAAACCCAAAGGGCTGGGGGACACATGAGCTAGTGTGAGCAGCTCCCATCAGAACCCACGATGAAGGGAGGACTGGTCTGAGGTGGCCCCAGTCTAACACAGGTTTCCCCAATTCCCAGATAACCCCTAGGGCACTGGGAATGCATGTAAATACAGATTTCTGAGGCTACCTCCAGTCTAAGTCAATGAGCTTCCCAGGTGAAGATTCTAGAGTTCTGTCATTCTAAAAAGCGACTCCAGTCTGTCTAACCACCAGGCAAGCTTGGGTTGGCAGGATGGAGGAGCAAACCGGGTGCAGCCAGGCGTGACCTCAGAGAAGTCCGTCCATCTCCCCGAGTGTCCATGCCCATCTGTTCATACAGTTAACACCCGTCAGGCAGCATGTTAGGGGGTTCAATGGAACAGCAGACACGAAGGTCCCTGACGTGCCTGTTGCAGGTGATCAATGAACAGGCACCACCTTTCCTTCCTCCTTCCTGGGTGGTACAGCCCAAGCAGAGGGCAGCATCCCAGGCCTTCTCAAGCTCCTCCCTCTTCACACTCTGAAAGACTAAAGATGCCCCAGCAGGCCCCTCGCTGCTCTCCCTCACTGGAGGGTCCAACTCGCCTCCTTCGCTTGCTAAAGGGGCACCAAGCAAGGCTCGAACCCACCCTGTGTCTTCTTGCTGAGGCCCAGCTCAGGGCAGAGCCAGCTGGAGGTACCTGCTCTGTCCTAATGGGCTGACTCATGTCCCACTCAGGATGAGCTGCTTCCCTGAAAGGTATAGCCAGTCAGGCACCTGCTCCTTCACAAGTTTATCCATAACACCGTGGGCTCCACCTGACTGTAAGCCAGGAGCTGCAAACGAGGAGTCCACAGTTTACCATGACATTTTTGTTTGGCCAGCAGTGCTTTTTGTTCTGTATGTGTGCATGCTTAATCTGAACATCTTACGGGTGGGCATGCATTGCCACAGACCACACTACTCTCTATCGTCTTACACACTGGCAGCTTCATACACAGCCTTACGTTCCAGGCCCTAACCTCACTCTCTTTCAGCGTAAGCATAAGAACTATTTACATCTCAACTGTCTCCCACCTCCGAGAACTATGGCAGCACATAGTTGCACACAGATGCTCAATGAATGAGCAATCGAGTGAGCCTAGAGGAATACTGAACAGAGAGGGACACATAACGTGGACCACAGAAATCCAGGGGCAATCCTGCATCTCACTTCACTCACTAGTTCCAGTTGGCTCTCTCCCCAGTGCTCCTGCCTGTACTAACAGGGAACACCAGTGTGCATCTGAACGTCCTTATCTGTCTTCTCTGAATGCTGTGCCCAGGGAAATGGACAAAAAGCTGGCTGTTCCTCTGAGAGCTGACCATGGAATGAGCAGGGCAGGAAATCAGCTGGACTCTAGGCCTGGCTCCATCACTGGAAATACTCCACTTTCAGTGCTTCTGCAAAACACGAAGCAGAAGCCAGTGGAGCCTGGTTGGCCCTGTGGTCACCCAGATCAACACTCTGGCTGGATCCCCAGGGAGCTGATCTTGAAGGCTTCTACCACCCTCTTTCCTGACCACCCCCAGAGCTGCCTTTGGCTAAAGAACAGGCGAGGCAATAGAACATGACCAAGAGACTGGGGAGACTCCCTGCCACCTGCCAGCAGCTTCCCCACACTCAGGACACACCTGGGCTGGGAGGCCCTCCAGTGATGAGGGCTGCGGGAGCAGGAGTCATGCTCTCTGACTGGGAGGCAGGATGCTATTCAGATGGAGACCACAGGGCAATCTGGCTATGTGGCCTTGTCATGCAACTGCCCTGTGCCTCTGTGTCCTCATCAGTGACGGAGAAGAGTGTACCCACCTCAAGGGGAGTTGGGGATTGCATAAGATGATGGGAGCGAGTGCCTGGTTCAGCACCAGGCATGCCTGGCAGGCAGGGATAGCCCAATAGACACTGGCTGGTAACGATGATATAAATGGAAAAGAAGGCCGGGCGGGGGAGCTGCACAACTCGCTGAAGCTCACCCCGCCAAAAGCTCCCGCAAATGGTTCTCAATCTCGGCAGTCATCTGGACCCGTGGACCCTTTCCAAAACACAGATGACTGGGTTTCATCTAGAAACCTGCATTTTTAACCAGCGTCATAGCCAAATCCGGAGTTGGAGTTGAGGGGAGACTTGGGATGAGATTCCTGGAGGGTACGGGGGAACTGACAGATTCAGTAGGCAAGAGACATCCCTCCCACTGCCTGTCCCATGGAGACCCACCGATGTCAGTGGCCAGCTGCTTGGTGGAGTGTGGGGTCAGCTCAGGGATCTGGAGGATCACATCACAGTAGGTCTGCATTGTGGCCCTGGCGATGGAGCCCAGCCAGTTGTCAGCCATGTTGTCCAGCTCAGGCAGTTCATCCCCTGAAAAAAGAAAGAGGTCACCACAGAAATGCAGAGCCTGCTCAAGAGTTCAGCTCTCTGAATGACCTGGCCTACAGCACAGCTGTGCAGCTGTAGGCACAAATGTGCCAGGGAGCTCACGGTCCCCAAGAGAAACAGAGGAACAGAGAACAAGTGCGTCTTGGGTCAATTGGTCCTGGCGAAGTGCAATGAGGACTCAGGAAAGGAGGCAATCAGGTGGATGACATAAGAGCCTCAGAGGCCTGGGGACTGAGTCTGCTATGCAGGTCACAAGGATTTCTGTAGACAGGAGGGATAACTGGTGAGAGGGGAGCCCTAAGCCAGAAGGCAGGTACAGGTGGAAATGGGGGATGCCAGTCTACCACCCACCAGAAGGCAGAGCGACCACGGTCAAGACACAGTCATCACATCAGAACTGAGACGGGGGCTCAAGGGCATCTCCCCCACTAAGGAGCTGAGTGTTACCTGACCTCTCAGACTACGCTTTTCATCTGTAAAATGGAGAGGTAACAGCCCTGGTGAGCACTTCTGCACTGTTGATGGGAATGTAAACTAGCTCAACCCCTGTGGAAAGCAGTTTGGAGAGTTTTCAAATAACCAAAAATAGATTTACCATTTGACCCAGCAATCCACTACTGAATATATACTCAGGCACTGTTTTAACAAAAAGATACCTGCATGTGTGTGTTTATCCCAGCACTACCCACAACAGCAAAACATGGAGCCAACCTAGGTGCCCATTAACGGTGGACAGAGTAAGAAAAGGTGGTACATATACACCATGGAATACTATGCAGCCATAAAAGAAGAATGAAATCATGTCCTTTGGAGCTACATGGATACAGCTGGAGACCACTGACCATTATTCTAAGCGAATTATCACAGAAACAGAAAACTGAACACAACATGTTCTCACTTATATAGTAAGTCCCCTACAAACAAATCTTCAAGTTGCAAACTTTCAAAGATGCAAACATGGTTTAGTATATTCAATCTCATAAGTTAGTTCACATGTCTAGCATATGATGCCTGACAATTAAGTTCGTGAACTTGCTACAACATGCTTATGTCACCAGCACTATACAAACACCTCAAGGTTTTATAACCTTGGTATATCAGTGTCTCACAGCTGTGTTCATGCCAACATGTGGTCTGAACAAGTGTCTTCTGAGTGGAATTCATTATTGTTGCATGTTTTTGTGTCACGAGAATGTCAGAGCTTGAATTAGAGCAATGAACAAACGTCAAATTTCTTGTTAAACTTGCCAAGAGTAGAAGTGAAATCGGGGACATGTTAGATCAAGTTTATGGGGATGCCATGAAGAAAATGGCAGTGGATACATGGATTAAACATTTTTTTGAGGGGTCAGAAAGCACTACTGAAGAAGAGACATCGGGATGGTCAGTAACAAGCAGAACTGACGAAAATATTGCAAAAACCATCAGGTGACTGTGAGAAGTACAGCAGACCAAATTAACATCAGTAGAAAAACAGGAAAATCTTAAGTGAAAATCTTGGCATGAGAAGTGTGCAAAAATGGTTCTGAAGGAGCTTTTGCATCACCACAATGCACCAGCTCACACAGCACTGTCTGTGAGGGAGTTTTTTGCCAGTAAATAAATAACTATTGGAACACTCTTCCTAACTCACCTGATCTGGGCCTCAGTGACATTTTCTTTACCCAAAGATGAAGGAAATATTGAAAGGAAGATGGTTCGATGACACTCAGGACATCAGGGGTAATACAACAACAGCTCTGTTGGCCATTCCAGAAAGAGTACCAAAATTGCTTTGATGGGTGGACTAGGCACTGGCATCAGTGCATAGCTTCCCAAGGGGAGTACTTCGAAGGTGACTGTAATGATTTTCAGCAATGAGGAATGTAGTACTTTTTCAGGATGAGTTGCCGAACTTAATTATCACACCCCATATATTTTCATGCGTGTGTATCTTGTACAAGCGGTTGTGCTTCTGTGTACTTTACTGACTTTACAGTACTTTACTGCACCCTTCTCCAGTCAGTAACCCTTTTTGCCTGTTTACTCGATGCCAGCCCCTGTATGTCAGCTGTTGTACGATACTGTAGTACTGTACTTTTCAAGGTACTATACTGTAAGATTAAAATGTTTTCTTTGTTTATTTTTATGTATTATTTGTATGAAAAGTATTATAAGTCTATTACAATATAGTAGTACATAACTGATTGTGTTAATTGGGTACCTAGGCTAACTTTGTTGAACTCACAACAAATTGGGCTTACAAATGCACTCTTGGAATGGAACTTGTTCCCATGTAGGGGACTTACTGTAAACGTGAATTAAACGCTGGGGGCACACGGGCATAAGATGCCTAGCACATAGAAAGCAACTGATAAGCATCTGTTAAGTGAATGTGTAAATAAATGGGTGGATAAATGAGTAAAAACAATTACATGTTCATTACATCTATACATATTTTAGTGGATAGATAAGACATTGTGATGTAATAGCCGGTATAACAGCACACAGCTTTCTTGCCAAAGAATTTGAACCTGCATTGAATCTTTTTCAGTTAGAGATCCATAATGGAGTATCTGTGAGTGAAACAAATTTTATTTAAATAGTCTAGCAAAAAAAGTGAGTAAAAATAAGAGGTCATTTTTGAAGCTGGGTAATGAGTACCTGGGGCTTTATAAGTGTGCATATAAAAATATCTGAAATAAATCTCATTAAAATGGTGATATAAAAAGAAAATTTCTGTAAAAAAATGTTTAAATGCTTTTCATTTTAAAAGTACATCAGCAAACAGATGAAAATAAAAATCACCGACATAATCTCATAACCCTTGAATTACTATGACCAACATGGTGTACACATATTTTTACACACAACACCAAGTGGTTTGTCAGATTCTCATGAATCACCTGACAGTTTCTTATCTGTACCCAGGCACACCCACTGCATCCTGCTTCATGGTACAGTGCTTCCCAGATATTGTATTTTTAACAAATTGAATGTTTATTACAACTCTGTGTTGGGCAAGTCTGCCGGGGCCTTTTTCCATCAGTATGTGCTAATTTCACATTTCTGGGTCAGCATTTTCTAACAATAAAGTATTTTTTATAAAGTACATATACTTTTTTCAGACATAATGCTACTGTACACTTCTGACTGCAGTACAGTATAAACATAACTTTTATAAGCACTGGGAAACCAGGAAACAAGTGTGGCTCACTTCAGTGCGATGGTCCAAAACGGAACCTGAGGTGAGGCGTGCCTGTACTTCAGTGCTGTGTCCTCTGACACTGAAGGATAGGGGACTATTCTAGGTTCACTGTGGAATCCACTTTTTATCAACCTAAAAGAATTGCTTTGGTCCTATTTACTACCTATTTTTTTTTTAATTTTCATGTTCTACTTTATATCTTTTTTTTTTTAAATAAGCATTTATGTTTGGAAAAACATGTCCAAAAGGCCCCAATGGAAGAGAACAATTCTCATTTTTTCCACGTACTCCCACCTACTAGGCAGAAAGGCACAGTCATCTCATCTCATATAGTTTCACATGTAGGTCTGCATAATTTAGAGAAACAACAAGATCTACATATCAGGAGATACCAATTCTCTAGGAGCCGACCAAAACTTCAGAGGAACCCAGGAGTCCAACCATAATGCAGAGGTGTTACCCAGCACAAAGGATTCTCTCACTGAGGGATGTTGAACGTAAACTCAGAAGATTACAGAAACAGCTGGTTACTTCCTACAGTTGGCAGATGTCAGAAGGCTGTGATAGCAAGGATCAGCATGGGCCTGTTCCCCAACACAGATGCCTATATGTGCACACACAGTCATACACACATGCAGTTACACACGTACACATGCAGTTACACACGTGCACACTAAGTCACACATGTGTGCATATGCACAGCTGCACATATGTCCACCTGTATGCACAGCTGCACACATACTGCCACACATGTGCAAGCACAGTCACATGTGCACACACATGCAGACATTCATGTGCAAAATCACACACACAAAGGCACACACAGAGCATGTCCACAAGGCTATCTTGGGACTCTCAGAGGTTTCTCAGGAAACCTGCTGGATGCCATCACTGCTTATTCCCTCCCAACCATGGGACTGGTGGTCACTCCCAAAGAAACAAGAATTGGCCACAAGCACAGTCAAAAACAACAGCCTTTGCTGTATCATGACTTCATTTCTCTGGTATGGTCCTGCTTCCCCTCTCCAAGAGCACATCCTAAATGCCAGGATCACATGCAGGGTCCTACACCAATCTTCGTTGGTTGATTCAAGAAGCATAAACCATGAACAAGATTTAAAACAACAGCTTCCCCAATAAGGGCTCAGTGAGCCTTAAAGTTGAGTCTGGTCCAGTTATTCTCATTACCTACAGGGAGGCTGGGTAGATCAAGATCTCAGAGCACAGATGAAAGGAAAGAGCATCCCAGGGCAGGAGGGGAATAAGCAAGAAAGAACTGAGCTAGTATGAGGTAGGAGACCAGGGCAGATGGAAGATGGGAGGCTGGGCTGGTGCTGGGAGTTCCTCTTCTTTAGGGACCCGCTCTCCACAGGATCTGCAAGTAAGGAGCAGCAGGGGACCCCGCTGAGCCAGGCACCACAGCATGAGAAAGGCACCCCCACACCGTGCCCCTGGGCATCAACTCCCCTGTCCTTTTCTGGTTCTTGACCTTGAGTTGCCTCCTGGCCCTCTTGTCTCTGATTTCTTGGCTTGATTTTTAACTCTTTATGAACCTGTTTGTTACATGTAGGACGCATGTTACATAAAATTGGATTCCAAATAGCTTAATTCTTTTTTTCTGGCATAGACAGGTTCCAAAGATCCAACACAAGTAATGCTCAGGCTTAGTAAAGGACTACAAGTGTTACCCTGCATTCTATCATGTTACTGAGACTTACCAACAGCACGTGGCCCTGGTCCCTACACCAAGCTAAGGAAGCTATACACACTAGGGAGAGGGATTGACACACATAGGGTATATCCTAACACATCACCTAGCTGAACTGTTGTAGCACGAGCCTAAGGAACACAAACTTAGGGTTTTGTGGGTATAGACTTTGCCCTGTGGTCCCAAGGATGTGTCTCGGTGGCAGATTGGAATCTGAATATTGGATATGGTCTTAATTCCACTGCTTGCTTCCAGGCTTCTGGAAGTTTTGGCATTACAGTTAAATGCTAGGGCCTTGTTTTGCTACTAATATGGGTAGACTTGACATTCCTTTGTTCATTAAGGCAGGTCTAATATATAAATGGAAAATCTGCTTTTTAAATACTTCCCTTGCTGATTTTATTGAAATTTTAGAGATGCCTCCTTTGGCAATAGGAATGGGAAACTGCAAGTTGTTGAAGTAAGATTTCTAAGCCCAGTGTTTATTTCTTGTGGTAAAACATGTGGGTGCCAATTCCTCATATAGCCGGATGGTTAGGTGCACAGGCCAGGAGCTACATGGGGGGCGACTTAGTGAATCACATGGGAGAGATGGGCAGGGGGCCGTGGGGTGGGGCAGGGGAGAAATTGTAGGGAAATGCACAATCCTCTCCCAGGTAGAGAGAATCTAGGGTGACAGGCCTAGTCACCCAAAGGGAAACTCAGCCTCTGAGGGCAACACTTCTGGGGCCCACTTTGATCCTGGACTTGCCTGGGGAAACTTTTTTAGTCCACCCTCTGTGTGAGAGAGTCCCCACTCTGCTCCCACACGGGAATGACCTGGCTGCTTCTTCTCCAATCTAGGGTCCCCTTCGGCTCCCCTCCCACCTCCTGTCTTTGGGCACCACCCATGCTTGGCTTGCTTGAGTTGAGTCCTCCATTCCTTCCTCTCTCGGGCTCCTCATCATCTTGTATATTCTGCCCCCATTCATCATTTCTCATCCCTCTCCTCCTGCCTCTTTCACTCCCATTCACCTCCTCCTGCCCCTCGTTCCCCCATTCAGCCTTCCTCCTGGCCCCCACCTCCCTCTCTCCGTCCCAGTCCAGTTCAGGGAACCCTGACATCAGCTCCCCAGACAGCAGTGCGAGTCCCTGGTGCCAAAACAGCTCAGGGCAGCGTCCCTACTGGGCCCATTTAGTATCTTTTGACTTGAACTAGACTTCATCTAATAGTTATTCAGTTATCCTGCTTTCTTTTTGTTTGCATTTACATGAGATGCCTTTTTTGATCCTTTGAAGGGATTTTACCTTGAAGATAATTAACTCCTCTTGAGTTGCTGAATCTTTTACAAATCAAGTGACTTTTTTCTTTGCTACAGCCTTACAGAGGGAGGTTTATAGTGCTCAATATTAGAAATTAAGATGTTTTTTGATCAGTGAGTTTATGGTTACTGTTCAAATCTGTCAGGCCCAGATAATGAGAAAAATAATAAATTTTAACATATTTTTGCCTTGTCAGCTTAGAGATCCAGGAGTCTTGAGAGTCAGGAACAAAGTATAACCAGAGACACTAGACAGGTATTTACTTCTATGCTTTAGGTTTTTTGTTTGTTTGTTGAGTTTTTTTTAGTTGGAATCTCACTGTTGCCCAGGCTGGAGTATAGTAGCATGCTCACAGCCACTGCAGCCTCAGCCTGCTGGGTTCAGACGATCCTTCCACCTCAACCTTCCAAATAACTAGAACTACAGACACACACCACCACACCTGGCTAATTTTTTCATTTTTATTTTAGAGACAAGGTTTCGCCAAATTGCCCGGGCTGGTCTCGAACCCCTGGGCTCAGGCAAACTTCTCGCCTTCACCTCCCAAAGTGCTGGGATTACAGGCATGAGCCACAGCATCCAGCCCACTATGTTTTAGAGTTCATTTTTTACCTGGCTGGAAAAACTATTCTGAGGTATCACTTAATGTGGCATATGGCCTACACAGAGGGGAGCAGAGGTCAAGTGAGCACTCAGCAAGACCCTTGTCCTACAATTTCACTACTCCCACCAAAGTGCCTACAGCCCAGGCCCTCTTGCCACTGCCTCCCCAGCTGAGAGACCCTGCTGGCATTCACTGCAGGAATCTCTCTACCTTCCTCCCCAGGGATACTCTGCATATGGTGAAACAAAGTTAGGACAGCTTTTTCCCCAATTCAGCCTGGCCAGAACTCTGTCCCACAAAGTTCCTCAGATGGTACAACAGATGCCCCAATCTTTCTTCATATCTATGTCATATTTTGATAGCTATTACAAGGGGAGTTTGTAGAGCCGTGTGTGTTGAGAGGTGAGGATGTCAAGAACACGCATCTACCTCACACGCTGAGTCCACTGCAGGTGCAGTGGCTCCCTGGTCCTTTCTCACCTTGCTCAGGAGGAAACGGTAGCTTTCCGGCGTGCAATGCGAGCTCTAAGGCAGAGTCCTCCTGAGTCACAAATGGCTCAAGGTTCAGGGGAAGGGACATAATATACTGCCCAATCTGAAACAAAAGAAAGCACTGTTTGCCCAGCATTGACACACGCAGGTAATTGCTTCAGTGGAACATTTGTGTGAAGGCAAATGATGGAGACACAAGATTGCTAGCCTGGGGCAACCCCAACTCTGATCTTTCCAGCATGGAGAAATACTGATTAAGACAGTACCTTAAAAAACAAATCATTGGTAGTTTGCATCTAGATTATAGATTCATCCTCCTCAGTAATGGCCCCGATATTTTTAGAATGCCTTCAACACAATCTCTACTTCAAATGAGGTAATGAATACCAAAGTGCTTTGTAAAATTTGAAGAACTGTGTAAATATAAGTTATTATTACTCTTCATGGATGAAAAGCCAGTAAGATGTTAATGTTAGTGAGTGTGTGGCCAGGCAAGAACTCAAGTCCTGTCTTCTAGACATGGATCTGGTTTTCTCTCTTCCACATGATATAACCAGAAGAAAAAAAATTTGCTTGGAAAAACCATTTATGATTAATAAATTAATTTGGAGAGAAAACAATATTGTTTTCATAATACAAACTCCTGAAACTAAGATGAACAAAACCTTGGCTGATAGAGGACTGCAAAAAGTAGGGTTATAAGACATTTAGGAAAAGCCCACAATTAATACAGTATTTGTCATGTGTCTGACAGATCTACATTTGATTTTCAGATTGCAACATCATATATTTATTTTTTTAAAAATCATTGAGACTGTTGTTGCTTTTTTTCTACATATTCATTCCATGACATTCATCTTCCTAATACTTAATTCTACACTATCAAAGTAAGACCTTCTCAGTCTGTCCTCATGCACACCTACATAACAGCAGGTTTCTTTCAGGGTATGGTATCCAGAAGTTAACACAGACCCCAAAACCTATCCAGCCCAGAGAATGAAAGGATGACTACTTTTATTTCTAAACACCAAATACAGTTTGGCTGTGGTAAGCATATATATCCAACAGTCCATTATGCCAACAAAAAAAATTATTAGCTTGGGCTCCCTCTAAAGAGATGCACAGATGGTAAAATAAATTAAATCCGAAATTTTTTTCTTTGATTTGCTTAGTATAGTCTAAACCAGTGGCCACTCACCTCCCTAATAACAACCACCATTGCACATTTCAGCTTGAAAATAGCAACAAATTCATCATTTTTCCCCAAGGCTAGGGAAAGAGAAGGATGCTGATTTCTAGTGCTAAAATATCTCCAAGCCCTTTCCTGAACACCTACTATATGCAGAGACCCAGGTACACTCCTCTGTTTGGTACACCTTCATCTGTAGCCACAATCTTTTAGCCATAACTGAGTCTAAATCCAGAGACCCAGTTTTACTTGAAATAAAGCATCAGCATAATACCTTGCATACATGTTGTTTTTAAATTTTCAAAGCAGTTTCTCATATTACACCCCTTTACAATGCTCATATGGTTCTGTATAGGTGAAGATATTCACCAACAAGGAAAAGAGTCATTTAGGAGTGAAATTTCAATAATCTGACATCTCTAACTTCAACCAATTAGCCTCAGTTCATAGTCATTGCTGTGGTTCCCAGAAGGATTCCATGGCTCCAGGTTTCTCGCAGAGTCTTGTCTATATTTATTCTTTGGAAACCAATGGAAAGGGATGCTTGTTAGCACACGTGTGGATATTTGTTTACCATTCTCACATATTCAATAAATATTTATTGATACTCTCTTTGGGTTAACTCAGTGACTCAGGAAAAATGAAGAGCTTCGTGGTCAGACAGACTTGGGTCTGAGTCCTGGCTCTACCATTGCGAGAACCTGAGCAACCTAATCTGTCAGGACCTTAGTTTCATCATCGCTGAAATGAAGGTGACCTCATACGTAATTCAAAGGGCTGTGGTGAGGATGAAATTAATACTGTGCACTATGCATGTAAAGTACCTGGCATCCTAACAAAGCAGCCACTGGGTAAGGGGCCACTTCCTAGTCCCACTCCCACTGCCCAGGGCCAGGGTGCTTGCCTGTGCCCCAGTTTCATGGACATGAGTTAGCCAGGCACCATCTCATGACACCAAACAAAGATTGGCACTGTCTTTGCACAAAGTACATGTTCAAGAAGTATCCCATTCCTAAGTGTAGGTCCTCAGCCTCTAGGTACAATGAAATCTACAACCCAAGAGGGTCCCTGCAGGTAGGGAAGGTCCCTGACTGTCCCTCCTTATTTCTCTACACCTCAGTTTCTTTCACCTTAAAATCACCTCCATTAGACTCTCAGTCCCTTCCAGCAACAGCATTTTCTGAATCGATTGAGAGTATTCCCATTGGTGGTAAAGACCAGTTCACATCTCAACAGTTTCATTAGTGCAAGATATCTGGCAGCACTGTAAAACAGAAGGGAGATGACTGCCACTCTAGACTTGATGTCACTCCCAATGAACAGAGGGCGGAGTGCCAGCCTCCTCGCTGCTTGTTGTGGGACTGCCATATATTTCATTCAAATGTATAACATTACTTTTCTACCTATTAGAGTAGAGGCACAACTTACATGGGGAGTGAATTCTAAAGTGAGAACATAAGGCAGAAACTGCCTCGAAAATCCCAGAAATCTCCCATCAAGTGAGGTGTGTGTGGTTTGGGTATATTACTCCTATATAGTATGTCTTCTCCACACTGGCATTCATTTAAGAGCAACTGAGCTAGACTGCAGGAAAGAATGGAAGGAAAGGCTGTGTGCAGATATCTGTGTAACTATCAATTACCAGAGGTGAATGGGGAAGGGGGAAAGGACTTCAAATACCCCTGCTCCACTGAATGGTTTATCTTGTTCTCTTTAAAAATATTAAAAGCCTGCACAATGAATATTTGTATACCTAACCCTGAATTGTACCCCCACGGTTTAAAAATAAAAAATTTAAAGGTGAAAAAAAAATAAATAAAAATATTAAAAGCCTTTATAACTACAATCCTTCTTAAGATATTTGTTTGTTGCTGTGATGTTAAACGTGAAAGGTGCCAACACAGAGCCTGGCACATAGTAGGTGCTCACCAAAAGCTTGCTGAGTTTGAATTTGGAACCATAAACACACTGTTCTTCTGAAAAGTCACAAAGAAGAAGTTGGCCACCTGCTTTCTGACTTCTCAAGTCAAAACTTCCTACTGGATTCTCAACTAGGATGCCCTTAGGTACTGGCTACATCTCACGTTGGGAGAGATGGGAAAGGGTGAGAATGTGTCAGGGTCTGAACCTGCCATGTGGCTCTGCTGCACTTCTGTAAAGGCCAGGATCTGAATGCAGACTACCCCGAAGCAGGTCTGGACAGCACTGATGGGGAAATAACCACTTTACCTAGAATGGTCAGAATCAAAAGACGAGATGAGCCTGGGCAGCGAGACCTCATCTCTACAATAAATAAAAAAATCAGCCAGGTGTGGTAGCACATGCCTGTAATTCCGGCTACTCGGAAGGCTGAGGCGGAAGGATCGCCGGAGCCCAGCAGGCGAGGCTGCGGTGGCCGGGAGCGGCCACCGCGCTCCTGTCTGGGCAACCGAGTGAGACTCCAACTCAAAAAAAAAAAAAAAAAGACAAGATGAGCGCTGAAAAGCTCTGACCACCCTGGAGAGACACACAGAAGCTCTTACGTTGCTGATGTACTCGAGAGGGGTGAGACTGAAGGCAGGCAGATCGTCTGTGAGGGTTTCTCCAATGCCGGCCATGTTCCAGCTCTAGGGGAGGAGGAGAGAAAGCAATCAATATCCCAGCAACCAGGCAGCCTGGGAGAGTGCCACGCAAAACCCATGAAGAACGTGGCCTGCCTGGGGAAGCTCTTTGGTGGGAGCTGGCCTTTGGCGCCTCCACCACTCAGCAGGCCAGGGCTTCTCTTCAAATCTTCACCTTGAAGCCTGCCACAGAGAAAGTAAGGGTTTCTTTCTCTCTGCATTCCTGCAGAGCCATAAAACAGGAGCTCCCGCCTCCTTGGCTGAACTGTGGCGTGGGAACCATTCCTTTGTTTATCTCTCTGAGAATGTGACAGGAGAGAGTCGGATATGATTTGACCTGCGTTCCTCTGCATGGTGGGGCCACCCTGTAGAAAGATGCAGGGTGCCTTTCATTACCTCATGGGCCTTAGGCACTTTGAAGAAAACAGAGCTCCCTGCCGCCCTCCCAGAGACTCCTCTGGCTGCAGGAATAGCCAAACCTCCTTCAGCAATACTACTTGACCTCAAGTGTAGCTACTGCTTCTCTATCTACCTACCTTCTGGACCTGTTCTCAACGGGTTCAGAACTCAAGAGGAAAAGGGATGTGATGGAGCCTCTACATCCCAAGAGCTGGCCTCCTGTCCCCTTGTTATCCTCTGAGGAGAACCTTGGCACCAACACGTGTTTCTTATCATTTCAGTGCAGCTGTATGAACCTTCTTGGCGTTTTGCATAAAGTTAGGCAAATTACCTATACGCACGTGTTTACAGACTTCAGCCTTCTTCACACAGACATCAAATTTCTTAGCTCCAGCCTAGAAAACAAGGCCCTTTCTGGCTGAACTCTGGAGATGACTCCCGAGGTCACATTGGACTGCTGTCTACAGCCACCTGATGCCCGATTCGGTTGCTCGATCCTTTAAGTAGCATTCCAGGAATGAAATGACCATATCCACCCCTAGGCGCCCAGCCCAGGCTAAGCCTCAGAGTCCCCCCACACTCCCTAGCACAGACTCCATTCGGTCTCAATTTCCTGTGGTAGTGAGCTCTTTCCTTCCCCACCCCAGGACCCGAACGCCCACCCCTACAGTTTTCTAGACTCCTTGTTCTTGCTTGAGAATCCTCTTTCATTTCAAAATATCCCACTTTGTTTCCAGTTAATTCCCAACCCACTGAGAAGGAACACTCCAACCATCCACATTTACCAAGCACCCATGATGTACAGTGTATCATGCTAGGCTCCACAGAGAAGATACAAAGAAATGTAAGGCTGGGGCGGGGGAGTAGGACCCCTGACACATTCCCACCATGAACACTCCATACCTCCATCCCCTCTCCCTCTCTCACACACACACACACACACACACATATGCAGCCTCCATTTCTAGAGTTCTCGTCAGATGCAAGGTTTTATACAATAAGAATTCAGAGGAGCAAGAGCTCAGAGTGATTAGAGAAAGGGCTAGCCCAGGGTGTATGTGACACACAGGGGGAGAAATAAGGCTGGAAGGAGAATGCACAGCCTTGAACATCAGGCTAAGTAAAGACTTTACTTTCAACAGATAAATTGTGAAGGAAAAAAAAGACAGAAAGAGAGATGGACAGGAAACCTCTAGTTCAAAAAAGAGACATATCCCAATAAATCCCAGTGTGAAGTATCCTGGACCCTGATTCAAATGGTTAAAATAAAATATGACATTTATAGACAACTGAAAATTTGAACACTGATTGATGATATTAAGGAATGATTTTTATTTTTCTTATTTAGGGGTGATTATGGTATTGTGATTGTTTTTAGAGTCTTTATATTCCAGATCGGGGGTATACCTGAAATAGGTTGGCCAGGACGTGATAATCGTTGAAGCAGGGCAATTAGTATACAGAGTTCCTTATACTCTTCTCTCTGCTTTTGTGTATGTCCACAATGTCCACAATGAAAAGTTTTTAAAGCAGACTATCAGACTAGCCCTGGGGAGCCAGGGGAGGGTTCTGAATGGGGAGAGACAAAACCAGAGCAAGCTTTATGAAGAGGAATGCAGCAGCTCTGAGCAGGCTGGAGTGAGGAAGGCAGATGAAAAGCTCAAAAACAGGGCTGAGCGTGGCAGCTCTGTCTATAATCCCAGCACCATCAGGAGGCTGAGGCAGGAGGATTGTTTAAGGCCAAGAGTTTGAGACCTGCCCGGGTGACAAAGCAAGACCATTTATCCACAAAAAATAAAAGAATTAGCCAGGTATGATGGCTCACACCTATAGTCTCAGCTACTCAAGAGAATCGCTTGAGCCCAGGAGTTCAAGACTGCAATGAGCTGTGATCACACCTCCGTACTCCAGGCTGGGTGACAGAGCGAGACCCTGTCTCTAAAAAGAAAAAGAGAAAGGCTCAAAACAGTTCAGAGATGATGAGAACCTGAACTAGGGCAGTAGCCATGGAAACTGGTAGGAGACATAGCAAACATAGAAAAGGAAGGAACAATAACCTTTAGTGGTTTAGGGCAAAGAGAGACCAGCAAAGGCACTGAGATGGTTACGGACAGGGAAGGGGTATGGGTAGGAACAATGGCCAGAAGCAAGGACTGATGTGACATGCCAATCCAATCAGGGAACAAGCCTGGAGGCCCTGGGAAAGGCTTCAGAGAGGAAGCAGGAGCAACAGCAGAACATGATCAGGTGGAGGAGAAAGGGGGAAAAAGCCCAAGTGGAAAAGGAGTTTGGAAGAAGGGTCAGACACAGTGTCCTGAATTAGAGAGGGGTTTAAAAAGGCAGAGAAGGTACAAAGGTGCATTTGAAGAGGGCAATAGGAAAGTAAGGTAGATTGTTGTTGTTGTTGTTGTTGTTGTTGTTATTTTGTAGAGATGAGGTCTCACTATGTTTCCCAGGCTGAAGTACAAAGCCCACTGCAGCCTTGTACTCCTGGGCTCAAGCAATCCTCCTGCCTCAGCCTCCCTAGTTACCACGCCTGGCTAAAGATTTTTAATTGTTCAAAATTTACTTAAGATATCCTCCAAATGGTTTTTCTATACATCTGTCACCAGGTAAAATAGGTGAACTTCAATAATCTATTTTGAAATTGAATATGGTGTTGGTTTATAGTCTTGTCATATAAAAGGGCAATACAATTTACCAGTAAATGTTGAAAACAAACATTTAATGACCAGGGTTTAATTTTCAAATCCTCAAGCCAGAGTGTTTGCCTTTGTATTGTATGCTGACACCATCAGCGAGCTCCTCCTAATCTCCAAAGCTGCCTGTGTTCATTCCCAAGGGCCTGTGGTGCTGCGGTGAGGCCTGAACGAGAAGGTGAGAGCCAGGCAACCAAGAACCAAATCACAATAATGAGCTCTGAAATGCAGAAGTAGAGGGAAGGAGTCAGATGGGAAGCACGGCGCTATTTCAATGTGGAACCAAGACCACATAACTGGGAGAATTAAGATTTCAGAACAGGTCAATAGCTTAAGCTTTGACAAAATAAAAATAATACAAGCTACCAAATCTGGAGGCAGGGAGGGGAGATAAGAGATATGGAATGCAAATCCTCTCATCTTTCAGTGAATCAATATCAATATCTGTCCAAAATGGAAACATGATTAACAAAGGCAATAACTCCAATCTCTTAATAGTTTTCATAATCTTTTCTTCTTTTTTTTTTTTTTTTTTTTTGAGTTGGAGTCTCACTCAGTCGCACAGACTGGAGTGCAGTGGCCGCTCCTGGCCACCGCAGCCTCGACCTGCTGGGCTCCGGCGATCCTTCTGCCTCAGCCTTCCGAGTAGCTGGAACTACAGGCATACGCTACCAGACCTGGTTAATTTTTTTGATTTATTGTAGAGATGAGGTCTTGCCAAGTTGCCCAGGCAGGTCTCAAACCCGCGGGCTCAGGCAATCGACTCACCTCAGCCTCCCAAAGCGTGGGATTACAGGCTGAGTCATCAAGCTCAGCAATCTTTTCTTCTTAAACTTGGAGAGATCTTCCAGGAACTAATATCTTTGTGGAGAAGAAAGAATTATCTCAAGTTCAACAATTCCTTTGGTTTCATTTAGTTTCTCTTTCTTCTAGTTAAATTCAAATAAAGTTTATATTGTGTATATTTTATTTTTTAGAAAATAGCATGTATAGTATAATTCAATTTCTTCCTATGGATCTATCTATTGATGTCCGTTCGAAGTCTTTAACATGTGTGTAAGTAGGCATGAAATGATGTCTGGACTGCTGGACACCAAAGGCATACACTGATTATTTCTAGACGGTGGGATCTTAAAAGAATTTATCGTTTTTCTTTGTACTTTTCTGTGTTGCTTGAGTTTCTAAAAATAAATATATGAACTTTTTATCTTAAAAAATCAAGTAAGCAATTCCTCTTAAAAAATGAGAATCAAAGAAAGGAGGAAAACACCACCTTTTAAGCACCTACTCTGTGGTCAATGCTGTGCTAAATTATCTCATATCCAAAATCATGTAATCCTCACCAATCTAATGACAAGAATTATCCCCGTCATAAAGATGAAGAGACAGAGAAATGAACAGACTCAGTCCTGGGAGGCACCAGATCACACGCAGGTGTGGCCTGGGCACTGCCTACTTGCCCTGCATAGCTGTGCCTCCTCCATAGCAGTCCTGCCACAACCCTCCTCCAGTCCACCCTACCCCTCCATGCTAAGAATGCAAAACCTGATTGGAGAAGATCCCATGGCATTTTGCACAGAAAAATCATAAAGAGATAAAGAGCACAGAATTTCAGGCATAGAAAGAACCCCAAAATCATATCATTAAACTGAGGCATGCTATGGATCAAGATCCTGAGACCCAGAGAGGGGCTAAGATGTGACCAAGGCCCTGCAGTGGCCTTTAAACTCCCACCCTCACACGCTTCCTCGAAGGCAGCTGGAAGCCAAGAATATGCAATTATGCCAAAGAAGCTCTTGGTTATTCAGGGCCTATAACTGGAATCCAAATGTACTCGAGGAGTCTGTAAGACAGACTAGCCAGAACTGTCCCACTCAGTAATCCAAAAGGAAACAGATGAGGTCTGGGCCAGTGAAAAGATAGCAGGTAGAGAAAATATGACTGATGGTCAATGCATTGAAAAAGAATCAAGACAACCAGAAAAGAGGAGAGTGTGCAAGGCAAGGTAGTGAGATGAAATAGCCACATAGAAAAGGTCTAGGAAAGAAAGGAGTAGAACCCTCCAAAGCCCCATCAAAAACACAAGATCAATCCTGAGAAGGCACTTTCCTTCTCAGAACCAGTTCCAGAACTAATTCTTCAGAAATGCTTCACGTGGCATGAAAACAATCTCAAAAGACAATCAGCTCTTCTGACCTGGCCTAACCTATGCAGTGGCACCTAATCACTCTTACTTCTCCTTCACAAGCCATGCTGTGCCAAATGGGGAAAGTTAATCAAGTAATTTTAATAATCCTAAGAAAAAGCCTGTGAATCAAGTCTCACAGTGTCTACAATTAAGATAAGAAATTCATGCTAAGCCATAGATTGAAATGGGAAAGTGACTCTTTGTGACCTGGGAGAGTTAAAGCAGGATCCTCCCAAAGCTCTTGGGGCAAGGGGAGTTAACCCGACACTAGATATGGTCGAGCAGGAGGTAGGACATGGGGAAATCACTGCAGTCAGTGGGAAACTCACATCCATCTTGGAAATGAGCAGCAGTTGCTGCTTGATGCGCAGGAAAACGGAATCAAAGGCCAGCTGGTGAGCCTGCTGGTTAAGGCGAGTCAGGGTGGCCCGAGAAGCAGCTAGCAGGTTGTGATTACTCGACCCTTTTTCCTGAGAAAAGAAAACACAAAAGGCAGTTGGTTAGGCCCTAAATCCAACCAAGGTATGAGCCAGTTAGGCATTCTGGTAAATCACCGAGAGGAAAATAGTGAGGAGTGCTCTCTAGACAATAGTGGTTCCTAGACCTGGCTGTGCCCCACCCGTCTGGGAAACATGCTGAATTACAGATTCACAAGCACCACCCCAGAATTACTGAATCAGAATCCACTGGGGTTGAAGCCTGGGAATCTATATTTTTAATTCACTTTCCCAGGTGATTCGGATGCATTTGGGCTAACATGAGCTCAGAGACGTGCAGTGTAGAAAAAAATTAATCCAGGACCATCCTCAGAGATAAAGGAGGAGGGAAAAAAAGATCAGAAGTTTTATATATAAACAAGAGTGATGAACAGAGCCTTAATTCCCAGAGAGGTCAGTTAATTATACTCAGTTGAAAGCCAGAGTATGTAAAATGGCATGAGTCCTAAAGAATTCCAGACAGCCTGAGAAAATACAGAGATGGAAAATGTAACCTTAGTTTTCCTATTATAAATGAACTGATTACAACAGACGTAAATCAGATTAGCAATAAAGATAACTAGAGTTGCTTTAGCCTAATCACAGAAGCATGGATGAATGAGTTTATAGAACTGCTTTAAGAAGGGTGTCAAGCTCAATGCAGCAGCTGTGGGGTGAGGTACAGAGAGATGGTGAGACCCCAGGAGTATAATACTGAAGCCTCAGATACGGTCAGGCATCCTGTGCAGTTGCCTCCCAGAGCACCAGGCCTTGCGTAATTTTAGATTGCATTTGGTGCTGCAAGAATAGCAATGTCTTTTCTGTCTAACACCAACAGACCATGGAGAAAGGGGACTAATTCTAGAAAGGATGACTGTGGCCTTCTTAGAACCCTGGAGGCCATTCCCAAGGGAGCTGTTAGGAAGTTTTTTATTTGTTTAAATTTGTTAGGAAGTTTAAATTTATTAGGAAGTTTAAATTTGTTAGGAAGTTCTCTCCCTAGATCCCAAGGGGCCCAAAGGTCAAAGTTAAGGGCAGACAAACCAATAGTTTAAAGAAAAAAAACACAGGAGGGAACACCTATCCCCAGCCCTCATGTTTCCATGTGGAGGAACTTGCACTGGAGTAGCCTCCTGGCAACTCTCTATCCTGGGGAAGAGGAGTGACTTCTCTGACTGCTGAGCTGGGGTTCTCTTTTTACAGGTTCTGCTTGCCTGCAAGCAGTGCATGTCTGGTCCCCTCTCTGCTACTAAGTAAAAGGGGGCTGACTCTGCACGGGGGCCAGGGACTATCTAGTTCTGTCCATCCCGTTGACATGTTTAACTCGAGTGAAGTACAGCAAGCCCCTCTGGCCATATTCTCTAACTTGGGTTTTATCGGCAATAACGATCCATCTGTCCAAACTCCTACATCTATAACTCAGTGGGATTCAACACAGTTTAGTTTATTACATCCTTACAATCCCAACATAAATTAGACAGAGAAGTGGTGGCAGGGCCCACACACAGAGCCAGAAAGCCTCGATCCTAGAGAAAGAGAGGGTGAGTGAGGAGGGGCAAGTTTTCATTTGCAAGAATGTCATCCATCTAGTCTCATACCTTGAGGGTATAAAGGATTTCCATTAAGCTGGCATATTCAGCAGGGTTATCTTTCTGGAGGTAATTATATTCTTGCCATGGGTTCTTGGCGGAGCTCTTCTTGTCTGTCAAGATGCTCTCCTGAAAACCGGCCAGGCTCCGAGGGCTGCAGGAGTCTGACAGATACTTCCCAGCTGTGGACAAAATCCTGTAAGGAAAGAGATGACCATTACAATCCGAGCTGTTTGTGTGGAACTTTCTTCTCGGAGCAGATTGCTCCTCACTAACTTCTAGGATATTCTCATGAGGCAGATTGAATTAAGGTCCAGTTTTAAGGCAACAAAGATGCCTTTCATCATTTAGGAGTGAGCTGGACCTCAGGTGCACAACAGAAACCAGGTGTTGTTATTTCATATTTATCACTCATGCCACCAGAATATGTCATCTCCTGATATGACAGACAGCCTACACAAGGCAGGTATCAGTTCACTACAATCTGGAACATCATGCACTTCCTGTGAAGACCTTTCGTGCTATATGAGACCACGATGTGGAGTCAAATGCCATGGTGAAACACCAGCACCACTAACACAGAGACTACTAGGCAGGGCAGTGGGCTGGCTGGTCCCCAGAGAATGGTGACAGCAGCTCCCTGCACGCCTCTTGACCCATGGGACTCACCTGTCCCATATGCTAAGCTTGTGTGGTGTTTGTGCTCATCGGACTGTAAGGTTTATTTTTGTGGTTTTGGTGCTACAGAGAATGCTACTGGGACAAGTTAGAGCTTTCCAGTTTTTTCAAGAAAGAAAAACACCTAGAGGAGGTTCTATGTGATAATCAACCTCTTCTGCTCCTGGGGAAGTTGAATCTCTACCTCCAACAAGGATAACCTTGCCCTGATGCTGAAAATCTTCCCCTCTGTTTTTCCTTAGCCCAACACACGTAAGCAAATACAGAATTACATTCCCACCAATGGTGTAGAAGCATTCTCTTTTCTCCAACATCTAGTGTTTTGTTGTGGAAAAAAGTGTAGCATTTTCTCAAAGAGCTAAAAATTGAGTTACATATGACTCAGCAATCCCACCTCTGGGAATATACCCAAAGGGACATAAATTGCTCTACCAAAAAAGATACCTGCACATTTATGTTCATGGTGGTACTATTCACAACAGCAAAAACAGAACCAACCATCAAAAGTGGATAGGATAAAGAAAATGTGGTACATATATATAATGGAATATATATATATATATGGATACAGCTGGAGACCATCATTCTAAGTGAATTATTCCAGAAACAAAAAACTGAACACTGCATGCTTTCCTTTCTCACTCATAAGCAGGCACTAAACATTGGGCATGTGAGCACAAAGGCAGGAAGGATAAATGCTAGGCACTAAAGGAGGGAGGATGGGAGAGAGGATAAGAGGCACAACCACCCACTGGGTATCAGGTCCACTACCAGGGAGAGAGAAGGCTCACTAGAAGCCCAAACCCCACCTGTGTGCACTTTATTTATGCAGCAAAATCCTCAAATGCACCCCCTAACTCTAAAATTTTAAAAAATAAATGTGTACAGGATTATACAAACACCTGTAACTAGAAGAACATTTTAACATATCCCAAATGTGACTAATTCCCTGACCACTCCTTTACTATAATTTCTTATGAAAACATTGTTTTGGAAATAGCAGTGTTTAGGCTGCACTCACTTTTTCAAAATAGTTGGTCAAGGATTGCAAATAAATCCTGGGGATAGGTCCTTCCTCAGGAGCCACTGCTGACACAAGCAGCTACCTGCTGCTGCCAGTAAGGTCAAGTTAGTTTTTCCTGTTGTTTAAGCCCTACCAGTCATTTTGGTTGGATCTTTCGTCTGCCACCACCTAACTTTCCATCTTCACTAGCTCTCGGCTGGGCTACAGCAGCCTCCCAAATGGCTTTCCTTCCTCCAGTCCTTCCATACTCCACTTAATCTGTTGTCCATTAGTAGAATGATCTTCCCAAAGGCAAATCTGATTTCACTGTTTTCCCAAAGATACCTCAGTTCCCCAGGATTTTATCCCCAGGATAAAAATGCCGAGGTATGGCACCAAGGGCCCTCCCTGGCCAAAGTCCTTAGATCCTTATGATCATTCCCTCTGCTCATCCAACTGCTCACCAACCTCACCCCATGCTCTAGGCTTTCCACACCTTTCATGCCTTGCTCACATGCTCCCTCTCTCTGAAGTGCTGTCCCCTCCCCCATGGCCTGGAGAACTCTGATGTCTGCAGAGTTGGGTCCCCAAGGCATCTCCTTTGCCGAGCCTCTCCTAAGGCCCCACTAGGCACTCAGTCCTCTGCTTCCATCAGCCTCTTGCCTCTGCTCTGCATTGATCACACGCTGTCTCATTTTTATTCCACTAGATGGTGAGAACAAAACACACCGCATCTCTGAATTCCCACCACCTAGCGCAGTGCCTAGCATGTGGCAAGTGCTCTATAACCGTTAAGTTATAGGTGACCCCAGGTTTGGTGACCAGGCAGTTGACAGTGGAGCTTCTGTCTTTGCCCTCAGGGAAGTCAGCTCTCCTGCAGGCTTCCTGCAATATGTGCTTCAGTCATAGGCAGCTCAGGGCAACAAACCTCACTGTCTCAGCCTGCCATCCAAGTTGAAGAAAACTAGGTATGTCAGGAATGTTTTAAGTAGTAAAGACTGTTTAAAAATGTCAGAATAGCCAGGCACAGTGACTCATGCCTGTAATCCCAACACTCTGGGAGGTGAAGGTAGGAGCATCACTTAAGCCCAGGAGTTTGAGACTAGCCTAGGCAACATAGAAAGACCTCATCTCTACAAAAAAAAATCCAAAAATTAGCCAGGTGTGGTGGTGTGCACTTATAGTCTCCACTACTTGGGAGGCTGAGGCAGAAGGATCACCTGACCCAGGAGGCAGAGGCTGCAGTGAGCTGTGATCATGTCACTACACTCCAGCCTGAGTGATAGAGCGAGACCCCACAAAAAAAGTCAGAATAAATACAACTCCAACTTCAAGGTACTTATGACATCTTTTCCCCCTCTTCAACCAGACACCACTAGATGATCTAGTCATTAGCATCTGATCTCCTATTACACTACATGTATTTACTTGTATTGCTAATTAAGCCTTACCAAAATGAACACTTGATTTTTTCATTCATCAAAGAAATATTTTCTCATCATTGTAATAGACTCTGAGGTAGGTCTTAGGGCTATCAGATAATTAAACACCATTCTTGTCCTCAAGAACCTCAGAGATTAATGGGAGCGTCCAACATGTGCCAATGTGCTCACTGCTATGCCAGGAGAATGCAGTGAGTGAGGAGGGAGCATAACAGTTCATCTATGTCCTCAATTCATTTCCTTTTCATAACAAATTACTACCCACTCCTCAACCATGGAGATTTATAATTTATATTGTATTTCCAAACCTGCATGTACCACTGAACTGTCCCACTAAGACCTTATTCTGGTAAAAATACCTCAGTTCCAAAAGTAAGTAAAGCAGACACTAGGAAAATATAGTAGTCATGGCAATCTCCTGTCATCTTGTCCAAATTGCCCAGAACAAGAGAAATCTCTCAGGTGAGGTTTCAACTGGGCCTTGGTTTACTCAGTCCATAAATCACAAAATGATCCCTCTCTGCAAAGAGGCAGTCTTAACAGCCAGGAGCCAATATTAATCTTGTGTTCAGAGCTACTGCCTCTGCCACCCGCCTGCCGGTAGGGAGTGGTCCTCACTAGAAGTCTGAGTTCTGCAGGTGAGATTGATGGGAAGATAAGATAAGCTTTACTGGCGGCTGCCCCACACATGAACAGACAGGAACACAGATGGTGACTGTCCCTTTCTAGGCTCAGTGCTTCCATGATGACGTCATCTCTTTCAGAGGCTCCCCTGGATACACCCAGGCTGTTCTCATCTGGCCCCAAAGCTCAACCCGGCTGCAGAATGCAGTGAGAGACCATCCTTCATCTGTCATACCCTCTTCACCCTTCTTATCCTTTGCAATGTAAGATCTGCCTTCATTAAAAGATGAAAGAAAGTGTGTATGTTCTGATAGGGAAAGCTGTATGGTACACATCCACAGAGAAGTGTGGTTCATAAGCAGGCACCTGAGAGAAAGGGCAACATGGGGGTGATGCTCATGCACTCTGGATGACTCAAGGACTCAAGGTTCCAACCACCACCTCACAGACACAGCTTTTCCACAATTTTTCTTTTTACCTAAAAAACTGTTACGTATGCCCAAGTCCATGCTCAATGTTCCTTCATCTGTAAAAATGAGGATAAGAAGAGTACCTATGTCTTCTGCCACTGGGAGGATTAATGAGTTAATGTGCATAAAGTCCTTACTGTTAGTCAATGCTCTATAAGCATAAAGTGGGGGAATGGGGAACTGTTACCAATGTTTTTTCTGGAGACAAATTTTAAGGTAAACATATTTTCAGTTTATACACTCATGAACTGCTTTGAGTTTTGCAATGAACAACTACTATAATTAAAATAATAAGCTTGTAGCATTCATTTAAAATACATAAATGCTAAATTTTCACCTCTTCTTAGGAGTCCCCATGACTAACCTGGACCTACTCACCCTTCCACCACAGGCTCCTCTCACTGTGTGAGTGTGTGTGTGGGGGTGTCATTTACTTCATGTATACTATTTACACGCATTCCACTGAATGCCTGTGGCGCATCGGTTTTATTCACTTCAGGAAGTCACATAATTTCTGTGCTGAGCATTTGGGAGTTAAGAACAACAACAGCTGCTCCCATCCTACCCTGCTGCGAGATTTTCCCCATGATGAGAGCCATCACAAAAAATCTTGGACTTGGCCGGGTTCAGTGTCTCAGCCTATAATCCCAGCACTTCGGGAGGCCAAGGCAAGTGGATTGCCTGAGCCCATGGGTTCAAGACCAGCCCAGGCAACTTGGCAAGACCTCGTCTCTACAATAAATAAAAAAATTAGCTGGGTGTGGTAACGCATGCCTGTAGTTCTGACTACTTGGAAGGCTGAGGCAGAAGGATCGCCAGAGCCCAGCAGGTAGATGCTGGGGTGGCCATGAGCGTGCCACTGCACTCCAGCCTGGGTGATGGAGTGAGACTCCAACTCAAAAAAATATATATATTGAACTTGAGGATAGTCAGTGGTCTCAGAAATGAGGGAAGACAAATAAGGAGAAACAGCCAACACAGAGCACGGCTTTGGCAGCCAGCCTGACCTTCCTCCGCAGCTCACCCCTGCCACCCTCCCCATCTCCCTACCTCCTGCCCAATCCCCACTGGGCCTCAGCTCTCATGTCACTTGTACCACTGCCAAAAATTCCATTGCCCAGAGATTGCTTTAGGGCAATAAAGAATCATCCAAGAAAGAGATGAAGGGACTGCTGCTGGTCCTTCCAATAACTATTTGAAACAGACTTCTTCCCCTTATCTCCTCTTTTTAAAAAGAGAGAAATCAATGTACCAAGGGAATGAGAGATTTAGCAGAAAAAAGAAAGTGAGAAGAAGGACTGAAGGAAGGAAATTTGGAAGCTAAAACCCATTAAGGGGGAAAATGGTGTGAATGGGGCCACCTCTGGGCAGCATAACAGCCCGGGTAGGTATCAGAAGAGAGGAGAGTAGAACAAAATTTTGAGGGCAGACCCTGGAAACTCCCCTCTCACCCACAGTCCTTCGGCTGCACAGAATTCTGTAGCAGAACCCAGAAGGCAGACTGTCTGGGTCCATTTTGATTCATTATGCTGGCCCAGGGAACTTAACTGCCACTTGTAACACTGTTTCCATGGGGAAATTTATTTTGAGTCCCAACAACTGACTTACAAACAAGCATTCTGAACCCAGCCCATTCATAACGTGGAGACAAGATGTACTATTTCCTCATTTAGGCTAAAGCCGCCATATCTAACCAAAATTATGTGGCCACTGCCAAGTAGGACACAGCCTTGCCCTTTTGAGGTGCTCAATAAATGTTTAATGATGACAATAATGATACCTTGTATCTAGGAACAGACAGTCCTTGCCCTGCGGCTTTCGGATTAGACCATATGTTGTCCTTGCTGCACTGTGTACTGGACCAAGTTCCTGCAGACCAGGAACCTCAGGGACTAAAGGACAATGACACCACTCTCCTACCTGTTTGCTAGCTGCTGCTCAAAGTCCCCACACTGCCGCAAGAGCTCTCCACAGGTAGCTATTATCCTAAACAAAACAAAAAGTGCAAGTATTTGGAATGAGGACATCTACAGGACAAACACCTCATTTACTAAAATTCTAACTATTTGCTCCTTTTGGTGTTGCTAGGTTCAGGGAAACCAGTTAACCATTTGATGGCCTGAAATGTTTCATTAATTAGTAATTAATGTAAAAAGTAAATGCTAGTCCTTTCTAATAACTTCCATTGTCACTGGCATCTCTGCTATGAATCACAATTCTACCCACCACAATTACATTTCCAGAATGCTGGGCTTTGTCCTTGAGAAAAACGAGGTGGAAATAATTTATATCTAAACTGTTTAAGTAAAAATTTATTACTTAATATTTGTTAGGTGCCTGCTATTTGCAAGACAAAACTTTTGATACTAGAACTAGCTCTCTTTCTCTGATCACATGAAAGACAGATGACAATTAATCCATTTGTTTCTCAGAGACAAGCCTGAGTGACCATCATATTCATATTTAATAATCCTTTAATTTTGAAGTAATTTTGTGCCAGGCCTCAAACTCCAGCTGCTGAGTCCTTCAACACCAGACTCATAATGCCAGGACAAATCCAAGGATTAAAAACATCTTAAGTATAGTTAACTTTTAACTTTCTCTAAAAGTGCCTATCATCACCAGGGTATCTAGGCATTCCATCATAAGAAAGGTTTAAGAGAAAGTAAAATATTCCACTCTCCTCAGGTGTAACAGAACAAACATGTGCATAATATTTTCCAGTATACCAAGCCACCACATATTAGAGGAGGTACAGTTAGCATCTAGAACATTAGATTTCATCAAAAAAATAAAAGTCCAGAACAGAGCCCATGAGGTGATAATCCAGAATGGTGCTGGGTGGTTCTGGATCTGCCCTGACAACCTTCAGTGGGTCTGGATTCTGCGCTGGCATGGGCCACCACATTGAGATCTACACATGTCACGGGCACCCTGCACATATCACCTAGGTCAGGGGTCAGGCAAGACCCAGAAGTCAGTGAAGCAGGCCAGGTGAAGGGCAGTTTCTTTCTCGAGAACACATATCCATGAAGAATGGTTCTAAGGAAAAGAAATGTCTAGATAGCTTTTTGTCTCAGCCTCATAGTATAGTTGTTACACCACTTGGGAGAGGAGAAAATCACCTTGGGAGAGGAGAGAATCTAGTACCATAGAGAACACATGCCCAGGCTATGGGGACTTCCACTGCCAGCCCCTATCGATCACAGTGACAATACAGGTGCAGTATTGCCAGAGCAATAGGCAACTTTAGAAATCTAGATGATGTTAAACCTAGTTTTTATTTTTATTTTTTTATTTAATAATTTTTTTTTTGAGTTGGGCTCTCACTCTGTCACCCAGGCTGGAGTACAGTGGCACAATCATGGCTCACCACAGCCTTGACCTGCTGGGTTCAGGTGATCCTTCCACCTCAGCCTCCTAAGAAGCTGGGACTACAGGCATATGCCACCATACCAAGCTAATTTATTTTATTTTTTGTCAAGACAAGGTTTCACTATGTTATCCAGGCTGCTCTCAAACTCCTGGGCTCAAGCAATCCTCCAGCCTTGGCCTCCCAAAGAGCTGGCATTACAGGCCTGAGCCACCATGACTGGAAAATCTAGTTTTGAAATGTCGCAACTAATTCAATTTTTTTTAATGCTATAAAACATATCTGCAGGTCAGAACTGGTTACAGGTCTGTACTCTCCAGATGGACATGTTAAGGGCCAAACCTTCTCAGGCCACTGTTGATCATAGTCCCATCAGGCCTCAGGGCTCAGGGCTTCTATCTACCTAGAAGTTCACAGGTCTGGCTATCCCAGAACCTAGTCATCAACAACCAGTCAAGAGGGTCACTGCAATGCCTTTCACTGAACTCTTATGTGGCCCTTTCCGAGCCAAATAGTGTGGCCTTGCTATTTAGTACTATGGTTCTTAGATCCAGAAACAGAAGCCATCAGTTGTGCATGTTCTACTATACACTCTCTAAGTTATTTTCGGTCCATAAAAACTATAGGCTAAGGGGAACAAAAAAAATCTTATACCAACTATAAAAAATCTAAGTTTGCCAGGCATGGTGGCACACACCTATAATCCTAGCACTTTGGGAGGCTAAGGCGGGATGCTTGAGCCCAGGAGTCTGAGACCAGTCTATGCAACGTATTGAGACATCTCTACAAAATATAAAAATAAGCTGAGCATAGTAGTGCACACCTGCAATCCCAGCTA
Organism: Cephalopachus bancanus; assembly: GCA_027257055.1. Taxonomy (NCBI): domain Eukaryota; kingdom Metazoa; phylum Chordata; class Mammalia; order Primates; family Tarsiidae; genus Cephalopachus; species Cephalopachus bancanus. The sequence goes on from JAPVLO010000354.1 coordinate 1,832,852, forward strand.
CTCGAGAGGTGAAGGCAAAAGGATCACCTAAGTTCAGGAGGTCAAGGCTACAGTGAGCCATGATGGTGCCACTGCACTCTAGCCTGGACAACAGACCAAGACTCTGATTTTTTTTTTAATTAGTTATTAGGTGTTCATGAGGAATTTTTAAAAATATTTTAAGACCTAGAGGGGTCTTTTGTTGGCTGATTTGATTTGGGTTTTTGTTTATCGGCCTGTTTTTAGAGTCTAGAGCATTGCTTTAAAAAAAATTTTTTTTTAAAGGCAGTGAAAGGCAAAAAAAATGAAACCTTTACAAACACATTTATCATTTTTATATATCATATTATACATGTTTATGCTTACTACATTAGTCACAACCTTAAATTACAAGCTCTACTTTACCTAATGGAGTTCTGAAAAGCTGTCCAATCTTCTTGAAAAAGGGAATTGGGAGGAATATCATCCAGTTTACACTTCTTTCGTATTGATTGGAGAGTATTGGTGAAATCAGACACATACCTACAAGGAAAGGGAAAAAAAATCACAGGGGTGTCATCAACAACTGCTTACTTTTCAAGAAACTTGGAATTCTATAGCTCTGAACAAATTGCCAATGACCTTGAGAACATCTTTAAAGGCTTCCATCAAGGACTGAGACTACTCATAAGTCTTGAATATAAAAAAGTTTCTCTGTGTGGCAAGATCAAATCACCCAGAAGGGCAGCTTCAAGAGAGATGCTCAAGAGGAGAAAAGGGATGGCCACGAAGTAGCTCTGGTGACCAGCCAGGTGAGAGATGGTGCTGCTGAGTTCCCCCCTCCGCCTCATAAATACACTTCTTTGAAAGCAGGTTCAAAGAACTATTTTAAAACCTCACAGACCCCACTGTAATAACCGACTGTGACCTGGGATAACGTAAGGCAGCTTACTGATTCCCAAGCCATTTTTGCAGCATTCTAGTTCCCTGAATTTAGGTTAAGTATCCATGGCAGATAGATTAAAGTTTGATGGCTGGCAAGGGCCTGACTTTAATGGCAAAGACCATGAAAGTGGATTCAAAGCCAGCAGACCCTCTCACACTGTGTCTGTTCGCCCTCACTATATACATACACTCCTCCTCCACAGCACCTAACATACTAAATGGCTTGTTTTATGTTTATTGCTTTGCTAGACTTTAAGCTCTGTGGGAACAAGGTCTGTGCCGTATAATTACATCCCCAGGAACTAACACGAGCTGAGACTAAAGGAGACACCTGGAAAAAGTTCCCGAATAAATGAAAGACTTGCACCGCAGCCTTGGGCAAGTATCTCAGTGTCTTTGGGTCTCAGTTTCCTCATTTTTCAAATGAATTTAATGATGTCTTCTGTATTGCCTCACAGATTTGTTGTGATGATAAAATGAAATAATCCTTACCAAAGTTGTCGGAAAAGTATAAAATGAAAGCTGTTGTAGAGTGGTAGTGCTTCTGAGGATGGACAATTCTTAGAAAGACAAGTACATGCATGTCCTTGGGTGGGCAAGTGAGGAGGACAAAGAGGGGAGTCATGTTCTCTGGAGGTCAAGAAACCTGAGACATTTGTGTGCATCACAAGAAGCCTTGCCTCTGTCCCTTCCCTAGCCGAAGCTCCCAGTGAGTAAAGTGGCACATGGTTACCCAGGGCACAGCCCTGAAAAGTCAGTTTGTATAATGGAGAGAGAGTCCACCCCACTAACTTCAAATGCTACTGCTGTTCCCTTCCAGAGACCTCCGGGCTTCACTGTGGAAAGTCGCAAAACCAAAAATCCCACTGACAGCACCTTCCCTTGGCACTAAGAGAGATGACAGCTTTCTAGGGTCCTGGATGGGAGAAAGATAGGCCTCAAAAACAAATTCACAGGGAATATTAAGGAACACAGTTGTGCTTTAGTATGGAAAGTTAACAACTGTGTTATCTCCTGCAACTATTACATCCCTGCATAAGAAGAATATACCATCCACCAATCTACCAGATCTGCAGAAGCTCCTTTGACAGTCCTGGGCTGGGCCGGTGAGAGGCAGAGGCACATCTGGGGAGTTTTGTCTAGTCACAGTTCTCCCAAGTGTGGCAATTTGCACAGACTTTATCTATTTCATGATCCATCAATCCAGAATGCTAAATGGGTTTGTCATGAAATCTTATAAGAAAGTGTAGCTTTTATCCCATCATTTTTATCCTTAAGCCCTCCAGCTGTTTCTCACAATACACATTTCCAAGAGTTGACCATGTGAGAGTCCCTGTGTTAGAGGCTGTAACAACATGTTTTCTGTTAATATTCACAACCTCCATGGAGAGGAGGTATTATCATCAGTTTACTCAGAAAACAGGCACCAAGACTCAGAGAGAAGCACTGACCTGCCCAAGGTCCCAGCTAGTCAGCATCAGGACCAGGGTCTGAGCTCAGGCTGGTCCAGCCCACGCATCTATCATCGCCTCAATGCCCCTCCTTCTTGAACCACCATGTCAGCTGCTGCAGTCTACACTTCACCCTTGTTCAAGTTAGGCCAGTCTACTCCTGCCTCCCCCATATTCCAGTCTCCCTACCTTTGCCTTCTTCAATATCTTCCCCCTACCCTTCCTTACTAGTGAACAATGTCTCATTTGAACCCTGCTCAAGTTAGCTTTGACCTGATTTCCCTGACTAATTTTACAAACATTAGCTATTTTGGTAACTTCAAAATCTTCCCTTCTAGAGAAGGTGGCCTAGTTTTGCCAGATCTCCTTTCGTATAGTCTGAATTGTTAACATGGATATGTATGATTTTTAAAAACAAAGTAATAACCAACAGAAGAACTAAAAGTAAAAAATATAATGAGTAAGATCAGAGAAACAGGAAAGAAGACAGGAAAATGGCCTTTCATAGAGGAGAGTCAAGAGTTGATATTTAAAGTCAATAAGCAAACAAAAATCTTCTTTAAAGTTTAAAGGGAAGAATTAGAAGACTAAAGGCAAAATGTTCAAAACCGGTTACTTCTGTGGAGAAGGACTAAAAGTAGCAGGAAGGAAAGATTTTTCACTTTCTTATATCATTTTGTATTTTTGTGAATGATTTCTAAAAGCATTTGACTTGGTATTTTACAATAAAAGTTTTAGAACTTAAAAGAAATTTCCATCCACAAAATCCTGGTTGGTGGCAGAGAGAGAAAAGGTAAAACTTTATTTATTAAACTTATTGCTGATGCCTCTCTTTCTACGGGAACACATCTGGGCTCATCCAGTTACCCTCCTGGGAGCAGGGCAGACTTGATGACTACACCAAGCTGCCCTGGGAGGCCCTGACTGCCCACAGCAGTGACAGAGGACACTGGGGCCGAGAGCCTTTCAGAACTCACAGGATACTCTCAGTATTTCTGGAACAACCAAAGCTCCCTAAACAAAAACAAAACAGCCTTTAGTTCAATAAAAGGAAGTTTCTGAGACTCAGGGCAACTTCACTCTAGAACTATCAAGGGAAAGGTGGGCGTGGTGGCTCACACCTGTAATACTAGCACTTTGGGAGGCCGACAGGAAAACTGCTTGAACCAGGAGTTTTAGACCAGCATAGGCCACATAGTGAGACCTCATCACTGCAAAACATCAAAATAATTAGTTAGGCCTCCCAGTTACTCAGGAGGCTGAGGCAGAAGGATCACCTGAGCCCAAAAGGTTGAGGATGTGGTGAATCATGATCATGCCACTGCACTCCAGCCTTTTTCTCAGAGAGGAGCACTGTACCTGCCCAAGGTACCAGCTAGTAAGCGTCAGGGCCAGGGTCTGAGCCCAGGCTGGACGAGCCCAGAGCTGGATGACAGACTGAGACCCCCAACTAAAACAAAAAACAAACAAACAAACAAATAAATAGAACTATCAAGGGAAGGTCTCTTGGAGAACACAGGACTGTGGAAACTGGAGTATATAACCAATCTCCTGAGGGCCATTATATCTCAATTAATACAGGTCAGAGAAACCAGCCTTATATGTACTGCTGTCTTTTTCTTCTGTCAAACCAAATGTAATAGTAGTTTCCCTCCTCTTTTTTTCGGTGACAGCATTACTGTGATATAATTCACATGCCTCACAATTCCTCCACTTAAGGAGTACAAGTCAATTACTTTTAGAGTCTTCACAGAGTTATACAACCATCACCACGACTTTAAAACACGTTTACCATCCCCCCCCAAAAAAAATCCCTGTACACTTTAGCAGTCATCCCCCACCTCCTTTAAATTCCCCCAACCCCAGGCAACCATAAATTGATTTTCTTCTCTATAGATTTGCCTGCTCTGGATGTTTCATATAGATGGAAGCATATAACATGCAGTCTTTTGTGACTGGCTTCTTTCACTTAGCATGATGTGTATATTGCTTTTTTATTTTACACTTTTAATTATATAAGAAAATATAAATTTATACTCTTGTTTTAAAAAATCAAAAAATAAATAAAGTGAAATCCCCTATGACCACCATCCCATGTCTTCTCCATCTCCCCAAAGATAATCAGTGTTTTGAGTGTATCGCCTGAACTTCCACATCAGGGGTCAAGCAAGCTTTTTCTGTTAAGGTCCAGATTTTTGGCTTTTTTCAAGAAGTAAGATCTCTGTCGCAACTACACAGCTCTGCCTATATAATGGGAGATGTAGGTCATAGGTAAGTAAATAAGCATGGCTGCATTCTAATAAAACTTTATTTACAAAAAGAAATGCAAAACAAATTGTACTCATGGGCTCTAGTTTGACCAATCCCATTCTATAGGAATATATAATGCATTTTAAAGTATTAGAAAAAACACCTAGAACAGGAGTTGGCACTCCTGGTTTTTTTGTAAGTAGTTTTATTGGCCCATAGCCACACCCATTCATTTATGTATTGTCTATGGCTATTTTCATGCTATAAAGGCAGCGTGCTACAAAATCATTCATTGCAAAAGAGACTGTAGGCCCACAAAGCCTAATATACTTACTATCTGGCTTTTTGCTGGAAAAGTTTGCCAAATTCTACTATAGAAAATATACTTGGCTGGGCTTGGTGGCTCAGCCTGTAATCCCAGCACTTTGGGAGGCCGAGGTGAGTGGATTGCCTGAGCCCGCAGGTTCGAGACCTGCTTGGGCAACTTGACGAGACCTCATCTCTACAACAAATCAAAAACTAGCCGGGCATCGTAGTGTGTGCCTGTAGTTCCAGCTACTCGGAAGGCTGAGGCAGAAGGATCGCTGGAGCCCAGCAGGTCGAAGCTGTGGTGGCCGGGAGCAACCATTACACTCCAGTCTGGGCGACAGAGTGAGACTCCAACTCCAAAAAAAAAAAGAAAATATACCCTATTTTTTGTATGTTATTTTTACATGATGTATTACACTCTCAATATTATTTTGAGGCAACCCCTTTGGGTCCCCTCCCACTGTGGGAGCTTTTCTGTCCTCTCAATAAATCCTGCTTTCTCACTTAAAAAAAATTATTTTTCAACTTGCTCTCCTTCCCTACAACAGATTTTTGAGATCTACCCATGTGGACCTAATTAATACTTGCTAAACTAAGTTAAGTTAGACCTAAACTGGGCACAGTGGTTCACACCTATAATCCCAGCACTTTGGGAGGTGGAGGTGAGAAGATTGCTTGAGCTCAGGGGTTTGAGACCAGCCTGGGTAACTTGATAAGTCTTCATCTCTACAATAAATAAAAAAAAAATTAGCTGGGCACGGTGGTATACACCTGGGGTTCCAGCTACTAGGAAGGCTGAAGCAGAAGGATTATCTGAGCCCAGCAGATTGAGGCTGTGGTGGCTCTGAGAGTGCTACTTCACTCCAGCCAGAGTGAAACTCTGACCAAATAAATAAATAAATAGTTGGTCTAAACCTGTCTCTGTACTTGGGTGATAAAGTTTGGCTCACGGTGGCCTCTATATATAGGGAACTGTACCCTAGCTTGATGTGTAAACAAATTGTAACCTAACCCAAGAGGATACCCTTGTTACCAAGCAACTGAGTCAGTCAATCATAGTAGCCAAACCCTTAGCCAATTCTAGGCTGAAAGCTGTCAAATTATGCCCAAATAAGGCAAATGCCTAACTGCCAATCAGGTCATCTCTGTATGTCATTTCCTCTTTTCTGGTTATAAATACAGCTCATCATGGGCATTCTGAACCATCCAAAATGCTATTAGGCTCCAGAACGTTTTGCTAGCTTAAATAAACTTTGTTAAATTAAACTTGCCTAAGCTTTGCTGTTGTTTCTTTTCCCCCAACATACTTTAACTGCTGCATGGCAGTCCCTCATATGAATATATCATATTTTATGTAGCCATTGCCTAATGAATGGACATTTAGGTTGTTTCAAATGTTCTACCATGACAACCAATGCTGCAATGAACATCCTTAAGAAATCCTCCTGAGCTCAGTTGCAAATGTTTTTCCAGGGTTCAGAGCAGGAATACAGAGCACATACATTTTTAATTGGGACAGACACTGTCCTCCAACGTATCTAGCCCTGTCCCTAGGCCCAGCCTTACTTGGTAAAGAGGGATTTCAGGGCTGCCAGCAGGCCACAGGTCCCCAGGCCATTGGTGAATCTCACACATCTGTCAACGGCTGCAGACGCCAGACCAAACAGCTTATTCACAGAGTGGCTCAGCTCCTGCACACAGTCAATTACTTCCCCGTGCTCCTGGTAAGCAAATGCAGACAAAAGCCATTCAGATTGGAGAGCACCCAAATAGAAAATGTCAAGACACAGAAATACCTTCAAGCCCTCTCATATGCAGTAAAATCACCTAGTAGGGATATCAGAAATATAGTCCCAAACTGACAGCTCTGCTGGAGGCTGAGTGGGAGGAAAGACAGCCTAAGTGGTCAGTGAGATCACAGAAATTAACTTCTGGCAGAAAAGCAGGGCCAACTGTCTAGTTCATGTTAGTATTTTCCATTCCTTTCCTTTTTTTCTGTGATTATTAAGATGGAGTCTCTCCCTCTGACTCTGGAGCTACAATTCAAGTTTTTCACATCAGACACTCTAAAAGAATGTAGCAAAAGGAAAATGCATCCGTCAGGGGCAAGAATCTAACTGAACAGAAAGATGCAAGAGGCAGCAGACTTAAACGAGTGTAAGATCAGTTCTTAAATGTCAACATGCCTCATGCTAGACAACCTTATGACTTGAAAACAAAACACTATTTGACATGGAAATGGCCTTGAGTCCACCCCTGGTGCCCTCATAGTAAGCCTACTATAGCACTGTCCACGAGCGCCGAGCTCCCGAGCCTATTTGCATATCTCCCTTCAACAAAGGACCACCTTAATAAGAAATTACTAAATCAGGGATCAACTTATCCCCAAAAGATTTAAGCCTCTCATTTTAGAGATCCTTACTGGAGGGCTTTAAGAAGAATATTGATAGCAAGTCTGTGATCTCATTTTACATTTGGATGGTCAGAGTACTTACAGTCCATTTTTTAATCTATACTTGATCCCACCCCCAACCCTCTGCCAGACTTGGCTGACAGCCTGGCAGACAGAAGGCTTCCTAACTGGCCATTGGCCATGCTGGGACATTACCAAAGGCACTGCGCTGATCTGGATAAGGAGGTTGTTCTCCTCCATGTCACCGTACTTCAGCTGGTAGGGTTTGTAGGGCTCATACACAGCATCCACCAGCTCCATGACTTTTACCAGGTTGTGCTCATCTTTAGGAGATCAGAAGTGAAAAGCAATAATTAACAAAGAATCTGAAATTAACCACTGGAAAGCAACAAGGAAGAGATGTTCTCTTAGAACTTTTCCCATTTTATCTTTGGAGGTGACTACATTTTGCTAATCCACATTTATTCATGGATGCTTCTTCAACAACCAGTTGACATATGGATAAATTTGGGCTTTGTGCAGTTTGCCTTAAGCACCATTAAAGACACCAACTCCCTTAATCTCACATCCCTTATTATCCTCACAGTTAAGAATCCCTACAAATGATAACTCTCGTCAATGTCGGGTTCAAGAACTACTACAGAGAAAAGGCACTAAAGGAAGAACATTTTCCACTTCAAGTGTTCATAGAAACAGATATCCAATACACTAGGCATTCCAAAAATTCCTATGTTGAACCACATAAAAATTTAAAACATGCTTGTATCAAAAATGTAAATGTGCATATTCTATGACACAGCAATTCAACTGCTAAGAATTTTCCCAAAATCAACAAATATGCAGTGATTTCATATACACAGAAGAATGTTCATGAAAACATTGCTCAGAATCAGAAAGTTCTAGAAACAATCTCAACAGGGGATGGGTAAATGTAAAAACTTACTTGCTGATATCCTCACATCCTTCTGGTCCCTTCCACTATCTGTCCTTCACACTGAAACTAGAAAAATAGTCCCCAACAGAAATCTCATTACATTGCTGCTCTACTTATAACTTTTCAGTAACTCCCACTGCTCTTCAGTTAGAGACTAAAATCTTTTCTATATCCTGCAAAGCCCCATATTACTTGACCTCAGAAAGCAAAAGATGGTGGTAGTTAAGAGTGAAGGTTCTTCTATCAAAGCTTTACTGCTTCCTAGGTATGTGACTACGTGCAAATATCTTAACTTTTCTATGCCTCCTTCCTCAACTATAAAAAAAGGAAAAGTAACGCACTGATTTTGTAAGACTTTTGTGGAGATCATGTAAAATAATATGTGTGCATTATGTGGAGATCATGTAAAATAATGTGTGGTAAGCACTCAATAAACACTGGTTATTTTATTATGACTTCTACAGCCTCACCTTCCATTACACGCCCTCTAGCTCCTAACCTTCTGTCAGTTCCTAAAAGCTCCTTTTGGCCACATGTGGATTCTTCTGTCTGGAAGGACCTTCTCTACCCTCTTCATCTAGTTAACTCCAGGTCCTCCTTCGATACTCACTCAGTTCAAGTCTGTCGATCTCTCAATTATCTGCCTTTGTTTATATACTTTTAGAACTATTTGCTTTTCTTCCAAGGACTTTCTCACTTTGTAATTATACATTCATTTGTGTGATTATTTGATTATCTCCCACTGGAATACACATTGTATGAGAGCAGGGACTGTGTTTGATTTTGCCCAGCATTGTATCCTCAGAATGTAGCACTCCAGTACTGACCCATTTGTAGCTGAATGAATAAACTAAATATAGTTTCACCTATCCAAAAGAGTTGTGAAAAGTAATTGCACACACATATATACAAGACACACACACATACACAAAGACACACTTGGGAGCCAGGATTCTCACTTCAGGAGATGGGCATCTGCAAATGGTATGCAAGAGATAAAAATCCTGCAGTGTTGAATATGACTGAGAAATATTGGCATAAATTGGTAATTTAAAAAAATATATATATCTTCAAGCCAGGCATGTGGCTCATGCCTGTAATCCCAGCACTTTGGAAGGCCAAGGCGAGAGGATTATCTGAGCTCAGGGGTTTGAGACCAGCTTGGGCAACTTGGCAAGTCTTCATCTCTACAATAAATCAAAAAATTAGCTGGTGGTGCACTTGTAGTTCCAGCTACTTGGAGGGCTGAGACAGAAGGATCGCCAGAGTCCAGCAGGTAGAGGCTGCAGTGGCCGTGAGGGTGCCAGCACACTCAAGCATGGGTGACAGAGTGGGACTCCAATTCAATTAATAAATAAAAATATGTATTTCCTAGCTTTGTCCACCAAAAGATTCTAGGAGTAATGATACTCCAGCAACAATGAGCACCCCTGGTGCCTAGATTGCGGTTTCTTTTTTTTTTTTTTTGAGTTGGAGTCTCACTCAGTTGCCCAGACTGGAGTGCAGTGGCCGCTCCTGGCCACCACAGCCTCGCCTGCTGGGCTCTGGCAATCCTTCTGCCTCAGCCTTCCAAGTAGCCGGAATTACAGGCATGCACTACCATGCCCGGCTGATTTTTTTTAGAGATGAGGTCTCGCTGCCCGGGCGGGTCTCGAACCCGCGGGCTCAGGCAATCCACTCACCTCAGCCTCCCAAAGGCGCGGGATTACAGGCTGAGCCACCGAGCCCGGCAACTGTGGTTTCTAAATACCATTTCTCACTAGAAAAAAACCAGGCTTCCTAGGAAAATGACTAAATTCCAGGTTTAAGGCAAGGGAAAGTAGAGGGTGTTCCTGGAACAACAAGAACAAAAAACAAGAAAGCAGTGAAAGACTGATAGGGACATGTCAAAAAGATACAGGAGCCAGATTGAGGGGGCAACCACAGTCCAATTTTGAAACAATTTGGAAATTAAAATGAATAATAATGGATCATAACCCATTAAATTTTTTTTAAAAAACCATGAATTCATAGTCATATTAAAGAGAGAAAAAGAAGGAAAAGTCTTATCTTTATAAAAGAATGCTAGCAAATAAGTATAAGGAAATAAATTAGAAAATTACCATTTTGTAATCAACAATGGAAAATTTATCCAGGCAAGGATTATTAATAGATGCTAAAGTCATAAAAAAAGGTTTCTTGGGAAATGCTGTATTCCTATGGGCTCAGAGTATCACCTCATAATTACAAGAGGAAATTACAAGAGGGAAAGGTGACTTTACACTGGAGAGATCTGGCAGATACACTTACCAAGTGATAACCTAACCTATCACCTACAGTTGGACACATGTCTCCTGATGTGACACAATAGGAGGTACACACTTTCATCACTGTAGCATTCTTCCCAAACATTGTTTGACATAAATCTAATCAGGAGGAAACAACTGATACATTCTACAAGAAAACTACCCTGACTTCTTCAAAGATGTAGATTTCATGAAAGATAAAAGAAGGATGAGAAGACTGTTTTAGATTAAAAGAGATTCAAGGAATAGGACATGCAAATGTCATATATGTGCACACTGACTGAATCTCAGTAGGAGGCAAAGGTAGAAAAACAACTCTAAGGACTTTTGTGGTACAACTGGAAAAATCTGAATATAGACTGTATATTAGATGATAATATGGAATTGGATGTGAAAGTGGCAACAAAATATTCTACTAAAAACATATTTAAGGCTAGGAGCAGTGACTCACACCTGTAATCCCAGCGCTTTGGAAAGCTGAGGTGGGAGGATTACTTGAGTCCAGGAGTTTGAGACTAGACTGAGCAACATAGTGAGATCTCATCTCTACAAAAAAAATAAGCTGGATGTGATGGTACATGCCTGTACTCCCAGCTACTTGGGAGGCTGATGCAAGAGGATTTCTTGAGCCCAGGAGGTTAAGGCTGTGATAAGCCTAGGCCACAGAGTGAGACTCAAAAAGTTATATATATTTAAGCACACACACATACACACATTCATACACAAAACTGTATATAATCCAAAATGCTGTTTCTGAATGGCAGGTTGAGAATGATTTTTTTTCTCTCTTTGTACTTTTGGGTTTTTCTAGAATGAATACATATTGCCTATTAATTATAAATTCAACCCAAAATGTTTTTAAATGTACTCTATATTATATGATCTTTTACATATTTTACATTGTGTCATATACATGTAGTAGCTATTGAAATAATACTTTAAAATGTTACAGGTAAAATTAAAAGTTAGAAAGCATATCTACATACCACTTAACTCCAGTCAGGCTGGCCACCATCAATAACAAAAAACAACAGATGCTGGAGAGGATTCGGCGAAAAGGGAACACTTCTACACTGTTGGTGGGAGTGTACACTAGTACAACCTCTGTGGAAAACAGTTTGGCAATTCCTAAAAGATCTAAAAATTGACCTTCCATATGACCCCACTATTTCCCTACTGGGAATATACCTGGAGGAACTCAAATTACTGTGTGAAAAAGATACCTACATACACATATTTATTACAGCATTGTTCACAATAGCAAAAACATGGAACTAACCATGCTGCCCATTGAAAGATGATTGGATTAAAAATGTGGTACATATGCCCGATGGAATATTACACAGCCATAAAGAAGAACAAAATAATGAACTTCACAGCAATTTGGATGGACTTAGAGCCTATAATACTGAGTGACCTATCACAGAAACAAAGAACTGAGTATCACATGTTCTCACTCAAAGTGGACCTTGAACAATTATCTAATACTATAAGAAAAAGATTGTCAGTAGTGGGAAACTGCCGGGGGTGGGGGGCGGGATTGGCAGCAGTGGGACACTGCCGGAGGAGGAGAAGCACACCTCATCAACAAGGATAGCTGCATAATGAACATTTGCATACTTAACCCTGAACTGTACCCCACATTTAAAATTTAAAATTAAAAAAAAAAGAAAGTACATCTACAACATATTTGATAAACAATGAGAAAAAGTCCTTTACTGTATAATGAACTTTAAGGCATATGCACCAAATTTTTAACAGCAGTTAAAGCAGGATACAGGAGACTCATTTTGTGTTACAGAATTCTATATCATGAATTCTTATAACACATATTTTTGTTGCTTTTTTATTTTCGAGTCAGGGTCTCACTCTGTTGCCCAGTCAGAAGTGAGCACAATCTCGGCTCACCACAGCCTCCAACTGCTGGGCTCAAGCGATCTCCCTCCTCAGACTCCTGCATAGCTGAATTACAGACGTGAGCCACCATGCCTGGCTCTTTTGTTGCTTTTTAAAATATATAAGTAATCACTCTTGTAAATTAATCAGAACTAAGTTAAACTCCCAAACAGAAAAATAGGCAAAGGAATGGAATAAGCAATTCAAAAAAGAAAAAAATACATAATTTTTATAATATAATTTTTAGGCCAGGTGCAGTGGCTCATGGCTGTAATCCCAGCACTTTGGGAGGCCGAGGAGGGATGATGGCTTAAGCCTGGGCAATATAGTGAGACCTCATCTACACAAAAAGTCAAAAAATTAGCCAGACGTGGTGTCCACCTGTAGTCCCAGTTACTCAGGAGGCTGAGGCAGAAGGATTGCCTGAGCCCAGCAACTAGAGGCTGCAGAGAGCCATGGTCGTGCCACTACACTCCAGACTGGGTGACAGAGACACTGTCTCAAAATTTAAAGAAAATTTCAAACTTGTTAATAACCAAAGTGCAAAACTAAAATGATATATCATTAATTGTCTAGGAACCTGGAAATGATGGGAGAAAAAAGACAGAGTCTAGTGCTGATGAGAGAATGGGGCACAGGCACCTTCATTCACTACTGATAGACACAAAGATAGGTTAAAAAATTTCTAAAGAACAAAATATGTCAAACATCTTTAAAATTTTCATTTATCGAATTCAAATTTAAATGTATCCTAAAAAATAATCAGAATTGGGCTCAAACATTAATGTGTAAGGTAGTTCATAATAGTTTTATTTATCATAATGGTTAAAAAATTATAGTAAGCCATAGCTACAAAGTGGTCATTGCCTTGGTTCTGTGCCTGTTTTTTAAAAGTCTAGAAAAGCACTTAATGACATACGAAAATGCTCATTATACTGTTTTGAGCAACAACAACAAAAAACCCAAACCAAATATAAGGCTATATACAACCAATATTTTACAATATTTCTATATATTATATATAACATATTATTATATGTAAAAAAAATTTTTTTGAGTTGGCGTCTCACTCTGTTGCCCAAGAGGGAGTGCAGTAACACGCTCACAGTCACCGCAGACTCAACCTGCTGGGCTCAGGTGATCCTTCCGCCTCAGTCTTCCAAGTAGCTGGAACTACTGGCACACGCCGCCACACCCAGCTAAGTTTTTTGATTTATTGTAGAAATGAGGTCTTGCCAAGTTGTCTAGGCTGGTCTTGAACCCGTGGGCTCAGAAAATCCTCTCATCTCGGCCTCTCAAAGTGCTGGGATTATAGCTGTGAGCCACCACAACCGGCCTATATGTAAATTTATAAAATTATATTGAAATATATAAAATGCACATTACATTGCATTTATTAGATAATATTTACATAGTATATATTAAGTGTTTATACTAATATTTGTGAACAATATTTATTTATATTTGAATGACTAGCAGGAACTATAACAAATATTGTTGGTAGCTCTTTTGGGTGATAAGGTTATAAATCTCTTGCTCTTTTTTTTAATCTTTATTTTTGTGTGTTTCCAAAGTATTTTTAAATTAAAAACGAAAACATAATTATTTTGAAAACCTCAACAGGAATTGTTAGAACTCTAAACTCCCACAGCTGACTAATAAAGCACTTCTATACTGACTCCTCAGAGGGTGGTTCTCTCTTTTCCAGTAATGTCCATCCCCTGTGGAAAGAATGCAACCTGTTCCTGGCCCTGCCTTCGACCCCCTTCTCCAGCAGGATGTGCAGCCTAAACACACTTCAGCCACTTCCACAAAGGCATCACAGTCCCTGGGAAGCTCCCCGTGTCCACTGTTCCTCTCCCATAACTAAGGCCTGACCAGTGAGTGTGCCAAAAACATCTATGAATCATCAGGAATCCGAATAACAAACACACTCCCTGGAATGTACAAGGCAATTATACACAACTGTAATTAAAGAGAATAACTATTAAATAAACCAAGTCAGTGACACACAGCAGCCAAACGGCAGAACAAGGCCTTCCTGAAGCGATTTCCTGATTTGACAGCACCATGCATCACGAGGTCTGTGTTATTTAAAAATTTATGATGCTTTTAACATAGATGGGAAAGAGTTGGGAAAACGTCACACACCATGCATTGTTTACCCAAATGGGAATAAGGAATGCTCTGCTCTCAATCGGTTGCTGGGAAAAGCCACCTTCCCTATAACCACCTTTACTCCTAACACAGCTCCCCTGCCCTGAAAAACTTGCTGCTACCCCTTCAAAAAGCTCCTCTAGCCTACTTGGTCTCCTGAGGCTAAACTGTCTGAGGCTTTATGATGATATGGAAAGAAGAAGGCACTTGTTCCCAAGTGTAACCTGCTGCCACCTCACTGCAACTAACATCTGTCTACCTGCTACTAGGCCTCTTTTATATTCTAAGCCCCCACAGAAGTGTCCATCACGTCCCCAGAGTGTGCGCAACCCTAGAGTGTGTGAAACACCTACACAGCATGGGGTGAGGCAAATATATTAAACTGTTTCCATAATGGCAACATTTTCATGGAAAAGCCTTCCACATCATTTGCAAAGGAAAACATAGATCCCTTCCACTTCTGTAAAATCAGTCATCTGAAAAGGCAAACAAGAAGGCCCCAGAAGCTTCAAAAAGAACGAGTAAAGACAAGCCACAGAATGAGGAGGAAGGAACGTTTACGTAGGTGAGGGAGCAGTGCCATTTCCAGTCCCTTGGCAAAGTGGGCAGTGGCGTCGTAGAACTCCAGCAGTCTGGTGAGCTCCAGCTCAGGCCCAGCCCTCTCTACTCCAGCACTGAGGCAGAAGGGCAGGGAGGGCATCAAGGCTCCCAGGGTCTGAATCAGCAGCACCGTCACAACCTCGTGGGGGTTCTTGAAAACCTGCAATGAGAGAGCGGTATCTGCCTTAGCACACAGAACCAAACAGGAGCATACCTTTCAAAGAAGTTGTCCCCTGAATCACTCAGAGGAATCTCCCGAGAGATGAAAAGTGGTCAAATTTAGTGCTATAAGCCCAGGGTTTCCCTCAATGCAAATGTGAATATGCTCAGAAAATGAAGCAGCATTAGGACTTGCAAAACATCCAGAACAACTGGCAACTCCATACCTCTCACTGACCCCAAGTGCCTGGTTATTTTCAAATCTATCAAACGCTTTCATGCACTATTTATATGGTCACCAAAAATTAACTAGAGAAATGACAATAGAGAAATTGGGGGGAGTGGAAGGTGGGAATCAAAATAAAATGAAAGAAGAGTACTTCATTTAATTGGGGTTGAAAGAGTCTTTAAGCAGAGTCACTGCCTGGCTTATAGCCACCTCTCCCCTTGACACAGTCCTTCAGCCAAGATGGATTTCTTGTATCTTAAGGAACTCCAGGAATAGTGTATCTAGACCCATTTAGATTATGGATTTACTTATTCATTGAAAATCTTTTTTTCATTCTATATTCTTTACATAGATTTCTTGGGCAAATAATGTTCAGAGTTCTTTTAGAGGGGGGTTCTCACAGACTCCCAAGTGTTGATTATGTATTTTCTTATTATAACATATCTTAAATATGAACAAACATGAAATGAGACGTAAGAGCTATTCTTAGGCAACTATAATGTCAAAAAAGGTAAAAATTTAGAAACTATAAAACCATTAAAATTCAAAATTTCATTAGAAAATAACTTGAGACAAATGAAAATGAAATCACAACATACCAAAACTTACAAGAGGCAGTGAAATCAGTGCTAAGGGAAATTTATAGCTGTAAATGCATAGACTCAAAAAAAGAAAGATCTCTAATCAACAAGCTAACTGTACACATTAAGGAACTAGAAAAAGAACACTAATTCCAAAACTAGTAGAAAGAAGGAAATAATAAAGATTAGAACAGAGATAAGTGAAATAGCGACTAGAAAACAAATTTTTAAAACTCAACAAACCCAGATGCTGGTTCTTTGCAAAAATTCTAGACTAAGAAAAAAGAAAGAGGGCTCAAATTATTAAAATCAGATATGAAAGTGGGGACATTACTCAGTTTCACAAAAATAAAAAACCTATTATGTGTCAATAAAAAAATAAAATAAAACTTTTAAAAAAGAAATAAAAGAGATTATAAGAGAGTACTATCAGCAATCACATGCCAACAAACTAAATAACTTAGATGAAATGGACAAATTCCTAAAAATACAATCTATCAAAACTAACTCGAGAAAAAAACAGAAATAGTTACAGTCAGACAAGAAGAATAAATGATAAGTGTTTAAGGGGATACATATGTTAATTCATTTTATTTATTCCTTCTTCACTATATATATATAAACATATATCATAACATTATCTTGTACATTATAATTACATATGATTATACTTTGTAAAAAGATAAAATCCATTAAAGCTCTTTTTAAAAAAGAAAAAACAGAAACTCTGAATAAATCTTCTATAGCTAGTAAAAAGCTGAATCAGTAATCAAAACCGCCTAACAAAGAAAAGATCAGAACCAGATGGCTTCACTGGTGAATCCTACTAAACATTTAAAGAAGACTTAACATCAACCTTCTAAAACTCTTCAAAAAATTGAAAAGGAGCAAATATGTTATAGTCTGAACTGTGTCCCCCTAAAATTCAAATGTCAAAGTCCTAATTGCCAGTACTTTAGAATGTGACTATATTTGGAGATAGGGCCTTTAAAGAGCTGATAAAGGTAACAGGATGTCATATGGGGGCTCTAATCTGATATGACTGACACCCTCACAAATAGAAGAGATTAGGACACAGACACATATAAAGGGAAAACATAGGGAAAAGATAGGTGAGTGGCCTCAGAAGAAACTGGCCCTGTGAACACCTTGAACTTGGACTTCTAGATCTTTGAGAAAGTTAACTTATGTTGTTTAAACTACCAAGTCTGAGGTACTTTGTTATGGAAACAGCTAACAAAACTAATAATGGACACTGCCTAACTCATTCTACGAGGGCAGCATTACCCTGACACCAAAACCAGTCAAAGACATTATAAGCACAGAATTACAAATGAACATCCTTTATGAATACACATTCTAAAATTTTAACAAAATAGTAGTAAACTGAATTCTGTAGCATATTAAAAAGATTATATACCCACAACCAAGTAGGATTCACCTAGGAATGCAAAAATAAATCCAACTAATATACCATATTAACAGAACAAAGGAAAAAAACCACACGACCACCTCAATTAATACAGAAAATGCATTTTACAAAATTCAAAACCCTTCATGATAAAAACACTCAACAAACTAGGAATAGAAGAAAACTTCCTCCACATAATAAAGGTAATATATGAAAACCCACAGCTAACATGATACTCAATGGTGAAAGACTGAAGCATTTCTCCTAAGATCAGGAACAAGACAAGGATAACTGCTTTTGCCACTCTATTCAACGCAGTACTGAAAGTCCTAGCCAGAGCAATTATACAAGTAAAAAGAAGAAAGGAGCCAGATGTGGTGGATCATGCCTGTAATCTCAGCACTTTGGGAGGTGGAGGCAAGTAGATTGCCTGAGCCCAGGGATTCGAGATCAGCTGGACAACTTGGCCAGACCTCATCTCTATAATAAATCAAAAATTAGCTGGGAGTGGTGGTGCAAGCCTGTAGTCCCAGCTACTTGGAAAGCTGAGGTGGAAGGATCACCTGGGTCCAGCAGGTTGAGGCTGTGGTAGCCATAAGCATGCCACTACACTCCAGCCTAGGCGACAGAGTAAGACTCCGAATCAAAAAAGGAAGGAAGGGACGGAGGGAGGGAAAATATGTCCAAATTAAAAGCAGAGTTAGCCGGGCTTGGTGGCTCAGCCTGTAATCCCGCGCCTTTGGGAGGCTGAGGTGAGTGGATTGCCTGAGCCTGTGGGTTCAAGACCCGCCTGGGCAGCGAGACCTCATCTCTACAATAAATCAAAAAATCAGTCAGGCGTGGTAGCACATGCCTGTAATTCGGCTACTTGGAAGGCTGAGACGGAAGGATCGCCGGAGCCCAGCAGGTCGAGGCTGCGGTGGCCGGGAGCGGCCACTGCACTCCAGTCTGGGTGACAGAGTGAGACTCCAACTCAAAAATAAATAAATAAATAAAAGCAGAGTTATCTCTGTTCACAGATGACATAATAATATGTGTAGAAAAACTTAAAGAATATACAAAACACTCTTAGAGTTAATAAATAAATTCAGTCAAGTTATAGGATACAAAACTGACATACAAAAATCGTTGTATTTCTATATACTAATGACGAACAATCTGAAAAGGAAATTAAGAAACAATTCTATTTACAATAGCATGAAAAAGAATAAAATACTTAGGAATAAACTTAACCAAGAAGCTAAAAGACTTGTACACTAAAAACAACAAAACATTTGATAAGAAAAAATTAAAGAACTAAATAAATGGTAAGACATCCCATGTTCACAAATTGGAAGACTTAATATTGTTAAAATGGTAATACTATACAAAGCAATCTACAGATTCAGTGCAATCCCTGTCAAAATCCCAATGGTGTTTTTTGGAGAAATAAAATCCATCTAAAAATTCACATGGAATATTGAGAGACCCCCCAAATAGCAAAAACGGTCTTGGAAAAAAAAAAAAAGAACAAAGTTGGAAGCCTCAAATGCTTGACTTTAAAACTTACTACAAAGCTACAATAATCAAAACAGTGTGGTACCAGCATAAGGACTGACATGTAGCCCAACAGAATAGAGAGTCCAGAATTAAACTCTCACATCTACGGCCAACTGATTTCTAAAAGAATGCTATGACCATTCAATGGCAAAGGACAACCTTTTCAACAAAAGGTGCTCCAACTGGATATCTACATGCAAAAGAAAAAAGTTGAACTTTTACCTTACACTATATACAAACATTAACTCAAAATTGGTCAAAGACCTAAATGTAAGAGCTGAAACCATAAAATTCTTACAAGAAAACATAGAGAAAAACCCTCATGATCTTTAATTCTGCAACAATTCTTGGATATAATACCAACAGTCAAGGCAACAAAAGAAAAAATAGATAAATTGGACTACATCAAAATTCAAAATTTTTGTGCATCAAAAGACATTATCAAGAAAGTAAATAACAACCTACAGAATGAGATAAAATATTCACAAATCATATACTCAGTAAAGGATTTAAACCCAGATTATAAAAAGAACTCTTACAACTCAACATAAAAACAACCAACCAAATTAAGAAACGGGTAAACAACCCAGCACCTTGGGAGGCAGAGACAGGAACACTGCTTGAGCCCAAGAGTTCAAGACCAGCCTGGGCAACATAAAGAGACCTTGTCTCTACAAAAAAATCAAAAAAATTAGCCATGGTGGCATGTGCCTGTAGTACCAGCTACTCAGGAGGCTGAGGCAGAAAGACTGCCTGAGCCCAGGAGACCAAGGCTTCAGTGAGCCATGATTGTGCCACTGCACACCAGCCTAGGTGACAGAGTGAGACCCCCAACTCAAAATGTGAAAAATAAATAAAATAAAATCACTCAGAATTGGAATGCATTATTTTCCCACTGACCTCCCCAGAACTGTTTCCCTCAACCTCTATTTCTTTCAGCAACATTTCCATTTAACCAAGATGAAAACAGCCCTTTAACTTTCCTTTCTTTCAGTCTCTTTACCAGTTGCCAGGTCCTAACTTTCCTTTCTTTCAGTCTCTTTACCAGTTGCCAGGTGCCAATTCAATTGTTCTTGAACTGGAAACTTCTAATACCATCCTATACCAGAAAAAGTTTCTTATCCCTCTCTAATGTCTCATCAAATTACTCTATATACCACCACCAAATTCATTACTTTTAAATGGTATTTTAAAACTTCACTTATATTTGTTATAAATATTGCAAGATTCACCAGTTATTAACATTTGGTGTATTCATTCCTTTTCATTTTGGTCATTCTGGTGGGTGCATAATTGTATCTCATTATGGCTTTATTTGCATTTTTCTGACAACTAAGGACACTGAGCAACTTTTCATGTGCGTATTGGCCATTTGTACATCTTCCTCTGTGAAGTGTCTATTCAAGTCTCTTGCCCATTTGAAAAAAACCTGGGTTATTTGCTTTTAATTTATTGAGTTGCAGCAATTCATTATAAATCTTGGACACAAGTTCTTTTTTAGTTATATTTTGTAGATATTCTCTTCTAATCTGTGGCTTCAGCAGATGCTTTTTCTTTTCTTTTTTTGTAGAGACAGGGTCTCACGATGCTGCCCAGGCTGGTCTCAAACTACTTACTGGCCTTCTCGAACTCCTGGCCTCAAACAATCCTTCCACCTAAGCCTCCTGAGTTGCTGAGACTACAGGTGTACACCACCACTTCTAGCTAATTTTTACTCTATTTTTTGTAGAGTTAGGGTCTCACCATATTGCCTAGGCTGGTCTAAAATTTATGCCCTCAAGCAATCATCCTGCCTCAGCCTCCCAAAGCCCTGGTGTCACAAGCATGAGCCACTACATCAGTCAGATTTTTATCTGACGAAGTCTAATTTATAAATTTTTTTCTTCTTATGGTTATTGCTTTCTGTTCTGTGTCCTAGGAAACCACCACTAGGTTGGGTGCAGTGGTTCATGCCTGTAATCCCAGCACTTTGGGTTTTTTTTGTTTTGTTTTGTTTTGTTTCTTTGAGTTGGAGTCTCACTCTTTCACACAGACTGGAGTGCAGTAGCCGCTCCCAGCCACCACAGCCTTGCCTGCTGGGCTCCGGCGATCCTTCTGCCTCAGCCTTCCGAGTAGCTGGAATTACAGACATGCTACCACGCCTGGCTGATTTTTTGATTTATTGTAGAGATGAGGTCTCGCTGCCCAGGCGGGTCTCAAACCCACGGGCTCAGGCAATCCACTCACCTCAGCATCCCAAAGGCACGAAATTACAGGCTGAGCCACCGAGCCCAGCTAATCCCAGCACTTTGGGAGGCTGAGATGGAAGGATTACTTAAGCCCAGTAATTCAAGACTAGCCTGGGCAACATAGCAAGATGTTGTCTCTACAGAAAAATCAAAAAATTAGCTGGACGTGGTAGTGCACGCCTGCACTCTAAGCTATTCAGGAGGCTGAGCCCAGAAGGTCAAAGCTTGTGGTGAGCCGTGATCATGCCACTGCACTCCAGCCTGGGTGACAGAGTGAGACTGACTCAAAACAAAACAAAATAAAACAAAAACAAAGCCGGGCTCGGTGGCTCAGCCTGTAATCCCGCGCCTTTGGGAGGCTGAGGTGAGTGGATTGCCTGAGCCCGCGGGTTCGAGACCCGCCTGGGCAGCGAGACCTCATCTCTACAATAAATCAAAAAATCAGCCGGGCGTGGTAGCGCATGCCTGTAATTCCGGCTACTCGGAAGGCTGAGGCAGAAGGATCGCCGGAGCCCAGCAGGTCGAGGTTGCGGTGGCCGGGAGCGGCCACTGCACTCCAGTCTGGGCGACAGAGTGAGACTCCAACTCAAAAAAATTAAAAAAATAAAACAAAAACAAACAAAAAACAACACCAATTCCCCAAGTCTTATAATCTGTGAACCCTTGTTGTTCTTTGGCCAGAGAATCCCTTTTGTCCAGTCACTTTTAAGGAAAGGAAAAACAGGCTGGGTGCAGTGGCTCATGTCTGCAATCCCAGCACTTTGAGAGGCCAGGGTGGGAGGATCCCTCGAGGCCAGGAGTTCAAGACCAAGCCTGCGCAAGACCCTATCTCTACAAAAAAATGTTTTAAACTTAGCCAAGCATAGTGGTGCACACCTGTAATCCCATCTATTTGGGAGGCTGAAGCATGATGAGCTCATTTGAGGCCAGGAGTTTGAGGCTTCACTGAGGTACAATTGCACCACTGCACACCAGCCTGGGTGAGAGTAAGATCCTGTCTCAAAAAAAGATTGAAAATTTAAAAAATGGGCCATGGGTCAAAGCTATACATTAACATAAATTTCTGCCCCACAAAATGTAGGATGAGGTCCAAATAGAAGTCTAAGAAGTCTAAGTTCTTTTTCTTTTCTTTCTTTTTTTTTTTAAGTAGGAGTCTCAATCTATCACCCAGGCTAGAATAGCATGATCATAGCTCACTGCAGCCTTGACCTCCTGGGCTCAGGCAATCCTTCTGACTCCGTCTCTCAAGAAGCTGAGACTAAAGGTGCACGGCACCATGCCTGGCTAATTTTATTTTATTTTTTTTTATAGAGACAAGGTCTCACTATGTTGCCTAGGTGCTGACATCTGAAAAGAAAGTAGGCCATGGCCCAACAGTATAAATTAGCATAAATTCATGCCCTACAAAATGTAGAATGAGGCCCAAATAGAAGGCTGAGAAGTCTGTTCTTTTTCTTAGATAATGAAGGGTATTTGTATGTATTGACTTGAGCTGTTTTTATCCTTGTGATACAAGAAGTAGAAGAGGCAAGAACACATAAATTATTACATTAAAACTTCAAAAACTTGACCGGCGTGGTGGCTCATGTCTGTAATCCCAGCACTTTGGGAGGTATAGGTGAAAGGACTGTCTGAGCCCAGAGGTTTGAGGCTAGCCTGGGCAACCTGGCAAAACCTTGTTTCTATAATAAATCAAAAAAAATCACCCAGGTGTGGTGGTGTGCACCTATAGTCCCAGTTACTTGGAAGGCTGAGGTGGAAGGATTGTCTGAGCCCAGCAGGTTGAGGCTGCCATGGCTGTGAGCATGTCACTGCACTCCAGCCTGGGTGACAGTGAGATTCCAACTCAAAAAATGTAAGTAAATTAAAAAGATAAGTAAAGTAAAATAAAATAAAATAGGAAAATTTCTATAGGAGGTTTTCCTTTAAAAAACAAACAACTACAAAAAACACCCAAGTCTGAAATAGGTTAATTCAAGGAACAAGGACAGAGAAAAGTACTTTAATCAACTTGAATGACATGACCCTGTACAAGGAATTCTCTCCAACTACTGTCAAGTTTATTCTAGCAACTGACAGATGAAGTGACTGGATGTTTAGGGACTTGGGAAAGTAAGTGATGGAAAGTTTCCCCATGAAACCAAGTTCCTCAGTCTCACTTTACCGTTAATCAAGGGGTGCCTTTAAAATTATCCCTTCCCCTACTCTTGATGTATTATGAGAACAAGGGAAACTAACTCCAGGTCAGGTACATTTTACCTGAAGTTAAGATAAAAATAATCTTGTTCACTCCAACACCACCTGACCAAGGGCCTCCTGCTTTTAGATCAGAAGATAGTGGCCTGAAGAAATTCCACAGGCTCCCTTGCTGAAGGACAGGCAACACTGTCACATTAGATTCTATTTAAGATATGGATAAGAATGATAAGAAGGGTTTTAATGGAGACCTAAAGATTTCACTGATGTATCTTTTTTTTTTCTTAAACCATTAAACTGAAACCTAAGTTTATCTTTTAACCCCTTGAGTGACAGCAGCAAATGAGGAGGTTCTTTGAACAGTACTCTGCACTTGAGGACAATCACTCCTGAGGCAGTCACCTGTTCTCTTATCACCACAGGCTTTGTTCTCCCTAGAACCAAATGAGCTATTACCTGTGTAGCCCATTGGATTTGTGTGTGCCAAGCACCAAGCAAGGCATCATAGAGTCCAGTGAGCTGCCGGTTCAGGGGTAGGTCACTCTGGCACAGCTCTTGCCAGGCTGCTAAAAGTTGCACCTGCAGAGACAATAAAAAGACCTTACTGGGTATGCCAAAATATGCTGCCTGCTGAAACTGCCCTGCCCTCCTACCAAGACAAACAATATACTACTGCCTCTTATCCTGGAGGCGGTGGAGTCAATGAGCAACCGAGCAACCTAACAAGATCCATCCACTTCAAAAAAAAAAAAACAACGTTCAGAAGTCTGAAGTGGAGGATTGCTTGAGCCCAGGAGCTCGAGGCTGTAGTATGCCATGATCATATCTGTGAATAGTTACTGTAGTCCAGCCTGGGCAACATAGCGAGACCTTAGTTCCAAGATTAAAAAAAAGAAGAAAAAAGAAAAATTCTCACAGCTTGCTGAGAGCATAACAAAGCTTAAGACACAAATTTTATTTTAAGACAAAATGGGAATAAGTTAAAACATCTTTTCAAGTTTGTAAATGAACCCAGTTGTAAATAGAAAAGAGGATGAAAATTGATGACTCTTTCCAACTGGTATTTAAATAAATACATATAGGGAACCAAGAGCACCCCCTCCTGGCTAACTAAAAGAATGAAGGCCAGAGGGCAAGCTGACAAACATTTTTACCTTTCGAGTTTGAGACGGATTTTGCGGCCCAGTGTTATGAGCATCCCACAACGGTAATCGCTTACAGCTTCTTACCTTGTGACACTTGTAGTAGTAGGCAAGGAGCTGGGGCATCCGGTCAATTTCAGTAAAAACCTTCACAAACAGTTTGGACTGATCTAAAGAACATAAAATGCACATATACTATTACCAGCCTTTTGAGTGCAGTCAAGAGAAAGGATTCACCAGGAAAAAACATGGATACATGTTAGCTAGTATACACACGTTTCTACTGACTTATTATGAATTAACTCACATGCGGGATCATAGAGATAAAAACTAAGTAAAGTTCAAAGCAGACCATGTGACTCAATAATCAGACACTACAAGTCCTAGCTTGTTAAAATAATGCATCAATAAACACCACTAACAGAGCTAAGCAAAGTGACTGTTACACACAGATGGTGAAATGGACTTGAATCGGGGTTAGAATGAAGGAGGGGGCCTGGGGCATGAATTCTCAGGAAGCTCTCGCTCTCAGGCTATGCAAGGGCAGGGAGAGCGCCTCCTTGAACGTGTGCTGTTGGCACTTCATCTGCCTCACTTCTTACTACCCGACTGGAATCACAACCTGTCAGCAACAGGTGTCCAAAGCAACTCATCGATTGACCATTTTACAGATCAGGAAACTGCAACCCAGAGAGCTTCAGGTACTTGCAGGCAGTGGCAGAACTGCTAAATCATAGCAAAAAATTGAGCCATATGAAACTGCTGATATTCAGCCATTCTGACTCATAAAACAGTAATTGCATATGACTTGATCTAACATATATTTTTCTTTCTTTTTTTTTTTAGTGGGGGCGGTCTCACTCTGTCCCTCAAGTGCAATGGCAACATCACAGCTCACTGTAGACTTGACCTTCTGGGTTCCGGCAATCCTCCCACCTCAGCCTCTTGAGTAGCTGGGACTATAGGCAAATGCCATCACACCTGGTTAACTTTTTTATTTTTCTGTAGAGACAAGGTTGCCCAGGCTGGCCTCAAACTCCTGGGCTCAAGCAATCTTCCCACCTCAGCCTCCACCATGTCAGGTCTCAATTTTATATCTGTATGAACTGGAAAAATACTGAGACTTCTGTCAGGGGCCAAGGACAAATCAAGCTCTTTGTTGACCAGGGGCCCTTTGCATGCACTAGGCCTGGGATGATCTTCCGGTTTCTAATCACCCACCTATGTTAGGATCTTCCAGCTACTGCTCCCTCTCACATCTTCACCTTCATAAAACAAATCACAGTTTGTACTTACTTTATTTAGTTACTTATATAATAGCTTATTGTCTTTCTCACCCATGGAAACATAAGCTCCATGAGGGTCATGATCTTTCCTGTCCTGTTTCACTATTCCTAGAAATTAGTACAATACACAGCATGCATTCAAAAAATGTACTAAATTAATTATTGTTAAAATGGCATTCTTTTTTAGCATTATCAAGTAGCATGTTCATGGTAGGAAAAAATGCAAAAAAAGTAAGAAAGATTAAAAATCTACCTATAGTACTATCACACTCTATTAAACACTGTTAACATTTTAGGTGTAATTTTAAAAGTTATTGGTAAATGTGTGATGGCTTAAATATATAATTACAATGTTTTAAATGTTGACTCAACAGAGAGAATTTTTTATTTCTTAAAATGAATAATAACAGACTTTGCCAATATTGCAAACTCACTTAAAAAAGACATTGTGAAACTTAAAAGTAGTAACAGGTAGGTCTTTAGCCCTCATAGTCAATTATTTGTAAACTGGAGGAAGTTCACACTTCAGACAACTGAAAGAAATAGGAAACCTACCATGGCAACCATAAAGACATTTAGACTCCTGCCAACAACACCAATTCAAGATCACCACAGAGCTCCTGCCTGGTGTGAGCCACCTGCAGGGTACTGCAGGGTCTTGCAGTGGGCTCCTGTTTTTTTCCACCCATATCTACTGCGCTTCTAACAGAACTCTGGATTTCCTCTGAGAATCCATGCCTCAGCCTCCTACTCTCCCCCTAAATGTTTGGAAGCTACGTGGAACTGACTTCACCCAAGGCACTAGGGTGTAACTCAGGCCTGGCCAACCAGAGCCTCAAGTCCACCTGACCCCAAATGACTGATCCTAAGATACCAAACCTGCCCACCCAATGCAATCCAGATTAATCCTAGGACCTCTTCCTGAGTTGTAAGAATGAAAACACAGAACTCCAGGGTTACCATGGGAAGAGTCTACCTGTAGGTAAAGCCAACACACAGAAACAGAGCCAAGAAATGGTGAGAGAGAGGCCAGGTCCTAATGACATAGTCTGTGCTCCTGGATCAAACCAAGTCTGAAGGCAGACTCATTCCTGAACTTCTCAGTTCTATAAGCCAATACACTACCTCTTTTTTGTCTTCAGTTTAAATTAGGTGTCTGTCGCTTGCAACCAGAAGAACCCCAAACTGATACAGGGCTCATGTGAATAAGATGTGGGTCCTCTGCAATTCCCCTTCTGCAACTATACCCAGAGGAACTCCAATCACTCTATGAAAAAGATACCTGCAAATGCATGTTTATTGCAGCACTATTTACAATAGCAAAAACATAGAACCAAATGTGCTGCCTATTGAAAGAGGACTGGATTAAAAAAATGTGGTATATATACACAATGGAATATTAAGCAGCCATAAAGGAGGA
Organism: Cephalopachus bancanus; assembly: GCA_027257055.1. Taxonomy (NCBI): domain Eukaryota; kingdom Metazoa; phylum Chordata; class Mammalia; order Primates; family Tarsiidae; genus Cephalopachus; species Cephalopachus bancanus. The sequence goes on from JAPVLO010000354.1 coordinate 1,860,241, forward strand.
CAAAATTATGAACTTCGCAGCAACTTGGATGGACTTAGAGGCTATCATACTGAGTGATCTATCACAGAAACAAAGAATTAAGTATCACATGTTCACACTCATAAGCGGACCTTGAACAACTATCGTAATACTATAAGAAAAGGAATAGCAGTAGTGGAAAACTGTCGGGGGGGGTACACCTCATCAACAGGGGTACCTGCATAATGAACATTTGTATACCTAACCCTGAATTGTACCCACATATTTAACATTTTTTTAAAAAGATGTAGGTCCTATCCTCCATCCCATCCACTCAAAATGTAATATCATACCAAAAGGTTCTTATCATATTAACAACTGATTTTGAATTATACAAAATGAAAACACAAACTTACAGCAACAATGGGATGCAGCATGGGTATAATAAAAAATAAAAGCATCCCCTCAAAAATCATTTGTGTTATTTTTGCATATCGTTTCAGCCCAGGAGTTCTATTTAGACATAAGAAAGTCCTTGATACAAAGTATCTTGTACATAGGAGATGTGTCATAACTATCTTTTAAAAGAAACAGGATGGATGCGGTGGCTATAATCCCAGCACTTTGGGAGGCCAAAATGGAAGGGCCACTTGAGGCCAGGAGTTCAAGACCAACCTGGGAAAGAAAGCAAGACCCCATTTCTATGGAAAAAAAAAAGAAAGAATTAGCCAGGAGTGGTAGCATATGTCTGTAGTTCTATATACTCGGAAGGCTAAGGCAGGCAGATCTCTTGAGCCCAGGAATTCAAGGTTGCAGTAAGCCATGCTCATATCACTACACTCCAGTCTCGGCAACAGAGCAAGACCTTGTCCCTAAATAAATATGGGGAAAATGCTCTTAATCTCTTCCTAAAATATTTCCCCTACAATAAAAGTCTGCACAGCTTCACCCTCTTTCGAGGGACCGACTGCAGACATCACTGCCTTATGCTCCCTCTCTCTGTGGCTCATTTTCCCTGGAGAAAGAAAATATTCTGACCGAATGTGTGAGTAAACGTAAACAGAGAAAAGGATAAGATCAAAGGCTTTTGATAGTCATAGGAAGTAACAACATCAAAAGCAATTCACTGTGGACAAGCTAACGCTGTCCCACTTTACAACCACAGGACTTCTTCCAAAGCTTTTCCATTTCTATAACTTCACTTTAACCTGAGTGCAACCCTAGCAGATAAGAAGATAGAGAAATTGCCCACAGAATAAGTAAGCTAGTCAAGATCGCACATCTAGAACAGCCAAGACTGTCTCTCGGTCAGGTCCTAAGGCATCATCTAACTGCTCTGACTTGTCCAAGATGACAAATGACAGGCACCGGCTGTCTCAGATCTAGCAGAAAATCCCAAGAGCTATGTTGATCCAGACCTGTGCAGGACAGAGGCTCCAGAAGGAAAGTTTCTGGGAGGAAAGGGAACTCAGAGGAATCCCTAACTCCCATAGTACACCATTTGGAGAAAATGAAGGGGTAAGGATGGCAGGAAGAATGAGAGGAATAAAAAGGCAATTAGAAACATCAGGATACACACAAAGCTGAGTAGGAAAGGAATTAAAATCATAACACATTACTTAATTCTGCAAAAATAAACTATTTTGATAATAAAAATAAATGTGTTGATAACATGAACAATTTTGCTGCCTCCATTGAAAACAACGGCATAGGAGGAAAATAAGACAGGAAGTTAGGAGTGGCACGAAAGCAAAAGCCTTGGCTACGATAGGAAGTTAACAGATAATACCTGAAATTGACATAAGGAAATAAAATAATAAAGTTATTATGTAGAAGTATAAAATGAAGCACCAGGAAAGAAACAGCTCTAAGAATCAGAAGTGGTAGCCTCCTGGGAACAGGACTGAGGAATGAGGAGAGAGAGGAAAAGAAAGTACTATTTAGCCTTCTCAGCATTTTAAGTGATGGGGAAAAAGAAAACTGAAACCAATTAACTGATCTGTGGGTCCGGACTTCCCATTTGTAGTTTGTCGTTGAGCTGCACAGCTTTTAAGAAATGATGTGCCTCTCGTTCAAATACTGCTCCTAAGAATGACTCCCTTGGGGCTACTGCAGGAGCTACTGTGTGCAGAATGAGAGGTCCAAGAGAAAGGAAGGCATGTTCGCTGAAGGCCTGCTGAAGGCCTGCTTGGCACAAGGATTCACACCTGCGCATTCCTCCCAAGAATCACACAATGCGGATTCCAAACTCACCTGAACTGAGGCAGAAACTGAGGTCTTATTGCTAATATGGCTAAGCCCAAAGACTTAAAACTAGGTCTGTCTATCTCCTTCCACGCAGCCACACTCCTCAGTAGACCCCATTACTAAGTTGTTAACAGCTATGAAACTATTCCCCAAATAGTTTAGCTGCTCAAGGCAAGCTAAACTCTGCCCAGCCTCCTCCGACTCACTTCCTTTCCAGACTCATCTCTGACCATTTCCCAATGTTCACTCCACTAAAATGGATTTGTTATTCCTAAAGCAATCCCTGAGTTCTCCCACTTCTGTACCATTCAAATCTGTGTTGCCCCAAATGCATCTTTTCTCCTACCAAAATCTTAGACCCATGAGAAAATGCTCAGGCTGTATTACTAACTGGGAGAAAAAAGATACAAAGGTGTATATACTACAATGTATCTAATTTTTGTAAAAGATATACATACACAAAGGAAAAAGTTGGAGGAAAATACTAATAGTCATCTCTGGGTGGTGAGCTTACTGGTAAATTATTTTCTTTCTATATTTTTCAAATTTTCAATAACCTGTAGGTATTACTTGTATAATCAGAAACAATTTAAATATTTAAAAAATTCCTCTGTCTTTCAAAATTCTACACTTATACTAGCTCTTCATAAAAGCTTCACTTTTGCTTCACACGACATGAGGAGGCCTATTTTCGCATTCCATCTTGTCATAAAATTATTTGTGTACTTGCTCTCTCCTGGCCTCACCCTCAACCACACTGTACAGTCCTTAAAGGGTAACAACTTTATCTTATTTATCTTTGTGTTTTACCCCACTGTTCTGCACAGAATTCATATTTTAAAACGTTTCAAGTTAGTACCCTTTTAAAAATTCCTACTTTGGTTATTCTAGATGGAAACTTTAAAAAGCAATCACTGAACTCCTATACATCACATATTTGGAGGTTTGAAGAATAAGTAAATAATTTGGTAAATATCAGCATTCCACACATAGCAACAGACACTAAGAGCCAAGTTATGGGCCCAGTACCAAGTAGTTTCTTACATCTTTTCCTGACGGTCAAGGTTCACCACAGAAAAGACCGGGAGGTGAGTTTCAGTGCGGTCCCTGAACACTGTGCACTGCAGCATCACCTCTGGCTCCCTCCTGCCCCCTTCTGGCCAAAATGTGAATGTCTAGGTGTTACAACTAAATTAAAAGGAAATTAAGGGAGGAAAAAACACCTGTGCTAACAGGTCCCCAACCTTTTAAAATTTGCTTTGCTCCTTTTTACTTCTGGGAAGTCCAATAAACTTCTGAGAAGGAAAAGATGTAACAGCAACCACTGTGAAGATACCCAGCTAAACTTCCAAGACCTGCCAGTAGATCTTGACTTAATGGGCAGAAAGCCAGGATTTAGAAAATAAATATTTGTCATTAAAACATTTATTATCATCATAAAAACATATAAATAAATGAATCTTCCTGCTATTTCTTATTATATAAGTTGGGTTTGGTCAAGGGGAAGCAAACATTTTTCTATAAAAAGTTGCTTTAATTTATAAACTGAATTCATTGATTGTATAAAATGAACTAGGCACATATACTTGGCTATAGCCATATTATCATTTTAGGAGAGAGATGAAAAAGGGTAACGTGTTGGGGACATACTACTTTATCAGAGATTTCCCTTTAAAAACTATTAGACAATATGGCCACAGTGGCTTACACCTGTAATCCCAGCACTTTGGGAGACCAAGGCAGGAGGAATGCTTGAACCCAAGAGTTCGAGACCAGCCTAGGCAACACAGAAAGACTTTGTCTCCACAAGGAAAAACTAAACATTAGCCAGGCATGGTGGCACACACCTGTAGTTCCAGCTACTGGAGAGGCTGAGGCAGGAGGTTGAGGCTACAGTGAGCCATGATCATGCCACTGCACTCCAGTCTGGGCAACAGACTCTGACTCAAAAAATAAAATTAAATTAAATCAATTTTAAATTTAATTTTAAAAACTATTAGATAAAGAAGCTCCTTGGTCTTCCAGGAAAGATGGCTAATTAAGGAGCACACTACATTTGGGGCAGGGGAACCCTTCCTGATACTCGCCAAAATTAAATCACCAAAAGAAAAAACACCATTTCATTTGTATTGAAGCCAAGAGAATATCTATACTACAAACTTCGGGGAATACCAATCAAATAGCCTATCATTCGGGGCTATGATGAGTGGGGAATCTGGTAGAGCTCTGAAGGGTAAGCATGGAGCAGAGCAGAGCAGGAGAAAGAGGTCAAGACGGGAAGCAAAGAAGGCTTGGGCAAGGCCTAGGAAGGTCTGCTTCCACCTCAGCCCAGCAGTAGAGACAGCCCTCAAGGTTGGAAAGCGCCGTTTCCCCCTTCTGAGTCATGTCCTGCCTACAAAGAGTCAAGCCTGATTCTCCAATTTGGGAACAAAGGCTATCCAAACCACTTAACCCCCAACCAAAGACTATGACCCTAAGCCACTGGAGCATCATTCAAACCTGCTGCCAGCTCCAAGTAGTCAGCTAACCCAGAGGGGGAAAAAAAACTTAAGTTCATAGAGCCACTACCTCCCAACCTCAACTCCTGCTTCCCCAAACCCCATAACTAGACATAACCTCAACCAAACAAGAGAGCTCTGTAGTTCATGAGAGAATGTGAGGAACAAAGCTCCCAGCTAATGATTTTTCAAAGACTCAGCTCCAGTCCTAGAATCCTGCAAGTGAAGAAAAGACTCAAAATAAAGAATTAACACACATGGGAACAATATGGAATTAAAAGGCTGGAGATAAGTACTAAATCCATCTTCTTAGCCAACTGAAGAGCACAACAGAGAGTGTAACCTGTCCAGCAAGGTCTATAGGACAGCGCTCAACAAAACAGATAAACAAGGAAGGACGTCCAAGGAGATTCCAAAGCACTCTATTTTTCAGAAATTGTAGAAACAAAGAAAGAAAACTCCACCACGGGACCTACCCAAAAGTGCCACAGGATAGGGGAAATAAAATGAATAAAGCATGCAGGAAGTACATCCAGAGAACACTTCAAGAATAATGAGAGCGAGACCCTATTTCTATTTCTAAAAAAATATTTTAAATTAGTTGGATACAGTGGTGCATACCTGTAATCCCAGCTACTCAGGAGACTGAGGCAGGAGGATAGCTTGAGCCCAGGAGTTTGAGATCAGCCTAGGCAACTTTGTCTCTATGAAAAATTTTTTTAAAAATTAGCCAGGCTTGGTAGTATATATGTATAGTCTCAGTTACTCAGGCAGCTGGGACAGAAGGATCACCTGAGTCCAGGAGGTCGAGGCTGCAGTAAGCCCTGATCAGGTCACTGTACTCCATCTCAGGAAACACAGGAAAACCCTGATGTAAAAAAAGAAAGAAAGAAAGAAAGAAAGAAATAGAAGAAGAAGAAAAATATCTCCTTAAACTCATGAAGGTGGGGAAAAAATGTTTTTTTAAGATAACCAAAAATATATAGCAAAAAAATGACCTAACTCTATATCTTAAACTAGAAGAAGAAAAACAAACTAAACCCTAAAGTTAGCAAAAGGAAAAAAAATAGTAGATTACAGCAGAGTCAAATAAAATAGAAAAAAAAAATTTAAAAAGAGAAAAATCAACAAAATCAAGAGTTGTTTCTCTGAAAAATCAATAAAATTGATAAATCCTTACCCAGATTCACTGAGAAAAAAGTAATTAAAATCAAATAACTAAATCAGAACTGAAAGAGGGATATTACTACCAATTTTATGTAGATAAAAAGAATGATAAAAGATTACTTTGGGCCAAATGTGGTGGCTCATACCTATAATCCCAGCACTTTAGGAGGCCGAGGTGAGAGGATTGCCTGAGTCCACAGGTTCAAGACCAGCCTGGATAATTGGCGAGACCACATCTCTACAATAAATCAAAAAATTAGCCAGGCACAGTGGCGCATGCCTGTAGCTCCAGCTACTTGAAAGGCTGAGGCAGAAGGATCGCCTGAGCCAAGCACCGCAGTGGAGGCCGCGGTGGCCATGAGCATGCCACTGCACTCCAGCCTGGGTGACAGAGTGAGACTCAAAAAAAAAAAAAATTACTTTGAACAATTTATGCCAGCAAATCAGATAACCTAAAGGAAATAAATTCCTAGAAACACACAATCAATACTGAATCTTGAAGAAACAGCAACTGTGAACATACCGATAACAACTAAGGAGATTGAATTAGTAAAGAAAAATCTCTCAACAAAGAAAAGCCCACCAGATGGCTTCACTGGTAAATTCTACTAAACATTTGAAGAAGAATTAACATCAATCCTTCCCAAACATTTCCAAAAAATTTAAAAAGAGGGAACACTTCCTAACTCATCTATGAAATCAGCATTTCACCTGCTTCCAAAGCCAGAAAAAGACACAAGAAAACTACAGTTCAATATCCCTGCTGAATAGTGATGCAAAAATACTCAACAAAATACTGTTGAATTTGATTTACAAAGTAGTAAACCAAATTCAACAGTACATTAAATGGATTATACACCATGACCAAGTAGAATTTATTTATTTATTTTATTTTTTTTGAGTTGGAGTCTCACTCTGCTGCCCAGACTGGAGTGCAGTGCAGTGGCTGCTCCCGGCCACCGCAGCCTCAACCTGCTGGGCTCCGGCAATCCTTCCACCTCAGCCTTCCACGTAGCTGGAACTACAGGCGCGCGCTACCACACCCAGCTAATTTTTTATTTATTGTAGAGATGAGGTCTCACCAAGTAGCCTAGGCAGGTCTCGAACCCGCGGGCTCAGACAATCCACTCACCTTGGCCTCCCAAAGTGCTGGGATTAAAGGCTGAGCCACCAAGCCCGGCCTCCAAGTAGAATTTATTACTGGGAGGCAAGGAGGGTTCAATACAATAAAATCAATCAATGAAATATAGTAAAATAACAAGATTAAGGGGGAAAACCCATTATCTCATTAATGCAGAAAACATATTAACAAAACTCAGTACATTTTATAGATTAAAAACACTCAACAAAGGAAGGAAGGCACTATAAATGAAAAGCCTACAGCTAACATAATACTTGATGGTGAAAGACCATTTCATTTTCAAGGAACAACACAAGGATGCCTACTTTTGCCACTTCTATTCAACACAGAACCGGAATTCCAACCAGAATAATGAGGCAAGAAGTAAAAAGGCATTCAAATAGAAAAAAAAATAAGTAAAATTATCTTGTAGATTATATGATCTTATATGTAGAAAACATTAAAGATTACACATACACGCACACACACAAAAAAACCCCGTTGAACTAATAAACATATTCAGCAACTTTTCAACACAAAGTCAGTTGTATTTTTATAATGAACAGTGTGAAAAAGAATTTTTTTTTTTTTGAGTTGGAGTCTCACTCTGTTATCCAGGCTGGAGTGCAGTGGCATGCTCACAGCCACCACAGCCTCAACCTGCTGTGTTCAGGTGATCCTTCCACCTCAGCCTTCTGAGTAGCTGGAACTATAGGCGCACACCACCACGCCCAGTTAATTTTTTGATTTATTGTAAAGATGAGGTCTCACCAAGTTGCCCAGGCTGGTTTCGAATCCATGGGCTTGGGCAATCCTCTCACCCCAGTCTATCAAAGTGCTGGAATTATAGGCGTGAGCCACCATGCCCGACCAAAAAGGAAATTTTTTAATAGTTCATTTATAATAACATCAAACATAATAAAATACATAGAAATAACATTAACCAAGGTGTTGAAAGACTGATACACTGAAACTACAAAACACTGCTGAAAGAAGTTAAAGAAGAACTAAATAAACAGAAAGACATCCCATGTTCATGGATTAAAAGACTTAATATTGTTCACACTGGGAGGTTGAGGCAAGAGGATTTGCCTGAGTCCAAGCCTGCGCAACTTGGCGAGACCTTGTCTCTACAATAAATCAAAATATTAGTCAGGTGTGGTGGTGCACACCTGTAGTTCCAGCTACTTGGAAGGCTGAGGTAGAAGGATTGCAGGCCAAGGTTGCGGAAGCCATGAGCATGCTACTGCATTCCAGCTTGGGCAAGAGAGTGAGACTCCTACTCAAAAACATATAAATACACACCTCATCAACAAGGGTACCTGCATAATGAACATCTGTATACCTAATCCTGAATTGGACCCTACATCTTGAAAACAAAAAAGTTTTATTTTTTAATTTATTTTTTAAACTTTTGATTTTTTTATTTTGAAGATATAGGGTACAATTCAGGGTTAGGTATACAAATGTTCATTATGCAGGTACCCTTGTTGATGGGGCATACCCCCACTTTCCCAGGCAGATTCCCACTACTGCCAATCCCACTTCACCACCCCCCTCCTGGCAACAAAAAATGTTTAAAAGAAAATAAATAAATAAATAGAGACTTAACATTGTTAAGATGTCAATACTACCCAAAGCAATCTATATGTTCTATGGTATCCCTATCAAAATTCCAATGATAGTTTTTGCAAAAATATGAAAATCCATCTTAAGATTCAAATGAAATATAAGGGACCCTGAATAGGCAAAACAATTTTTTTAATCAATATTTTTTATTTTAAAATTGTGGGGTACAGTTAAGGGTTAGGTATACAAATATGCATTGATAAGGGGTGTTGATAAGGGGTGTCTCCCCATCCCCAGCAAAACAATTTTTAAAAAAAGAACGAAGCTGGAGATCTCACACTTCCTAATTTCAAAACTTATGACACAGTCTCAGTAATCAAAATAGTGTAGTACTGGCATAAGTAAGAACATACACACCAATGAAATGAAATACAGAGTCCAGAAATAAACCCTCACATATATGACCAGAGTGTTTTCAACTAGGGTCCCAATCCTTTCAATGAAGAAAGGACAGTCTTTTCAACAGATCGCGCTCAGAAAACCGGAAATCCGCATGCAAAAGAAGTTGAACTCTTACTTTACACCATATACAAAAATTAACTCAAAACGGATCAAAGACCTAAATATAAGACCTAAAACTAAAAAAAACTCTTTGAAGAAAAGAGGAAAACAGCTTCATGGCGTTGGATTTGGCAATGACTTCTTGGATATGATAAGAAACGCACAGGAAACAAAATAAAACATAAATAAATTAGGCTACATCAAAATTAAAAACTTGTATACCAAAACACACTATTAATAGAATGAAACGACAATTCTCAGAATGGGAAAAAATAATGACTACAGGAGGCTGGGTGTAATGGCTCATGCCTGTATTCCCAACAATTTGGGAGGTTGAGGTGCAAGGATCGCTTGAGCCCAGAAGTTCAAGATCAGCCTAGGCAACATAGTAAGACCTTGTCTCTATTGAAAGAGAGAAAGAGAGAGAGAGAGAGAGAGAGGAGGGAGGGAGGGAGAGGGAGAGAGAAAGTGAGGGAGGGAGAGAGGAAGGCAATGGGAAAAATATTTGCAAATCATATAGCAAATGAGGGGTTATATTCAGAATATATGAAGAACTCTTACAACTCAGAAACAAAAAAACAAATAACCTAATACAAAAACAGGTAAAGGACTTAAATAGACGTTTCTCCAAAAATATACAAATAGCCAATAAACATATAAAAATACACCCTACATTATTATTAATCATTAGGAAAATGCAATTCAAAACCATAATAAGATTATCACTTCATACCCATTATTAGAATGGCTAATATTTTTTAAGAAGAAAAGAAAATGGCAAGTGCTGGCAAGGATGTGGAGAAAATTGAAACTTTTATGCATTGCTGGTGGGAATGTAAGATGGTGTAACCACTATGGAAAACAATGTAACAATTTCTCAAAAAAATTAAACAGAGTTAACATACAATCCAGAAATTCCATTTCTCAGTGCATACCTGAAAGAATTGAAAGCTGCGACTCAAATATTTATACTTGCATGATTATAGTAGCACTATTCACAATAACCTAATGGTAGAAATAACCCAAATGTCCACTGACAAATGAATAGATAAAGAAAATGAGAGGCCAGGCATGGTGGCTCATGCCTGTAATCCCAGCACTTTGGGAAGCCGAGAGAGGAGGATTGCTTGAGCTCAGGAGTCTGGGATCAGCCTGGGCAACATAGTGAGACCTTGTCTCTACAAAAAATTTAAAAATCAAAAAATTAGCTGGGCATGATGGTGCATGCCTGTAGTCCCAGCTACTTGGGAGGCTAAGGTGGAAGGATAACTTGAGCCCAGGAGATCGAGGCTGCAGTGAGCCAGGATCGTGCCACTATACTCCAGCCTGCAACAGAGTGAGACTCCAATTCAAAAACAAAACATAAAAGTAAAAATAAATAAGACTTAATTAGAAGAACAAAGAGCAAAATAAAGACTTTAGAAAACTCTATCAGCCAAAGAGAAGACAAATTTTAGAAAAATCACAGACCTTGGGGGGAGGCGACTGGGCAGAAGCAGGCAATGAGCCAAAAGAGAACAGAAAAAATATGACGTGTATGGAGTGGAAAAAAAAGGAGTGCTAATGAACAGACAGTTGGTGTTCTCAAATATGGAAAAGAGAACAAATAGAACAGGAAAAAAAATCAACTAAGATAATTTTCTATAAAGAAAGATATGAATCAGTAAATGAAAAGGGCTGCCAGGCGTGGAGGCTCACGCCTATAATCCTAGCACCTTGGGAGGCTGAGACAAAGGACTGCCTGAGCTCTTGGGTAGGAGACCAGCCTTGACAACTTGGTGAGATCTCATCTTTACAATAAATCAAAAAATTAGCCAGGTGTGGTGGTGCATGCCTATAGTCCCAGCTACTAGGAAGGCTGAGGCAGAAGGATCATCTGAATTCAGCAGGTTGAGGCTGGAATGCAGTGGCTGTGAGTGAACACTGCATTCCAGCCTGGAAGATAGAATGAGACTCTGACTCAAAAAAAAAAAAAAAAAAGGAAAGGACTCACACTATGTTCCAGGGAATATTTAAAAATTTCAAACCTGAAAAATAAAGTAGAGAAGTTATTAAAACTTAAATGTAAAAGAAAGTCTTTTTTTTTTTTTGAGTTGGAGTCTCACTCCGTCGCCCAGACTGGAGTGCAGTGGCCGCTCCTGGCCACCGCAGCCTCGACCTGCTGGGCTCCGGCGATCCTTCCGCCTCAGCCTTCCGAGTAGCCGGAATTACAAGCGCGGGCTACCACGCCCAGCAGATTTTTTAAATTTATTATAGAGATGAGGTCTCGCTGCCCGGGCGGGTCTCGAACCCGCGGGCTCAGGCAATCCACTCACCTCAGCCTCCCAAAGGCGCGGGATTACAGGCTGAGACACGGAGCCCGGCAAAGAAAGTCTTTTAATTCTATGTCAGAATTAAACAAACTATGAGCCTGCACCCAAACTGTCATGTTTTTGTAATAAATTTACTGGAACACAGCAGAGCCTATTCATTTATGTGTGGGATATTGTGCAAAACTGCAGACTTACATATTTGCAATTGAGACTGCATGACTTGTAAGTCATAAAATATGTGTGATCTAGCCCTTCACAGAAAATGTTTGCCAATCCCTAGTAAAATTATTCAGAGAGAAGAAACAAGGATGCATACAAAGGAGAAAATAAGCAGATCTCACAGTTATAAGCAGAACATAGATGGCAATGGATTCACATGAGGACTGAAAATTCACAGAACTAGCATTATTGTTCCTTCTGTCTTTACACAGGCATATTTATTTGGCTATTTTATGAGACCTTCTAGGAAAAACGAAAAAAGACTTTGGATGGCTGAAGGTAGTGAAGCAAGGTCTACAGAATTCTGAAAGAAACAGAGTGTGACCTAAGAATTCCAAAAGCAGTTATTGTTTTCTACATGTAAAAGCAATCAAAAGACATTGTTTACTATATAAATACCAAGAATATACATAAAATCCCCATGCCCTTCCTGAGGGGACTGGGGTCTGCTTGACAACAGAATTCTGCTCACAGAGTAAAGACTGGAGTCTTCTGAATTAACATGGGAAAAATATGGGATGAAAAGTCTGGAAGTGGGTATGAATTCATTTAACCATGATATTAAGCATAAATAACCATGACAATTATTGGTTATAAAATGGAATATAATGCTTAAAATTGTTTTTTTAAAAGGTACATGATAGCCGGGCTCGGTGGCTCAGCCTGTAATCCCAGCACTTTGGGAGGTTGAGGTGAGTGGATTGCCTGAGCCTGCGGGTTCGAGACCCTCCTGGGCAACTTGGCGAGACCTCATCTCTACAATAAATAAAACAATCAGCATGGTAGCGCGTGCCTGTAATTCCGGCCACTCGGAAGGCCGAGGCGGAAGGATTGCCGGAGCCCAGCAGGTCGAGGTTGCGGTGGCCGGGAGCGGCCATTGCACTCCAGTCTGGGCGACAGAGTGAAACTCTAACTCAAAATAAAATAAAATAAAATAAAATAAAAGGTACATGATATAAAAAGTAATAATTTGAGAGTATACCATGATGAAAATTCTGGACTATGCAACATTCTAGAACATGGCAGAGGAAGAGGAAAGGTTGGGAGGAGAAGGAGTAGAAATGCACTAATCAGGAGAGTCAGATATTATTTTATTTATGAGGTCAACAGTTTGAGAAAAAGTTTAGCTTATCATTGGAAGTCATAAGTCACTATTAAAACTAAACTCAAGTTATATATCTTTCAAATTATCTGTGAGAAAAAAAACACAAAGAAAACATATACGGCAAAATATAGAGATCAAAAGAAACAGAAACAAAGAAGCAGAAAATAGAAAAATAGAAACATACAAGACTGAAATTTTCTGTTTAAAAAAAAAACAACCTATGGCTCACATCTGTAATCCCAGCACTTTGGGAGGCGGGGATGAGAGGACTGCCTGAGCCCAGGAGTTCGAGACCAGCCTGAGCAACTTGGCAAAACCTCGTCTCTAAATAAATCAAAAAATTAACCAGGCATGGTGACCTGTGCCTGTATTTTCAGTTACTTGGAAGGTTGAGGTGGAAGGATCGCCTGAACCCAGTAAGTCGAGGCTGCAGTAGCCATGATCGTGCAACTGCACTCCAGCCTGAGTAACAGAGTAAAATTCAACTAAAAAAAAAAGTAAAAATAAAAATTTATTTAATGTTAAAGCCTAAGTGGAATAAAGTCACTTATTAAAAGAGAAATATAAGGATTAGGTCAAAAAACAGAATTCAATATGCCATTTGCAATAGAGAAGACTAAAATAAAAGGTCTCAGAAAGTTTGGGCCAGGTGCAGTAGCTCACATCTGTAATCCCAGCACTTTAGGAGGCCAAGGCAGGAAGACTGCTTGAAGCCAGGAGTTCAAGACCAGCTTGGGCAACATAGTGAGACCTTGCCTCTATAAAAAAATTTTTTTTAAATAGGCTGGGTATGGTGGCACACACCTATAGTCCCAGCTAATCAGGAGGCTGAGGTAGAAGGATCACCTAAACCCCAGAAGTTGAGGCTGCAGTGAGCTGTGATCATGTTGGTGCATTCTAGCCTGGGTGACAGCGAGACTCCAACTCAAAAGAAAAAAAAGTTTGAAGGTTAGGAAAAAAGGGAGCAAAGACATACTAAAGCAAATACAAACAAAAAAAGAAAGCAGAATTCATATTAATATCCACGTTGAACTGAGACAGAAAGCATTAAATGGGGCCATAGTCATATTTAATAAAAACCCTGTTTAAATCCAAACAGAGCAGTAAGGGAAAAAATGAAAGCTTTTCAATTGTTTATAGAAGCCAATACAATCATGACATCAAAACCTGAGAAAGATATTCACTTATAGAATCTTAATCAAAATATTTAAATAAAATATTAGCAAATATTCAGTATTATTTGTATATTAATACACACACAGTGAACAAGGGGGTTTGTTCTTGAACTGCAAAAACAGTGCAACATTAGGAATGTCATTAATATGACTTGCCATATTAGTAGGTTAAAGGAAATAAAAGTAATACATTCAATCTTGATGGAGGCTGAAAAGGCATTTAATAAAATTTGACAATAATATTTATTTCTTGAATTTCCTAACATAACAGTATCAAGTGTTGACTGTGATCGTTTCTGTCTATAGAATTCCTAAATAGCACAGGGATTACAGAAGAGATGATTCTCTGCTAGGAACGGAGGTACAAACTCTCTAGGACTGAGGTGGCCCAATTTTGGTGTAACTTTACCACCAGGGAAAGGGAAGCCAAACCTTTGCACATCTTGACTAGCGAAAGAACTGGAGTGAGGAAAATTATCTTCTGAGTGAGAGCAGTGTTATTGTTTGACGTGAGGAGGTTACACTGCTGTTACCCATAACTAAACTATGTACAGGGTCAGGAGAAATTAAACCCAGAGTAGAAGGGGGTGCATGGTATGCAAGCAGAGGCAAAGGAAGTGGAAACAGATTATATTCTGTCCATATAAAGAGCTGTAAAGGTACAAAAGCACTTTACTGCTGCATCTTCCTGTTTAATCAATAGTTTTACAGGTGAAGGGAATGGGAGAATTAAAGTTATTTGTTGATAAATCACAGCCAGGCGCAGTGGCTCATACCTGCAATCCCTGCACTTTGAGAGGCAAAGGCGAGAGGATTGCCTGAGCCCAGGGGTTCGAGACCAGCCTGGGCAACTTGGCGAGACTTCATCTCTACAATAATCAAAAAATTAGCCGGGTGTGGTGACACATGCCTGTAGCTGCAGTTACTTGGAAGGCTGAAGCAGAAGAATCACCTGAGTCCAGCAGGTCAAGGCTGCAGTGGCCATGAGTGTTCCACTGCACTCCAGCCTGGGTGACAGAGTGAGAGTGCTACCTTAAAAAAAAAAGGAAAAATCCCTAGAAAATAATATACCAAAATAATGTTCTAGATAAGGGTCAAAACTCATCAAACGGCATACTCTGTGCATTTCTAGCACTTGTGTTTGTTTTCAAGTTGCGAAGACTTATAGACAAGGGCAAAAAATAAATCCTCTTTTGCAACCCAGAACTCACTGTTCAGTATGAGTTTTGAAAAATACTATAGAAAAAGAAACACTAAGGCCAGGCATGGTAGCTCATGCCTATACCCCAGCACTTTGGGAGGCAGAGGCAGGAGGATTGCTTGAGCCTCAGAGCTTGAGACCAGCCTAGCAAGACCTCGTCCCCACAAAAATTAAAATAAAAAATTAGTCTGCAATGGTGATGCGTACCTGTAGCCCCAGCAACTCGGGAGGCTGAGGTAGGAGGATTGCCTCAGCCCAGGAAGTTGAGGCTATGGTGAGCTGTGACTGTGCCACTGCACTCCAGCCTGGGCAACAGAGTTAGATCCCAACTCAAGAAATAAAGAAAGAAAAAGAAAAAAAAATGTACATTTCGCTAATTATAACTTTTTCTTAAAAAAATTATAAACTCATATTGAACCCTAGGGATCGATATGAAAGCTGAAGTGTTTAGGAGTGAAGTATACTGATATCTGTATACTTTGAAATGCATCAGAAAAAAATATGATGAATGGAATGGACAGATAGAGGGATGAATACATATGTGAACATGAAAACGTGGCTACTAGAATCTAGTAAGTCTGTTCATCATGCTCATTTCAACTTTTCTGTGTGTTTGAAATTTTCACATAAAATACTGAAAACATGTAAGTATCATCAAGTTAGATTGGCTTCTAATCTACCTAATTTAAACACTAATGACTCAGGAGGCCTTCATTTACAGAGAGTTGTAGGCATACACAGAGATGAGAAATGGCAGCACTCACCTATGGCCTGGGAGGTGAATGCAGTTACAATCTGGGGGCTGGCCTGGGCCTCCAGCCTGTTCTTCAACGCCTCCAAGTGCACACATTTTTCTGAGTAGTCTGGTGTATCAACAAGCATCATTAAGCTGTTCTGCATACCTATTAGTTTGGCAGAAATCACAGCTATGTCCTAGAAAAGAACAGAATAGAGAATATTTATTTTAAAAGACCCCTGCTACCTCAATAGGGACTGGATAAAATACATGAAAAGGCAATTCATAAAATAAGAAAATGACTCATAAACATATGATGTTTAAAATTAATTGTATCATACTGAAATAATAATATAAAGAAGTACCATCTACCCCTTCACAAACTGGAAACATTTTTGAAAAACTTCTATTGCTATTGTTGGTAAGGGGGCAAAGAAAAAAGACAATCTCTCTGGTATAATAAATGTATATTGTCTTTCAGAAGGCAATTTAGTAATATGTGCCAGGAGTCTGGAAAATATTCATCCTTTAACTTGGTATTTTCTCTTCCAGAATTTTTTTCCTAAGGAAATAATCAGAAGGGCATAGAAATATTAATGTGTTACAATTAATTAATATGACTTTAGTGTTATGATAACAGAAACCTGTTGGCAACCTATAACTTCCATAATAACAAAATATACATTATGGATCACTCATGATGGTATGTAGAATATTGTGCAGCCATTAGAAATTATGATTTTGGTCGGGTGTGGTGGCTCATGCCTGTAATCCCAGCACTTTGGAAGGTGGAGGCAAGAGGATTGCCTGAGCCCAGAGGTTCGAGAGACCAGCCTGGGCAATTTGGCGAGACTTTGTCTCTACAATAAGTAAAAAAAAAATTAATCAGGCATGGTGGCATGCACCTGTGGTTCCAGCTACTTGGAAGGCTGAGGCAGAAGGACCTCCTGAGCCCAGCAGGTCGAGGCTGCAGCGGCCATAAGCGTGCCACTGCACTCCAGCCTGGGCTACGGAGTGAGACTCTGACTCAAAAAAAGAAAAAAGAAAAGGAAATTATGATTTTGAAAAGTATTAATAACATAGAATACCTATAACTTACTATTAAATGAAATAACACTATAAAAAATATACAGACACTACAATCCTAATTTTGTTTAATATATATCAATGTATACATGTCTGTAATATATGCATACATACAAAATATATTCATAAGTGTAAATATGTACAAATACATAGAAAATATACCTAATACACATAAAAAGTATATTACTAGGGCATAGGAATATGGATCATTTTGCTTTCTTCCCTGTATTTTTCTGAATCTTCCAAATCTTTTATGAAACACATAAACTATATTTATAATTAGAAAAATAAATGTTATTGTTTAAAAAGAATTAAGAGAGTAATAATGATTTCAGCATTCAGTGGGTATCTATGATGTGCCAGATATTGTATTAGATATTTGAAATCCAAAGATGAATAAGACCACCTTTACAAAGATGAATTTACAACATATTGGGACAAAAAGATATGATACAATTTAAGAAGAATGGTTCAAGTGTTAGAGGAGCACAGGTGAAGGAGCAATTCGTTGTGTTATGAGAGGGGAGGAAGCAGCAGGGAGAGCTATCAAAGAGGGTGGCACTGTAGCTGGACCTTAAGGGCAAGGGGCGAGTTGAGTTCTACTCTACTGAAAGGAAAAATGAAGGCAAGAGAGTTCGGGCACAGAACTAAGGTACAAAAGCAGATGGTGGTTGACAGTCTGGAGCAGTCACAAGGAGAAAGGTGCCAGAAAAGAGCTGAAGAGGCAGGCTACAGCCCTGCTGAGAAAGTCAGGCTTGCCCCATTAGAGAGGTTGGAATTTGTCCAGTAGAAAACAGGGAATCATAGAAAGTTAAAATAAAGGGGAACAGAGGGAGACAGGAAATGGCATGTGCCAATCTAAGCCACTGAAGACCCTCGTGGTTGCATGTGGAGGACAGACTGGTGTGTGAGAAGGACGGGCGACCAGGAGATTGACCAGTGCATGGCTACTAAAATGGTCCAGGAGCAGGTAAGCGAAAGCATGACTGTGGGTGGCAGAGGGTGAAAAGATGATCAACTGAAGAGAAAGATGCAGGGACAAGGAAGGGGGAGCCATCAAGGACTGTGGGTTTCTAGCCTAAATGCTTGCAGGGAAAATGACTCCTTTAAGCAAAATAGGGAGGCCCCAAAAGAAGAGTAAATGGGGGTGGCTTTGAGCAAAAATGAATTCAGTTTGGGGTTTTTTAAAAATAATTCATCAGAAGAGAGAATTCAGTTTTTAAAATACCTAAGGGGAGTCCAGCTGGGTGCATTTAGTCTTGGAGAACTTTGAGTATTGGGACAGTGGGAGAAAAAAACAAGATTTATAGCTTTTAGATAATTAACAGTAGTAGTTCACTACTATGAAAATCAGAAATCATATTCAAATCCATCCTTTCCCATACACATGTGCTGGGAAACAAGTAACAGCTATAAAGCCTGGATCAATTAAAATTGTCAAGCACCCTGAGGAGCTCTGAAACGGAATGGCAAGGATTACGGTCAGGGCTAGAAAAAGTTGTTTTTCATAGCTTATTCCTGTTTACTAAATTTTTCCCATGTGCATTTATAACTTTTTTTTTTTTTGAGTTGGAGTCTCACTCTGTCGCCCAGACTGGAGTGCAGTGGCCACTCCCAGCCACCGCAGCCTCGACCTGCTGGGCTCTGGCGATCCTTCCGCCTCAGCCTTCCAAGTAGCTGGAACTACGGGTACGTGCTACTACGCCCAGCTAATTTTTCGATTTATTGTAGAGATGAGGTCTTGCCAAGTTGCCCAGGTGGGTCTCGCACCTGCGGGCTCAGGGAATCCACTCACCTCAGCCTCCCAAAGCACGGGATTACAGGTTGAGCCATCGATTCGGCTTAACTTTTATTAAAACTTTGAGAACTTTTTAACAAAAGCAAAAGAGATGATAAATAATTCATCCTGCTTTACAACTGAAAAAGGTTCTTCATAAGATATCATTTTACTTCAGTCTTTCAAACCAGGTATCAAAACAATTGCTATTTCCAATACTTTGCAGCCCCAGAGGGATAAAATAACTTGCCAAGGTCCCATAGCATGTAGAGCCCCTCTATCCATGTTCCACGCTCTCACACAGAGCCCACCTTCTCTGCCTGTGCTTTTATACTGAGACTTCTCCTTAACTCGCTCTCTACCACTAAGAGGCTTCACTCAAAGCAGAGAGCAGAATTACTCAAAGAAGTTTCAGATCTTCCCCACCCTTTGTCTGTATGTTTCTGTATGATGCTACTGAGTATGCCTCATGGTTTTGATGAATGGCTTTCTCTAAACCTCAAGTTGTGACCTACAGACATTGCACAACATCCCCTAAACAAGATACCTACTTGAGTCTTGAATGTCTCCTCAATGTCAGCACTCAACGTGCTCCACTTATCTGCTTCTTGAAGAGATTCGGCAGCAAGTTGCATCCTGGACTTTACCTGGTCAATTTCTACTAACACCTGAAAGAGAAAGGAGTCAAAAATGAAGTGGTAGGTCCTTTTTCTCTACCTTCCACCAGGGACTTGAAACCTAGGTATCGTGATATGCTTCCGTCTTTAGGGAGTTTCTGTACCTCCGAACACCAGTCATTCAGCTACATTTGTTTAGAAGGTGCTGAAAGATCCAAGCAAAAGAGTAGCTTGAGTACTGGATAGATTTTTAGTTAAGGTTGGTCTCCCACAAGACTGTGCTGCTCTATACCCTTTATGAGAGTAAATACCTTCCAAAAACAAGAATCAACAAGCAGGATAGAAACCAAAATACCTGCATTGACTGAGATGTGTCCTGTTCAAATTTTTTAATGTCTTCCTTGACAAGAATCATCTGTTCTTTCAGAAAAGACGCCTCCTGTTTTAGGGCTTCTACATCACGGAGCACTTTGGGCATGTTCTGAAGAGCTTGGTGACTTGTTTCTGTAGCAAAAAAAGTCAAGAACAGTGATGTACACAAAAGATGAACATCAGATCAGTTACCAGCGAAAAAGATAAAACAAATCTGGGACCAGAAAGAAACCTTGCCTAATGCAGTAACAACCACACATTTGTTGGAGCCTATGCAAAATGTGGGGCAGGAGGGGAGATGGGCAGTGAGGTGGCCTCTGCCAGGACCAAGTTCCTATACTGATAGGTGAGGGTCATGTGATTTAACAAGGAATGAACTATCAACCTGGCCCCCAGCACTGTTTGCCATTACCAGGTGAAATCCTAACTCCCTTTGCAAGGAAGCATACATAAGAGGCTTCACATACATTATATCACTTAATGTCCACAGCAGTCACTAGCAGCCACCTCTTACCAATAAGAAAACTGGGGTGTGGAGAGGTTAAGTAACTTCCCCAAGATTTCACAGAGCTAATATCTAGTCTTACATGTGTTGACCCCAGTGTCTGCTTTTCATGATCTTCTCCCTTCACATCCCCCCACTTCCACCATTTCCATATTCTTGTACTTTGTTGGGCTTTTTCTGGGTTATTTTGCAACTAACTCCAACACTTCTATGGATATGTTTTGATTTTCCTTATTACTAGGGAAGGAACTACTTCAAAGGACCATGCAATATTTAGCAGAAAAAAGATGTATTGGATGGGTAGCCTTTGAATGTGATTTCTTTCCATTTTAGGATGCCCAGTTGAGCTAAGAAAAGAATATTAGTAGGTGTTTATTCAAAATAAGTTCTTTGCTATGATTCACCTACATTTCAGCAAACCTACTAGAGATACTAGTGGGAGACACTGCAAACAGAAGGCCTATGAAGCTTCCAAGAAACTAAAAGCTCTAGCCATCAAATTCTCCTTGGAGGCAGATGTGGTGGCTCATGACTGTAATCCCAGCACTTTGGGAGGCAGAAGTGAGAGGATTGCCTGAGTCCAGGGATTCGAGACCAGCCTGGGCAACTTGGCAAGACCTTATCTCTACAATAAATCAAAAAATTAACCAGGCACAGTGGCACATGCCTGTGATTCTGGCTACTTGGAAGGCTGAGGCAAAAGGATCACCTGAGCCCAGCAGGTCAAGGCTGTGGTGGCCATGAGCATGCCACTATACTCTATCCTGGGCGTCAGAGTGAGACTCTGACTCAAGAAAAAAAAAATTTCTCCTTGAGTTCTGGTCTATCCTGAACCTAACCAAAATCTTGAAGGTAAGACCAAGGGCAGAGACAGGGATATGCCTAAGCTACAAGCAAAGCAAGTCTCTTCCAACTCTCTCTTCCCCCTATTGCTGGGGCAAATTATCCATAAACTTCTGGCAATTCCTTTTTTTTTTTTTTTGAGTCGGAATCTCACACTGTTGCCCAGACTAGAGTGGAATGGCATGATCATGGCTCACTGCAACGTCTAACTCCTGGGCTCAGGCAATCCTTCTGCCTCAGCCTTCCAAGTAGCTGGGACTACAGGCATGTGCTACCACACCTGGCCAATGTTTTGATTTTTGTAGACAAGGTTTTGCTATGTTGCCTAGACTAGTCTTGAGCTCCTGGGCTAAAGTGATCCTCCCACCTCAGTCTCCCAAAGCGCTGGGATTATAGGCATGAACCACTGTGCCTGGCCCAAAATTCTTAGGATAAGTAACAGCTCCCTGGGTGCAGTGGTTTGCCATACTATAGAACCAGGGGTGAGAATGACTCATATACTGAACTAAGATGATGTACAAGTTTGAGGGAGTATGAAGGTGTATATGTCCACACATGGTATCAGCTGATGAGCTGGAAGCCATGACAGCTGGGCTGGAGGAAATAAACACTAGGGAGTCTTTAGTTCAGTGGTTCTCGAACATGAGCGTGTTTCATCATCACCCAAAGTTTCTCATTTATTAGGCATAGGATTGCTGTTTTATATCCACATGACTCTACATATGTTTTTCTCTCTCCTTTTAATACCAGAGTAGTAGTGAAGTAAAATGGTCTAGAGCTTGGGTACTAGAAACCAACTGCCTGGGTTCAATACAGGTTTCCCATTCATGAGGAACATAATGCTGGATAAATTACTTAACTTCTCTCAACCTCCATTTCTATAAATATGAAGCAAAAATAATAACTGTGCCTGCCTCTTAGGATGACTGTCAAATTTAAATCAGATAGTTGGGCGTGGTGGCTCATGTCTGTAATCCACCACTTTGGGAGGTCAAGACAGGAGAATTACTTGAACCCAGGAGTTCAAAGCAACATAGTGAGACCTGGTCTCTACAAAAAATCCAAAAACTGCTAGGTGCGGTGGCTCACACCTATAATCCCAGCATTTTGGGAGGCTGAGGCGAGAGGATTGCCGGAGCCCATGGGTTCGAGACCAGCCTGGATATCCTGGTGAAACCTCATCTCTACAATAAAAAAAAAAAAAAATTAGCCAGGCGTGGTGGCCCACACCTGTAGTTCCAACTACTTGGAAGGCTGAGGTGGAAGGATCACCTGAGCCCAGCAGGTCGAGGCTGCGGTGGCTGGGAGTGTGCCACTGCCCTCCAGCCTGGGCAACAGAGTGAGACTCCAACTCAAAAAAAAAAAAATAAAGAAAAATCCAATACTCCAGAGGTTGAGGTGGAAGGATCGCTTGGGCACAGGAGGTCAAAACTGCGATTAGCCACTGTCATGCCACTGAACTCCCACCTGGGTGACACAGTAAGAAACCCTGACTTTAAATAAACAAATAATAATATTTTTTAAATTAAAAAATTAGATAATCATGACCAAAAAGGGATACTATTAACATTCTGGCCAGGATAATTCATCATTGTGTAAGACTGTATCACGCACCACAGAATATTAAGCACCACTGGGGCCTTCCACTAAATGTCTATCATTGTGACATTCCCCACCACTACAACAAATAAAAAAGCACCTATCAATTTCCAACTATTTGTGAAAATGGGAGCAAGGGCAGGGAGAGGCAGGGAGGGTATTACAATCCCCGTTGAGAACCACTTAGAGTTAATATATAAAAGCACTTCAAACAGTGCCTGACACGTGCCAAACCCTCAAACATTTGCTATTACATCATTATTAATGTCCTTTCCTGTTCTGCCCTACAAAGTCTTCCTTTGAGGCCTAACACAAGGGAAGCCCTTTATGATTCTCCCAGACCAGAGATAACTGCACCCTCCTGCCAGCTCTCACAACTCCAGTTTCCTTCTCAGTAAAGCCACCCATCGTGGTAATTTAACTGTTTGTATACCTTCCCACAGGCAGCAAGCTCCAGAAAGGTAAACTTTTCAACCTCAGTGCTCATTTTTTGGCACTTGCATAGTAGATGCTCAATAATTAGCATCTTCATCCTTGTCTTAAATACATTTGCAAACACCCTATTTCCAAATAAGATCACATTCTGAGGTTCTAAGTGGACATGAATTTTGGGGATACACTATTCAACCCACTACATAATCTAATGTCTTCACTTACAGCAGAGAAAGCTGAGTCCTACCAATTTCCACATATTGAAAAGGGAAATGACTTGCCCGAGGGTCCTACAGTGTTATATGACTTTGTGTGTATCATTAATAATAGAGAGAGGAGAGGCAAGTGTATAATGTGTCTTTCAGAGACATACACGTGGATTGAGATAGAGGAGGACAGGAAATATGTCTCAAATCTGCCTCCCTCACCTTTTCTTAAACAGTTGCTTATCTGTAAAACAAAGTTCTAGTTACTGGACCATGGACTTCCAGTGGAAACAGTCTGTTTGTTCTTTCCAGTAGGCTAGCAGAGAGATTATGTGCATTATGTACTGAATCAACAAACTAACCATGGATAAAAGTCAAATCAAAGAGTTACATGAATTGGCTGTTGGCACACATTATTTTTATAGTTAACTATTCTTAAAAATGGTATAAGTCTCTGTTCAGGCCAGCCCATCTTCTTCAGCTGACATAAAGATCCACTAAATCAATGTTTCCCAGATTTGTGTCATTCCCTTACACCTGTAGTGTAATATGGTTTTGCCAGATATAAGAATCAGTTGGCTATTACTTAACTCTTTCAAAATTTACTCTGTTTTTTTCTTTTTCTAGTTTATTGTTTGGTAGGAAAACAGGGCTTTAACACTTTGAATAAACATCACAAAAACTGCTACTCCTGGATTACAAAAAGTCAAAGTCAATTTTCTTTGACACTGGGCCTTTGAATCTGACAGTCAAGTCACCAAACAGAAAACAGAACTGCTTGGCCAGGTACAAAGGTTCATGACTGTAATTCCAGCACTTTGGGAGACTGAGGCAGGAAGACTGCTTGAGGCCAGGAGTTCAAGACCAGCCGGTGCAACATGGTGAGACCATGTCACTACCAAAAAGAAAAAAGAAAAGAAAGAAAAGAAACTAGAGCTGCTCTACCTTACATTCTGGAAGGTGCCTCAACAAAGGCACATAAAGGACTATTTAAAATCTCTAGTATTCAAAAAGATACATTGGCAGGACATGGTGGTACATGCCTGTAATCCCAGCACTTTGTGAGGCTAAGGCAGGAGGATTGCTTGAGCCCTGGAGTTTGAGACCAGCCTAAGCAACTTACCAAGAACCCGTCTTTACAAAAAAAAAAAAAAAAAAAAAAAAATGAGCTGGATGTGGTAGGACTCACCGGTAGCCCCAGCTACTCAGGAGGCTAAGCCTGGATGACAGAGTGACATTCCCCACTCAAAATAATAAAATAAAAGTAAAAAGATCCATCTCTTCTTCCACTGCTTATGGATAATAATAAAAGGAGAATCCCAGAGACTTGCTGTTGAGTTAGAGAAGGACACATTTAATAAAATTCACTCATTTATTTATTTATTCATTTGAGTTGGGGGTCTCACTCCATCGCCTAGGCTGGAGTGCAGTGGCACGCTCACGGCCACCCCAGCGTTAATCTGCTGGGCTCAGGCAGTCCTTCCACTCCAGCCTTCCAAGTAGAAAGAACTACAGGCGTGTGCTACCACGCCCGGCTAATTTTTTGATTTATTGTAGAGATGAGGTCTCGCCAAGTTGCTCAGGTTGTTCTCGAAACCGTGGGCTCAGGCAATTCCCTCACCTCGGCCTCCCAAAGTGCTGGGGGATTACAGGCCTGAGCGTCCGCGTCCATCCAAAATTCACTATTTTAAGTTTTTTGTTGTTGCTGTTGTTGTTGAGGCAGGGTCTCGTTCTGTCACCAAGGCTGGAGTGCAGTGATAGCACCTCCTAGACTTAGACCATCCTCGACCTCCTAGGCTTAGACCATCCTCCTGCCTCAGCCTTCCAAGTAGGGGACTACAGGCACGCGCCACCAGACTCCGCTAATTTTTTGACTTTTTTGTAGAGACGAGGTCTCGCTATGTTGTCTAGGCTTGTCTCCAACTCCTGGGCTCAAGCAATCCTCTTGCATCGGCCTCCCAAAGTGCTGGGATTACAGGCGTGAGACCCGCGCCCGACCTTAAGTTTTAAAAGGAAACTTTTTAGACCAACCAGAGAAGAAAACCAACATCCAAAAGTAGCAAGTGTTGAAGACAGCCCAGCACTCAGCTACCTTAAGCTATGAGTGCCTTCTCACCAGGAGAGACACTGATATTTATTGCCCAATACGTGCACCACCCACCCAAGTGCCCCACGTCCGGTTCAGGGACCTCTGCCGAGCCTGGCACCGGGGAAGGTCTCGCGGCCTAGGCCCTGCGAGGCTCACCCTCCACGGCGTGGTTCACTTCCTGGATGAACAGCTGTAGCTTCATCACCAGGGTGGCTGCATGGCTGTCCGCCTTCCCGGCCGCCGCCTCCTTGGGACCGGCCCTGAAGGCCGCATTGATCCACTCCTTCACGTCGAAGTCGTCGGCCAGGAACTTGGAGAAGTCCATAGCGCTCGGCCTCGGGCCAGGTTGTCCAAGCCTTAAAGGCCGGCTCCGGGCGACAACGAGGCTGCAGAAGCGGGCCAACCTGCGAGAGCACCGGGACTGGCCTCGGACTCGGCACACCGGTGCCCCCAGGCAAGGCACCTTTCCCCTGGGCGCTCGGCTGTCAGCTCGCTCAAGCTGCGGCTGGGACTGACCCTCGCCGCGCGCCGTACTTCTTCCGGAAGTGGATGCCGTTACCATAGCGACTGCCCCCGTTTGGCATTTCGGAGAGTTGGGTGTAGGAGAGATGGCCCGGTGCTGAGAGCTCCCGGCAGGTGCGAACGTCCCACTTCTGCTAACTGTAAGCCCTCACATAGATTTCCGCGTTTAATTTTCACAGCCCTGTGACTACTATGATTCTTCCCAACGAACAGGTGAAGAACGGAGACAGTCGAGCAACGGGTTCGAAGCCACGTGGCTAGAAAGTGGCTCTGTCGGGATTTGAATTCAGGGAAGCTGGGCGCTGGAGCCCGCACTCTTACAATTTACTTTGCGCTCCTAAAGGGAGCAAGTGAAGCCTGCGTGGTCTAGTCTCAGCCCTGCACTCTCCTCGCATGTTTCCCACATGGCTCTAGCCACACTGGTCTCCTATCTTTTCCTAAAACTCCACTTTGGAACCCACCGGTCTTTGAAACTTACTGTTTCCTCTAACCTAAAACAAACAATGTGACATCTCAGAAAAGAAAGACCATCTGAGAGGGCTTCCTTTGTCATAAAGAACCAAATATATATATATGATATATATATATATCAACTCCTTTGGTACAGTTGTGAATTATCTTGCCATTTTTCTATTCTCACTCCAAGCATACTCTGACTCTAAATGCCTATGGTAGCCTGGACAACATATGCATGAGATGGGAAACCCTATCTGTACAAGATAATAATAATATTATTATTTAAAAATTAGCTGGACAAGATGGCACGCCCTATAGTCGTAGCTATTCAGGAGGCTTAGGTGGGAGGATAGCTTGAACCCAGGAATTCAAGGCTGCAGTGACCTATGAGAGCACTGAGACTGGCCTCCCGGGTGACACTCCAGGGCCTCCGGGCAGGGTAACTTTCCTCTCTGCACTCCACTGCAGATCCTGCCACTGCACTCCAGCCTGGGGGTCAGAGTGACAGCCTGTCTCTAAATCAGTGCCAGAACGAGACTGGTTTTTTTTAGGTTTTTTGGGGTTTTTTTTTTTAGTTAGAATCTCACTCTATTGCCCAGGCTAGAGTGCAGTGGCACACTCACAGTTACCGCAGCCTCCACCTGCTGGGCTCAGGTGATCCTTCCACCTCAGTCTTTCAAATAGCTGGAATTACAGGCATGTGCCACCACGCTTGGCTAATTTTTTGATTTACTGTAGAAATGAGGTCTCACCAAGTTGCCCAGGCTGGTCTTGAATCTGTGGGCTTCCACAGCGCTGAGATTATAGGCGTGAGCCACCGTGCCCAGCCAAGACTGTTTTTTAAATACACAAATGAGGAAGCATGTGGTAAGTCTCAAAGACTCTCTATATATAAGAACCTAAATTCACAAATTATGAAACTGTGAGAGCAAATAGATCAAGAAGTCTTAGGTGTTTCTACAATCTGCCCCTT
The DNA here is from genome assembly GCA_027257055.1 of Cephalopachus bancanus. Taxonomy (NCBI): domain Eukaryota; kingdom Metazoa; phylum Chordata; class Mammalia; order Primates; family Tarsiidae; genus Cephalopachus; species Cephalopachus bancanus. The sequence continues at coordinate 1,887,586 of JAPVLO010000354.1, forward strand.
CCTGAGGAGATGATACTGTTTTCTTTTTTCTTTCTTTCTCTTTTTTGTTTTTGAGTTGGAGTCTCACTCTGTCACCTAGGCCATAGTGCAGTGGCATACGCATGGCTACCACAGCCTTGACCTGGTGGATCAGGCCTGTAATTCCAGCACTTTGGAAGGCCAAGGAGGGAGGATCACTTGAGCCCAGGAGTTTGAGACCAGCCTAGGCAACACAGCAAAACCTCATCTCTACAAAGAAATCAGAAAATTAGTCCGTTGTGGTGACACACACCTGTAGTGCCACCTCCTCTGGAGGCTGAGGTGGGAGGATCCCCTGACTCAGGAGATTGAGGCTGCAGTGAACCATAGTGGTGCCACTGCACTCCAGCCTGAGCAACAGAGTGAGACCCCTACCTCAAAAAAAAGAAAAGAAAAAAAACTTTACTGATGAATAATTTACAGGACATAAAATTCACCCTTTGTAAGTATACATTTCGATGATTTTTAATAAAATTAGGGGTTGTGCAGTCTCTACCAAAACATTTTCATCAGCTAAAAAAGTTCCTTCCTCCCCGTTTGCATGTAATCTCTGCTCCCACCCCCAGCTTTAGGAAGCCACTAATCTGTTTTCTCTCTATATAAACTTATATTTCTGGACACTTAAGATACACGAAAGCATACAATATTTGGTCTTTTGTATCTGACTTCTTTAACTTAGCATAATGTTCTTGAGATCCATCCATGTTGTACCATGTATCAGCAATTTGTTCTTTTATGTTGCTGAATATTATTCCATGGAATGGATATGGCATATTAACATATGTTAATAGATGTTAACATAGTTTGATAACATACTGTATTTTGTTTATTTACAGTTGATAGACATTTATATTGCCTTGACTTAGGGCTACTATGAATAATGTTGCTATGAGCATTCTCATACCTGTCTTTGTATAGACACGTTTTCATTTTTTTGCTAGATTCCTGGGAGTGGAATTGTTGGTTTATGAGATGAATTTATGTTTAGCTTCCTAAGAAACCTCCAAACTTTTCCAGAGTGCCTGTGTCATTTTATATCCCATCAACAGCCAGGCATGGTGACTCACACCTGTAATCCCAGCACTTGGAAGGCAAAGGCGAGAGGACTGTCTGAGCCCACAGGTTCAAGACCAGCCTGGGCAGCGTGGTGAGACCTCATCTCTACAATAAATTAAAAAAAAAAATTAAGGCTGAGCGCAGTGGCACACACCTATAGTTCCAGCACTTTGGGAGGCCGAGGTGAGAGGGTTACCTGAGCCCACGAGTTTGAGACCAGCCTGAGCCCACGAGTTTTGAGACCAGCCTGAGAAACTTGGTGAGACCTCATCTCTATAATAAATCCAAAAAATTAACCAGGCAGGTCGAGGCTGTGGTGGCTGTGAGCATGCCACTACACTCCAGCCTGGGTGACAGAGTGAGATTCCTACTCAAAAAAAAATATTTATATATATCCATCAACAATATATGAGGGTTCCAATTTCTCTATGGTCTCACCAATATTTGATATGTAGTGGTGAGTCATTATTGCTTGAAGCTGCTTTTTTCTAATACCAATGATGTTAAGCATCTTTTCATGTATTTGTCAGCCATTCTTGTATCTTCTATGGTGAAATGTCTATTCCAATGTGGTTGTTTGTCTTAATATTATTAAGTTGTCACAGTTCTTTATACATTCCAGGTATAACTCCTTTATTGGAGATATGGTTTGCACATATTTTCTCCCAGACAGCCACTTGTCTTTTCATTTTCTTAATAATTATGTCTTATGACCTGCTGGGCTCTGGCGATCTTTCTGCTCAGCCTTCCAAGAAGCTGGAACTACAAGCGTATGCCACCACGACTAGCTAATTTTTTTTTTTAAGTTGGAATCTCACTCTGTTGCCCAGGCTGGAATGCAATGGCACACTCACAGCCACCACAGCCTCGACCTACTGGACTCAAGCAACCTTTCCACCTCACCCTTCCAAGTAGCTGGAATTATAGGCATGTGCCACGACGCCTGGTTAATTTTTTGATTTATTATAGAGATGAGGTCTCACCAAGTTTCTCAGGCTGATCTCGAACTCGTGGGCTCAAGCAGTCCTCTCACCTCAGCCACCCAAAGTGCTGGAACTATGGGTGTGTTTCACTGTGCTCAGCCTTAATTTTTTTTTAAAATTTATTGTGGAGATGAGATCTCATCACGCTGCCCAGGCTGGTCTTGAACCCATGGGCTCAGACAGTCCTCTCGCCTTCGCCTTCCATTGGGTGCCACTTGAAGGGGACCAGCCCCTTGCCGGGTCGTGAGATTTCCTGAAGGAGAGACGGATAGGCGAAAGATGAAGATAATATACCCAGACACCTGCTTCTTGAACAGATGACAATTTAATGTTAGTTAACACAGAGCTTTTATACCATTCATAAAGGGGCAAGACAAAGAAAATTCCTTCACGTACATATCCTCTACAAGTTACCACCATCTAGTGGTCTTAGCAACAAACAAGCCAAGAACCCTGTAAACATTCAGACAATGAGTCTTATTCATAAGGCCAAAGATGATAGTTTTAGTCCAAAGTCCCGAATTACAGTCCTTGAACTGTCTCCAGAAAGTTTAGCAGTAGTCTTCCTTCTGGGGCTTTATGGCCTTCAGAGTTCTGTAATCGCCTTTCTTGTCCAGGTGTCTTCATTACTTTTCTCTTATCCTGCAGTGCTTGTTTCTAAAGAAAACTCAAAAGAAGCTTTTAGTAATGTTTTCCAGGCCCCCAAGGTTGCTTTCTGTCTTTAGCTGATTTATCATAAAAGTGTCTGATTAGTATATTATGAGTTCAGTGAAAACCCACTCTATAAATGTTACCTTAGAGTTTTAATTATTGAATTAAGTAAAAACCTTAGCATTAATCTTTATCCTAAGTCAGTGAAAACAGTGTTATAAATCACCTACATAACTCCTAGATAAGTGTTAGAACTTATAATGAATTCATAATGAACTTACTATAAACTTGTGCTTCTAAAAAACCTTATGTCTAAACACTAAACTGCATAATCCTAAATCAAATAAGGAGTGAATATACTTATATCATTTATTACTTAAGCAATATCTAGTAACTTATAACCAAGTGAAAGAAAGCATTCTTGATGTGCTTCAGAGTTTAACCCTTGCATATGTAGAAAAGGCCAAGCGGCATAGTGGGAAAATGGAAAAATGAACCATGACATTTCCAGGTTAGCTGTCAGTACTTTGCATAAACATGCCATCTTCTTCTTCCACGACTGCACAGAATTTCTTCAGCTGTACCAACAGCAAAGACAGAAGACAGAAGGGCCTCAGCTGCCTGGACTTGCTTTGTGGCCGGGGGTCCTCAGCGCACCTGGACTTTGTCAATCAGATGGGCCTCCAAGGCTGGCTCCCAACAGCCTTCCAAAGTGCTGGGATTACAGGTGTGAGCCACCGTGCCTGACTGTTGATGGGTTGTAAAATGACAGGCACTCTGGAAAAGTTTGGAGGTTTCCCGAAGATTAGGTCGGCTGGCTTAGGAGAAGTCCAGTATATCCTCATAGTCATGAATTGGTGTTTCTGGATTATCTTCAGGCAGTAGGGTTGCTGGGTTGAGGCTCTGAGTGGAAAAGAAAGTTAGTCGAAGCTGGTCAAGTAGGAGGCTCTGATATTGGGTAATATGAGCATTTGAAATCCAATGGCCAGAGGCTCTCCAGAGTAAAGTCTCAACAGCATGGGGAACTGTTAGAGCCAGATTTTGACCGCAAGTCAGCTTATCTGCTTCCTTAACCAGTACAGCTGTAGTGGCAATGACCTGAAGACAAGATGGCCATCCAGAGGCCACTGGGTCTAATCTTTTGGACAAATAAGCCACCAGTCACCTCCAGGGTCCTAGGGTCTGAGTAAGAACCCCCTTTGTGATTCCCCATTGTTCATGAATAAACAAGTGGAAAGGCTTGGTAACATCTGGAAGGGCTAAGGCCGGGGCTTGGGAAAGAGCTGTCTTTAACTGCTGGAATGCTTGTTTCTCAGTAGCAGTCCATTTTAGGGGCTGATCCCCTGCTGTGGCTGTGTATAGAGGCTTGGCAAATTCAGTGAATCCTGGATCCACTTAGCTAGTACCCTGCCACCCCCTGGAATTCTCGTACCTGTTTTTTCAAAGTCGGTGTGGGGATTCGGAGGATGGCTTCTTTCCGGGCCATGGTTAGGGTTCACTTACCCTTTTTTAGCTGGTATCCCACATAGGAGACTTTGATCAAGCAAAGCTGTGCCTTTCCAGCAGATACACGATAGCCCAAGTCTTGAAGGAGGTATAATGGAGCCTTAATACCTTTTAAACAAGTGTCTAAGTCTGCCACCACAAGCAGATCATCTACATACTGGAGTAAAGTACATTCAGGGTGCAAGTTACAGGACCCTGATAAGTATTCCCTGAAAAGAGTTGGGGAGTTTTTGAACCCTTATGGCAGTTGGGTCCAGTCAGCTGACTGGTGTCCCCCAAGTCAGGATCTGTCCATTCAAAAGCAAAGATGGGTTGACTGACAGGGGACAAGGGAATAGAAAAGAAGACATCTTTTAAATCCAGCACAATGTATACCTGATGTTGAGGGGGAAGCAAGCTGAGCAACGTATATGGGTTGGGAACAGTAGAATGAATGAATTGCCTCAACCTGCTTATTGACCTCCCTTAAGTCCTGAACTGGTTGATAGTCAGAAGTTTCCATCTTTGTACTGGCAAGAAAGGAGTGTTCCATGCCCACTTGCATAGTGTTAAAATGTTAGCTGTTAAAAGTCTTTTAATGTGTGGAGCAATTCCTTTTCAGGCCTGTAAACTCATGGGGTATTGAACACGAACAGGGGTGGCTGATGCCAACAGACTCACCATGACTGAAGGGTGATGCTTCTCCAATCCTGGCAGGTTGGTCTCTGCCCAGACTGAAGGAAACTCCTGCTATAACTGTAGAAGTAAGCTTGGCAAGACTTTCTCAGTGGGAGAATTAGCAGAAGTTAGGAGGTATTCTACAGCAAGTGGAACAGTTAAAAACATTTGATAGGTAGTGGGAACAAATATTTCAGTTTTTTCAGGTGAAAACACAATGGTATCTCTTAGCGTTTGAAGCAAATCCTGGCCCATGAGAGGGAACAGGCAGTCTGGAGCTGAGGAACGAGTGGGTGACCTGTTTTTGTCCTTAATCAACAGTTCGATTAGAAGTAAATTTGCAGTTGGTAATTGCCTCCGTTGCCCCCTGAACTGAGATTTGTTTGTTTGACACAGGTCCCAATGGTGACTTTAGGACAGATAATTCCACCCCGGTGTCCACCAAAAGTTGGACCAGGTGGCCCTCAATAGCAGTGGTTACCATGGGCTCTTGGGAGCCTAAGGAAAATGAGCCCTGGCCTCCTCAGTTCAAGTCATTTTCAGTTCCCCCAGCAGAGAGCAGAACCAAGACTGGCTTGGGGTTGTCTGCTTTTAGGTGATGGTGACAATCCTTTTTCCGGTGACCAAATTCGCAGCAATATGCACATTGATTCTTAGCTAATGAGGGGCACACAGTCCCCTTTTGCTCTTTCTTAGTTTCCCCTTTTCTCTGGCATGGTGGTTTTGAGTCAGGTTGGGAAGCTTGGAGGCCAGCTACCAATATTCTCACCTGATGTCTGGCAGTTTTATCCGCCTCTTGCATCGCCTGTTTCTGTTTCTCTGCATCATGGTTATTAAAAGTCTTTTGGGCTACTTCAAGTAGCTGAGAAATATTCATTCTCGGCTTTTGCAACTTTTTCCAGATGTCTGGAGCACTTGAGCCACAAATGCCAAATTGATAGCTGGAGCATTCTTAGGGGCCAAAGGATTGAATGAGATATAAGTACAAAAAGTCTCCTGAAGGCATTCAAGAAATGCCCTCAGAGATTCCTCAAGACCCTGGAGAATCTCAGTAGTTTTAGGAAGATTGATAGATTTCTGGGCTGCTCCCCTCAAACCAGTTAATAGAGTCCAGTGATAGGTATCTAATGCCCTGGACCCTGCTGAAGTGTTAGGGTCCCAATCTGGTCAAGAAGAGGGACACCTCATCTAACATGTCCTGACTTTCTTCCTGTATAACCACAGTTGAAGCTAGAATAGATTTTTTAGCCTCAGTTATGATGCACTCTCGCTTCTCAGAAGCAAATAGGGTAAAAAGAAGCCGCTGGCAATCATCCCAGGTGGGGCAATGAGTGCACATGACTGATTCCATTAGAGAAGTCAGAACCTGTGGCTTCCCTGAAAATGGCTGATTCTGGTATCCCAATTGTACAAACCAGAGATAGAAAAAGGAGCATATACCAAGAAAGGCCACTTGGTCCAATCTGCCCCTTGTGGAGGAGGAACTTCCCAGAGGGGAAGGAGAGGAGCTGGATTGGTCTGAGAACAGAGATGGGTAGCCAAAGGCAGAGAAGGCCTTTGGAATAGGTGGAAGAGGTGACGGTAGTTGAAGAAGCCTGAAGATTATAAGGTGGAGGATTAGAGTTAGAGATAGCTGGGTCCTCAAGGGGATTTTCAGTATAAAAACAGGATACAGCCAGGCTCTGTGGCTGAGCCTGTAATCCTGCACTTTGGGAGGCTGAGGTGAGCGGATTGCCTGAGCCCACAGGTTCGAGACCCACCTGGGCAACTTGGCGAGACCTCATCTCTACAATAAATCAAAAAAATTAGCCAGGCGTGGTAGCACACGCCTGTAGTTCCAGCTACTTGCAAGGCTGAGGCAGAAGGATCGCCGGAGCCCAGCAGGTCGAGGCTGCGGTGGCTGGAAGCGGCCACTGCACTCCAACCAGGGCAACAGAGAGACTCCAACTCAAAAAAAAAAACAAACAGGATACAATCCAGTGGAAGTAGGAGTTGGGGAGAATGGAAAAGGAGGGATACGGGCCAGAGATTTAGAAACAAGGATGCAACTGAGGGTTTCAAGGGAACATGCCTTTAACCATGGAGGTAGATTTTAGACCAAACGTAACCATTGGTCAATATAGAGAAACTGGTCAGGGTGACCAGGAGTCCCTGTAATGACCTTCCAAACAGACTCAGTGACATGAACATCCAGAGACTCTATGGAGAGCCATCCAACATGAAATGAAGGCCAGTCAACTTTGCAGAGGATCCAGAGCTGGCACATTGAAAGGCAGACACCATAGTCCTCAGCAAATCCAACACAGAAAATCTTTATTATGCAGTCCAGAGGACTGGAGGGCTTAGAAGTTTGAGGCCCCATGTTGTCAAAAACCAGTAAAGGCAAATCAAACTGAAATCAGAAACTGAACTAGGACTCTATTCAGTCAACATCTTGGCTTAATGAATAATGTTCAAGGGACAGCCTCATCAAACAATGACTTTCTTTAAACAGAATTATGGCCACAAACAGAAGAGATTCTTACATCCTAGGAGAGTACAGACAGACTCAGGTTCTTTTGAGGTGATGGAAAGCCAGTGGTCGTTCCAACTCTCTCCAAGCCAGATGAGAGGTTATGGGGCCATGAAATGTCTTCAGGAGGTGCTTCCCCTATAATTTCTCCACCAAACTGGGCTGAGTCAGAGCAAGGCTGCCTCCTGAGGTTGGTGAATTCCCTGAGACCTCCAAATGTTATAGGCAAAGTGTGAGAAAGAAGTCGCCAACATGCAGAAAGTCGAATTTGAGTTCTTTATTAGCCAGTGGTAGTCGAGAGCAGACTAGTGCCATAAAGAACTCTCAACCCCAAACAGAATGAGCAGGGGGTTTATAAAGGCAAAAACTACAAAAGCTGTACAATTATGATTACATTTTTGGCAGAACATTTGGTTGCAAAGGGTACAGATGTTACGGAATTTGCACTTAGGGAGTTTCCAGGCACCAAGGGGAAAAAGAATGTGGCTTGTGATTACAGGAAGATTACACAGAAAGTCATCTCTGGGTTAAGATGGAGGATTTGTTAGAAAATGGAGTTACTTATGTCAAGCAAGCTATTACAGGCTATTATAGGTTTTTAAAGCTATTACAACATTAGATACAGAAAAAGCTTTTGAATAAAATCCAGCATCCCTTCTTGATAAAAACTCCCAAATACCTAGGTATAGAAGGAACATACCTCAAAGTAGAAGTGCCATCTGTGATAAACCCACAGCTAACATATATTGCTAAATGGACAGAAACTGGAAACATTTCCTCTGAAAACTGGAACAAAACAGGACTGCCCACTCTCACCCCTCTTGCTCAACATTGTGTTGGAAGTCCTAGCTAGGGCAATTAGAAGAGAAGGAAATCAGGGTATCCAAATTGGAAAAGAGGAAGTCAAGTTATCCCTCTTTGCTGATGATATGATCCTATACCTTGAAAATCCAAGAGAATCTGTCAAAAACCTGCTTGCACTGATAAAAGATTTTAGCAAAGTCTCGGGGTACAAAATGAATGTGCAAAAGACAGTTGCATTCTTATACACCAACAACAAACAAGTGGAGAACCAAATAAAAAGCACAATCCCATGCCCCACAGCCCCCTGAAAAATGAAATTCCTTGGCATCTTCCTAGCCAGAAAAGTGAAAGACCTTTACAACGAGAACCACAAAACAAAGAAATCCAAGAAGACACCAACAAATGGAAAAATATTCCATGATCATGGATAGGAAGGATCAACATTGTTAAGATGTCCATCCTCTCTAAGGCAATCTACAGATTCAACGCAATACCTATCAAATTACCAACATCATTCTTCTCAGACCTGGAAATGGCAATACAGAAATTCAAACGGAAACATAAATGACCACTAATAGCCAAAACAATCCTTAGCAAGAGAAACAAAGCAGGAGGTATCACACTTCCAGACTTCAAACTTTATTATAAAGCTACAGTCATCAAAACAGCCTGGAATTGGTACAAGAACAGGAATATAGACCAATGGAACGGGATAGAGATTCTGGAAGCAAAGCCTCAATTCCTCAACTAACTCATCTTTGACAAAGCCTCCAATAACAACCACTGGGGAGAGGAGAACCTATTCAGTAAATGATGCTGGGAAAACTGACTGACTACAAAACAAGACCCCTTACCTATCACCATACACAAAAATTAACTCTAAATGAATCAAAGACCTAAACATAAAACCTCAAACTATAACAATCCTAGAAAATGCAGGAGACACCCTTATGGAAATTGGAACGGGCAACCAATTCCTGATCAAAACCCTAAGTGCCCATAACATAAGAAATAAGATAGACAAGTGGGACCTCATCAAACTGATGAGCTTCTGAAAAGCAAAAGAAACCATCAAGAGAGCAGGGAGACAGCCCACAGAATGGGAAAAAATATTTGCCAGCTGTATATCTGGCAAAGGCCTAACATCTAGGATCTACAAGGAACTCAAACACACCAAAAAGAAAAAAACAAACAGCGCCATTAAAAAGTGGGCAAAAGCCAGGCTCAGTGGCTCAGCCTGTAATCCCAGTGCTTTGGGAGGCTGAGGTGAGTGGATTGCCTGAGCCCGCGGGTTTGAGACCCACCTGGGCAACTTGGCGAGACCTCATCTCTACAATAAGTCAAAAATTAGCCGGGCGTGGTAGCGCACACCTGTAGTTCCAGCTACTTGGAAAGCTGAGGCGGAAGGATCGCTAGAGCCCAGCAAGTCGAGGTTGCAGTGGCCGGGAGTGGCCACTGCACTCCAGTCTGGGTGACAGAGTGAAACTCCAACTCAAAAAAAAAAAAGTGGGCAAAAGACATGAATAGACACTTCTCAAAAGAAGATATACAGGCAGCCAACAGACACATGAAATAGTGCTCAGACTCATCATCAGAGAAATGCAAATCAAAACCACGTTGAGATACCACCTAACCCCAGTAAGAATGACCATCATTAACAAAACAAACAACAGATGCTGGTAAGGATAAAAAGGAACATGTCTACACTGCTCGTGGGAATGCAAACTAGTGCAACCTCTTTGGAAGACAGTGTGGTGATTTCTGAAAGAACTAGAAATTTGCCTTCCATATGACCCTGCAATCCCCCTACTGGGAATATACCCGAGGAAGGCAAATCATTCTACAAAAAAAGATACTTGCTCACGTGTTTGTTGCAGCTCTGTTCACAATAGCAAAAACATGGAACCAACCATGCTGCCCACCGAAGCTGGACTGGATTTTAAAAATGTGGTACAGCCAGGCTCGGTGGCTCAGCCTATAATCTCACGCCTTTGGGAGGCTGAGGTGAGTGGATTGCCTGAGCCCGCGGGTTTGAGACCCGCCTGGGCAACTTGGCAAGACCTCATCTCTACAATAAAAATCAAAAATTAACCGGGCGTGGTAGCACACACCTGTAGTTCCAGCTACTTGGAAGGCTGAGGCAGAAGGATCGCTGGAGCCCAGCAGGTCGAGGCTGCAGTGGCCAGGAGCGGGCCACTGCACTCCACTATGGGCGACAGAGTGAGACTCCAACTCAAAAAAATAAAAATTAAAAATTAAAATAAATAAAAATGTGGTACATATACACAATGGAATACTATGCAGCCATAAAGAAGGACAAACTTATGGACTTTGCAGCAACTTGGATGGATTTAGAGTCTATCATTCTCAGTGATCTATCACAGAAACAAAGAAAGAAGTATTATATGTTCTCACTCATAAGCGGACCTTGAACAATTATCATAATACTATAAAAAGGGAATGGCAGTAGTGGGAAACTGCTAGGGAAGGGGGTGTGGGGGTGGGATTGGCAGTTGAGGGAAACTGCCAGGGGAGGTAGGGGCACACCTCATCAACAAGGGTACCTGCATAATAAGCATTTGTATACATAACCCTGAATTGAACCCCACATCTTTAAAGTAAAATTTTTAAAAAAGAAATCTTTGCCTAACCCCAAATCATAAAGAATGTCTCCTAAATTTGCTTGCAGAATTTTTACTCATTTTTATTTTTTGAGTCAGGGTATCACTCTGTCACCAAGACTAGAGTGCAGTGGCATGCTCATGGCCACCGCAGCCTCAACCTGCTGGGCTCAGGCAATCCTTCTGCCTCAGCCTTCCTAGTAGCTGGAACTACAGGTGCAAGCCACCACACCCAGATAATTTTTTGGTTTATTGTAGAGACGGGGTCTTGCCAAGTTGCCCAGGCTGGTCTTGAACCCCTGGTCTCGGCAATCCTCTTACCTTGGCCTCTCAAAGTGCTGAGATTACAGGCTTCAGCCACTGTGCCCGCCCACTTCTAGAAATTTTAGAGTTTTGGCTCTTACATTTAGATCTTTGATCCACTTTGAGTTCATTTTTTATGTATGGTGTGAGGTAAAGATCTAAGGTTTGTTTTGGTGGTGTTGTTCTTTGCATGCAGATATATAACTATCCGTGAGTCATTTGTTGAAAAGACTAAACTTTCCCTACTAAATGGCCTTTACATCTTTGTCAATAATTCTGTTAGCATAAATATAAGGGCTTCTGGATTCTTAGTTGTGTTCCATTATCTATGTATCTGTTTTATACCAATACCAACTGTCTTGATTATTGTAGTATATATAAATTTTTGCAATGTGGCAGTGTAAGTCACCATACTTTGTCCTTTCTAAAAATGTGCTGCTCCAGGCCCTTTACATTTTCATCTCATGAGCCACTTATTACTACAAAAATTGATGAGTTTTCAAACTGTTTTGAGCAGTGAAAAAAGGCGTCTCAATGGGTGTATTACATCAAACAGAATACTTTGAAAGTGACTGAAATTGCTAAGCATGGTGGCTCAAGCCTGTAATTCCAGCACTTTGGGAGGCTGGGTGAGAGGATTGCCTGAGCCCGCAGGTTCAAGACTAGACTGGGCAATTTGGCGAGACCTCACCTCTACAATAAATCAAAAAATTAGCCAGGCATGGTAGCACACACCTGTAGTTCCAGCTACTTGGAAGGCTGAGGTGGAAGGCTTGCCTGAGCCCAGCAGGTCGATGCTGGGGTGGGTGGCCGTGAGCATGCCACTGCACTCCAGCCTGGGCGACAGAGTGAAACTCCAACTCAAAACAAACAAACAAACAAGTGACTGAAGTTTAAACATGTAAGAATAAATATACAAGTTTTTATAAATAAAACCTGAGTTTCTTTGGGTCCCCGCCTTGTAGAATAGAATAACTGCTTTGAAGGCCACCTACTAAATTCAGCCTCCAGAGACATGTAGAAATACTTTCTACTTAATTGCTTTTTTTCCCCTCAGTATGAGTCATTATTTCCTGTTCTGTGTTTCTTGTAATTTTGTGTTAAAAACTGGACATTTCAGCTAACATATTGTAGTGCTACAGTAGATTCTGAACCTTCTGAAGGTTTTCTTGTTTTTGTTTTAGTAGCTTGCCTAGATTAAATTTGAGAAATCTTTCTCCCCTATGGTACATGATAATCTTGTTTTTATTTTTCTTTGAAAGGCTTCCTGTGTCTTATGTGTCACATGGCTTAGTGGCAGTCAGACTAAAGTTATGCTAAAACTTTTGCAGTAGTAAGGCTTCTATCCTTTCAGTGGATCTGTGTGTGGGTAGGGGAGCACATTTTATGTTCAGGTCATTTTCACATCCACCCTAGCTTTTCCTTTCCATTGTGCCCCTTTGTGTTTTTTCAACATAGGGAGCAGCTTCAGTGCCGCTAGGATTGTGTGGTTCTCTGGTCTCTCTCTGGTCACTGATGAACCTGTGCACAGACCCAGCCACGGAATCTGCTTTCTCTAATGATGAGCACAAACCCAAACTGATAGAATTGTCAGCACTGCCCACCTTCACACCACTGCAATTGCTACTTCTGCTGACATCAGAACAGAAAAGGTACCAGTCCTACTGAATTGGAGTTGGGGGGGGTTGGCTGGGAGCACCTCCGGGGAAGAATGACAAAGACTACAAGTGTTCATATCCAAATTTCAGCAGTTTTCCTAAGAATAAAAGCTTCTCAAATTGTCTTCTAGTTTTGATTTTTCAACCACGGAAATGGTTATTTTTGTCAAGTATGTCCAGATGTATAGCTTTTTAGAGAGGATTTGCCAAATCTCCCTACTAGTCCAGTCAAAAGTTCTGTCCAAGTCCACACTTTTTGCGCCATGCAAAAATTGAGTTGACCTTCCCTACATGGCCCTAATTCATGTTTAGATCACCTAGATTGGCTTCATGTGGGACAGTTTCACTTCTTACCACACAAAGGCCCTCTTTTATGGACACATAAGAATGGCTGACTGCTGGGTGTTGAGGGAGTGAGCACTGAAAGACCTGGGACAATCATTCCAGCCCTAGTTTCACCATCTCTGACAGTTCTTGAATTTGATTAAAACATTTCCCTGCTACCTCGTGTATAGGGAGGTATGCCAGCATGTTGTGACATGGGACAAGTCATAAAAGTCACTGCTGCCAGAGTGACTACTCAGTGTATTTGTTTCATGAGTAGAGCATGGGAACTCAGCAGAAGGAAACAGCTGAAAAATACCGACAGGATCTAAGGAGAATGTGCATTCGCCATGATCAAGTTGCAGCTGCATATCTGGGCCACTGGCATACACTGGCTTTGCTAGAAGACAGTGCCTTCCCCTTCAGAGCTGAGCTGTGTAGAAGCTCTCTCCATCTCCTGGACGAATTCACAGGCCAGTGAAGAGTGCAGATTAGCTGGAGCACATGTGATCATTTGATGTGAGGGAAAAAAGCACTCAAGTTTCCTTTTAGTGCTTCCAAACTTTTGACTTAAAACTTGCTTTCTCTTACACTTCCATTTTAATCCTCACAGTCTTTTTAGTTATTTTTTTTCCTTTGCTGGTGGGCAATGGTGTAACCATAGCTCTCTGTAGCCTTGATCTCCTGGGCTCAAACAATCCTCCCACTTCAGTCTCCCAAGTAGCTAGGACTACAGTGTGCGCCACAATGCCCAGCTAATTTTTTTTTTTTAATTTTGTAGAGATGAGGTCTTGCCCAGGCTGGTTTCAAACTCCTGACTTCAAGATATCCTCCTGCCTCAGCTTCCCAAAGTGCTGGGAATGCAGGCATGCACCACCATGCCTGGCCATTATTTCTATTTCCAAAAGAGAAAACTGAGGCTCAAATGAGGCTGAGGAGTTTGGATAAGCCTATATTGTAGAGAAACCTGAATGCTAAGGTGCTAAGGAAATTGGTTTTACTTAATACAAAAAGATAGGTAGAAATAATCACAGGTTGTGATTAGAGAAGTAGTAGGGTCAGATATGTACTTTAGAAAGACTTTGTAAAGTGTAGGCAAGAAGGCTGAGAATAAAACCTTTAGTAAATGCCTGTATTTGGAAATACATAGAAAAAAATAGGAGTGTCAGAAAATTATGGGACAAGAAAACATCAAGGAGAATATGTGGCAGACACCGCTGGTTATCCCCTCATTTCTGTTCCCCCATTGGATCTAGAGCCTCCCAGAATAAAAACATTTCCCAGCATCCTTTAAAGTGTGACCACGTGATGACTAAGTTCTGACCATTGGGATGTGAGAACTTTCATGTGCGACTTCAAGTAGGTGTTCTGAAAAGGATCGGGTACACTCTACTTCTCCCCTTCTTTATTCCTGCTGACTAGAATGTGAATGTGATGGCAGAAATTATACCTGCTATCTTGAATGATCTGAAGAATGGGATTCATTCATGGCAAAGCAACAAGACTGAAGGAAGCTAGCTAGGTGCCCAACACCATGGATTGCTTATCAGCTCTAGTCTCGCCACCTTTGGGGGTGTTTTTCCATTTGACAGTGTCATGTGTCCCTCCAAAATCTATGTTGAAGTCTTCTATAAATGTGAATGTTTGTGTTCCCTCAAAATTCATATATTGAAACCTAATTTCCAAGGTGAGTTTATTGGAGGTAGGGATTAGCCTTAGGGGTGGGGATTAGGTCATGAGGGCAGAGCCTTCATGAATGGAATTAGTGCCCTTATAAAAGAGGCCCCAGAGAGATCCTTTGCCCCTTCTGCTATGTGAGGTCACAGTAACAAGACCATCTACGAACTAGCAAGCTGGCCCTCGCCAGACACCAAACCTGCTGCCACCATCATCTTGGACTTCCCAGTCTACAGAACAGTAAGAAATACATTTATTTTGTTTATAAGCCAGTTAATGGCATTTTGTTTCAGCAGTCCAGACAGACTAAGACCTAGTCCTAACCCCCAGCTCCTCAGAATGTGCCATTATTTGGCAATAATATATAACAAGTTAAGAAGTCCTCCTGGAATAGGGTGGGTCCCTGATCCAATACAATTGGTGTCCGTGGGAAGACAACATGCTAGAACATCCGCAACAATGAGGGCAGACTGGTTATGCAGCTGCAAGCCAAGGGAGCCCAAGATCCCCAGCAACCACCAGGACTCCCCACAGGCTTCAGTGGGAGCGCGAGCACAGTACCAGCTTCAGACTTCCAGCCTCCAAACTGTGAGACAACAGGTTGTTGTTTTAGGCCAGTTTGTGGTATTTTAACAGTTCCAGAGAAGTACAGAAAAAAAGCATGTTTTGTTTGAACCACTGCTACTTTGGATTTTTCCATTTCTTACAGCTGATCCTAATCCTAACACATGAAAGGGTATTGGTCAGATTTTATCAAATGCAGCAGCCTTTTTTTCTGCCTCAGAAAATATTAGCAGGTGATTGGTATTCTTAGCACAATTTTGGTGGTTTCATGAGCAGGAGAGGTCATGAAATGAACAAAGTGATGAAATGGAAGTCACCACTGTTAAAATGGTTTTAAAAGTCTCAGATGAGAAGATGATTTGAGAAATAACCATAGCACCTAAGCTTATAGCATACTTATTGTATCCATTCTGCAGAACTCATGAAATCCTCACCTAAATTTCTGACATTGATTTTTCATATTTTTACCACTTAAGAATAAAAAAACTAGTCAGGTGCAGTGGCTCAGCCTGTAATCCCAACACTTTGAGAGAGGACTGCCTGAGCCTGGGGTTCAACACCAGCCTAGGCAACTTGGTGATACATCTCTACAATAAATCACAAAAACTAGCTAGGTGTGGTGGCATGAGTCTGTAGTTCCAGTTACTTGGAAGGATGAGCAGGTTGAGGCTGCAGTGGTCATGAGCATGCCACTGCACTCCAGCCTGGGTGACAAGAGTGAGGCTCCAACTCAAGAAAAAAAATATATATATAAATACCGAGGCCCAGAGATAAATGACTTGCCCAAGATGCTATAGGTGCCAACAATCTAGAAACTGACCCTGAGTCCCCAGCCCATACTTGTTTCACTCTACCACTCAAGGCTGCCAGAAGTAAGGCAGGAGTGAGAGGGTTGCTGGGGAAGCCTTAATCGTGCTGAGGTACATGGGGATGAAGCTAGGGGAGGGAGGATACAAGGAAATGCTCAGGAAACTGCTGTGCCAGAGTCTTCATATGCAGCTCTTCCAACACACACATGCTTGATAGATACCTTATGAGGTCAGGGGAGCAAAGAGGAGAGGCTTTTTATCAAGTAACTCATACTGGCAATGGCATTATCTCCAGGCTATCTAGAACACTACTGTATCTCCTTGAACATGCCTAGAGTCTCTGAAAAGACAGATGAGGAAGGTAATTGGGAGGGTGGGAAGAATTTTCACCTTTCATTATTTTGCATCACATGAACGTCTTTATCTATTTAAAAAAATCAACACCAAGCATTAAAAATAGTTTTATTTTCAGCTTCGAAACTTTAGAAAACTCAGTTAAAATTTAAAAAATCTTCTCTGTAATTCTATGACCCAAAGATTGCGTCTTATATGCGCACACAAAAATCTGGGTGGGTTGTTTGGTTTTAAAACTGGAGTTAAGCTGGATGTGACGGCTCTCGCCTGTAATCCCACCATCTTGGGAGGCTGAGGCAGTGTCATCGCTTGAGGCTAGGAATTTGAGACTAGCCTGGGCAACATAGTGAGACATTGTTTCTACAAAAAAATTTCAAAAATTAGCCAGTCATGGTGGAGTGTACCTGTAGTCCCAGCTAATCAGGAGGATGAGGTGGGAGGATCCCTTGAGCCCATGAGTTCAAGGTTACAGTGAGCTATGATCACACTACTACATTCCAATTTGGGTGACACAAGACCCTGTCTCAAAAAAAAAAAAAAAAAAAAAAAGTCATGATAAATACAAAAGCATAATCTTTTTCCATTTAGTAAAAGCTATCTTTTTTCACTTAAACTATAGCTACTTTCTTACTACTACTACTGTCTACTTAATAGATTGCCATATTATCTTGTGATAGACTGCTAATTTCCCACTATATCCAGTCTCCCCTTGTTAGTAATCAAACCCAAATTTTATGTGGCATGTCATTGTGTGCAAACACCTTATAACTGTCTCAACTTCTCTGCACCTCAGTGTGGCCATGTAGGTCAAGATGTGAATGCAAACATCATGTGAAACTCCTAGGAAATCTTAAAAAGAATGTTGGCATTTTCCCTTTACTCCTTTCTCCCTGTGACTTATAACACAGATGAGACATCTGGGCTAAAGCCGTCATCTCCTGACAGAACACTGAGGAGCATGTCCTTGGGTAGTGATTTAAGGGCTGGGTCCCTAATGACTGATTTTTTAAAATCTTGAGTTTCTAGACTTTGTGATTCTTATACAAGAAATAGCTTGACTACTTATGGCCACAAGAAAATAAACCTTTGTGTTTAGGCTGCTGTGGTATGTTCTTATTTAAAATGGTGCTAGGTGTTTGATTTTATTAGAAATAAATGATGCATTAAAAATAGTTTCTCAGCCTGGCACGGTAGCTCAAGCCTGTTATCCCAGCTGAGGTGAGAGGACTGCCTGAGTCCACGGGTTTGTGACCAGCCTGGGCAACATGGTGAGACCTCATCTCTACAATAAATTTTTTTTAAAAAGTAGCCGGGCACGGTGGCACATGCCTGTAGTTCCAGCTACTTGGAAGGCTGAGGTGGAAGGATCACTTGAGCCCAGCAGATCGAGACTGCAGTGGCCGTAAGCGTGGGTAACAGAGTGAGACTCCAACTCAAAAGAAAAAAAAAAAAAGGTTTCTCTACTTTTATCAAGATGATCAAACGGCTGGAGCTATTATTGTGGTTAACTGCATTCCCAGAACATGCTTTGCAGTATATTCAATATGCTGCTGACTTTAAAGCCAGTATTTTAGCTAAAAATTTTGGCTATGCATTCAAAATAATAAAAATTATCTTTGTACTATCCACTTCAGATTTTGGTGTTAGGATTATGAACTTTAGAATGCTTATCCTTATTTATACAATGACCAATTGAGTAAATATTTTCATAGGACATGTGTTTATTCTTAGTTTCAAAATGTTCTATTATACTATAATGATTTTTTTTTTTTTTTTTTGAGTTGCAGTCTCATTCTGCTGCTCAGGCTGGAATGCAGCAGCACAATCACAGCTACCACAGCCTGGATCTGCTGGGCTCAGGCAACCCTTCTCTCTCAGCCGTCCAAGTAGCTGGAACTACAGGCGCACACTGTCACACCCGACTAATTTTTTGACTTATTGTAGAGGTCTCGCCAAGTTGCCTAGGCTGATTTTGAACCCCTCAGCTCAGGCAATCCTCTCACCTCGGCCTCCCAAAGTGCTGGGATTACAGGCATGAGCCACCACGCCCAGACTAGAATTTGTTTAGTGACTACATTTAGTGTAATCTCCATTATAATTTTTTGTTATACTTCTATCCTTGATATTTACTGTATCAGTATTAATTTGAACCTCACTGAAATTATATCTGCTTTTATGAAGTAAACTAAGTAGTATGGACTGTTTGTGTACTGGAAGCTAGGTAGGGAGACAAAATAGCTAAGACTCATTGTTCACTTCCTAGGTGCCATGCAGTGTTGTTTCTTCACATATACTAGCTCATTTAATTCTCAAAACAACCCCGAGGTAGGTACTTTTATCAATATTCATTTTATAATGTAGGAATCTCAAGAGGACAGATTACTTGTCCTACATCACATGGCCGGTAAGAGGCAGTAGTGAAACTATAGAATTAGAACTAAGAGTTAATTTTTTATTTTTTTTTGAGTCAGAGTCTCACTCCGTCGCCCAGGCTGGAGTGCAGTGGCATGCTCATGGCCACCGCAGCCTTGACCTACTGGGCCCAGGTGATCTTTCCGCCTCAGCCTTCCAAGTAGCTGGAACTACAGATGCATGCCACCACGCCTGGCTAATTTTTTGATTTATTGTAGTGACAGAATCTCGCCAAGTTGCCCAGGCTGGTCTTGAATCTTTGGGCTCAGGCAATCCTCTTGCCTCAGCCTCCCAAAGTGCTGGGATTACAGGCTTAAGCCACCACGCCTGGCTCCAGTGTTGACAATTATTTCAAACTGTTGGGCTTCAGACCTCAAAACTACAAAGCTGTGTTTCTAGGGCCTGCAACTGTGTGGTATTACTTCAACTTTTACCTCTAGAAGGGGGAGGAAGCATGTATTTTTCAAGAATAAAAAGTCAAAGGATATTTCCTTTTTAAAATGTAAGCCTTCTCAGAATGACATAACTGGCAATGCACTGGACAAGGGAACAAAGGCCTGAACTTTTTCATTCCAGTTTGCCATTATGTTATGACAACTCTGAACTTTAGGTGCCTCATGCGATGGCTTGGCTCATCTCATCCAAGGTCATTTTCTGCTGTGTCCTATTAGACTCCACCTTTCCCCAGGCTGTACGTTTTAAAAGAAAACATAAAATCATAACAAGCATTCCAGGACTCTCCTGTTCCTTCAGTTTGAAAACAAGACAGAGGCGGAGGCGAGAGGATTGCCTGAGCCCATGAGTTCAAGACCAGCCTGGGCAACATAATGAGACCTCATCTCTACAATAAATAAAAAACTTAGCCAGGCATGGTGGCACACACCTGTATCTCCAGCTATGTGAAAGGTTGAGGTGGAAGGATTGCCTGAGCTCAGTACGTCAAGACGGTGGTGGCCACTGCACTCCAGCCTGGGCAATAGAGTGAGACTCCAACTCAAAAACAGAAAACAACACAGGCATGTAATCCTAGCACTTTGGGAGACTGAGGCAGGAGAATCACTTGAGGCCAGGAGTTTGAGACTAGCCTGAGCCACAAGACCTCATCTCTAAAACCTAAAAAAATTAGCCAGGCATGAGTGCTAGCTTCCTGAGGAACTAGAGAGAGAGGGTCACTTAAGCCCAGTTCAAGGCTGCAATGAGCTGTGATCTTGCCACTGCACTCCGGCCTGGGTGAGAGACCCTATCTCTAACAAAACCCAACAAAAACTCGCAGCACCTAGCTGATAAAATTTTACACTCTTTGGGCTATTAGACATACTTAAAGGATTTGGGACTATCACTGTAGTAGGCAAGCACTACTTGGATTCTAGAATATTGCCTTTGCTTTCTACCTTTAACATTTGCTATCTCAATTTACACTATTTTTAATGGGTACCATTCACATTATTTTGGTTGTCTATCCTGTTTTCAATACCATCTTCGTCGTCTATTTGTGTTCAAAGAGTGGCTCACAGATAAGGTAGCATTTTATCCTGGTTTTAAGTTCACTGAAGAGATATAGGAAGAGGAACTAACTGCATATGTAGTCAAAAGGCTATTTAAAAAGTCATTATCGGGCCGGGTGCGGTGACTCAACCCTGTAATGCCAGCACTTTGGGAGGCAGAGGCAAGAGGACTGCCTGAGCTCAGAGGTTTGAGACCAGCCTGGGCAACTGGGCAAGACCCTGTCTCTACAATAAATCAAAAAATTAGCCAGGCATGGTGGTGCATGCCTGTAGTTCCAGCTACTTGGAAGGCTGAGGTGGAAGGACTGTCTGAGCCCAGCAGGTAGAGGCTGCAGTGGCTGTGAGTGTGCCACTGTACTCTAGCCTGGGTGACAGTGTGAGACTACAACTCAAAAAAAAAAAAAAAAGGCATTATCACAGTGTGAAAGGACTTTATTGTGGCTGTGACAAACTGTACCCTAGTCTTAGCAAATGATACCAGAAGAGCACTGAATGCCAATGTAAGTGATTTGAATTTGATCTCATAGGCATTTAAACATTAGGAAGTCATTCAGAATTTTTCAGTGGATTAACTACTCAGATTTGCTAGAGAATTCTGGTAGTGGCAAGTGTAATGATTCAGAATTGGGAGGCATGCTATTGCACTGTCAAAAAAAAATGGGGGTACTCACCAAACCTCTTAAGAATGGCCCAAACCAGGGCAGTAGAATGCAGGGGAGGACAAGATATGGTAGTATTAAGAAAACATGCCAGCACCTTGGGAGGCAGAGGCAGAAGGACTGTTTTGAGCTCAGGAGTTGGAGACCAGCCTGGGCAACATAGCAAGACACTGTCTCCAAAAAAAAAAATTAGCTGGGCATGGTGGCACATGCCTGTAGTCCCACCTGCTCAGGAGGCTGAGGTGGAAGGGTTGCCTGAGACCAGGAGGTTGAGGCTATGGTGAACCGTGATAACACCACTGAACTCCAGCCTGTGCAACAGAGTGAGACCTTGCCTTTAAAAAAAAGAGAGAGAGAAAGGAGAGAGAGAGAATCAGGGTGGGAGACAGGGAGAGGAGGGGAGGAGAGGGAGAAAAGAAAACAGACTAGCTGGGCATGGTGGCTCATGTCTATAATCCCAGCACTTTGGGAGGCCGAGGTGAGAGGATTGCCTGAGCCCACAGGTTCGAGACCAGCCTGGGCAACTTGGCAAGACCTCATGTCTACAATAAATCAAAAAATTAGCCAGGCATGGTGGCGTGTGTCTGTAGTTCCAGCTACTTGGAAGGCTGAGGTGGAAGGATCGCCTGAGCTCAGCAGGTCGAGGCTGTGGTGGCCGGGAGTGTGCCACTGCCCCCCAGTCTGGGTGACAAAGTAAGACTCCAACTCAAAAAAACAAAAGACAAAAAAAGACTACTTGACACAAAACTACTGAATGAATAGAGATGAAGTAGAAACCAGGGATCCGCTGAGTCTCAGATAAGTGACTTCATGTAAGAGAATAAAGGAAAAAAGAGGTACAGAAGATGGTTCTATTTATTTATTTATTTATTGAGTTGGAATCTCACTCTGTTGCCCAGGCTGGAGTGCAGGGTCATGGTCACGGCCACCGCAGCCTCAACCTGCTGGGCTCAGGCAATCCTTCCGCCTCAGCCTTCCAAGTAGCTGGAACCACAGGCAAGCACCACCATGCCCAGCTAATTTTTTGATTTATTGTAAAGACTAGGTCTTTCCATGTTGCCCAGGCTGGCCTTGAATCCACAGGCTCAGATAATCCCCTAGCCTCTGCCTCCCAAAGTGCTGGGATTACAGGGATGAGCCACTGTGCCCGACTTGATGGTTTTATTCTATGTAGAGTCTGAATTAACAATGGAAACTCCAGATCAACATATCCACGGACAGTCTGAAACATAGATCTGAGGTTGTTAAGGAGGTAGAGGCTTGAGATGAAGGTCCACAACTCATCTAGTGGTCTAGAGGGGTTTGACTGCCAGGCCTCAGGGTGGAGACTTAGGTTAAGTCCTAGGGACTGGATCCTAGGGACTAGATCCTAGGGAATTACCATAAGGAACAGAAGAAGGGCAGCCACAGAGGTAGGTCAAGAAACAGGGATTAACGAGACCCCAGAGGAGTTCAGGATATTGGGAAACACTGGCCATGAGTGACACATCACCGGCAGACACATCATGAACTTGTCTCCCCTGCCGAGTAACCAAGTCTACTTGAGGGCAGCACCTATAACAGTGCCTGTTTCAGGGTAGTTGGTTACTGCTTGTTAAGTACATGAAAGGGTAAGGGCTAGGCTCTAAGTGGCCCTGAACTTGGCAATTAGAAGGCACAGGTGACATAAACCAGGGCCACTCTCAGGACGCTCACTTTCCTTCTGCCCTCCCACCAATATCCTGCCCAACAACCAAGCAGAGTACCATTGGGAGTCTGTCTCCTGGGAAAAAAAATGTTCAGATACACGCACAAGTTCACCTTTACACTACAGAATAAAAAACTTGTCTTGATGTCTAAATCTTCTTTACCCATTTTGATGACAATTCTTCATAGTACAGAGCATTATGATGGTATCTTCCAAAATATTTAACAATTATAGAGCCTATTTAAAAAGCTATGTAAAACTCTTGAGCAAAAAAGCAACTTTAGATTAAAATTTGTCTTACATGAATTGTGTCAAATGAAGCAATCACCCCATCATTTATCTGTTTGAGTTTTCATATTTGCTCAAAAATTAGCATACTTGATCTTTTATATAGTCGGCAGATACCCACTATATATAGAAGTCAAAAGATCAGACTGTAAAATACCAGCTTTTGTGATTAAGAGCTCCAAATAGAGCCCTGCAGTTTCTGAGGTAGAATCCCACCGAGTCAGATTTCAAAGCCCTCCAAGGAGCCATCTCGCCCAGGCCCAGGCTCCTTCTCCCATCTACCAGCCAAGCCGGACTTGTTAAATACACACATCAACTCCTAGCACATAGTAGTACCCACTAAGTAGGACTTCATTACAATTCTGAATTTTTCCTTCAGATTATAACCATAACAAGCATCTAACTCTCCTTTCCAGCTTTCCTCAGATGCTCAGGATTTTCCTCTCTTCAATGAGACACTTCCCTTTTGGCCTATCGTCTCAAATGCAATTGGCTTTCCATCTTCCATTTACTCAACACTCCACAAGGTACATTTGCTTCATGGCATTTATTCAATGACTTTATGTAGTCACCACTTGAGTCACTGCTCTTTTCACATCTACCTGCATCACAGCTCCCCATCTTAGACTATGAAGTCAACAGGCAAGAGCTGGCCTGTTAGCTGATTCATTACCACTGATATAGTGTCACAAAGAGCTGAGTAAATGCTTGTGGAGAAAGAGGATGAGGATGGAGATGAGGGTGTGAGGAAGGGCTCAGACTGGCTGCCCAACCCACAGAACCTGAGGCCTGAATAAGGCCTAGGATCTGCTTTCTTTTCGGCCCATCTAAGGGCGATTCTAAGGCACAGTGGTAAAGGACATGATTGGTCCCCCAGTGTGGTCCTCTGGGCTCATGGCAGCCACTCGCCTAGAAACAGTGCAACAAGCATTCCATTTAGAAGATCTGGCTGACCACATGCAAGAAGCATTTTCTTATGAAAATGAGACAAGGTCTTTCTTGGAAGAGAGTGATCTTGACTCTCTACCCCAAGACCAACCAGATCCCTTTTAAAGTCCCTGAGAACAGCAGCCTGGGAGCAAACAAGACTTTCAAAGGCTGACAAGGCACAGCGTGGATGAATGGAAAGATAACAATACTTGGGAGAAAAAAAACAACTTTGGCTTATAAAACCTCCAGCCTGAGGCAGGGACATCAGTGCCCATTAACATGCAGAAACATATGATTGTAGCAGAGATGATTATCAGAAATGCTTTGGCATTTCACACACTGCCCATATTCAAAGCCCTGCTTACCCCCCCCGATAACACACACACACACACACACACACACACACACACACACACACACACACGCAGTATCTACAGAATAAGTCAAAGGTTGGCATCCAGAGCCTGAAGTCAGGATAGAACTCTTGGCACTCTGCACTACAACACCATGATGAGTCCCATCTAGACAAAAAAGTAACATTGGCCTAAGCTTGAATTGAAGGGTCTGTTTTGTTAGGCTGTGCCCAAAACAGCCAGATCAGGAAAGTCTTTCACTTCTCCCACTTCGCTGAAAGGCTGTCCACCTTGGTTGAACGTCAGCTTGTACCGTAACCGGATAGGTTCCTGGGATAGAAATACAAGAAATTAAGTCAGTGGGGAGAACTAAAAGGCCAACCCAACCAGTAGTCACCAAGGAACAGCAGGTGAATGTTCAAGTCAAGAGAGGGCTTTAAACAACTATATGACATGACACCCTGGCCTGGCCTCTTTGGGATTACAACAAGAGAAGCCAAGCACAGATCCTGGGAGCCTTTCTATACTTCTGCAATCCTGGGATCCTGAGATGGGCTGCCACTCAGACCAGCTAAGGAATATTGGCCTCACCCTTTCAGAGGACTCCATGGGATTAGGGAGAGTTCATGTATCCATCCTTGGTCCAGCTATGACAATCCATCATAGATCTTTCAGTGAGCCAAAGGAAAACAGACTTGGGCAAAGGATATTCAACACACCCTTCCCAAACCAGAAACTTTAGAGCAAGGCCTCAATATGCCTCTCTCTCCACCCACAGAGTTAACTCCCTACAGTTCATGGGCCCCCATTTTCCTACTACCAAAGATACCAGAACATACTTTGTGTGGATTGTCAAGCAGCAGCATCTGAGATATCACAGCTGGAGGCATCAAAGGACTGAATGCAGGAAGCTTGGAGCTGGATGCCGGTTGCAGCTTGACTCTCATTGACTATGGGGGAAAAACCCAACATGAAACTCATTCCTGACTACAGCTTCCAGGAAGGAAATCAGGTGAGTGGGAGCCTGACCTCCAACCACCCCTCCAAGAGAAAATGGGCTTCTCATGAGACTTGTTATCCAGAGACACGAGAGCCAAACATACATTAATTGATGAAAGGATCCAACAGGCCTTTCCTCCCACCATAGACTATGTCTGAAGTCATGTGGTCAATGGCTGGCATCTGAGAGGCATCATCAACAGTGAGGGCACATGTTGGGTTGAATTTTAACTCTGCTTCTTACTAGCTCTGTGATTTGGGGCAAAATATTTAATTTCTGAGCCCTGGGGTGATAATTTGTAAAACAAAGGTAATAACAGTACATATGCCACAAGCCTATCATAAGAACTGAATGCATGTCTTTATTTTTGTCTGTCTTGAATCTTTTCCTTTGGGACAGGTCCCCTCCACTGTGATTGTGGTATGGCTGTTAAATCAGTGAGGCCGGCCCTACCTCCCCTGAAAGAGTGGACATATTATCCCATATTGGCCGGGTATCTCATATCCCTGAACACAAGTTACTGTCAGAGGTACAGAAGTAACACTAACAGGACCAATCAGAGCCCTTTCTTGGGTAATTAATGTGCATGCCTCATGCCAGTTGAGTTTCTTTTGGAGGTAATGAGGGTTAAGAACCATGCAACCCTTGAGCTGCTGGTAGCCACTTTTCTGCTTTGTGGAGAGACTGTCTGGGAATAGTCCCAAATAGAAAAGCAAGAGTCAAGGGATGGAAAGAGACAGATTCTTAAGGAATCATTTAAGAACCTACCTGGGTCCACTCATATCTGAAGTCATACATTCAGGAATCTGCAGTTAAGTGAGTCATTACATTCCCACTTAATCTTAAACTAATTTCAGTGAAGATTCTGTCCTTTACACCAAACAGACAATGCCCCAGCAGAGTGCTGAAAAATGATAGCCAGCCACTACCAAAAAATTCAAAGGAGATGGCCAGGAGATAACTCACCTTTGGCACAGCCACCTGAAACATGATGTCCCAGACAGGCTGGGTAGCAGTGCTCATCATGGTCAAGAGCAGCACCTGCACCTCTGGGTGACCAGGTGCTCCAGTCTGGGAGAAGTGGAGCAGAATTCTGAACCCATTCCGGTCATACACATTCAGAGGCGGTAGGTTGCCTGGTAAAGGGGGACCCAACCAGAAGGGTTAACACTACTACAGATTCCTCGGCCAGCTAGGCTTGAAGGGATAGGCACATTATCACTAAAGGCTGTGCTTCTCTATTCAGAGCATCTCCTGACTTAACTTCTATGCCACCATACTCCAAGTCCTCATCACTCTAGCTGGACTCCTATGCCCTCCAAACTGACCTTTCCCCCCATCCAACCACCCTAAGACATTGCCAGTTTTAAAAAAAATAACACATTTTGAAGGAGATATGATTATGATAAAAATCATGCACTAACACTATAGAAAATACAGCATTGTCATAAAAAATGAAGTAAAAAAAAAAAAGGAACCCTTAATTCAACCCAGAAATAAGCATTGCTAACATTTAGGCTTATTTGCTATTGGTCTCTTTTGTATAACTATACACACACACACACACACACACCCCCCTTATATTTAACTGTACAAAACTGTAATGATACCAAATTTGTCAAATTAAATGGTTTACTAAAATTCCAATGGAAAGCCGGGCTCGGTGGCTCAGCCTGTAATACCGTGCCTTTGGGAGGCTGAGGTGAGTGGATTGCCTGAGCCCGCAGGTTCGAGACCCGCCTGGGCAGTGAGACCGCATCTCTACAATAAATCAAAAAATCAGCCGGGTGTGGTAGTGCATGCCTGTAATTCCGGCTACTCAGAAGGCTGAGGTGGAAGGATCACCGGAGCCCAGCAGGCGAGGCTGCGGTGGCCGGGAGTGGCCACTGCACTCCAGTCTGGGTTACCGAGTGAGACTCTAACTCAAAAAAAAAAAAAAATTCCAATGGAAATCCTAAAGACATTGTTTTAATTCAGCCAAGAATTGATTCTAACATTAATTTTGGGGGAAAAAAATATATGAGAGTAACCAAAAAATAAAAAATAAAAAGAGGGGCAGGGCTATTTGTATTAGTAAATACAGATAAAACAGCAACTCAAATAAAGTGGTATTAAACAGAACATGCAGAACAAGCTCACATATGAGACTTTATTTAACCTGATAAGAATACATATTTCAAAATCAGTGGCTGATTCAATGAATGGTATTCACATGACTGGTTAACCAACTTGGAAAAATACCTTAATGAAAATCTTTATCTCATGCCAAACATCACTTATTAAAATGTTGTAAAAAATACAGTGTAAAAGAATATATAGTTTAGAGCTAGGCATGGTGGCTCAGGCCTGCAGTCCTAGCTACTTGGCAGGTTAAGGTAGGAGGATTACTTGAGCCCAGGAGTTTAAGGCTGCAATGAGCTATGATCATGCCACAGTACTCCAGTCTGGGCGTTGCAAGGGAATTCCATCTCTTAAAAAAAATTTAGGCTGGGTGCGGTGGCTCAAGCCTATAATACAAGCACTTTGGGAGGCCAAGGCGAGAGGATGCCCAAGCCCGCGGGTTGGAGACCAGCATGGGCAAAATGGTGAGACCTTGTCTCTATAATAAATTAAAAAATCAGCTGGGCATGGTCGCACGTGCCTGTAGTTCCAGCTACTTGGAAGCCTGAGGTGGAAGATCACCTGAGCCCAGCAGGTCAGTCTGTGGTAGCCAGGATCATGCCACTGCACTCCAGCCTGGGTGAGAGAATGAGACTCCAACTCAAAAAAAAAAAACAAAAAGAAAAAAGCGTGTCCAAAGATGCTCTTTGAGTACTGTTCTTTTTTTTTTTGAGTTGGAGTCTCACTCTGTCGCCCAGACTGGAGTGCAGTGGCCACTCCCGGCCACTGCAGCCTCAACCTGCTGGGTTCCAGTGATCCTTCCGCCTCAGCCTTCCGAGTAGCCGGAATTACAGGCATGCGCTACCATACCCACCTGATTTTTTTTATTTATTGTAGAGATGAGGTCTTGCCAAGTTGCCCAGGCGGGTCTCAAACCCACAGGCTCAGGCAATCCACTCACCTCAGCCTCCCAAAGCGCAGGATTACAGGCTGAGTCACTGAGCCGGCTGAGTACTATTCTTAACAACACACAGATAGAAACAAATTAACCTTCAGAAAGGGATTGGATAAATGGATTATAGTATATCTATTTAATAGTATAATTCGTAGATTCATCAAAAGTCAACTTTTTTTTTTTCTCCCTCTGTCACCCAGGCTGGAGGGCAGTAGCATGATCATATAGCTCATGCAGCCTTGCCCTTATGGACTCAAGTGATCCTCTCATCTCAGCTTCCCAAGTAATTGGACTACAGGTGCATACCACCATGCCTGGCTAATTCTTTTATTTTTTATAGTGACAGGGTCTCACATATATATTGCCCAGGCTGGGCTCAAACTCCTAGGCTTAAGCAACTCCCTCACCTCGGCCTCTCAAAGTGCTGGGATTACACATGTAAGCCACTGTGCCCAACCAAAAAGTCGAGTTTTTTAAGAATAATTAAGGGCATGAAAACATTAAAAGACATTCTATACATGCTATGGTGTCAATTAAGAATTATATATGTGAGAGAAGTGGCAAGATGGCGACGGGGCAACCCGGTCTCTGAAGCCCTCTGCAAAGGAGATCTGCAGTGGGTCTCTGACTCTCGCCCTGGGGGGCTGTGGACCCCAACATCGCAGCCTGCTCTTCATACGGAGCTCGGCCGTTGCCACCGCTGGGACATCGCAACGGACTGGACACTCACTGCGGCGTAAACGGTGCTGCTGCTGCCGCAGCCCCTCCCCCCACCACCACTGCCACCGCCACCACTGCCGCAGCCTCTGTCGGCCATAGCACATCACACCACCCGGGCCCGAGGCGATCCACATCAAACCCCTTCAGGGAAGATCTGCTGGGATCGCTGCCACCTCTCCTGCGACCGAGACTGTCCTGCCCACCGCTGTACGGCTCCTGTTGCCTGCCCTGAGGCAGGCAGCCATCTTGTTCCTGTCCAGCTCCACCCCCTCTGGGACGAGCAGCTGAGATAGCACCATCTGCTGGCGATTCAAGGTAACAACACCGAAACAGGAGAAATAAGCTTGATAAAGACATAGACCAGAGTGCTGAACGGAGGGTAATCTGAACTGTCCTTCACAGCAGATCAGCGGCAACTGACCCTAACTGCAAACTAATTTACCAGCTTGAAAAGAAATATTCCTACTATATAGTTCCCTTTTTTCTTTTTTTCCTTTTCTTCTCTTTTCTTCTCTCTGTAAACCATATCTTTGTATAGAGGAACAGCACACTAACAAGGTGGTTGGTTAGCTTGTATGTTAGCATCACTATATGTTTTATTTTTATTTTTTATTTTTTGTATGAGAGTTGGTTTGTCTGTAGCTGTGGTCTATTGCTTTTATCTGTTTCAGTATAGGCCTCTCTATTTGTTGGCACACTTGTTTGTTTCCCCCCTTACTCCTCTATCTCTCCACTCCCCTCTTCAGCGCACTATCTGCTCCATTCTCTCCCCTCTGCTAACCACATTTTATTTCAGGGAGTAAACCCACAGCCCCACTGCACGGACAGATTCCAGGGCAGTGGGAAGTGGATTCCACATTATCCACAACCTGTCAGCGAATACCAGGACCTGCAGACAGATTTTGAATCACAGCTCTCCCCTTAAGTAAATCTCAAAACTGCAAAAAGGACCACCTCCAACCTACAGTGCAACTCCAGAACTGAACAAAGTAAGAGGACATACATAAATAGGAGATTGAACAAACAGAAGTAAAACCAATCCCTTTACCCCTGAATAACAGAATTAAAGAAGAAGGTGACGTGGAGGGAAGGAAAAAGTAGGGAGGGGGAAAAAACCGCACAAACGAAGAAAAACCAAAAGAAGAATATAGGTCTCACACAGACCCCTGGGAAATCAGACACTGAGAAAACAGATTCTGGAACACAAACAATATAGAGCCCCCAGAATGACTGGTTACATGCTACAAACCCAGACATCAAGAAATTAATGGAGAGAATTTTAAAAATTGAGGAGAGACAAGAGGAAAATAGGAAGGAGCTGATGTCAGAAATGACAGCAGTAAAGAATACTGTGATGGAAATGAACAAGAGACTAATAAGCATGGAAAGCAGAATCAGCCAAGCAGAAGAAAGAATCTCAGAGCTCGAAGACCAAAACACAGAACCAACCCAAACTGTCAAAAGAATAGAAAAGAAGCTCAAAAAAACAGAACAAAACCTGCAAGAGATGAATGATCACTTCAAGAGACCGAACCTAAGAGTAATTGGCCTTCCTGAGGCAGAGAGAGAAACAGAAGCCACACTGGAACAAACATTTCATGAAATCATTCAAGAAAACTTCCCTCATTTCATTAAGGATGAAAAAATTCAAACACAAGAGATTCAGAGAACCCCTGCAAGACAACAAATGAGAAGACCAACTCCCAGACGCATAATAATTCGTCTAAACAAAGTAGCTATAAAAGGAAAAATCCTAAAGGCAGCAAGAGAAAAAGGCCAGACTACCTACCAGGGAAAACCAATTAGAATAGCAGCAGATTTATCCACAGAAACCCTTCAGGCCAGGAGAGTCTGGAGCCCTATCTTCAAAGTTCTAAAAGAGAAACAATTTCAACCAAGAATAACCTACCCAGCCACACTAAGCTTCATTAGTGAGGGAGAACTGAAATCTTTTCCAGATATCCAATCCCTAAGAACCTATGTTGCCACCAGACCACCTCTACAAGAAACACTAAAGAAAGTACTGAACACAGAAGAAAAAGAAAAAAGAACAACAGCATTCTTCACAAGAGTACGGGCAAAAGATTAAAAACACACATGAACCAACTCCAAAACCCAAAGAAAGACAACAAACAAACAGGAACAACTCTGTAGGAACCTTATGACAGGGATCAATTCTTGCATTTCAATTATTAGCCTAAATGTGAACGGACTAAATGCACCACTGAAAAGACATAGAATGGCAAAATGGATAAAATATCATCAGGCAACAATCTATTGCCTTCAAGAGACTCACCTCACTAGAAAGGACACCCACAGACTCAAAGTAAGGATGGGAAACAAACTTTCAGGCGAACGGAATACAAAAGAAAGGAGGAGTAGCGATCTTAATTTCAGACAAAATACCCTTCAAGCTATTAAAAATCAAAAAAGATACAGAAGGCCACTACATAATGATAAAAGGCTCAATCCATCAACAAGAAATATCTATCCTAAACATATATGCACCCAACATAGGTGCGCCAACTTTCATAAAGCAACTTCTTCAAAAACTAAAGAAAGATATCGACTCTAACACTATCATAACTGGGGACTTTAATACCCCACTCACAAACCTAGACAGATCAGGACAAAAAAATCAGCAAGGAGATCTAGAACCTCAATGTGACTTTGGACCAAATGGACTTAATTGATACCTACAGAACACTCCATCCAAAGACCACAGAATACACATTCTACTCATCACCACATGGAACATATTCTAAGATCGACCACATACTCGGCCATAAATCAAGCATAAGCAAATTTAAAAGGACCGAAATTCTACCAAGCACCTTCTCGGACCACAGTGGAATAAAAATAAACATTGACACCAACAAAGTCCCCCCAAAACCCACAAAGACATGTACACTAAACAGCATGATACTAAACAACTCCTGGGTCAATGACAAAATCAAAACAGGGATCAAAAGATACCTGGAAACAAATGAAAATGAAGAAACATCTTACCAAAATCTCTGGGATGCCCTGAAATCTGTAGTAAGAGGGGAATTTATATCCCTACAAACACACATGAAGAAAATGGAAGGAGCAGAAATTCACAACCTAACAAGCCACCTAAAGAAGCTGGAAAAGCAAGACCACAAAAAACCTAATTTCAGCAGAAAAATCCAGATCACAAAAATAAAAGCCCAAATCCAGGACATAGAAGACAAAAAGATAATAAAAAAAATCAATGAAACAAAGCTGGTTCTTCGAAAGGATAGACAAGATCGATGGTCCCCTAGCTAGACTGACCAAGAAAAAACGAGAAAAAAACCAAATAAGCACAATCAGAAACACAAAAGATGAAGTCACATCTGACCCTGAAGAAATACAAAAGATCATTAGAGACTACTACGTACACTTGTATGGAAACAAACTTGAAAACCTTAAGGAAATAGAGGACTTTCTGACATCACACAACCTACCTAGGTTGGAACAAGAAGAAATTGAGACCCTAAATAGACCAATAACAATCAAGGAAATCGACTACGTAATAAGAAAACTTCCTACAAAAAAAAGCCCTGGTCCAGATGACTTTCCAGCAGAATTCTACAAGGCATTCAAGGAGGAGCTGATACCAATCCTACTGAAGGTATTCCAGGCGATGGAAAAAGATGGAACTCTCCCCAAATCATTTTACGAAGCCAACATCGCATTGATACCCAAGCCAGGTAAAGATCCAACAAAGAAAGAGAACTACAGGCCAATATCTTTGATGAACATAGATGCTAAAATTCTCAACAAGATCCTAGCAAACCGGATTCAGCAATACATCTCAAAAATCATCCACCATGACCAAGTAGGCTTCATTCCTGGGATGCAAGGCTGGTTCAACATTCGTAAAACCATAAATGTAATTAAATACATCAACAGATGTCAAAACAAAAAACCACATGATCATATCATTAGATGCAGAAAAAGCTTTTGATAAAATCCAGCACCCCTTCTTGATAAAAACCCTTGAACATCTAGGCATACGGGGAACATACCTCAAATAGTAAAAGCCATCTACGAGAAACCCACAGCCAGCATACTCCTAAATGGACAAAAATTGGAACCAATTCCCCTGAAAACTGGAACTAGACAAGGATGCCCACTCTCACCCCTCCTGTTCAACATAGTATTGGAAGTCCTGGCTAGAGCAATCAGAGGAGGCAATCAGAGGTATTCAAATAGGAAAATAGGAAGTCAAGTTATCTCTCTATGCAGATGATATGATTGTGTACCTTGAAAACCCAAGAGAATCTGTCAAAAGCCTCCTTACACTGATAAAGGTCTTTGGCAAAGTCTCAGGATACAAAATAAATGACAAAAGACAATCGCATTTCTCTACACCAATAATAAACAAACAGAAACCCAAATAAAAAACAATTCCATTCACAATAGCCACAAAAAAAATGAAATACCTTGGCATCTTCCTAACCAGAGAATGAAAGACCTTTACAATGAAAATTACAAAACACTGCTCAAAGAAATCAAAGCTGACATGAACAAGTGGAAAAACATCCCATGCTCATGGATCGGAAGAATCAACATTGTGAAGATGTCCATCTTACCTAAGGCAATCTACAAATTCAATGCAATACCCATTAAATTACCAACAACATTCTTCTCAGACCTAGAAAAAACAACACAGGAATCCATATGGAAACACAAATGTCCAAGAATAGCCAGAACAATCCTCAGCAAAAAAAAAAAACAAAGCAGGTGGTATCACAATACCAGACTTCAAACTTTACAATAAAGCTACAATCATCAAAACAGCTTGGTATTGGTACAGGAACAGGTATATAGATCAATGGAACAGAATTGAGATTACAGAAGCAAAACCTCAATTTCTCAACCAACTCATCTTCAACAAAGCCCCCACCACCTACCACTGGGGAAAGGAGAACCTATTCAGTAAATGGTGCTGGGAAAACTGGCTGACCACATGCAGAAGATTGAAACAGGACCCCTATCTATCCCCATGCACAAAGATTAACTCCAAATGGATCAGAGACCTAAATGTAAAACCTCACACCATAAGAACCTTAGAAAAGGAAGGAAATACCCTCATGGAAATCGGAACAGGCTTCCAATTCCTGTACAAAACCCGAAACCCACGGATCATAAGAGAGAAGATCGACAAGTGGGACCTTATTAAACTGACAAGCTTCTGCTAAGCCAAAGAAACCATCAAGAGAGCAGGGAGACAGCCTACAGACTGGGAAAAAGCATTTGCCAACTCTAGGTCTGACAAAGGCTTAACATCCTGGATCTACAAGGAAATGAAACGTACTGAAAAGAATTAAACAAACAACCCCATTATAAAATGGGCAAAAGATATGAACAGACACTTCACAAAAGAAGACATCTGAGCAGCCAACAAACACATGAAGAAATGCTCAACCTCACTAATCATCAGGGAGATGCAAATCAAAACCACACTGAGATACCACCTAACTCCAGTCAGAATGGCAATTATCAACAACTCAAAAAATAACAGCTGCTGGAGAGGGTGTGGTGAAAAGGGAACACTTCTACACTGTTGGTGGGAGTGTAAACTAGTGCAACCGCTGTGGAAAGCAATGTGGTGATTCCTAAAAGCTCTAAAAATCGACCTTCCATATGATCCCGCAATCCCCCTACTGGGAATATACCCTGAAGAACTCAAATCACTCTATAAAAAAGATACCTGCACACGTATGTTTATCGCAGCGTTGTTCACAATAGCAAGAACCTGGAAACAACAATGCTGCCCATCAAAAGAGGACCGGATTAAAAAAATGTGGTACATATACACGATGGAATACTACGCAGTCATAAAAAAGAACAAAATCATGAACTTCACAGCAACCTGGATGGAACTAGAGTCTATAATACTGAGTGACCTCTCACAGAAACAAAGATCCGAGTATCACATGTTCTCACTCATATAATGAACCTTGAACATCCAATGTAATACTATAAGAAAATGACTGACGGAACTGGGAAACTATGGGGGGGGAGGGGGATGGGATTAACAGTAGCAAATATCTGTCTGGGGATGGGAAAACACCTCTTATCAACAGGGTGCCTGAATGAAACATAATTGTACACCTAACCCTTAACTGTACCCCACAAAACCATAATAAAAAATATTGATAAAAAAAAAGAATTATATGTACATATACGTACATGGATAAGACAAGAAGAAAATACATTAAGACATTAACAGAACTTCTATCTCTGGTAACAATATAGTTGTTTTTACTTTTCTGTTCTATACTGTTATAAAACTATATACTGAACATGCATTTTGGCTTTTAACTTTATTATTTATTTTTTTGAGTCAGAGTCTCACTCTGTCACCCAGGCTGAAGTGCAGTGGCACACTCACAGCTACCACAGCCTCGACCTGCTGGGCTCAGGTGATCCTTCCACCTCAGTCTTCCAAATAGCTAGAACTATAGGCATGCACCAACATGCCCGGCTAATTTTTTGATTTATTGTAGAGACAAGGTCTCACCAAGCTGCCAAGACTGGTCTCAAATCCGTGGGCTCAGGCAATCCTCTCGCCTCAGCCTCCCAAGGTGCTGGGTTTATAGGCTTGAGCCACCCGCACCCAGCATTAACGTTATATTTTAATGTTTGTTTTGTAATAATTTCAGACTTATAAAAAGTTATAAAACTAAAACAAAGAATTCTTGTGCCTGTAGCCCTGGAACAGAAGACCTGAGTTGTTCCTGCTCTACATACTAGTGTAGAGACTGTAGGCACCTTAACTAGCTGGGCTTTCAGTTTCCTTTCCTTTGTAACCAAGGTAATATCCACTTTTCTGCTTTAATAAGGATCCCTAGGCCGGGCACAGTGGTCCATGCCTATAATCCCAGCACTTATGGCGAGAAGATTGCCTGAGCTCAGAGGTTCAAGACCAGCCTGGGCAACTTGGCAAGACTTCATCTCTACAAAAAATCAAGAAGTTAGCTGGGCATGGTGGTGCGTGCCTGGTGCCTACAGTTCCAGCTACTTGGAAGATTGAGGCAGAAGGATTGCCTGAGTCCAGCAGGTTGAGGCCATAGTGGTTGTGAGCATGCCATGTCACTCTAGCCTGGGCAACAGAGTGAGACTCCAACTAAAAAAAAAAAAAAAAAAAAAAGGATCCTTAGAAAAGGAGGAACCCTAGCCAAAATCTTCCATTCCGTTTAATTCTGTCTCCTCTCTGTCAATTTGGGCTCTTCTTGAATGCCAAATGAATGAACATCATATCCCTAAGTAAGCCTCTTTACTAACTTCTGCTTGCCAATAACCTTCAGTGTGTCAATACTCAATACTAAGACAAAACTAATAAAAACTATTAGGTAAAGGACTGAGTAACAACCTCTTAACTCTCTGCTCCCACACAAAAAACTTCTCCATTCATTGACCAAATTTAAGGGCCACCCTTACCAATCTGAAATGGAAAAAGCAGAAAGTCTAACAAATGTCCAGGAAACAAAAAAAGGAGGTGAAGCGGTACTTACTGGGCTTAACAGATTCCAAAGGGACAAACACTTGAGCCAGAGGTGTATTCTGTGATGACGTGGAAGAAGCCAATGGGCCAGCTTCCCAGGACCAACCTGGAGAGGACTTAGAACCTGGTGGCACCTCCTTGGGGATTCTTTTCTGTGCAACATAATTGCTATAGAGAAAAAAAAAGTAGCAAAAATTACATGAAATCCCAGGAATTAGGTTTTCTGAGGAACTAGATAAGGAAGAAACATATATAAACATACACAAGTAGTTAGAGGTATATAACTTTAACCAAGCAATCTAACCTATGCCTCAGCTTCCTCATCTGTTACATGGGAATAACAGAAGTATCTACTTCATAGGGCTGTTATAACAATTAAATAAGACAATGTATGTAAAGCACTTAGAGTGTCAGAACACAGTAAGAACCCAATAAACTAGAGCTGTTATTGTTTTTGAGTTGGAGTCTCATTCTGTAACCCAGGTTGGAGGGCAGTGGCATGCTCACGGCCACCGCAGCCTTGACCTACTGGGCTCCTGAGATCCTTCCGCCTCAGCCTTCCAAGTAGCTGGAACTACAGGTGCATGCTACCATGTCCAGCTAGTTTTTTATTTATTGTAGAGAAGAGGTCTCACCAAGTTGCCCAGGTGGGTCTCGAACCTGCAGGCTCAGGCAATCCTCTCACCTCGGCCTCCCAAAGTGCTGGCATTACAGGCTGAGCCACCAAGCCCGGCCAGAGCTGTTATTATTAAGGTTATTCATGTTGTAGCTGTCAGACAATCAACAAGTTGCTCAGCAAGTTAAATATCCCAAATGTGATCATCAGAGTGATAACATAAGCTAGGCAAATTACCCTGACCACTTTACACTTCATGATCTTGTCCACTTTTTAGAAAACTACACTCCAAAGACAAGTAACCTCCTCTGTCGTGGCTAAAAAAATAAAACTGCAGAAAACAACTTCTGAGTGGCCAACAGGAATGAACTCCTGGCACATCTGTTTCTACCAGAGCTCCTTGTTCTCTATCAGGAAAACAGGCACTCTCAAGTTGTTTGGGATAAGGCAAACTGTTTCTTGTCCAGAGGCAAATGAACAGGATCTATGAAAATGTTTTTACCTTCATATATTAGAGAACCACTATCTTAAGGAATCTATAATAAAAACACTCCCCATCCCAAGTGCCTCCAATTGGAAATTATGTAAGTGTCCACAGGAGGAAAGTGATTAAATGTATCCACACAATGAATTATAATACAGCTATTAAAAAGAATGAGGCAGCTGGGCTCAGTGGCTCAGCCTGTAATCCCAGCACTTTGGGAGGTTGAGGCGACTGGATTGCCTGAGCCCGTGGGTTCAAGACCAGTCTGGGCAACGTGGCGAGACCTCATCTCTACAATAAATCAAAAATTAGCCAGGCATGGTAGCGTGCGCCTGTAGTTTTG
This sequence comes from Cephalopachus bancanus, assembly GCA_027257055.1. NCBI lineage: Eukaryota > Metazoa > Chordata > Mammalia > Primates > Tarsiidae > Cephalopachus > Cephalopachus bancanus. Next base: position 1,925,654 of record JAPVLO010000354.1, read on the forward strand.
GCTACTTGGAAGGCTGAGGTGGAAGGATCGCCAGAGCCCAGCAGGTCGATGCTAAGGAATGGTGCTCTGTCCTCCAGCCTGGGCGATGGAGTGAGACTCCAACTCAAAAAATTAAAAAAAAGAATGAGACATATTTATATAAGCAAATATGAAAATATGCCAAAGACATAATGTGATATGAAGAAGTCATGTCGGAATACAGTCTGTACATTATGATCTCATTTGTGCAAAAATAATAATGCATGGTAATACAGTACTACATGTATAGAAAAAAGCAAAGAAGGAACATTCACCATTGCTTTTAGGGAGTGGTATTTAGCACTTTCGGATATATATTTTTTTTAAGGTCAAATTTTGCTTAACTTAGGACTACAAGGCAATTGGGGGGGAAGAACAAAAATATCACCACCACCTACTACCACTAGTCCTTAAAACCCTTTCAGATGTCCTGGCCAATGCAAGAATTTTCCTGTGACTTAGGACAGGGAGGAGGAGGAGACAAGGGGAAGCAGCATATTAAACTTTCCACAGAAAGATGCCCCTTCTCCAGCATGAGAGGTGTCTGGCTACCTCAGAGCACCATTCCCCGGCCCTCATGCAACAAGAAGAAACTGCCCACAGAAGCCAGACTCTTCTACTTCCGTTGGCCAGAGACTTACAGAAGGCCTGGAGCTGACTGTGGTGACAGGAGTTCCAGCAAGCCCCTGCCTGTGGAAGGGCTCTGAACACCACCATCTGGCGGTACGCTGGCAGAGGAGTTACTCTTTTCCTTACAGCAATTCTGACTGGCAACCTGTCAAATCAGAAATGGCTAAAATAAGGCCAGAGTATGAATGATTGTCGGTCATGGTAAAACAGTGGCACAGTTCTCCTGAGCCCATCAAAGCTGCTGCAGTGCTGGCTTATGACATTTCTGGGGGCAGGAGGAAAAATAAAGGGTTGCGGGACATTACGGCTCATAAACAGCCCTCCAAGAAGCTGGAAGAAGGGGTGTAAGGAGGGAAGGAGAAGAAAACGGTGTCTCCTCTGGGGGTACCAGCCAGACAGGATGGCTGAGGACGCGACTGAGGACCTCCTAGTCTGAAAGTCCCACCAGTACAGTGCAGCAGCACCTCTCTCCCCACCAGGCAGCACTGCCTTGTGAAGGCAGGTTTGAAAGACCCTTCTGTCGTCTTTGGCCCTTACCTTGTTGGTATCAGGAACATCACTGATTCCTGTGAGAAAGGAACAGAGTGAGATGCACAACAGTAACCACCTGCTTCCACACCCACCCTTTCTAGGACATCAGAAAGCCTAGACAAGTAACTGACTTAACCAAGGTCACTGCACTCATCCATGGCAAATCTGTGACTAGTGAGCAAAAGTGACTTTTCTGAACTGCCTGGTACACCCAGTTGCCACAGAAGCAGGCATTTGTTTCCTGAGGAGAACCAGCTTACTCTCTCTCCCTACTCAGAACTATCCTGTGCCTGTACCCCTCAACACCACCCTCACCTAGGGCTGCCAGGTCCTGATGAAGCAGAGATGGCGCCACAGTCCCAGCCTGCTCAGATGCGTTGTCCACTCCCAAGTCAATCAGGGGACAGTTCTTCATGAAGCCTGTTGGATTCTGAAAAACTAGAAAACAGAGTTACGAAAATAAGCCAGTTAGACATAAAAACAAAGTCTCCACTTAAATCCTATCAGCTTCTCTCAGGCTACCTCCTAATCAAAAGAATCTCCCCTCAGCTGAAGTCTTGAGCACAGCCTGAGCTGCATCTAAACCATGAGGTAGCAGAGATCACAGGTCCTCCTCAGAGGTCCCTGGACAGGAACAGACTAAGACTTCTGTAGTTCAGGCCCTTTTGAGATTTCTGACCACATCTCCAGTGCTTGATAAAACACACATATACCCCAGCTCAGCTTCAAGCAGTCTCGATTCAGAAGGTCCAAGCCAGGGACCTAAGCATCTGCATTTTAACCAGTGTTCCAGCTAGCCTAGGACTAAGAGCCACTGAGGAAGGCCATTGCTTTGGTCTCTAGCTCTAGTAAGTTAAGTACTCATGAGAAGAATTCAAACCTAGGCACAACTGAGTCATCTGCGTTTAGTCAAAGCTGGGGTCTGGCCTGGCAGTTAGTTCATCGTGGCTCCTGTATCAGAGTCTGGCTATGTGAAACCCCTTCTCACAGGAAGGGAACAGAGGGGCAAGGTCTCTCATTTCTATGCCATAACCCAGAAGCTTCACTTCTTTTTTGGGGTTTGCAGGCTGCCGCAAGGCAGAAGACCAAAAGAGGTTTTTGCACATACCTCTGGAGACAGGTATGTCTCCCACTGAGCTGGCCACTGTGTTTCCAAAGGTGACACGGCCTTCCATCACCTGTTTGTACAGCAGAACTCCCTGGGTGAGGAGATCATTTGCCTGGAGAATCTCCGCTGAAGAATGAGAGAAGAATCAACCCCCTAGTTTAGCTACCATCTCAATCCTTCCTAAGCCATTCCACAAAGTAGCCTTCACATGGCTCAATTGAGTTGTTTATCCATGCCTCCCACCTCCAATAAATAGCATGATCAGGCTCCATATGGCCTGGTTACTGGCCCTGAGCCCTAACGCTTAGTTCCCAATATAGGAAGAAACACATTTGGTCATACTCTATGTCTGCGCTGTCAGACAAAATGGCCAGGAGTAACACTTGGAATATGACTCTTTCAATGAGGAACCAAAACTTTTTTCATTTTTTTTTTCCTTGAGTTGGGGTCTTGCTCTGTCACCCAGGCCAGATTGCAGTGGGACAATCATGGCTCACTGTAGCCTCAACCTCCTGGGTTCAGGTGATCCTTCAACTTCATGAGTAACTGGGACTACAGGAGCATGCCATCATACTTGGCTAACTTTTTTTTTTTTTTTTGAGTTGGAGTCTCACTCTGTTGCCCAGACTGGAGTGCAGTGGCTGCTCCCGGCCACTGCAGCCTCGCCTGCTGGGCTCTGGCAATCCTTCCGCCTCAGCCTTCCAAGTAGCTGGAACTACAGGCACGCGCTACCATGCCCGGCCATATTGTGATTTATTGTAGAGATGAGGTCTCGCCAAGTTGCCCAGGCGGGTCTCGAACCCTCGGGCTCAGGCAATCCACTCACCTCAGCCTCCCACAGGCGCAGGATTACAGGCTGAGTCACCGAGCCTGGCATGCTTGGCTAACTTTTTAATTTTTATTTTTTGTGGAAACAAGGTCTCACTATGTTGCCTAGGCTGATCTCAAACTCCTGGGCTCTAGCAATCCTTCCAAAGTACTGGGATTACAGGCGTGAGCCACCATGCCTGCCTTTTAACTTTAAATTAAAGTAAGAATCTGAAACTGTTTTGTCAATGTGGATGCAAATATTAAAAGAATTTCTTTCCTTTTCTTTTTTTTTTTTGAGTTGGAGTCTCACTCCATTGCCCAGGCTAGAGTGCAGTGGCACACTCACAGCCATCCTAGCATCGACCTGCTGGGCTCCAGTGATCCTTCTATCTCAGCCTTCCAAATAGCCAAAACTACAGGCATGTGCTACAATGCCCGGATAATTTTTTGATTTATTGTAGAGACGAGGACTCACCAAATTGCTGGGCTGGTCTTGAACCTGGGGGCTCAGGCAATCCACTCACCTCAGCCTCCAAAAGTGCTGGGATTACAGGTTGAGCCACCGAGCCCAGTCAAAAGGATTTGTTAATATCTGATTCAGTCATTGGAAAGCTTTTAAGTATTTTGGTTTTTGAGTCAGGCTCTCACTCTGTCACCCAGGCTGGAGCACAGTGGCACAATCATGGCTCACTATAGCCTCAAACTCCTGGGCTCAGGCGATCCTTCTTCCTTAACTTCCCAAGTAAATGGGACTACAGGCATATGCCACCACACTTGGCTAATTTTTTTTTTTTTTGTAGGGACAAGGTCTCACTATGTGGCCTAGGCTGGTCTCAAACTCCTAGGCTCAAGCAATCCTCTCGTCTCAGCTTCCCAAAATGCTAGGATTACAGATGTGACCACTGCGCCTAGCCACTTTTAAGTATTTAAAGAACAATTTGGTATGCAAATCTGCTTCTTTAGCCTATCATTTAATAAAATCTTAAATACAGATCAGGTATTTCCAGTAAAAGTGTGGCATCAAAATTGAAATGTGCCAAGGAATAAAATACACACTGGATTTCAAAAACGGCACAAGCTTCCCATGGTCTGGTTTATCTGCCAACAAATCTTTTCTTGCCTCTGCAGGCCAATGTGCTGGTAGATTACTTCTCAGGGAGTTACAACTGCTTATTTCATGACAATTTTTTTGAACATACACAAAGGTTGCAAACTGGCAACATGAGGTTGAATTCAGTGGCAAGTCTTTATTTGGTATTTGCAAGTTGTTTAAAAACTTAAGTGTGATCACCTCTGACCCTACTGTAACCACTGAGAATCTAATGGGTTTAGACAATAACTGCATCCTCAAAAACAACTAGATACCACGAGCATCCTGAACACCATCTATGACATGTTCTTGACTGTCCCCATCCCTGTCCCACTGAACCTGAATCTGATCAACATCCTGATCCAATTGGCTATAAAAAGAAGTATCAGGAATAGAGAAACATTCAACATCATGGAGAATGCAATGAGAAAAACTGAGCCTAAGAGAACTCTACAGGTCAATAGGCCTGTTTGTCTTTTTTTTTTTTTTTTTTGAGTTGGAGTCTCACTCCGTCGCCCAGACCGGAGTGCACTGACTGCTCCCAGCCACTGCAGCCTCAACCTGCTGGGCTCCGGCGATCCTTCCGCCTCAGCCTTCCAAGTAGCAGGAACTACAGGCGCGCGCTACCATGCCCGGCTGATTTTTGATTTTTATTGTAGAGATGAGGTCTCGCCAAATTGCCCAGGTGGGTCTCGAACCCGCGGGCTCAGGCAATTCACTCACCTCAGCCTCCCAAGGCACAGCATTACAGGCTGAACCACCGAGCCTGGCTGGGGCCTGTTTTTCATGCAAGAAAACAAAACGATGGGGTAAAGGAGGAAGGCACGGGCTGTCCACTAAGAGAAACTAGGGAAATAACAAGAACAAAGTGGGGTTTTCTTTTGATTCTCATTGAGAATAAACTTTCAAAAAAAGTCAGTGAGAGATGGATGGTTAAGGAGAAAAATTATCAAGGAAATTATCTGAACACCGAACATTTAATTATTTTGCAATATCTGGAATTTGCTTCAAAACAGACTAGGCATAGATGGGCATAAAGAGAAAGGTGCAGAAGAAACAAGATCAGAAGGTTAGCCATGAGGTGACAATTGTTAAAGATGAGTCAAGAATGCCCTGGACTTATTCTACTATTCCTGTCTCATATTTTGAGATTTTCAATAAACAAACAATTTTTTTAAAATAGCTATGGACAAATCTCTACCATTTCTACCGATGTCCCTTCCATTTCCCATCAGCCTGGCTCATTCAATCTCTACCATTTCTACCGATGTCCCTTCCATTTCCCATCAGCCTGGTTCATTCAGGTGGCCTACCTGGCCTCTAAGGATACATAAGTTGGTGACCTCTTCAAGACACATTACTCCAGCTGTTTCTCTGACTCTGTGAGATCATTCAGCCTTTCCTCAAGCCTCCAACGGGATCTTCTTTCTTCTACCTCTCATATTCAATTTCCACCCCTTTTTAGGATTTCAGACCAGTTGCTGATTTCTTACTCAAGCCTAGATTCTTCTGGAAACTAGTTCTGAGGCAACTCAGGTCATGCCCTCCCCAAGCCCAATAACCTCAGAACCTAAATTGCCTCTGTCTTGTTCCTGGCACCACAGCAGCACAACAGGAACAACAACATCTGTTCTGTACCTGGGGTGCTAGCTACACCGAGGGAAATATAACTGCTATCCAGTCAGGAATGGTGGCATACACCTGTAATCTCAGCACTTTGGGAGGTCAAGGAAGGAGGATAACTTGAGCCCAGAAGTTTGAGACCAGCCTAGGCAACACAGTGAGACCTTGTCTCTATAGAAAAAAAAAAAAAAGCCGGGCTTGGTGGCTCAGCCTGTAATCCCGCGTCTTTGGGAGGCTGAGGTGAGTGGATTGCCTGAGCCCGCGGGTTCGAGACCTGTCTGGGCAGCGAGACCTCATCTCTACAATCAATCAAAAAATCAGCCAGGTGTGGTAGCGCATGCCTGTAATTCCGGCTACTTGGAAGGCTGAGGCAGAAGGATCGCCGGAGCCCAGCAGGTCGAGGCTGCGGTGGCCGGGAGCAGCCACTGCACTCCAGTCTGGGCAACAGAGTGAGACTCCAACTCAAAAAAAAAAAAATTAGTTTTTGTAATTTACTGTAGAGATGAGGTCTCACCAAGTTGCCTGGTTTGGTCCCGAACCCCCTGGCTCAGGCAATCCTCTTGTCTTGGCCTCCCAAAGTGCTGGGATTATAGGCTGAGCCACTGCACCCAGCCTGTACTCCCAGCTAATTAGGAGGCTGAGGTGGAAGAACTGCCTAAGCCCAGGGGGCCAAGGCTGCAGTGAGCCATGATTGTGCCACTGCACCCCAGCCTGGGAGACAGAGTGAGAACCCCCAACTCCAAAATTAAACAAAACAAAAAACCATTACCCAGAGCATCGTCGTCATCTGTGGTGTCACTGGCCAGTCGGAACAGGGTGGGCCGCAGCTTTTCACACCTTTCATACACGACCTGGAAGAAGAGATCTTGCTTCACAACACATACCTAGGGTCCCAAGACAAGGCCCCAGGTGCCTCCAGTCAAGCACGTGGTAGGGTCTGGGGATTCAAGCAGCCACCTCAGTCTGTCCTGAATTTATGACTGCAGGTTTGAAGTAACATGGCAGTTAGAGATTCAAAGACAGTTTGGGCTACAAGTGTTACAATTTTTTAAAACAAAATTTTAAAAGTGACAAAAGACCTTAGCTCAGAAAAAAGCCCTCCATCCCCATATGCAGAGCACCATGTCTTCCTCAGGTGCTTCTGCCCTGCCCTAGGCTGGGCCGCCTTCAATGATACGACTTCTGCTCTACAACTAGCAACCAACCTCCCATCCTAACTGTTGTCTTTCACCAGCATTCCCTTCACAATACTCCCATGGTACCCACCTACAAGGCTCCCAGCGCCAAATCTCATTCTCCTCAATCACATCTGGGAGGTATCATTTTCCTCACCCCCAAAAACCAGTGCTCTGGACAATTTCACCCTCCTGCTGTTCAGGAGGAGATACAGCTTCTATACAACTCAGGTTTCTTTCCTAGTGCTGGGGAAATGCCACACCTGGGGAGTCCGGGGGAGGAAGCAGGAAGGAGCCCCTTTCTCCCCATTGCTCTTGGGAGCCACCTACCTACAAGGAAGCCCACACTCTATGTTTCCACATGTGTAAGTTTTACCAGAGGCCCCAAGTGGGGTACACCAGCACCATCTGAGGTATGGCAGGTTCAATACTTATCTACTGTATTTTCCAAAGTCAGTTTTATTCAATAAAGACTACATGTCTAGTTTCCTGATGCTCTGACCTGTCTCATAATGCTATCATTTTGGATGGGAGAAAAGTTGTACTGTCAAAAGCCCAACACCCGACCTTCCTGAGGGTCAGTGATGCAACCTCACCACGGGAGATGGGCTTTGGAGTATATGCCCAACCCAAGCCCAGTACTGTCCTTCATCCATGGAGGAAGGCCAGCATGACTTTCTCGCTAACTCTGTTCAGTCCCAATCAAAGCTGATGAAACTGGGGGGTAGATACATGTGGCACACTAGCCAGATTCTTCTCTCAGGAATGTGGAAAGATACTAGTCCTGCTACTCTTATAAAATGGAAGGATGGGTAAACAAAGTTGTTATGTGAAGGTCACTTCTCCTGTGCAGAGAAACATAAAAAGCTGGAATGCAGACGAAGGTGGAGAGGATATTCCAAGAGAGACTGAGGGCGGCTGCCTCAGCCCTGTCACAGATGGGCACCAGGAGTTTCTTAGATGTGACAACAAAAACACCAGCAAGAAATGGGAAAAAAAGGCTGGGCGCAGTGGCTCAGACTGTAATCCCAGCACTTTGGGAGGCCAAGACAAGAGGATTGCCTGAGCCCGGGGGTTCAAGACCAGCCTGGGCAACTTGGTAAGACCTCATCTCTATAATAAATTAAAAAAACTAGCTGGGCTCGGTGGCTCAGCCTGTAACCCCGCGTTTTAGGAGGCCGAGGTGAGTGAATTGCCTGAGCCCGCGGGTTCGAGACCCTCCTGGGCAACTTGGTGAGACCTCATCTCTACAGTAAATCAAAAAAATTAGCCAGGCATGGTAGCGCACACCTGTAGTTCCAGCTACTTGGAAGATTGAGGCGGAAAGATCGCCAGAGCCCAGCAGGTCAAGGCCACGGTGGCCGGGAGCATGCCGCTGCATTCCAGTCTGGGCGACAGAGTGAGACACCAACTCAAAAAAAAAACTAGTTGGGCATGGTATTGTGCATCTGTAGTTCCAGCTCCTTGGAAGGCTGAGACAGAATTGCCTGAACCTAGCAGGTTGAGGCTGCAGTGGCTGTGAGCGTACCACTATACTCCAGCCTGGGTGACAAGAGTGAGACTCCAACTCAAAAAAAAAAAGGGGGGGGGGAGGGGAAATAAACGGAACTTCCCTGAAATAAAAACTGTCCTGCTATCAAAATAGTAAAAAGACTACCCACAGAATGGGAGAACATTTTCTGATAAGGGACTTGTATTCAGAATATACAACAAACCCATGTCAAGTGTGGTGGCTCATGCCTATAATTCCAGTACTTTGGGAGATGGAGACGAGAGGATTGCCTGTGTCAAGGGGTTTGAGACCAGCATGGCAACTTGGCAAGACCTCCTCTCTACAATACATCAAAACAATTAGATGCTAAGCGGGAGTTGGCGGTGGTGGCTGTGGTGGCACAGGCGACAGGCAGGAAAGGGCAGGCCGGGCGAGCAGGCAGATCAGCCTACTAGATAGCCGACCCACAAAAACGGACTTACTTCGCAATCTACCGCTTACGCATCTAACCAACCGCCCACCTAGTTCACCCGAACCCCTCCACCATCCACTCAGGTTAGACCGGTCCCCGGCCTGCCTGCTGCAGCCGTGATGGCAACCCCAGAAGGAGCCCTGGCATCCGTATCCTTCAATTCTCGGGATTTGAAGATGGCTGCACAGCGCCAAAAGTTATGCTAAAAAGCACCACCAAGATGTCTCTAAATGAGCGCTTTACTAATATGCTGAAGAACAAACAGCCGATACCAGTGAATATTCGGGCTTCGATGCAGCTACAACAGCAGCTAGCCAGTGCCAGAAACAGAAGACTGGCCCAGCAGATGGAGAATAGACCCTTTGTCCAGGCAGCATTAAAACTTAAGCAGAAGAGCTTAAAGCAGCGCCTGGGTAAGAGTTACATCCAGGCACGGTTAGGTCAACCCATAGGGACCCTGGCCAGGGGAGCAATCGGAGGACGAGGCCTGCCCATAATCCAAAGAGGCTTGCCCAGAGGAGGACTACGTGGGGGATGTGCCACCAGAACCCTACTTAGGGGCGGGATTTTGCTCCAAGGTCAAAACCTGCTCCAAGGCGGACGAGCCATAGCTCCTCGAATGGGCTTAAGAAGAGGTGGTGTTCGAGGTCGTGGAGGTCCTGGGAGAGGGGGCCTAGGGTGTGGAGCTATGGGTCATGGCGGAATCGGTGGTAGAGGTCGGGGTATGATAGGTCGGGGAAGAGGGGGCTTTGGAGGCCGAAGCCAAGGCCGTGGACGAGGGAGAGGTGCCCTTGCTCGCCCTGTATTGACTAAGAAGCAGCTGGACAACCAACTAGATGCATATATGTCGGAAAAAAAAGGACACCTGGATACCGAGTTGGATGCACACATGGCGCAGACAGATCCTGAAACCAGTGATTGAAGCCTGCCCACCTTTCTGTGAGAGACTCTTATTAAAAAGTCATCACATCTATAAATAACCTAGAAATGACAGATGATAAGAAACCAGATTGTTGTTGGATGGACCTATCACAATAGGTCCTGAGTCCAGGAGGTCAAGGCTGCAGTGAGCAGTGATCATGCCACTCCGCTCCAGCATGGGCAACAGAGTCTCTCGACTCAAAACAAATAAATAATAATGCTGAGTGGGAGAAGCTAGACAAAAATAAACAGGGGTGCATGCTGAATCATTTCATTTATTTACTTATTTATCTTTATCTCACTATGCTGCCCAGGTTGGTCTCAAACTCCTGGGCTCAAGCAATCCTCCCACTATGGCCTCCCAAAGTGCTAGGACTGCATCATTCCATTTATAAAAGAGTCGAGGAGCTATAAACTTAGTAGAATAGAAAGTAAATTAGCAGCTGCTTGGGGATGGGGGGACAGGGAGGAGAAGAAGGAATTACAAAGAGCACGAGGAAATTCTTGGAGGTGACAGATAAGTTTACTCTTTCAATTGTAAGGTGGCTTCATGGACATATACAGGTAAGAACATATCAAACCCACTTTAGTCAACATCCAAGATTTCCAGTGCTATACCCAGAGGATTACCTGCAGGGCCTCCTGGTCTGGTGGGGCCTGCCCTGGCCTGCGGTACATGCTCAGCATCTCCCGCAGCACTTTCACGTGGCTTCGCACTTCCTCCACCGCACTGACTCTCCTGGACACCTTCTCTGACTTTTCCTGCTCCTTTGGGAGAAAGAGAATGGAAGTGAGGGAAAAGTAGCCTTGGATAAAGCCTGACAAGGGATGCATATGGGTTACTGTTGGAGCCCAAGGAAGTCACCAGAACACTAAGTGAATCAAGTGCTCACTTGCTAAGTGAAGAAAATACTCAAAGTTCAGAATTCCTGGAAACAAAATGCAATTTGAGGCCTGGTGACCTATTCCTTTGTGCACTAGCCTCAATCTCTCTGAAGAGCAGATTCCTATACTTGGCCTCTATATACTGCTGGAACAGAAGTTAGTGTCTAGGAAATGCCTGAGCACCGTGAATGAAAGTAGCTGGGAAGTGCGGTAGAACAATCTCTGCTTTTAATCACCACTTGCTGCCCTTTGGAGAGCTTACAGCTATTCCCCAGAGTTCAGAGCTAGGAGGCCATCCCTTTTCCCAGGCAACTCTTTACCCATCCCCTCGAACACAGACACACATACACTGTCCTTCAACCTTTGTCAAATGCTGGTTCCATCGAACCAACCGGAGAAAAGCCCACCTCCTTGACCAAATTCTTGATCAGCCGGTTCGCAGCCTGAAGATCCTCAGGGTGGTTGCTCTTCAGGAGCCTTGTCAGAAGCTGAAGAGTCAAAACAAGAGTAGGGAAAGCCATGATTCCCTCAGACCCAGAACGGAAGCAGTGGCAATAGAATTAACAGTAATAACAGAGCTCACATTTTACATGCATTATCTTTTTTTTTTTGAGTTGGAGTCTCACTCTGTCGCCCAGACTGCAGTGCAGTGGCTGCTCCCGGCCACCGCAGCCTCAACCTACTGGGCTCCGGTGATCCTTCCACCTCAGCCTTCCAAGTAGCTGGAACTACAGGCGTGCGCTACCATGCCTGTCTAATTTTTGATTTATTGTAGAGATGAGGTCTCGCGCCAAGTTGCCCAGGCGGGTCTCGAACCTGCGGGCTCAGGCAATCCATTCACCTCAGCCTCCCAAAGGCGTGGGATTACAGGCTGAGCCACCGAGCCCGGCTTACATGCATTATCTTACCAAATGGTCACTGAATAACACTATGATGTGGCCACTAACTATGACTATCCCAACAGACCACTGGTTTTCAATGGAGCTGGAGGATGGGAGGATTATATCTCCCAGAGGATATTTGGCAAAATCTGGAGATATTTGGTCGTCACAACTAGAGATGGGGTGCTACTGGCATCTTCTGGGTAGAGGCCAGGGATGCTGTAAACATCCTACAGTGCACAGGACAGCCCCCCAACAAAGAATTATCTGACCCAAAAGGTCAATGGTTCTGAAGTTGCTCTAGACCTAGACCTGTGTGCTCTATGATGGGACAGACCTTGGTGACCTTGTTTGTCACTTTATTCCCAACACCTAGCAGAATGTCTGGTACACAAGCGTCACGCAGTTTTGTTGGCTAGATGGCAGGGAAGATGGGGATAGTGACAACAGTGACACAGAGTCTTTCTCAGCAGTCACATCACACCTCCACCCTATCTCCTCCCATCCTCTGCAAACCTAAGGCACCAAGTAGAGGAGGAAGCAGGGAGGAAGGTTATTTAGAACCTAGACTAGCTTGCTGGTTCTAACAATGACATGATGACTAATGAGCATCTAGGTCCAAGGACAGTGAGAAAGTACAGTTGAAAGGCAGAGTACAGGCAGGGCTCGGTGATTCAGCCTGTAATCCCAGCACTTTGGGAGGCCAAGGTGAGTGGATTGCTTGAGCCCGCGGGTTCGAGACCTGCCTGGGCAACTTGGCGAGACCTCATCTCTACAATAAATCAAAAATTAGCCGGGCATGGTAGTGTGCACCTGTAGTTCCAGCTACTCGGAAGGCTGAGGCGGAAGGATCGCCGGAGCCCAGCAGGTCGAGGCTGCAGTGGCCAGGAGCAGCCGTTGCACTCCAGTCTGAGTGACAGAGTGAGACTCCAACTCAAAAAAAAAAAAAAAAAACAAAACAAGAAAGGCAGAGGACACCAATCAGAAACGCATGGGTGGCATGAAGCTTTCCTGATACTGTGTTCATTAGACCTTGTGACTGACCAAGAAGAGTAATGACCAAAAGCACCAAAAGCTATCTCCCTATTCACAGGCACTAGAGTTATCCCTGGATCTTGGCCCAGGTTTTGGCCACCTTCTTCTTGTCTTCCCTCTCTTACAGATGTCCAAGGACTATAACAATTCTGGGAGATCAGAGTGGAAGGAAAATAGGTGGGGTCAGGCCTACTGGCACTGAAAAAGATTGAGCCAACACACAACAAATTCTTTCCTCGCCACCATTCCCTAACCCAATGCCACACTGTTCATCCACAGGCCCCACACTCCTTTGAGTTATCCTTTTGCACCTTCTTTTCCCAGGAACATGTGTACAGATAATGGGGAGGGTACAGAGAACAGTGCAATTATCTGGCCCATTCATGAAGAACACATCCAGACCTTCTGTTACCTCACTCCTAAGAGCATCTCTGGAGAGGAGAGCTCACTAATTCACCTCCTCACCCTCTCCCATACTTACTCTTACACTTTGGTTCAGGGATCAGATGACATTTCAGAATAGTCCCAAGGAGAAAGAGTCTGATCAGACCCCATGTAAGCCACCGAGGTCAGGGAGGAGTTCCTTACCTTGGACTTTTCTTCATCAGCATCAAAGATGGAGCTCTTGGGCCATGGAGAAGGTGGGGGTAAGATTTTATCCACTGGCAGTTTAGGGTCTTGTTTTATGATTCCTAAAACATGCAATTCACAAGGTTAAGACATTGATAGAGGTACCCAGTAGCTTCTGTGGAACTCAATATAAAATCCAGCACCCTTAGTAAGTCGTGGTGGTTCAACCCTGTAACCCTAGCACTTTGGGAGGTGGAGGCAAGAGGATTGCCTGAGCTCAAGGGTTCGAGACCATCATGAGCAACATTGCAAGACCACATCTCTATAATAAATCAAAAAACTAGCCAGGTGTGGTGGCACATGCCTGTGGTTCCAGCTACTTAGAAGGCTGAAGCGGAAGGATCGCCTGAGCCCAGCAGGTCAAGGCTGCAGTAGCTGTGAGCATGCCACTGCACTCTAGCCTGGGCAACAGAGTAAGACTCTGACTCAAAATTAAATAAATAAATAAATAAAAATCCAGAACCCCTAGTTTCTGATACTCCAACTAGAAAAATATTGTCAATGGCCTTCAAAAGATAAACCAGGGTATGGACGAAGCTCTGCATCATCTCTCAGGAGAATCTGAAGAACCACCACAAAGTCAGAGGCATCAGAGCCAACTAAGTCAGAGCAGAACCAGTACCCAAGGGCCTTATGCTATAAAAATACTGATCACTTTAAGCAGTAACTGCCCAAGGCCCAGAAATTACTGTAGGATCCCTGATGAAGCTTCTAAAAATGCTAAGTGAAGCCGGACTTGGTGGCTCACGTCTGTAATTCCAGCACTTTGGGAGACAGAGGTGAGAAGATTGCTTGAGCTCAGGAGTTCAAGACCAGCCTGGGTAACATAGCAAAATCTCATCTCTACACATTTTTTTTTTAATTAGCCAGGCACATTGGCACATGCCTGTAGTCCCAGCTACCGGAGGCTGAGGCAGAAAGATCTCCTGAGCCCAAAGGGTCGAGTCTGCGGTGAACCGTAATCATGCCCCTGCCCTCTAGCCTGGGTGACAGAGACCCTGACTCAAAAAAAAAAAAAAGTACATGTGACAGGGAAACCTGAACCCAGGTTCCTCCTTCCAGAAAGCCCAATATGAAAGGAATTCAGCCTCCTATCTTCCAGACAGAACACACAAAGATGGGAACATTGCCCCCACCATGACGGCAACAAAACACTGGAAAACATGCAAATTCAAAGCTTTCCTGAATCCATCAGAGAGCTGAGATCACAGGGAAACAACCTGTTAACCTGAAACCTAGGAAAAAACAGTGCCTAAACAATGCCTATGAGGAGAGACAGGCAATACCAGTAAGAATAACTCCATTAAAATTGTTTAAAAATTGTGTTCAGGCCACTGTGAGCTATCGAATTTCTAGAGGCCACAACACAAAGAAAATAAGTTCTTCTCCAGGGTCCTCACTGGGGGCTTGAAAAAAAGAGAATGGGAAGGCCTGAAGCCCCATCTAAATCCTTCTCTATCTCTCTCTACAGAACAAAAGTCTTAAACTTCCCAGGAAAGGACAATAAACCCTGTGGTCCTTAGAGCACTGCAGCTGGAGAAAGAACAGAAGGAGAACAAAACAAACCCTTGTGAACTTGGGGGAGGGGTAGGAATTATGTCCTGGGGCCAGGCCTACCTTGGGGTGGGTCAGAATCATAGGATCCAGGACCCAGGGATGCAGCGCCTGCCTAAGACTGAGGCTTAATCAGAACAGAGACTGAACCTGCCCCTGAGTAACAAACAACAGCTGTCCACTGTTAGGGGCAGCAAGACCAAGGGAAAGACCCTCTCTGAAATGCAGAGCAAAGGGAAGCCAACAGCTGAGAGCACAGCAGACATTGAGGAAAATTAGTAAATGACCCGCCTCCAACCTAAACAGGAACAAAGGAATTTGAAGTCTGGTATAATAGTGAAGCGACAACAAAGTTCAAACCCTGCTTAAATCTTGCCTGTCAAAAGGAAAGGTCCACCTACTTCCAGGAATAAATACTTACTTCACCGATGGCTATACTAATTACCCTGATTTGATCAATATACACAGTATCCACGTATTGAAATATTATACTGGGTCAGGCGTCGTGGCTCAAGTCTGTAATCCCAGCACTTTGGGAGGCCTAGGTGAAAGGATTGCCTGAGCCCAGGAGTTCGAGACCAGCCTGGGCAACTTGGTGAGACCTCGTCTCTATAATAAATGAAAAAAAAATTAGCTGAGCATGGTAGCACACACCTGTAGCTCCAGCTACTTGCAAGGCTGAGGTAGAAGGATCACCTGAGTCCAGCAGGTTGCGGCTGTGGTGACCATGAGCAGGTCACAGCACTCCAGCCTGATCGACAGAGTGAGATTCCAACTAAAAAAATAATAATAATAACAACAACAACAACAATAATAAATCCGGGTTGAGTGTAGTGGCTCAAGCCTACAATACCAGCACTTTGGGAAGCCAAGGGGAGAGGATTGCCTGAGGCCGTGGGTTCGAGAACAGCCTGGGTAACTTGGTGAGACCTCATCTCTATAATAAATCAAAATGAAAAAATTAGCCAGGCATGGTGGTGCATGCCTGTAGTTCCAGCTACTTCTAGCTACTTCTAATTCTCTACTTCCAGCTCCTTGGAAGGCTGAGGCAAAAGGGTCGCCTGAGCCCAGCAGGTCGTATCTGCAGTGGCTGTGAGCATGCCACTGCACTCCAGCCTGGGTGACAGAGTGAGACTCTGACTCAAAAAAAAAAAATAGTAATAATAATAATAATAATAATAAATTCAACCAGATATGCTGGCTCACGCCTGTAATCCCAACACTTTGGGAGGCCGAGGAGGGAGACTTGCTAGAGACCAGGAGTTTGAGACAAGTCTGGGTAGCACAGTGAGATCTCATCTCTATAAAATTTTTTTTAAAAATTAGCTGGGCGTGGTGGCAGGCGCCTGTAGTCCCAGCTACTTGGAAGGCTGAGGGAGAAGGATCACGACCTGCTGAGCCCAGGAGTTCGAGGCTACAATGAGATGTAATCATGTACTGCACTCTAGCCTGGGTGAGAGTGAGACTCTGACTCACTTGCCGTAAGTCTGCAAATTATTACTTTTTTTTTTGGAGTTGGAGTCTCACTCTGTCGCCCAGACTGGAGTGCAGTGGCCACTCCCGGCCACCGCAGCCTCGACCTGCTGGACTCCGGTGATCCTTCCGCCTCAGCCTTCCGAGTAGCCGGAATTACAGGCATGCGCTACCACACCCGGCTGATTTTTTGATTTATTGTAGAGATGAGGTCTCGCTGCCCAGGCAGGTCTCGAACCCGCGGACTCAGGCAATCCACTCACCTCAGCCTCCCAAAGGTGCGGGATTACAGGCTGAGCCACCGAGCCCAGCTAAATTATTACTTTTATCAGAGTAGTATTTTTCAAACTTTGGCTCATAGGTAATATTTATCTGTACTTCCTAGCAAGACTCCATTATTTCTTTTTTTTGTTTTTTGAGTTGGAGTCTCACTCTTGTCGCCCAGGCTGGAGTGTGGTGGCACACTCACGGCCACCATAGCCTTGACCTGCTGGACCTAGGCGATCCTTCCACCTCAGCCTTCCAAGTAGCTGGAACTACAGGCGCACATCACCATGCCCAGCTAGTTTTTGTGATTTATTGTAGAGACGAGGTCTCACCAAGTTTCCGAGGCTGGTCTCAAACCCCTAGGCTCAGGCAATCCTCTCGCCTCAGCCTCCCAAAGTGCTGGGATTACAGGCTGAGCCATTGCACCTGGCCTGACTCCATTATATCAAGAAAAGAGGTGAATTTTTAAGCAACCAAGATAAAATAAGTGCTGTAGTGACACAGTCTGTATTTTGACCTTAGTTGCCCTGGTAGTTACCTGTGGTTTCCAGGGAACAAGGAAACACAAACCCATAGATCTTCTTTCTAGAAGATCATCAGCATTGTGACTTCTGATGATAAGCAGATAAAAATACATCATGTAAAAAAGAACAAAAAAACTACCTCAGTCCCTACTGTCCTACACATGAAGTCCAGCTTTCAACAAAAAAACTATAAAGCACACAAAAAGCAAAAAGAAACGAGATACTGTCAAAAGGGAATACAACATAAGGAATGAAGTCAGACCTTGTTTCTTCAGCATTTGATAAGCATCACGGATCTTGATGTCTTCTGGAAACCAGACTGTCCAACTAAAGAGGATTTCGATGACTCTTCCTTTAACTTTTTCTGTGGCCCAGGACCCCAAGTACTG
The DNA here is from genome assembly GCA_027257055.1 of Cephalopachus bancanus. Taxonomy (NCBI): domain Eukaryota; kingdom Metazoa; phylum Chordata; class Mammalia; order Primates; family Tarsiidae; genus Cephalopachus; species Cephalopachus bancanus. Next base: position 1,943,162 of record JAPVLO010000354.1, read on the forward strand.
AAAGGAAAAAGGAAAAAAATTCTAGAGCTGGGACTTGGGAGACCATCCAGCTGACACTTCTACTGAAAAGAAGGCCATTGAGACCCGGAAAAATGAGCTGCGTGAGGCACAACTAGAGAGAGGGCGAACTATCTGGCACCCAACCCAAAGCCCTTCCTGGGATTTTGAGGAATCTCTAAAACTACTAAAATCAAAGCCCACCATATATGGCTCTAGGTCAGAGCCTTGTCTACATCACTGGGGACATTCATTTTTTGGCTAGGGAAGTATGGAATAATTTTTTAAAAAAACATGGACCAAGTGTGGCAGCTCATACCTGTAATCTCAGCACTTTGGGAGGCGGAGGCAAGAGGATTGCCTGAGTTCAGGAGTTTGGAATCAGCCTGGGCAACTTGGCAAGACCTCATCTCCATAATAAAAAAACTTAAAAAAAAATCCTGGCATTGGCCGGGCTCAGTAGCTCAGCCTGTAATCCCAGTGCTTTGGGAGGCCGAGGTGGGTGGATTGCCTGAGCCCGCGGGTTTGAGACCTGCCTGGGAACTTGGCGAGACCTTATCTCTACAATAAATCAAAAATTAGCCGGGCGTGGTAGCACGCGCCTGTAATTCCGGCTACTTGTAAGGCTGAGGCAGAAAGACCACCAGAGCCCAGAAAGCTGAGGCTGCGGTAGTTGGGAGCGTGCCACTGCACTCCAGTCTGGGCAACAGAGTGAGACTCCAACTCAAAAAAAAAATTTAAAAATCCTGGCATTCTTGAGGGAAAAAAAAAAAATCCTGGCATGGTGGCACTAGCCTGTAGTTCCAGTTACTTGGAAGGCTGAGGCAGAAGGACCACCTGAGCCCAACAGGTTGAGGCTGCACTGGTCTTGAGCATGACACTGCACTATAGCCTGGGTGACAGACTGAGACTCTGACTCAAAAAAAAAGTAAAAATTTATAAATAAATAAATAATGTGGTCTTTGACCCGGTTCCTAGCACAGACTTCAAAAACTCTTGAAAATTCCTAAGTCACAGGAGTGTCTTTTTATTCATTAGATGCCCCCTAGGACCACACCTGAGTTTCTACTGACTTATGGTGGGTGTTTAGATAGTTTCAAGGTCACTCTAGGGAGATGGACCATGTAACTAGAGGGCTGGAACTTTCAACCCTATCCTCTGACTCCAGGAGGTGGGGGAGGAGAGGTGTGAACCAGAGATTTTCAATCTTGTGGCCAATGATTTGATCAATCATGCCTAGTTAATAAAACCCCAGATAAAAACTCTGAAACAAGAAGATTCAGAGAACTCCCTGGTTGAACACCTGGATGTGTTGGAAGGGCAGCAAGTTCAGAGTTCGTTCAGATTCCATGAGTGGGCACAGACTTTTTCTTCCCCACCACCAAGTCCTAGCCTTATGTCACTTCTAGTTGTATCCTTTAGAATAAAATAATAGTAAAGTGCTGTTCTGTGTTCTGAGACATTCTAGTGAATTATGGGACCTGGGGAGAAGGGATTATAGGAACCTCAGAATCTGTAGCTGGCAGTGCAGTAGCTTGAGGACACACAAAGACTCATGGCTGGTATCAGAAATAGTGGTAACCTAAACAGGACTCAACATGGAGGTCTGGGTAACATGTAACTCTGAGTAGCTAGTCTCAGAATTGAATTCAATTGTAGAATCCACAGTGGGTGTGAGAGAAGTATTGCTGGAATGTAGCAAGGCAGGGCTCAGTCAGTGCTGGGTACTTGAGAGTGGTGTAGCCATAACAGGTGCCAGGAGGAGAGGCACAGAGGACAAGGCAAGCAGTCACATGAAACTTTAAGTCACCCCCACATCTCTTACCATCTCTACCAGGGCCTGTGCCTCCAAGCTCAAGTACTTCACCCCCTCCAGGTCACACATCCCCCAACTCACTTTCTTTCTTTCTTTTTTTTTTTTGAGTTGGATTCTCACTCTGTCACCCAGGCTGGAGGGCAGTGGCATGCTCCCAGCCACCACAGCCTCGACCTGCTGGGCTCAGGCAATCCTTCCGCCTCAGCCTTCCAAGTAGCTGGAACTATAGGCATGCGCCACCATGCCCAGCTAATTTTTTTATTTACTGTAGAGATGAGGTCTCACCAAGTTGCCCAGGCTGGTCTCGAACCATGGGCTCAGGCAATCCTCTCACCTCGGCCTCCCAAAGTGGTGGGATTAGAGGCATGAGCCACCATGCCTGGCCTCCAACCCACTTTAAAGGGGATATCTGCAAATGCCAACATTGGAGAGGCAGGTGTTAACTGATGAGCATAACCTATTCCTAGAGCTTGGAGAGGAAAGCGGAACCCTCTCTCACAAGCAGGACCCTGTCCACTCAGGGCCTGCCTCTGGCCTTAGTAGGGCAGCAGGATTCTAAAGAGTGGGCACAGGAGCCAAGCAGTAGGCAGGACAAGCCCTGGCATTCACCTTTGGGGACAATACTTTGATCAGCTCGTTCAGGAAGCGGAACTTGGCCACCTCGCTGTGGAACTTCTCTCCACAGTGGTTCATACACGTCTCCAGCACCTGTACAGACACAGGACCTGTGAGAAGGTGGGAAGCCAGTGGTTCCAGGGCTCACCTCGAAGCTGGTAACTCCCCACTGGAACCATGGCTAACCCTTCCTCAAGCTTGTGAGGATCCTGAAGCTTTGATAAAAGAAGACATTTTCAGATTAAGAAAAAAATTTGACCTTGATATAAGTGCCAGGTTTATGCACAGGAAATAGCTCAGTAGGGTATGCTGTACCCTGAGGTTGCCCCACCTTTTAAGGAGACCCTTTGGGAGGTGAAACTGGTCCAAGAATCACTCTCTCCCCAGAGGCAGAAATCTGGTATCCCGTGTCCAAGACCCATTCAACTGGAGGTTACCCACTAGCACTCAAGAGGAAAGCTAGGGCTGCTCAGACTTTCTCTGGCCCACACTGTGGTTTTCAACTTTTCAAATTAGCCACCAACATTGAAACATTCAGAGAACACATACAAAAGTCTGGACTTCCAGTTTCTCCTGAAAAAAAAACTGGAAGTTCTCGAAACCCTGGGCCCAAACTCATGCCTGGCAACAGTTGGCTAGCCCTGTGTTGCAGCAGGCCTCTTTAGACAGGGCATATGCGCTCCAGTTCTTTGGTCCTCATCTAGCAGCCTCACTCATTTCCATCACCCATCTAGCTCTGTGGGCACTTGCCAGCACTGGTCTAAGAAGGGCAAATGGAAGTGAAACCTTCCTTTCCTTCACCCACAGTGGGCTCTAGAAATAGATCTCAGGTGGGGATTCTGGCCCAGAACTCCTTCCTCCAGCCTGCTGTCCAAGGCCTGTGAAGGAGAACCTCTCAGGTGCCCTCCCCACCCCAATGACGAGGACTGGAATGAAGGCAAAGTCCCTCTCAGCTCTCTCTCTAGTGTCACAACAGGAAAGCTTCAGCCAAGGGGCAAACCAAACTCACCATTAAGGCATAAAGAGCTTCTTTCTCTTGTGGAGACTGGATCTTGTGGGCCAGCAGCCAGGGCGCATGTGTGGGGCTAGGAGAAACAAAAAGACCTGGACTCTGGGGGACAGGAAGAAGCAGCCAACCTATGTATTACCCTCCTCCAGGAGGTGGTGTCCAAAAGCAGAGGTGGAGTGGGACTGACACACAGCCCACACAGGCCCTGACGCCAACTCCCACCTACCCTTGTTGCACCTGCAGCACCCAAGATCCTCCTCCTACCCAAGTCTCATCACCCTCCTCTCAGCCAACTTCCAACCCCTGAACCTCAAGCCAGAGAGTCTAGGCCCAGACCCACATGTAACCAGGTCCTGAACAACACAGGCCCTTGTGTATGTGTAGTAAATGCTCACTAAACACTACAGAAGAAAGTACAATCAAACTTTGGGCTCAATTAAAACTAGCCAAATACCTAGGCACCATAGGTTAAAATCTGGATGACTGAGTTGACTCTTCAGTTCCTACCCAGATTTACTTTTTTCCTCTTTCTGAAAAAAGATTATATTTAAATGATGGCAAATACATGGATCTCTTTCAATTATGTAACCTGGCTACATTCTATCAGTAGCAGAGTTCTCCTCAGCATTAGTGTTTCACTAACATTACTTAAAATTTTAACAATTTGCCGGGCTCGGTTGGCTCAGCCTGTAATCCCGCGCCTTGAGAGGCTGAGGTGAGTGGATTGCCTGAGCCCGTGGGTTCGAGACCCACCTGGGCAACTTGGCGAGACCTCATCTCTACAATAAATCAAAAAATTAGCCGGATGTGGTCGCGCACGCCTGTAGTTCCAGCTACTGGAAGGCTGAGGCGGAAGGATCACCGGAGCCCAGCAGGTCGAGGCTGCGGTGGCCGAGAGCGGCCACTGAACTCCAGTCTGGGTAACAGAGTGAGACTCCAACTCACACACACACAAATAAAATAAAATAAAATAAAATAAATAAATAAATTTTAACAATTGCCAGTTGCAAATAGACTACTCTGTGTGTTTTTTAAAAACCAAATGAACTTGCTAACTTTAGAAAAGTAATGCCCTCAGTAGGTTGTGGGGGAAAAAGAAGAGAATGAAAGAGAGCCTGACTGTGAAACAGACCCAAGAGACTAAAGCCTGCACTTAGCCTGGGGCCCCAGAGTCAATTGTGTGTGAGAAATCACCTTACCCATTAGGGTCAGTGTTCACCTGCTCACAGAAATTCTGGATAGCTGACCAATCCTGTTCTGACAAGCTTGGGTCTGTGGCTTTGTCTGTCAAGGAAACAAATGAGAAAGTTAAAGAAAGCACAGTAAAAAGAAACGTACACTGCTCCCCACATATACGGCAGCCAACAGTCTCATCACACCTCTGCAGGATTAGACCAGTAGTGGACAGACAGGCAAAGGGAGAGGAACCGTGTTTGCGCTGCTTACCACTGTCAAACAGGGTCTGGCACACAGGATGGCCTTGCTAAATATTTGCTAACTGAATAAACAAGCAAAGTAACGAGCTACTGCTCTGAAAGTGGCTGGACATCCAGTACAGAGGCTGGCCTGTCTGTCTTCTTCATGCCTCATGTTCGAACCCCCTCCCTCTCCCTGATCCAGCAATGAGGATGGGCCTGGGCCTGCATGTGAGAGACCACCTGTGAGCCACTGACAGGAAGACTTCCCTTGTCCCGCCCTTTCATAAAACTTCCACCTCCCCACTCTCCAGCCTGTCCTGGCCTGCCCAGCCTTTCCAATGAAATAGCTACTGGTCCTTTCAGGCTCTGGAAGCAAGAGGCTAATTCTCAGGGTTGTATTTCTGATGTTACAATTCCTCTTGCCTGGACGTCCACTCCATGCCTCTCAAAAGCCTCTCCATTCAAGGCCCACCTAAATCCCCGCCTACGGCAGTGCCAGCCCAACTACTTCTCTCTGATTACTCAACACTCCACAGTCAAAGTGGAGTTGAACTGTTCCTGACTCAGTCACATTTATGTCAGGTGGAAGTCAAGTGTCTCAGTAGGGAGACTCAGAGGACAGGTAACCAACCATCTTCACACCCATTTTAAGTGACGAGATTATGACCAAAGTGAGGAAAGGAATCAACTCCTGTATTCTGTCAACTCTCCCCCTATGTTCCATATCTCAAAATCCTATCTGCCCTTCAGTTCCTATGCAGATGATATCCTCTCATAAAGATTTATTTGATCTTTTTTTTTTTTTTTAGTTGAAATCTCCAGTCTGTCGCCCAGACTGGAGTGCAGTGGCATGCTCCCGGCCACCGCAGCCTCAACCTGCTGGGCTCCGGCGATCCTTCCGCCTCAGCCATCCAAGTAGCTGGAACTACAAGCGTATGCTACCACGTCCAGCTATTTTTGATTTATTGTAGAGATGAGGTCTCGCCAAGCTGCCCGGGTGGGTCTCGGACCAGCAGGCTCAGGCAATTCACTCACCTCAGCCTCCCAAAGCGCAGGATTACAGGCTGAGCCACCGAGCCAGGCTCTTATTTGATCTTTTTATCTCCCAACTGGATGTGGTGACTCATGCTTGTAATCCCAGCACTTTGGGAGGCAGAGACAAGAGGACTGTCTGAGCCACGGGGTTTGATACCAGCCTGGGCAATATGCTGAGACCTCACCTCTACAATACATCAAAAAATTAGCCAGGCGTGGTGGCTCATGCCAGTATTTCCAGCTACTTAGAAGGCTGAGGCAGAAGGATCGCCAGAGCCCAGCAGGTCGCAGTTGCGGTGGCCGTGAGCGTGCCACTGCCCTCTAACCTAGGCAATATACTGAGACCCCAACTTAAAAAAAAAAAATTAGCCAGGCTCGGTGGCTCAGCCTGTAATCCCGCACCTTTGGGAGGCTGAGGTGAGTGAATTGCCTGAGCCCGCCGGTACGAGACCCTCCTGGGCAGCGAGACCTCATCTCTACAATAAATCAAAAAATCAGCCGGGTGTGGTAGCGCATGCCTGTAACTCCGGCTACTTGGAAGGATCACTGGAGCCCAGCAGGTCGAGGCTGCGGTGGCTGGGAGCGGCCACTGCACTCCAGTCTGGGCGACAGAGTGAGACTCCAACTCAAAAAAAAAAAAAAAAAAAAATTAGCTGGGGGTGGTGGCACATGCCTGTAGTTCTAGCTACTTGGACGGCTAAAGAGGAAAGATTGCCTGAGCCCGGCAGGTGTAGGCTGTGGTGGCTATGAGCGAGCCAGTGCACTCCAGCTACTCCCATCCCCAAAACAGAAGCTCTCTCTTCCTCCTCAGAACTGGTATTTTATCTGCCTATTTCTGATAGGATCTCTAGCTCCACCCCCTGTTAATCACATGCCCTCAAACTCTCTAAACTTCAGTTTCTTCAATTCTAAAATAAGGCAAAGAGTACCTTCCTCATGGGACTGTCACATGACTGAGGAGGTGTTGTCCACAATGCTTGGTACAGCAACACACAGTAGGTAGACAATAAAGGATAGCTAATGTTCTTGTTCTCGTAATTTATAGTCTCTGCCTTTTACTGTAAAAATATGTATACAAGCCGGGCTCGGTGGCTCAGCCTGTAATCCCGCACCTTTGGGAGGCTGAGGTGAGTGGATTGCCTGAGCCCGCGGGTTTGAGACCCGCCTGGGCAGCGAGACCTCATCTCTACAATAAATCAAAAAATCAGCCGGGCATGGTAGCACATGCCTGTAATTCCGGCTACTCGGAAGGCTGAGGCGGAAGGATCGCCGGAGCCCAGCAGGTCGAGGCTGCGGTGGCCGGGAGCGGCCACTGCACTCCAGTCTGGGCGACAGAGTGAGACTCCAACTCAAAATATATATATATATGTATACATGCCTTATCATACCTAAAGGGAATGAAATCCTTGAAAGCAGAAGCCATATAATCCCAAAAGTGCTTTCCTTACCCATAGACACAAATAGAACAAGTTATTTAAAGCAGTGATTCTCAGAGATTCTGCATCTGAATCATCTAAAGTAATTTTACACCATTTAAAATGTTTCAGTTCACTACAAGGGCAAAATCGACACCTTAAAGGAATTCTGACCTCAACACATGATTGGACCTGGAGGTAGAGAAGGGCAGGCATGGCCCAAGCTCCCCATACAGAATCCAGCCTTCTCCCTCCTCCCTGGTGGCCAAATGAAAAAGACACAGCACTGCCAGGCACCAGATTTTTTAAAGAAAGAAAAAAGCCTCCATAAGGCTAAATCATGTCCCAAACCCTTAACCAAAGCAAAGCAGCAAAAAGACCTATAACATTTAAAAGAGTTTCTTTTTTATTTTCTAGATCTTGCAGCATGAGGATTCACTCACGGGTTATTTATCATGACTTTAAAGAAACAATAATAGCTGCCATTTAAAAAAATTACTTACTGTGGGCCAGGCACCATGCCAAGAGTCCTTAGAACAACCGAGGTTGGTAACGCACCATTTTACAGACAAAAAACCTGCCCAGCCACAAAGCAAGAAAACGGCAGAAACCAAAAACCAGTCGCAGGTCAGCCTGGCTCCACAGCCCAGGTGTTTCTAACTGCTCTCAGGGTAAGGTCTTCAGTTCTTTGACAAAGGCTGGGACTCTCTTGGGAACTAGTTTGACTTTCCTACCATTTAGTTATAAAGTCTCTAAAGGCAGAAAGGTTTTTCTCATTCACGCTCCCATGCCCCAGCACCTAGAATGGCTGCTGGCAGTTATCTACTGAATGAATGAATGATGTCTCTTTTGCTATGCACTGTTTGGTCAGCTGGCTAGACATACTGCCGACACAGGGAAATGGCTATTGCAGTTCTGAAATAACTGGGTCTCTGAGCACATAATCCCAGCCACACTAACTATTTCAGAAGCCTTGAGCAATTCTAGAGAAAATAACCACCCAGAGGACCAGCAGCTGGGTCTGAACAGGTCAGAGCAACAGACTAGGTCTGTTTGAAACCAGTATGCTCCAAGGAGAAGCTAGGAACCACAGAGGGCATGGCCAGGGAGACATCTGAAGGATTCCTTCTCTGTTTTGGAACATCCCAGCCTGGCCAGCACACCAAGAATGGCTATCCCAGACTCCAAGATGGTTTATTTAGCTGGCATTTGAGCAGGACAAAGAGGTGTAGAGAAATAACACTACTGCTGTATATTTGCTTAATAAAAGGTAGTGTCTATGATTCATTTCAAGTCTGACACAGGGTCAGAGGTATTAAGAAAACAGTTGAGGCCAGATGTGGTGGCTCACACCTATAATCCCAGCACTTTAGGAGGCTGAGGTGAGAGGATTGCCTGAGTCCACGGGTTGGTGACCAGCCTAGGCAACTTGGCAAGACCTCATCTCTACAATAAATCAAAAATTAGCCAGGCACGGTGGCGCATGCCCAGCTACTTGGAAGGCTGAGGCGGAAGGATAGCCTAAGCCCAGCAGGTCGAGACTACAGTGACAGGGAGTGTGCCACTGCCCTCCAACCTGGGTGACAGAGTAGACGCCAACTCAAAAAAGAAAACAGTTGAGACCTCTGGATGTGAGTGAAATGGCTCATCCAAAAGTGATTAATTCCGAAGTCAAATCAACTTACACTAGCTGCCAACCAACCACCAGGGTTATGACTCTGGCACTAGCAGAAGCTGTGCTGGCAGGGGCGCCCTGAAGCTGCAGGAAGAGAATCCAGTTCTGCAGCAGTATGCACCACAGGGGGAATCAGTCACTCAGTTTAGCATATGTGAAACCTAGAGATCCACCATGGGAATGTTCTATGCTGGGCTCTGAGACAGAACGAGCTCAGCCCTCAGAAGCCCAGAATATAAATAGACTGCTCGCCAGACTCCTCCAGAGCCCACAGGGAGGCATAAAAGTGGGGTTGGAAGAAAGAAAGAATATATCACCTGGGAGTAGGTCCAGATGGAAGGAAGACAGGGATTTGCTGAGTGCCCAACTATCACTAAGCTGCTGCCTACCTGGGAGTACTATCAGAGCTAGGATTCCAGAGGCCAAGAGAACTCAGAGCTGCTTTTAACAGCACAAGACTGGCAATGCCAACAGGGAACTAGTTAAGTGAATTCTAGTACACCCACACAATGGGGTGACATTGAAGGCTCTTCTTCATTTACAAGAACCAGGCAGCTATATCTGCAGTCATGTAGAACAGTGACCAAAATACACTAAGGGGGAGGGGTAAAAAGTTGCAGAACCAAATTCATAGAATCTGTCATTTGTATTTTTAAAGCATGAGTTTCTGGTAATAACTTCCTGATATTCCTCTGGGAACTACCCCTCTCCTCAACTTTAGGTCCAACGTTCAGCTGGGTCTGGGCACCCTCCCTAACCTCAGTTCTAGGGATGGGCAATGCACCCCATCCCAGCCCACTCCAGGTCCAGTCATCTTCCTATTTCCCCCCGGTCATGCTGACTCCAAGATGGACACAAGACCCAAGCTGGACCAACAGGCAGAAAAACTACAACCTTTGCAAATCAACAGGAAAAAGAAATTAATTCTGCTGGGATTGCAGCAGGAGGGCAGAACAAAGAAGAGAAAGGAATCTTAGTGTTATCAGGGAGCTCCTGGGTTGAGCCTACCCCTACTCTGGGACTTGGTTTCTTTTTTCTTATTTCCTTTTTTGGGAAGCCAATGAGTTACTTTCAGTTACTCACAACTAAAAAAGGCTAATGATAATAGTTAACGCTTCTTGGGCACTCACTATATGCCATATGAAGGCACTATTTTAAGTGTTTTAGATGTATTAAAGCCTTTGATCCTCCCAACAACCCTAAGGGGAGGTACTATTACTACTCCCATCTAAAGATATAGCTTCTTTGCTTGCTGAGGCAAGATCTGCCAGTGATCAGAGGTTGGCCAGTACTCAGACCCCACCTAGAGTGACTTCCTTTATCCAGCCTAGACTCATGTGCATTTGCTTTCAACTACACACCCATCCTGGTCAAACACCTTCAATTCTTATACCCCTTTCCATCCCCCTGTCCCTCCTTAGCACCACTGTTGCCCCACCCCCAACAAATCTTGCTCAAACCATAGTTCATCTTCTTGGTTCCTACACTCAGAAGAAAATAAAAAATACATGGCCACAAAGACTACAACATACATTCCTGATATCCAGTCAACACTCCAAGTCCTAACTTAGGATCTCAGGGGGGTGAAGGGAGAAGTGATCCCATCCCACTCCCCTGGGGAAACTTGGCAATGTCCAGTGACATTTTAAGTTGTCATGACTGGGAACAAGTTATTGGCAACTAGTGGGTCAAGGCCAGGGATGCTGCTAAACATCCTATGATGCACAAGACAGTCCATACACAGAATTATCGGGCCTAATATGTAAATAGTGAAGAGGCTGAAAAACCCAGCTCTCAAGCATCCAGGTGGGCATCCTTCTGTTTCTATTACCAACCATTCTCAAACTTCCCCACCTTCCTCAAGTCCTCTATTTCACCCCAGTCCCTAACAGTTGTTGGTGGTAATGGCAGCACTGACAAATTTGTTTGTGTGTACAATCACCTTTATCTCCTTCCCCACACACTGAGAAAAACAAAAGGTGCCCTTCTCTGTGAGGACAGGTCACCCCTCTCTGTTCCAGCTCTAACCTCTTTCAGCACCTTGAGGCCCCTCTGCAATGGATCGGACAGCGCACCTAGAACTGAGGAAGTATAGTTCCCCAGAAAACATCAGCATAAAGAGGGGTTTACATGTCTCCCTCTTCTTTTAAAATCTCCTTTACTCCTAGATTTCCTCTAGCTACCCTTTCTCCTTCCTTTCACATTCAAGCACCATAAAAAACACCACTGGATGCATCTTCCCCACAGATTTCATCTGCCTGGTCTTCCCCAGACAAATTATGTTTCCAAACAAGTGTCAATTTTTGAAAAGATTTCACATAAAAACATAGGTTCTAGCCCTCTCTAAACAAAACAAGTAAACACAAACAAAAGGCATAAAAGTTGTTGTCCCAGCAACTTTGGGATATTGCCCCCCAAAAGCTGGAGCTGAAGAAACCCCCCCCCCTTAGGCAGTCACTCCCTTTATCTCCTTCACCAGGGGCAGCTGCTAGCTGTCATCTTACTTGGCTACTTTATTTTTTTTGCAACTCCAGTCTAGCCTTCTGTTCTCGATTACCTCCTAAATCAACTATCTTCTGCCTCTGCCATTTAACTCAAAGTATCTCATTAATAACCTGTTAGTTATTAAAAGTCCCCCCCTCTTCCTTATTCTACTTCATCTTTAAACAGTAAGACTAAAGTCAGGCTCGGTGGTTCAGCCTGTAATCCCGTGCCTTTGGGAGGCTGAGGTGAGTGGATTGCCTGAGCCCGCGGGTTCGAGACCTGCCTGGGCAGCGAGACCTCATCTCTACAATAAATCAAAAAATCAGCCGGGCGTGGTAGCGCATGCCTGTAATTCCGGCTACTTGGAAGGCTGAGGCAGAAGGATCGCCGGAGCCCAGCAGGTCGAGACTGCGGTGGCCGGAAACGGCCACTGCACTCCAGTCTGGGCGACAGAGTGAGACTCCAACTCAAAAAAAAAAAAGGAAAAAATGAGCCAGGCGAGGTAGCGCACGCCTGTAGTTCCAACTCCTTTAAGACTGAGGCTGAAGGATCGCCAGAGCCCAGCAGCTTGAGGCTGCGGTGGCCGGAAGTGCCCACTGCACTCCAGTCTGGGTGGCAGAGTGAGACTCCAACTCAAAAAAAAAAAAATTAAAATTAAAAAATAAATAAACAGTAAGACTACCTCCCAATCACACTCCTGTAATATCTGTGGTTCAGCTTCCTATCCTTCCCTCTCAACCCCTACCAGTTTCTGCTCAATCTTCAGTCTTCAGGCTGCTCTTCCCATCTGCCTCTTCAGTGTTGGCACTCCTCGTGCTCCACCTCCAAATTCTCTGCTCCTAATAAACACAGCCCCCCTGGGCAAGCTCACTGTCAATGAACTAAAGCAGACACAGCCAGTCCGCGGCCCAGGACAGCTAGTAAAGTGGCCCCACAAAATCTTTTAACATCATGTGTTTTAGCATTTATCTTCTTTGTGACCCCATGCGTAGTTTCATTTTGAAGTTCACAATCACACCTTATTCAGAACATCACTTTTGGCAGCGCATACATTTGTGAGCAGCTGTTTTCAATTATGAAGCACAGGAAGAGCAAAATTCGAGCAAACATTTCTTATGAGCACCTTGAGAACTCAATAAGAACTGCAGGCACTTCCATCGAACCAGACATTGATAGATTAATTTTACAAAAACAAGGTCAATTTTCCCACTAGCTTTACATTGTTCTCATTTTTCTAAAACTTATATTTAAAAAATATAAAAAATAAAAGCCTTATTGTGCATATACACTAATTATATTATACAATTTATGTACAGTCCAAGACAATTCCTCTGTACTCGATGCAGCCCAGGGAACCCAAAAGGTTGGCCACCCCTGAATCAGACTCCCACACTGTACCTTCAGCACTTACCTTCTCTGAAGCCAACCAACTGCCTAGAGGGTATCTTTAGGCACCTTAAGCTCAGAAGTCAGGCTTCTCTTCCGAAATCGACTCCCCACAGCAGAGGCATCTGTAACCAGCCAGCTACACAAGCCTGAAACCTGGGATCCATCCTACATTCCTCGCCTCTTGCCTCTGTTCCAATGCACCAAGACTGTTGCCTGTGCCTGCTCTTTCTTCCTACTCTCCGTCCATACTACCAAAAAAGCTTTTCAGCTACTCTTCCTGCCTGCACCCTCACCCTCTACCCAATTTAGCACGACATGGCTGAAAGTGATGCTTTTCTTACTGGATCAAATTCTCCTGCGAAAGCTCCCCAACACCCCCCACCCCACCACTCCCGGATGAAATATAAATTCCTTTCTACAGCATACAAGACCGCTGAAGATCTCGCCCCTACCAGCCGTGCAGCCTTTTTCCAGATTCCTGCTCCTTAGGCTTCCCACTCCAGCAGACTGACCTACTCGTTCCCCGAGTGCTCCACATTCTCATCCCCAGCTTTCGCACACAGTTTCCTCCTCCTGGAATGTGGAAGCCGCCATTGTCCAAACACTATCTAGTCCGCCGTGACAGCCCCCAGGTAAACAAACCAACACGCTACACGAACGCCCTCCCAGCCAATCCCGTTAATAAGGTCGTCTTGTGCCCACTAAACCATGTTTTTGTGAGCAAGGATCTTCTGTGTTACGCACCTCAGTATCCCCAAGATCTAACAAAGCGCGGTACAAGGGGCATATTCTTTATCTTCGAGCCTCAATTTCTCTTCGGTAAAAAGGGGACAATAATAACCCCTACCCCCAGGACTACCGTGAAGCTTACGGAGACAGCATACCAAAGAAGCCTGGGCAGGTAAACACAAACAAAAAGTGGAAAACCTTGTGACATTCAAGGCGGTAGCCTGATGGAGATCTTTCTCCAAAAGAGACTGCATTATCTTGCATGACGTCCCCTTAAGCCTAAGTGTCCTCGCCTCCCAAATGGGGTTAATAATAGAAGCTACCTTGGGGTCTTAATAAAGACTAACAATGGCTGAAATGTTTTCAGCACAGTGCTTGGCACGAAAAAAAAGCTCAGTAAGCGTTAGCTACTATGGCTGTCAGTAGGGATCATGCACTGCTACTAAAGCGGGGGGCGTTAGTGGGGGAGGGGGCAGAGACCAAGCTCGGGTCCTCGGGCCCGATGGATCCTAGGGAACTCCTCTCGCGGAAGGCCTGGGGCGATCCTCCTCCCGCCACCAGGTCCTGCTTCCTCGGCCTCCAGCCTTCCCCGTGATCGCCCGCCCCCGGAGAAAGGCCCAGGGAGGCGGGAAGCGAGGCCTCACGTGTGGCGCTGGGCCCGCGTCCAAGGACAACTAGGCTACTCACTGAGCCACAGCTCCAGAGCCGCCGCCGGGCCTGGGGGACCTTGGTTCGACTCGGTCCCCGACGCGGCCCCCGTCCCCGTCGCCACTGCCGTCGCCGCCATCGCCCCAACACCCGCGCTGCGGTCGCGGGGACTCTCCTGCCCTTCAGCTACAGCCGCCGCCTCCCGGCGCGCTCCGGGGCTGCATACGCGGCAGGCGAGGTTTGACACGTGATGAGGCGTGGCCTTTACGGCCACGCCCACCCACTCTCCAGGCCCCGCCTCCGTCCCGCCCCGGGCGGGGGGCGTTTGCTCATCCTAGACCCACCCCGCGCAAGTCTTCCCTTAGACCACTCACGAGGTCAATGCCGATCAAACTAACCTCTTAAGGCCTGCTCCCTCTTCCTTCAGAAGTAGGGTTGCCAGATAAAATACAGGACGTTCAGTTAAATTTAAATTTTGGCTAAACAGCTAATTCTTTCAGCGTTTTTATTCAGAAGGGTCTTCCCAGAACATCTTCTGTAAAATGACCCTCATCCCTCCATGCTATGCGTTATTTTCTACATCAAACAGCACACCATCGACGTATTATTTACTTGTTTATTTTATCAAAAGAATGTCATAGCCGGGCTCGGTGGCTCAGCCTGCAATCCTGCGCCTTTGAGAGGCTGAGGTAAGTGGATTGCCTGAGCCCGCAGTTTCGAGACCCGCCTGGGCAACTTGGCGAGACCTCATCTCTACAATAAATTAAAAAAAAAAAAAATTAGCCGAGCGTGGTAGCGTGCGCCTGTAATTTCAGCTACTTAGAAGGCTGAGGCGGAAGGATCGCCGGAGCCCAGCAGGTCGAGGCTGCGGTGGCCAGGAGTGCCCACTGCACTCCAGCCTGGGGGACCGAGTGAGACTCCAACTCAAAAAAAAAAAAAAAAAGAATGTAGTGATTCTCACACAGTATGAAATAAACTTTTATTTAACTCTTTAATTAAATGAAGGAATCAAGCAGATGTTATATGCCAAAAGGAAATGTCAAAGAAGAGCAAATTTATATGAAATAAAGAAACGTTGAGATGAGTCTACAAATGGACACAAAACTGACTTTTTAACCAGAGGTGAGAGTTGTCCCTGCACTGGGCAGAACTGCATGCCAACAGTTAAGAATTATTTTGCATTGCTATCAGTTATCTACGACTTACAGAGTCTTAAGACTTCTCAAAGACAATGAAAGTCTAGAATCTGGAAGGGTGTGTTGTCTAAACAATGCATAATTTTCCATTGAAGCAAAAATACTTCCTTGTAGATAACTGATAGCAATGGGAAATGATTATTATCTATACACATGCAAATGAATACTGTCCTGGAAACACACAACCTTCTTCCAACGGAAAAACCAGTTTGGCCTCCATTTGCACATTTATTTCAATATTCCTGATCTATAAATGTCTGTTCTTTGAATTCTCCTTTGGGCTACTTTTAACATCTCAGCCAGTTTCTTCATTGATGAATTAAGGCTAACTATATGTTCATCTCTTGGAAATTCTAAACATTCAATATTTCTTTTTTTTTTTTTTTTTGAGTTGGAGTCTCACTCTGTCGCCCAGACTGGAGTGCAGTGGCCACTCCTGGCCACCACAGCCTCGATCTGCTGGGCTCCAGCGATCCTTCCGCCTCAGCCTTCCAATTAACTGGAACTACAGGCAGGCGCTACCACGCCCGGCTGATTTTTGATTTATTGTAGAGATGAGGTCTCACCAAGTTGCTCAGGCGGGGCTCGAACCCGCGGGCTCAGGCAATTCACTCACCTCAGCCTCCCAAAAGCGCGGGATTACAGGCTGAGCCACCAAGCCCGGCTACATTCAATATTTCTACATGGCTGTCCATTCTTCATTGAACCTAAGCATAAAAGTGGACAGTCTTCCCTGGGTCTTTGGGTCTTCATTTCTGAAAGCTCGCATGCCACATGAAACTTGGATTAAATAAATCTGTTTTGGTTTTCTGTTGTTAACTTGTCTTTTGTAATGGGAGTGTGTGCCATGACCCTTATGATGGGTGATGAAAGGTTTCATATACCTTTCTGTCCCACAATATCTAGATCAGTAGTTTTCTTTTCTTTCTTTCTTTCTTTCTTTCTTAGTCAGTCTTACTCTGTCACAGTCTCTGCACAGTGACACACTCACAGCCATTTCAGCCTTGACTTGCTGGACTCGGGCGTCCTTCCACCTCAGCCTTCCAAGAAGCTATAACCACAGGTGAACACCACCATTCTTACCTAATTTTTTTTTTTTTTTGAGTTGGAGTCTCACTCTGTCACCCAGACTGGAGTGCAGTGGCCGCTCCCGGCCACCGCAGCCTTACCTGCTGGCTCCAGCGATCCTTCCGCCTCAGCCTTCCGAGTAGCCGGAATTGCAGGCACGCACTACCACGCCCGGCTGATTTTTTTATTTATTATAGAGATGAGGTCTCGCTGCCCAGGCAGGTCTCAAACCCGTGGGCTTAGGCAATCCACTCACCTCAGCCTCCCAAAGGCGCGGGATTACAGGCTGAGCCACCGAGCCCGGCGGCTAATTTTTTGATTTATTATATAGATGAGATCTTGCCAAGTTGCCCAGGCTGGTCTTGAACCCCAGGGTTCAAGCAATCCTCTCACCTCCACCTCCCAACGTGCTGGGATTACAGGCATGAGCCACTACACCCAGTATGAACACAATATTTTTGTAGAAATTTAATTTATTTTCCACAATTAAAAAAGTCCTGGCCAGGTGTGTTGGCCCTGCCTATAATTTTATCACTTTAGAAGGTTGAGGCAGGAGGATTGCTTGAGCCAGAAGTTTGAGACCAGTCTGGGAAACATAGTGAGGCCCTGTCTAAATAAATAAATAGTTCATACCTTAGATTCTCCTGCTGAAAGATTAGAAGCAAAGACACCCCAGTAGCAATGAGCACACTTACCACCCAGATCTTGACTTCTAATACCATTCTCCAATAGAAGGGGCCAGGGCACCTTAGATAAATGGCTGATTCTAGAACTATGGCAGGAAATATACAAGGTGAACCTTGAGCATCTTACAGTGCCAGAAAGTAGGGAAGTAGTAAACATAAGGAAAAAAATTGATGGGGGTATATCAAAGGATATGGGAGCCAAATGAAAGAGTCAAAAGAGCCAAAAAATGGTCAAAGATGGACCAGGCACAGTGGATCAGTCTGTAATTCCAGCACTTTGGGAGGCTGAGGCGAGAGAATTGCCTTAGCCTGGGGGTTTGAGACCAGCCTGGGCAACTTGGTGAGACCTCGTCTCTACAGTAAATCACAAAAAATAGCCAAGCATGGTGGCATATGTCTGTAGTTCCAGCTACTTGGAAGGCTGAGGTGGAAGGATTGCCTAAGCCCAGCAGGTTGAGGCTGCGGAGGCCATGAGAGTGCCACGGCACTCCAGCCTGGGCAACAGAGTGAGACTGCAACTCAAACAACAACAACAACGAAAAAAAACCAGCTCATTGCTGAGGAGAGATTTAAGCAGGGCCAGACCAGAAGCAGGGGGCCCTGGTAGGAGATGATTGGAAAATGAGGCATGGAAAGAGCTTGTTGTCATGATAAAGCTTTAGAGAAACAGAATCAATTCGATATGTATCTAGGAAGAGAGACAAAATAGTGATTCATTTGATCATAGAAGCTAGAAGTCCCACCATCTGTATCTGCGGGCTGGAGACCCAAGAAAGCCAGTGGTATAGTTCAAGGGCCCAAGAGCCAGAGAGCTGATGGTGTAGATGCCAGTCCCTAGTCTGAAGGCATGAGAACCAGGAGTGCCAAGGGCAGAAGATTAATCTTTCAACTGAAGTGGTCAGGCAGAGTTCATCCAACCTTCTTCTGCCTTGTTCTATTTAAGTCTTCAAGAGACTCAATGAGGCTCAGTCATGTTGGGAAGGACCATCTGCTTTACTCAGCCCACAAATTCAAATGTGAATTGGGCTAGGTGGCTCAGCCTGTAATCCCGCGCCTTGGGAGGCTGAGGTGAGTGGATTGCCCGAGCCCGCGGGTTTGAGACCCGCCTGGGCAACTTGGCGAGACCTCATCTCTACAATAAATCAAAAATCAGCCAGGCGTGGTAGCGCGTGCCTGTAGTTCCAGCTACTTGGAAGGCTGAGGCAGAAGGATGGCCAGAGCTCAGCGGGTCGAGGCTGTGGTGGCCGGGAGCAGCCACTGCACTCCAGTCTGGGCGACTGAGTGAGACTCCAACTCAAAAAAACAAACAAACAAACAAAAAAATGTGAATCTCTTTTGAGACACACTAAAAGACACACCCAGATATCTGGGCATCCTGTGGCCCAGTCAAGTTGATACATAAAATTGACCATCACAGTGGTGGTGGTTGTAAGACATTATGAACGTATTTAATAAACTGAACTGTGCACTTAGAAAGGGTTAAGATGGTAAATTTTTTGTTGTTGTTGTTTTGTTTTGTTTTTTTGAGTTGGAGCCTCACTCTGTCACCTGCAGCTACCATGCCCAGGTAAATTTTATTGATTTACTGTAGCGATGAGGTCTCGCCAAGTTGCCCAGATGGGTCTTAAACCCTCGGGCTCGGGCAATTCACTCACCTCCGCCTCCCAAAGCACAGGATTACAGGCTGAGCCACTGAGTCCGGCCAAGATGGTAAATTTTATGTTATATGACTGTTATCATAGTTTAAAAAAAAAAGGAAAGAAAACAAGCATCACAGGGCCTAAGGAAACAACCATCACAGGGCCTAAGGGATCTGATATCTGTCTACTTTCTGATCTGAGTCATACTTCACTCATTCCTGCCACATCTGCCTTCCTTGAGTTCTTGGGCACCTTGTGTTTCTCCCTGTCTTCATTCGTACTGCTCTTTTTTTTTTTTTTTTTTTTTTGAGTTGGAGTCTTACTCTGTTGCCTGGACTGGAGTGCAGTGGCCACTCCCGGCCACCACAACCTCGACCTGCTGGGCTCCGGAGATCCTTCCGCCTCAGCCTGCCACATAGCTGGAACTACAGGCGCGCGAAACCATGTCCGGCTAATTTTTTGATGTATTGTAGAGATGAGGTCTCGCCTGCCAGGCAGGTCTCGAACCCGCGGGCTCAGGCAATTCACTCACTTCAGCCTACCAAAGGCTCAGGATTACAGGCTGAGCCACCGAGCCTGGCTCATACTGCTCCTTTGTCTAGAACACTCTTGTCCATACACTTCTCTTCCTTTGATTAGTTTCTTCTTTCTTAGCCTTCACATCTCAGCGCCACTGTCACTTCCTCAAGGAAGTTCCTGATTTCCTCCCAGAAGGCCTCCTTCCCCTCACTAATCAGCACCCTGTTATTTTCCAGGGTGCACAATTGGAAGTGATTATGTAAATGTTATATAATGAGTTCTGCACTTATAGTTAGCACCAGATTGTAAAGTCCATGAATACAGGGATCACCTCTGTCATGTTCAACACTGTACTCCTAGTGCAAAGAGTGGTGCCTGTTCACATAGTGAGTGCTTAGGAAGTATTTGTTGAATGAGAGACTAGACACACATCTGATTGAATCAGACAGTTAGGGTGTGTGGTCAAGGGCAAAGGTGCCAGCCTACCAAAGTCAGTGTGTTCAGTTAGGAAACTGTTTTGCAGCATTCAGGAACTCCACAGCATTGGTTACTATTTTTTGCTAATAAGTCACATGATATGAATGTGAATGTGACAGTTTTTTTAAATTTAGAAGGCAGTATAAGTTTGGCTTGGTACTCATTAAGCTTGTTGTGATAACTTGGGGTTCTCCAGCTTATCCTTCAGATCTGGGCAAATGTTAGGACCATAGCCTTTCCCTTCAAGCCAGGATCTGCTCAGCTGTGCCTCTACCACCACTCTTTCTGTCCTGATGGCAACAGGACAACCCCACTGAGGGGAGGAGGTCTTTGCTATCTGGAAAGTCCCTCTGGGCTGAGTCCATCCAGTCCTGTCTTCACTCATTTGACAAACACGTTGTTAAGGTACCCACTACTCCCCGCCTCCACCACCCAGCCACGCATCTCAGGGAAAAGCAAATCTGTCCCCCCAGCTCTGGGTCTGATTGATCCATGGGAACTCTTACCTCCCCAGCAATGATGGGTACAAAAATGAGGAAGCTAGGTGTGGGAGGGTGCTTAGAGAGGCATTTCCTTGCTTTTAGGAGAAAGGCACAGAAAGCCACTGTCTCCCCAGCAGACATGGAGAAAGTACAGAGACGCCTGATGGCTTCAGGCAGCCAACTGTAGCTTCTGCAGAAGCTGAGGCCAGTAGAGCAGAAAGACCTGGGCCCTTTCCCAGACGTATAATTAACCAACCCTACCACCTGACTTACCCCGAACTTCCTGTTTAAACTGGCTTGATTCTGGGGTTTGTTATTTGCATCAGACACCATGCCGATACCTTTTATCCCGCAAAGGGACATTCAGCTCTCACCTCTGCTTAGTTTGTCAGCAGCCACTTCTACCCCTCCCCCAACCACTGCCCTTGGCTCTAGGCATGACCAACTTTGTGCAGCTTACTTTTTCACCCCTCTGTTTGCAGTACCCTTTCAACCGCCATCTACCTGGGAAACTTCTACTCATTCCTCAGAACCCAGTTCAAGGGTCACTTAGTCTGTAAAGCCCCTTGACAGGGTTGAACAGAATCAAAAGCTTCCTGGAGGCCGGGCGCAGTGGCTCACACCTATAATCCCAGCACTTTGGGAGGCCAAGGTGAGAGGACTGCCTGAGTTCACGGATTCGAGACCAGTCTGGGCAACTTGGTGAGACCCTATTTCTACAGTATATAAAAAAATTAGCTGGGCGTGGTGACATGTGCCTGTAGTTCCAGCTACTTGGAAGGCTGAGGCATAAAGGATCACCTGAGTCCAGCAGGTGGAGGCTGCGGTGGCTGGGAGTGTGCCACTGCCCTCCAGCCTGGGTGACAGAGTAAGACTCCTCCTCAAAAAAAAAAAAAAAAAAAAAAAGCTTCCTCATCTGGACACTCCTATCATCCAGAGGTCTTTGTTTTCTGAGAATTCATTATCCTAGGTCCTTCAGAAGGTTGAGAATTCTGTCATAAGACAAAAATATAAACTAATGAACAGACAACTTCTAATTTTAGTCCCCACTAAACACACAGTCCTCCATATTGAACTAGTTCAGTTGTCCACACCCTTCATGTCAAAGCTTGGTGAGATGGTCAGAAGTAGTCTCTCCCAGACAGCTGGATTTGATGCAAATTACAGGTAGTAGATCTGACTGCTAATTACAATTGCTAATCTTGCAAAAGGAAAAGTTCCCAGAGCAGATGAAAGTGATACAGGGAAACCGTTAGAATCCGGCAGACCAGCAGATGACTACCATTTTGAAGAAACTAATCTGACTGATGAAGCCTTTTAAGTATTTCATTGTGAGATCTTGAGTCCCTACTATGTATCAAGGCAATGTGCTAGGTGCTATAATTATAACCAAGAATAAGACAGACTTCCTGCCTAGATAGATAGATAGATAGATAGATTTTTTTTTTTTTGAGTTGAAGTCACTGTCACCCAGGCTAAGGTGCAGTGGCACGCTCATTGCCATTGCAGCTGCGACCTGCTGGGCTCAGGTGATCCTTCCACCAGTCTTCCAAGTAGCTGGAACTACAGGCACGTGCCACCATGCTTGGCTAGTTTTTGCTTTATTGTAAAGATTAGGCCTCGCCAAGTTGCCCGGGCTGGTCTGGAACCTGTGAGTTCAGGCAATCGTCTCCCCTTGGCCTACCAAAGTGTTGGGACTATAGGCGTGAGCCACCACACCCAGCATATATATATATATATATATATAAAATTTTTTTTTTTTTTTTTAGTCAGGATCTCACTCTGTCCCCAGGCCAGAGTACAGTAGCATGGCATGATCACGGCTCACCACAGCATCAACCTTTGGGACTCAGAGGATTCTTTCACCTCAGACTCCTGAGTAGCTGGGATTATGGGCACCCACTACCATGCTTGGTTATTTTTATTTTTATTTTTTTGATTTTTTTTTTTGGTAGGGACGAGGTCTTGCTTTGTTGCTTAGGCTGGTCTTGAATTTCTGGGCTCAGGCAATCCTGCCTTGGCCTCCCAAAGTGCTGGGATTACAGGTGTGAGCCACTGTGCCCGGCATGCCTGCCTTAATCTTATATTCTTTTGAGTAAGATAGACAGTACACAGGTACAAAAACACTATATAATTTCACATAGTAAAAAGTACTATGAAGAAAAAAAATGTAGGATCAAGGCAATATGAATGAGATTTCAAATTTGGCTATAAAAAATGTAATTTTCTGGGCCAGGCGCGGTGGCTAATGCCTATAATCCCAGAACTTTGGGAGGCTAAAAGGTCTTATTTAATTTTTTGATTTGTTGTAGAGATGGTACCTAAGCTTGTCTTGAACTCCTGGGCTCAAATAATCCTCCCGCCTTGGCCTCCCAAAGTGTTAGGATTACAGGCATGAGGTACCATGCCCAGCCAATAATGGCTAACATTTATTAAGTGCCAAGCAATGGTTTAAGAACTTTACATAAGTTACCTATCCCAATCCTTACAATCTTTGAGGCATGTATCACTCAAGACAGTGTTTTACAAATGAGGAAGCTGAGGTACAGAAAAGTCACACAGTGAGTGAGTGGCAGAACTGGTTTTTGCATCTAGACAGTCAGCCTCCATGCCAGTTACCATCACATTACATTCTCAAAAACATTGGGGGATGGACTTGAAGCTATTTAAAATGTGCGGAAACCCTTCGAACACTCTTACTTAATCTCCCAGCAACTTAGGAGGCTGAGGTAAGAGGGTTGCTTGAGCCCAGGAGACGGAAGCTGCAGTGAGATATCACTGCCAGCCTGGGCAACAGAGACAGACTCCTTTTTTTTTTGAGTTGGAGTCTCACTCTGTTGCCCAGACTGGAGTGCAGTGGCACGCTCCCGACCACCGCAGCCTCGACCTGCTGGCTCCGGCGATCCTTCCTCCTCAGCCTTCCTAGTAGCTGGAATTACAGGCGCGTGCTACCATGCCCAGCTAATTTTTTTGATTTATTGTAGAGATGAGCTCTCACCAAGTTGCCCAGGCGGGTCTCGAACCCACGGGCTCAGGCAATTCACTCACCTCGGCCTCCCAAAGTGCAGGATTACAGGCTGAGCCACCGAGCCCGGCTCAGACTCCATCTCTTTAAAAACACATAAAACAAGCCAGGCTCAGTGGCTCAGCCTGTAATCCTGAGCCTTTGAGGCGGATTGCCTGAGCCCGCGGGTTCGAGACCTGCCTGGGCAATTTGGTGAGACCTCATCTCAATAAATCAAAAAATCAGTCGGGCATGGTAGCGTGCGCCTGTAGTTCCGGCTACTTGTAAGGCTGAGGCGGAAGGATCACCGGAGCCCAGCAGGTCGAGGCTGCGGTGGCCAGGAGCGGCCACTGCACTCCTGTCTGGGCGACAGAGTGAGACTCCAACTCAAAAAAAAAAAAACACATAAAACAAGCTGGGCTTGGTGGCTCACGCCTATAATCCCAGCACTTTGGGAGGCAGAGGTGAGAGGATTGCCTGAGCTTGGGGGTTTAAGACCAGCCTGAGCAACAGGTGAGACCTTGGCTCCATAATCAATCAAAAAATTACCCAGGTGAGGTGGTGCATGCCTGTGGTTCCAGCTACTTGGAAGGCTGAGGCAGAAGGATCACCTGAACCCAGGAGGTGGAGGCTGCGGTGGCTGTGAGCATGCCACTGCACTCCAGCCTGGGTGACAGAGTGAGACTCCAACCAAAAAAACAAAACAAAACAAAAAAACCACAAAAATCAGTCCTCCTGGTCCTGAACAAAACCCCCAATAAGAAGACACAAGTCTAGAGCTGCTCTCTAGCTAGCTCATTACCATGGAGGAAGTAGCAGCAGCTTTATCCATTTAGCGGTTTTTTTTTTTTTGGTCATTCTTACTCTGTTGCTCAGGCTGGAGTACAGTGGCATGAGCAGGGTTCACCGTAACCTCAACCTCCTGCGCTCAAGTGGTCCTTCTGCCTCACCCTCGCAAGTAGTTGGGATTACAGGTGCATACCACCATGCCCGGCTAATTTTTTGTAGAGACAAGGTTTCACTATGTTGCCCACACTGGTCTCAAAACTCCTAGCTCAAGCAATTCTTGCATCTCGGCCTTCCTAATTGCTGGGATTATAGGCATAAGCCACTATACCCGGCCAATTTAGAATCTTTTAAAAATTGTGCTAAAATACACAAAAACATAATACCATCCCAACCAATCATCTTGCCTCAGCCTACCACGGTACACCTAGCCAATTTAGTATTTTGATCGTCACTGTTAAAACATTCACATTCCCAGGGAACACCCTCAGGTCCCCTCCCACTGGGAGCTTTTCTGTCCTCTCAATAAATCCTACTTTCTCACTTTCAAAAAAAATTTTTTTTTTCACATTCCTTGATCATGGGCCAAAGAGCTCCTTGTAACCATTCTTTTTTTTTTTTTTTTTTTTTGAGTTGGAGTCTCACTCTGTCGCCCAGACTGGAGTGCAGTGGCGGCTTCTGGCCACCGCAGCCTCGACCTGCTGGGCTCCGGCGATCCTTCCACCTCAGCCTTCCCAGTAGCCGGAATTACAGGCATGCGCTACCATGCCCGGCTGATTTTTTTGGTTTATTGTAGAGATGAGGTCTCGCTGCCCAGGCGGGTCCCGAACCCGCGGGCTCAGGCAATCCATTCACCTCAGCCTCCCAAAGGCGCGGGATTACAGGCTGAGCCACCGAGCCCGGCTGTAACCATTCTTAATGTCTTAGAAGCAGAAGCTAGATAGGCATGGTGGCTCACGCTTGTAATCATAGCACTTTGGGAGATGCAGGTGAGAGGATTGCCTGAGCTCAGGGTTCAAGAGCGGCCTGGGCCACCGGCGAGACTTCATCTCTACAATAAATCAAAAAATTAGCTGGGTGCAGTGGCTCAAGTCTGCAATCCCAGAACTTCAGGAGGTGAGGCGAGAGGATTGCCTGAGCTCAGGGGTTCAAGACCAGCCTGAGCAACATGGCGAGACCTTGTCTCTACAATAAATCAAAAAATTAGCCAGGCACGGTAGCACATGCCTGTGGTTCCAGCTACTTAGAAGGCTGAGGCAGAAGGATAGCCTCAGCCCAGCAGGTTGAGGCTGCGGCGGCTGTGAGCATGCCACTGCACTCCAGCCTGGGTGACAGTGAGACTCCAACTCAAAAAAAAAAAAATCAGCTGAGCATGGTGGTGCATACCTGTAGTTCCAGCTACCTGGAAAGCTGAGGCAGAAGGATTGCCTGAGCCCAGAAGGATGAGGCTGTGGTAGCTATGAGAGTGCCACTGTGCTCCAGCCTGGGCAACAGTGAGACTCCAACTGCAGAGGCTGGAGGAAGCAGAAGCTCTGATGCCACTTAGTAGGTAAGAGTTGAATTTGGACTCTGAATTGTCACAGGTCTGAGTTTAAACCCTGGCTTTCCCGCATATGATGGGAGACACCCCCAAGAACTCAGAATTTATTATAAAAAATTATGTATTTATTCTTACATGCTTTAACTTCAGTCACCTTCAAAGCATGCTCCATTTGATGCAATACACCTATTGAGACGCTTTTTCCATTGTTTAGTTTTTGAACTCGTCAATTTTGATGCCTTCTAGTGCTTTTGCCATTTTTGTTTAATCTCTTCCACATTGGCAAAATGTTTCCCTTGAAGGACTTTTTTCATCCTGGGACGTACAGAAAAAGTCACTCAGTGCGAGATCAGGTGAACAGGGAGAGTGGGGCATGGGGGTCATGCCGTTTTTGCTCAAAAACTGATCACTCAGCACGGTGTGGTTGGGTACGTTGCCTTGGTGGAAGAACCAGTCACCTTTTTGCCACAACTCAGGACATTTCTTCTGCAGTGCAGCCTTTTACAACAACGTTAGCTGGTACACTGATGCCCATGGGTTCCTAGGACACTTACATAGTGGGGGAAGCCTGTACTACAAGGGGCCTGCCTTCCAAAAGATAATTCCGGTTTTGTTTTGTTTTTTTAGTACCCCTCATACTTAATCTCAGCACTGTTACTTTTTAGAACCTGTTTTCTTACCTAAAATGTACAAAAGAAGAACACCAACTTTCTCAGAGTTGTGAATTTTTTGTTGTTGTTTTGTTTTTTGAGTCGAAGTCTCACACTGTTCCCCAGGCTGTTGGCAGGCGGCTTCAATTTCTTATCACAGGGACCTTTCCACAGGGCTGCCTGAGTCTATCTTCAGGACCTGGAAGCTGATTCCCAAAGTAAGGGATCCAATAGAGCAAGATGGAAGCCATGATGGATTTGATGATCTACCCTCAGAAGTCAAACTATCATATCCTCAGTAGCCTACTGGTTACACAAATCAGTCTTTTCAATGTGTGGAGGAACCACATAAGGGTGTGAATACTAGCAGGCAGGGATCTGCGGGGGCCATCTCAGAGGCTGGCTGCCACACAGAGGAAGCCTAGAAGCGGTGAAGGGGTTTTTACACCTCACCATCATTCTTCTTTCACTTGAGTTATTCCTATTCACCTTAGACCATAAGGAGAACCTCTCATTTCAGAAACCTACAGATAATGACTGGCAAATAATGGTGCAAGAAAGAGATGGATCTGAAGAAAAAGCCACACAATAGCCAGCGTGAAGGTCTCCAGTCCAAAGACCAGGTCTGGGAAACTGGAAAACAAGAAGAGATGATCAGGCCAGGTATGGTGGCTCATGCCTAAATCCCAGCACTTTGGGAGGCCAAGGTGAGAGGACTGCCTGAGCCCATGGGTTCAAAACCAACCTGGGTAACTTGATAAGACCCCATCTCTACAGTAAATCAAAAAATTAGCCAGGCATGGTGGCTTATGCCTGTAGTTCCAGCTACTTGGAAGCCTGAGGCGGAAGGATCACCTGAGCCCAGTAGGTCGAGGCTGCAGTGGCCAGGAGTGTGCCACTGCCCTCCAGTCTGGGTGACAGAGTGAGACTCCTACTCAAAAAAAAAAAAAAGAGATGACCTTTAGGGAAAGGAGACACAGGCTACTGTCCCAAGGTCCAAGGACAAAGAGTATAAAGCATACCCTTGGCAGATGAGTAACTTCTCCCTTTACAACCCCAAGAAAAGTCTGGCGTCCAGTTCACTCCTGCTGTATCAATTGTCCTTGACTATTCTGAATCCACACTGGACTTGAGAACTGGGATCCATGAGTCCAGGCTGCTGCCAAACTATTAGGGGTCCCCAAAATTCTTATGTTGAAGTAACCCCCAGTACCTCAGAAAGTAATTGTATCTTGAGAGGCTTTTACAGAGGAAATTAAGTTAAAACAAGGCTGGCAGGGTGGACCCTACTCCAATCTGACCAGTGTCCTTCTAAGAAGAGGAGCTTTGGACACAGAGAGACACGAGGGATGTGTGTACATGGAGGAAAGACCATGCGAGGACACAGTGAGAATGCAGCTGTCTGCAAGGCAAGAAGAGAGGCCTCAGGAACAATCTATTTTTTTGTTTAAGGCATCTAGTTCTGTGGCATTTTGTTATGGCAACCCAGGCAAATTAATTCCTAAGCCCTGCCCACTGGACTGTTCTGGAATGTTAACTTTTCTGTGAAGTAACTCCTAACCTCCTCTATGTAATGTGGTATCAGAAATCAAACATGGGACTTGCTTTACATAGTCAATGAGGTGAGGTGGGCTGGGCTTCCCTGGCCAACTGATTCCTTGCTGTGGAACCAAGAATATACTGTCCACAGTCAGAGGTTGTGTTTCCACTCTTTTTTCCTTCTGCGAGCTTCCCGATGGGTGCCAGACCTACTTCTTCTCTCGTCTGAAGGCAGTTGCCCAGAGCACAGGTTCCTAGGGCCATCTCCACTGTCCTGCACATCCTCTCCCTAGCCAGAAAGCACCTTCTGGATTCGTTCCCGCACTTCCTTTGGTCCCAAGGACACCATCATCTCAGCTACAGGAGGTCCTTGCTAAAAACAAAAAGAGAAAAGACAGCCTTAGTGCTTTACCCTGCCCAAGGAACCGATGCTCAGCCTCCATCTGTGGAAGTTATCCCCAGGCCCACTCCAACACTGCTACCTGTATTCCAAGGAGCAAAGCTTGTGGGGTTTTTTGTTTGCTTTGAGTTGGGAGTCTTACTCTGTTGCCCAAGCTGGAGTGCAATGACAAGCTCACAGTCACTGCAGCCTTGACCTGATGGGCTCAGGTGATCCTTCCTCCTCAGCTTTCCAAGTAGCTGGAACTGCAGGCATGCGCCACCATGCTTGGCTAATTTTTTGATTTATTGTAGAGATGAGGTCTCCCAAGTTGCCCAGGCTGGTCTTGAACCCATAGGCTCAGGCAATCCTCTCACCTCAGCCTCCCAAAGTGTTGGGATTACAGTCGTGAGCCACCATGACCAGCCTTTTTTTTTGAGTCAGAATCTCACTCTGTCGCCCAGGCTGGAGTGCAGTGTCATGCTCACAGCCACCGTAACCTCGACCTGCTGGGCTCAGGTGATCCCTCCATTTCATCCTTCCAAGTAGTAGGAACCACAGGTATGTACCACCATGCCCAGCTGATTTTTTGATTTATTGTAGAGACGAAGTCTCAACGTGTTGCTCAGGCTGGTCTCGAACCCCTGAGTTCAGGTAATCCTCTCGCCTCTGCCTCCCAAAGTGCTGGGATTGTAGGTGTGAGCCACCACCCAGGTACAAACTTGTGTTTTATTGATCTTTAATTTCTCTGGATGAGGATGGGTCCCAGAAGCCTGGTTTTCCCATACTGGGTAAGTTGTTGATAGGTCTGTTATGCCCAATAAACCACAAACTCTATGGAGGCAGGGATCACATGTGCCTTATTCATTACTATAACTAGCATGGTACTTGTACATAGTAGGAACTCAATAAAGTTTTATTGATTAACTTAACAAGAGACATGACTATGTTTCATTCACCTTTGTATCCTCCAAAATCAGTTTAATGTCTGTCAGTAAATGCTAGTTGTAAGGATAAATGAGGGGCTCCAGGAAACCATCCAGCCTATTTCCCACTCACCTGCTGTCCACTGAGAGCCACTCGGATGAGTTTCATCACATTACTGTACTTGGTGCCCTCCAGACCATCTGAGAGCTTCTTCAATTCACCACTCAGCACATCCTGAGTTAAGTTTGTACCAGATCTTTCTAAGAGCCTAGAAGAGGGCCAGTCTATTAGAGCCTGTATGGGGGCGAATGGCACGTGGGTAAGACAGAAAACTTCAATCAATCAGCCACAATACAAGCAGCCACAACCAATCAGCCACAATACAAGCAGCACAACCAATATTCAAACCTGTTTGGGGGGAGGAGAAGTGATATTTACCACCATCTCCCTAACCCAAGCTGAGGAAGAAAAAACAACCTTGATGCAGTGAGCCGTGATTGTGCCACTGCACTCCAGCCTGGGCAACAGAGTGAGACTCTGACTCAAAAAAAAAAGAAAAGAAAAAACAACCTTAGTTTTTTTTTTTTTTTTTTACCTTCCTTAGGACTATATACCTAGATAATTCAAGCAACTGGGCATAACATAGGGAACTAGGAAGGTACCATATAAGATGACTGACTGCTACCTGTATGTCATGTAATCTCTATGCTTCTGATCTGTAAGATGGGGATAATAATAGTATCTGTTCCACAAGGGGCTATGATGGAGAGTTAAGACTTGTAAAGCACTAAGTTCCTGAACACATGATACTCAAAGGCATTAGATTTTATATTTGAATCGAAAGTTTTAAAAAGGCTCACGCCTTTAATCCTAGCACTTTGGGAGGCCGAGGTTAGAGGACTGCCTGAGTTCATGGGTTCGAGACTAGCCTAAGTAACTTGGCAAGACCTCATCTCTACAATAAATCAAAAAAATTAGCTGGGCATGGTGGCACGTGCTTGTAGTTCCAGCTACAGGGAAGGCTGGGTTAGAAGGATCACCTGAGCACAGCAGGTCAAGGTTGCGGTGGCCATGATCATGCCACTACACTCCAGCCTGGGTGAGAGTGAGACTCCAACTCAAAAAAAAAAAAAAAGTTAGCTAATGATTGTTACATCCAAGAGCTAAAGAGGTCCTCAAACTTTTAAAACAGGGAGCCAGTTCACTGTCCCTCAGACTGTTGGAGGGGCGGACTATAGTTTTTTAAAAAAAAAACTAAGAACAAATTCCTTTTTTTTTTTTTTTTAAACTATAGCCCACCCCTCCAACAGTCTGAGGGACAGTGAACTGGCCCCCTGTTTTAAAAGTTTGAGGACCCCTGGTAGAGGCACTGCAAGAGAATCTAAGAAGAAACGTAGGATGGGTTAGACATAGGACAGAAAAATGGATTAAAATAGATTTTTTTTTTTTTTTTTTTTTTTTTGAGTTGGAGTCTCACTCTGTCGCCCAGACTGGAGTGCGGTGGCCGGGAGCGCCTCGACCTGCTGGGCTCCAGCGATCCTTCTGTCTCAGCCTTCCGAGTAGCCAGAATTACAGGCATGTGCTACCACACCCGGATGATTTTTTGATTTATTGTAGAGATGAGGTCTCGCTGCCCAAGCGGGTCTCAAACTCACGGGCTCAGGCAATCCACTCACCTCAGCTTCCCAAAGGTGCGGGATTACAGGCTGAGCCACCAAGCCCGGCTAAAAACGGATTTCTTTCTGAGAAATTATCTCAGACAAAATTTCAAAATTGTTGGAGGGAGACTTCTTTGGGGATGTAGCATAGAATAGCAGAAAGAAAGAAATCAGGAGACCCCAGTTCTAGGGATGCCCCTCTCACCAACTTACCACAACCATTTTTTTTCCACACACACTGTATTTTTGAGGTAGAGTTTCACTCTGTCACCTAGGCTGGAAGACAGTGACATGATCATGGCTCACCACAGCCTCAAATTCCAGGGCTCAGGCAATCCCTCTGCTTCAGCCTCCCAAGGAGCTAAGACTACAGCATGTAAGACCATACCTGGCTTAATTGTTAAATTTTTTTGTAACAATGAGGTTTTGTTATGTTGTCCAGGTTGGCCTTGAATTCCTGGGCTCAAGCAATCCTCCCGCCTCTGCCTCCCAAAGTTCTGGGATTACAGGCATAAGCCACTGTGCCTGGCCCAGATAGATTTCTTTACTAACTGCCAGAACTTGAGCAGCTGAGTTTCAATCTAAGACAAAAGTAAATTTCTTTTTCTTTTTTTGACTCAGTCACCCAGGCTGGAGTGCAGTGGCATGCTCATGGCCACTGAAGACTCGACCTGATGGGCTCAGGCAATCCTTCAGCCTCAAGCTTTCTTTTTTTTTTTGAGTTGGAGTCTCACTCTGTTGCCCAGACTGGAGTGCAGTGGCCGCTCTCGGCCACCGCAGCCTCGACCCACTGGGCTCCAGCAATCCTTCCACCTCAGCCTTCCGAGTAGCCGGAATTACAGGCATGCGCTACCATGCCCGGCTGATTTTTTGACTTATTGTAGAGATGAGGTCTCGCTGCCCAGAGGGTCTCAAACCCGCGGGCTCAAGCAATCCACTCACCTCAGCCTCCCAAAGGCGTGGGATTACAGGCTGAGCCACCGAGCCCGGCCAGCCTCAACCTTTCAAGTAGCTGGAACTACAGGCATTTGCTACCACACCCGGCTAATTTTTTTATTTGTTGTAGAGACAGATCTCACCAGGCTGTCCAGGCTGGTCTCAAATCCCTGGGCTCAGGCAATCTTCTTGCCTCAGCCTCCCAGAGTGCTGGGATTATAGGCGTGAGTCACCATGCCCAGTCTAATTTTCTTATTATATAATTGTTTTGTCTGAGTGTTTGTTTACTCTCAAAATTCATGTTGAAATTCTAACCTCCAAGGTTTTACTATCAGGAGGTGGGGCTTTGGGAGATGATTAGGTCATGAGGGCCAATCCCTTATGAGCAGATGAGTGCCTTTGTAAAAGAGACCCCAAAGAGATACTTCATCCCTTCCACCATGTGAAAATACAGAGAAAAATCTGCAGAGGGAAGGGCCCAGAAGCAAGGCCATCCTAGTCACCAGATACCGAATATTGGCAACAGTTTGATCTTGAACTTCTAGCCTCCAGAACTTTGAGAAATAAATGTCTGTTGTTCAGCCAGGCATGGTGGTTCACTCCTATAATCCCAGCACTTTGGGAGGCGGAGGCGAGAGGATTGCCTGAGTCCAGGGCTTCAGACTAGCCTGAGCAACTTGGTGAGACCTTATCTCTATAATAGGTCAAAAATGTAGCCAGACATTGTGGTGCACGTCTGTGGTTTCAGCTACTTGAAAGACTGAGGCGGAAGGATTGTCTGAGACCAGCAGGTCAAGACTGTGGTGACTGCGAGTGTGCCACTGCACTCCAGCTGGGCAACTGAGTAAGATTCCAACTCAAAAAAAAAAAAAAAAAAATCTGTAAGGTAACCAGTCCATGGAATTTTGTTATAGCAGTCATAGTAAACTAAGACAATCATTAACTAGGCCACGTGATTACTGATATTTACAAAATCAAGGACATAAAACCCTCGAAATGTAAAATGTAGGAAAACCCAGACACTCTCCTTAATGTCACTGCAGGGAAGCAGGTTACCAGGGAGCTCATGAAAGAACGACAGTTCCCAAGCGGTCAACAGTGGCAGCTCAGGACATGTTAGAGCTGGCCCAGGGCTTGGCATGGGCACAAAAAGGACTTCTAGTGATAAGGCAGTTCCTGATGTGCATATCAGCTTTCCTGACTTGAGTGTGAGTCCCAGAGTATCTATGAAATCCAATCCTGTAGTGGGAAGAGGAATTAAGACATTTAGTCCTGGTAAGTTAGAACTAATTGTGCCTACTGTGAAATGTTCTGAATTAAGACAGTATTATTATTCATAATAATAACTTTTGGGAATTTATCCTGGAGATATATTTGCAAACACACTTAATCATGTCTATACAAGGTTCATCACTGCAGTACTGTTTGTAACAGCAAAATCTGGAAGTCACCCAAATGTCCATCAATAGGAGATGAGTTAAATAAATTATAGTAAAGTAGTATAATGAAATACGATTAGCTGTAGTAAAGAATGAGGATGCTCTCCAAATACGATACATTCATTTGTTTGTTGGTTTGGTTTTGGGTTAGGGTCTTACTCTGTCACCCAGGCTGGAGTACAGTGGCCCAATCACAGCTCACCATAACCTAGAAGTCCTGAGCTTATTAGGCGATCCTTCCACCTCAGCCTCCTGATTAGCTGGGACTACAGGTGCACCCCACCATGCCTGGCTAATTATTTGTAGAGACAAGGTCTTGCTATGTTGCCTAGACTGGTCTAAGACTCCTGGGCTCAAGCAATCCTCATGATTTAGCCTTCCAAAGAGCTGGGATTACAGGCGTGAGCCACTGTGCTTGGCCAAAGTACAATAAATTTAAGTGGAAAAAAACACCCAAAAGACACAGAACACTGATATTGTACTACAGTTTTTGGGATTTAAAAAAAAAGGGAGAAAAGAGGCCAGGTGTAGTGGATCATACCCATAATCCCAGCACTTTAGGAGGCAGAGGGAGGAAGATTGCTTGAGGCCAAGAATTTGAGACCAGCCTGGTAAACATAGAGACACTCCCATCTCTACAAAACTTTTTTTTTTTTTTAGTTGGAGTCTCACTCTGTCGCCCAGGCTGGAGTGCACACTCCAGTCTAGGCAACAGAGTGAGACCTCAATTCAACACAGCCACAGCAGCCTTGACCTGCTGGGCTCAGACGATCCCTCTGCCTCAGCCTTCCAAGTAGCTGGAACTACAGGCATGTGCTACCATGCCTGGCTAATTTTTTGATTTATTGCAGAGACAAAGTCTCACCATGTTGCCCAGGCTGGTCTTGAGCCCATGGGCTCAGGCAATCCATTCGCCTCAGCCTCGCAAAGTGCTGGGATTATAGGCTTGAGCTACCATGCTCGGCTGCTACAAAAATTTTTTAAAATATTAGCCAGGCACAGTGGTGCACACCTGCAGTCCCAGCTACTCAGGGCCGACATAGAAGGATTGTTTACGCCCAAGAACTCAAGGTATCACTGTACTCCAGTCTGGGCAACAGGGCAAGACCTCATTTCTTTTACTTATTTATTTATTTTTTGGGTATTTTTTTTTTTTTTTGAGTTGGAGTCTCACTCTGTCACCCAGACTGGAGTACAGTGGCTGCTCCCAGCCACCGCAGCCTCGACCTGCTGGGCTCCGGCGATCCTTCCACCTCAGCCTTCCAAGTAGCTGGAACCACAGGCGCGCGCTACCATGCCCGGCTAATTTTTTTGATTTATTGTAGAGATGAGGTCTCGCCAAGTTGCCCAGGCGAGTCTCGAACCCGCGGGCTCAGACAATCCACTCACCTCGGCCTCCCAAAGCACTGGATTACAGGGTAAGCCACTGAGTATTTATTTTTTGAGTCGGAGTCTCACTGTCGTCCAGGCTGGAGTGCAGTGGTAATTCATGGCCACTGCATCCTTGATCTGCTGGGCTCAGATGATTCTTCCATCTCAGCCTTCCAAATAACTGGAAGACTGGTGAGCCACCGCACCCAGCTTAAAAAGAAAACTTTCAATATATACCTTTTAAAAATAATTTCTAGGTTTTAAGCTGAGAATTGAAAGGTTTTTTGCTTGGGATTTTTTTGAGCCATGGTCTTGCCCAGGCTGGAGTACAGTGTCACAGTCATGGCTCACTGTAGCCTCGACCTCCCAGGTGATCCTCCCACCTCAGATTTCTGAGTAGCTGGGACTACAGGAGCCCATTACCATGCTGGCTAATTTTTTTTATTTTTGTAGAGACAAGATCTCGCTATGTTGCCTAGACTGGTGAAAGGTTTGAATGTATTTATTAGCAATCAAAATTTTAAACTTAAAATCTTTAAAAATTGTAAGAATAGAGTTATATGCACATATCCTTGATGGTGAGGACATTTCACAAAGGAAACTGTTAGGGGCAGTTGCCTGTTTGTTGGGGGCTAGAACAGGATGGAAGACTTATATATATATATATATACTTTTTGAGTTGGAGTCTCACTCTGTTACCCAGACAGGAGTGCAGTGGCACGCTCCCGACCACTGCAGACTCGCATGCTGGGCTCCAGCCATCCTTCCACCTCAGCCTTCCAAGTAGCTGGAACTACAGGCATGTGCTACCACACCCGGCTAATTTTTTTGATTTATTGTAGAAATGAGGTCTCGCCAAGTTGCCAGGTGGGTCTCAAACCCATGGGCTCAGGCAATTCACTCACCTAGGCCTCCCAAGGCACGGGATTACAGGTGGAGCCACCGAGCCCAGCAGACTTTTTTTTTTTAATAAACCCTGTGTACCATTTGGATTTTTTTACTCCATATATTCTTATCTCTTCAAAATATATATTGTAATAACATATTAAAGGTTTCTTGGTATAGGTACTATCCAGGCACTTTACAAATAAGAAAAGCAAGAGAATACAGTTAGACAAATGTCTCTAGACCCACTCTACCTGGGATTGAATCCCTGCTTCTCCAACTTATTTTTCATATTATTCTGGACAAGTATTTAACCTCTCTGTGCTTCAACATTCTTATTTATAAAATGGGGATAACATCAATACTTATTTTATTAGGTTGCTGTAAATTCATGTACATAGATATACAGGTGCATACATACATATATACACATAAGATGTATATGATATACCAAATAGTATATTGTAAGCAAACATACAAATTAGTGTTTGCTATTATTTTCTAATTTACTCTTCACAACAAACCTGGGAGGTGAGTAAAATGAGTATCTGCAGGTTTTATAGCCCAGCACCCAAACCTTTCTTCTGATACTAGGTGCCTCAAATCTCCCTGGGAAATTACCCAACTGCCATTCTCAGGTTCATTCAGGATCCAGCATATGACCTAGGCCTAAGCCAATCAGCACATCATATTCCCTGGGCCTTGATGACTGGTTCAGGGACAAGTGAATAGGCCAATCAGGCCCAGCCAGAGTTAATACCAAACCACTGGATAAATCCCAGGATACCACTGGAGCCTGAAGCTCAGGTTTTGTGGCACTGAGTGGCCATGGCTGTCTGACAACCACAGCAGGAGACTGCAGGAGAGGCTGCTAATGATCCTCCAGTGTCCTTTCTCCCTTTCGTATGCAGTCATAAAATTTTTTTTACTAGGCACATGGCCGCCATGTTAAAAAAAACCTAGATTTTCCAGCCTAACTTGCAGCTTGATGTGGCCAGAAGACATGGCTTTAGCCAGCAGAACATGAATAGAATGACATGTGCAGTTTTTTTTTTTTTTTTTTTTGAGTTGGAGTCTCACTCTGTCACCCAGACTGGAGTGCAGTGGCCGCTCCCGGCCACCGCAGCCTCAACCTGCTGGGCTCTGGCGATCCTTCCGCCTCAGCCTTCCACGTAGCCAGAATTACAGGCATGGGCTACCACCCCCGGCTTATTTTTTGATTTATTGTAGAGGTGAGGTCTCGCTGCCCAGGCGGGTCTCAAACCCGCGGGCTCAGGCAGTCACTCACCTCAGCCTCCCAAAGGCGCGGGATTACAGGCTGAGCCACCGAGCCCAGCTGACATGTGCAGTTTTTTAGAAAGGTCCTTAAGGGGAAGGAGTGAACTGTCCTCTACCCTTTCCCCTCTTTCTCCCTCTGGCTGAATCGTGGACAGTCCATGAGTCACATGGTCCTCACTGACAAGAGCATAACCTAGGGACGTGGAACCTTTGAAACGTGAAGAAAAGCTGGTCAGCTGCAGACTGCCTCCTGCAGATTGCTCTGTAATGGAGAAATGTGGAAACATGGGAGGGACACCACAATTTCTGCTGTCCGGTAAAGCATCCCACCCTCTCTCTATGGAATACAGAGCATCTGCAGAAAGAGTGGCCAGTGTGGAGGACTGGAAAACAGAAAGTCAAAGGCACATACAGACAAAAATAAGTCTTGGTAACAAAATGCTGGCTCCTGCATTAAGCTGGGCCTCAAGGCGGCCCTTCCTCTAGCCTCTGCAAGACATAAACAGTCACTCTCCTCTTGCTTAAGCAGGTTTAGCTGTGTTTTCTGCCCTTGTAATGGAAAGAGTTATTACTGTTGAATGGGTGTGGTGGCTCATGCCTATAATCCCAGCACTTTGGGAGACTGGGGTGAGAGGAGTGTCTGAGCCCGGGAGTTTGAGGCCAGCCTGGGCAACATGGCAAGACCTTGTCTCTATGATAAATAAAAAAATATAGCCTGGCATGGTGGCACTTACCTGTAGTCCCAGCTACTTGGAAGGCTGAGACAGAAGGATCACCTGAGCCCATCATGCTGAGGATGCAGTAGCCATGATTGTGCCACTGCACCCCAACCTGGATGACACAGTGAGACTCCAATTCAAAAAAAAGTTGTTACCGTTACAGGAAGAACTAGTATCATCTTTTCCTTATACATGAGGATATGGAAGCTCAAAAAGGTATTATCACTTGGCCAAAGCAAAGCCACCTGGGCAAGGTAACATAACTTGGTGAATGAGTGGCAGAGCTGGGATACACCCCAGGTTGGTGCAAGCACTGGACATACTGCCTGTGTCCAGGGGAGCCTGGGTCCTCTGAGAAAGCCCTCCTTACTGGAGAAAGTCTTGAATGGTCATTTCTTCACTAGCCATGGGATTGTGCTGGGGCTCAACAGCCAAGCCCTGGAGGCAGAGAGACCATGGGATGGCGCAAGGGAAGGAACCTGCAGAGCCCTGAGCTCAGCCTGTGGATACTCACCCCAGCACACGCTTGGCAATCACATCTACTTTCTCTGAGATGGCACTCAGCTGCACTCGCCCCACGGCCGGGCGTGTCCACAGGTAGGAGTACCCTGGGGAGACCAAGTCCTGCAGGCGGCAAATGTGACCCTGGGGAAGGAGGTAGTCATGCACTGGGGGCAAGGCTCTGCCAGGGAGGAGGAACAGGGTGCCCACCACTCCCTTGGTCTCCCAGACCCCCAGCCCTGCACCTGTCTCAGCAGGAGGATCCTCTCCACATAGGCTGGGTCAAGGACATCCTTGTCTTGCAGCTGGCTGCCGAAGGCCTCCTCAATCAAGGACTGCAGCTTCCTTACCAGCTGGCGCCTCTGGGTCTCACTGCTCACCAGTCGCTGGAGGTGCAGCCTGTGGAAGAAGTCAAGGGGCTGCCCTGCCATGGGCACCCCCAGCCCACCCAAATCCTCTCTCCCCAGGGAAGTGGGTAGAGTTTGAAGAATGGCAAGTCACATCACATAAGTCCTGCCTCCCACAAGACAGAAGTAAAATTCTCTATTTTTTGTAGAGAAAAGGTCTCGCTATGTTGCCCATGCTGCTCTCGAGCTCCTGGGCTCTAGCAATCCTCCTGCCCAGCCTTAGAATTCTCTTTACATTTGTGAAAAGAAAGAGATCTGACCAAGGCCACAAAAGTCTGAAAGTCCCAAGCAACCTGCTAACATGCTTTGTTTCCCAGGTCTTTAAAATAGTAGCTGACATCTTAAACTAGAAGAGATCATATAAAAACAGAGTTCTGTCTTCTCTCCAGCTGTCAGAAGATCTGGCTGCAATGGGCCCTTGCTGTCCACAGCTTTAATAGGCTGGAGCAGAGTAGAGGCTGCCCATTTCAGAGTGACAGTGGTGCTCACTGAAGTCTGTCAAGTCTGTCATTCCCTCTGCTCCCCGATGTCTCCCACCTGGCCTGCCACCACCCTTATGCTGCCTGTCTGGCCTCTACAGGTACCTGGCTTTACAAAACAGAATCTGGGAGTGTCTGTCACCCAGGCAAGCTTCAATCATGAGGCTTTTCCACAAAAGGAGAGGTCAAGGATACAATTTCTAGGGTTCAGAGGAGAGGGTGCAGGTGTTTGAATTAAGTGCTTACAGTTTAAAAGTTTGGGTTTTCTTGTCAGTTCAAATGTGTTCCTTCCCAGCACTTTGGGAGACCAAGGCAAAAGGATTGCTTGAGCCCAGGAATTGAAACCAGTCTGGGCAACACAGCAAAACCTCGTCTTACCAAACAAAAATAAAAAAATTAGCTAGGTATGGTGACATACACCTGTAGTCCCAGCTACTTGGGATGCTGAAGTGGAAAGACTGCCTAGCCCAGGAGGTTGAGGCTGCTGTGAGTTGTGATCATCGTAATCATGCCACTGCACTCCAGCCTGGGCAACAGAGTGAGACTCCAACTCAAAAACAAAAAAGTGTTTCTAGAACATCCTTAGTAGCCAGACAAGACAGTAGAAGGGAAAAAAATCAAGAGACCCTCCTGGCCATGCTTGCAGGGACATAGTAGTGGTGAATAAATGTAATTACTACAACACCACTAGTACTACTACTGCTACAACTACTAGCTTTACTGTTAATGAAAAAGATCATAGCAGTGGCTTGATTATGAAAACGTCCAAAGATAAGAGTTTTGTCTGCATTAAATCTGTGGACACCAATCCTAATGCTCCATCCCTCCCTGATTCACATCTAGCAAAAGCCCCCTCACCCCATCTTCCTGGTGGCTACTGCTTGTGTTTCAGGGAGGACTAGAATGGATCACAAAGTATTTCCCCTGCACTGACTCTACTTCCCCCTGAGATATCACTTTCTCTACAAATAAGGAAGATAAAAGTACAAGATGCATTTAATGGGTATGTTGTATTCACTCTTAAATGCTCCATTGAAAAGATGCCGACTGGGTTCAGTGGCTCATGCCTATAATTCCAGCATTTTGGGAGGCTGAGGTGAGAGGATTGCCTGAGGCCATGGGTTTGAGACCAGCCTGGGCAACTTGGTGAGACCTCATCTTTACAATAAATCAAAAAATTAGCAGGGCATGGTGGCACATGCCTGTGGTCCCAGATACTTGGAAGGCTGAGGTGGAAGGATCACCTGAGTCCAGCACATCGAGGCTGCAGTGGCTGTGCTGAAGTCTCACTCTGTTGCCTAGGCTGGAGTACAGTAGCACGATGATAGCTCACTGAAGCCTTGACCTGCTGGACTCAGGAGATTATTGCACCTCAGCCTCCCAAGTAGCTGGGACTACTTTGTTATTTTATTTTTATTTTTTTTTAAGTTGAAGTCTCACTCTTGTCCAGGCTGGAGTACAGTGACATGCTCATGGTCACCACAGCCTCAAATTAATGGACTCAGGCAATCCTTCTGCCTCAGCTTTCCAAGTAGCTGAAATAACAGACAAGCGCCACCACTGGGCTCGGCTAATTTTTTTTTAATTGTAAAGATAAGGTTTCACCAAGTTGCCCGGGCTGGTCTTGAATCCCTGGGCTCAGGTAATCCTCCTGCCTCTGCCTCCCAAGGTTTTGGGATTTCAGACAGGAGCCACCACATCCAGACTTTATTTTTTGTAGCAATGTCTTGCTATGTTGCCTAGGCTGGTCTAAAACTCTTGAGCTCAAGCAGTCCTCTCACCTCAGCCTCCCAAAGTGCTAGGATTACAGGTGTGAGCCACAGCTCCCAGCCTTGAACTTCAGCTAGTTATTTAACCTATGTCTTGGGCTTCTTATAAGTAAATTAGCACAAAGTCATACAACCAATCTCATAGGTCTGATGGGAGAAATAAATGAAGGAGTAAGCCAGGCTCGGTGGCTCAGCCTGTAATCCCGCACCTTTGGGAGGCTGAGGTGAGTGGACTGCCTGAGCCTGCGGGTTCAAGACTCGCCTGGACAACTTGGCAAGACCTCATCTCTACAATAAATCAAAAATTAGCCGGGCGTGGTAGCGCACCCCTATAGTTCCAGCTACTTGGAAGGCTGAGGCAGAAGGATCACCGGAGCCCAGCAGGTGAGGCTGCGGTAGCCAGGAGTGGCCACTGCACTCCAGTCTGAGCGACAGAGTGAGACTCCAACTCAAAAAAAAAAAAAAGTCCTACCTTCTCACCTAAAAAGAAAAAAATTTTTTTAAAAATAAATAAATAAATAAAAATAAATGAAGGAGTATCCCCAAAACAACTGTAATTGATGTAAATTCTCTGGGATCATGCAAGTAAATGCACTGAGGATAGACTGCCCCCAAACTAGGGCTCAAAAGAAGGTACCAACAAGCCTCTTGCCCAGAGGTACAAATCTGGCCATGGCTTTACCACTAATACCCTCTGACTCAGACATGTCAACAAAGATCTGAATTGTAACTATATTTGGAGATTTCAAAGTGAAAACGTCTTGAAATATCAAATACATGAAATATCAACTAGATGCCATGAGACAGTGCTCACTCACTGTGTTGGCTGGGTAGGGGGTGGCAAGGGATTCTAAAATAAAGATACCCCTCTCTAGGCTTTGGTTGTTAACCGAATCCATACAAGAGGTGGTCAGGAATGTAATGCTAATGAAAAACAGTACCTACTATTTACTGAGCACTTTCTATGTGCCAGGGTCATGTAAGATACTTTCATGCAACATTCAATTTAATTCTCAAAATAGTCTCATAAGATGCATACTGTTATTAGTTCCATTTTAGAGAAGAGGAAATGGAGGTTCAAAGAGGTTAGATGACTTGTCTGTGGTCATACAGCATTAGACACTGGAGGGCAAAGTCAAAATCAGGTGTGTGTAACTCCAGAGCCCACTATATACTTTCTGCTGTGGGTCAGGAACAAGTAGTCCTTTTCTACTAGGAATCTCCATTCTTCCCACTCACCTGTTGAATTCTGGGAGCTTCTCCAGATCCAGCAGGGCTGAGTGGCAGGTGATGCGGGTCAAGTTGAATTGTGGTATCAGCTCCGGCAGGGTCCTGCCCATCTGGTTCTCTGCAAGTGGGGCAGGCCCAGATGCTCAGCTTCTTCTCTCCCTTCCTCCTTTTTACTTTCTTTTTTTTTTTTTTTGAGTTGGAGTCTCACTCTGTCACCCAGGTTGGAGTGCAGTGGCACACTCATGGCCACCACAGCCCCAACATGCTTTGCTCAGGCAATCCTTCAGCCTCAGCCTTCCAAGTAACTGGAACCACAGGCGCACGCCATCACGCCCAGCTAATATTTGACTTATTGTAGAGATGAGGTCTCATCAAGTTTCCCAGGCTGGTCTCAAACCCATGGGCTCAGGCAATCCTCTCAACTCGGCCTCCCAAAGTGCTGGGATTATAGGCATGAGCCACCACACCCGGCCCCTCCTTTTACTTTCAAACACAAGGGAGGCCCTGGGTCCTCCATTCCACTGTGACCAATGAGATTCAACTTTTAGCTATATATATATATATATATATATAAATTCAGAGAGGGAAAATAATAGTTTGAAAAAGAGCTACGAGAACGGCACACCCATCACACAGTCAGCACAGTCAGTAGGCATCACGGTCAGGCACAGGCCTAAAGTGCTATCTATCTACCTTATTAGCTGTGAGATTGTGGCAAGTTACTCAACCTCTCTGAGTCTCACAATCATCTTACAAACAGTGGAGACAAACATATCTACCCTTCAAGGATATTTTAAGGTTTAAATGAAATGAGAGCAGTAACCAGACTGGTACTGATACATTTTGACAAATCTCTGCCACAAAGAGCTCATCCTATTTGGTGCTTGCTTTTTCTAGGTTTGGGTTCTAAGTCTTGGGCCAAGGATAAGGGACTCTAGCTTGGAATAAACTAGACTCACAGTAATACTAGTAATACTGTTAGGGTACATACTTGTAATAATAGTAATGATGTAATAAGTCATAGGATCTATCATTTTTTGAGCTTACTGTATGGCAGGTCCTGTGCTGGGTGTCTTACATTCATGAGCCTAGTGAATTCTAATGCTACAAGGTAGACACATATCCCCATTTTATAGATGAGGCAACTGAGGCCCAGAGATTGTAAGCCCCTTGAGGACAGGGACTGTGTTTGCCCTGTTCATTGTTGCAGCTCCAACTCTTAGCATGAAGTCTGTTGAATAAAAGAGTAAGATCATGTGGCTGGAAAGTGGCAGAGTTGGGAATGGAGACCTGGTCTGTCTGAGCCAAAGTCCCTGATTCTCAAAGCCACACTCTGCCATCGGGACCTCCAGGTTGGGTAAGTACCTGCAAAGCCAGAGCCACAGTTGGTGATGATGTCGAGCAAGGCATCAGGTAGGAAGCCAGCTGCAGCGAAGTGCTCCAGGAAAATGTCCCCCTGCCTCTTGGACAGCTTGCTGCCATCCCTGTTGAGGAGCAAGGGCAGGTGAGCAAAGTGAGGAGGCTGCCAGCCCATGGCCTGGTAGAGGAGCAGGTGCTTAGTGGTGGAGACGAGCCACTCAGAGCCCCGCAGCACGTGGCTAATGCCCATGTGGTGGTCATCCACCACACAGGCCAGGTGGTATGTGGGGAAGCCATCACTCTTCAGGATGACAGGGTCTCCCTCCACATTGGCCACCTCA
Organism: Cephalopachus bancanus; assembly: GCA_027257055.1. Classification (NCBI taxonomy): domain Eukaryota; kingdom Metazoa; phylum Chordata; class Mammalia; order Primates; family Tarsiidae; genus Cephalopachus; species Cephalopachus bancanus. The sequence goes on from JAPVLO010000354.1 coordinate 1,986,657, forward strand.
TGCCGATTCCAGCCATACACCAGGTCCTGGAAGGCTGGTGCCTCATCCTTCAGGCGGAAGCGAATAGCAGGCTTGGGGTCCTTGGCCAGCTTCTGGGCTACCTGCTCCTGGCTCAGGTTGCGGCACCGATTGTCATACCTGTTGGGAAGCAGGACAGCATGAGTACTATTGATGGACATGAGCCCTATCTTTGCCTCTGATAGTTGTGTGACCTTGGGCAATTCAGTTACCTCTTTGGGCTGCTTCCTCATTCTAGACTGGGGATAATAACACAGTTGTAAGACAGGCTCGGTGGCTCAGCCTTTAATCCCCTGCCTTTGGGAGGCTGAGGTGAGTGGATTGCCTGAGCCCGCGGGTTCGAGACCCGCCTGGGCAACTTGGCAAGACCGCATCTCTACAATAAATCAAAAAATGAGCCAGGCGTGGTAGCGCGCGCCTGTAGTTCTAGCTACTCGGAAGGCTGAGGTGGAAGGATCACCAGAGCCCAGCAGGTCGAGGCTGCGGTGGCCAGGAGCGGCCACTGTACTCCAGTCTGGGTGACAGAGTGAGACTCCAACTCAAAAAAAAATAATAATAATAATAATAATACAGTTGTGTGGAAAAACTAAGTGAGACAACACAGTGTGACACTAAGGTTTTCCTATCTACCAGCTACTCCTCCTTTCTCCCTGTTAATGGAAAATGGCAAGACGGGAAGGCCAAGAGGTTGAACCATGAATGGTATGGCCAATCTTGTAATCCCATGGCCCTATGCTAGTGACCAGTCCATGTAGGAATGTAACCCCATCCTAGTCACTGAGACTCAGAGGAAAGTACAAGGAAGAGTCAAGGTTCAAGGCAAGGTTTTTCTTTCCAGATAAGGGTAAGAGAGCCACAGGAAAACAAATCCCTTTTTAAAATTTCCCACCTCTAGGCCGGGCTCGGTGGCTCAGCCTGTAATCCCACACTTTGGGAGGCCAAGGTAAGTGGATTGCCTGAGCCCGCAGGTTCAAGACCCGCTGGGCAACTTGGCGAGACCTCATCTCTACAATAAATAAAAAATTAGCCAGGCATGGTAGCGCGCGCCTGTAGTTCCAACTACTTGGAAGGCTGAGGCGGAAGGATCGCCAGAGCCCATCAGGTCGAGGCTGCGGTGGCCGGGAGCGGCCACCACACTCCAGTCTGGGCGACAGAGTGAGACTCCAACTCAAAAAATAATAATAATAAAATAAAATAATAAAATAAAATAAAATAAATAAAAATAAATAAAATTTCTCACCTCCCCACTTCTGCCCTCATCAGATATTGCTGTGTGAGGGAGCATGCTTGGGGCTGCTGTAGCTATTTGCAACTGAGGAAGGGAACGCCAGGAAGTCAGAGAGGCCAAAATAGAGCCCTGGCATCTCTGAACTGCTCATTCGTCCTAGAGTCACCTACCTCCAGGCTTCTGCAGAGTGAGAAGACAAATGTCTCTGAGGCTGATGCCCTGTCTACTCAAAGTGTGGCCTCACCTGGGAGTGTCAAATGCAGACTGTCAGGCCCACACTAGATGTACAGAATCAGAATCTTCATGAAAACTACATCCTCAGGGGATTTCCTTATACATTAAAGTAAGGTTTTTAACAGGGTATTCTATTATTTGCACCCAAAAGTGTCCTGAGACACATATGTAAAGCTTGCGAGTTTAGTCTTTGACACAGCTTAAGTGTTCAATCAACAAATGGCTACATGGATTCCACAACAGAGCGTGACCACAATCTAAAAAAATAAACTTCTATCCACGAATAAGTAGACTGTTTATAATAATAAAAAAAAAGCAATGCTGCAGTTAATGTCATGATCTTGTACAAGTTGCTGAGCCTTTGTCCAAATAGTTCACTGGAACTGGAATGTAAATGTTATGACACTACTGCTGTGGGAGTATAAACTAGTAAAGGACCAGTCATTCGGCAGTACTTGTCAAAGCTCCAAACTGAGGGGTGATTACCCTGTGTACATGTTAATAAATTTGTATGCTTTCTCTCCAATTAAAAAAAATCTACAGTTGACCTTGCAATTCCACCTCTAGAAGGTATCCAATAAACACACCATACAAGTCAAAATGTCCATATTATTCATCATAGCTCTCTTTTGTATAGAAAGACTAAAAATGACATAAAGGTTTCTTATATCCATACAATGGAATATTATGCAAGTGTCAAAAAGTTATGGACCAATAGGAAGCAGAAGTGGAAATGGTAAGCTCTACAATATGCTGTGTGCAGAGTACATTGTAGGCTAACATTTGAATAGCAAAAAAGAGGAAATTTTGTGCACTGATCAGTGTACACATCGAATGTTTCTGAAGGAAACAGAAGAGGATTAAACACCACTTGTCTCTAGAGTGGAACTGTGTGGCCAGAGTCAAGGTTGGGAAAAAGATTTTTCAATATATATCCTTCTGTTCAGACTTCCAAGAAGCTGGAACTATAAGGATATGCCACCACACCTAGCTAATTTTTTTTTTTTTGTAGAGATGAGGTCTCACCAAGTTGCCCCAGCTAGTCTCGAACAAGTGAGTTCAGGTAATCCTCTCACGTCAACCTCCCAAAGTACTGGGATTATAGGTGTCAGCCACTATGTCCAGTCCTATTTTATGTATTTTAAATTCATTTATTTTTTATTTATGTATTTATTTATTTATTTTTTTAGTTGGGGTCTCACTCTGTTGCCCAGGCTGAAGTGCAATGGCACGCTCCCGGCCACCGCAGCCTCAACCTGCTGGACTCAGATGATCCTTCTGCCTCAGCTTTCTAAGTAGCTGGAACTACAGGCACATGCCACCATGCCTGGTTAACTATTTAATTTACTGTATAGACAAGGTCACACCAAGTTGCCCAGGCTAGTCTCAAACCCCTGGACTCAGGCAATCCTCTCGACTCTTCCTCCCACAGTGCTGGGATTACAGGCATAAGCCACTGCACATGTCTGTAACTTCCTTCTAATAAATAGAATACAGGTTAAGCACATCTAATCTGAAACTTGTATTTTTTGTTTTCTCTTTTTTTTGAGACAGGGTTTTGCCGTCGCCTAGCTGGAATACAGTGCTATGATCTTGCCTCACTGCAACCTTGACCTCCTGGGCTCAAGTAATTATTTAGCCTCAGTCTCCAAAGTGGCTAGGACTACAGGCATATGCCACCACACCCAACTAATTTTTAAATTTTTTACAGAGATGAGGTCTCACTATGTCGCCCAGGCTGGTCTCAAACTCCAGGGCTCAAGCGATCTATCCTCCTGCCTCGGCCTCCCAAATTGCTGGGATTATAGGCATGAGCCACCACGCCAGCCAGAACTCTAAAACTTTGTGATTTGAGACCCATCTGAGCAGCTTGGTGAGACCTCATCTATACAATAAATCAAAATTTAGCCGGGTGTGGTAGCACACGCCTGTAGTTCCAGCTACTTGGAAGGCTGAGGCGGAAGGATCTCCGGAGCCCAGCAGGTCGAGGTTGCAGTGGCCGGGAGCGGCCACTGCACTCCAGTCTGGGCAACAGAGTGAGACTCCAACTCAAAAAAATAAATAAATAAAAATAAATAAAATAAAATAAAACTTTTTGAGTGCCAACATGACAACACAAACAGAAAATTCCATCCTGATCTCATGTGATTAATCACAATCAAAACACAATCAAAACTTTGATTTGTGCACAAAATTATTCAATAATATTGTAGAAAATCCCCTTCAGGCTACGTGTATAAGGTGTCTATGAAACATAAATGAATTTTGTGTTTACACTTAGGTCTATCCCTGATATCTCATTATGCATTTGCAAATATTTCAGAATTCAAAACGATCTGAAATCCAAAATGCTTTTGGTCCCAACCATTTCGGATAAGGATACTCAGCCTGTACCACAGAAGTGGTGAGATGTCACTTCCATGATGTGGTGGAGTCCAGCTTCCGCTTGCTCACTCCCTCCCTGGTTCACCTGAGGAGGCATGCCAAGGAACTGATGTCTCCAGGCAACAGCCAGCAAGGATGTGAGGTCTGCCAATAATCTTGAGAAAGAAGATGGAAGCAGATCTCCCAGAGTTGAGTCTTGAAATAACTACAGGCCTGGCCAAGACTTTGAATGCAACTTTGAGAGAAACTCCAAACCAGAGGACCTGGCTAAGCTGTACCCAGACACATGACCCACAAAAACTGAGAGGTAATACACGTTTGGGGGTAATATGTTGTGTAGTCAGCTTTGGAGAAGCTTCTGTGACAGACTGGGTTTCTCACCGGGGCGTCTGGTGGTTCCTCAGAGCCTCCTTCTTCAGAAGTTCCAGCCGCTGAGATGAGCAGAAACAAGGGTAGGCAGCTCCAGCCTTCAACAATGCCTCTGCGGCCTGGGCATATAGCTCCAGTCGCTGAGACTGCTGGTAGGGCCCAGCAGGACCTCCCCGGCGGGGGCTCTCATCAGGTGGGATGCCTAGAACACAGGTGGAGAGAATCCTCATCAAATAATCACAACCAAGACGCCACAGCATTCATACCAGGCACTGTTCTAGGTATTTTATATATATACTACAGTTTTTCATCTTCACTATAATCTATGAAGTTGGCACTATTATAATGTCCCTTTCAGAGATGAAAAGAGAAAGCAGAGAGGTGACTTGCTCAAGATCACATGTCCTGGTGGAGTAAGCAGCAAATGTACAGACTTCACAGTCCACACTCTCAACTTTATGTCCTCTCCATCATCCTTTCCCTGGTGAGGGAGAAAACCAGCCATGGCCTGGGAACAGCTGACTTAGGTTCAGGGCACAGCCTGTCAGACCCTGGCTTGGGTTCCTGGCTCTGCCACATACTAGCTGTGACAAGGCATGCCAAGTTGCTGCCAACGTGTGAGTGCTAGGAGCTGAGCATCCTGCAGGCTGCTTTTATGATGTGTGACCTCCCTGAGGCCACAAAACCACCCTACCAGATAAGTGCCATTATCACCCTCATTCTCTGAGGAGAAAATGGAGGCACAGAGGTGTTTTGTTACATCACCTGGCCAGGGAGAAGAGGCACAACCAGATTCAATCCCAGACTAGCGAGCCCCAGGATCCACATTCTACACCATCCATCATACTGCCCTTTTGGGTTAGTTAGCCTTTCCAAGCCTCAGTTTCCTCCTCTAAAAAGGAGCACTAACGGCCTCCTGTGCAAAGTGTGAGAACAAATGCATCAGTGCCTACACAGTGCTCAGCGCTTTACATGTAAGACATATTTCAACATACACTATAGATTACACATGATCTGCTACAAGCCAAACCCCAAACCAAGTCCAGTTTCATCAGGTCACCTAAGATAGGCTTGACCACAAATGCTTTCAGGAGCGGGCAGAGCAGACACAGGAACTGGAGGATGGTATTTCTGCCCTCAAAGAGCTTTCGAGTGAATTAGGAAGGCAAGGACATGCTTCCTGTTACACCTAATGCTAACTCTGGAGGTGGGTGGGCCTGGGTTCAAATACATTGGCTAGCTCCAAGACCTAGGGCAAGTTACCTTCCAGGGTTTCTTCTTTCTCACATGTAAAAGAAAGATATAACACATGAGGGTCATCATGAGGCTGGAATGAGATGACTTAGGTAAAGTGCTTAGTTCAGTACTCAGTATGTTTGGGCTGTTACTATTGCTAGTGTTATTAGCTCTCTCTCACAGGGCCTCCGTTTCCCCATTTGTTAGAAAACAGGGTTGGCTCAGGTAAACTTGGGGGCTTCCTCCTGATCTAGCCTTAAACAAGTCTCTTTATTTTTGAGTAGGAGTCTCACTTTGTCACCTACACTGGAGTGCAGTGGCATGATCATGGCTACTGCAGTTTCAACCTGCTGGGCTCAAGTGATAATTCTGTTTCGGTCTTCCAAGTAGCTGGGACTACAGGCACAAACAACTAGGCCTCGATAATTTTTTTTTTTATTGTAGAGATGAGGTCTCACCATGTTGCCCAGGCTGATCTGAAACACCTGGGCTCAGGCATTTCTCCTGTCTTGGCTTCCCAAAGTGGTGGGATTATAGGCATAAGCCCAGCCTAAACAAGTCTCTTTAATATGGTCAGCCTGTTGGTGTGCCCCAGGTTTTAAGAGTGACTCCCCTGGAAGAACAGAAAACATGTTCACTTAAAAACTTGTATGTGGCCAGGCACAGTGGCTTATGCCTATAATCCCAGTACTTTGGGAGGCCAAGGTGAGAGGATTGCCTGAGCCCATGGGCTCGAGACCAGTCTGGGCAACTTGGTGAGACCTCATTTCTACAATAAATCAAAAAATTAGCCAGGCGTGGTGGCGCATGCCTGTAGTTCCAGCTACTTGGAAGGCTGAGATGAAGGATCACCTGAACCCAGCAGGTCGAGGCTGCAGTGGCTGTGAGTGTGCCATTGCACTCCAGCCTGGGAATAGAGTGAGACTTCAACTCAAAAAACAAACAAAAAACTGGCATGTAAATGTTCACAGCAGTTTATTTATAATAGCCAAAAAATAATAATAATAACCAAAATACTCATCCATTGTTGATAGATACACAAAATGTGGTATAGTCATATAATGACTGACATATGCTACCACACAGATGAGCTTTAGGCTAAGCAGAAGCCCGTCACAAAGGACACTTACTATATGATCCTACTTATATGAAATGTGCAGAAGAATTGTCCAGACAGATGGAAAGTAGATCAGTGGTTGCCAGTGCCTGGGGGAAGTGACTGTGGGGGTGACTCTCAAAGTGAGGAGTTACAGAAGTCAGTCACCCTGGGGTGTCTGGATACCAGCCCTCTGCCTCATCAAAATGCTAGGGTTGGGACAAGCTCCTTTGAGGGGCTGCAGACCTCATTCACACACTGTGCTGCCTCAGGGTGTGGGGAGTCGACAAGGGCAGGACCTGTCAGCATTGCTTATCACTTACCCTGGGTACCTGGCACAGTCCTTCACATGCGGCAGGTACTCCATGAAACTGCAGTTCTAACCATGACCTGTGTGGCATACTGTGATTTGGCTCCTGGAAAGTCCCCATCCTCATATCCCTGGTCATTCTGCTTTGCTCATTGTGCTTAGACCACGCTGGTCTCCTTGCTGCTCCTCAAATATGCCCAGTACTCTCCTTCCCAGGTCCTTTGCATTTGCTAGTCCCTTGTCTCTGAACATCCTTCCCCTAGGGGCTGGCTCCTCACTTCATGAGTCATTGTTGCAACATCACCTCCTCTGAGGAGCCCACCCTCTTTAAGAGGGCAACTCTCACCCTGGGTCCCTGTTACCCTTATCTCCATGGTACTTATCGCTTTATATGATATTAAGAGTAAATTAGACTGTTTATCTGTCTTCCCCTTCTCATTGAGCACAGAGTCTTTGCTCAATGTCCCTGGCACCTAGAGCAGTGCCTGAATCACATTAAGTGAACTTGTTGAATAAATCCTTTATTCAATGAATGCTGACTGAGAATCTGCTAAAATCTCCTACAATCAAAAATAGAAATGAAGTCAATTTCCTGCCTTTTAGGAATCCAGAGCCTAGTGAACAATTTACCTGAGATTAGAATACATATCTCAAAATAGTCTGTATTTTTCCTTGAGGATCTTAACTTTTACAGTCATACCTGTCCCAGGTAGGCCACTGTTGACCCAGGAAACACAAACTCCTCCTTGTTCTCTCCAGCTTGAGCTGTCCTCAGGATTAAACATCCCACAGGAAGATCAACGTCAGAAGCTGCAAGTTTTGTTTGGCTTACACTATGTGGTTAAATAAAGATCTGAGCCCAGATTTAACAATGGTAAGTATTCATCAAAAGAAAAAAAAAACTGAACTTTTGGCTTCTCTTGGAACTCAGAAGATTGGCCATGCTAGGCACATTCCCGCACTGGAACAGGAGCTGGAGCCCAGAGGTGCTGCCTCCTCAGGTGAGGCATGCTTTCTCTGGCTCAGCACAGGACCACATCAGCACAGGCCCACCATGTTCCCACTTGGCCTGTGTTTTCTGCCTCGCCCTGTGGGGACTGGACTTGAGGTTCTGAGATAAGAACTGGAATCTCAAGAAAGCCTTGGAGCTTTGCTTCAGGGAGCCTCGGCATCTCTTCAGGTGGCACCCCAGGAAGTACAAATGCACCCATTTCTCCAGGAACTCCTTATTCTCTACCCTGGGCCCTGTAAGAAGACCCCAGGCTCCTTTCCCTGCTTTCTGTTTCTTCCCTGGAGAAGGGTCCTTCTCCTGCCAAGCTCACCTGCCCACTCCAGCATGTCTTCAATATTCTCTGCTGCCCCAGGCACAAGGCGGGTCTGATCTGTGTCCTCTAGCCTCAGGATGAAGCTCCCCTGGTGCTTCTTGGCAAAGATGTAATTGTACAGGGCAGTGCGGAGGCCACCAAGGTGCAAGAAGCCTGGTAGGAGAAGAGAACAGCTAAGACAAGACAGGGAAGATGAGCTAACAGGCCTCCCCCAAGGGGCAAGACCAAGAAATAGCTACCCCTGCCCCATCTCTCCAGCTAGCATGCAGGCAGACAGAATGCCAGAAGAGGACTGGGGAGTCAACTTATTTAATCCCTCATCCTGGAAGTGGAAGAACACCCAGGATTTGGAGCATGTCATTTTGTAAAAAGGCTCCAACTCTTCCCAACTGCACCCATCACTCTACTTTAATATCTGTATCAAGAACAAGTTCCACCCAAAGAAGGAGAAGCAGAGGATTATTCATTGAAGCCATATCACACATGCATTGAACTTATGTAAATTCAATGTAGTGAATTCTGTAGTTCCAGCTACTTGGAAGGCTGAGGTGGAAAGATCACCTAAGCCCAACAGGTTGAGGCTGTGGTGGCCATGAGTGAGTGTGCCACTGCACTCCAGCCTAGGTGGCAGGAGTGAGACTCCAACTCAAATTAAAAAAAAATACTATTAATGTGGACAATGAAAATGTGGTACATATACACTAGATTCTGTCATATGCAGCTGGGATCTTGCCATAAAGATTCTTTTTTTTTGAGTTGGAGTCTCACTCCATCACCCAGACTGGAGTGCAGTGGCCGCTCCTGGCCACCGCAGCCTCGACCTGCTGGGCTCTGGAGAGCCTTCCGCCTCAGCCTTCCAACTAGCTGGAACTACAGGTGCACGCTACCACGCCCAGCTAATTTTTTTGATTTTATTGTAGAGATGAGGTCTCACCAAGTTGCCCAGGCGGGTCTCGAACCCGCGGGCTCAGGCAATCCACTCACCTCATAAAGATTCTTATATGCTGAGCCTGGGGTTTGGAGTTAAGTTTAGCTATGATGAACTATGTGCTTGATCATTCTTTTATCTATTAATAGTCAACAGCCTATTCCATATGAGCTTTTTCTGCAAATCAACAAGAAAATGAGAACTGCAGTCATCATAATAGAAGCTGTTAATTTTTTTTTTTTTTTTTTTTTGAGTCAGGGTCTCACTCTGTTGCCCAGACTAGAGTGCAGTGGTATGATCACAGCTCACTGCAGCCTCCAACTGCCAGGCTCAAGCAATCCTCCCTCCTCAGCTTCCTAACTGAGACTACAGCTTGGTTATTTTTAAAAAATTTTCTGTAGCAACAGGTCTCACCATGTTGCCCAGGTTGGTCTTGAACTGCTGGGTTCAAGCAATCCTCCTGTCTCAGTCGCGGGGATTACAGGTGTGAGCCACTGAGTCCAACCAAGATTGTTAATTTTTAAGTGTTTTCCATGTATAACCTTGCTCAGTGGCTCAGATGCATTAGTACAAACCCCTGAGACAAGTACTATTATTAGCCCTATTTGACACATTGTAAAACTGAGGCTTAGAGACACGAAGTAATTTGCCCGTTACACATCTATGTAGTGGCAAAGACAGAAATTTGGATCCAGACAATCCCAGGCCTAGGCATTCTATCTACATAAGTGCTCTTCAGAGCAAGGTGCACAGTCCAGTACCGGTCTGAAAAGTGTTGCCAGTTCATAACCAAGTAAGTATAGCAACTGAAAGTAAAGATTTAGAAACCTACAGCAAATTGACACAGTGATTTAACGTCTGGTAAGTCTAATTTAAAAAAGGGTTTGTATTTTGTATGTTTTCAACTTTTTAATTTTTCTGGTAATGTATATTGAATCTACACACATATTGATCCACAATTGATTAGAAATTAAAAACCAAGGCCAGGCGCTGTGGCTTAAGCCTGTAATCCCGGCACTCTGGGAGGCTGAGGTGAGAGTACTGCCAGAGCAGGCGGGTTCCAGACCAGCCTGGGCAATAAATAAAAAATTAGCCAGGTGTGGCAGTGCACACCTGTAGTTCTGGCCACTTGGAAGGCTAAGGTGGAAGGATCGCCGGAGTCCAGCAGGACAACACTGGAATGGCCATGAACATGTCACCACACTGCAGCCTGGGCGATGGAGTTAGATTCCAAATCAAAAAAATAAAAACAGTGCTTTCACCATGAATGGTTTGAAAAGCACTGCTCTATGCTACACTGTCTGACCAGAAAGATTCTGTCATATGTAGCTGGGATCTTGCCACAAAGATTCTTCTTCTTTTTTAAGTTGCGAAAACAAGATTTATTGAGAAGACAGAAAAGTTCCCACAGTGGGAGGGGACCCCAGGGGGTTGTCTGCCACAAAGATTCTTACATGCTGAGCCTGGGGTTTGGAATGAGAGGCATGCTCAATGTGGAGAGCGAAGAAGGTAGACTTGGTGAGAAAAGAATGTTGGGAACTGCTCGGGAGGCCTTGACAAGATCTCCAGTAAGCTATACAATGGGCCTTTACCTCCCTCCGGCTGGTTAAGCTCCCAACACTAACCACTGGGTCTTTGTACCTGCAATTGCCTCTGCCCAAAAGGTAGAGGTGTTATTTGCTCAGCAAGGCCTTCTTGAGCAAACTTCCTAAACCCTCTCCCACCCTGCTTCATTTCCGACATAGCACATGTAGCTCTAAGATTACATTTATTTTTATAGGTGTTTGAAGCGGTCATTGTAATGTAGACTTTTTGAGAGCAGGGGCCTTAACTTTCTCAATGATCGCTGTATCCCAGCGCCTATAACTGAATGCACGAAAAAGAGGTAAAAAGAGATGGTACACTACAAAAGACGCAAATTAATTCCTGGCAATTCGAATTAGTTTCGTTCGTGGGCCTCAGTAATAAAATGGGGTCGTGTCGTCTGCCCGCCTGCCCAGTCTGACAGGTAGAAGGGATTCGTTCGGGAACACCTGGGGAGTAGAGACAGGACGGTAGGCCGCGGCCCGCACCGTCAAGTCTGCCAAGGTTACCTGTGGGACTGGGGGCGAACCTCACTCGCACCGCAGCCCCCTGACCAGTGCCCAGGCTGGCCTCGCGCCGTCCCACGGGGCGACCCAAGGCAGCCGAGGACCTCCCGCTCCGCAGCAGCCTTTTCAGGAGCGCCGCCATACGGGGTGGACTCGCACACGTGTGCTTCGCCTGTGCGCCACTTCCGGGGATTCCTTCCAGCCAATCCGCCTCCGCCATAGCCTGCCAGACCCCGCCCCTTAAAGTCCCAGGCCTCCTAGTTCAAAAGCCCACGCCCTCTTGGACGGCTGCGGCTCCACTCGGCCACTAGGGGGCAGAGCCCATCGAGCGGGCGATTCCCCAGACCCGCCTCCCTCGGCTCGGGAAAGCTAAAGCGTGGCAGGGGCCGGGCTGGGGAAGCGGAGAAGGCGGGTCTCCATAGAAACCTCCACCTGTTTCCGGCCAGGCTGTGCGAGATTAGGGGCTGCTGTGGGGGCCAATCTCAGTCCGCTCGCCTCTTCCCAGCGGCCTCTGCGGGAGCGGTGGGTGTTGTACACAATCATCATGGCGGCGGCCGGGGCCCCGGATGGTGAGTGCGGAGGGGGAGGCGGGCGCCCGGTTGGGGCCGGGGTGGGGGCTCTCCTCGAGGGGAACAGTATACGGCCTGGCCCGTGAGGGAGGCTCGTGGCTCAGGAGCTGTGGTCCAGCGGCGCCCGGGCAGAGTCCGGTTCCAGACCCAGCCCGCGGCGAGCGCCTGCCCCCTGACCCCCTTGCAGGCATGGAGGAAGCTGGCATGGACACGGAGGCCGAGACGGCGGCGACCGAGGCGCCCGCGCGGTCCCTCAACTGCGTGGAGGCCGAAGCCGCGGCGCGGGCGGCGGCCGAGGACTCCTGCGCTGCGCTAGGCAGCCTGCAGCCACCCCCGGCCCAGCCCCCTGGGGACCCCGCGGCCCAGGCCTCGGTCAGCAACGGCGAGGACGCGGGCGGCGGCGCGGGCAGGGAGCTGGTGGATCTGAAGATCATCTGGAACAAGACCAAGCACGACGTGAAGTTCCCCCTGGACAGCACAGGCTCTGAGCTAAAACAGAAGATTCACTCTATTACAGGTAATTCCCGCGGCGCGGACAGTCTCCCTCACCCCGCCTCCTGATGAGCTTACACTGTGCTAGGCACCGTGCTGGCCTTTTTCCTGGCATCAGGAATCCTCACAGGCAATCCTCCGAAGGATACTTGGATGCCCATTTTTACTCAGTCGGGGAAAGAGACCTCAGATTACAGAGCTAGTAAGTTGCTGAGCTGGAATTCAAGCCCAGCTGTGACGTTTAGGCCCCAGTTTCTCACTGGTGTGGCCCTGGCATCTCTAATTTAAAAATCACCTACGGCACTTGTTTTATAGCTGCTAGGTTTTTCCCCAGGAGATTCTGATTCAGTGGGTCTGGGAGGTAGCCAAGAGTTTATTTTTAGCAAATATCCTAGGTAATTGTCATAAGGGAAGTTTAGGAGACACTGCTCTTGGCTTTCAGACAGGCCCTTCCCGATTGCTCATATTTCTTAAGTGTATCTTGTTTATAGTACTTTGTTATCTGGAAAGATTTCTTTTTTAAAGAAATTCTATCTATGTGTAGATTTTAAGCTCCATAAGAACAAGAACTTCGTCTTTATTGGCTTCTATATTCTTGATGGCTGTGATTCTCACTTAATATTTGAATGATTCAATAACTGAGGAACAATTTGGAAAGAATGAGAGCTAATAATATCAAACAATAACTGAATAGGAGGCGCCATTCTACGTGCTCTGTATTTGTCCTGTCTCTTAATCCTTAAAACAAGTCTAAACGGAAAGACTTTCATCACTCTCTTTTGTTTTTTGTTTTTTTTTTTGAGTTGAAGTCTCACTCTGTCACCCAGGCTGGAATGCAGAGGCAGGCTCATGGCCACTCCAGTGTTAACCTACTGGGCTCAGGTGATCCTTCTGCCTCAGCCTTCCAAGTAGTTGGAGCTACAGGCACGTACTACCACGCCTGGCTAATTTTTCGATTTATTGTAGAGATGAGGTCTCGCCGAATTTCCCAGGCTGTCCTTGACCCATGGGCTCAGGCAATCCTTTCATCTCAGCCTCCCAGAGTGCTGGGATTATAGGCTTGAACCACCGCGCCTGGCCGACTTTCATCACAATTTGAAAGTTGTGGCTCAGTGGTTATAAATTGCGCAATTCACAAAACTAATAGATGGTGTCGCCAGTATTCACTTTGTGATGTGTTACTGAAGTGCTACATAGGGTCCCTCCATTTTTCATTCCTTCCTTTCACTGTCTACCTTCTACCTTTTCCTAAGGTCTCCCGCCTGCCATGCAGAAAGTCATGTATAAGGGACTCGTCCCTGAGGATAAGACATTGAGAGAAATAAAAGTGACCAGTGGGGCCAAGATCATGGTGGTTGGCTCCACGATAAATGATGTTTTAGCAGTAAACACACCCAAAGATGCGACGCAGCAGGATGCAAAGGCCGAAGAGAACAAGAAGGAGCCCCTCTGCAGGCAGAAAGTGAGTCCATCGTGTACTTGCTGGTCCTGAGAAATTTGAGGCTTTGTCCTCTTGAGCCTTGGCTGGTTACATTCTCCCTAGAATAAGCTCCTTTTTGGACAGGGCCCATGATGGAAATTTATGGCAGCAGTTGGGTGCGGCAGAGTGGAGGTGACAACTACCTGAGATTTGCAACTTTGTCTCATCTGGCTGGTCAGTGTGTCTCAAGTCTACCTACTTTAGGATAAGGTCTTGGAAAAGGGAGGCTTTGAACCAGGTGTTGAAAGGAATCAGACATGGGTTTCTCTCCTAGTTAGTATCAGGGGAAAATGCCAGTACTAGAATTAAGCCCTCATTTTATACAAGTGCTTACATTTGTTTTTTGGTTTGTGGCTTCCCACAAGTCAACAAGCCTGGTTCCGGTTAAGCGTGGAAATTGACAGCTTTCAGAAATTCCTCTAAAACTGCCCATTTCAGGAAACCAAACAAAGCTGAGTAGAAAGATAACTACCCTGATTGTGTGTGTATGCGTGTGTGTCCCCTCCTGATCTGTGAAATAGGGACTTCATTTTTCACATTCTCTGGTGTTCATTTTGGATGGAAGAAATCAGCTTTGTGCTCGTCAGAGCTATTAAAATTCTTTTTGCAATTAGGAAAAGTGAGATTTTTACTGCAGAAGGAACAAGTTGGAAGAATCATTATTTATTATCTTATCACCCAGCAAGTCTCACTCATTGCTATATAGCCTTCTAGCCATTCTTGGCCATATTGCAGGAAAATAGGTGTTCTCAATTTAACTATGTCCTGAGTAGGCGATCAGCTTGAATCAACATCGGTTTTAGTGACCATAGGAACTAAGCTGTATGGCCAACCATGGGAGAAGAACATAATTTTGTGTTATAGACTCAAATCCCCCATGTGTACTTCCAAAATCCCAAAGTGGTCTGAAAACTAAGAGTTTTTATACATTTAGCAGAAAACCTGACCAGAATTATGGCAATATTCATGCTTTGCTGTAGCAACATTAATATGTTTGGTGACAAGGTGCTACCCCAGACTCCATGGAGGATTTAATGTGATGCTTTTTAAAACTGCTATCTTTATAAAATCCTCAAACTCTAAAGTTTAAAACACTGTCCATAGCGTTTCAGAGAAGGTGTTGTAAACCTATATTAACATCTAATAGGTGTTTATTTGGACATTTCACCCCCAAATATGGGATCACAAGGTCTCGTAAATGATTAAATTCATTTCCATTTTCCTGTCTTCCTCGCCACATGTATGGAATAGTCAAATGTGAGCATGCCAGATGTGAATGTTCCTACTGGTCCCACCCTTGGAGCATAACATGCCTTTTTTTTTTTTTTTTTTTGTGAGTTGGACTTTCACTTTGTTGCCCAGACTGGAGTGCAGTGGCTGCTCCCGGCCACCACAGACTCGACCTGCTGGGTTCCGACGATCCTTCCGCCTCAGCCTTCCAAGTAGCTGGAATTACAGGCGCACGCTACCACACCCGGCTAATTTTTTTTTTATTTATTGTAGAGATGAGGTTTCACCAAGTTGCCCAGGCAGGTCTCGAACCCACGGACTCAGGCAATCCACTCACCTCAGCCTCCCAAGGCGGGGGATTACAGGCTGAGCCACTGAGCCTGGCTATAACATGCCTTTTAAATACAGGTTTTGAGTTAATGATAGTAGCTTAATAGACCTAGATCTCTCCACAGTGCAGTGAAAATTCTTCAAAAGGTACTTGTCAGGGATGACTCAAATTGTACTTACAACCCATACTTTGTTTCACTGATCCCAGTTATGAGGCATAACATGACCTCATGTCCCTTGACTTTTTTTTTTTTTTTTTGAGTTGGAGTCTCACTCTGTTGCCCAGACTGGAGTGCAGTGGCCGCTCCTGGCCACCGCAGCCTCGACCCACTGGGCTCCGGCGATCCTTCCACCTCAGCCTTCCGAGTAGCCAGAATTATAGGCATGCTCTACCGTGCCCGGCTGCTTTTTGATATATTGTAGAGATGAGGTCTCGCCAAGTTGCCCAGGCGGGTCTCAAACCCACGAGCTCAGGCAATCCACTCACCTCAATCTCCCAAAGGTTTGGGATTACAGGCTGAGCCACTGAGCCCGGCTTATCCCTTGACTTTCTATTAGTTTTTTGAGTTTTTTTTTTTTTTTTTTAGTGGGAGTCTCACTCTGTCGCCCAGGCTGGAGTGCAGTGGTGGGCTCATGGCCACCGCAGCCTTGACCTGCTGGGCTCAGGTGATCCTTCCGCCTCAGCCTTCCAAGTAGCTGGAACTATAGGCACGCACTACCACGCCTGGCTACTTTTTTGATTTATTGTAGAGATGAGGTCTTGTCAAGTTTCCCAGGCTGATCTCGTACCCGTGGGCTCAGGCAGTCCTCTCACCTCAGCTCCCAAAGTGCTGGGATTATAGGTGTGAGCCACCGCACTGGCCTTTTTATCAGTTTTTTTTTTTTTTTTTTAACAAATCTGGGACTGATGTATAGAGTCTGGCAATGTTGAGTTTATTCCTGTTCGAGGGTTTCTGCCATGCTAGTGAGGGTTTTGCTGGCTTGTGGCCATCTGGTGCTTACATTTTATTAAAATTTTTAAAAATTTTATTATTTTAAAATGTCTTCTTGTAGAGGTGGGGGTCTTGCTTTGTTTCCCAGGCTGATTTTTCAAACTCCTAGGCTGAAACAGTTCTTCCACCTCAGCCTCTCAGAGTGCTGGGATTACAGGTGTGAGCCACCATGCCTGCCACATTTTATTACATTTTTACCTCCATTCATTGCCCCATAGTTCCAGCTTTACCAAGCAACGACTGCACCCGTAAAACCACAGATGGAGAGGAGACAAGTCTCAGGCATCTGGACCAGGCAGGAGAGCTGTTTTAGGGGGCCATGAACTTAGAATCCTTAATGAGCTGTCTCACAGTCCTTGGGGCAGGGGATGGGGTAGGGGCAGGGGTAGGGTTAGCGGTTTCTTGATGTCAGGTTATAGAGTAATCAGCATCTCTGTTTGAAGGTGGCTCTTCAAGCTTTCTGTTTAGCTTGAGGGTAGGGTCGCAGGGAAGACTTCTGCAATGGCCTGGGTCTTCTTCTAGGCAGTTAGGCTAATCACCAGCATCTTATAGTGGTTTTTTTTTCGTGAGTTTAAGTTGACAAAAATGGCTGCCAATTTCTGCCTGCCAGGAGAGCCGCAGCTTCTGTGGTTCTCTTTAGCTTGATGTTAGTCATTTCAGTGATTTGGGGAGGGGCATCGGGGGAGAAGGGCAGCCTGGATATCCTGTTTGTTCTAGAACTTTGATATCTAATATGGTAGCTACATGTGGCTGATTAAAATTTAACAAAATTGAGAATTCAGTTCCTCAGTCATACTAGCCACATTTCAAGTGTTTAATAGTCACAAGCAGGTAATGGCTAGCACAGGTGTAGAGTATTTCCATCCTCACAGAAAGTTTTGCTGGATAGCACTGCTCTGTAGTGTCAGAGAATCCATAGTCCATAGATGTTAAAAGCTTTTGAATCAAAATGTTAAGGCTTTCTTCATCCTGTCTTTCAGAGAGATAGTAACGTGACTAAATGTAGTCACCTGTTTCATTTCATTCTCTCTTCTGACTTATGTTATAGCAACACAGGAAAGTATTGGATAAAGGAAAACCTGAGGATGTGATGCCATCTGTGAAGGGTGCCCAGGTAAGCCGATTTCTTTGTGAACACTCTGAAAACAGGCCACCTTCTGACCTCCTGAGGTTCTGTAATTACATTCCTGATTCCTGACCTATCTCTTTTTTCTGTCTGACTGTCCTTTTGTCTCTAATCATGCTCTTGTGCCTCCAGGAGCGCCTCCCAGCGGTACCCTTATCTGGCATGTACAATAAGTCTGGAGGAAAAGTGAGACTCACTTTTAAGCTAGAACAAGACCAGCTCTGGATCGGCACTAAAGGTATGTTACTCCTCATTCTTTCTGGCTCGCTGCCTGCCTCCAGCACCTAGCAGTACTCTCTTGAGTGTGATTCTGCTCCTCATTCTGAAACCTCTCTCTCTTCGCTGTGCTTTGCGTGCTTCTGCCTTTTAAATTTGCTTTTAGATGCTCGCCTTTTGTTTGGATCCTTTTCCCTTGTTCTTTTTGGTCTGATCTCAGAGCCAATCCATCAAACATTGGCTCTTCAGGTGCACACAAAATCAGAGGTCCCAAACTTGTGGCCCAAGGGTCCACAGACAAGGGTTTTATGGGCTTATACACTCAATTTGTAAAATCGAGAGATTTCACTTAATCTGATTTTCTTTTTTTTTTTTTGGCTTCTCTTGAAAAAAATCAAATGATCTGGCCATTTGGGATCTGTGTATTCACATGGCATCGATCCACCAGAGCCGAGTAGTAGTGTCTAATGGGCCATGCTACAGTCCTCATGGTCCCATTTATCTTCTGTGTAGCCAGTTTGTTCATTTATGTCACCTGCCTGGCTCCTGTAGGTCAGCGTTGGATCCTGTAGTGGGTAAAGTTTTCCTAACTGCTGCCTAGGGACCTGCTTCTCCCTCCCTGCCTGGTTGCCTTCTGCCCGCCCCACCCCTGCCTGTGCACGGTCTCTGGATCAGCCTTGCTGTTTGCTGGGAAGTGTCTCTGACTGTCCCTCCCTCTCCCTTCCGCTAGGTGGTTACAAAGTCTCATCAGTTACTCTCCAGAATCGTCTGTCCCTTTGCCATGCTATTGTGCCAGTTAAGGCTCCTGCCATCTTTAAATTTGGTCTGTTCAAAGCAAGCTAACCTGTTTCCCTGCCCCGTCTGTGTTTTCTTTTGTCCTGTCCATCTTGCATACTGCTTTTTGTTACTGGCTCCCGTGGTAAAAAACCTTTGGCTCTTTAAGGCCAAGTTCAAATGCCTAATCATAGTGTTCAGTGTTCTCAACACTAGGCCCCAGTTTAAATTTTTGACCCAGTTTCCTGCCCTGTTTGCCCTGTTGTCCCCTGGTGTATTTCAGCTGCATCACTCCCTGAACTTCCCAACATGCTTTGCACAGCTCCTTGTCTTTGCTCATGCTGTGCCCTTACCTGGAATGCCTTCTGCCCATTCCTTGTTAATAAAATCTTCCAAGGCCCTACTTAATTGTCTTTTCCTAATGAAGCCTTCCCTGATTCTCCCCCACCCTCCAAATGAATTGCTGCCGCTTCTGTTCATAGAGCGCTCCATTTATATCCCCAGAGCACTCATTACTCTCTGACTTGTCTGTCCCCCGTTAGATTCCTGGAGGGAACCGAACATGCCTAATTCACCTGTTTCTGGCCAGCACTGTAGGTATTCAGTGTTCGAGGTAAATGCTAAAGAGAAGTCTAGGGGGTCCCCTGATCTGAGGTTAATTGGTTTTAGGGACAGGTCATTTAGTATGATTCCACTTAAAATGGGGCCAAAATTTTATGGAAAATAATTGGGGCAGGGTGGTGGGAAGTGAGATTTTAATTTAAAGCACAAAAATAAGTTTCTTATTTTCAACCTATGCTGGTTTTTATAATGAACAAAAGATTGAAATGGCAAAAAGTCTTGAGTTTTCTAACAATTTTATAACTTGCTTTATTCTTCATTTCACTTTCAATTCTAACTGCATGATCAAAGCAAGTTTTGCAGAATATTTAGAGGTTTCCCAATATGTAAGGTTTTTCCAAGGGCCTTTGAACTGTTTGCTGGATCATTCTCTTCTGCAGATCTTGTCCTATCATACCCCTTGGCAGTAATTAGCTGTCCAGCCTCTGTCAACTTGGCAGGTTATTTTGCTTAGTTCTGTCACTGCATTCACTTGCTGAAATGCATACACTTCCTGCCTCTTGCTAGACTTCTACTTTTGCTTGTGGGCAGCCTAACTAAAGGACGTTGCTAAGGCTGATCTGGGAAGACACTGCCAGCAGGATAGGTGGAGGCAGAGGGCTCTGGATGGGGCCTGAGTCTGTAGGCTCATTGGTTCCTCAAGGAGTATTTTTGTGTTATGAAACTGTGTAGGGAACACATCATAACCACAGGGACTGATGTAACGAGACCCTCTTGAACCTGTGTTGTAGGCTTTATTTTAGCTAATAGGAGCAGCTGCCCTCCTGTTTTGGCCTGAAGACTGAGCTCTCTAGAAGAAGCTCCATGTGTTGGGGCTCCTGAGCAATTGAAAGCCTCCATACTCTTCAGCCTTAAGAGCATGGCCATGAACTACTCATGTCTTCCAGGGTTAACCAAAGCTGAGGTTTTCGCTCCCACCTGGACTACTGTCTCCGTGTACTTCCAGAGCCTATGGCAGGCACTCTTCCCACTGCCCAGGGGCCCTGTCATTTAAGTGTCATAAGAACTCATAGCAGGACAGCTTGTTCTGGGTGTTGGCTCCTAGCCACTGGCTTCATCTTTCTGCTGGCAAGAAGCAGCTGCTGTGGAGTGACCATCCCAGCAGCTAGTCAGCCTCTCTGTGGGTTGCTTTGCTGAGTAAGTGGCCCTTCAGGGCTCCTCCTTTCAGCTTAAGCTCTCCCTGTGCTAGCTTGTGTAGGAGGAGGCAATACTAACAGCCTCAGGCACGACAGGGCAAGAAGAACAAGCTCCAGGCAGGAAATGTGAGTGGTTGAAGCGAACACAAGTGCCCTGCAAATAGGGGAGTCTAATCTAGCTGATAGTCTAATTGATGATTGGGAATGTGGGCCCAGGGTTGACCAATCTTTGGAGTTTTCAAGAGAAGCCATATTTTTGTATGAAATCTCCAGACATTTCAAGATGAAAGGTGTTTTAAAAGTTTGAATCTTAAAGCCAACTGCTGGTCAGGTCCTGCCTGTAGACCACTGTTTTAAAGCCATCAAAAGCCAAAACCTGAATGATCATTTTCAGGTTCCTTCTCCCTGACCCCCGTTTTCTGGAAACAAGACCCACAGAACAGAAGTAAAAATGTCTTAAGTCACCAGCTAAGCCAGAATCCTGGTCTCCAAATTCCTAGTCTATTTTGTCAACTCACCTATTTTTAGACTCTGTCTTTTCTAGAATTTTCTTTCTGCCTAGGCTGTAATGAGTTTTTTCAACTTAATTTAACTGTTTGCTGAGAACTTCCCTGTGTCCCTGAGGTGTCTGCTGCTCCTGGGTGGTCATTTCCTGTTGTGCAGGTGCATCACACCTCTCCTGGCCTCACACCCAGCCCTGCTGCACTTGGCTCACTCCCAGCAATCTTGTCTCACTGCAGGCATCCCTTGCTGTCTCCTCTTTCTTACCTGCCATCCTTGAACTTGCCTCAAAATGTCTTCTGACCCCATGTGATCAGTGGTATCTCAAGTGTCAATCACAAGAGATGATACATGTTTTAAGAGAACTTGATAAAGTGTGAATATGGAGGGATGGAGGGGAACCAAGGGTGGGGGAAGGGAACAATATCACAATATAGAAACTAGTCTTAAAGCCCAAGTGTTCCCCTCTCCTTGTGAGAGCCACAGGGAAGCCCTGTTGCCTCTTTGTTCTTAAGCCTCTTGACTTTCCCTATCCCGGGTGCCCAGGACCTTAGCCAGTGCTGGACTCCGGCAGTTAGGGCACAGAGGAGTTTCTTGGGTATTTGTTAACCACCAGACTTTAAAAAATAATACCAGGGAAGGTATGTCCCCGCTCTTAGAGACCTTTCCTATGCCATTGCCAACTCCTGCATTCCATTTGATGCTAAGGAGTTCCCAGCTGCCAAGCAGGGCTCTAGTCCACTGATCAGAAAGTCCTATCATCCCTAGAGGCCAGTCACTTGAGTCTACCATAGATCCCACAGACACCAGCCCTGTCAAGGGACTGCTGAGTCAGAGGAGTTAGAACAGGAGGGCCTTTGAATAATCACTGTAATCCCTCTCAACTTAGAGCGGACTGAGAAATTGCCCATGGGCTCCATTAAAAATGTGGTCAGTGAACCTATCGAAGGACACGAAGACTACCACATGATGGTAAGTAGCACGGCTGAGTCGAGCCTCTCACTAGACTCCTGCTTCTGCTTCATCTAGCAGGGAATGGATTTTTAACCGAAGAGAAAACTCAGTCTTCAGGAGACACACAGTTTTAAGACTCTCATGTTTTTCTTCACCCGCTTAGTACTTGATCCATGATCCTAGTCCTAGTTCTGATTATTTTGCAGTCTCCCTCACCCCACACACACCTTCTACCAGTTTAAAGAAGGCATGTTTTCTCTAGTCTCTTTAGAAGTGTCTCTATTTGCTTCCCTCTTCTTTGTCATGTTTTGTCTTTAGACCAGGAAAATAAGTATAAAGAGGAGAAATGGCTTGTAGATTTTCATTTAAACTTTGTCTTGTGAATGGAAATAAAACCTCCCCATAGCCTTGAGGACACCAGGCAGTCTCCCTTCTGGAGTAATTACTGCTCTTCCTGGGCTGTACTCATCAAGCGACTGAGGACCCTGAGGGGAGGACGGGGTCTATGACGCCTCCGTTCTGCAGAGAGTCTACTCTAGAAAGCAGGCTCCTCTTTCCCAGGACAGAGTGTTTGGCGGCGTTCTACAAGTCTGTGTGGAGCAGAGCAGATAATCCAGCGCAGTTTCCGGTTTTCCAGCACTGTTTGGAGGGGCCACTTTAAGAATGGAGTTGAGCTATCTCGACTCTGAAGCTGCTAGACGGGCCTGAGCGGCTTGTGTGAGGACGGGGCTCTTGCATCCTCCATCTGAGGAGGCAAGTTTTAGTGTTCGGTCAGTAGTGATGTAGGGAGGAGGGGCAGTTAGTGGTTTGGCCTGTGGGTTGATGGTACCAAGTCCAAGGAAGAGGACTGTGTTGGAAGATCCTCTTGCTATAGGAAAATTCAGCCAAAGGGGCCCGAAGTGTGATGGGCTAGGGAGCCACTCTGTCCCCCATCCTGCCCATTGTTGTTAGCTTGGTGGTGCTGAAGCAAGGTCATGGCTAGAGCTCAATCCCTGGGCTGCGGGGTTTCTGGGGTTTTGCCTTCTGAGAGCATGGATGATGTCACGGGCCCTCTACAGCCCTCCCATCCCTACTCTCTCTGTAGTCTTTAAAACAAGGATTGCAGATAGATTGGTTTGGCCTACACTGGGTTTTTTGTTTGTTTGTTTTTTCTGTTGGATTTTAATATTTTCTTTTCTTTTTGAGTTGGAGTCACACTCTGTCGCCCTGACTGGAGTGAAGTGGCCACTCCCGGCCACCGCAGCCTCTACCTGCTGGGCTCCGGCGATCCTTCCGCCTCAGCCTTCCAAGTAGCTGGAACTACAGGCGTGCACTACCACGCCTGGCTAATTTTTTGATTTATTGTAGAGATGAGGTCTCGCCTGCCCAGGCAGGTCTCGAACCACGGGCTCAGGCAATCCACTCACCTCAGCCTCCCAAAGGCACGGGATTACAGGCTGAGCCACCGAGCCTGGCTGGATTTTAACATTTTCAGCTGGGCTCTTCACTCCTTTTTCGAATTACTTGTGTTGCCAGTTTGACCCTGTGCAGTTTGTAGCCCAGTTTGAAGCAGCCTGGTGATAGGGATTAGCAAGCAAACTGAGTGGGCCATTTAGACACCTTTAAAGGAATCGGTGTGGATGAATAATGGCTTAGTAGCAAGTTGAAACATTCACTTCTCCCTTGAGTCATTTCTGGCAGAGGGTGGTTCTAATAGCCTCTTCTCTTTTCCAAACACCCTCAAGTGGCACTTTTGCCTTTGTCCTAATGAAGGTATTTACTTTCCTCTTTTTGCAGATGCCATTTCTCTAGCTAAACTAACATGTCATAATTCACAATTAGAGAAGTATGGCTGTGCTTTTTCATTTTTAGAGAAACGTTAAAAATCAGAAGAGGAGTGAGAATACTGTCACAAACCCATATAGTCATCAGCAAGAAATGATAATTGTAAATATTTTGTAAACTTGCTTTAAATTTTTAAAAAATAAGTAAAATTTCCCGACAGTGGTGACGTCCCCACTGTCTTTCCCTTTCCCTTCCCATGTTACCATTATCGTGATATGTCGTGTGTCCTTCCCATCTA
The DNA here is from genome assembly GCA_027257055.1 of Cephalopachus bancanus. NCBI lineage: Eukaryota > Metazoa > Chordata > Mammalia > Primates > Tarsiidae > Cephalopachus > Cephalopachus bancanus. The sequence goes on from JAPVLO010000354.1 coordinate 2,010,359, forward strand.
CCCATGTATCCATGAACAAGATTAAGTGTTTTGTGTTTTTTCAGTTTTCATAAATGGTATCATGGTATATATTGTTCTTCAACTTCTTTTGGTTTGACATTTTGCTCTGTCAGTTAACTATAGATCACATGGATCCAGTCCATACCTTTTTGAAAGTACTCTAGTATTTGTATGAATAGGCTACATCACTTTTATTATATGTTCCCTTACTGCTGGATATGTAGGTTGTTGCCAGGTTTTTATTGTGTCTGACAGAGGTGCTTTGAACATTCATACCTGCTTCCTCGTGCATGTGTAACAGGTTTTCTAGGGCAGTGGTTCTCAAACTGTGGTCTCTGAATCAAAAGTGTTGCATCACCTGGGAGCTGGGAGCTTGTTAGAAGTTTCTCAGGCTATACCCCAAACCTCCCAAATCAGAACCACCGAGGGGTGGAGTCTGTTGATCTGTGTTTAACAAGCCCTCCTGATGGTTCTGATGCTCCCTTAAGTTTGAGAACCACTGCTTTAGGGTTGGCTATGCTTAATTCTCACCTTTTTTTCCCTAATTTTTAGTAGAATGCTCCCTATGTGCACAGTTTTGTTTTTCTTCCCTTTTTAATTGATTCACTTCCCAACCCTCCTCCATGTTTGCTGTTCTACCTGCTTGTCTCCCAGCCTCTGAAGTACCGCTTGGTTTTCCTCTTTCCCTTCCAGGCGTTTCAGTTGGGCCCCACGGAAGCCTCTTACTACTGGGTGTACTGGGTTCCAACTCAATATGTGGATGCAATCAAAGACACTGTGCTGGGGAAATGGCAGTATTTTTGAAAGCACTTTCACCTCTGGCCCAGGAGACTGACCCAAAATGAAGGACATTGCTGGGAGAGGCCTGCAGCATCCCTGGATTTCAGAGTTCTGGAACTTTGTTTTAAAAAAAACCTATATTCAATCTAAGGCGATGTGGTGACTGAAGCCAGAGGTGATGTACTTTCACCATTAGCTTAATTTTAACTTAAAACCACCAGTTCCCTTTCTTGCAGTCAGCTTCATACCATTTTTAAAGTCAATACGGTGGAAATCAATAAATCTGAATTCCAAACATGTTGTGTGGAATACTCTTAAGTCTGTTTGAGAGTAGATCTGCCAATTATGTTGAGAAGGGAATGATCAAAAGCTTTGTTTTGTTTTTTTTTAAAGCAATTTCAATTGAATATTTTCATAACTCTTTGGTTACAAACATTTGGACTGCATTGTGTTGAGTTGGGATTTTTTTTCCTTTTTCGTATAAAATTGTATGCAAAGTGGGGGGGTTAGTAAGCCATATATTTCTGTCCATTGATTCAGATTTAATTCTTTCCCCTTTTTATTTTCTCATTTCCTCTGTTTGAGTTTTTGTTTTAAAAACCCAAAGATGTCAGTTCCTCTTTTGGTACCTCATCAACGCTTCCTTTCCTGGGCTCCCTCCCGCCGTGCTGCTGCTGCTTGTGAATGTGCGGCGGGAGAGGAAGAGCTATTGGGTCTTGGTCAGGGAGCTCTCACACTTACTGTGGTGTTTTTTGGAGCAGCAGAGCATCTCATGGTGACTCCTGTCTAAACGTCTTGCTCTTTGGGTCCCAATCTCTGGGGAGTTCCATTGCTGGCTTCATGGTCATCTACAACCCTCACTGAGTTGGCTTTGAGGCCCAGCTGGCATGGGTGTGCCTGGGCTGTGCTGCTGAAAAGCCTCAGCTCCCAGGCAGACAAAGGCCTCTAGCAGGAGGAGCCAGGTGGAAGAGCGTTTATACAGCCATATAGCCACAGATCCAGATAGCTTCTTTCTTTGGAAGTTTTCAAGAAATTCTTAAGCAGTCCAATGGTTATTTCAATTATGCTTCTCTATTTGGTCCTTGCTCATGCATTAAGTTCAAGTGTCCTTTATCCCAGGTTCAGAGATGCTGCCTTTCTCAAAAAAAAGACATCTGACCTAGTGGGTTGGCCAATGTTGTTTGAACAACGAAAATGGGATAAATTGCTTTCATGATTAGCTCACTCTCTTCTGGTTTCAGTCCTTCTGTTCTTCGTACACGTGAACTTCTGTCATCTCCTTCTGGCTTGATTGACTCTGAAATGAGGGAAAGTCTCTTGGTGAATGATATCCTTTGTGCTGTTTGCTGTTTCTCTGCTGCCGTCTTTGCAGTTCTCCTCTCACTGGTTGCAGGCTCTTGTAGTTTGGTGAGAAGTTTTCCAAACTCCACATTCTGGATTCTAGGCTGTTACCCCTCATTCTGTGAAATGTATTCGCATGTGTTCGCCTAAGATGACTATTCCTTGTGAGCCAGTTGATGATATTCCACACCCTTCCCTTTCAAGCTGTAGTTCGGAATCCAGCCCACATAGACAGACTCTTGCTTTTTGTGGTGTAGTCAATGCTGAGTTATGCATCTGGGCAGGAAAATCTACTCTCTCTGCTTTTTTGAGGGCCTAAGTACGTATATGAAGTGCAGCATCCAAGAAACTGCCTGTTTTTCCATCCCTTGAAAAGGAGCGGTCATTGCAGCTTTTCTGTCCTTGTTGGCCCGCAGCTCCTGGGGAGAAGAGAGCTTCTTTGCTGTGTGGCCAGGCCTCCCTCTGCGGGTGCCAGGTCTCCAGAGGAGATGATCGTGTAGCACACAGAGCATCATCTCGGTGCAAATACTGCCCCTTCATTTGCCAACCCCCCAGTCCTAGAGACTTGTCCTGATAGTGCCACACACCCACTGTCCATCTCTCAGAGCAGGCGTCTCCATCCCCAGCCTGGCCTTGCTGCTTTCCAAGGCCCCTCAGCCTGCTCCCCCATTCACCCTGACATCCTTCCTCCCAGCAAGAGCGAGCATTCCATCGGCTCCTGGCTCCCTAAGGGCCAACTGCTTCTCACTCAGGCTGGTATCATCCCAAGAGGACCAAAGCCTGTGTGAGCCTTTTTATTTTAAGTAAAATGGTGCTTTTTTCCTTACTTCAAGATACTATATATAAATAATAATGTAAATGACATCTTTTCGTACAGAGCTGTTTGAGTATTGCTTTTCAGAGCTCACTGAGTCTGCTACAACCTTGAACTCGCTCCTCACCCTGTCTGCATAGAAGACCTTGCTAGAAGCTCTCGAGAGAGTAGAGGTAGACAGTACCACAAGCCACTGGGAGAAGTGTTTTTGATCCGTGTCTGGGTCGCAGCAGTATTCACTATTTTATCAGTCCCTTGGACAGTCTCTTCATCTGTTTCCAACAGTCTGGAGTGTACTGAGTAAATCTGTGTCAGCAGACTGAAATACTCTTCCCTTTAGGTAGCATCACAGTGTCTTTTTTTCCCCCTCAGGATTATTTCTGTACAATTCCTTCACTGTCATAGGGGCCGGATCTTTCTCACTGTGGCAGAGAGCATGCAGGTGGATAAAGGAAGAGCTGGTCCCCGGAAGGGCCTCCAGCAATGCTGACCTAATGCTAGAGAGGGAGGGCAGGCGCTGTCGGGGTAGTTTCTCTCTTCCCGGCAGACACTGTGCTGAGCCTCCGGTGGGCTTCTTTCTCTTCTAGAATTTGTACCAGTGATCCTCCTGCAGGTCTTTGCTCAAAGACATCATGCCTTTCTTTCCTTCCCTGAGGCGCCTTGGCGGAATGTGACCACATAACCCCTGCTGAGCCTGGTCCCCCTCAGCTCCGTTTCAGTCAGATCAGAGAACTTAGACTCGCAAGTTGCTGAACTCTTTGGTATTAAGTATTTTAATCCATGCTGGGCCTTTTGCAAGTAGCGTTAGCTCTTTTTGAATGAAGTTTAACTGAGCTAAGGATGCACTTTCTTAGGATCTTGTGGACATAGTAGGGGCCCAAGTGAGGCCCTCGGGAAGCTCCTTAGTTGCTGCTTTACCTTAGAGGGCCAAAGAGATTAACTTTGCCACGTTGCCATGTCTCAGAAAAGTTGCCATATTTCACCCAGAAGAGGCTTGTTTTCCTCTCATCTTACTTTAACCATGTGCCTGGAGGAGCCATTCTGGACTCTTGCACTTGGCCCACCCTTTCTTTGCCTAGGGCAGAGAAGGGCAAGGGGTAGATTCCGTGTGCCAAGGGCTGTGCAAGGGCAGGCTTTCTTTGCCCCCATCTGCCGAGGGAGACCTCTTCTCTCGCTCCTCGCCTCTGTTCATGCCTGTTGTCTTGGAAAAGGATGGTCCCTTTGTCTTAAGGCTTTGTGAAAAAGTCATCTCCAGTTAGGACTGGCACCTGTTTCTTCGTAGTAGTGCCCAGTGGCCTTTCTGAAGTTACAGGTGCTCAGGAGCCCTCTGATGTGCAGAACATCTGGTAGATTTACCTGCCAGGCTGGGTGGTTCTACTGCTTTCTAAAATTCTAAGAACCTGTTTCTTTTTCTTTCTTAAAGAGTTCTGCAAAATTATTTGACAATATATGTAAGTACCATGTTTCTTGTGGTGTGCCCTCTGTTGCGGCTTCTGTTTTTAAATCAAATGCCTGTTTGGGAGGAGATGAACGTATTTAGTCTATTAGATTTGCGCTGCTGGATTTTTTTTAAAGTGTAACCTTGACTAGCTGTCTTATTGTTTATCCTGTAAGATTAGTCTATCAATTAAAGTTTGATAATTAATTGTGTCTCTTTCCTTCCAATTCTTCATGCGCCTCATCCATACTGTGAACAGACCATCATTTGGAACTGGGCCCACGGCCATCTTTTTGCCAGTTTTGGTCTCACTTGTTTGGCTTTAAGTATATCTACATGTATTCTCTGCTGAAACAGGGATATTTACTCTGTAGTGCAAGTGACCAGCTTGATGGTGAGCTACGCTCCTGTTAGGGCAGTCCTCCTCGATGGCTCTGGCCTCCATGTGTTGAAGGGGAGGCTGCTTCCCTGTCCTCATGCCTTCTGACTAGCTGCCTCGGGTAACCTCACTATGCCACTTAACCTCAAGGGCATGTTTAATAAACCACTGGGAACAGAGCCACAGCTTTAGCCACCAGCTACAAAGGCTCTGGAGCAGGGAGGGAGAAGATCTATGACCAAATATGGTAGACACGGAAGTCTTGGCATGAAGAGTGACAGCTTGTCAGAACTGGTTTTGACCCAGCAGCATTGCCGTCAGATCCTTCTCTCCTCCCTACTTTGCAAACATTTCTGAAGGGGTGGGGGTGTGTGTGTGTGGGTGTGTGTGTGTGTGTGTGTGTGTGTGTGTGTGTGTGTCAGTGTGTCAGTGTCAGAGTCTTATTCGGTGTGTGTGTGTGTGTCAGTGTGTCAGTGTCAGAGTCTTATTCGGTCACCCAGAGTACTGGGTACAGTGGTGTGCTCACATCCACCACAGCCTTGACCTGTGGTGGATTTATTGTTGCCCAGGTTGGAGTATGCCCAGCTAATTTTTGGTTTATTGTAGAGAAGAGGTCTCACCAAGTTGCCCAGGCTGATCTTAGACTCAGGCAATCCTGGACTCAGGCAATCCTCTCGCTTCCACCTCTGGAGTACAGTGGTGTGCTCACATCCACCACAGCCTTGACTTGCTGGGTTCAGACAATCCTTCCACCTCAGCCTTCCAAGTAGCTGGAACTATAGGTACATGCTACCATGCTTGGCTAATTTTTTTTTTTTTTAATTGTAGAGACCAGGTCTCTCCAAGTTGTTCAGATGGATCTCAAACCCTTGGGCTCAGGCAATCCTCTCACCTTTGCCTCCCAAAGTGCTAGGATTAAAGACTTGAGCCACTGTGCCCAGCCATTCCTGAAGGTTTTAGACCCACTTCCCCTTCTTGGCAGAGGGAGGAAGGGGGGTCAACTCTTTTTTCCATTTTCCAATGCCTCATAATCCTGGAACAACACTGCTGGATCCAGGGATTTTACTCTTATATGGGAGAGAAGGACAGGGTGGGATTGTGCCACGTCCTGTACATTGATGCCTACCTAGAGAATCATCTGCCTTCAAAGAGGACACTTCTGAGTTTTATCCCAATTCTGAACGATTATTTCAGGTACCTTAAAACTAATAGGATGTTTGACTTCCCTCAGAATGAAGAGTGAGATAAACTCCAGTCTAAATATATTATCATAGCTGTTGGGGAGGTGTCTGGACTTTTCCCAACACTAAGTAACAGAGTCCTTTCTACAGCAGGGTCCCCATCATCCCAGCAGTCATTAAGGTATGAGACAATGGCTAGTTCCTCTTTTTTTGTTATTTGTTTGTGGAGATGGGGTCTTGCTGTGTTGCCTAGGCTGGTCTTGAACTCCTGGCCTCCTAAGGTGTTGGGGTTACAGTTGTGTGCCACTGTACCTCTGCTTCCTACTTTTGCCTGAGAGGAGTTCTGTGTAGCCCAACCACCTTGTAGAAGGTTGAGATGCTTTCCCTCTCCCCTCTAGAGACCACACCACTGGCTGCTTTCACAGGGATCTGCCCGTTCTGACTTCACCTAGTTTATCAAGGCCCTTTCTGTTCCAAAGCCTTGTTAGTCTCTCTTATTCTGATAACTTTTCCTTAAAACTTAATAAATTGACCAGGGCTTGGTGGCTCACGCCTATAATCCCAGCACTTTGGGAGGTTGAGGTGAGAGGATTACCTGAGTCCAAGGGTTCAAGACCAGCCTGGGCAACTTGGCGAGACCTCGTCTCTACAATAAATAAAAAAATTAATTGAGTGTGGTGGTGCATGCCTATAGTTCTAGCTACTTGGAAGGCTGAGGCAGAAGGATCACCTGACCCAGGACGTTGAGGCTGCGGTGGCTATGAGGGTACCACTGCACTCCAGCTTGGGTGACAGAGTGAGATTCTGACAAAAAAAAGTTTAATAAAAGTTTGATACATGGATACAGTTACTATCTATTGAACAACTCCTAATGTTCAAGTTTCTTCTGTTTTGTTTTTTTTTTTTGAGTTGGAGTCTCACTCTGTCGCCCATACTAAAGTGCAGTGGCCGCTCCCGGCCACCACAGCCTCGACCTGCTGGGCTCCGGCGATCCTTCTACCTCAGCCTTCCGAGTGGCCGGAATTACAGGCGTGCGCTACCACGCCCAGCTAATTTTTTGATTTTATTGTAGAGATGAGGTCTTGCCTGCCCAGGTGGGTCTCGAACCCACGGGCTCGGGCAATCCACTCACCTCAGCCTCTCAAAGGCACGGAATTATAGGCTGAGCCACTGAGCCCGGCTTTTTCTTCTGTTTTTACCCCTTTCACCCTTACCTAATTTTAAATCCTTCAGTTTTCCTTTTTATGTTTTGTTTTTTATGACCTGCAGAAAGTTGGAATATGCTGCACTGAACGCCTGATACCTTTCTCCTAGTTATATTAATTGTTCACATATTGACCACATTTCTCTGTCTCTAGACACTCACATACACTTTATTTTGCTGCAGCATGTGACAGCCATGCATGTATTATGACACTTCACCTGTGGATATTTTAGCACACGTTTCCCAAGGATAAGAACGTTGTTCTACCTCACCACAATACCATTATTTGACCTAAGAAAATACTAATCCAAGTCCGGGCATGGTGACTCACCCCTGTAATCCCAGCACTTTGGAAGGTGGAGGTGAGAGAATTGCCTGAGTCCAGGGATTCGAGACCATCCTGGACAACTTGATGAGACCTCGTCTCTTCAATAAATAAAAAAATTAGGCCGGGCGTGGTGGATCATGCCTGTAATCCTAACACTTTAGGAGGTGGAAGCGAGAGGATTGCCTGAGTCCAGGGGTTCGAGATCAGCCTGGGCAACTTGGTGAGACCTCTTCTCTACAGTAAGCCAAAAATTAGCTGGGTGTAGTGGCGTGTGTCTGTGGTTCCAGCTACTTGGAAGACTGAGGCTGAAGGATCGCCTGAGCCCAGCAGGTTCAGGATGTGGTGGCCATGAACATGCCACTGCACTCCAACCTGGGCAACAATAAATCAAAAAGTTAACTGGATGTGGTGGCGCATGCCTGTAGCTCTAACTCATACTCAATAAATGAATGAATAAAAAAGCTGGGTGTGGTGGCAAGTGCTGTGGTTCCAGCTACTTGGAAGGCTGAGGCGGAAGGGTCATCTGAGCCCAGAAGGTTGAGGCTGTGGTGGCCGTACCATGCCACTGCACTCCAGCCTGGGTGACAGAGTGGGACTCCAACTCCCCCCCAAAAAAAAAAATCCAAAACATCATGTAACACACAGACCAAAATATCTTTTAGATACTGTTTTTTTCCAATCAGTAATCCTTTTTTTTTTTTTTAAGTCCTTATCTAGTGGTGGTATTTTTTACTACCCTGTAACTTTTCTGGGGTTGTGAGTCTTGGTTTTTTTCCTCTACCTTAAAGAAAAGGCATTTCCTCCTGTGTGTTTTTTAGCATACTTTTTGTCTGTGGCCCTTGATCTCTTCTCCTTCCCTTCTCATGAAGAGCTGTCCTCTGGCTCATGTCATGGGCTTTTATGGCTGGGGACACTGGATCTGCAGGAGGCACATCAAGGAACTGCCCTGCCCAGAGAACAGAATTCTCTAGTCTGCTCATCACTCTGGCTTCCAAACCATACCTAAGATTTACAGACTCCAGGGGTCCATACTTCAGGTCTGCCTTGGTTTTTGGCAACAAAGCCAGTTCATGAGGCAGGTAAAGGGATCTGGCTGGCCGGGCTCGGTGGCTCAGCCTGTAATCCCACACCTTTGGGAGGCTGAGGTGAGTGGATTGCCTGAGCCTGCGGGTTCGAGACCCACCTGGGCAGCGAGACCTCATCTCTACAATAAATCAAAAACTCAGCCGGGCGTGGTAGCGCGTGCCTGTAATTCCGGCTACTCGGAAGGCTGAGGCAGAAGGATCGCCGGAGTCCAGCAGGTGGAGGCTGCGGTGGCCGGGAGCGGCCACTGCACTCCAGTCTGGGCGACAGAGTGAGACTCCAACTCAAAAAAAAAAAACGCAAAACAAAAAAAGGGATCTGGCTGATGTAACTGGAAAATGCAGTGTGTCAGACCTAGTCCAATACAGATGCTCCCACGAGGTTGTCAGGTGCCTCACCACCAAACTTCTGGCTCTGCTTTGTTCTCTGTTGATTTAGTCTTGCAAACTAGCAACCCCATGGGGAAAAAAATTTTTTTCCTTCGAGTTCCTGTAAAAGTACAAGGTAATTGGCTGGATGCAATGGCTCATACCTGTAATCCTCGCACTTTGGGAGGCCAAGGCGGGAGGATCATTGGAGGCCAGGAGTTGAAGATCAGCCTTGGCAACATAGTGAGACCGTGTCTCTACAAAAAATCAAAAATTTAGCCAGGCATGGTAGCCCACGCCCATAATCCCAGCTACTCAGGAGGCTGAGATAAGGACTGCCTGGGCCCAGGTGGTTGAGGCTGCTGTGAATCATGATCATGCCCCCTCACACCAGCCTGGATGACAGGGTAAGACTCCGACTAAAAAAAGGACCAGATAAAGCTTATGTCAAGCTGGGCTTGGTGGCTCAGCCTGTAATCCCGTGCCTTGGGAGGCTGAGGTGAGTGAATTGCCTGAGCCCGTGGGTTCGAGACCCACCTGGGCAACTTGGCGAGACCTCATCTCTACAATAAATCAAAAAATTAGCCGGGCGTGGTAGCGCGCACCTGTAGATCCAGCTACTTGGAAGGCTGAGGTGGAAGGCTCTCCGGAGCCCAGCAGGTCGAGGCTGGGCGACAGAGTGAGACTCCAACTCAAAAAAAATAAAAAATACAAATAAATAAATAAAGCTTATGTCGCCCTGTCCTCCACGAACACAAACACAAATGTGATTGATTATCAGCATCCAAGAAGGTTTACTTCTACTCATTGTGAGCCCGGGACTTTCAGGGTGACTTTGACAGACCACCCAGCAGGGTTTTGGCCTCTTGCTGTGTGCTGGGCAAATGCTGCTTGGAAAGTTGAGACCTCCTCTAGGGCTCCAGCCCCAGAGCAAGAATGGGTGTATTGAGGGCTGTCTCTCCATGAGGTGCTTTATCCAGATGCCATGCATCCAGATCCTGTCATGTCTGCTCCTGTGTCTTCCTGCATGCCAGGTACTGCTCCAAAGTACGTGTTGTGCATTCTGTTACCAACACTGCACCACATCCCTCCTGTGACCCCTGCTTCAGCCACCAGAGGAAATCCTAGGCTCAAGGAAGTTAGGTGACTTAGCCACATCACATGCTGTCAATGAGTAAGCTACGATTCAGAACACAGAGTTGTGTGACACTAGAGTCTACTCTTAGATCCTTGCCCGGTATTTGAGAACTTAGGAAAGAACTCGACTACTTTATTTTGCTGTCAAAGTTTTTCTTTCCTTGGTTTCACTGTCTTTAGGGCACTAGCTTGTGCTTGTGAGTTGCTTTTTTGAGCTTTGAATCTTGACATTTGTTTATTGTTGGCTTATTAATAATAAAGTTAATTTATTAATTAAATTTGTGTAATTGGCTTTATTATTTATTAGCTCCTGTTTAGAAAGTTAAGGCCCGGCATGGTGGTTCATGCCTGTAATCCAGGTAGGTACTTTGGGAGGCTGAGGCAGGATTGCTTAAGCCTGGGAGTTCAAGACCAGCCTGGGCAACATAGCGAGACCTCGCCTCTATAAAAAAAATTTTAAAAATGAACTGAGCTTGGGGGTATGTACCTATAGTCCCAGTTACTTGGGAAGCTGAGATGGAAGGATTGCCTGAGCCCAGGAGATCAAGGCTGTGATGAGCCCTGATTATGTCACTGCACTTCAGCTGGAACTACAGAGTGAAACCCCAACTCAAAAAAAAAAAAAAAAAAAAAAAAGCCACTACTAATAAGTGCACTTGATAAAGAAACTTCAAGTGATAGGAAATTCATTCAGTTCTAGTTTTTCAACTCCAGCTGACTGTCCTTGAAGGAAGTAGAGTTCACATTAGTCTGAAGTACATAAGGTGCATCCCAGTGGAGGGTCCATCATTCTCCCTTAACTCACTCAGTGAGGGAGGGGGGAGTCCTCAGTGGGAACCCACGCTGGGAAGTACCCCGAAAACACTTGACTCGAAGCTCCATGGCTCCAGCCTGATGTTTTTCTTGAGCTCTTGCTCATTGTCTATTACCTGATTGGGTATCCCACAAACACCTCAAATGCAACATGTTCCAAAGTGAAATTACAGCCCTCTTCAAATCTGATTGTCCTCTAGGCCAGCGGTCCCCGACCTTTTTGGCATCAGGGACCAGTTTCATGGAAGACCATTTTTCTGTGGACCAGGGGACGAGGAGATGGTTTTGAGATGATTCAAGCACATTATATTTCTTGCTAACTTTATTTCTATTATTACATTGTAAAATATATAATAAAATAATTACACAATTCACCATAATGAAGAATCAGTGGGAGCCGTTCCCCATCGTTCACATTACTACCTGAACTCCGCCTCCTGTGAGATCAGTGGTGGCATTAGATTCTCATAGGAATGTGAACCTATTGTGAACTGCACATGAGAGGGATCTAGGTTGTGTGCTCCTTGTGAGTATCTGATGCCTGACGATCAGGTGGATCTGAGGCACTGGGGCTAACATTAGCTTGCTGTTCACCTCCTGCTGTGTGGCCCAGTTCCTAACACACCACAGACCAGACCAGTACTGTGTCCATGGCCTGGGGGTTGGGAACGCCTGCCGTAGTCCCTGTTTTAGACAACAGCTCCCCTAGTACCAGTAGGAGATGCCCTAGACTCATTTCCTTCTTCCTCTGATAGAGGTCTACTGGTTTTATTCCAAGTCTTTCTAGTCCCTCTCTCTATTATCCCAACCTCCAAATCATTTTTCTCATGGGCTCTTCCAGTAACCAAGTTCATCCCCTTCAGGCCACCCTTTGTGTGGCTACCAGGGATTGATCTCAAATATATCTGAACCCCTGCAGAAAATCCTGTAGTGCCACCCACTGCCAACAAATTCCTTAACCAGACTGTGGGTTCCTCCTTTGTGGCCTGGTCCCAGCCAAGTCTGTAGCCATGGGCAACCCCACCCAATCATACTCCAACAATACCCCACACTGAACAAGCTATGTCACCTCCTGTCTTCCCACATGGCTGACTCCTACATGGCCTTAGATGTCACGCCCAGGCTTCACTGCCCAATAAAGCCTTTCCCAACAGCATGCCCCTCATCTCCCGCTCAACTACTACCAGGGCTCACATTCTTCTCAACGTCACTTCTATTTTTCACTTATTACACAACACAAATTTCTAAATTTATAATTTAGAAAATACTGATTAGCAAAAATAAGCTGCATGTATATCTTGGTAATGATAATTAACATTTGGGTATATTTTACAGAAAGGGGAGCGTGTTGTTATTTCACCTAAAACACCAATCTTTCCATGTCATTATATAAAACTTTCTATTCAATCCATGTTATTGGATATCCAGTTCTTATCAATATACTACTTGTTCATGTTTCATGTTGAGTTTCCTCCCAGCTTTTTTTTTTTTTTTTTTAGTTGGAGTCTCACTCTGTCACCCAGGCTGGAGTGCGGTGGCACACTCCTGGCCACCATAGCCTTGACCTGCTGGGCTCAGGGGATCCTTCTACCTCAGCCTTCCAAGTAGCCGGAACTACAGGTGCGTGCTACCACACCCAACTCATTTTTTGATTTATTGTAGTGACAAGGTCTCACCATATTGCCCAGGCTGGTCTCACCTCCCAAAGTGCTGGGATTATAGGCTTGAGCCACCGTGACAGCCCCTCCCAACTTTTTATTTTGACAAATTTCAGACAGCTGAAAGGATAGTACAATGAACACATATATACACACTACCTAATAACCAGTTGCTAACATTTTTCACTGTTTAATTTTTTTCCTGAACCATTTAAAAGTCAGCTGTAGACATGTTTCACTCCTAAATATTAAGTATGTATTCTCCTGATAATAAGGTTATTCTGACTGGGTGTGGTGGCTCACACCTATAATCCCAGCACTTTGGGAGGCCAAGAAAGGAGGACTGCTTGCGCCCAGGAGTTCAAGACCAGTCTGGGCAACATAGCAAGACCCTGTTTCTACAAAAAATAAAAGTTAGCAGAGTGTGGTAGTGTGTGCCTGTAGTCCCAACTACTCAGGAAGCTGAGGTGGAAGGATTGCCAAGCCCAGGAGGTCAAGGATGTCATGAGCCATGATCATGCTACTACACTCCAGACTGGGAGAGTGAGACTTCAACTCAAAAAAAAAAATCTTATTCTAATTTTATATATTATTACAACTAAGTTTTTTTTTCTTTAGTTGGAGTCTCACTCTGTCGCCCAGACTGGAGTGCAATGGCACACTCATGACCACCGCAGCCTCGATCTGCTGGGCTCAGGCGATCCTTCTGCCTCAGCCTTCCAAGTATAGGCACATGCTACCACACCCAGCTAATTTTTTGATGTATTGTAGAGATAAGGTCAGGTCCAGGCTGGTCTCGAACTCCTAGACTCAGGCAGTCCTCTTGCCTTAGCTTCCCAAAGTGCTGTGATTACAGACTTGAGCTACCGTACCCGGCCACACCTAAGAAATTTATCACTGTCTTATCACCTATATACAGCCCGATTGTCCCAAAAATGAATTGTCCCAAAAATGCCACATTTCCCATAAAGTTGTCATATCTCTTGGGTGTCCTTTAATTTAGAACAATTACCCTGTCCTTATTTTCCCATGACTTTTTTTTTTTTTGAGAGAGTTTCACTCTGTTGCCCAGGCTGGAGCGGAGTGGCACAATCACAGCTTACTACAGACTTGACCTCCTGGACTCAAGTGACCCTTCCACCTAAGCCTCCCAAGTACATGAGACTATAGGGGTGTGCTACCACACTCAGCTTATTTTTTGATTTTTTTTTTTTTTTTTTTTGTAGAGACGTCTCACTGTATTGTCCAGGCTGGTCTCAAACTCCTGGGCTGAAAAAGCCCTCCCACCTCAGCCTCCCAAAGTGCTAGGATTATAGGCATAAGCCACATCTGGCCACCTATGACATTTTAAAAAGTCCTGGTCATTTAGACTACTTCACCTCTGGGTTTGTTTCCCATAATCAGGTTCAGGTTAAATGATTTTAGCAAGATTACCTCAGAGGTATTGTGGTCTTCTCAGTGTGTCACATCCAGAGCAGCACAGGAGGCTGGCTTGTTGCACTGCTAGTCATGCTGAGTATGATACTGTCACCTAGATTGTAACTGTCTCCCATACTAGTGAGTTCCTTGAGATGGGAGACAAACCATTTACCTTTGTGTAGTCAGGTCTGGAAGTGCTCAGCACTCAGTGGGTACTTCATGTGTGACTGGGTGAATGAGTGTCCTTCCTGTTTGGGGGATACAGTAAAGCCTGGAGACATGGGTGGGATGGCTAGAGACAGGGCTTTGACTGCCTGTGACGGCATCAAAACAGATCTCACAGGCCACCCCCTCACATGGGAACTGCCTACAACACAGGCTTGAGTACAGTGGCACGCTCACGGCCACCGCAGCCTCGACCTGCTGGGCTCAGGCGATCCTTCCACCTCAGCCTTCCAAGTAGCTGGAACTACTGGCACGCACTATCATGCCTGGCTTACTTTTTGATTTATTGTAGAGATGAGGTCTCACCAAGTTGCCCAGGCTGGTCTCAAACCCCTGAGCTCAGGCAATCCTCTTACCTTGTCCTCCCAAAGTGCTGGAATTACAGGCTTGAGCCACTGCACCTGGCCTATTCTGGTAAGTTCTTAGAGCAGAAAGGGCTTGGCTGTTGCTTGAACCACCAGATCAAGTGGCATTACCAATGAGTTATCTTTTTTGGAGTGGGGAGGTTAAGGTTTCTGTTACCTAGGCTGGAGTGCAGTGGCACAATCACAGCTCACAGTGGCCTTGAACTCCTGGGCTCAGGCAGTCCTCCTGCCTCAGCCTCCTGAGTAGCTGGGACTACAGGCATGTACCCAGCTAGTTTTTCCATGTTTTTGTCGAGACAAGTTCTCACTATGTTGCCTAGGCTGGTCTTAAACTCCTGGGCTCAAGTGATCCTCCCACCTCAGTCTCCAGAAGTGCTGGGATTACATGCGTGAGGCACTGTACCTGGCACCAGTGAATTATCATTATGTGTATGATCCGGCATTTTTTTTTTCCTCATCTTGGCTCCTTCAGGACTCATAACGGCTACAAAATTATGTGAATGTGCCATTTCACTGCAAGTATATGGTTAAGATACTTGCAAAGCAGTCATATTTAGTGGCAGCACAGCTCAACTTTGTGATCTTAGGCAGAAACAACCACAGATACTTTGGCAAAATGTGCAGTTGCCATGAGATTTAAAATAGCCACAACACCTTATCACTAAAATACCCCAAATGTTAAGTTATGGCATGTTCCAACTGACGGACTCACAGGCAGCCTAGTTCCCTCCTGGATGCCTATTTATTTATTGGTTAAATAAATGCAGTTGTAAAAAAGAAAGAAGCTCCTTAATTCTCCAATTTGGCAGTGTTCCAAGATACCTTAAGTATTAAAAAGGAAAAAGAGCATAATAATGTGTGCTTTCTCTTATGCAAAGGAGGGACTCTGCTGACACGCCTGGAATAACTAGAGCAACACAGAGCAACCAGCAAGTGGGCACCTCCAGGAAGGCACCCTGAAGTGTGGCCCCAAGTCCAGAGTTGACCACCATCCCATTGCCACCTCATTCCTACACCATGCTATTCTCTGCCGGCTCAGGATCTCTCACCTCAGTCCCTCTGCCTCAGTGACACTTACTTACTACAGGCCTTTGGTTCCTCCCTCCTACAAGCTAGACATTTCAGTAAAAGGAGAACAGTTATTCTGACATGACTCTCAAACTGAATCGCATCAAGAGCTAGGCAATACAAGTTACCTACACAACCCCGAGGAACTAGCACAGAGCCACGAATAAGAGGAGCAGAAATGATGCTCACTGATATGTGGCAAAAGGACACAATGTCACACTGAACTTTCAGGAGCAAAGACAGCCTGCCATCCTCCAAACTGAAGCAACATTTTTTTGGAGCAGAGCCCTTTTATACCATGAATACAGTCATTCCTTATACTGAAGGTGGGGAAGAGAAACTTATTTTAAGGAAAAGCAATGATTTTTGATAGGCATCAATATCAATGACAAATCAGACCGATATTTAAAAATATTAGATAATGTCAGTATGGAAAGACACTTTACAGACATTATGGAAAAACTGAAGACTGAGAAAAAGATTGGTTTTATAGATTTATTTTCAAAGGGTAAAACACTTATACAATTTAAATACAAGTCCAACAGAATTACTCTGTCAAAGTCAGCAATAATGCCAAAATGCAGCCTCACTTCCAGACACTTGACAGTGTCATCTGAGTCTTCTTTCAGTGAAGCAAAAAGGTCTGGTGAATACAAAATAAGTTTAGTGTTATTTTTGGTATATCACTACAGACTCTGTGACATTTTTAAGGTGCTAAATAAATCCAGCATTAAAGTCACTAATACAGTGTTTTAATTCAAAAAGTCTTATTTAGTTATTCTAGAGCCTAAATAACAAGAGCTAATATAACTGAGAGGCTTCTTTATTCTTTACATCAGGCCTTGTATTAAATGATGTACACACACCACTCCATTTACCTTCACAAAAGCCCCATTTTACATGTGAAGAAACAGAGGCAGGCAGCCTGCCTGGGCGGAGGTATGGCAGAGCTGAGAATCCACTTAGATATCTGTGGCTCCAGCAGCCATCCTATTACCATGAGGCATCTTTTCCCTAATTAAGAGCCAGGTAGCTCAGCCTCCTGCACAGCAGGCTAGGCTTGCCTTAGATGGGTAACTGAGGAAGACTAAGGTCTGTTTCTGTGTTATCCTGCTCAACACTTTGTACAGGACTCTGCTTTTAGGGGAGGAAGACTGATAATCAAAGGCATCCTGTCTTGCAATACTGCCCTCAACCCCTCTTGAGGATAAAGATCATCAGCAGAGTTGGGCCCCTTTGGATGTCAGATAACTGAAAAGGGTTTACATTTTATAATTAGGGAAAATCTGTCAACTGTCAAGCATTTCCATGTTTCTCTTGAGTTTCCTTTATTATAGAATAACAGATTAATTCTATGGGAGAACCTCATTTTATAAGTCGAATTATTTACCTGATATTTTATTCATACACATCCTTCTTATCTGCAATGTAATCTACAATTTCTTGTGGACACATTAACTTCTCTGCATCTATATCAGGAATTTCAAACCCTAAAAGAAAAATGGACAACATTGTTTAAGTGCATAAAAACTTCTTTAGAACTGAAAGTACTTGATCTTTCGGTAACACTTAAGGGTATATAAAAAATTTCCAGCAATCTTGAATCCCATTTAGGCTGTGAGCTAGTTAGGTCCTAGACAATATGTACAAGAGGGGACCCAAAAAAACCCCTGGAATTTATTTATAAAAAATGTGTACTTATTCTTACATGTTTAAACTTCAGTCACCTTCAAAGTACTCTGTCTGATGCAATAAACCCATTGAGGTATTTTTTCTAGTGCTCAAAAGTTTTTTTTGTTGTTGTTTTTGAGTTGGAGTCTCACTCTGTTGCCCAGACTGGAGTGCAATGGCCACTCCCGGCCACCGCAGCCTCGACCTACTGGGCTCCAGTGATCCTTCTGCCTCAGCCTTCCAAATAGCTGGAACTACAGGCACGCGCTACCACGCCCGGTTAATTTTTGATTTATTGTAGAGATGAGGTCTCACCAAGTTGCCCAGGCGCATCTCGAATCCACGGGCTCAGGCAGTCCACTCACCTCAGCCTCCCAAAGCGTGGGACTACAGGCTGAGCCACCGAGCCCAGCTCAAAACAGTTTTTGAACTCATCAATTTTAAGGCTTTTTAGTGCTTCTGCCAAAACTGTTTCATCTCTTCAACATTGGCAAAACGTTTCCCTTTGAGGACTTTTTCCAACCGGGGAAACCAAAAAAAGTTGCTCAATGCAAGACTGGGTGAACAGGGAGTTTGGTGCAGGGGTCATGCCTTTTTTTTGGTCAAAAACTGCTAAACACACAGCATTGTGTGGGCAGGTGTGCTTGTAAATCACCCATCATGAAAATGGGCAAACGCGTTGAAAGAATCTCCACAAAAATTTCAATGAAGCCAAACACAGCCTCTCACAACAATGCTTGCTGGCACACTGATGCCAATGGGTTCCTAGAACACTTACCTAGCAGAGGAAGCCTATACTCCAAGGGGCCTGCCCTTCAAAAGATAATTCGGGGTTTTTTGGGGGTCCTCCCTCATGTATCATGTTAGATAAAATGGGTTTTGTTTTTTTTTTAGTTGGCGTCTCACTCCGTTGCCCAGGCTGGAGTGCAGTGGCACGCTCATGGCCACCACAGCCTCGACCTGCTAGGCTCAGGTGATCCTCCTCAGCCTTCCAAGTAGCTGGAACTACAGGCACAAGCCACCACACCCAGCTAATTTTTTATTTATTGTAGAGATGAGGTTTGCCACGTTGCCCAGGCTGGTCTCAAACCCGTGTTTTTTTAAGACAGAATTCACATAGAACATTCTTCCTTTTAAAGTACATAATTAAGTAGTTTTTAATACAGTCACAAAGTTGTACAACCATCACTATTATCTAACTCTAAAATATTTCATCACCCCTAAAGAAGCCCAGTACCCACTGGCAGTTACTCCCCATCAGCCCCACCCCATAATTACTAATCTACTTTTTATCTTTATGGATTTGCCTCTTCTTGACATTTCATATCAAAAGAATCATAAAAGATGTGGCCTTTTGTGTCTGCCTTCTTTCATTGAGCACATTCTCAAGGTTCACCCATGTTATAACATGTATCATATTTCACTTTTTTATGAATGGTTGGGTTTCAATAGTTAACGTTTATTGAGTGCTTACTGTGGGCCAAAAACTATACTGAGCATTTTAAACATAATCTCTAATTGTCACAGCAATCCCAATCCTGGGGCTCCTACTGTTATTATCCTCATCCTTACAGCTCAAGAAACAGGTTTAGGAGATATAGTTTGTTTCCAGGTTCATATATGGTTAAGCCTAATTCCAGACCTGCTACTCTTTGTTTGTTTTTGAGTTGGGGTCTCACTCTGTCACCCAGACTGGAGTGCAGTGGCAGCCACCACAGCCTCAACCTGCTGGGCTCTGGCGATCCATCTGCCTCAGCCTTCCAAGTAGCTGGAACTACAGGCACGCACTACCACGCCCGGCTAATTTTTTGGTTTATTGTAGAGATGAGGTCTTGCCAAGTTGCCCAGGTGGGTCACGAACAGACCTGCTACTCTTAACCACTAGGCAGAGAATAGCATAATCTGTGAGGAGTTTTTTTTTTTGAGTGGGAGTCTCACTCTGTCGCCCAGGCTGGAGTGCATGCAGTGGCATGCTCACAGCCACTGCAGCCTCAACCTGCTGGGTTCAAGTGATCTTTCTGCCTCAGCTTTCCACTGGAATGTACCACCATGCCCAGCTAATTTGTTGATTTATTATAGAGACGAGATCTTGCCAAGTTGCCCAGGCTGTACCCATGGGCTTAGGCAATCCTCTCACCTCCACCTCCCAAAGTGCTGGAATTACAGGTGTGAGCCACCCCGCCTAGCCTGTGAGGAGTTTTCACAAGTCCTGCTCTGTAAGATGGCACAGAAGTCCCTTGTCTTTCTATTCAAGCAATTCACCCAGAAATGGAGCCCTATAAAGATCTCATTTGCACGACAAAAAGTTCCGAACAGACAATTTGGAGTGTATAAGAGAGCAAAGCAAGAGGGCAGCGAGCACTGTGTGTGTGTGTCTTTTTTTTTTTGAGTGGGAGTCTCACTCTGACGCCCAGACTGGAGTGCAGTAGCATGCTCCCGGCCACCACAGCCTCGACCTGCTGGGCTCCAGCAATCCTTCTGCCTCAGCCTTCCAAGTAGCCAGAACTACAAGCGCATGCTACCACACCCACCTAATTTTTGAATTATTGTAGAGACAAGGTCTCGCCAAGTTGCCCGGGCAGGTCTTGAACCCGCAGGCTCAGGCAATCCATTCGCCTCAGCCTCCCAAAGTGCTGGGATTACAGGCTGAGCCACCGAGCCGGGCCGTGTGTGTGTCTTATCCTCAGCACACCCAATTACTTCCACCTAGCTCATGTTACCCTAGCTCATGAGACGGGCTAACATGTCATCAGCATCTCTACAGGTGAGGCTTTTGACCTTCATCTTGGAACTCCATCTTAAGAATCTGTCCAGTACTTCCTGAATCTTTTCTGGTCATTCAGTTCTCAGTACCACATACTCTGGTCACAATCAGGGCTGCCCTAACTGCTTTCTGAATAAATGTACTGTCCCTAATTATTTCACCTGATGGTAAGTGGCAGGGAGGTGGGGGGAGGGGTGGATGCTACTGTTTCTATCAGTATTTGATTCCAATTGCAATTCAGACTCCCAGCATTTCTTTCCGTTTAATCCACCTAAATCAAGTATCACAATATGCAGATACAAGACTGAGCCCGTGAGTGTTACCAAATTCGTCTTCCATGGCCATGATAATCTCCACTTGGTCCAAACTGTCTAGGCCCAAGTCTTTCATAAAATGAGAATTTACTGAGAGCTGTAAGAAAGGAACACCAAACACAAAATTCAGTTTGTGAAAAGCATTTGCTTCCCAAGAAAACAGAATGGTAAAATGCCACTTAATTATTATATACTTTTTTTTAAATATAGGAGGCCACAACTACCATTATGTACTTAAGCTATGCTGGCATGTACATGGTGTGTTTTATCTTAGTCAACTTCTTTTTGAAGTGGTTAACAATATATTCCAAGTGAATGAAGGACTTCGTGCTACATATTTTACTAGGATCTATGACATCTGAGGGAATTTGGTTCTTCTTACTGCCTTATTGACAACTAAGACGCCATCCCTTGGAAGTGATATTCTTCTCCCTCAAGAAAAGCAGATGGTATGTTATCAACTGTAGGCAGCTTCAGATTCCAGAGTGTTTACTATCACCTGCCTTTAATACAGATCTCAAGACCACCAGGAAGAATTCTTCAAAAAACCCATATCAAAAACAATCTTACCCACACCACAGATTCAATTATTAAAGAAGGAATCTTTAAATTTACCACTATGTGTTTACAGTATACTACCACCACTTGTGCTTTTTAAAAAGGGTTGGAGATATTCATAAATCCATATACTACACATATGTGTGTGTCTACTTCTTACATATGCATTGAGTATCTCTGGAAAGACATGCAAGCTGGTAACACTGGCTGTCTCCCAGAAGTAGAAACGGGTGGCTGGAAGCCAGCGAGATATTTATTTCCCTTTGCATTTCATACCATGTGACTAAATACTCTAAATTTAAAGAAAAAAATTTAAACCACCATCAGTTACCTTCTCAGGGTCAATCTTGTCATAGAGTTTCAAGACGTAAAGAACACGGTCCTTGATGCCCTCTAAAGTCAGAGGAGGTGCGTCGCTATACTGGCGGCACAGCTGTGTAACTCGACCTGGAACCTAGAGCAAGGGCGGAAGGAAAAACTGTTGTTGAAGACAAAATGTCTCTAAATCAATGCACACACCTATAGATATCTTTTACAAAGCTTTTAGGACTGTAGAGAACCCACATCATCTGATTCTAATTGTGGCCATTAGGACACACACCACAGTACTGGATAGCCTCAGAAGCCCTGGCAGTTCAGCAACATCAGGACTGGCCCCTCTTACTCCTGGGTTCAGCCCTCCGGGCTCTGGCCATTCATCCTGCTTAGTTAGACTAACCACCACTAAAACTGTCTAGGTTCTGCAGAAATGCCTGTCTTCTCATGGCATCTTCAGGATCCCAATCTACAAGGTCCTGCCAGCTTAAACAGGCAGCCCTCAAGTCAAAATAAGCCACATGGAAAGAGCTGTCAAGGTAAACTGAAAAGCAACTCACATTGAAGACCATATACCAGCAGGGTTTAATTTGGCACCAGCAGTAATGACACTCACCTCAGCCAGGACAAATGAAGCCGGCCACCAACCCAAAGGGGGGGATGAAGGAGCCTGACAGTCATTCCAGTCTGTTTCCCTTCTGGCTAGGCTGGCTGCATTGCCAATAGCCAAACCATGAGCCTTTCTGACCTTTGCCATGATAGAGCAATATCACAAGTATCTCTGATATGTGCTTGATATCGACTAGGTATTAGGATATTGACCAATTTCATTTTCCAAATGTGGAATGAGCTCCAACTCATAGGTCGGGGGTTTAATGCCATGGAAGGTACAATGCTGAACACAAGAAAACAAAACACTGTGTCTGGCAGTTTTGCTCACTATGGGAAGTCCCTAATCTAAATCGGTTTGTTTACCTTCTAAAGCTGACTTTAAGGCCGGATGGGGTGGCTCATGCCTGTAATCCCAGCACTTTGGGAGGCCAAGACGGGTGGAATGCTTAAGCCCAGGAGTTCAAGACCTGCCTAAGCAACATAGCGAAACCTCTTCTCTACAAAAAAAAAATATATATAAAAATTAGCTAGGCATGGTGGTGTGCGCCTGTAGTCCCAGCTACACCAGATACTGAGATGGAAGGATTGCCTAAATCCAGGAGGTCAAGCCTCGACAGACTCTGACTCAAAAAAAAAAAAAAAAAGTTTAACAGTACTTTTATGTCTCAATGTACCATTACACACTGGTTAAGGTCTTTGATATAGGCACATCACCAGGCCTACTTATCAACAATGACTCAGAGAGGGTTCCAAGTTACAAATAAAATGAAGCAGAAAGGTGTAAAGAGAAGGCAGAAGAATGAGGCAATAGTGATAATGGCAGAAAAAAGTTTAAGTGGAAGGATCTAACAGACGCCATCTGTGTGCATATCAAGAAATGAGTTGGCTGGGCACGGTGGCTCAGCCTATAATCCCAGCACTTTGGGGGCCAAGGTGAGAGGACTGCCTGAGTTGGTGGGTTCGAGACTAGCCTGGGCAACTTGGTAAGACCTCATCTCTACAATAAATCAAAAATTAGCTGGGCATGGTGGCACGTGCCTGTAGTTCCAGCTACTTGGAAGGCTGAGGCGGAAGGATCGCCTGAGCCCAGCAGGTCGAAGCTGTGGTGGCCGAGAGCATGCCACCACACTCCAGGAGCCTGGGCAACAGAGTGAGACTCCAACTAAAAAAATAAAAATAAAAATGTGAAAAGAATTATAAAAAAATAAAAAGAAAAAAGAAATGGGCCGGGCATGATGGCTCACACCTGTAATCCCACACTTTGGGAGGCTGAGGCAGGAGGACTGCTTGAGGTCCAGGTGTTTGAGACTGCCTGGCAACACAGCAAGACCCTATTTTTACAAAAATAAATAAATTAGTCGAGCATGGTGGCACGTGCTTATAGTCCCAGCTACTCAGGGATGGCTTGAGCCCATAAGATCAAGGCTGCAGTGAGCCATGATGGTGCCAATGTACTTTAGCCTTGGCAACAGAGTGAGAACTTGTCTCCAAAAAAAAAAAAGAGAGAGAGAGAGAAAAGGTACAAATTCACAGAATTCACAGAAAAGCCACCCCCCTCACCCACCATGTGTGCAGAGGACCCAGGGGAAAAGGGGCTGGTGAGATATATTCATACACAGATACCCATGTAGCCCACCAGGTGTCAGCATTGTCCCCGGCAGCAATGGCAAGTACCTACAAGGGCCAGGTGGGCACTATATGATGAAGTCAAATCAAAGGGGTCTCCACTTGGAGGCCAAATGTCAATCTCAAGTGGGGAGCTGCAGTGGTGTCAGCATGAAACAGTAAGTGGGCAAGAGCTCAGACTCAAACTAGACTGCCTCCGTTAGCACCTAGTACTGGTTTTTACTAGCTGTTTGGCCGTGGGCAAGTCACCCTTCTATGCTGTAGTTTCCTTATCTGTACCATGGGGATTAACAGCACTATGCTCACAGGACTGTTGTGAGGCATCAGTGAGATGAAGGGCTTAGAACAATGGCTGGCACATACACAACAAGTGCTATTTAGAGTTATCTTGCAGGATGGGGAGAACAGTGACCTGCCCCTGCTAGCTAGTGTGACACCTTGGCTGGCTGTAATGCACCCCCCAAATACTCCATCCCCTTCCTTCCCTCTCATGTCCCTCTTCTGGTTTCTTTATTGATTTCTTATTAAGTCAGGCTGTGGTACTGCTATGAGTATTTTACACAAACATCTCCTTTAGCTCTCCCAGCAATTTGTTGGGTTTTTTTGAGTTGGAGTCTCTCACTCTGTCACCCAGGCTGGAGTGCAGTGGCATGCTCATAGCCACCGCAGACTTGCTGGGCTCAGGTGATCCGACCACCTCAGCCTTCCAAGTAGCTGGAACTACAGGCACATGCCACCACGACCAGCTAATTTTTTGGTTTACTGTAGAGATGAGGTCTTGCCAAGTTGCCCAGGCTGGTCTCAAACCCGTAGGCTCAGGCAATCCTCTCACCTCAGCTCATAAGTGTGAGCCACCATACCCAGTCTTGCAATTTGCTATTATCACTCCCTCTTTTACAGATGAGAAAACTGAGGCAGAGAAAGGTTAGGTCTCCCCCTCCACTCCCCCGGGGCCCCCAGCATGGCCTCTTGGAGAACCTTCCTGCTCCTTCTTGCTGGATTTCAGCCATTTCGGAAAAAAGGATACGGAATGGGCAAGCACCTCCCCAACAGCCAACATGGTTGTTTCTGGTGTTAACTGTTCTTCAAGATTGCCACTTAATACGTGCCTTAAATCGCTCCCCTAGACACCAGAAAAGGCACTGTTTGCAGGAAAAGACTGACTACTTTCTGGACTACTAACTCAAACTGATTCATTTCCATCAGAATACAGACATGGGGCTGGGCACGGTGGCTCAAGACTGTAATCCCTGCACTTTGGGAGGCTGAGGTGAGAGGATTGCCTGAGCCCACGGGTTTGAGAACAGCCTTGGGCAACTTAGTGAGACCTCATCTCTACAATAAATTAAAAAATTTGCCAGTGGTGGTAGCCCACACCTATAGTTCCAGCTACTTGGAAGGCTGAGGCAGAAAGACAGTCTGAGCCCAGCAGGTTGATGCTGGGGTGGCCATGAGTGTGCCACTGCACTCCAGCCTGGGCGACAGAATGAGACTCCAACTCAAAAAAAAAAAATGTAGTGAGCCCACCAACAATTGACTAAAGAACATTACAAAAACATAAAAAAGAATGAGGTCATGTCCTCTGCAGCAACATGGATGAAGCTGGAATAAGCAGACTAAGTCAAACAGAAAACCAAACACTGCATGTTCTCACTTATATGTGAGAGCTAAACAATGGGTACTTATGGACATAAAGATGGACTTAACAGACACTGGGGGCTGGATGCAGAGGCTGACGCCTGTAATCCCAGCACTTTGGGAGGCAAGGCAGAAGGATTGCTTAAGGCCAGGAGTTTGAGACCAGCCTGGGGAACATAGCAAGACCTCATCTCTATTTTTAAATTAAAAAAAAAAAAAACTGGGGACACCAAGATGGGGGAGGTAGGAAGGGGGAGGGTCCAGTGTTCACTATTTGGGGAATGGAGACACTAGAAACCCAATCCCCGGTATGGAATATGCCCATGTAACAAACATGCACTTGTACCCCCTGAATATAAAATATAAGAATTTAGATTAAAAACAAAAAAGGAGACTGGGCACAGTGGCTCAAGCCTATAATCCCAACACTTTGGGAGGCAGAGGCAAGAGGACTGCCTCGAGTCCGGGGGTTCAAGACCAGCCTGGGCAACTTGGTGAGACCTGTCTCTACAATAAATAAAAAAATAAGCTACTACCCTTATTTTTCTTTTTTCTTACCTTTGATTTGATATCATCTGATATTTTTATACCCAGGAAAGCTGCCTTAGCTCCTTTTTGGGGTGGAGGGGGGAAGAAGGTATAAATGAATAACAAGGTGCTCTGGGGCCAGTGTGGTGGATGGATTTGAGGAGGCAAAATTTAACAGCAGGAAATGAGTGGAATGACCAGATGAAATGAAGAGGGGCTAGAGGTGGACGTCTGTATACAGGCAACAACAGAAACCAAGAGTGAGGAGACAGTCCAGGCACAGTATGTGGTCAGAGAACTCTGGAGCATACTAATATTTGCGGGTTGGATAGAGTAAGTGCCCAACAAAGTAGCAGCAGAGAGATGGGAGAAGAACCAAGGGAGAAGAGTGTAAGAACAGTCTGTGGAAGAAGGAGCAGCAGAGAAGGAGCTGGCAAATGTAACATAACCCAATGAAGACAGGAGCTAATGTCATTCTCGTGTACCCATCCCCACAACCCTCAACAGGTAGCATAAGGCCTGGCACACAGCCATCCCTCGATATTTTTGAATGAACTTAGTCAAAACCACTTCGTAAGTATAAATCAAATGGTTCCTCTGCTGTATGGGTAAATCAAGCAGAGGGAGTGGAACATCTTCAAGCACTCTGCTATTCAAAGCAAGATCCAAGGACCTCTTGCAGCTGCATCTTTTGTGAGCCCACTGGAAACGAAAACTCTGAGGCCTCTTCCCAGACTTACCGAATCAGAATCTGTGTTTTAACACAGGTAATCTGTATGCCCAACCAAGTTTGAGAATCAGTGCTATAGGAACAGAAGAATCACTCCACATTTTAGCCTAATGCTGAAATCAATCTCAGGAACCAAACACTCAGCAATTTCACCTGATGCCTTTTTTTTTTTAAAGCAGGATTTATTGAGAGGATGACCTGATCTTCTCTCTCCTTGAATAATCTGTCCCCACTCTTTTCCTGGCTAACTCCAAGTCTGGCGTCCTCTTTCTTGGACTCTCAGGGACTAAATGACAATTTTTGTTACTGAAGCAGTCCACAAGTACCTCTGTCGTGGTGCTTGTCATTTTTTTTTTTTTTTTTTTTTTGAGTTGGAGTCTCACTCTGTTGCCCAGACTGGAGTGCAGTGGCACGCTCCTGGCCACCGCAGCCTTGACCTGCTGGGCTCCGGCCATCCTTCCGCTCAGCCTTCCAAGTAGCTGGAACTACAGGTGCGCACTACCACGCCCGGCTAATTTTTTGATTTATTGTAGAGATGAGGTCTCGCCAAGTTGCCCAGGCGGGTCTCGAACCTGCAGGCTCAGGCAATTCACTCACTTTGGCCTCCCAAAGCGCGGGATTACAGGCTGAGCCACTGAGCCCAGCCTAATTTTCTGAATTTATTGTAGAGACGACGTCTTGTCAAGTTGCCCAAGCTGGTCTTGGAACCCCTGGACTCAGGCAATCCTCTGCTTCGGCCTCCCAAAGTGCTGGGATTATTGTAGGCGTGAGCCACTGTGCCCGGCTTGCATTCTAATTTTTAATGCTAACATGCAATCAAGGTTGACACTACTATTACATGAAGCCCAAGTTTGCAAAGGGGTTTCATAACTTCAACTTAGGAGTCTCTCCTACCCTAAGACAGTTTTTAATCTTGGTTGCACTTCAGAGTCACCTGGGAAACTTTAAAAAAAAAAGAAAGCCTTGCCAGGGCTTCATCCTCGAGGAATAAATCAAGAGGGAGAAGGGAGCAAGTGAATTTTTTTTTTTTTTTTTAGTTGGAGTCTCACTCTGTCACCCAGACTGGAGTGCAGTGGCTGCTCCCGGCCACCGCAGCCTCAACCTGGTGGGCTCCGGCGATCCTTCCGCCTCAGCCTTCCAAGTAGCCGGAATTACAGGCATGCGCTACCACGCCCGGCTGATTTTTTGATTTATTGTAGAGATGAGGTCTCGCTGCCCAGGCGGGTCTCGAACCCGCGGGCTCAGGCAATCCACTCACCTCAGCCTCCCAAAGGTGCGGGATTACAGGCTGAGCCACCGAGCCCGGCTCGATTTTTTTTTTTTTTTAACTCAGGTGATTTGAATGTGCAGCTAGGATTGAAAATCATTGCCTCATGGAGTTTCAGTCTCACACACGTTTCATCAGGTAAGAAAGCCACATACTAAAACTACAGTCGTTCCTCGGTACTTGCGAGGGAGATAGATTCCAGGACCCCGGTGTACACTCAAATCCGCGTGTACTCAAGTCCCGCAGTCAGTCTTGCGCAACCCGCTTATACCAAGAATCGGCGGCCATCCTTATCCGCCGGGCTTCCCATCCCGTAAATACTGTCCGCGTTTGGTTAAAAAAAAGAAGAAATCCAGATATAAGTGGACCCGCGCAGTTCAAACCCGCGTTGTTCAAGGGTCACCTGTTCTCGTTTCCTAGTCTTGCTTCCAGGAGGCGTGGACACAGGCAAAAGGTGCCACAAGGGAAAATTAGGACTTCCATGGAGAGAACTGCTCTGGAGAAGACTGTAGGCCAGTGTGGCATCTTCTTTACACCGTTAGCATTAGCACTGCAACTAACGGCGACCACTATTTTGAGAGCTTCCCAAGCAGCGCACTAAGGGCTCTCGCCGCATTATCTCATCTATTCCTCCTTGCCACTCCACAGGGTAGAGACTAGTATTCCGAGGTTGGGAAACGTGTCCAAAGTTGGGGTAAGTGGCAGCCGGCATTAGAACCCAGGAGTGTTTGACTCGAGAGTCCACGTTCTTGCACGTATTATCACTATGTCACCCGGCCTCCCTGCAAGGGTCAACCCAACACCATCAGGCAGCGGGGCCGGGAAGCGAGTCAGAGCCCCACAGGTCACCGCCGTCTGCAGGTGGCGCAGCCCGGCTTGCCCGCCCTGCACCCCACCCCGAGCGGGCCCGATCCCTGACCCCTGCCAAACCCCAACAAAGTCACTGAGACTCACTTGCGCGAGCACGGGGGCCAGCTGCGAAGGCCCGGGCCTCGTTCGGGTCCCCGTGGGGAACAAAGCAGTGCTGAGAGGCCGGACTGCAGCCAGCGTGGGAACCCAGGACACCGGCACCAAGGCCGAGGGCAAGCGGCGGACACAGGAGGAAAGGACACGAGCCGCCATGGCTACGCCGACCCAGAATGCATTGCGCCGCGACCTCCCGCTCCGGGCTCCTTTGCAGCGCTCAGGCGTCGCACAGAGCGGCGCCGGCGAAAGTTGCTAGCGGTGGCGGGCCCTGGCGGCTCCCGGAGGCACTGCACCCTCGGAGCCGCACTGTCCAGCCTTCCAGGTTCCGAGGAGAATGGCGACTTTGTGCCAGAGCTAAAACTGCGCAGATGCCGCTCTGAAAGTTCTGAAACACATTTATTTAAAAGTTTTGACACCGCGATTCTTCCATTCGTATTAACATTTAATAGTTTAAAAACTCAATATAAAATAAGACTGTGGGCCGGGCTTGGTGGATCACTCCTGTAATCCCAGCATTTTGGGAGACTGAGGCAAAAGGATTGCCTGAGCCCACGGGTTCGAGACCAGCCTAGGCAGGTTGGCGAGATCTTGTCTCTACAATTAAAAAAAAAAAAAAGAATCATCTGGGCGTGATAGCACGCGCCTGTAGTTCCAGATACTTGGAAAGCTGAGGCGGAAGGATCACCTTAGCCCAGCAGGTCGGGGCTGCAGTGGCCGTGAGGGTGCCCCTTGCATTCTACAACCTTAGCGACAGAGACACTGACTCAAAAAATACGAATGTGAAAAGCCGGGCGCGGTGGCTCACGACTGTTTTGGGAGGCTGAGGCGAGAGGATTGCCTGAGTCCAAGGAGTTCAAGACCAGCCTGGGCAATATGGCGAGACTTCATCTCTACAATAAAATAAATAAATAAATAAACTAGCCGGGGTGGTGGCTGCGCCTGTGGTTCCAGCCACCTGGAAGGCTGAGAGGGAAGGATCACGAGGCTGCAGTGAACTTGAGTGTGCCACTGCACTCCAGCCTGGATGGCAGAGTGAGATTCTCACTTAAAAAAAAGTCAAGAATGTGAAAAAATAAGAATCAGGTGCGATGGTTCACACCTTTGTTTTTTTGTTGTTGTTGTTGTTGTGGTGGTTTTTTTTTTTTTTTTTTTTGAGTTGGAGTCTCACTCTGTCACCCAGACTGGAGTGCAGTGGCTGCTGCCGGCCACCGCAGCCTCTACCTGCTGGGCTCCGGCAATCCTTCTGCCTCAGCCTTCCAAGTAGCCGGAACTACAGGGGTGCACTACCACGCCCGGCTAGGCTCACACCTTTGATCCCAGCATTTTGGGAGGCTGAGGCAGGAATTCCTGAAGCCCAGGAGTTCGAAACCAGCCTGAGCAATGTAGCGAGACCTTGTCTGAAGGAAAAAAAAATTGCTGGGTGTGCTGGCATGCATCTGTAGTCACAGGAGGCTCACTTGAGCCCATCAGGTGGAGGCTGTGGTGAGCCATGATTATGCCACTGCACTCCAGACCCCGACTCAAAAAATAATAATAAATAAGTAAATAAAATGCATAGTATGACCCCCACTGTGGTAAAATTTTTATTTATGCATTCTGTAAAAAAGTTGTGTTGTCTATTATGGGCTAGTTGTTGAGGCCACAGCATTGTGAGGCCAACCAGAGAGGCAGCCCCACTGCTCCAAGT
Source organism: Cephalopachus bancanus (assembly GCA_027257055.1). Classification (NCBI taxonomy): domain Eukaryota; kingdom Metazoa; phylum Chordata; class Mammalia; order Primates; family Tarsiidae; genus Cephalopachus; species Cephalopachus bancanus. The sequence continues at coordinate 2,040,636 of JAPVLO010000354.1, forward strand.
TGCCTCCCTGTCCTGAGGCTGATGGCAGCTGCTGTCATCATCCTTGCACCACCAGTGTTCTGTTCTCAGATAAACTATTCCGACTGCTTTTCCTTGCTGTCAATCAAAGACGAGAGGCAGAAACTGGGAAAAAAGGGAGTGTTTAATTTCTGCAGCCAGGTTACAGGGAGATGGGTCAGCATCATTGTCAAAAACCCCATCAAAGCAACGCAAACTTACTCCAGTATTTCCATCCAAATTCATAGCCTGTCACTCACCCCAAGTTAAGATTAAGAAGTCTACGTGCAGTTTCAGCATGATTCAGGATCTACGTTAACATTTTTTGGTAAATGGCCACTGACGTGACTCAAAATCTCCCAGTTATGCTGACATTTTAGATAACATTCTGGAAATTATAACATGCTCTTTATATGTTCTTTATAGTTCCCCAGAGGAAGGGGCATACAATTGCAACATTGGGAAGGAGGAGATGTTACAACATGTAAAGGGAAAAAAAGCTTTAAATTGTTTTAAAACACAATTTATAACAAACCTGTTTTCAGAGCCTTGGACTAAAACAGTTCTTCTACAAAGCAAGGGGGAAAGTGAACTGTTTCTTGGTGTTCACATCTCTATCAAATGCCGAAAAATAAAGGTAGAACCAGAGGGCCACCTATTTCATGACAAATGGGAAAGCGTGTAGATCTCAATGGAAAGAAATAATAATTAAGGGTTTTATATGTAAACCAAGCGTGTTTGTGTACTTTCCAGGCCTATCTGGTCTATGTCATCACCTGTTCATGGTACCTGCCTGGGCCTGAACTCCTGTGGTTGAGCCTGGGCTGGGACTCATAGAATACCAAGTGGCAGAACCATTGTTTCCAACTGCTTTTCCCAGATTCCTCAGTTCGGGGAGGGGGCCCAGGTCTCCAGGAGGGGGACAGAGTGGGGTGGGGGTATGATTGGCTTTGTTCCACCCCATGCCCCAGCCTTCTTACGGGCAACCAGCTTCCTTCTGTGTATACCTACATTCATTTGTGCTGAGAGTTTGAAGATGGTTCAATACTTTTTTTTTGTTTTGAGTTGGAGTCTCACACTATGTCACCCAGACTGGAGTGCAGTGGCACGCGCATGGCCACCACAGCCTCAATCTGCTGGGCTCAGGTGATCCTTCCACTTCAGCCTTCCAAGTAGCTGCAACTACAGGCACATCCCACCATGCCTGGCTAATTTTTTGATTTATTGTAGAGATGAGGTTTCGCCAAGTTGCCCGGGCTGGTCTCAAACCCGTGGGCTCAGGCAATCCTCTCACCTTGGCCTCCCAAAGTGCTGGTATTATAGGCATGAGCCACTGCACCCAGTCAAACTGAGGATCTTTTTAAGCCTCGGTGCCATCTGACGATAATAGCACCTCCCAGGGAACCTGTGGAAACACAACCTGTCTCTTCCCTCCTCTCCGCCAGCCTGAGTGAGGTGTTCCTCCCTCGTGGTTCCTGTACCATCTCATTTACTGCATGTTTACCCAGCTGCCTCTCCCTCTAGACTAGAGTTGCAACCCCAGGGCCTCCAGGCCAAGCAAAGTTGAGACTGGGGACAAGGGAAGTCAGCTCCAGGTACTGGTTGCCATGCGCGAGTGGACGGGTATCTCCAGAACTTGGGCAGCTGGCAGTTTGGATCCTTCAGTGAAATCTCCTATGGGCTTATGTGTTTGGACTTCCAGCCCAGGCTGCAAGCAACCTGAGGGCAGAACGGTGTCTAATTCTTACTTGGTTCTCAGTCATCTAGTACATACTATGAACCCAGTGAATTGTGAATGAGTGAACGAGCTGAATGCTCTTAATCCTCTCTGGGTTCTCATCTCCTCATTCAACAAACATTCATCGCCATCCACTGTGTACCAGGCAGCCTGAGCTGTGAGCTGCCTCTAAGACTCGGGCCAGTCAGTCTGGGTTCCACTGTAACAATGGCTCTTGTTGACTAAGGCCGACTGTGTGCACTGTGCCAAGTGCTTTGCACAGTGATCCTGTTTACTCCTCATAACCCTAGGAGGTGCTGCTATCATCCTCACTTTACAGATGACACTGAGGCTTAGAAAGGTTCAGACATCTGTTCTAAGGTACATAGTTGGTGCGTGATAGATCTGAGATGTGTGACCAGGGATTCTGAACCCAGAGTGTTCTGTTGACCACTGTGAATTCCAGGATTAGAATGAGACCATCCTGTGCTCACATTGGGTAATGTGATATGTGTACGTGAAAGATTTTCCTCTTTTTTTTTTTTGTCGGAATCTCACTCTGTCACCCAGGCTGGAGTGCCGTGGCACACACATGAAAGATTTTCCATTTTTTCCTTTTTTGAGTCAGAGTCTCACTCTATCGCCCAGGCTGGAATGCCGTGGCACACTCATTGCCACTCCAGCGTCAACCTGCTGGGCTTCGGCGATCCTTTCACCTCAACCTTCCAAGCAGCCAGAACTACAGGCACATGCTACCACGCCGGCTAATTTTTTTATCTATTGTAGAGACAAGGTCTCGTCAAGTTGCCTGGGCTCATCTCAAACCTGTGGGCTCAGGCAATTCACTTTCCTTGGCCTCCCAAAGTGCTGCGATTACAGGCTGAGCAACCGAGCCTGGCCAATATTTTCATCAGAAAAGGAAGGCACTGGGGGTTTTTATAAACCATAATAACAACACTGTCTACACCTTTTCTTTAATTCCTCACTACGTAATCACTCTTTTTTTTTTTTTTTGAGTTGGGGTCTCACTCTGTTGTCTAGGCTGGAATACAGTGGCAAGATTGACCTCCTTGGTTCAGGCGATCCTCCTGCCTCAGCCTTCTGAGTAGCAGGGACTACAGGTGCATGCCACCATGCCTGGCTAATTTAAAACATTTTTTGTAGAGATGAGGTCTTGCTATTTTGTCTAGGATAGGTTTGAACACCTGAGCTCAAGCAGGCTTCCTGCCTCAGCCTCCCAAAATGCTGTGATTATAGGTGTGAGCCAACATGCCTGTCCTCAGTTTTCTTAACTTTTAAATCAAGATAATATATGTTTCTCAGGGTTCTTGGGTAAATTAAATCTTTTGAAAAGTCTTCTATTATCTATGATGTACTAGCAAATAAAGTATCCTTCACCTAGGGTTCAGAATAGTGGGTACAGAAGTTGTATAGGGACAAAAACAACTATACTAAATATAAAAATGTGTCTTTAGGCCGAGGTGAGTGAATTGCCTGAGCCCGTGGGCTTGAGACCTGCCTGGGCAACTTGGCGAGACCACATCTCTACAATAAATCAAAAATTAGCCGGGCATCGTAGCTCATGCCTGTAGTTCCAGCTACTTGGAAGGCTGAGGCGGAAGGATCTCTGGATCCCAGCAGGTCGAGGCTGCAGTGGCCAGGAGTGGCCACTGCACTCCAGTGTGGGTGACAGAGTAAGACTCCAACTCAAAGAAAAAAAAATGTGTCTTTAAAAAATATGCACTTCTTCAGAAGCAGCAGCAGTAGGCAAAAAGATAAATAAACTAAAAAAATATACTCTAAGAATGTTAGGCAAATAAAAACTTGTAGTTTAGGAGAAAATTTCCAATAGTAACACCCAATTAGTAGTTTAACAATTTCTGTCTATCAAATTACACAGGCAAAGGTCACGATGATGTACTGTTAAGGTCGGGCATGGTGGCTCATGCCTATAATCCCAGCACTTTGGGAGGCCGAGGTAAGAGGATTGCCTGAGCCCAGGGGTTTGAGACCAACCTGGGTAATTGGTGAGACCTTGTCTCTACAATAAATCAAAAAAATTAGTCAGGTATGGTGGTGTATGCCTGTGGTTCCGGGTACTTGGAAGGCTGAGGCAGAAGGATCACCTGAGCCCAGCAGGTCAAGGCTGCAGTGTCCATGAGCATGCCATTACATTCCAGCCTGGGTGACAGTGAGACTCTGACTCAAAAAAACAAAAAAATAAAAATGATGTACTCCATAAAGCTGTGTCACTGATTGAAAAGTGACTCCAGTGGTGACGTAGGCATTGGTACCAAGGATACATGAGAGAATGAAAAATAGGAGTATGTCTCAATTAGGATGTTTTAATAGGTTTTACACTACTTTAGCACATATGTGAAAATAAAGTATCACAAATAACATAAAACGTATATCATGTATTAGTATAGCAAGCTAACTGAAATTATTCTTTGTATGCAAACATTATTGATTCAATATTCTAGTTGTGTAATAATTAGTTTTTGTTTCTGAAAGTGATCTTAATAGAATGGGAAAAAATATGCCAAGCAGAATGTATCAAAATAAATATTTATTGACATTTTAAGCTTTATGTACATCTTATAAAAGCAAATGTGCAAATGTGGGAAATTACAAAAATCAACCTACAACCCTCTTGTGCAAAGTAAGTATAAATGAATGTTCCAGATCAGTAGTGCCACTACCACCAGAATAAAAAAACAAGTCTGTCTGGATGTGCACAGGTAATTATTTTAAATGTCATTCAGGTATTCTTCACACTTACAAGTCCAAAAATACTAAGAGGCCAAATATATGCAGAAAACTGTTTTCACCTGACCCTAACTTATGAGTAGTGGTACACAAATATATTTCCATCTTTTTGTCCAGCCAGCAAATGAGAATCTGTACCTGACCATTTCACGAAAGACCAATTTTGGTCAGAGACAGGTGGAAGGAGAGCAGTGCAGTGACCAAGAAGTAAGTCCCAAATGGCGATTGTTCCAGAAGTTAAGACTGCTGCGGCACAGTGATCTTTCACATCACCTTCCAGGAACCTGATTTCAAACAGAACAGACAATTCAGGTTACATATTTTAAAAACTTTTAAAAAAACATTTCAAAACCATGCTCCCCAAAGCATGAACAAGAACAATAGTCCCTGTAACTATGAATGTCTACATTCGCAATTTTCGATACTGTTGGCTGCAGTTTCCGACAATCACATATCCGGCCCTTGCTTGTCTCTCTCCCCCTGCCCCCCCTTTTTTTGGAGTTGGAGTCTCACTCTGTTGCCCAAGCAGTGGCATACTCATGGTTACTGCAGCTTCAACCTGCTGGGCTCAGGAGATCCTTCCATCTCAGCCTTCCAAGTAGCTGGAAGTACAAGCGCATACCACCATGCCCAGTTAATTGTTTTGTTTTTTTTTTAATTTATTGTAGAGATGAGGTCTTGCCAAGTTGCCTAAGCTAGTCTTGAACCCCTGGGTTCAGGATTCTCTCGCCTCCGCTTCCCAAAGTGCTGGGATTACAGGCATGAGTTACCGAATCTGGCCTGCCCATCTCTCTGATGCACCCTGTCTCACTCAAAGGCTGGCTCATGGTGGCCTTCCTTCCACTCTTTACATTAGCCCAACTCAATCTCACCTCAGTGTCTTTGCTCTTGCTAATCTCTCTCCCTGGCAGGCTATAGCCCCAAATCTTAAGATTGGCTGAGTTCTGGTCACCCATCAGGCCTGTCACCTCTCTGTGTAGAAAGGACACACCTAATCTGCCATCTGAAGCAGCACACACATAGTGTCCTCTGTTGCCTCTCTATGACATTATCTGTTTTTATCTTCATAGTACTTTTCATGATGTGAGATGATCCTGTTTCCATATTTGGTGGGTAACTCTCCCATAAAACTGTAATCATCATGAAGCAGAAACCTGGTTGTCTTTCTAACACAGGGGCTCTGCAGTCAGCTCACTGGGTTTAAATCCTACCTCTGCAACGTAAAAGCTGTGCAACCCTGGCAAGTTATTTAACTTCATCAGTAAAACAGGGATGATTATAATAGCATGTAATTCGAAAGACTGTTGTAAAGTTGAATGAAATAGTTCATTCAAGAAAAGCTTAGCACACAGAAGTGCTCAATAAAAAATGAGCTATTATGATTACTCACTACTGTATTACCTGCACTTTGCAGAGTGCCTGGCACACAGTCAGCTCTCAAATAATATTATCTGAATGAACTGAATGACACTTTTTATCCCTGGTTTCCAACCACCTTTGCGGACCTAACTCCCAATTCATCCCTGAAAACTATAAGGTTTTCTTTGACAGTCTCTCCCCATCCCTCCAATGCCCTTTAAGGTGCCTCATTCATTTTTGTGCTTCCCAGCAGTACAAACCTCACATATGGCATTTTGGGAACTAAACAGTAGTCACTAGTTTTCTCTTCTAACTTCCATAACATTAGAAATAATAGTGGGAGTCAGGCTCGGTGGCTCAGCCTGTAATCCCGCGCTTTGGGAGGCTAAGGTAAGTGGATTGCCTGAGCCTGCGGGTTCGAGACCCGCTTCGGCAACTTGACGAGACTTCATCTCTACAATAAAAATAAAAAATCAGCTGGGCGTGGTAGCGCATGCCTGTAGTTCCAGCTACTCCGAAGGCTGAGGTGGAAGGATAGCCGGAGCCCGGCAGGTCAAGGCTGTGGTGGCCGGGAGTGGCCACTGCACTCTAGTCTGGGCGACAGAGTGAGACTCCAACTCAAAAAAAAAAAAAAAAAGAAAGAAATAATAGTGGGGGGGAACACACCTTATCAACAAGGATTCGTGCATAATGAACATTTATATACCTAACCCTGAATTGTACCCCACATCTTTAAAAGAAAAAGAAAAGAAATAATAGTGCTTTGCCAGGTACAGTGGCTCATGCCTGTGATCTCAGCCCTTTGAGAGGCTGAGGCAAGGGGACTGCCTGAGTCCAGGAGTTTAAGACTAGCTTGGGCAATATGGCGAGATCTTATATCTACAATAAATCAATAAATTAGCTTGGCATGGCGGTGCATACCTGTAGTCCCAGACACTTGGGAGGCTGAAGTGGGAGGATTACCTGAGCCCAGCAGATGGAGGCTACAGTAGCTATGATAGTGACTGCCCACTGCACTCCAGCCTGGGCAACAGAGTAAGACTCCAACACACACACACACACACACACACACACACACACACACACAAGACTCCAACACACACACACACACACACACACACACACACACACACACACACACACACGAGTGCTTTGCTATAGCCTGAATGTGTCCTCCTAAAAACTCATCTATTAAAACTTAATCATCCACCAGGCTTGGTGGCTCAGCCTGTAATCCCAGCACTTTGGGAGGCTGAGGCGAATGGACTGCCTGAGCCCGTGGTTTGAGATCAGCCTGGACATTGTGGCGAGACCTCATTTCTACAATAAATCAAAAAATTAGCCGGGTGTGGTAGCACATGCCTGTAGTTCCGGTTACTTGGAAGACTGAGGCAGAAGGATCGCCAGAGCCCAGCAGGTTGACGCTGGGGTGGCCATGAGTGTGCCACTGCACTCCAGCCTGGGCGACAGAGTAAAACTCCAACTCAAAAAAAAAAATGTAATCATCAAAGTGACAGTACTGGAGATAGCACCTTTGGGAGGTGATTAAGTTATGAGGGCAGAACTCTCATGAATGGGATTAGTGCCCTTATAAAAGAAACCAGAATTTGTCCAGGAAAAATTAGGAACCAAGGGACTCTGCCTCCCATCTGAGCATGTACATGATCACATGTGTGCAAGTGATCAGATCTAGTAATTTGGAAAAGCATAAAGTGGGGGCAAGCCCAGGAGATAAATCAGGACACAAATGATTATTCAAATTCTCACGATATCTCAACCCACCCCATAATAGTCTCACAGGCTCATCAGCAACATAGAAAACAACACAATTCCTGAGGACACAAAGGGTCTTTCAGAGCTGTACCTGCCAAGACGTGGCTTCGGGACTCTATCCCCATTTCAAATTCTTCACTTTAAACAGGACCACCATAAGCTATGCCTATTTCTTTGTTATAAAAAGTCTAAGAAAATCATCCTTTGGTTTGTTTTTTTTTGTTTTGTTTTGAATTGGAGTCTTACTCTGTCACCCAGACTGGAGTGCAGTGGCCGCTCCCTACCACCGCAGCCTCGACCTGCTGGGCTCCAGTGATCCTTCCGCCTCAGCCTTCCAAGTAGCTGGAACTACAGGCGCGCGCTACCATGCCCAGCTAATTGTTTTTTTTTTTTTATTTGGAGTCTCACTCTGTCACCTGGACTGGAGTACAGTGGCCACTCGCGGCCACCACAGCCTCGACCTGCTGGGCTCTGGCAATCCTTCAACCTCAGCCTTCCAAGTAGCTGGAACTACAGGTGCGCGCTACCATGACTGGCTAATTTTTTTTTTTTAATTTATTTATTGTAGAGATGAGGTCTCGCCAAGTTGCCCAGGCGGGTCTTAAACCCGCAGGGTCAGGCAATCCACCTACCTCAGCCTCCCAAAGCGCGGGATTACAGGCTGAGCCACTGAGCCCGGCTTGGTTTGTTTTAAGTGTCTCTATATCACTGAAACATCTAGATAATAAAGGAGTAAAAATTTAAAAAAAAGAGGTCCCAGAGAACTGTCTTGCCCCTTCTGCCATGTGAAAGCACAGTGAGAAAGTACGCTCTATGAGCCAGAAAGCAGGCCCTCACCAGATACCAGATCTGCTAGTGCCTTAATCTGAGATTTCTCAGTCTGAGATCTTTGAGAAATAAACTTCTATTGTTTATCTGCCACCCAGTCTATGGTATTTTGTCATAGCATCCAGAGCAGACTAAGACATGTTTCCTACAGGATCAGCACCACCTAGGCTTTCCAGGTTTGCTAAACAACAGGTTTGAAAAGTGACAAAAAGCCTGGCTCGGTGGCTCAGCCTGTAATCCCGCACCTTTGGGAGGCTGAGGTGAGTGGATTGCCTGAGCCCGCGGGTTCGAGACCCGCCTGGGCAGCAAGACCTCATCTCTACAATAAATCAAAATATCAGCCGGGCATGGTAGCACATGCCTGTAATTCCAGCTACTTGGAATGCTGAGGTGGAAGGACCACCGGAGTCCAGCAGGTCGAGGCTGCGGTGGCCGGGAGCGGCCACTAAAAAAAAGAAAAGTGACAAAAAACAGCTGGGCTCAGTGGCTCAGCCTGTAATCCCGCGCCTTTGGGAGGCTGAGGTGAGTGGATTGCCTGAGCTCGTGGGTTCGAGACCCACCTGGGCAACTTGGTGAGACCTCATCTCTACAATAAATCAAAAAAAAAAATTAGCCGGGTGTGGTAGCACATGCTTGTAGTTCCAGCTACTTGGAAGGCTGAGGCGGAAGGATCGCCAGGGCCCAGCAGGTCGAGGCTGCGGTGGCCGGGAGCGGCCACTGCACTCCAGTCTGGGTGACAGAGTGAGACTCCAACTCAAAAACAAAACAAAACAAAACAAAAACAAAAGAAAAGTGACAAAAAAATGCTTGTCTGAGTACGGTGGCTCACACCTATAATCCCAGCACTTCGGGAGGCTGAGGTGAGAAGACTGCCTGAGCCTGTGGGTTCGAGACCAGCCTGGGCAACTTGGTGAGACCTCATCTCTACAGTAAATCAAAAATTAGCTGGGCATGGTAACACATGCCTGTAGTTCCAGTTACTTGGAAGGCTGAGGTGGAAGGATTGCCTAAGCCCAGCAGGTTGAGGCTGCGGTGGCCATGAGCGTGCCACTGCACTCCAGCCTGGGCAACAGAGTGAGACTCCAACTAAAAAAAAAAAACTGGGCTCAGTGGTTCAGCCTGTACCCCGCGCCTTTGGGAGGCTGAGGTGAGTGGATTGCCTGAGCCCGCGGGTTCGAGACCCGCCTGGGCAGTGAGACCTCATCTCTACAATAAATCAAAAATCAGCTAGGCGTGGTAGCGCGCGCCTGTAATTTCGGCTACTTGGAAGGCTGAGGCGGAAGGATCGCCGGAGCCCAGCAGGCGAGGCTGCAGTGGCCGGGAGCGGCCACTGCACTCCAGCCTGGGCGACTGAGTGAGACTCCAACTCAAAAAAAAAAGCTTGACCAAGCAGTTATCTTTATCCTCAATTTCTAGGTCAATGACTATGGTTCTTGCTTCATATCCAAGACAGCAAGCTCTATATACAAGCATATATTACAGAGGCTAGTTCTGAGGTTCTTGTTAGGAACATCTGCAGAACTGCTATAGCCAGTTAAGTGCACAGGGATAGAGAATGTCTTTTAGGACACGTACTGATCAGTAAGCTTTGCAAAAGGTCCAAAGAAGCATTGTAACTATCAATGTTCCTTATCCTTGTCAGTTATTAAAGCCAGACTCGGCTGGGCTCGGTGGCTCAGCCGGTAATCCCAGCACTTTGGGAGGCCGAGGCGAGTGGATTGCCTGAGCCTACAGGTTCAAGACCCACCCAGGCAACTTGGCGAGACCCCATCTCTACAATAAATTTTTAAAAATTAGCTGGGTGTGGTATCATGCACCTGTAGTTCCGGCTACTTGGAAGGCTAAGGTGGAAAGATTGCTGGAGCCCAGCAGATCAAGGCTGAGGTGGCCGGGAGCGTGCCACTGCATTCCAGTCTGGGTGACAGAGTGAGACTCCAATTCCAAAAAAAAAACCAGACTCTATGATCTTGATTTACTAGATCTATTTTCAATCCTTGCTGCTAATTTCAAACATTAAGAAAGGCAGTCTTTAGGAATTATGGGTTCAGATGTTACTTGGTTGACCTAATAATATCAGCACTAGTTCTATTCAGCTCAGAATACTCCTGGGATGCCAATAACTGTGTTGTTGACATCCGTCAAGAGACAAATAGATGAATATTTGTCAATAAATACATACCAACTAACTGCATGATGGAGAATCAGTCAGATTTCAAAGTGACGATGTCTTCCTAGCATACCTGAAAACTTCCTTAATTTAGGTTTTATAGAAAGAGCATAACTTGTAAGTTTTTTGTAGAGAACATTCATTACTGTTTATCTTTTTTTTTTTTTTTTTTTGAGTTGGAGTCTCACTCTGTCACCCAGACTGGAGTGCAGTGGCCGCTCCCAGCCACTGCAGCCTCAACCTGCTGGGCTCCAGTGATCCTTACATCTCAGCATTCCAAGTAGCTGGAACTACAGGCGCGCACTACCACGCCCGGCTCATTTTTATTTATTGTAGAGATGAGGTCTCGCCAAGTTGCCCAGGTGGGTCTCGAACCCGTGGGCTCAGGCAATCCACTCACCTCAGCCTCCCAAAGGTGCGGGATTACAGACTGAGCCACTGAGTCCGGCTCTTTTTTTTTTTTTTTTTTTTAAGCAGGATTTATTGAGAAGACAGAAAAACTCCTACAGTAGGAGAGGACCTGAGGGGGTTGCCTACTCTGTTTATCTTTAAAACATTTTCCTTATGGGAAAAAACAGGGCTTGAATACACATTGGAAAAAAAAAAACCTATCTAATCCCTAGTGGGGATCAGGATGTAGGGAATCTGGGTTTGATTCAAGTCCACTAAAGTTATCCTATTTCTTAATATTCTTATTATGATTTGTAGTATTTCTTATTTTCCATTCATCTAAGTGACACAACAATATCTAGTTTTTGCATCTGCACAGTGTCTTTCAAAATGTTACACCCATTGAAAAGCAGTCACACACACTTGCCTTCCAGCCTGCCCTTGAGGAAGACAGTACAGCATCACACCCACATTCAGGGTCGTCTTAGGGTTAATCACAATCAGCTGAAACACAGGGCTTCCCAACGACTCACTCTCTTTGGCACAAGGATGACTCAGAACAACAAACAGGAGCCCCTAATTTAGGAGAAAAATGAACAACCAAATAGACAGTCAAGAGTATGCTGGGAAGAAGAAAGGGCTGGCAGTGACAAAACCAAAGAAAGGAGTTAATCATTGGCTTCATTTTTTTTTTCAGGCAGGAACTATTGAGATTATAACTAAGCTGGACTTCTGGCTTCTCTTGCATAAGGCTCCCAGTGTTTTTTCAGACAGTCTTGCCAGCATGAATTTAGCTGACTGGTCAATTTCCTTCACCCAGGACACGACTACATTTCACATCATCCATTTAGGGAAAATTTGGCATGGAGAAAAAGGACATATAAACATATTCAGTACTCAAATTAGAAATATTCATTTGTAAATTGGTTTTTAAAAATTCAGAACACATTTTCCCATTAAAATGATTTTGTAAGTGGTGACTGGATTCTTAGGTCAGCCTATAATAGCCTATTCATTTATTTATTTATGTAGTGAATCAGGTTCTCACTCTGATGCTCAAGATGGAGTGCAGTGGCATGATCACGGCTCAACACAGTCTTTGAACTCCTGAGTTCAGGTGTTCCTTCCGCTTCAGCCTCCTGAGTAGCTGGGACTACAAGTATGCTCTACCATTGCCTAATTTTTTTATTTTTTATTTTTTTGTAGAGATGAGCTCTTACTATGTTGCCTAGGCTGGTCTCAAATTCCTGGGCTCAAGCGATCCTCCCGCCTCTACCTCCCAAAATGCTGGAATTAAGGGCATTACAGGCATTGCGCCCTGCCTGAATAACTTCTATATTTAGAAAACAACTGAGGATTTTAAAATGTTAAATGCTAGATACTTAACAAAGGATTGACAAACTATAGCCCACAGGGCAAATCTAGCCCAGGAGCCTATGCTTATTTTTATATGGCCCACTAGCCAAGAATGTTTTCACATTTTGGAATAGTTGAAAAGATCAGAAGAAGTATAACACTCTATGACATGTGAAATAATATAAAATTTAGTTTTCAGTAAAGATTTATTAGAACACAGCCACGTCCATCCATTTACATATTATCTATGGTTAATTTTGTGCTACAACAGCAGAGTAGAGTATTTACAACAGAGACTGTACAGCCAGCAGAGCTGAAAATATTTGCTGTTTGCTCCTTTATGGATAGTTTTCCAACCTCTACACTAAACAACAGTGTAATAAATAATAAACTACTATTTCTGAAAGATTGGCTTTATGGAGTACTTTTATTATCTTATACATTTCCGTGTTAATTTTTTTTTTCTTTTAGAGACTAGGTTTCGCCAAGTTGCCCAGGCTGGTCTCAGACCCCTGGGCTCAGACAATTCTTTCACCTCAGCCTCCCAAAGTTCTGGGATTACAGGTGTGAGCTACTGTGTCCGGCCTGTTAAATGTTTTAAAAATCAGTCGGGTGTGGTGGCTCACACTTATGATCCCAGCACTTTGGGAGGTGGAGGTGAGAGGACTGCCTGAGTCCAGGGGTTTGAGACCAGCCTGGGCAACTTGGCAAAACCTCATCTACCATAAATCAAAAAATTAGCCGGGTGTGGTGGCACACACCTGTGGTTCCAGCTACTTCATGGCTGAGGCAGTAGGAACACCTGAGCCCAGCAGATCGAGGCTGTAAAAAAGTTTTAATATTGAATAGGGGCTGGGTGCAGTGGCTCACGCCTACAATCCCAGCACTTTGGAGGCCGAGGCTAGAGGACTGCCTGAGCCTGCAGGTTCAAGATCAGCCTGGGCAACTTGGCGAGACCTCAACTCTGCAATAAATAAAAAAATTAGCCAGGCATGGTAGCATGTGCCTGTAATTCCAGCTACTTAGAAAACTAATGCGGAAGGATCACCTGAGTCTAGCGGTTGAGGCTGCGCTGGCAGAGTGTGCTACTGCCCTCCAGCCTGGGTGACAGTGAGACTCTAACTCAAAAAAACCAAAACAAATAGGTATTGATGTTGTAATACAAAAGACATGAAATTATTTAAACACATAATAGGTAAATTCTAGAGATGAACTTAACCTATTTATTTATTTATTTTTGAGGCAGGGTCTCACTCTGTCATCCAGGCTGGAGTGCACTGGTATAATCACAGCTTACCAAAGCCTCAACCTCCTGGGCTCAGGTGATTCTTCCACCTCAGCCTCCTGAGTAGCTGGGACTACAGATGCATGCTGCCATGTCTGGTCAATTTTTAAATTTTTTGTAGAGATGAGGTCTCACTATGTGGCTAGGCTGGTCTTGAACTCCTGGGCTCAAGCAATCCTCCCGCTTCTGCCTACCAAAGTGCTGGGATTACAGGAATGAGCCACTGCACCTGGCCCGAGTTGTCCTTATGTAAAGGATATAAAAAGGCTCAAGGATATGTGATAGATTACCTAAGATCACACAATGTTTGAGTGCCATTCTACATATCCTCTTAGGTTAGGGGAAGATGCATGTTCAGAGTCTCTGGTGCTGATGTTCTCAGGGTTGCCACTGATACTAGTCAAGTTCATCCCTACACAAGAGCTGAGCCTGCTGCTATTGCGTCTGTTCACGGGTTCGCTGGAGGATTCTCAAGTAGTATTCTGCACTCCTAGACAACTAACTTCACCTTGTCCAGATGTCAAAACTACACTGTTAGCCAAGACTACTTTTTTTAAAAGCAGGATTTATTGAGAGGACAGAAAAGCTCCCATAGTGGGAGGAGACTCGAAGGGGTTGCCCAGCTAAGACTATTATCATAATGGCTAAGTAACAGTGTTTGTTTCTATATGAGAACACTAAAGTTTCAGAGAAAAACATGTCTAGGACCATTTAGTCATCTTCTCTAGGATATTCATTCACATCATAAATCATTTATAGCAAAGTGGTTGGCAGTCAAATCTGTAATAAGCATGATATATCTCAGAACAAATCCACAGCTAGAAATAAATGTTTTTTCTTCAAGTCACACAGCCAGAAAATTTGCCAAATAATTACACTGTACTAACATTTATTTTGATCCATAAGTTTCAAAAAGAACAAACGATGCCATCTAATTTTGAAAAAAAAAATCACTGGGTGCAGTGGCTCATACCTGTAATTCCAACACTTTGGGAGGCCAAGGCAAGAGGAATGCCAGAGCCCAGGAGTTCAAGACTAGCCTGGGCAACATGGTGCGACCTGTCTTTACAATAAATAAAAAAAACTAGCCAGGCATGGTGGTGAATGCCTATAGTCCCAGCTTCTTGGAAGACTGAGGTAAAAGGATTGCCTGAGCCCAGCAAGAAGAGGTTGCAGTGAGCCATGATCATGCCACTGCACTCCAACTTGGGCGACAGAGTAAGAAAACAAATTTTTAAAAAAGAAAGAAAAAAATAGGTAACAGGGAGATGGTCTGTTTATTAGTACTTATGACTTATTGCTCTCACTTAGTGAGATTAAGAGTAACACACAAAGTAAACATAAAGTAGTCCCAGCAGGTCCTTACTTACCTTTTCAGAATAGGCTTTATGACACACTGAAGCTTGGTAGGAATCATCAATGTGCATCTTTTTTAGGAGTTGACCAGTTTTTAAATTCCTTAGATACAAAAATAAACAAGATGATCATATTCTTCCAGCAAACTGGCTTTCACATGCTATTCTCTTATTCATTACACCATCTTTTAGGAGGTGATCAAAGCAAAAACTAAGGGACAAAGTTCTTTAGTTTTATTTATTCACAGATATAGCTAAAAGTAGAACTACAGGGTAGCTTTGCCAATGGTTTAATTTGATAGTCTGGCCTTAGATTGAATCTGCCAAACCACTAGAGATAAAAGTTTTCCATTATCTCATTTAACTTACTATTGGAATTAGGAACATGGTATAGCACTACAGAATTCTGTGACACTTTCTGTTATGTCTAAATGTTCCATGAAAAACAATGATCAGGAAACCAGATTGGTTGGGTGAGAGACTATACCTAAAACAAACTTCTCATTATGTCTGTATTACATATATGTATACTAGAGCTAGACCAAGAAAATGGAAAAAGAAGGGATGACTGAGATGGGGTAAAAATTGGAAGAGAATAGCCAGGCATGGTGGCTCATGTCTGTAATCCCAGCACTTTGGGAGGCAGAGGCAGAGGCAGGAGAAATGCTTGAGCCCTGGAGTTTGAGACCAGCCTGGGCAACATAGCAAGACCTTGTCTCTACAAAAATTTTTCTTTTTTTTAAAGTGGAGTCTCACTCTGCCTCCCAGGCTGGAGTGCAGTGGTGTGCTCGTAGCTACCACAGCCTCGACCTGCTGGGCCCAGGCAACCCTTCCACCTCAGCCTTCCAAGTAGCTGGAGCTACAGGTGCGTGCTACCACGCCCAGCTTTATTTATTTATTTATTTATTATTTATTTTTGATTTACTGTAGAGATGAGGTCTTGCCAAGTTGCCCAGGCAGGTCTCAAACCCGCGGGCTCAGGCAATCCCCTCACCTTAGCCTCCCAAGGCGCGGGATTACAGGCTGAGCCACCGAGCCCGGCTTAATTTTTCTTGATTTACTGTAGAGACGAGGTCTCACCAAGTTGCCAAGGTTGGTCTAATTTTTTTTTTGAGTTGGAGTCTCACTCTGTCACCCAGGCTGGGCTGCAGTGAGTGGCATGCTCATGGCCACACCAGCGTCAACCTGCTAGGTTCCAGCGATCCTTCCACCTCAGCCTTCTAAGTAGCTGGAACTACAGGCGCACATTACCGCGCGCCCGGCTAATTGTTTTGATTTATTGCAGTGACACGGTCTCGCCAAGTTGCCCGGGTGGGTCTCGAACCCACGGGCTTAGGCATTCCACTCGCTTCAACATTCCAAAGTGCTGGGATTACAGACTGAGCCACTGAGTCAGCCTAATTTTTTAAAAATTAGCCAGGCGTGGTGGTTCATGCCTGTAGTTCCAGTTGCTTGGAAGGTTGAGGTGGAAGGATCACCTGAGCCCAGGAAGTCAAAGCTGCAGTGAATTGTGATTATGCCAAAGCACTCTAGCCTGGGTGACAAAGTGAGATCCCAACTCAAAAAAAAAGAAAAAGAAAAAAAAGGAAGAGAGAATAGGGTGAATATAGAGAAGAAAACAGAAAAGGATTGTTGGAATCACTCCTCAATTTTATTGATGATTTGTGATATTGGTAACTCTACTGATGAAAAACTTTCAGTTGGCTCCCATTAGCCAGAAGATAAAAGTCCAAGTTCCTTTTCATGATATTTTTAGACCTTATGTATCCAGCACTGCAATGCATTATTACTCATTGCTCCCTTTTCTGAAATCTTTCTGCTTGTAGAACATATTCCATATCCTTGGCTCTAGGCCTTTGCTCAAGCTTTCCCTTCCAATGTCCTCCCTATCACTGACCAAGTTGCATCCATTCTTAAGACCTAGATTATATCTCATGCCCTCCAAGCTAAACGAACCCAATTTAAGCTCTCTCACTTCTCCCTGGTTATGCCAGTCCATAGTCATTTCTTCTCTAATTCTTTTTTTTTTTTTCTTTTGAGTTGAAGTCTCACTCTGTCACCCAGTCTGGAGTGCAGTGCCACACTCACGGCCACTGTAGCCGCAACCCGCTGGGCTCAGGTGATTCTCCTGCCTCAGCCTTCCAAGCAGCTGGAATTACAGGCATGCGCCACCATGTCCAGTTAATTTTTTTTTTTATTAATTGCAGAGATGAGGTCTCATCAAGCTGGTCATCCTGGTCTCGAACCCATGGGCTCAAGCAATTCTCTCACCTCAGTCTCCCAAAGTGCTGGGATTATAGGCGTGAGCCACCGCACCTGGCTATTGGCTATTTCTTCTCTAATTCTAAGCACCTCATTTTGTATTTCATATATACTACAATGGGATATATCTATTCAACCAATACATGCTGCAGTGTAAAACTTTCTGGAAAAAAAAATACAGAATCTTCTATGGGCCAGGAATTATGTATATAGAAAAACAAAGAAATTAGAATTTCAAGTACATATGCAAGGTTTTCCTCCTATCACGGATACCAGAATAGGTTTATCCCCTACAGAGTTGAAAATACATTTTGTGACTGGGCTTGGTGGCCCAGCCTGTAATCCTAGCACTTTGGGAGGCCGAGACAAGTGGACTGCCTGAGCCCACAGGTTTGAGACCAACCCAGGCAACTTGGTGAGACCTCATCCCCTAAATAAATAAATAAATAAATAAATAAGCCAGGCATTGTAGTGCATGCCTGTAGTTCTGGTTACTTGAAAAGCTGAGGTTTGAGACCAACCCAGGCAACTTGGTGAGACCTCATCTCCAAAATAAATAAATAAATAAGCCAGGCATTGTAGTGCATGCCTGTAGTTCTGGTTACTTGAAAGGCTGAGGCAGAAGGATTGCCGGAGCCCAGTAGGTCATTGACGCTGGGGTGGTTCTGAGTGTGCCACTGCACTCCAGCCTGGGCGGCAGAGTGAAAGTCTCCAACTCAAAAGAAAAGAAAAGAAAAGAAAATACACTCTGTATTTGGTCATTGTTCTTTCCCCAAATCCCAAATCACTTTGTCCAAATTTCTAACACTTTGACCTTGTGTGAATTGTAAACAAATTGTATTGGAGTTGTAAACAAATTGTACACTTTGAGTGTAAAGAAATCTTATTTACTTAAATCTTACTTAGGAGGTTTGGGATTGGTATTCATATCTGATTCATCTCTGCATTTGTCACAGTAGAGACCCAAGTATCTACTGAAGGTTTGAAAGGTGTTAATACAACATCTTAGTGAATACTGATGGCATGACTTCCTTACATATGGGTCTTTCAGTGTTTAAGAATGTCTTAACATGTTTGTTTGATATGATTTTATGTAAACATTAAGCTTAACCAAAACAAAATATTTATTTATTGGAGTCTCACTCTGTCATTCAGGATGGAGTGCAGTAGCACACTCACGGCCACTGCAGCCTCAATCTGCTGGGCTTAGGCAATCCTTCCACCTCAGCCTTCCAAGTAGCTGGAGCCACAGGCACATGTTACCATGTCCAGCTAATACTTCTATTTATTGTAGAGATGAGGTCTCGCCAAGTTGCCCAGGCTAGTCTCAAACCCCTGGACTTAGGCAATCCTCTCGCCTCCACCTCCCAAAGTGCTGGGATTATAAGTGTAAGCCACCGCGCCCAGCTCCCAAGATGAAATATTTAGACCTTCAGCAAGTTTCAAAAAAGCCACCTGGCCATTGAGTATAACATGAATAATTTTAGAAATCTAACATACTAGGAGTTAAATAGGAGCCAATACAACATGTAAATATAAAATCATATAGATCCTGAAAGGTAAATAATAAATTTTGGTAGATAGTATGATCAATATATCTTTGAGTAACTACCCTAAACAAGGAGCTAAGGCAGGCACTAAAACCAGATTTAAGACCTGGTATCTATCTTCAAGGACAGGAAAGGATAAACAATACAAGATAACAAATGCTAAATTAAGAGTATAGGCAATATGGCTGTGTGTGGTGGCTCACGCCTGTAATCCCAGCATTATGGGAAGCAGAGGCAGGATTGCTTGCACTTAGGAGTTTGAGACCAGACTGGACAACATAACGAGAACCTGCCTCTACAAAAACTCAAAAAAGTTAGCCAGGAATGGTGCCTGTAGTACTAGCTACTCAGGAGGCTGAGGTGGGAGACTTGTTTCAGCCCAGGAGGTTGAGGCCGCAGTGAGCCATGATTGTGCCACTGGACTCCAGCCTGGACAACAGAGTTGGGAGAATGGGTAATTACAAAGAATAAAAAATGATCTGAGCCAGGCTCAGTGGCTCAGTCTGTAATCCTGCGCTTTGGGAGACCGAGGTGAGTGGATTGCCTGAGCCCGCGGGTTTGAGACCCACCTGGGCAACTTGGTGAGACCTCATCTCTACAATAAACCAAAAATTAGCCAGGCGTGGTAGCATACGCCTGTAGTTCCAGTTACTTGGAAGCCTGAAACAGAAGGATCGCCGGAGCCCAGCAGGTCGAGGCTGCAGTGGCTGGGAGTGGCCACTGCACTCCAGTCTGGGTGACTGAGTGAGACTCCAACTCAAAAAAAAAAAAAAAAAAAAGATCTGAGAATTGAATACTGATTAACGACAAGGAGACCAATTACTAGATTATATTAATAGTCCAGCAATCAAATAATGAAGATGTAGCGTATAGAAGTAGCAGAAAAAACAGAAAAGACAACTTTTGGAAAGAATATTGTCCTCAAGACCCTGTACAGAAACCTCAGCAAAAGTGCTCAAAGTGGACAAAAGTTGCCCTAGAATCAGTACATCTAAAAACAGGGTACCTGGCATATTAGTATAACAGCCAAATTTCAGAGGCTCCCTGGTAGGAAAGTGACAAAGTTTCTCTCAGGAGTCATGCTTTTCTAATTTATTCCTAGAGGGTTAGGTTTGGGTGGTACAGAATAGCTAGGGTAATAGTGACACTAATGTCCTCTTACCAAGACCCATTCCAGCCCTAAAGAAATGGTCAATGGGCAAGACTCCTGTGGAAAAAAAATCAGTCTATTCTACAATACATATTAAACTTGTAAGTGCCTATGGCTGGGAATGGTCCTCCTCAGTAGTCAGAAAAGAGGTGGCTATGGACTACTCAACTTTAGTTTCCCTATCGCAAATTCATTAATTTGGTTCCTGTAAGCACACATACATGTTTATTATATCTAGTAACTGGACTGTCCACCAAATATAATGATATATTGCAAAAACTCTGAATTCTGTTAGGTTCCTTTGAAGAATATATGTATATTTTCAATTGTTCTAGTAAACAGTTATCTTGGTTGAACTCAAACCCCAAATGCTGAAACCCCAGTTCAGTCCTTTTGGCCCTACCTGAGCTGCTTGGAGTCTGCCCTGTGCACATGTAGTTTAAAGGGTCAGTCAGACATTCAGGCAAAGATCATACCCAGATCTTGGGGTTCCTTCATTGACTCTCTCCTTTTTTAGACATTTCTCCCTCACTTTGTAGCTGTTGTAGTCACAATGAACTCCCTCCTTTGGTTCTTTTATTTTTTTGAGTCGAAGTCTCACTCTGTTGACCAGACTGGAGTACAGACCGGAACCTCTGCTGGGCTCCAGCGATCCTTTCACCTCAGCCTTCCAAGTAGCTGGAAGCCACCATGCTTGGCTAATTTTTCTTGATTTATTGTAGAGGCAAAGTCTCACCAAGTTGCCGAGGCTGGTCTCAAACCCCTGGACTCAGGCAATCTCCTATTACCTCAGCCTCCCAAAGTGCTGGAATTACAGGCTTGAGCCACCATGCCCGGCCTTAATTTTTTTATTTATTGTAGAGATGAGGTCTTGCCAAGTTGCCCAGGCTGGTCTCTAGGCTCAGGCACTCCTCTTACCTCTACCTCCCAAAATTCTGGAATTAAAGGCGTGAGCCACCACACCCAGTTGTATTTTGTTTTTTTTACTGTCAGATGCAATATGCTTGAAACATAATATTAATTAAGACATTGTGAAAAAGATCAGTCTAAGTAGATATTTTAAAATAAATATAATATTATTGTCAAAAAGGTACAGTACTTTCTGCTTCTGGTTAATGGCTGAGTAGTTTCTGTCAAACCAACTCTCCTCCTACAAATAACTACAAACTCTGGACAAAAAAGGAAAAACAACTATCTGATGGTACCATCAAGCAAGAAAAGAAGATATATATTGAGAAGTTTCTGGACTTAGAATAAGGAAAAGACACTATGGAAGTTTCCCATTCTTGGACTTTAAGCTGGAGGGCAAGTCCCAATCTGCCTACTGGGTGACTAAAAGCCTAATAGAGGCCTACTGGCTTAAAGAACCAAAGGAGATTCCGGGTGCGGTGGTTCATATTTGTAATCTCAGCTCTTTGGGAGACAGAGACGAGAGGAGCTGTAGTTCTAGTTGCTTGGAAGGCTGAGGCAGAAGGATCACCTGAGCCCAGCAGGTCAAGGCTGTGGTGGCCGCTGAGTGTGCCACTGCACTCCAGCCTGGGT
Source organism: Cephalopachus bancanus (assembly GCA_027257055.1). Classification (NCBI taxonomy): domain Eukaryota; kingdom Metazoa; phylum Chordata; class Mammalia; order Primates; family Tarsiidae; genus Cephalopachus; species Cephalopachus bancanus. The sequence continues at coordinate 2,062,136 of JAPVLO010000354.1, forward strand.
GGACAACAAAAACAACAAAAACAAAAAGTTAGCCGGGCATGGTGGCATGGTCCTGTAGTTTCAGCTACTTGGGAGGCTGAGGTGGAAGGATCACCTGAGCCTAGCAGGCCAAGGCTGTGGTGGCTGTGAGTGTCACTGCACTCCAGCCTAGGCAACAGAGTGAGACTCCTACTCAAAAACAAACTAACAAAAAACCCAAAATCCCAAACAAACCCAAATCACATTCATGTTGATACATACTCTCTTATCTAATCGTTTCAAAAGCCCTATAAAATTAGAGGACTGATGGCCGCCTCGGCGACTCTGCTCTTGACAGGTGTCCGGAGGCTGCACTGCAGCGCAGCCGCTTGGGCAGGCAGCCAGTGGCGACTCCAGCAGGGGTTGGCTGCCAAACCCACTGGCTACGGACCCCTTACAGAGCTCCCAGACTGGTCCTACGCAGATGGCCGCCCTGCTCCCCCAATGAAAGGCCAACTTCGAAGAAAAGCTGAGAGGGAGAAGTTTGCAAGACGAGTTGTATTGCTGTCACAGGAAATGGATGCTGGCTTACAGGCATGGCAACTCAGGCAGCAGAAGTTGCAGGAAGAGGAAAGGAAGCAAAGAAATGCTCTTAAACCTAAAGGGGCTTCACTGCAGAGACCACTTCCAAGTCAATAAAAGCAAGTCCTGCCTCCCTTAAAAAAAAAAAAAAATTAGAGGACTAGTCTCATACTATAGAAGCTAAGGACCCACAGGGAAAACTTACCAAATAACAATGTTGTTCATGACAGTAGTACCAAGCAGAGCTTCCTGCATCCCTTGGACCTCAGCAAAAGTTAATATAGTCTCCTCAGGGGGCATCAAAAATTGTTTTTCTTTGCTTCTGCAATTAAAAGAGTATTAAGAATCAGTACTTTGCACCAAAGTACTCTCTAAGTAGCCCTTCTGCACATTATTGAACTATGCATAATAAAAACTAACCTAATACCAGGAAAAACTTAAAGCCAGAAAATGTGTGTATTCTAAACTTTCTACAATCAAGATACATTACTTTCATATTATCTACATGGATATGTTGCAGGCACCTCAAATTTATCACATCCAGAATTAAACACATCAATTTTCTCTTTCATCTCGTTTCCTTCTGCATTTCTATCCCAATGAATTATACCACCATCTACTCAGATGACCAAGAAACCTGGGCATTATCCTTGTTTTCTTCCTCTCAATCTGACAATCACCAAGTCCTATGATTTTATTATCTCATGTCTCACAAATCTGTCTACTTCTTCCCATCTCCATGTAACATTTTTTTTTTGAGTTGGAGTCTCACTTTGTCACCCAGGCTGCAGTGCAGTGGCATACTCACTGCCACCCTAGCACTGACTGCTGGGCTCTGGTGATCCTTCTGCTTCAGCCTTCCAAGTAGCTGGAACTACAGGCGTGTGCTACCATGTCTGGCTAATTTTTTATTTATTGTAGAGACAAGTCTTGCCAAGTTACCTGGGCTGGTCTTGAATCTGCAGGCTCAGGCAATATCCACTTGCCTCAGTCTCCCAAAGTCCTGGGATTACAGGCCTCAGCCTGGCCAACATATTTCTTTTTTCTTTTGAGTTGGAGTCTCACTCTATTGCCCAGGCTAGAGTGCAATGGCATGTTCACAGCCACCACAGCCTCGACCTGCTGAGCTCAGACAATTCTTTTGACTCAGTCTCCCAAGTAGCTGGGACTACAGGCATGCATCACCACACCCAACTATGTTCTTTGATTTATTGTAGAGACAGGTCTCACCTAGTTGCCCAAGCTGTTCTCGAACCCCTGGGCTCAGGCAATCCTCTCACCTCTGCCTCCTGAAGTACTGGGATTATAGGCACGAGTCTTCGCACCTGGCCCATATTTCTAATTAAAGCAAACAATTATCTGTCTCTTGCCTAGATGACTGCAACATCATGCGTAAATACAACAAATAAGGTCCCTGCCATCCATTAGTAGGAAAGACAGAAAAAATAATAACAATGAAGCATAATTGAGTATATGACAGAACTGCAAGTTCAGTTTTCAACATGTTGAATTTAGTGTCTTCGATATATTTACTGAAAGGCATGCAAGTCTAGAGCTCAAGAAAGAGCTCAGAGCTAGAAATGCATGTTTGCAAAGTCAGCATCTAGATGGTCACTAATGCAATAGATACCAAGGGTGTGGAATGAGGAAAGGGTCTAGGACCCTGAGGTACATCTAATATTTAAGGGACACACAGAGATTTCAAAGAAGACTGAAGAATGAACACACTACACATGCTGAACCCCTCCACCCCACTGACTTTGCTCCTGCCACATCTGGCTTCTACTTTGCTAACCTGCTTCTATGTTATCAGCTCATGTTGAGGCCATACCTGCTATATTACACAAACAGTCCAGAAGAACAAGATCCTCATAATCCAACTTTCTCTGAAACCTATGATAAAAATCTTTCTTTATCTAACAGTTAAAATCAACTAATGCTTTTCTTACCCTCCATCTTCTGCAAACGTCATGATTTCTATATGTTGATCACAAAGGGTCCCACAGCTACTAACTAGTCTCTTCTTTGTTAGGCCAAGTACAGCTTTTATGTTTCCTGATTTCAGTACTACTTGCTTTTCACTTTCATCATCAGAGGAACAAAGCAATGCCCTAAACCAAATATAAGAAAAAATGAGAAGTCAAGAGTAAGCCTTTAATATTAAAGGATCAGATTTAAATTTTAAATAGAAAATTCAGTCAGGGATGTCATTGTATTGATTGCTTTTTTTTTTTTTTTTTTTGTGAGCTAGAGTCTTACTCTGTCGCCCAGGCTGGAGTGCGGTGGCACACTTATGACCACCACAGCCCTTGACCTGCTAGGATGCTAGGATCAGGTGATCCTTCCGCCTCAGCCTTCCAAGTAGCTGGAACTACAGGCACATGCCACCACACCAGCCTAATTTTTTGATCTATTGTAGAGACAAGGTCTCACCAAGTTGCCCAGGCTGGTCTTGAACCCCTGAGCTCAGGCAATCCTCTGGCCTTGGTCTCAAATGCTGGGATTACAGGCTTGAGCCACCGCACCTGGCCTGATTATTCTTTTTACAAACAAATCTCACTTTAGACCTAGATTCAGATTCTTTCAAGACTCAAGCCTAAGTTATTACTTGCAATCAAAACAAGCTGACAGAGAAAAAGAAAAAGAAAAAAAAAATCACTCCTTGGGAATTGCATACCTGATTTCTCTGATTTCCAAATTTCCCAAAGCTACACACACAAGATTACAAACATCAGGCACTGGAACTATCTGTAATACTGGAATCTAAATAAAACAAAATAGCCAAAAGTCATATTTGGTTATTTCATTTTTGATTAATCTAAATTTTCCAAAATTTATCACAATCTTTTGTATTCTCACTGTATCAGGATATTTCCAACATTTGAACAAATGTGATAAGGCTCAGAAAACACTCTTTATAAGCTGTAAATCCAATCAAGCTATATGCATGATAGTATTTACTTAGCATTCATTTAATACAATATACAATTCTAACAACAGGGGAATAATTAAGGAAATTCTGGTACATGAATGAAGAGAACATTAAGTAACTACTTAAAATTACATATGTATTCACTGAACAAGTATTTACTGGGCACCTCTGTGCAAAGTAGAGTGCTAAAAATTGCAGACATAATGGAGAACAAAAATGAAGTATAAACATAAATAAGTATAAAAGGGTTACTATATAGAAACAAGGAAAAATGCTTATGGGGAAAGAGAAAATTTTAAGCACATTAAGAAAATTTTAAGCACATTAAATTTTTTGTTTTTTTGTTTCGTTTTTTTTTTTGAGTTGGGGTCTCACTCTGTCGCCCAGATTGGAGTGCAGTGGCCGCTCCCGGCCACCGCAGCCTCGACCCGCTGGGCTCCGGCGATCCTTCCGCCTCAGCCTTCCATGTAGCCGGAATTACAGGCACGCGCCACTACCCCCAGCTGATTTTTTGATTTATTGTAGAGATGAGGTCTCGCTGCCCAGGCGGGTCTCGAACCCACGGGCTCAGGCAATCCACTCACCTCAGCCTCCCAAAGGCGCGGGATTACAAGCTGAGCCACTGAGCCTGGCTAAGCACATTAAATTTTAAGCACATTAAGATTGCAACTATGTAAGACGTATGAAGGTGGATAAAGACTGGAAGGAAATACACATAGAAAAGAAGCAAAGATAATGTTGCGGTGAAGGGCAAGGAATCAGATTTCAGCAGGTTTAGAAGTCAGAATAGACATAAAATTCCAAGCTGCTCCAACAGGTTGAGTGCAAAACTCTACCTCTGGATAAGCCTGTGATAAGGCAAGTAAAGCACAGTGTTAACAGGAGAGTCTAGATGGTGGATATATGGGTGCTTACTGTGTAACTCTTCTGTAAGTTTGAAAATTTTCATGATAAAATGCAGGAAAGAAACTTCATCAGTTCATAGCCTTTCCTTTTTTTTTTTGAGTAGGAGTCTCACTCTGTCACCCAAGCTGGAGTGCAGTGGCACATTCACCACAGTTTCAGCCTGTTGAGCTCAGGCGATCCTTCTGCCTCAGCCTTTCAAGTAGCTGGAATTACAGGCACGTGCCACCATGCCCGGCTAATTTTTCTTGATTGATTGTAGAGATGAGGTCTTGCCATGTTGCCCAGGTTGGTCTTGAACCTGTGGGCTCCAACAATCCTCTCACCTCAGCCTTCAAAGTGCAGGGACTACAGGCGTGAGCACAGCACTGGGCCAAGTTCACAGCCTTTCTTGGCCATAGATCCCCATTTTGGTAAGCTGCCTTTCTCTATTATCATGCAAACGGTGCAAAGATCTCTTTCAGCTCTAAGATTCTCACTTACCTCTGTAAAGTGCCAGTTATATATTTTTTCCCACTGCCAAATGTTCAGAGGTTTCCAAAGAGAAACTACATCTTCACAGGCAGTTACGATACATGGCTCTTTAAAACCAGTTCTTTCCCACCACACAGCACTCACATCCACGGAACAGGAACATGAAGGATCCTGACACAGAATGGCAACAACAGTTATGTTAAAGGGTTACTTGAGATCTGTTTTTTAAAAAGAATAAATATGAAAAGTGATGAGCCAGGTGCGGTGGCTCACACCTGTAATCCCAGCACTTTGGGTAGTTGATGTATGAGGAATGCCTGAGTCCAGGAGTTTGAGAGCAGCCTGGGCAACTTGGCAAGACCTCGTTTCTACAATAAACCAAAAAATTAGCCAGGCATGGTGGCGCACACCTGTAATTCCAGCTACTTGGAAGGCTGAGGTGGAAGGATCACCTGAGTCAAGTAGGTCAAGGCTGCAGTGGTCGTGAGCATGTCACTGCACTCCAGCCTGGGGTGACAGAGTGAGTGAGACTCCGACTCCAAAAAAAAAAAAAAAAAAAGAAATGTCACTGCACTCCAGCTCGGGTGACAGAGTGAGTGAGACTCCTACTCCAAAAAAAAAAAAAAAGAAAGAAAGAAAAGTGATGGATTATAAGAATTAGGAAATACAAGGTAAGCACAATTAAAGATTCATTCAGTTCAAAAGGAAGCTTTGTGGGATGAGATTGGAGGCCACTATCCTATGTAATGCAGGAAAATTAAGCCAAATACCACATGTTCACTTATAACTGGGAGCTAAGCTACAAGCCTGCAGAGGCATAGAGAATGACACAGTAGACACCGGAGACTTGAGGTGAGGAGGGAGTGAGGGATGAAAAATCACCTACTGGGTACAGTGTGCACTAGTGGGGGTGACTTCTTTACCACTGTATAATACCTCCATGTAACCAAAAACCACTTGTACCCCTAAAGCTATTGAAATTATTTATTTATTTATTATTAATTAATTAATTATTTATTTATTTTTTGAGTTGGAGTCTCACTCTGTCACCCAGACTGGAGTGCAGTGGCCGCTCCCGGCCACTGCAGCCTCGACCTGCTGGGCTCTGGCGATCCTTCCACCTCAGCCTTCCAAGTAGCTGGAACTACAGGTGTGTGCTACCATGCCCGGCTCATTTTTGATTTATAGTAGAGATGAGGTCTCGCCAAGTTGCCCAGGCGGGTCTCAAACCCGTGGGCTCAGGCAATCCACTCACCTCAGCCTCCCAAAGGCACAGAATTACAGGCCGAGCCACTGAGCCTGAAATAATTTTTTTAAAGAAAAAGCTTTGTGGTTCTTACATAGCTAAAGAAATTGCCTATACATACTTATATCATGGTATATTTAAAATGTGGCTCTAGAATGGAATAAATTCAGATTTAACCACAAAAAGCTTATAAGCACCTATCAATTTGAAAACATACTGATGAAGCACTCATGGGTTGAAGAGGGAATTAACATGGTAACAACATAGATTATACTATCTTCTATTATGACACTGTGTATCCAAACTCATAGAGCATGGCCAAAGCAGTATTTCCAAGAAAAATTATAATCATAAAGACATTTATCAGAAAACAAGTGAGACTCTGACTCAAAAACAAATAAAAAAGAAAACAAGAAAGATTAGAACGAAGTAAACATGCAGCTCAGAAAATTAGTAATAGAACAAAATAAGAGCAATGAAAAACACAACAAAGGAATTACATATATATATTATGAGTTAGAGTCTTACTCTGTGGCCCAGGCTGGGGTGCAGTGGCACGCTCTTGGCCACTGCAGCCTTGACCTGCTGGCCTCAGGTGATCCAAGTAGCTGGAACTACAGGCAGGTGTCATCATGCCCGGCTAGTTATTTTATTTATTGTAGAGCTGAGGTTCTGCCAAGTTGCCCAGGCTGGTCTCAAACCCATAGGCTCAAGCAGTCCTCTAACCTTGGCCTCCCAAAGTGCTGGGATTATAGGCGTGAGCCACCACGCCCCAGCTAATTTTTAAAAATTTTATTGTAGAGACAAGGTCTTGCCAAGTTGCCCAGGCTGGTCTTGAACTTTGGGCTCACCTCTGCCTCCCAAAGTGCTAGAATTACAGGAGTAAGCCACCATACCTGGCTATTCTGTTGATTACAAAAACAGAAATAAATGAGGGAGCACACAAAAACCCCAATTAAGAATCAATACAGCCTTTGGGAGGCTGAAGTGAGTGGATTGCCTGAGCCCGCGGGTTCGAGACTCACCAGGGCAACTTGGTGAGACCTCATCAAAAACTTAGCCAGGTGTGGTAGCGCGCACCTGTAGTTCCAGCTACTTGGAAGGCTGAGGCAGAAGGATCGCCGGAGCCCAGCCGGTCGAGGCTGCGGTGGCCGGGAGCGGCCACTGCACTCCAGTCTGGGCAACAGAGTGAGACTCCAACTCAAAAAAAAAATAAGGAATCAATACAACCAAAAACTAATTGACCGATGGGATGAACAAATATCTTAAGTCTGAAGTAGAAAAAAAAACCCTTTAGAAATGGGGGGATGTGGGAAGAGAGGCTTAACTGCATATACACACATATTTATTTATTTATTTAGAGTTGGGAGTCTCATTCTCACCTAGCCTGGAGTGCAGTGGCATGATTACACCCACCACAGCCTTGATCTGCTGGGCTTCCTCAGCCTTCCAGGTAGCTGAGAGTACAGGCATGTACCCCCATGCTGGGTCCAATTTTTTTATTTATTGAAGAGACAAGGTCTTGCCATATTGCCCAGGCTGGTCTCAAACTCCTGGGCTCAGGTAATTCTCTTGCTTTGGCCTCCCAAAGTGCTGGGATTATGGGCGTCAGCCAGCACACTTGGCCACAGATTTTAAAAACTATAATAATAAATAACTTCTTATCTTCACATTTGTAAAAATAAATGAAATGGCTGATTCCTTAAGAAACTAAGTGCCCGGGCTCAGTGGCTCAGCCTGTAATCCCAGCACTTTGGGAGGCCGAGGTGAGTGGATTGCCTGAGCCCGTGGGTTTGAGACGAGCCTGGGCAACTTAGCGAGACCTCATCTCTACAATAAATCAAAAAAAATTAGCCAGGCATGGTAACACGTGCCTGTAGCTCCAGCTACTTGGAAGGCTGAGGCAGAAGGATTGCTGGAGCCCAGCAGGTTGAGGTTGCAGTGGCCAGGAGTGGCCACTGCACTCCAGTCTGGGTGACAGAGTGAGACTCCAACTCAAAAAAAAAAAAAAAAAAAAGAAAGAAACTAAGTTATTAACATTGACTCAGGAATAATTATGAAAAAGAGCATAGGTATTACTAGGGGAAGTTTTTGTACCCCATCTTCACTCCCACCCCAGGATATTATAATGTTCTGAGACATTTTCACTTATCATACTACACAGAAAAAAATGAACTATTCACCCTATCAAAATCTAGAACTGCTACCCGTTTTCTTATACATCACCATAAGTGATTCTTCTATACACATTAAATCATGTGGATAGGAGAGGCATGAGTAACTCCTGTTTCACAGACTCTCTCTTTCTGTGAAAAATGCCTTAGATACAAAGTTGAGTTATTTAGACTAAGTTGCTCTTGGCAATAGCTTGACACAGAAACTTTTTTTTTTTTCTGAGTTGGAGGCTCACTCTGTCACCTAGACCGGAGTGCAGTGGCACGCTCCCAGCTAACGCAGTCTCGACCTGCTGGGCTCAGGTGATCTTCCTGCCTCAGCCTTCCAAGTAGCTGGAACTACAGGCACGCACTACCATGCCTGACTAATTATTTATTTATTGTAGAGATGAGGTTTCGCCAAGTTGCCTGGGCAGGTCTCAAACCCACGGGCTCAGGCTATCCACTCGCCTCAGCCTCCCAAAGTGCTGGGTTTACAGGCTGAGCCACCAAGCTGGCCAACACAGAAACTTTGAGAGCTCCACATATAAATAGAGGTAAAGATTGTGAAAAACAAAAAATTCAAATTTGTTTTTCTGATTCTGTTTACTAAGTTACTTAATAGTATTAAATTAAAAATAAGATGCTGGGTGAGTAGCTCATGCCTGTAATCCCAGTACTTTGGAAGGCCAAGGCAATTATGACTGCTTGAGCCCAGGGATTCGAAACCAGCCTGGGCAAAATAGCAAGATCTGGTCTCTACAAACAATCAAAACAAATTAGCCTGCAGTCCCAGCTACTTGGGAGGCTGAAATAGATAGACTAAGCCCAGGATGTTGAGGCTGTGGTGAAGCACGATGGTACCATTGCATTCTAGCCTGGGCGACAGAGTAAAACACCAATGGAAAAATTAAAAATAAAAATAAAAAAGAACAAGAAGCTATATGATTGAATTCTTTCCAATTTTCTGATAAAGTTAATTTTTCATATATAAGACACAAAACACACTATAAGGGAATATTCTTCTGACCTTTAACTTTGAAACCAATTGTAGCTTGCCTGGGTTTAAACTATCACAAACGGGAAGATCTGGTATTTCAGTCTGTGGAAACAAAAGTCACACCGTTAATCTATACTTTATGCATGATTTCTCCCTCCATCACTCATCAAAATGTCTACTCCATATACTTTATTTCCTCCAGTAATAGCAGAAAGTTCCAGATGCAACTGCTTCATTGATGACAAAGAGAATAGGATCCCCCATATTTAAAAGAATCATATTTTAATTAACCTTAATTTAAATGAGCTTAATGTTTACAATGAAGTCATATCAAAGAAACATGTTAAAACATTCTTAAACAAACAGGGGCCGATGTGAAAGGAAGTCACGCTGTCCAAATTCACTAAGATATTTCATTCCTTCCGAGAAAATTTCAAAGGAAACGAATTGTACCTGTTCCACGGAATGTTTACGCAACTCCTGGCATGTATTTTCACAGAGCTGACTTTCCTCGAAAGTGAGTGACTCCATGAGTAGAGGTGTTGCCTGGGGGACAGAGTCACAGAAACAGGCAAGTTGCCTTTGTCCACCTGACACATCCAGTTTTGGTGGGTTGGCTGGACTATGGCAATGTTTACTCCCACCAACAAGACTGACTGTGTCTTTCAAGTGACAAAGTTTGGGTGTAGAGGAAGTTCGTCCAACAACCTCTGCAGACAGTTTTTCACAGGATGCTTGGGAGCCAGAAGCTGGAGTGGTACCTAAGATAGGGAAAGCAGGTGAACACGTGTCCGCTATAGTTCTGTCAGTATCGTCAGGCGCAGCAGTATTTAAAGGAGTGAAAAGTAATTTGGAAGGAGAAAAGCCCTTCTTTGTAGGCTGGCTTTTTAGGTCTGGCATTTGGGGATGTGATTTTCCTTGTAGAACAATAAGGTTTTCTTCTAAGTCCTCCATTTCTGTATCTGTTTGGTTTGGTTTCTCTAGAACAAGACAATTTCCCTTTTTCAGATACTTCTCTTCATATATTTTTGATTCAAAGGGCTCTATCAGTTTTTGTGAGTAAGACTTCAGTTTTTCAAGCTTAAGAGGCCCAAAGTCTTCATCAGGTAACTGAAAGTCTCTGATATTGAGAAAAGATGACAGTTGCTTTAAACTTGGCATTCCACTCTTATGAAATGGAGCGATGAAAGCATCATTATCCAAAGCTAAGTAAGCATTATTACTGGAAGAAAGAGAGTCCTCTTTTTGATGACTTTCCTTCCCTAAGATAGAAAAATAAGCAACAACAATAGTAATAAAACCCAAACAAAAGAGACATTAATACCCAACAAAGAATGAGCTTCTAAAATGCAAATCAATGGACAATGTTCATTACTTTTCCTCTCCATGATTTTGAAACCTGGGTGAAGGGTTCAATAAAATAGTCATAGGTTAGTAGTTAACTAGTGGCTTCCCTTTTGCACTAGACAGAAAAGTATTAACCAAGAGAGTGAAGACTTGGGTTGAGTCCCAACTCAACCACTGATTTGCTGTGTAACCTTGGGCAAGTCAACTCATTTCACTTGTCCTTCTCTCACACTGTCCCTCATAAGGGTACTGAACCAAAAATCTCTAAATTCCTTCCCATCTCTACGATTCCAAAAGGCTACCTGAGTACAATCTACAAAAGGTTGGCTCTTTTCACTAAAGTCCCCTTTTCAAGCAGAGTAATTTAACGGCTCTTGTTGTGAATCGAATCCTATGCCACTTATAATGCAGCTATATCCAACTGATGAATGGATAAACAACCTGTGATTCATATATATGATGGAATATTATTCAGCCATAAAAAGGAACAAGTGCTGACACATGCTAAAACATGCATGTACCTCAGAAACATTATGCTGAGTGAAAGCAGCCAGACACAAAAGGTCATGCACTGATGTATTATACAATTCCATTTAAATAAAGCACCCAGAATAGGTAAATCCATAGGCTGAAGATTGGCAGTTGCCCAGGGTAAAGGCAGGGATGTGACAGCGAGGAAACAGGAAGCCGCTGCTTAATGGTATGCAGTTATGGGATGATGTTTTAGAACTAGATAGAGATGGTAGTTGTACTACACTGTAAATTAACTAAATGCCATTGAATTGTTCACTTAATTTTAAATGATGACGACTATTATTATTTTTGAGTCAGGGTCTCACTCTTGTCACCCAGACCGGAGTACAGGGGCATGATCACGGCTCACCACAGCCTCAACCTCTCAGGCTCAGAGGATCCTTCTGCCTCAGCCTCCTGACTAGCTGGGACTACAGGAATGTGCCAACACACCTGGCTATTTTTTAATATTTTTGTAAAGATGAGTTCTCACTATGTTGCCCAGACTGGTTTCGCAGTCTTGGGCTCAAGCAATCCTCCCGTCTTAGCCTCCCAGATTGCTGGGATTACAGATGTGAGCCTGGCCTCTATTTTAACTTTCTATATTAGTGGTAAATATTTTACCCATGAATAAAAATTGTGCTCTACCTGGATAAATATTAAGTAAACACTCAACACATTTTCTTTTTCAGTGTCTACCTTTTCAGTCACATAAGTGAACTCTGGTACCATATCACCTGGTTTGAATCCTGGCTCTGTCATTTGAATTAAATTAATCAAAGTCACTTTCATATCCCTGTGCCTTAGTCCTCATCTGTAAGGTGAAGATAAAAATTGATTCTGGCTGGGCTCAGTGGCTCAGTCTGTAATCCCAGCACTTTGGGAGGCCAAGGTGAGTGGATTGCCTGAGCTCACGGGTTCGAGACCAGCCCAGGCAACTTGGCGAGACCTTATCTCTACAATAAATCAAAACTGAGCTGGGCGTGGTAGTGCGCACCTGTAGTTCCAGCTACTTGGAGGCCTTGTGCCTCCAAGTTTACAGGTGAAGCAAGGCTAAGGACTGCCGGAACCCAGCAGGTTGACGCTGGGGTGGCTGTGTGTTTGCCACAGCACTCCAGCCTAGGCGACAGAATGAGACTTCAACTCAAAAAAAAAAAAAAAACTGATTCTACCTCATGTAGGACTGTTGTGATGATTCAATGAGTAGGTATCTATACAGTATTTAGAAAAGACCAGGCACATAGTAATTGTCAGCTATCGTCATCAAACACATCTTGATTTACTTTTAACTCTCTTCTTACCATGAATGACTGAATTTTTGTTCTGATATTTGTATGTGGTCATTTCCTTCTCAGACCTCCTATGAACATCCAATGTGCTGGAAGTTGGCAAAAGTAGTTCATGATGATCTAATGCTGGGGTGCAGATTGCTTTTCTTTTTCCTCTGTGTCTTCTACCAGACGGTTGAGTAGCAAAGTCATTATCTTCAGTGGGCCCAGTGGAAGAGCTGACTTCAGTTACTGAGAGAAGTTTCTGAGGATTTCTTGAACTTGATTGTTCTGTGCATGTGTCAGCCATTCTAATTTCACTTTGCTCAGTTTTCTCATTGGAAAGGTTTAAATTTTTACTTGCTTCCTTTTTATTTTTAAGCCCTTTCTTCCTGACACCCAAATGACTCTGAATTACAGACTCCAGGGCTACTTTCTTCTGGGAATTTGACATGTGTCGTGTTGTTCTAATATAATATTCTGCAGGAAACAGAAGGCCTTCAAGTATTGTGCAAGAATGTATTTGACTTTCTGTAGTAGCAGGAGAGACTGCTTCTAGGCTAAGACTCTCAGATTGACTTAGAACCTCATTTTCCTGAAAAGTTTCACTTCTACTATCAAGAGTATTACTGGGAGATTTTAAAGATTTCTCTGTGTGACTTTGTTCTTTCACATTTTGATTTTCATTTGCTGATAAGTTACTGTAAGTGAGTTCATTTTTAGAACATGAATTACCTAAGTTAGAACTTCTAGGAAGTTGGTCACTTGTACTTACAGTCTTATTTACTACTGGATTATCTGTAATGACAGTTATCTTTTTGCCTTGTGCCTCCAAGTTTACAGGTGAAGCAAGGCTGATGTTTTTTAAGCCCTGAGCAGTAAGTTCACAGTTACCTTTAGCAGGCATGTGCTCAAGGTGCTGGCTACTACTGCTATCTGACGGAGTATGCAGAGGAACTGTAGTCTCCTTGGTGAAGTTAGTTTCTCTTATGAGTGTATTGACAACTCTTTCTGGTTTGGCAGTTTGTGGAATTAATACACTCTCTCCACTAGTTTCTGTAACTGATGCTGGAGAATCTGAAAGGTCAGACTTAGGACTTGAAAGATGAGTCTTTATTTCAGTAACTAGTGACCTAGGATTTTTGCTATTGATTTCTTTCTGTTCCTTTTGTTTTTTTCCAGAGAATATAAGTGAATTAGAGTCAAAGACACATTCTCTCTCCTGTGAAATAAATGTTCTCTTCTGATGTTTCTTTCTTCTCCCTGGCAGCATAGTCTGCCCTTTCTTGCCATCAGAGCCACTGACCCTACAGGAAAAATGTTCTTGGATGTCATCTGTTCTTTGTATACATAATCCTTCTGGGCCATCTCCAGGATTAAAGGACTCAGACTCAACATCAATTGTGATAGATGTCTTTTCTCCAGTTTCTTCATCAAGATGTGTATTGATTTGCAACTTGTCACAAAGAGATACTTTACTTTCAGGTTCTGAGGAGAAAAAAAAGTATGTAACTAATACTGTCTATTTAAAATGAAACCAAAAAATACTCCATATTTATTTTTAAATATTATATTTAAATACTTGATCAAACATTTATTTAAGAAAAAATCAACAGCATTTCATTCAGGTAGATAAAGGTTCAAGTGTTTTAGTTTGTTTCTTTTTTGAGACAAAATCTCACTATCACCTAGGCTGGAGTGCAGTGGTGCAATCATAGCTCATGGCAACCTCGAACTCCTGGGCTCAAGTGATCTTCTTGCCTCAGCCTCCAGAGTACCTAGGACTACAGGCATGCTCTACTATGCCTGGCTAATTTTTTTTTTTTTTTTTTTTTTTTTAGTAGAGACATGGTTTTGCTTTGCTGCTCCAGCTGGTCTTGAACTCCTGGCCTCAAGTGATCCTCCTGCTTTAGCCTCCCAAAGTGCTGGGATTATAGACATGAGCCACTGTGTTTAGCCAAGGTTCAAGCTGTAAAAATCTGAATAAACTAGGAAATATTAAGTGAAGTAATAGAATCGTGTCAAAAAAGTTTTTTTTAATTAAAGATGATCTATTCTTTATCACAATAATCTTTTCTCTTAAGTTCTTAATCTCACCTAATTTTTATTATTAAAAACATATTTTTAGAGGTCTCACTTTGTAGTCCAGGCTGGAGTGTAGTGGCATGATCATAACTCATTGCAGCCTCAAACTCCTGGGCTAAAGTGATCCCCCCCACCGCAGCCTCCCTAGTAGCTGGAACTACAGATGCATACCGCCACAACTGGCTAACTTTTTTTGTTTTTTAAATAAATATGGAAGTCTTACTCTGTTGCCCAGCTGGTCTCAAACTACAATTTCCGGCCTTAAGAGATCCTTAGGTTGCCTCAGCCTCCCAAGTGCTGGATTATAGGCATGAGTTACCATGCCTGGCCAACTTTTAATCTCATATTTCTCTATTTTTGGTGCAAGTCATTTTAATAGCACTTTCCCATTTCAACTGCCCCTAATTTTATGTATAAACTACCTAAATCTTAACACCAAAAAATGATCAGTTTTTTAGAGAATTTGCAGATTTTTTTTTCTGTTGATACTGAAATTTTTCTTTCTTCCAAGATATGAAACAGAAAATACTTCAATTTTTAAAAATTATCTTTTCTTTTTTCTTTTTTTTTGAGTCGGAGTCTCATTCTGTCACCCAGGCTGGAGTACAATGGCACGCTCAAGGCCACCACAACCTTGACCTGCTGGGTTTAAGAGATCCTTCCGCTTCAGCCTTCCAAGTAGCTGGAACTACAGGAGCATGCCAACATGCCCAGCTACTTTTTTGTTTTTTGATTTATTGTAGAGATGAAGTCTCACCAAGCTACCCAGGCTGGTCTTGAACCCCTAGACTCAGGCAATTCTCTTGCCTTGGCCTCCCAAAGTGCTGGGATTATAGGCGTGAGCCACTGCACCGGCCCATTTTTTTAATATTTAAAAAGAAATATAATTTCTAAAAGTTGAGAGGGATAAAGAGCAACTAAATAAACAATGTGGCCGGGCTCAGTGGCTCAGCCTGTAATCCCAGCACTTTGGGAGGCTGAGGTGAGTGGATTGCCTGAGCCCGTGGGTTTGAGACCCGCCTGGCAACTTGACAAGACCTCATCTCTACAATAAATCAAAAATTAGCCGGGCATGGTAGCGCGCGCCTGTAGTTCCAGCTACTTGGAAGGCCGAGGCAGAAGGATTGCCGGAGCCCAGCAGGTCGAGGTTGTGGTGGCCAGGAGCGGCCACTGCACTCGTCTGAGTGACAGAGTGAGACTCTAACTCAAAAAAATAAAAAATAAAAAAATTAAACAATGTAACTGAAAGTACAGTTTACTGAGTGAATTTTATGACATATGAATTTTTTTTGGGGGGTCAGAGTCTCACTCTGTCATCCAGGCTGAAGTGCAGTGGCACAATCATGGCCACTACAGCCTTGACCTCCTGGGCTCAGGTGATCCTTCTACCTCAGATTTCCAGGTAGCTGGAACTACAGGTATGTGCCACCACACCTGGCTAATTTTTCTTGATTTATTATAGAGACGAGGTCTCACCAAGCTGCTCAGGCTGGTTTCTAACTCCTAGGCTCAGGCAGTCCTCTTGTCTTGGCCTCCCAAAGTACGGAGATTACAGGCGTAAACCACCAATCTCAGCCCGAATTTTATGTAAACTAAAAAGAGTCTATTCCTAGCCCTTATCTTCAGTCTGTGGAAAAAAGAATAACAGCCAAATATGCCTGGGAAATAAATAATAAAACAAGCATAAGTGAATGGGTTAGATTTACCTGAGTGGTTTAGTCGTGGTGAGTGCTGGGGCAAGCAATCTTGTTCTTCTGTTTTCTTGATAGAATTCTTTACCTTCTCAGCTCTTTGGGCTCGCTAGAGAAAACAAAGTAACTCAAGAAAAAGTTGCCTTTAAAGCTTTATTATTATCAAGACATATAATTTGTACCACAACATCTTAATTTGAGAATACAATTCACTTACCTGAAGGCGGGCTAGTGTCTTGCTGTATTCTCTTTTCAAGAATGCTAATTTTTCCTTTAACTGGAAAAGAAAAACACCAATAATACTGAGCAAATAGAAAGGTGGAGTCAGCAGGAAGCAGTATAGGGCCTGTGAGACATGAGTACACAGAGCTCACTGAGGTCCCTCAGCAAGAGGCAGTGGTGTGAGGGGCACTGGCCCACACTGATATACTTTCAATTCTCAAAAAGCACAGGACATGGCACAAATTGTTCCTATCACCTAGAGCATTCCCTCCTTTTGCTAATTTCTACTGATTCTACAAGCCTTATCTTAGGTAATTATTTTCCTGGAGTAGATTTCTCCTTCACCAAATCTAGATTAGACACTCCATTCATCCTCCATGCTTTATCACAGTATTTACCACACTGTGCTGTTTGTTTACTTCTCTGTTTCTCCCCACCATTCTGAGATCCTTGAAGGCAGCAGGAGCTGCTATCCTCAGTCATTCAATAAATGAGTCAATCTATTTGTCAGTTAGTGGTTCTGCTATCTCTAATACCTGGAACAGTAACTGAAACCCATTCCGTGTCAGTTATTGTTTCAGAAGCTAGAGATACAGAGTGGTGAAGGCAATTTACACTCAGTGAGAGATACAGATAACAAACAAGAAAACAGATAAGATGATATTATATGGTAATGGATACCTAGATAAATGAGGTGATAACTAGAGAGTTACTATCCTACTGATGGACAACTTTAGCTTGAGTAGTAAGGGAGGCATTTCTATCATTTGAGCCTAGATCAGAAGAAGGAAGGAGCTAGCTCTGGGAAGATCAGAGGGAAAGGTATCTCAGGTAGAGGGAACCACCACTGTAAAAGCTCCATGGTGGAAGGGGCTAAGTATATTTGAGGAAAACACCGAAGGCCAATGACATTAGAGCTGTCACTACTGAATTCCCAGCCAGGCACATTGTAGGCATTCAACAAATAATTTAGTAAATAAATAAATGAAATAGCTGAGCCAAATTACTGTTCTCTAAATGTTTAGATTCTCTTTGTCCCTCTGGCTTCTGTGGTTCAAAGGATTCTCTCCGCAGCAAAGTCACTTCTGTTTTTACCGCTTTCTAGGAACCTTCTAGAGGTACTCATCCTTAGATCAATAAAGCACCTCTGAAATTACTATTCTCAGTATCTGCCTTAAAAACAAAACAAGGCCAGGCTTGGTGGCTCAGCCTGTAATCCCAGCACTTTGGGAGGCTGAGGCGAGTGGATTGCCTGAACCCACGGGTTTGAGACCAGCCCAGGCAACTTGGTGAGACCTTGTCTCTACAACAAATCAAAAAATTAGCTAGGCATGGTAGTGTGCGCCTGTAGTTCTGGCTACCTGAAAGGCTGCGGTGGAAGGATTGCCGGAGCCCAGCAGGTCGACACTGGGGTGGCCCTGAGTGTGTCACCGCACTCCAGCCTGGGTGACAGATTGAGACTCCAACTCAAAAAACAAACAAACAAAAACAAAACAACAAACTACTATGTGCAAAACATGCTGCTAGACAAGTTGTCAACTGTGTGAATTTTTCTTAATTAATTTTTCTCAGTTTCCAGAGCACTCTGTTTACCACAGCAGATTTAGTATTGAAGGAGTCACCTCTGCCCCCACTCATTCCCAATTACACAATAATGAGACTTCGTCTCTACAATAAATTACAAAAACAGCTGGATGTGGTGGCGTGGCATCTGTAGTTCCAGCTACTTGGAAGGCTGAGGCAGAAGGATTGCCTAAGTCCAGCAGGTGGAGGTTATGGTGGCTGTGAACGTGCTGCTGCACTCCAGCCCGTGTGACAAGAGTGAGACTCCAACTCAAAAAAAAAAAAAAAAGAAAGAAAAGAAAATAGCTGACATTTTTATAATAAGACTTGGTGCTAGGGATTTTCTAAGTCACTTCTCTATAGCAAGTCATTTAACGTAATAACCTTAATGAGTAGATTCTATTATTGTCATTCCATTTTACAGAGAAGCAAAGTGAAACACAGATTAAGCAATTTGTCCAAGATCATGCAGTTTATAAACGGCACGATTCAAACCCATGCAGTGGGGCTATCGCGTCTGTGCTCTTGAACTCTGTGCTAGCCTGCTTCCCACCAACCTTATCAATGTCTGCAAATTATCTTGTTACTTATAAATGATCTTTCTCACCCCCACTAGAATGTAAGCCAGGATAAGAACTTCGATGAGTTAATGTGAATGAGTAGCACAGCAAGCACTAGATACATTCAAGTTAAAAGCAGCACAACCTGGAAACCTACAAGTGAAGAAACGACGGCACTTTCAAACAACAGAATACAATATCAAACTTAAAAAAAGTAAGGTAGATAAACATGTCCTAACATGGATGCTAAATATAGAAAGAAAAACGGAAGTTGCGGAACCATTAAGATCGTTTCATTTATAAACATTTCCTTCTCCAAAAAAGACGTACAGTGTTACTTTGTGGTGGTTAGGGATACATCCCTCCCTCACTACACACACACAAACACACGAAAGGATCTGGAAGTACCAGATTGTTCAAAGATTTAGTTGAGGAGGTGGGTTAGGAAAAATGAAGACGAGAGTGTGGGAGGGGGAAGAGTGTCAAAGGGGACTTTAACTGTGTCTATAACGCTTTCTATTTTGTATGTATGCACTGCTACTGTAATGAAATTGTGTTCTGTAATCGCCACCACGTGGGCACCGCGCCAGGATTCTCCACTTTCACTGCCTGTGCCCCCTCACCCCGAGAGGGTAGCTCGGAGGACAATGCTGTCCTCGGACGGTCGAGGAAACAATGCATGGCTGAAAGCGGGGTCAGAGTCCGCCCTTCCCGAACCCCCGGGCACCTTTTCCTTCTCCTCACAGCTGAGGGGCTTCCCGGAGGCTCTTCCATCGGGCAGGCGGCCAGACGAAAAGAGCAGCAGTTGCCGGCCCCAGGTCTGCGGATATCGGGATCTAACTGACCCTAGGCCAGGGAGGCACCCAAGAAAGAACAGGGGGTCTGAGATCCCCGTTAGTGCGCGATCAGCTGACCAATGCTGGCCAGGCGTGCCTTAAACCCTAGCCAATTAAACCCATCACTCGGTCTGCGCACGCGCAGTCAGAGACTGCCGAGCAATGGAGCGAGGCCGCCTAGAGGAGAGCCGACCTGTCGGCGAAACCCGAGGGCCCCTGGAGCGGAAGCAGAGGAGCAGCCGGAAGCAGTCGGAATCCCAGACTGACTGGCCGGCTTTGACAGGGTCCGGAGCTGCGGAGAGGAGGTAGCGGCCATGGAGTTGGGCGAGCTGCTCTACAACAAGTCCGAGTACATCGAGACGGTGCGCATGTCCAGATGTCTGCCCTCCTCTTTCCAAGCCGGCATCCCTTTGGGCCTGGCCGGCGGCCCTATCCTGTCCCTGCCCCACCTACCCCAGGTCCCTTTGGCAGTTGGTCCGGGATTACACAGTGAAGCTCCGTGTGTGATCTGGATTTGCTGTTTAGTCCGTGCATGGCCTGTTTAGGCCTTTTATATTTATTCCTGATTTTCTCGTAAGGATGAAGTGCCTTCAGGAGGACAGGAAAAACCCCATCCATCCTAATACAAGTTACAGCTCCAGGCCCTTTTAAACTATTTTTAAAAATTAACCTGTGTAATCTGTTAACATGCGTTAAAAAAGATTCGGTTCTTTATAGTCAGTAGGTGATCTGTAATAAAATGCTGAAAACAGGGCAAGTGCTCCATCAACGCTATTATTATCATTTTGTTTTTCGTTCCTCGTTTTAGGGCTGTAAAACCGAAGTGTGGAATTGGGACTTGAATCTACCTCTCTGTTTGATGCCATTAAGCTATAGATAAATTTCGGAATCATTCCTTGAGTCCTTAGTTTCTTAATCTGATCCCTGTTTTTTGATATCCTGGACTCATTCCATTGTGAACAGCTCCCTAATTTAAATTTTTTCCTCTCCAATATGAACTTTCTTGGTGGAAATCTGTAGGCCAGAAACCCATTCAGTTTGCTCACCTGGGTTTTCTTTTGTTCCCTTTTAGGCATCTGGGAACAAAGTTAGTCGGCAGTCGGTGTTGTGTGGAAGCCAGAATATCGTTCTCAACGGAAAGGTAAGGGAAAAAGCCAGGATGCAAACCTTCACTTGTTTTCTACCAGTTATAACATTAGCAGGGAAGATTTAATGTTGCCATGAATCCCATTTGTTGTTGTGCATTTCCCAGTTCTCTTGCTTTTTTTTTTTCTATAAATTTTTTTTTTTTTTTTTTTTTTTTTTTTGAGTTGGAGTCTCACTCTGTCGCCCAGACTGGAGTGCAGTGGCCGCTCCTGGCCACCGCAGCCTCGATCTGCTGGGCTCCGGCGATCCTTCCGCCTCCGCTTTCCAAGTAGCTGGAACTACAGGCATGCGCTACCACGCCCGGCTCATTTTTTGATTTATTGTAGAGATGAGGTCTTGCCAAGTTGCCCAGGCGGGTCTCGAACCCACGCGGTCAGGCAATCCACTCGCCTCAGCCTCCCAAAGGCGCGAGATTACAGGCTGAGTCACCGAGCCCGGCTAAATTTTTTCTTTAAATGCAGGAAAGGTTGACTAAAAGGAAGCCGCCAGCCACTGTGGCTCATTCCTGTAATCCACTGGGGAGGCTGAGGTGAGAAGATTGCTTGAGGCAAGGAGTTCAGGAGTATCCTGGACAACATAGTGAGACCCTGTCTCAAAAAATAGAAAATTAGCTGGGCGTGGTGGCACACACCTATTGTCTCAGCTACTCAAGAGGTTAACTAGGGTGGGAGGATAGCTTGAACCCGGGAGTTTGAGACTGCAGTGAGGTATAATTGCACCACTGCACTCTAGCCTGGGCAAGAGGGCAACATCTCGTCTCAAAAAAAAAAGAAAAAAGAAAAAGGGCTGGGCACAGTGGCTCACACCTATAATACCAGTACTTTGGGAGGCTGAGGCGAGAGGATTGCCTGAGTTCATGGGTTTGAAACCAGCCTGGGCAACTTGGTGAGACCTCATCTCTACAATAGATCAAAAAATTAGCCGGGCATGGTGGTGCATGCCTGTAGTTCCAGATACTTGGAAGGCTGAGGTGGAAGGATCACCTGGAGCCCAGCAGGCAGAGGCTGTGGTGGCTGTCAGCATGCCTCTGCACTCCAGCCTGGGCAACAGAGTGAGACTCCAACTCAAAAAAAAAAAGGAGGAAGAAAATACAATGGCATCTAGAACCAAAATTATTGTCTAGTATTATAGTGTACCTTAAACTACTAGACATGAAGCATAAATAGGCAAGAAAATATTTTAAGGTATAAACTAAAGTAATACTTGTAAAATCATTTGTTCAATAGTAGTTAATTCACTGTTAACTGAAACTTTTAGCATAAATGTGAAAATTGGGAAAGGTATTAAAATATGAGGCAAATATGCAAAATGAAATCTACAAAAGGCTAAGAATCTTGCCTTACCTGGAATAGCAAAGAGATGAGTATAAACCTGGAAATACTTAGAGTAAATATTACAAGATATGTTTGAGCTCGACAAACAATGAAGTTCATAGTTTTTTTCTGCCATCTGGAGCATTCAAATTTTAAATTAATTTTCCTTTAAATGTTACATCTATAACATCCAGAAGGAAAATAGTCCCACTATGACCAAGAGATCACAAATATTTTCAGTAGGAACAAGATTAGTCTCCATTAAGCCCATAATGCTATGACAGTTATTGGAAAAGAAATATAAGCTGGGTGCAGTGACTCACGCCTATAATCTCAGCACTTTGGGAGGCTGAGGTGAGAGGATTGCCAGAGTTCATGGGTTTGAGACCAGCCTGGACAACATGGTGAGACCTAGTCCCTACAATAAATACATAGATACATAGATACGTAGATAACATGGTGAGACCTAGTCCATACAATAAATTCATAGATACATAGATAAGTAAATAACATGGTGAGACCTAGTCCCTACAATAAATACATAGATAGATAGATAGATTAGATAAAGTAGATAGATAGTCAGGAGTGGTGGCACTCACCTGTGGTTCCAGCTACTTGGAAAGCTGAAATGGAAGGATTGCCTGAGCCCAGCAGGGCGAGGCTATGGTGGCAATGAGAATGCCACTGTGCTCCAGTCTGGGTGAAAGTGAGACTCTGACTTTAAAAAAAAAGAGCCGGGCTCGGTGGCTCAGCCTGTAATCCCAGCGCTTTGGGAGGCTGAGGTGAGTGGATTGCTTGAGCCCATAGGTTCGAGACCCGCCTGGGCAACTTGGCGAGACCTCATCTCTACAGTAAATCAAAAAATCAGCCGGGCATGGTAGCGCATGCCTGTAATTCCGGCTACTCGGAAGGCTGAGGCGGAAGGATCGCCGGAGCCCAGCAGGTCGAGGCTGCGGTGGCTGGGAGCTGCCACTGCACTCCAGTCTGGGTGACAGAGTGAGACTCCAACTCAAAAAAAATAAAAATAAAAATAAAAAAAGAAACAAGTATAGTCCAGTAATTGCTGCTCAGACACACTGTTTCTACATTTAATTAGAAAATTCATTTAACTCCCTCTGACTCATTAACACATTTGAGGAAGTTTTTTGGAAAGCCTTTAGCTAATTCTGAGACACTTCTTTGCTCTTTTTTTTCTTTCTTTTTGAGTCATTCTCACTCTCACTCAGGCTGGAGTGCAGTGACACACTTATGGCTACTGCAACCTCGACCTACAGGGCAAGTAGCTTAAACCACAGGCACACACCACCAGGCCTGGCTAATTTTTTAAAAAAATTTATTGTAGAGATGATGTCTCACCAAGTTGCTCAGCTGGTCTTGAACTTCTGGACTCAGTCAATCCTCTTGCATCCTCCCCACAAAGTACTGAGATTTCAGGCATGAACCCTGAGGCACTTCTTTGACTTTGTAGGGAAGATTTTTTTTTTCTGTAATGAACTATAAATAGCAAAATTTGCCATTTTAACCATTTTTAAGTGTACAATTAATTGGTATTAATTGCATTCACAATCTTGTGCAAGCATCACTACTATCCCAAAACTTTTTCATCACTTCAAGTAGAAACTGTATACCCATTAAGTAATAACTCTATATCCTCTCTTTTCCCCCATTCCCTGGTAGCCTCAATCTTTCTGTCTTTATGAATTTGCCTATTATAGATATTTAAATAAGTGGAGTCATATAATATTTGCCCTTTTTGTCCGGCTTATTTCACTTAGTAAAATGTTTTCAAGTTTCATCCATGTTGTAGTCTATCAAACTTTTCCTTTTCGTATCTGAACATTATCTCATATTTATCTGCCACATTTTATTTTCATCCATTGATGGACAATTGGATTGTTTCCAACTTTTGACTGTTGTGAATAATTCTGTAATGAACAATAATGTGTAAGTATCTGTTCTAGTCCCTGTCTTCAGTTCTTCTGCATATACAAGTTCTGACAATTAAGTTCGCGAACTCACCCTACTAATGCTGCATACCTCGTTGCTGAATATCACTTAGAAATACCCTCTTTGGGAAGCTATGCACTGATGCCAGTGCCTAGTTCACCCTCAGAGCAGTTTTGGAGCTCTTTTTCTGGAATGACCATCAGAGCTATCATTGTATTAGATATCCTGAGTGTCATCAATATGTCTTCCTTTCAATATTTCCTTTATCTTCGGGTAAAGAAAAAAGTCATTGGGAGCCAGATCAGGTGAATAGGGAGGGTGTTCCAACACACCTACTTGTTTACTGGCTAAAAACTCCCTTGCAGTCAGTACTTTGTGAGCTGGTGCATTGTCATGATGCAAGAGCTCCTTTAGGACCATTTTTGCACACACTTTTCTCATGTCAAGATTTTCTGTTTTTCTATTGATGTTTATTTGGTCTGTTATGCTTCTCACAGTCAGCTGACAATTTTGATGCACAACTCGATGAATTTTTGCACTGTTTTCGCCAGTTCTGCTCGTTACTGGCCATCCGAACCTCTTCTTTTCTCTCTCTTTTTTTTTTTTTGCGTCAGAGTCTTACTCTGTCACTCAGACTGGAATGCAGTGACATGGTTACGGCCACTGCAGCCTCAACCTGCTGGGCTCAGACAGTCCTTCCACCTTAGCCTTCCAGGTAGCTGGAATTACAGGTACATGCCACCACGCCCGGCTAATTTTTTAAAATTTATTTATTGTAGAGATGAGGTCTCGCCATGTTGCCCAGACTGGTCTCAAACCTGTGGGCTCTGGCAATCCTCTCACCTTGGTGTCCCAAAGTGCTGAGATTATAGGCATGAGCCACAGCACCTGGCCTGACCTCTTTTCATCAGTGACATTTTCTCTCCCCTCAGAAAAACGTTTAATCCATTTGTACACTGCCATTTTCATCATGGCATTATCCCCATAAACTGGGACTAACATGTCCCTGATTTCCTTTCCACTCTTGCCAAGTTTAACAAGAAATTTAATGTTTGCTCATTGCTCTAATTCAAGCTCCAAGATTCTTGCGGTGGCACACAAAAACATGCAACAATAATGAATGCCACTCAGCAAGACACTGCCACACATTGACAACGAACACAGCTGTGAGACACTGATAGACCAACGTTATGAAACCTTACCAGGTTGTTTGTACAGTGCTGCCAACCTAAGCGTATGATGGCCACTTCATGAACTTAATTGTCAGACCTCGTACACCTAGGAGTGGGATTGCTGGTTCATACAGTGATTCTTTTTTTTTGGAGTTGGAGTCTTACTCTGTGAGATGCCCAGATTGGAGTGCATTGGCACAGTCTCGGCCACCACAGCCTTGACCTGCTGGGCTCAGGCGATAGCCTTCCAAATAGCTGGAACTACAGGCACACGCCACCACACCTGGCTAATTTTTTTATTTATTGTAGAGATGAGGTCTCACCAAGTTGCCCAGGCTGGCCTCGAACCCCTGGACTCAGGCAGTCCTCTCGCCTCTGCCTCCCAAAGTGCTGGGATTACAGACTTGAGCTACCGTGCCTGGCCCATACAGTGATTTGATTCTATGTTTAACTTTCTGAGAAACTGTCAAACATTCTTCCACAATGGCTATACCATTTTACATTCCCATCACCATTATTCAGGGTTCCAATTTCTCCACATCCTTACCAACATTTCTTTTTTTCTTTTTTCTTTTCCTGTGATGATAGCCATCCTAGCGGGTGAGATGTGAAATGGTATCTCATTGTGGTTTTGATTTGCATTCCCTAATGACTAATGACTTTGAACATCTTTTTATGTGCTTATTGGTCATCTGTATATCTAATTTTTTTTTTTTTTTTTTTTTGAATAGGTATCTTACTCTGTTGCTCAGGCTGGAGTGCAGTGGCACGCTCATGGCCACTGCAGTCTCAACCTGCTGGGCTCAGGTGATCCTTCTGCCTCAGCATTCCAAGATTCCAAGTAGCTGGGACCACAGGCATGTGTCACCACGCCCAGCTAATTTTTTGATTTATTGCAGAAACAAAGTCTTAGCAAGTTGCCCAGGCTGGTCTCGAACCCATGGGCTCAGGCACAGTCCTTTTGCCTTCACCTCCTAAAGTGCTGGGATTACAGGTGTGAGTCACCGCGCCTGGCTGTATATCTTCTTTAGAGAAATGTGTTCAGTCTCTTGCCCATTTTAAAATTGTGTTGTCTTTTTGCTGATGAATTGTAAAAGTTGTTTATATATTCTGGATATTGAACACATCTCAGATACATTATTTGCAATTTTTTTTCCATTTTGTGGGTTGTCTTTTTTACTTTCTTGATAATGTCCTTTGATGCACAAAAGTTTTTAATTTTGATGAAGTCCAATTTATCTATTTTTTTCTTTTGTTGCTTGTGTTTTGGGTGTTATATCTAAGGATTCATTACCAAACCTAAGGTCATGAAGATTTACTGCTGTGTTTTCTTATGAGAGTGTTAATGGTTTTTACACTTGTATTTAGGTCACTGATTCATTTTGAGTACTTTTTTGTAGGTGGTATGAGGTAGATGTCCAACTTAATTCTTTTGGGCATAGAAATGCAGTTGTCCCAGCACTATTTGTAGAAGAGAAAATCCTTCCCCTGTTGAGTGGTCTTGGTACTCTTATAGAAAATTAACTGTTCATAAATGCATGGGTTTACTTCTAAACTCTCAATTCTATTTGCTTCGTTTATATGTCTGTCCTTAGACATTTAACACTCCACTGCTTTTTGTTTGCATAACTCCACTGTTTTTTGTTTGTTTGTTTGTTTGTGAGTCGAGGGTCTCACTGTTGCCCAGGCTGGAGTGGAGTGGCCTGATCACAGCTCACTGAAGCCTTGACCTCCTGAGCTCAGGTGATACTTCAACCTTAGCCTCCCAAGTAGCTGGGATTACAGACATGTGCCACCATGCCAGCTAATTTTTAATTTTTTTGTAGAGACGAGGTTCACTATGTTGCCCAGGCTAGTCTTAAACTCCTGGGCTCAAGCAGTCCTCCCGCCTCGGCCTCCCAAAGTGCTGAGATTACAGGCATGAGCCACTGTGCCTGGCCTGTCTTATAAATTCTTTTTTAGAGTCAGAGTCTCACTCTGTTGCCCAGGCTGGAGTGCAGTGGCATGACCACTGCAGCCTAAACCTGCTAGGCTCAGGCAATTCTTCTGCCTTAGCCTTCCAAGTAGCTGGAACTACTGGTGCGTGCTACCATACCCATCTTATGTTTTGATTTATTGTAGAGACAGGGTCTCACCAAGTGCCCAGGCTGGTCCCGAACCTCTGAGCTCAGGCAGTCCTCTCACCTTGGCCTCCCAAAGTGCTGGGATTATAGGCTTGAACCACTGTGCCCAGCCATAAATTCTTTATGATTGAAAAAAAAATTACTACCTACATATATATCCCTAAATAAAATATATTGTTAACTTTACTTTGTTTTCTGTGACTTACTTTTTAAATACTGTATTATAATAATGACAGTGGGAAACATCTATATCACTAGTACCGTTTTCAACTTTCATTTGTTTAATTTTTTTAATTGACATGTAATAATTGTACATATTTATGGCATACAGAGTGATGTTTCAGTGAATACAATGTGTAATGTTCAGATCAGAGTAATGAACATATCCATCATGTCAAATGTTTATTTCTTTGAGGAACACTCAGTATCTTTCTAGCTATTTGAAACTATATATTATTGTTAACTGTAATCATCCTACAGTGCTATAGAATGGTAGAATTTATTTCTCCTATCTAGCTGTAATTTTGTATCCTTTAACAAATCTCTCCCTATCCCCCCTTCCCCCTACCCTTCCCAACCTCTAGTATCTTCTGTTCTGTTTTTTGCTTCTATGAGATCAACTTGTTTTAGCTTCTGCATATGAGAGAGAACATACCATGTTCTTGGTAACCTTCTGTTCTTGGTTTGTTTCACTTTATATAATGTCCTCCAGTTACATCCATGTTGCTGCAAATGATAAAATTTCCTTCCTTTTTATGGCTGAATAGTACTACATTGTGTATATATACCACATTTTCTTTATCCATTCATCTGTTGCTGGACACTTGTGTTGATTCTATATCTTGGCTATTGTAAATAGTGCTGCAGTAAACATGGGGGAGCAGATGTATATCAGTATACTGATTTCCTTTCCTTTGGGTAAATGCCAGGTAGTGGGATCGCTGGATCATATGGTAGTTCTTTCTCTTGGCCTGGCGGCGGGGGGGGAGATTATACTGGTATTCCCTGCTTCAGGTTAAGCATTTTGTTCCACATGGGAGATAAGAGAACTGGGTCTTGGAGGATTTGTCAGTAGCTGATGTTCCCCTACCCCAGCCAGCACTATGGGGAGAGCTTTCCTTTGCTCCTCCTCCACTGTCTCTGTGAAATCCATGAGTGGTTTCTGGAGGAAACTGTAAAAGGGTGGGAATCCCCTGATGATTGTGGCCCTCAGGAACTTGTCTTATACTTGCATACAGTCAGCCTCCAGAGATTTGTCACAATTTTCAGTTTAATTTTCCAGCTAGTTTATATGACACCTGGCAGCTTCTGTTCTAGGTAAGTGTGTTAGGTCACACATACTTCCAGCGGAGCCTCCAGAATGTTAGGACAGGCCTACTGGGGTGTGGGTGTCAGGTGTGCAATCCAGTGCCACAAAAAAGTTGCAAGGAATTACACAGAAGTTAGATTAGAAAATATAGTTTATTTACAAAGGGAATTAGAGAGGGAGATAAAGAGGAGATTCACCTCCCCAAGGTAGGGGAGGGGGCCAAAGCCAGGAGACATGGTGATGGCCATAACTCAAAGAGCACATGGCCACAGCAGGGTCTAATAAGGCAATGGCGCATATGGTAGTTCTAATTGTAGTTTTGTTGTTGTTGTTGTTGTTCTTTGATTTTTGTTTTTTGAGCCGCCCAGACTGTAGTGCAGTGGCACACTCATGGCCACTGCAGCCTTGACCTGCTGGGTTCAGGTGATCCTCCACCTCAGTCTTCCAAGTAGCTGGAACCACAGGCACATACACCTGGCCAATTTCTTGATTTATTGTAGAGAGGAGGTCTTGCCAAATTGCCCAGGCTGGTCTCAAACCCGTGGGCTTAGGCAATCCTTTCACCTTGGCCTCCCAAAGTGATTGGGATTATAGGCGCGGGTCACCGCACCTGGCCTGAGTTGATTTTTATATCAGGTGAGATCTCAGTGGGGGTCGAGTTTTATTCTTCCACATATTGATATTCGTAGCACCATTTGTTGAAGAGACTGTCCTTTTCCCAATGGATGTTCTTGATATCTTTGTCAAAAATCAGTTGCCTGTAGATAGGCAGAGTAATTTCTGGGTTCTCTATTCTGTCCCATTGGTCTATGTATCTTTTTTTATGATAGTACCATGCTATTCTGGTTACTACAGCTTTGTAGTATATTTTGAATTCTGGTAGTATGATGCCTTCTCCAGCTTTGTTCTTTGTGCTCAAGATTGCTTTGACTGTTTGGGGTCTTTTGTGATTCCTTACATATTTTAGGATTTTTTTTTTTTAATTTCTGTTAAGAAATATCACTGGTATTTTGATAGGATTGCATTGAAGCTATAGATTGCTTTGGGTAATACTCAGCTTTCATGTCTAAGATTCATTGTGGTCTGTGCATTTTCACTGCTGTATACAATTCCACTTATCATGTCTCCTATTGTTGAATAGTTATTTTGTTTCCAGTTTTTTGCTGTTATGAATAATTCATTTATATTTCCTGCCCTTCTCTTTTTCAGAACTTTGCCATTTCTGTTTTCCTAAGCCTTTATATCAGATGTCATAGTGTTTGCAGGGATAGAGGGGGTCAGATGAGTAAAAAAGACTGAGTGAATAGTAGATAGTGGTGGGGCCTGGTAAACTGAAGAATATGTGACCAGTCTAAGCTCAAACTGATTGTTGCTATGTAAGAACAGTCTCACATGACAACAATCAGCTTTCCAGAGCTGATTTTTTTTTTCAAAAGAAACTGGAAATCTGGATTTTTTAAAGGTGCAAAAATATTCCAATAGTCAAATAATAAAATCTAATTTAAATTACTTTAAAAAATGCTTCATGAGCCAAGCTAAGCAGGTTTGCAGTATAGGCCTTAGACCGCCAATATGCCCCTTCTTCCTTGCCCATTGTTGAGTTTAACTCCCTGCTTTTGTATTATTTTCTTCTCTGTAAAGTAGCCAGCTTCTTTCATTTTAATACTCTGTTGCCTCTATTATGATTTAGTTTTTAGTTACAGTTTTTTGTGGGGTTTTTTTGAGACAGAGTCTCTTTCTGTCACCCGGGTTGGAATGCAGTGATATGATCATAGTTCATTGCAGTCTAGAACTCTTGGGCTTAAGCAGTCCTCCTGTCTCGCCCTCCTGAGTAGCTGGGACTACAGGCGCATACCACCATACCCAGCCAATTGTTTTACTTTTTGTAGGGACAAGACCTCACTTTATGCTCAGGCTGGTCTCAAGCAATTCTCTCTCCTAGGTCTCCCAAAGTACTGGAATTACTACAATGCCTGGCCTTTGCCTCAATTTTGAATCTGACTTCTCTTCCTCAACTCTATACCTTGTGAGATAGGAAACCAGGATTTGATCTTCTCTCTATTATTTTCTTTTTTTTTCAGTTGAAGTTTCACTCCGTCACCCAGGCTGGAGTGCAGTGGCACACTCATGGCCACCCCAGTGTCAACCTGCTGGGCTCTGGTGATCCTTCTGCGTCAGCCGTCCAAATAGCTGGAACTACAGGCCCACACTGCCATACCCAGCTAATTTTTTATCTGTTGGAGAGACGAGGTCTCGCCAAGTTGCCCGAGTTGGTCTCCAACCCATGGACTCAGGCAGTCCACTCGCCTCAGCCTCCCAAAGTGCTGGGATTATAGGCCGAGCCACCGAGCCTGGCACTTTCTCTCTATTTTTCTGTGGCTTCCTGTCATATAATTTATTTCTTATCTTTTACTTATAGTTTACTTCTTATCTTTGTATGTTTTTGCTTCTTCAGTTGGAGTGTAGTTTCGGCCGACAAATGGACTTGTGTGGATTTTCTTTATTTCCAGATTAAGCTTTTTTTATTCAAAATATTTATTCAAAAACCAATAAAACAATAACCATCATCAAATACTCAGAACTCTTGGAATTCTGTTTTCTTCTCCAAAAAAAGGAAGCCATTTTCTCTGATTGTAGATGTAAACATAAAACTGAAAACAATAATTGAAGTAAATTAAGGATCTCAGATGAAAGAAGTACATACTAGAAACAGACATCTCTTTGAGCTTGAAAAAATAGCTTCTGAAAACCAAAGGAATTGTAATACTTTACAATCAGCAGCAGATGTGAAAGGGTTTTTTTAATTTTTTTTTTTTTTTGAGCTGGAGTCTCACTCTGTCGCCCAGGCTGGAGTACAGTGGCACACTCCCAGCCACCACAGCCCTGACCTGCTGGACTCAGACGATTCTTCCACCTCGGTCTTCCAAACAGCTGAAACTACAGACATGCACCACCACGCCCAGCTAATTTTTTGACTAATTGTAGAGACAAGACCTCGCCAAGTTGCCCAGGCTGGTTTCAAACCCCTGGACTCAGGCAGTCCTCTTGTCTCCACCTCCCAAAGTGCTGGGATTACAGGCGTGAGCCACCATGCCTAGCTGAAAGCCGAGGTGGAAGGATCTCCTGAGTCCAGCAGGTTGAGGCTGTGGTGGCTGGGAGTGTGCCACTGCACTCCAGCCTAGGTGACAGAGTGAGACTCCAACTCAAAAAAATTTTTTTAAAAACCCTTTCACGTCTGCTGCTGATTGTGTTGCCATCACAACCTGGATAATTTTTTGATTTATTGTAGAGACGAGGTCTCGCCATGTTTCTCAGGCTTGTCTCAAACCTCTGAGCTCAAGCATTCTTCTTGCCTCTGCTTCCCAAAGTGCTGGGATTACAGGGTGAGCCACTACACCCGGCATAAAAATTTATTTTTTTATTTTTTTGTTTTTTTGGTTTTTTTTGGAGTTGGAGTCTCACTCTGTCGCCCAGACTGGAGTGCAGTGGCCGCTTCCGGCCACTGCAGCCTCAACTTGCTGGGCTCTGGCAGTCCTTCCGCCTCAGCCTTCCAAGTAGCCGGAATTACAGGCGCGCGCTACCATGCCCGGCTGATTTTTTGATTTATTGTAGAGATGAGGTCTCGCTGCCCAGGCGGGTCTCGAACCCGCGGGCTCAGGCAATCCACTCACCTCAGCCTCCCAAAGGCACGGGATTACAGGCTGAGCCACCGAGCCCGGCTCAAAATTTATTTTTTTAAGTGTGCAGTTGGACAAGTTTTAACTGATGTGCACATCTGTGCAACCACCACCACAATCAAGATATAAAATATTTCCATTACCCTGATGCCCTTGTTCCCCTTTGTAGTCAATCCTTCTACCCTTGCCCCAGACAACCACCAGTGTTAAACTAATATAGATTAGTTCTGTGTTTTCTAGAGTTTTATATAATTTGAATCACATATTTAAAAAAAATAATAATTTTATTTACTTATTTTTTTTTTTGAGTTGGAGTCTCACTCTGTCACCCAGGCTGGAGTGCAGTGGCCGCTCCCGGCCACCACAGCCTCTACCTGCCGGGCTCCGGCGATCCTTCCGCCTCAGCCTTCCAAGTAGCCGGAATTACAGGCATGCGCTACCACGCCCGGCGGATTTTTTTTTTTTTATTTATTGTAGAGATGAGGTCTCCACCGCCAAGCGGGTCTCGAACCCACAGGCTCAGACAATCCACTCACCTCAGCCTCCCAAAGGCGCTGGATTACAGACTGAGCCACCGAGCCCAGCTTACTTATTTTTGAATAGACACACGATAGATGTACATACTTGGGGGGGGTCCATGTGATAATTTAATATATCATATCAGTCAAATCAGTGTAATTGGAATAGCTATCTCCGTAAATATTTTGTCTTTTTTTCTGCTGGAAACATTTAAATTATTCTTTTATATTTATTTTGAAATATACAATAGATTATTGTAAACTATAGTCATCCTACTGATCTATCAGATACTAGGTCTTATTTCTCCTATCAGATTATATATTTGTACACATTAATCAACCTTTCTTCATCTCCCCCTTCTACCATTTCTGACCTCTGATGACCACCAGTTTACTCGCTGTCTTCATGAGATCCACTTTTTTAGCTCCCATATCTGAGTGAGAACATGGAATATTTGTCTTTCTGTGCTTAGTTTATTTATCTTAACATAATGACCTCCAGTTCCATCGATGTTGCTGCAAATGACAGGATTTCATTCTTTTTTATGGCTGAATAATATTCCATATATGTATATGTTATGTATTTTTTATTATTTTATTTTATTTTATTTTTGAGTTGGAGTCTCACTCTGTCGCCCAGACTGGAGTGCAGTGGCCGCTCCCGGCCACCGCAGCCTCGACCTGCTGGGCTCCGGCGATCCTTCGACCTTAGCCTTCCAAGTAGCTGGAACTACAGGTGCGCACTACCACACCCGGCTAGTTTTTGATTTATTGTAGAGATGAGGTCTCATGAAGTTTCCCAGGCGGGTCTCAAACCCGCGGGCTCAGGCAATCCACTCACCTCAGCCTCCCAAAGCATGGGATTACAGGCTGAGCCACCAAGCCTGGCATGTCATGTATTTTTTAAATGCATTCATCCATTGATGGGCACTTAGGCTAGAATCATGTACTCTTTTATGACAGGCTACTTTCATTAGACAAGTCTTTGAGATTTATCCATCTCATTGCATGTATTAGTAGTTATTAGCTGTTTTTGTTTTTGTTTTTGTTTTTTTTTTTGTTGTTGTTTTTTGAGTTGGAGTCTCACTTCATCACCCAGACTGGAGTGCAGTGGCCGCTCCCGGTCACCGCAGCCTCGACCTGCTGGGCTCCAGCGATGTTTCCGCCTCAGCCTTCCAAGTAGCTGGAACTACAGGCGCGTGCTACCATACCTGGCTAAGTTTGATTTATTGTAGAGATGAGGTCTCGCCAAGTTGCCCAAGCCGGTCTCAAACCCGTGGGCTCCAGCAATCCACTCACCTCAGCCTCCCAAGGCACGGGATTACAAGCTGAGCCACCAAGCCCGGCTATTAGCTTTTTTTGAGTTGGAGTCTCACTCTCACTCAGGTTGGAGTCCAGTGGCATGCTCACAACTACCGTAGCCTTGACCTGCTGGGTTTAGGCTATCCTTCTGCCTCAGCCTTTCAAGTAGCTGGAACTACAGGCACACACCACCACGCCCAGCTAATTTTTGTTTTGTAATTTATTGTAGAAACCTCACCAAGTTGCCCAGGGTAGTCTAGAAGCCCTGGGCTCAGACAGTCCTGTCACTCTGATCTCCCAAAGTGTTAGAATTACAGGCTAAGCCACCATGCCTGGCCAGCTTATTCTTTCTTATGACTGAATACTTTTATTATGAAACTTTAAGACATGTACAGAAGTAGAGATAATAGTCTGGTGCGGTGACTCACACCTATAATTCCAGCACTTTGAGAGGTGGAGGCGAGAGGATTGTCTGAGCCCAGGAGTTTGAGACCAGCCTGGGGAACTTGGCGAGACCTTGTCTCTACAATAAATCAGCAAAATTAGCCGATCGTGATGGTACACATCTGTAGTTCCAGCTACTTGGAAGACTGAGGCAGAAGGATTGCCTGGTCCCAGTAGGTCAAGGCTATGGTGACTGTGAGCTTGCTACTGCACTCTAGCCTGGGCGACAGAGTGAGACTAACTCAAAAAAAAAATAGAGATAATATATAATGAATCCCTGTAAATTCACTCACCAGCTTCTCTACAATTAGCCATTCTTACAGTTATTTATTTAGAGATAGGGTTTTGCTCTGTCACCTAGGATAGAGTACAGTGGTGCAATCATAGCTCACTGCAGGCTTGAACTCCTGGACTCTTGCAATCTTTCTGTCTCAGCCTCTTGAGTAACTAGGACTAAAGGCATGCACCACTACACCTGGCTTTTTAAAATTTTTATTTTTTTTACGTTTTTATAGAGATAGGTCTCAAACTCCTTGCTTCAAGCAGTCCTCCCACCTTGACCTCTCAAAGTGCTAGAATTACAGGTGTGAGCCACTGTGCCTGGCCTATTTTGACATTCTTGTATCATCTCTAAACTTAGCCCTCAAACCCAGACCTGGTTTGACTAGGATGGAGTAGGGGAAGCTGGAGTGTCTTTTTTCCTCCCTCAGCACTAAATGGAAGCTGGAGTATTTTAAAGCAGATTGCAAATCTCTTATTTTTTCATCCATAAATACTTCAATGTGTCTCACTAATATTTAAAGACTTTAAAAGTGAGTGGATGACCATTATTATAATATATTTTAAGAACTCAGTATTTCCTTAATATCTAATCCTCTGTTCATATTCAGCCTCTCCTGTATCTCAAGATATCTTTTTACAGTTGGTTTGTTCAAATCAGAATGCAAACAAGGTCCTGCATACATTGTATTTGGTCATATTTCACCTGGAACAGTTATTTTCTCCACCCCCCCCCATCATTTACATATTGTAAAAACTGGATCACTAGTTGAATTCTCAAACTTCTGTATTTGGCATATTACATGGAGTTGTTTAATGTAGGCTTTATCCCCCACTCCTCCCTCTAAATTGGTAGTTACTTCTAGAGGCTTGATCAGATTCATTTACTTTGTATTTATTTTTTCTTTTTATATGTACTGCTGTGCCTTAGATAAGGCCCATTATTTATTTTTACCTTGATTCACTGTAGTCATCTAAAGGGTCCTTTTCCTCCAGGTTCACCTATATTCTCCATTTAAACTCCAGGCTGCTTCCCGAGTGGTCTTTCTAAAGTGAAAATTTGTTTGTGTTAATCCTCTGTTTTAAAATATTTTATTGATTCTTTATATCCCCTAGGAAAAAATGACTAAGCTTTTAGGCTTAGCATACATAATTTTTCATGCTCTGTTTACATGTCCCTTGCTTACTTTTTCAGCTGCAACTCCAGCTACATGTACTTTTTTTACCCCATTCAGAAGACATTTCAAGGATGCCAACTCTTTACCAAATATGGGGTATTAATATCCCTAGATATCTGGATTATATAACTCATCCTCTCCAGGAAGTCTCCGGAAAAACCAGATCTTACACCCTGCAGTGTAGCAGTTAATGAGTCCAGAAGTTGGGCTAGAAACCAGAATTTCAGTGGGTCCATGGGAGCATGGAATTAGAGGTGGTCAGTAGTATTAAGAGAAAAGTCAAAGGTGAGGGCAGCAAGGACTTTCAGTGAGTAGGCAACCAAGGCTTGAGCAGCAGGAGGACCTGAGTGAATCTAAAAAGACACATAAATTAGGTCTGCTATAGGTGTTTTCAATAAATAGTAATTTAGGCCAGATGTTGTGGCTGAAGCCTATAGTCCCAGCACTTTGGGAGGCTGAGGTGAGATTTCCTGATCCCACGGGTTCGAGACCAGCCTGGGCAACTTGGTGAGACTTCATCTCTACAATAAATCAAAAAATTACCCAAGCATGGTAGTATGTGCCTGAAGTTCCTGCTACTTGGAAGACTGAGGCACAAGGACTACCTGAGCCCAGCAGGTCGAGGCTGTGGTGGCTGTGAGAGTGCCACTGCACTTCAGCCTGGGTGACAGAGTGAGACTCCAACTCAAATAAATAAATAAAGTCATTTAATTTAATGAGTCCTATTTATGGGGTAGTAAAGGCAAGCTTGTGATGTACTGGGAACATCTCTAACTGCAGTAATTGTCATGAAAACAATTCTCTTTTTACCTTACAAGTTATGCCATTTTATTAAACATTTAATACAGTGGATTATAACATAACCATCAATCATTATCTTGTCATCTAATCTTTTAATTATGTTTTAGGCTATATTGGTAATTTTTAAAAATGTACTTTGTCTTTTAGACCATTGTGATGAATGATTGTATTATCCGAGGGGATCTGGCAAATGTAAGAGTTGGACGCCATTGTGTTGTGAAAAGTCGTAGTGTTATAAGGCCACCATTCAAGAAATTCAGCAAAGGGTATGTAATTAATTCACATTATTTGAGTCTCGGGTAAGAAGCTGCTACTGGTGGTGTGGTCCATGTATTAAGTTGTGGTATAATGAGTAAGTCTTGTTTGGAGCATTAAGTAAGAGTTTCCCATAAAGAACACAACTCTGTGATAGTTGTTTTAGTCTAGTTAATGGTTGGTTGCCAGAAACAATCCACTTAAGCTGCCAGCTATGGTGACTCACACCTATAATCCCAGCACTTTGGAAGGCAGAGGCAGAGGATTGCCTGAGCCCAGGGGTTCAACACCAGCCTGCGCAACTTGGTGAGACCTTGTCTCTACAATAAATTAAAAAATTAACTGGGTGTGGTGGTGTGCTCTTGTAATTTCAGCTACTTGAAAGGATCATCTGAGCCCAGCAGGTCAAGGCTGTGATAGCTGTAAGCATGCCACTGCACTCCAGCCTGAGTGACAGAGACTCTGACTCCAAAAAAAAAAAAAAAAAGAATCCATTTAAGTTGGCAAAAGCAATGAGAGTTCTGATTAAAGAGACATAGGGATATTCGATGGAACCTAAGAGTAGAAAAAGGAGCCTCTCAAGGGACTAGAAAGGCAGGTAGCCAGAATCAAGACTATTCTGTTTATCTACCCCGCTCTGTTTTTTCTATATTGCTCTTCTCTCTGGACTTTTGCTTCCCTCTCCTTTCTCTCAGCTTGTCTATATCTACCCCTTTTGCTCATGGAACCCATTTTGCTGACTCAGCCCTTTGTGTCATTTCTCTGTTTAGGCTTCCAACAGATACCAATGAGAGAGCTTATGTCTTATTTCTAAATTCTTGGGAGAGAGAATCTGATTGGTGTAGCTTGTATTAAGTATCCACCTTTGGTCTAAGCAGCTGTGACCCAGAGTGCAGGGTCAAGTCAGGTCCACTTATCCCTTAATGGGACTTATAAAGACTGTCCAAGAAAGGATGGACAGAGCAGGAAAATTGACCACCATGCCTACTGTGGTGGTACAGTATTCTCTTCGCCTCTTTTCCTTGGCTAATTGCCCTCCTGATTCCTTCCTATAGCACCCATTTGCATTTAATCCAATTAGTCAACAAGCATTTATTGAGTACCTACGTTATGCCAGCCACTGGGTTTAAGCTCCTGCCTCAGGGTTCTCAAAATCTAGAGATAGAAATAAGTACATAAAGAGATAGTCACTGCCGGGCTCGGTGGCCCAGCCTGTAACCACAGCACTTTGGGAGGCAGAGGTGAGTGGATTGCCTGAGCCTGCGAATTTGAGACCAACTCGGGCAACTTGGTGAGACCTCATCTCTACAGTAACTAGAAAATTAGCCGGGAGTGGTAGCATGTGCCTGTAGTTCTGACTACTTGGAAGACTGAGGTGGAAGAATCGCTGGAGCCCAGCGGGTTGATGCTGGGGTGGCCTTGAGTGTACCACTGTACTCCAACCTGGGCAACAGAGTGAGACTCCAACTCAGAAAAAAAAGAGAGATAGCCACTGTATAATATGATAGCTGCTACATAGTATGATACCCCTGTCACAGCAGTATGAACATGGTTAGGGAAGAACAGCAAAGGGAGCAACTAGCTCAAACAAGCTATACTACCTAGAAGTATATTATGCAGAAATAATCCCACACTTCCAATAATGATGTCGGGCTCCAGACGTTCCATTACATACAACACTGTTGTAGTCATAAATCATTCACAATAAAATATTTACTTATTCACACCAAAGGTTATTGGAGGGAAGCCAGAAAACCTTGTGGTACTCTTTTATAGTTTCATATAGTGACTGCTCCTCTGCTAGATGTGATGCCACTTTCTGATAAAGGCATTGGGCTGCATATGGCCCAGGAAAAACACCAAGAATGAATAAGGGGTTTATTGGTGAATGAAGGGGTATGTAAATAGGAATAGCCTATGTGAAACATACAGAAATATGAAAGCTTAAATAGCAAAACATGAGGTGAATGTGAAGGTGAATGTGGATTTTTTCCCCCTGCGTATCATACCAGAACCAGATATTATACCAGAACCAGATAATACCATACAATTTGGAATTTTTAATTTAAAATAAGAGAACTGTCAATACTACTATTGACTATGACGAGGTTAGGGGATGCATTGCTGCGCAAGAGGTACAGACCCAAAATACTAATAAGAAGGAAGATTTAAATAAATTACAGGTTCAGAGGACAGGTATCATCTCTGACAAAATATTCTTTTTTTTTTTTTTTTTTTTTTGAGTTGGAGTCTCTCTGTCGCCCAGACTGGAGTGCAGTGGCCGCTCCCGGCCACTGCAGCCTCAACCCACTGGGCTCCGGCAATCCTTCCACCTCAGCCTTCTGAGTAGCTGGAATTAGAGGCATGAGCTACCACACCCAGTTGATTTTTTGATTTATTGTAGAGATGAGGTCTTGCCAAGTTGCCCAGGCGGGTCTTGAACCCGCGGGCTCAGGCAATTCACTCACCTCGGCCTCCCAAAGCACGGGATTACAGGCTGAGCCACCGAGCCTGGCTCAAAATATTCTTAACACAATAGAACAGAACTAGAAAGAGCTAGTGAACATGTAGCTACTTTATACAGCTCCAGTCCAAATAGTTTACATCCCAAGGTACTAAAATTACTTATAAATGTGATCACAAAACCACTGTCAGTGACATTTGAGGAATCTATAGACTGGGATGGGAATGATGTCAGAAGTGTGGTGAAAGCCTGCTAACTTATACTCATCCTTTTTGTCAATTAAGTTTTTCCTAAACCCTGGGCCAGATAAAGTCTCCTTGTTATATACTCTTATAACTTGATATTGTGTCTCTGTAGCCCTTATCACAGTTGTAACTGATGACATAATTTATTTACTCTGAATTTTTCTGGTGATTGTGAGCTCCTCACAAACAGGATTATGTCTCTTTTGCTTACCATTGTGTCCCTAATTCTTACCGTAGAGTCTGACACATCTTAGACAATAAAACTGGTAAATGAATACATTTGCTGATGTGGAATGCTGGAAGTGATAATTCATGAACCCAATGCTAATCCCCTCAAACATTATGGCCAGATTACTAAAAATGTCATCTGTGAGCATTTTCAAAGGAAACAGGAATGAACAGCCATTCATTAATTTTTATTTGGTGCCTGTTCTTTTAACTTTGATGATCTTGCCCCTTCTGCCTTACATTTTCCTTGCACACTTCTTTGGTCTAATATTTCTCTTTCTTTTTTAAAAATAATCTTTATATAGTTAAATAAAATGTGATAGCATTTTTTTAATTTTAAAGATGAGGGTTATAGTTCAGGATTAGATATACAAGTGGTCATTGTACAGGTGAAGTTTGGGCCTCCTTTGGTCCCCATTTCCCCTGGTTTGAGATTGGGTACCCTTACTGATGTTATGTTCCTTCCTTCCCTCTCCTGGCAGTGTTCCACTACTGCCAATCCCTCTCTTATAGTATTATAGAACATGTGGTACTCAGTTCTTTGTTTCTGGGATAGATCACTGAATATTGGTGTAATATTTTTTATTTTGAGTTAGTAATTAGTAATTGTATACAACTTCTTCAACATTGTAGAATTTTTCCAGCCTGAGAGTTTTTTTCTTGTTAGGAATTGTCTTATTTACATAAGATGATGAAGTTGAGATTATGATGTGTAGTTCTATAAACCTTGACCCAAAGTATATCACCTTTATTTATTTATTTTTCCTTCTCTAGTGTTGCATTCTTTCCTTTACATATCGGGGACCATGTCTTTATTGAGGAAGATTGTGTGGTCAACGCAGCTCAGATTGGTTCCTACGTTCATGTTGGCAAGAACTGTGTGATTGTGAGTATGGTGGCTTGGCTGACTAAGCAGCCTCATATCCCCCCTAGCTCCCTCCCTCACCTCAATGGGACTCTGCTTTTGTGACCAAGCAGGACAAGAGTAGTTTTTGTTTTTGGGGTTTTTTGTGTTTTTTTTGAGTTGGAGTCTCACTCTGTCACCCAGGCTGGAGGGCAGTGGCACATTCCCGGCCACCGCAGCCTTGACCTGCTGGGCTCAGTTGATCTTTCTACTTCAGCCTTCCAAGTAGCTGGAACTACAGGCATGTGCCACCACATCCTTCTAAGGCTAATTAAGAGTAGTTTCCAGTCTTCCTGAGGTTGAGCTTTTCTTGCCAGATTTGGAGTTTTTTCTCACATAATAATGGCTTATCTTTATTGAATCTCTTCCATATGATGTTAAACTCTTTCCTTTGATTATTTCAGTTAATCCTCACAGAGTGTTAGGTACTGTAATTACTCCTATTTGCAGATGAGAAGATTGAGATATTAAGGGATTTGACAAGGTTAGTAAGTGGTAGAGCTGAGACTTCAACCCAGACAATATGATTAGCTATGCTGCTGTATGGCCTATTTGTTGCCTTATATCACAGAACTTACAGTCTAATGGGGCAAGAGGATCAGAAGGCAAGTCAAAATTGGCTCAGTACACAGGGAAAGATGGTCATTTCTGGAAAGAGATTGGCATGTGTAAGGATCCAGGTCACCAAAGGGCATGATGTCATGGGCACTGCAAGTAGTTTGGAGTGCAGGTGGGCCCCTTGCTCAGCAGAGTCTGTAAGATCTTGGTCCCCGAGGGACCAAGCATCAGTTTGTTTAATCCATCCAAGTCTTCACAAGGTTGGATTTCTTGTGATGTCATAGATGACAAGCTTGATTTCCGTGGGATTTATGAGAATGTCCTGGGTGAGAATGTTAATGACCAGAGCTGGCTGCCTTATTGTTTAGGGAAACTGCTACACTTTACATTTGTACCTCAGACTAGATTCTAGGAGAAGCCAAGGCTCTTTATGTGTTTCTTTAATACTCCCATTAATACAGAGCCAGCTCTCTTCCCTGGATAAGACTCAGACCCTAAAGTATCAAAAAACTTGTAGAAACCATGCAGTTCATATTCCAGGAGCCAGGGGGTCACAGCAAAGGAGCCATGAGGGCACAGCAAGGATGAACAGAAAGTCTTTGGGAAAAGGGGAAGACAGTCAATGTCATCCTCTCCCTTCACCCTATTTGACAAAAGTTGGCCTTCTAAGTCACTGCTGGGTTTTTCTCATACTTTCCATGGCAAAGTGAAGATGTCACCTTAGAAACCAGTCCTGTAACTCTCTCTGTCCATTATCCCCAGAGCAAAATGTCTGAAAAGTTAAAATCCATATTCTATTCCCAGTGCTTAGGGAATTCTAATCCTGTTGTCAGTTGCTTTGCTTTTTTGTGGCACTTTTTAATACATCATTTCATGACAGTTATTGCTCAATATTGGCGATACTTGCTGAGCCTCGACAGATTCTCAAATAATCTTAGTAGAAAGATTATTTTAGAATTCTAGAATCTCAAGGCTAACAGTAACTCTTTTAGACTCCATCTGTCCTTGTGACACACAGATCCTTCCTGTAGCATCCCATGTGGTAATCTAACTTCTTTTTTTTTTTTTTTTTTGAGTTGGAGTCTCACTCTTTCGCCCAGGTTGGAGTGTGGTGGCATACTCACAGCCACCATAGCCCCGACCTGCTGGGCTCAGGAGATCCTTCTGCCTCAGCCTTCCAAGTTGCTGGAACTACAGGCGCGCGCTACTGTACCCGGCTATTTCTTATTTATGGTAGAGACGAGGTCTCGCCAAGTTGTCCAGGTTGGTCTCAAACCCCTGGGCTCAGGTAATCGTCTCACCTCAGCCTCCCAGAGTGCAGGGATTACATACACTCTGCACGGCGCCCAGCCCTAACTTCTTTTTTAATATGTAAAGGTGTAGATGTTAATCAGAATCATCCAAATGCCTGGACACAAAGTTTAACAACTAATATTAATAGGCCTAGCTATCATGCTATGAGTTTTACATTTATTATCTCTAATCTTGACAACCTCCCTGCAGATTTGGTTTTCCATCCTGTTTCACAAATGAGGACTCCAGGATGCTAACTTGCTTGCATAAGGATGGTGGCTATAATACTAGCAACATGGCTTCAATTTTTTTTGTTGTTTTTTTATCTTGAGTTGGAGTCTCACTGTGTTGCCCAGGCTGGAGTGCAGTGGCAAATTCATAGCTCATTGCAGCCTCTTTCTCCTGGGCTCAGGTGATCCTTCCTTCTCAGCCTGAGCAGCTGGGACTACAGGTGCACACAATCATGCCTGGCTAAATTGTTTTATTCTTTGTAGAGACAAGGGTCACTGTGTTGCTCAGACTGGTCTAGAACTCCTGGCCTAAAGCAGTACTCCTTCCTGCCTTACCCTCCCAAAGTGCTGGGATTATAGGAATGAGACACCACACCCAACCATGACTACAGTTTTGACTCCTCCTTGGAAAGTTCTCCAGGGAAGAATAAAAACATGGTTTCAGCCTTTTACTTCCTCAGCTATTATCAATTCATTCATGCCTAGGAATTACCTTCCTGCTTTATTTTACTGCTATTTGATCAGTCTACCCAGATCGCTTCTGAAACCCACCCAGTTAAGCATCATTTTTCTAAGTGGACACAGTGGCCAACTAGAGGACAAAGCAGGTGTGGTGGCTGGTGGTACACAGTGAAAAGATTTGTTCCACTGTTCTTTTCAGGACCCTTTGTCTGTGGATACCTACATGGTAATGTATTATGCCTTCCATAGTGCATCTGATTTCCTTTTACTCAGTGCCCCCTGTGCTCAGTCTGGGTTATTTGGAGCTTAGGCATGTTGAGTTAATATTAACTTGAGGGTCACCAGGGAAGATAGTTGCTATATTTTGAAATTGCCACTACCAGGCAATTCATGAAATAGGCTTTTTCAAGGAGGATTGAAGAACTATGGTCATAACTTGCTTATGAGCTAAAGATGTTGCCAAATATTGTCAATGCAGTCATCCACCCAGCTGGAGACAACTACTTGAGAAATTCAGACCATGGAGGCATAAGCTTTTTTTTTTTTTTTTTTTTGAGTTGGAGTCTCACTTTGTCTCACAGACTGAAGTGTAGTGGCTGCTCCTGGCCACCGCAGCCTCGACCTGCTGGGCTGCAGTGATCCTTCCGCCTCAACCTTCCAAGTAGCCGGAATTACAGGCATGCGCTACCACGCCTGGCTGATTTTTTGATTTATTGTAGAGATGAGGTCTCGCTGCCCAGGCGGGTCTCGAACCCGTGGGCTCAGGCAATCCGCTCACCTCAGCCTCCCAAAGGCGCGGGATTACAGGCTGAGCCACCAAGCCTGGCCAAGGCATAAGCTTTTTAAGAAATTCATTTGGCAATCTACTTTTTTCCTGGAAATACATATGATTTGAGTAATAATGGGGGAAATTTTGAACACAATCAAATCAAAATGTCTTTTATGTTCTTTGATAAAATCTGAGGTCTGGACAAGTTAGCATTGTCTTGGTATTTGTTAAGATTTCCACATTCTTGGTCAGGTATATTTTATCAGGTTTTCTAACTAGAGCACAAATGAGCTTATAGGCCCTGGTGATGTAAACACAGTCAATAAAGACCAAAGCTTTCACTTACCCAGCAAGTAGTCTGAGGCACGACTTTAAACTATACACAGGAGCCCCTTTTTTCCCCTTAACCTATGAAACACATGAGTTTCCCAGACCTTCTTTCTCACCCTTTAAATGCTGTGTGTCATGGCAGAACTAAAAAGTGGATAAAGTCAAGCATAAGACACAACCTAAATAATCATCACTCACCTATGGGAGAACATATACACTGACCTGTGCTCCTTTCCTCTGGGAGGTTAACTCAGGCAAGTTCTTCCTTCATGAAAATAAGATAGCTATTCCAGGCTTTTGTCCTATCCCCTGGGAGCTCCAGTGGGAAGTGCTTCTTTTCCCAATAGTCCTAGCAGAACCCCTGAGGTTGAGGTTCATCAGACTAATTTGGCTCATATGCTGATTCTCTACTCCATTTGCTGTGACCAGGCTTGGGATTTGGTGTGTGGGCTGAAGAGTGAAACACATGGACTGAGATGGGGATGGGGTGGTTCCCAAGCAATGTTTAGGTTCT
Source organism: Cephalopachus bancanus (assembly GCA_027257055.1). Taxonomy (NCBI): domain Eukaryota; kingdom Metazoa; phylum Chordata; class Mammalia; order Primates; family Tarsiidae; genus Cephalopachus; species Cephalopachus bancanus. The sequence goes on from JAPVLO010000354.1 coordinate 2,106,930, forward strand.
GTTACCAGAAGAAAGGGGAGTGGATCCTGGACAAGCAAAACAATAGGTGTCCACTTAATCAAAGAGAAAATCAAACAACTGATGGAAGACTGAAATTCACACAATTTATAATGACACAGGTAACTTGTTCTGTTCCTACCATCCAACCCTCAGCCCCAAGTATATACAAACACACACTCTCACAACCCTGCCTCTTCTTCCTCATCAGGTACCAAGCCTCTTTTCACTGTCCATGGCTATTATACAGTATCATGAATGGGGCCAATATAAAATAGCCTTCCACATAGCAGATTAGACAACTTTTGCTCCCTTTTCCTGATCTATTTCTTTTTAACAAGATTTTAATTTCAGGGACGCCGGTGTGTGTTGAAAGACTGCTGCAAAATTCTTGACAACACAGTATTACCTCCAGAAACTGTGGTCCCACCATTCACTGTCTTCTCAGGCTGCCCAGGTAACCTTGGATGTCAGTTATTTTTATTTTAGCCTCCTTAAAACTAAGTTTTATTTTCCATCACAAAAGTTACACATGCAGTTTCTATCTCTGACAATATGTTGATAGAACTAACTTTAAAATTCACCCATTACAAAGTACCTAGAAATGTTATCTAAAATATAATGAGTGACTGGGCACAGTGGCTCATGCCTGTAATACTATCACTTTGGGAGGTCAGGGCAGGAAGATTGCTTGAGCCCAGGAGTTCGAGACCAGTCTGGGCAACATAGTGAGACCTTGTCTCTTCAAATAAAAAAAAAACTTACAAAGATGAAATCATGTAGGGTAAATGGAGGCACATCACAAATTCACAGATGGAAGATGATATGAAAAGAGATACTTGACAGTACATGATACCTACCACTGGGTGGTTTGTTCTTCCAATTAAAATTGGATCACTTGGGTCTGTGACACTGAGTTTCAAAGATGTATAAAATCATTACTCAGATTCTTTGAGGAGGCAGTTAGCCATTGGCTGTGTCACTTATCTCTGTTTTTGCAGAGGAGGAAGAAGAGACTTTTGTTTAGTAATTTCCCCATATTGGAGCCACACATGTGAAAAAGTTCAGCAAGTGCTGGGCCAGAACATCTCTAGCAATTATTTTTTTTTTGAGTTGGAGTCTCACTCTGTCCCCTAGACTGGAGTGCAGTGGCCGCTCCCGACCCCTGCAACCTCGACCCACTGGGCTCCGGCGATCCTTCCGCCTCAGCCTTCCAAGTAGCTGGAACTGCAGGCGTGTGCTACCACGCCCGGCTAATTTTTGATTTATTGTAGAGATGAGGTCTCGCCAAGTTGCACAGGTGCATCTTGAACCCATGGGCTCAGCAATCCACTCACCTCAGCCTCCCAAAGTGCTGGGATTACAGGCTGAGCCACTGAGCCCAGCCTCTAGTGATTGTTTTAAGTGATTATGAAACATTCATCTGATCTGAGGTGAAAAAAGTATTGCCAGAGAAATATCTCAATCTCTTTTAAGTTATTCAAGCTCCTTAGAACCAGGTCTTTCTTTCCCCAGGACTCTTCTCAGGGGAGCTCCCGGAGTGTACTCAGGAGCTGATGATTGACGTCACCAAGAGCTACTACCAGAAGTTTTTGCCCTTGACACAAGTCTAGTGTCTCTGCCTCATGTCTTGAATTTGCTTGAGCTCTCAGATGAACTTGGGGACAAAGTAAGCCTGTCACCATCTACAAAGAACTCTTATGTCTTTGTCATCTCTCACCTATCTTTAAAAAAAAATCTTTAGAATTTCTCAATCCATCAAGGCTCTAAGAAGCTCTTAAGAATTTAATAGCAGGCTGTCTGGAGGAGTTACCTTCAAATGCTGTGCTTATACCTTCTCTGTTAGTAGTCATTTCATGCATTATCTGTGGAACACAGACTCTTCTGTTCCCAACACTTCAGCCGTTTGGTTCTGTGGATGGCTGGATCCTGCTTGAAACGGACCTGCAGAGCAGCAGCCGCAGGATCTCCCAGCATGGAGGTTATAAAGCTAGTGTTCTGCTCATGGCCACATACTACCCACACTGAGCACCATTCATGTAGGTAACACTCAACTTTCCTGCTGCTAACACGTTTGGCCAGTTGCTGCGATTGCTCCTAATCCTGGGGAAAAGTGTTTCAACTCTTCAGAACCCGGATTCTGGTTGGCTATTAAAACTTAAAGGGAGGGGTTAGTGTTTCTCTTCTTCCCAAAAGGACTTTAACTGTCCCAGCGTGGTTAATAAAAGACTTTCTAGCATTTTGTCCTAGGGCCTTTGACTTTCACTAAAAAGGAAGACCTCAGCACTCCAGGTTTTACTTTGCACAGTTGTAGATTTGAGTCTCCCACATGAATGAATTAGTCACGTAGTCACTCCTTGCCTCAAGGTATTTGCCTTATTTCATTGAAGATGCAGCATTTGTGAATGCTTTCTCCCTGGTCTAGAACCATTCAATCTACCCTGTATTTGCCATAAACATCACAGTTTAGATCAAAATATCTGAACTTTGAGCCCAGTCTTACATAAGGGGTTCTTAAAATTGTCTTGTGGGCATGAAGCCCCAAAGAGTAAATGAAGTTACTAGAGCAGTTCTCACCATCTCTTTCTGGCTAATAGCTCAACCCTTCCTGGTTCTGTTGTGACTTCTTGATTTAGAAGAAAAATTTAGAAGGGAGGGGCTGAAAAAGTTGACCTTGCTTCATGCTGTGATCTGCTGCAAGTGAATAGGGCAGAACAATTCAGCCTTGAAGGTTAGAATCTAGCAGGAGCTATCTTGGCTTAATATCCAGTTGTAGGGTTTGTAGAAACTGTTGTATATAATCATCTTCAGTTGTTCAGTTTCAAACTCCTTTCTAGTTTGTCATTTTTAAATGTTTGTACATTAAAAGATTGGCACATAGACCAAGTCATTTGAAGGTGATCTCTCTCCATCTCCAGTGATGGTTGCCGCTGTTCCTCAGGCACCTTGTTATAATGCCTGGTAGAGTGTTGTGGGCTTTGTATTCGCTAGCCTGTTTATTTCTCACACCAACTCTGTAAGGTGAATGTTATTCCCATTTTACAGACTAGGGAAACACAGAAACATTTGCTAACTTGGTCCAACTCATACAGTGAAGAAGTGGCTCTACCGTGTGGCTCTTCAGCTCTGCTCTGCAGAGATAGACAAGCTTGCCCTTGTAGCACATCTGTGCTTTCTGTCTGATGCCAGCAGTCTGTGATTGTTGGAATCTTTTCTGACCATATCCTGGCATCTCCCTTAGGTCCTTTCTCCTTTTGTGCCACCAAAAAGGTGAATCTTAGAATTGGCAGAGTTTAGATGCTCTCTGGGCTAACCTCCTAGAAAGCTTCCAGGACATGTCCGAAGATTACCACCCAGCCTATGTTTGAATACCTCCAAAGGAAGCTTGCCACTTTATGTGACTGTCCATTTTGTTGATAAATAACCAAAATTAAGAGAAAGTGGGTTTATTTTTTTGAGTTCTTTAAAACAAACATAATTTTTAAATCTTTAAGTAATTTAAATGCAATTCCAAAAATCCAATCCAGGCCAGGCTCTGTGGATCAGCCTGTAATCCCAGTACTTTAGGAGGCAGAGGCAAATGGATTGCCTGAGACTACAAGTTCGAGACCAGCCTGGGCAACTTGGCGAGACCTCATTTCTACAATAAATCAAAAATTGGCCGGGCATAGTAGCGCACATCTGTAGTTCTAGCTACTCAGAAGGCTGAGGTGGAAGGATGGCTAGAGCCCAAAAGGTCAACACTGGGGTGACCATGAGCGTGCATGCCACTGCACTCCAGCCTGGGTGACAGAGTAAGACTCTGACTCAAAAAACAAACAAACAAAAATCCAATCCAGTTAGTAAACAAGGGAGATATAATGAAGTAGATCTTCCCAATTCAGTCCCTGTCCTACATTCCGCTTCCCAGAGGCACTGTCTCTGAACAGTTTGTGTTCTGTCCTATAAGAGATCGTCTGTGCATTCACAAGCAGATACTGATATATACTCAAGCCTGCCTTTTTATTCATACAAGTGGGAGCACACTGTATATTCTTTTGTTTTGTTTTTTCACCGAGCCCAGCCCACACTGTATCTTCTACATCTTGTTTCTTTTGCTTAATGTATCTTAAAGTTCATTCCATATTGGCACTTATGGGTAATAAAAAAAAATTAGCAGACCGGATGCGGTAGCTCGTACTTGTAATCCTAGTACTTTAGGAGGCCAAGGTGGGAGGATTGCTTGAAGCCAGGAGTTTGAGACCAGCTTGGGCAACATAGCAAGACACCGTCTCTACAAATATAGAAAAATTAATCGGGCATGGTGTTGTGGGCCTGCAGTCTCAGCTACATGGGAGGCTGAGGCAGAAGGCTCACCTGAACCCAGGAGGTCAAGGCTGATGTGATTGTGCCACTACACTCTAGGCTGGGTGACAGAGTGAGACTCTGACTCAAAAAAAAAATAGCAACTGCTAACATTTATTTTATGCATTTATTTTTATTAACATTTATTATTATTATTATTATTATTATTATTATTATTATTATTTTGAGTTGGAGTCTCACTCTGTCACCCAGACTGGAGTGCAGTGGCCGCTCCCGGCCACCGCAGCCTCGACCTGCTGGGCTCCGGTGATCCTTCCGCCTCAGCCTTCTAAGTAGCCGGCATTATAGGCGCACACTACCACGCCCGGCTGATTTTTTTATTTATTGTAGAGATGAGGTCTCACTGCCCAGGCGGGTCTCGAACCTGCAGGCTCAGGCAATCCCACTCACCTCAGCCTCCCAAAGGCGCGGGATTACAGGCTGAGCCACCGAGCCGGGCTTATTATTTTATTAACATTTTATTATGTACCAGGTACTCTTCTGAATTTTTTTACATTTATTAATTTGTTTAACCTTCACAGTTAATCATGAGGTAAAGATATTATCTCCAATAGCCAGAGGTTGAAAAAATTGCCTAATCTATACAGCTAAAGTGGCAGTAAATTTAGGCTTTCTGGCTCTAGAGCCCTTGCATTTAAACACTATGCTAGAATCCTTCCATGTTATAATACCTTTTATTGTCCAGAATTGTGTCATCTGACTAGCCCTTGCTGTGGAAGCCAAGAAAGTATGTATTTTGCTTTGTCAGCCAGACAGGGAGAAAGGGGGTTTGAGAGTAGGTGTTGGGTGAACCCTCCAACAGTGTCTGCCATAGGCAGGAAGCCTAGTGTCCCCTCCGAGATGTCTCCTCACAATGTGCTCCATTGTTTTGTAGTTGCAGTTGTGGTCTGATTAGTTAAATGGAAGCAAGTTTCCTGGAAGAATTCTTCTTGAAGTCATTAAATAATGTCTTGACATTTTAACCATATGGATGAGCTGCTGTAGAGGAATATGCAAACTAGATGAGACAAAAATCTAGTTAGAATGCTTTGTTACAAGTGACAGAATGAAGTGACAGTTTGGATAAAAGGGAGTTTTATTGGCTTACACAACAAATCATGGAAAAGACTAGACTGAACCACAATATAATGTGATCCTTGGGCAAATTACTTAACCTCTCTGTGCCTTCTTATCCTAAGCTGTACAGCAGGAATAACAATTGTACCTCAGAGAGTTGGTGTGGATTAAATGAGATGCTCTCTGTAAACACTAAGGGTGGTTATTGGCACTTAGAAAGCACTTCGTGCCGGGCTCGGTGGCTCAGCCTGTAATCCTGCGCCTTTGGGAGGCTGAGGTGAGTGGATTGCCTGAGCCCGCGGGTTCAAGACCCACCTGGGTAGCGAGACCTCATCTCTACAATAAATCAAAAAATCGGCTGGGCATGGTAGCACATGCCTATAATTCCGGCTACTCGGAAGGCTGAAGCGGAAGGATCGCCGGAGCCCAGCAGGTCAAGGCTGCAGTGGCCGGGAGCGGCCACTGCACTCCAGTCTGGGCGACAGAGGGAGACTCCAACTCAAAAAAAAAGAAGAAAGCACTTCGTAGGTGATAACTTATTATCAATGCAGGGTCAACTGTATCCAAAGATTTAAACCCCATCAGGACTTTTTGTTGTTTATATCTTTTCCACCTTCTCATTAGTAAAGACTGGGCTGTTGTAATGGAGAGACCACACAATGCAGTGATTCAGACAAGACAGTTTATTTTTCTCTCCCTAAATGGTGCAGAAGTAGGCCGGCGGTCTAAGGCAGATAAGTGACTGGGCTCCACCATGTCATCAGGCACCTAGGTTCCTACTGTTTTGTCATTTAGAAACAAGGGAAGCTGTAAATGTAGTCTCTGTTTGGGTAGCCAAAATTCAGAGGTAGGAGATTCTGATAGTAAAAAGGAGAGGAGGAGAATGGACATTAGGAGACAGTGAGCAAACTCGAATAGGCCTTTGTGTTAGTTTCCTCTCCGTCGACTGCAAGTGGGCTTTCTCCAAGCATTTGGGAACATGACAGTTGATAGCTCCAGACTTGCATCCTCCCAGCATGGTGACCCTGGACTAAAGGTTTCTTCCCTTGCAGTTCTAATTTGGAAACTCCCAGAGAAAGTTCTCAGTGGTTTGTTGTGAGTCCCATCCTCTCTTGGATCAGTCACTGTGGCCAAAGGTGTTTGACTTTATAAATAATCCAATCTTGGTCATGACCTTTCCTCTGTCCTCCTGTGGCAGGGAAACAAGAGAGTTCATTACCAAAACGAGGTACTAGGAAGACAAAAACAATAGCTATTACAAACAGTAAAGAGTCTATAATTATGTGCTGATATTGTTTGAAAGTGTGTTGACAGTCATGAGTGTGTATCCTAGGAAAGGCCAGCTGGACTCTGTCTCCATGGTGGCTCTCACCCCAGGGACAGTCTGTCACCAGACTATTACTTTTATAACCATAGAGAAGAAAGTCTCTTTTTTCTCAGAATACTCCCAGAAGAACGGGCAGATGGTAAAGACCTTGGTTGGGACTCTTTCCAAGTGGTTTAGGGTAGAGGGGGGATTTGTTGGCTCACGTAGCTGAAAAGGCCAGGGCTAGAGCAGGCTTCAGTCTGTACTCCAGGACTCGGAAGAGTGTCATCAGGGATCTGTCTCTCTGCAGCTCTTGGCTCTGTTTTTCTTTCAGTTGGCTTTACTGTCAGGCTTCACAGAGTGATCCCCATAACTCCAGTTATTGATGAAAAGAGCTCCCCTTCACTGACAAAACTCCTGGATTCAGTTCTCATTAGTCCAGACTAGAAAGGTATTCAGCCTCAGGTCATCACTGTGACCAGAAAGATGGAATACATTGAGTGGCCAGGCTTGGCATATATGCACATGCTCTGAGAGTTGGTGTCTGGTGGTTATGGGAAGTGATGTTACTAGATGAGAGGATGAATGGATGCTGTGCAGAAAAATCATCAGATGTCCAGTTCAGGTCTCTTCGCTTTTCCTGATATCTTCACTTTCCTCCCTCTCCCTGCCTACCCTCTTCCTCTGCGCAATTTTTCAGTACTGTTGGTCTTGGGAGATACATTCTAAGGGTACTCCTGAAGGGGTACCTGGGCCTGAATTAGGGGGCAGAGGGAGGATGTTGCTTCTCCCAAGTGCAGTGTTCAATGAAGAGCCATTTGGAGGATGGTCTTCTGCCTGGAGCTGCTTCCTTATGGTCCCTATAGCACCTTATGGAGAGGCCGTTGTCAAGGTCTAGCTGAATCCATGTTCTTCTCGGAGCCCCACTAACTTTGAGCTCCTGACAAGTCAAGCATGAGCCTGTGGGATATCCAGCACATACTTAATGGAGTGATTGCCCCCTGCCTCCCCGAGCCCTGCCCCAGACCCCACTCCAGCTTCAGATGAGTCTCACATTGCAGGAGTCCTGGCATAGAGAACAAGGTTGAATGATTGGCTGATTCTGGTTTGCATGGCTGCACAGAGCTCTTGTGGTTGGTTGGGGTTGGTGGTGGCATCTGAATTAGTCACTTCTGCATGAACCAATTCACTTAGGACCTGAGGCCACAGTTCCTTTCTTAGTCACCAACCCATCTGGATGATAGCAGACTTGAAGTTAATGAGACAAGCATTGCTCCTATTTAACACATCCTTGGTAGTTTTTCAACTGTAGAAAAGGGGCCTTGGTGGCCAGGGAGGCCTTTCTTGGTATCCATTTCTGGCCAGTGAGAGCCCACAGGGTACCCCCCAGACATATTCTGTCTGTCCTCAGCCATTTCTCAGGACAAATTGGCGTCTAACAGACCTGGCTGGTCACTATGGGCAGTCAGATCCAGCTGACTGATCTGGGGCTGGCTTGTGGAATGGCAAGGCCTCTGAAATTGCCTGGCAGTGTCAGGACAATGTGTCCAAAAGGCTAATTAATTCATAACTGGTCTCAGCAAAATGTCCTGCCATCTTCGACCAGTTTCCATAAGTCCATGATCACTGTGACACTTCTGAAGCCCCTAGTAATGAAGTTGTGCATTTTGTGGAACTTGTGCTTGCTGCCCTTCAGTGGATAGGAAGAGGAGCCCCTGATCACATGCCATGTAGAGAAAAGATGTACCATCACTCACTTATTCATTTAATGAGTATTTGTTGAGCCACTACTGAGTACCAGGCACTGCCCTAGGTCCTGGGGATACAGTGAAGGATAAGTGGAGCCAGTCTCTGCCTGTAGGAATCTTACAGCTTAGTGTGAGAGAAAGCCTAGGAAACAAAACATGTAAAGTTCTTTGATAAGGGTGTGAAGGGCCATTTTGAGAGTTGTCTTAGTAGTGAGAAGTGTGGGTGCTGGAAGCAGGCTGATCAATTCCCAGCCCTTCCGTTTCCTAGTCTTGTGACTTGGGCAAGTTATCTTGCCTGGTAGAACCTCGGATTTCTCATCCACAAAATGAGGAAGATATGTAGGGTCGTTATGTGGACTGAAATGCATTCATACAGGTAAAGCATGAGTACTGGCTCAGGGTCAGCACTCAGTAAATGGTGGGTATACCTACTTTTATTAGAAAGCGATACACCTTGAGTGCAACCCCTTAGAGTATAAGGCACAGAATTCTTATATTTTTAAAATTAAAATATCTTTGCCTTTATAATCAGTTCACCATAAAGAAGAGATGGAGAAAAATTGCTCTTCCTTGGGGTGCAAGGCACTTACTAGAAAACACTTAATCCTCCCAACAGTCAAGAAAGTAGGGATTTTTACAGAGGAGGAAACTAGTATAGAAAGGTTAAGTAGATTTGCCCAATGTCACACATCTAACAAGTGGCTGAGCTGGAATCAAAGCTAGCTCTTATTTGGCTGCAAAGTCCATGTTTTACAAAGCTCCTCCAATATCTTGGGCTCCAAGCAGTTGCCTCTGAGCACTATACTTGCTGTCCAGTTAATTCTTTGCTCTCGTGAAATTTTTGCTGGCGGATTGGCCCCAACTGTTTTCATTAGACATTCTGGCTTAGACCCTGAAGTGAGGAGAGTTGGCACGGACATTTTGCTTCTTCAAGGACATTTCCTAGACTTTTCTGTATCTTCAAGTCCATTGGGCTTCGAGCAAATGGGTCATGCAGATAAAAGTCATCCAAGAAAAGAGACACAGGAATGAAATTTACACCCTCTCTGACTTTTATACATTATTAGCCTATGGTTTTTCTTGGTCCTACAAACTTGTCTCTTTTTAGCCACGATCATCTCAACATTTGGTGCCTGCTAGGTTCTCCTTCTGATTTCCCACAGGAGCAGCAAGAGCCTGAGGAAGAGTAGGGCCAGAGGAGTAGGGGAGAATAAGGAAATATAGAAGGCCCAGGAATGGAAAAGTTCTGTCAGAGACTCTGAGCTTCCTGGGCATAGGTATAGGTTCTTTTTATTTCAGTAATAATAATGACAACAACTGTCATAACCATGTGCCTGGTACTGTTTGAAGTGCTGTCCTTGCAGAATCTCTTTACAAGAACCTTAGGAGGTAGGCATATCATCTCCTAGACAGAATCCTGGGAAATGAGAACTATGATTATCCCCATTTTATAGACATGGACATCGAGGCACGGAGAGATAAGGTAATTTCCCCAAGGTAACCCAGCTAGTAAGAAGAGAAGCTGGCATTTGAACCCAGAGTTCTCTAGTCCATGAGTTTAACTGATAGATCATGTAGCTTTGTGGTAGGAAGTGAGTGACCAAAGTTAATGAGATTATCTCTATAAAGCTCTTAGCACTGGGCTTGGCACATAGTAAATGCTCACCAAGGACTCACTGTTAGTATTATTACTGATACTGTGCAGGTAGATTGTATTGATACACCGTAGTTGCAACTATATAAATTTGAAACTCCATGTTGAATAGGACCAGAAAGAAATATGAGAAAATTAAAACAGCTTTTGAAGGACATAAGAGAATTAGGGACATTTTCTTCAATGTGTCATCATTTTTTAGTAAATGTTTCTAAAGGAATAACTGAAACATACATGAATAGGTGTTCAATAGGCCTTTGAGTATGTGAATGAAAACTATTTTAATTTTCTTTTATTGGTTGATTTCATTGCTTAAAAACCATACCTTAACCAGGCATGGTGGTGCAAGCCTGTAGTCCCAGCTACTCAAGAGGCTAAGGCAGGAGGATCACTTGAGGCCAAGAGTTCAAGGTGCTATGACCATGCTTCTGTATAGCCACTGCAGTCCAGCCTGGGCAACATAGCAAGACCTTCTCTCTAAAAAAAAAAAAAATTTTTTTTTTTTTTTTTGAGTTGGAGTCTCACTCTGTCGCCCAGACTGGAGTGCAGTGGCTGCTCCCGGCCACCGCAGCCTCGACCTGCTGGGCTCCAGCGATCCTTCCGCCTCAGTCTTCCGAGTAGCTGGAACTACAGGCGCACGCTACCACGCCCAGCTGATTTTTTTATTTATTGTAGAGATGAGGTCTCGCTGCCCAGGCGGGTCTCGAACCCGCGGGCTCAGGCAATCCACTCACCTCAGCCTCCCAAAGGCACGGGATTACAGGCCGAGCCACCAAGCCTGGCAAAAAAAAAATTTTTAAGTATGTTTATAATTTCATAAATGCTAGGGGATCATCCCAATAAAGAAAGCTACTCAAAAATCAAATAAGAAAGGTGTTGGTGGAATACAGCTTCCATGCTTTTTGCCACCAGTTGGCAGGTTGGAATTTAAAGTATTTGGGTATTGGAACCAGATGAATCTCTGTGATTATTTTTACTATGATTTGAGCCTATTAGAGCCTCTGGAAAGAATGAGACAACATGAAAAGAGAGGCAATCTCTAGGTGGAACTATACATTTGGAATTTGAAAATGCCGTTCAATTGTTAATAAGCCTTTGTTGAAATCAAATGTCTGACCCTTGGAAGCTGATAATTGTCAAGTCTGATGTGCATATTTTTGAGTGGGTCAGTTTGGACTCTAAGACTGACAGGATAAAAAAGAAGTCTTGCATGTCACTTGGACTTGTACTACAGCTGCCTGGAACTACAGCATGCCTTTGTTGTTGCTGAACACTAGCAACTGGCTTGTTTGGAACCCTGAATTCACAGATCCTAATTGCCTGGCCTTGACTCTTAAGTTGAAACCTGCTATTGTCTGCTGTCAGCTGTTTCAGCCTCAGCATGAGGTATGCTGAACTGAAAGCAGACACAGGCTCAATGACCAGGACTCAAACCGCTGGGGCCATTGGAGATTTAGGACCCCTTCTGTGGAGGTTTAAACTGTGAAAACATCCTGGAACCTGGCTGGACTATGTGGGATCTGGGTCACATACAAACGACCACAGGAAAGGGCTTGTTCTTTAATGAGAACATCTAAAATCAAGCTGCTGGTGGGCTCTTTGTTTCTAATGCAAAGGCTAATTGCTTTCCTAACTTGTGATTTCTGCCAAAAGTTGCCAGCTGCGAAGGGTAGGTACATCATAGGGATGGTGACCCCTCCTCCTGCTTTTGACAGATCAGACGCTTGATCTTCTAGAGGCTTGTCTCACTGCTGTTGAACTCATTGTGCTCAGCTTTCTGGATTAGTTGCAGATTGCAACAGCGGACTGATAGCCTGACTCTACTTCCTTCACTTTTCTCCCAGTACACACACCTTAGTAACATAGGTTGATTATTATTATTTTTTTAGGTTGATTATTAAAATGTAGCTGTCCCCAGAGAGGGAATGGTCTTTTCTAGGCTGCTCATTAAATAATCAGGACAGGAGAGGTGGAAGATTATGTAAATCCATTTTGGAATTTTTGAAAATTCGGGATTTATTAGTTTGCAAAGCTACCATAACAATATACCACAAAATGGGTGGCTTAAATAATAAAAATTTATTTTTTTTTTTTTGAGTTGGAGTCTCACTCTGTTGCCCAGACTGGAGTACAGTGGCCGCTCTCGGCCACCACAGCCTCAACCTGCTGGGCTCCGGCAATCCTTCCACCTCAGCCTTCCAAGTAGCTGGAACTACAGGTGTGCGCTACCACACCCGGCTAATTTTTGATTTATTGTAGAGATGAGGTCTCGCCAAGTTGCCCAGGCGGGTCTTGAACCCGCGGGCTCAGCCAGTCCACTCACCTCGGCCTCCCAAAGTGCTGGGATTACAGGCTAAGCCACCAAGCCCGGCTAAAAATGTATTTTCTTACAGTTTTAGAGGCTAGAAGTTTAAGAGCAAGCTATTGACAGGTTTGGTTTCTCCTGAGGCTCCTCTCCTTGACTTGCAGATGGCTGCCTTCTTGCTGTGTCCTCACATGGTCCGTCTATCTGTGTGTATCTGTATCCTGATCTCTTTTTTTTTTTGAGTTGGAGTCTCACTCTGTCACCCAGACTGGAGTGCAGTGGCCGCTCCCGGCCACCGCAGCCTGGACCTGCTGGGCTCCAGCGATCCTTCCGCCTCAGCCTTCCGAGTAGCTGGAATTGCAGGCATGCGCTACCACACCCGGCTGATTTTTTGATTTATTGTAGAGATGAGGTCTCGCTGCCCAGGCAGGTCTCGAACCCGCGGGCTCAGGCAATCCACTCACCTCAACCTCCCAAAGGCGTGGGATTACAGGCTGAGCCACCGAGCCTGGCTCTGATCTCTTTTTATAAGGATACTAGTCATTTGGGGTTAGGGCATGCCCTAATGATCCCATTTTAGCTTAATCACCTCTTTAGGGTCTATCTCCAAATACAGTCACATTCTGAGATACTGGCCGTTAAAGCTTTAGCATATGAATTTTAGGGGACACATCATTACTAACTCCTGAATATGTCTCTCTGGAGAAGTTGTATAAAAATTTTTATCTGCAAAAATGTTTTTGTGCCTCTGAAATACAGTCCTTCCAGATGAAAGGTCTGGCTGAGAGTAAGAGATGATTGAAAGCATGTAAAGTTAGGGTTGCTAAACGGAGTATATTGGTTTTGTAACATTGGAGAAAAAATAAAAACCTGGCACCTGGAGAGGCTTGATCTTTGTTCTTCACAACTATTCCTGGAAGCTTCCTCTTCCTGAAGGAAAATTCTTAGTGCCGCCTTTCCATATGCTGTGAGTGCTCTAAATTCAGACTGACAGCAGAGAGGCCCAGCGCCAGCACTTTCCATGAAGAACCCCTCAGGTGTCCTCCACACTCATGAAATGGAGAAACTTGTATCATAAACAAGAAAAACTGTTTGGAACTTGCTGCCTTCAGAGAGTCTCTAAAGATTTCAGGAACTTTCCGACAGGACTGGAAACACTTGAGCAGGAGGCCTAATGGTAGGAGACCACACTGAGGCGCAGTTGTCATGCACTACCTGACAAATGTGTGTCCTACCTGGGTGCCCTAATACTGCAAATTCCTTGTTTCCAGGGGTACCACCTGTGCCCCCAGGGACTGTTCTTTTGTATGTGACCCTTACTGTCACACTGCCTCAGTCCTGGAAGGCATTCAGGTCACCTTCAACTTACTGGCCAGAGTTGTGCTGTGCTTGAATTGATGCTTCAGGTCAGGTAAAAATTGTTCATACAGAAACTTAAGGAAGAAGCCACTTGGCTTTCTAAGATAGACTATATGGTTAATTAGGGATTTATTTTAACTGGCTGAATCTAGGACCCCTAACAGGCAGCACTGAAGTTCACACTGCAGGTTGCTCTCACCAAGAAGCCTCAACAAGAGGAAAGATAATCAAGCAGGCCTGCAACTGCGATCCTTAGAAAGGCCTGTTTGCAAGGTTGACCTTTGGCTGCCATCTGAAAGCTTGGATTTTGGGAGGTTCTCCCAGTCCTTAAATGGCTCACTGTACCTGAACTGTTTGTGCAAACAATGTGGTTTATACTGAACACCTGCTTTCCTTCTGGGAGTCTGGAGTTTTGGTATGTGTTAGGCAGAGGACGGTGACATGACCAGCTCTCAATAAAAGCCCTGAGTGCTGAGTCTCTGTTGAACTTCCCAAGTATACAACATTGTACAGGTTGTCACAACTCATTGCTGGAGGATTAAGTCCTGACTGACACCATTGGGAGAGGACTCTGAGAGGCCTGTGCTTGGGTTCTTCTTTGTCCCCTGTACTTTTTCCCTTTACTTGTTTTGTTTCATAACCTTCTTCTGTATTAAGCCATAGCCATAAGTACAACTATATGCTGAGTCTATGGGAGGTAGTGCTGGGGATCCGAATGCAGAATGCAAGGGAGACCTGTGGGGTAGAGTGTTGGTAGTGTGCTCTTTCTCAGTCTGGGTGTTTACACAGAGTGTGTTCAGCTTATGAAAATTCACTAAGCTGTATAATTATGTACACATTTATATAAATATATTACATTTCAATAAAAAGTTAAAATAGAAGAATTCACACCATGAAGATACAAAATACTTTTATAAAGCCTTTCTTTTATTCAGTAAATACCTTAGTAAATACCTCTTTTTACCAAGTACTGCACTAGGAGCTGGGGACATGGGTTGGAAAAAAGTTTAATTGCTACTCAGCTTGTTTGGCAGCAGGTATGGGATGCTTACAATATGGTTGACTTGCTGGATTCCATGAAGGACCTCACAGGGTACTAAGGATCACACAGAAAGCGCTTTTTTTTTTTTTTTTAAATCTGAGTCTTTGTCGACCAGGCTGGAGTGCAGTGGCACACTCACGGCCACTGCAGCCTCGACCTGCTGGGCTCCGGCGATCCTTCCGCCTCAGCCTTCCAAGTAGCTGGAACTACAGGCGTGTGCTACACCTGGCTAGTTTTTTTGATTTGTTGTAGAGATGAGGTCTCACTAATTTGCCCAGGCTGGTCTCAAACCCGTGGGCTCATATAAGCATGGGCTACTGCGCCCGGCCAGAAAGCACTCCTAACTTGGGTATTTTGGTGCTCCAGGGTTGCCATTCAAGTTTCTACATGAACCAGGCAGGCAAATGGGCAAAGGGGGGTAGTTGGGAGCTGTGGCAAACCAGGAGTGTATGCAGGCATAAGAGTAGCTAGAGTTTCTGATTATTTAAGAAAAAACCACAAATCTGAATTTTTATGTGAACTCTTTTTTTTTTTTTTTTGAATTGGTGTCTCACTCTGTCGCCCAGACTGGAGTGCAGTGGCCGCTCCCGGCCACCGCAGCCTCGACCTGCTGGGCTCCGACGATCCTTCCGCCTCAGCCTTCTGAGTAGCCAGAATTACAGGCAGACACTACCACGCCTGGCTGAATTTTTTTTTTTTTTTTTTTTTTTTATTGTAGAGATGAGGTCTCGCCTGCCCAGGCGGGTCTCGAACTCGCAGGCTCGGGCAATCCACTCACCTCAGCCTCCCAAAGGCATGGGATTACAGGCTGAGCCACCAAGCCCGGCATATGTGAGCTCTTTTTAAGTGCTGTAAATGAATTCCAATTTTAAAAAGTGGGAGGCCTGCAGGACGAATTTGACCATGACCTGCCAGTTTGCTAGACCTTCTCCCAACCGAACCTCCCTCTGGCCAAAAAGTTGTGTCCACTGTTTTAGGCACTGGAAATACAACAGTGAGCAGGCCAGACAGTTTTGTTGTATCATGGGGAGCTCTGGTCCTGTGATTTTCAAACTTAAGTATGTGTAGGAATCACCTGGCAGTCTTGTTGAACGGCAGATTCTGACTCGGGATATCTGGGGTAGGGCCTGAAGACTTGCCTTTCCCGTTCTAACAAGCTCCCAGGTGGTGGTGATGCTGCCTGCCCCTGGGACTGACTATACTTTTAAGTAGTGTTGCTGTATAGTACAGAAGAGCTCCGGTGCTGCAGTTATTTGACAGAGCAGGGCGAGGGGATTTGTCATGAAGGTGCTTTTGTCTGGCAAGCACTCTTTTCTTTAGATTTTAGTTCATTTGGGGTGGCTTGGCAGAGAGCTGGTAGCATTGGAGGCGAGTGCTAAGGCTCTCCTAAGCTACCTCCTGGCGCTGCTCTTAGAATATAAGAGAGCTTATATTCTAAAAGGTGGGGTGGGGGTGGGACTGGAAAAAGATGTTAGGAAAAGCTTCCTGGAGGAGGCGCATGTGAACTGCAGGAGCTTCCTCTGCCGCCCTAGAAAGGGACACACTCTGAAAGAATTCCTCCTTCCCAGGGGCTGGGTCTCAGCATCCCCACGCTGGCTACGGTTTCCCAGGATATCCCACGTGTTCAGGCTCCCTGTCAATCAAGTGTTTTCCGGGCTGTATACGGGTTTAAAGGCGGCTGGGTGCAGAGCGCTCCCATGGTGCCGCGCGGCGGGCGAGTTTGGATTTTAAATCCCCGCGGCCAATCAGTGGCGCGCAGGCTTTTGTAACGTTCCCAGCGCCGCGTTTGAATTCGGGGAGGAGCAGAGTTGTGCGGAGCCTCTGCCCCGGCCCTGCCAGGTCTGCCGAGCTACTCTGGCAGCATGAGTGCGGCGGTGACAGCAGGGAAGCTTGCGCGGGCACCGGCTGACCCGGGGAAAGCCGGGGTCCCCGGAGTTGCGGCTTCAGGAGCCCCGGCGACCGCTCCCCCGGCAAAAGAGATCCCGGAGGTCCTAGTGGACCCCCGCAGCCGGCGGCGCTATGTGCGGGGCCGCTTTTTGGGCAAGGGCGGCTTCGCTAAGTGCTTCGAGATCTCGGACGCGGACACCAAGGAGGTGTTCGCAGGTAAGATAGTGCCTAAGTCTCTGCTGCTCAAGCCGCACCAGAAGGAAAAGATGTCCATGGAGATATCCATTCACCGCAGCCTCGCCCACCAGCACGTCGTAGGCTTCCACGGCTTTTTCGAGGACAGCGACTTCGTGTTCGTGGTGCTGGAGCTCTGCCGCCGGAGGGTGAGTATCGCCGCTGGGGAACTGGAGCTGCCTGGGAGACAGGTTGGGGCGCCGGCACCCAGAGCTGCTGAGAAGGAGTACCGGAAGGGGGGTGCCTAGGGCTTGGAGCTGTAGAGAAGGGTGCTAGGAGCCTCCAGCTAAGGGTGGAAAGGGTCTTTGGTAAGAAGTGCTTGGCACTTGGAGCTGCAAGGGGACGGGGCTCCAGAAGTGGAGTCTGGATCATGGTGCTGATAGAGAAGTCGGCTCCTAGAGGCGAGGTATTGGGGGAGGGGATGAGGGTAATGGACGCTAGAGTCCCGGAGTGCCAGAGGAGCAGTCCCAGTCTAGGAGTGCGAAGGACCCGGAGCTTCCGGAGTGGAGCTGAGTCAGGGAGGTGGTTGGAACCAGACTTCGAGCTTCCGGGGAGAGAGGGTTCAAGATAGGTATCTGCTCCTGGGAGGGGGCCCTGGAGGAGCTACTGGGGACTCTTGAGCTTCCAGCGTGGAGCTGGGAGAGGAGTTCCAGATAAGGTTAGGGGCTGCTGTGAATGGTTGTGGCCAGTGTTAGGGCTGGGTCTAGATCCCAGTAGTCCTGGAGAAGGAATAGGGGTGAAGGGAGGCTCAGGGAAGGAGAAATACCTGCCAAGATCCCTCTTTTATCCCCCTGGGGGTTCAGGATCTGGCTCTGGGCTGCCTTTACCTTGTAATTCTCCCCCTTCAAACCTGAGACCTCAATACCACCTCCGCATTCCTCCTGCCCTCTCTCCCTGGCCCCCCAGTCTCTCCTGGAGCTGCACAAGAGGAGAAAAGCCCTGACAGAGCCTGAGGCCCGATACTACCTGAGGCAAATCATTCTTGGCTGCCAGTACCTGCACCGAAACCGGGTTATTCACCGGGACCTCAAGCTGGGCAACCTCTTCCTGAATGAGGATCTGGAGGTGAAAATAGGTGAGGTGCTGGGCCTCAAGGGTGCCTGACACCACTACAAGAGGTGGAGATTTGGAGGAGGCTGGGAGAAAGGAAATAGGAAAGAGAAAAGGAGGAAGGAAGAGGATGGTGGGAAGTCTGGGCTGTTGATTGCCTCTAGAATTCTCTTTAGTCCAGAAATTTAAAAGAGCCCACAAATCAGTATCTTGCCTGCAGATACATGATTTTTGCGTCCCAACACAGCATATTTTTTTGGTTTGAGTTGTTTTTATTTTTTAAATTGGGAGATTTGACATAAAAACTTGGGTCTGGAGCTCCTTTTAAACAGTTGGAAGCTCCAGCAATACAGGGACAGCATTCCCTTAGAGCAGCTCTTTGCTAGGCTGAAAAGCATCTGTCCCCTTTAGACTCTCTCTGGTTTGCCACTGTCTCCACCCCTCCCTATATGTCTTGTAAGTTACTTGCTTGATCCTTGAAGGCATTTGAGTTTTGCGATCTCTGTCAATTCCTGTATAGAAGCGTAGTCTTTCTTTCTAAGGGGAAGTGCAAGAAGGGAGGCACCTCTCTTGGGCTAGCATGATGGGACGAATCCTGGGCAAGCCTCCACAAGGATAGAGGCTTGTGGGATCAAATGACCCTGGTTCTTGATGGTCGAACCTGAATAGCCACCTGCATTGATAGATGGCAGAGGCTGGCGCCTGAGTACCCTCTTCCTCCCTCTGCCCCAGGGGATTTTGGACTGGCAACCAAAGTCGAATATGACGGGGAACGGAAGAAGACTCTGTGTGGGACTCCCAATTACATAGCTCCCGAGGTGCTGAGCAAGAAAGGGCACAGTTTCGAGGTGGATGTGTGGTCCATTGGGTGCATCATGTAAGTTGGGAGTTGTCTCAGAACCTACCCAGCCTCAGCAGCGGGCCCCTTTGGGACGTCTTAGCTGACTGACCTTTTCCTGTGGGCCTTTCTGTCTTGTGGAAGGCTCAGTCCAGAGGACAGCCTGCCCTGAAACAAAGCTAATACCCTTATCTTTCTTTGTCACTCTGGTGTGTCTATTTGAAGGGGGAAGGAAAGTCACCATAACCTACCTCTAGTCCCTTGCCAGAGTGGTCCACAGATCAATGTCATCATCACCTGGGGACTTGTTACAGAGTCTCAGTACCCAGACTATTTACTGGATCAGAATCTAGATTTTATCAAAATCCTGGGGTGATTTCTGTGCACAATAAAGCTTTAGAAACACTGATGAGCATTGGGTGGGAGAAATGAGGCCAGGAGTTATGACTGGCAGGAGGAGATGCCTGTCATCTGTCTGAATCGAGACCGTCAGAGGGGGTGGTGACAGATAGAGACTTTGGCCTCTTCAGATATTATCTTTCTTTTTCTTAGCTTGGGTCCTGTAGAGTTAGAACTGAGTTGTAGCAATGACTTTCATGCTTCCTTTGCAGTGGAGCTTTTCTCAAATGAAAATGTCAAGCCTTAAGTACAGGATTATTAAACATACAGCTGTGCTGTAGGAACAGGCAGCCCATGCACTTGGCCCTTTTTTGTATGGCCAGCAGCCTCTGAGGACCTTGCATAGCGTCCTAGATTACTGGAAGCTTCAGTTAAAAAATCACTGGCCCATAAGAATCCCGGTCTCATCTCTTGTATTCTACTGAGGGCTCATCCCAGACAACATCCTGGTTTCTGGGGCTGCTGAATGCACTTGGGGATTGTCTTCAGGGGCCTCAGAGTCAGAGTGAGTGTCTAGGGGATGCCTGGCCTTTGTTCTGGCCTTGAGATCATCGCTTCTGTGTCTAGGTTTTGTCTGGGAGCCTTGCGCCAAATCCTACCTTGTGCTTACAGGTATACCTTGTTAGTGGGCAAACCACCTTTTGAGACCTCTTGCCTAAAAGAGACTTACCTCCGGATCAAGAAGAATGAATACAGTATTCCCAAGGTGACTAACACTTTATGTTGAAATCTGTTTTTCCAAAAGATATTTATTGGGCTCAGCTATATCCTGGGGTCAGAAATAGGTCAATCCTACACCTAGGAAATTCACAGAACTTTAGAGGGCCTGTGACCCGAGATTGCATACAGAACTTGACATGTAGTACATGTAAGCGTGTTTTCTTCCTGGGGGGGAGTTTGCAGATTCTTGGAGATTGAGTAAATGACCCAAAAGATGTTTAAAAGCAAAACACAAAGTTGGAAGGGAAGAAGGTAGAAATACTGATGCTTTGAAAATGGATTGTAGCCGGGCTCGGTGGCTCAGCCTGTAATCCTGCGCCTTGGGAGGCTGAGGTGAGTGGATTGCCTAAGCCTGCGGGTTCGAGACCTGCCTGGGCAACTTGGCGAGACCTCATCTCTACAATAAATCAAAAATTAGCTGGGCATGGTAGCGCGCGCCTGTAGTTCCAGCTACTTGGAAGGCTGAGGCGGAAGGATCACTGGAGCCCAGCAGGTCAATGCTGCGGCGGCCGGGAGCAGCCACTGAACTCTAGTCTGGGTGACAGAGTGAGACTCCAACTCAAAAAAAAAAAAGAAAGAAAATGGATTGTCTGAATTTAAAATGGACTCTGCCACTTAGCAGCCAGAACACATTGACCAAGTGGCCTGCATCTTCTGAACCATAGTGTCCCTTCTACAAAATGGAGTTACTGCCTCAGAGCACCTCACAGAGTGTCTGCATACAGTAAGAGCTCATTGTAAACCAGTGTGAATCCAAGGGCTTACCAATGGCAAAGTGGTGTGCATTTTCACATCCAATGTTATAAATGCATTTATTTTATTTTATTTTGTTTTTTTGAGTCAGAGTCACCCAGGCTGGAGTGCAGTGGCATGCTCATGGCCACAACAGCCTCGACCTGCTGGGCTCATGCGATCCTTTCGTCTTGGCCTCCCAAATAGCTGGAACTACAGGCACATGGCACCGCACTCGCCTAATTTTTTGATTTATTGTAGAGACAAGGTTTCACCAAGTTGCCCAGGCTGCTCTCAAACCCCTGGGCTCAGGCAATCCTCTTGCCTCTTGCCTCCGCCTCCCAAAGTGCTGGGATTATAGGCATCAGCCACCATGCCCAGCTGGTATAAATGCATTTAAAGGAAGTCTAGCACATGACCACTTTTAAGTTTAGTGTCTTTGTGTGAAGAACCCTGTCACCATAATGACAGACGTAGTCAATCTGTCACAAGGTGTCAGTGCACGGTGAGAGAATGAAGCGGCTTGCCTCAGTTTCCTCATTTGCAAAAGAGATGATGGAGATCCCTAACCTGTAGGTGTTTTGGTGAAGGCTAAAGAGTTAAACACAGGAAGTGCTTAGAATGCTTTCCTGGCCAGGCTCGGTGGCTCAACCTGTAATCCCAGCACTTTGGGAGGCTGAGGTGAGTGAATTGCCTAAGCCCGTGAGTTTGAGACCAGCCTGGGCAACTTGGCGAGACCTCATCTCTACAATAAATCAAAAATTAGCCAGACGTGGTAGTGTGCACCTGTAGTTCCAGCTACTTGGAAGGCTGAGGCGAAAAGATGCCAGAGCCCAGCAGGTCAAGGCTGCGGTGGCCAGGAGCTTGCCACTGTACCCCAGTCTGGGTGACAGAGTGAGACTCCAACTGAAAATAAGTTAATTAATCAATTAATTAAATAAAATAAAAGGTGGGTATGTGCAGAGAAGAGCGAGAAGCCAACAGACGCTGAAGCATAGTGAAGCAATAGGGGATACCAGGTCAGGGAAGTAGTAGAAAAAAAAAAAAATGCTTTCCTAACACGTAATAAGTGTGGAGTTGATGCTAGGCTGTTACTGTGGCACTTTAAGCTTGGTGCTGTCTCCCCATTTTACAGATGTGGATACAAAGTCCCTACAAAGTCTGGGGCATAATTGGAATTTAAACCCAGGTTTTTAGAACCTCAAAGCCTGTGTTCTCAAGTGCTACTCTACTGTGTACTCAAGGGCAAATTTCAGGGGGGAAATTACTCCAAATTACTCTTTCTTCTTTTTTTTATTTATTGTAGAGATGAGGTCTCACCAAGTTGCCCAGGCTAGTCTTGAACCCATGGGCTCAGGCAATCCTCTCACCTCAGCCCAGATTATTCTTGAGTTTCAAGAGGAAGGAGTAAGGATCCTTCTCACAACTTAATGTCAATACCTTTCAACTCAGGAAAGCCAATATTGGAGCAAGTTCTAAACCATAATGTACTTGAGACCGAGGATGGGGCCCTGCAGTCCCTTGTGGAGCTCTACACTTCGAGTCCCCCTCATGTCCGTTTATGGCTCTCTCTCTCTGCCTCAGCACATAAACCCCGTGGCTGCCTCCCTGATCCAGAAGATGCTTCAGACAGATCCCACTGCCCGCCCAACCATTAATGAGCTGCTCAGTGACGAGTTTTTTACTTCTGGTTACATCCCTGCCCGTCTCCCCATCACCTGCCTCACCATCCCACCGAGGTTTTCAATTGCTCCAACCAGCCTGGACCCCAGCAATCGGAAGCCCCTCACGGTCCTCAATAAAGGTAAAACAAGGGTCTGGGCAAGATGGCAGACCACCAGAGAGAGCCCAGGCTTTAGGGGTGTGTGTGGCTTACTCCTTGGCCCCTTTAGCTCAGGTGAGAAGCAGGGCAGGCCTTATTCTTAAATCCGCAGTTCTTGTGCCGATCTGCTCCTCAGCCCCGTCAGGAAAGATAGACCTTATCATGGCTGGATAAATCCACTGGGTCCGAGGAGAAAATAGACTGAATGCCAAGGCTGGAAAGTTTTTTTTTCATCACTTGTTTAGAAAATTTTTAACATCACTCTTATGTAGTTCATTGAAAAAAATATGAAAATCTTCAAATATACACAGAGCATAATGCAATGGATCTTCTCATACCTACCAAATTCAGTCATCATCATGATTTTGTCATATTTGGTTCACTAGTATTTTGTTTCTTTGAAGTATTTTTAAAGTTAACCCCAAACATTTTGCCATTTTATCCTTATCTCAACTCTGAATGCATCTCTTAAAAATGGAGGATATTTTCTTATAAAACCATAAAGCCACATGCCATGGCTCAGGTTGCCATTGCTTCTAGATCTCTTCAGAGGACAGAATTAGGAAATACATATAGCAGAGGGCTGGAGTTTATGATGATATTTCTGATTTCCCCCCTTTTAACGTTTTATTTTGATATTATTTTGACCTCATGAAAAAAAAAACTCCTAAAATCCTCTTTTACCTAGATTTACCAGTTACATTTTTACATTTGGTTTATCAGTCTGTCTCTCACAGTCATAACCACATTACATGACACAGTTACCAAGTTTAGGAAATTTAACCTTGAAATAGTATTACAGCAACCTTTTTCTCCACCGTGGAGTTACTGCTTTACTTTTGGCAATTTTTAAGTGTCTGATTGAGACATAATAATACATTTTTACTTCTTTGATTTATACTTGTATTTTTTTTCTCTTAAACTGGAAATCTTATTACTAATGTACTTAAATTTTCTAGTGTATGTAAATCAGTTCCTGTTGTTATTTCATTATTTTATTTATTTATGTTTTTGAATCTGAGTCTAAGTTTGTCACCTAGGCTAGGGTGCAGTGGCATGCTCATAGACACCACAGCCTCGGCCTACTGGGCTCAAACAATCTTTCCACTTCAGCCTTCCAAGTAACTGGAATTATAGGCATGTGCCACCACGCCTGGCTAATTTTTTTATTTATTGTAGAGATGAGGTCTCACCAAGTTGCCCAGGCTAGTCTTGAACCCATGGGCTCAGGCAATCCTCTCACCTCAGCCCCCTGGGCTCAGGCAGTATTCTTGCCTCTGTCTCCCAAAGTGCTGGAATTACAGTCATGAGCCATTGTACCTGGCTACTTTCTGTTATTAAATGATATTTTATTTTTTTGCATTCTTTACTTGTCGTTAGAATATGTTTCACTAAGGATATATAGTTTGTTTTTTCAGAAACAGTCACTTGAAATTATTTTTTTCTTTCTTTCTTTTTTTTTTTTTTTTTTTTTTGAAGTAGCTGGAACTACAGGCGTGTGCCACCATACCCAGCTAATTTTTTGCTTTATTGTAGAGATGATGTCTCACCAAGTTGCCCAGGCTGGTCTCAAACCCATGGGCTCAGGCAATCCTCTCACCCAGGCCTCCCAAAGTGCTGGGATTATAGGTGTGAGCCACTGCACCTGGCTGAAATACTTTTTTTTTTTAATGTGGATATATGACCAATTTGATGTACAACTTAAGTTCATTTGTTTCCATTTTTAGAGATTACATTTAAAACTTTATTTTGGAATAATTTTAAGCTTATGCAGAAAAGTTGCGACAAAAACGACTTTCTAGAGAGTCAGTATCTCACATAACCATAGAATAATGATTAAAACTAAGACACTAACCCTGGGATATACTCTTGACAAACTCCAGTCTTGGACTCTATCAATTTTGGTTTTTTCACTAATATCCCTTTTTCTGTGCCAGGTTCCAATTCAGGACCCCACATGGCATTTAGTTGTCATTGTCATGCTAACCTTGATGACTCAGTGAAAGTGACATCCAGTGGATTTTTCCACTGCAAAGGTAGTTTTCTCCCTTGTGGGGAACAATTTTGAGACTCTGAGCATCCGAAGCTCTGTGGCCTCACTGTGAGCACATGCACCTGTCACAGGAGCACCACAGCTGCTGCTCTGATTACCTGGCATGGACTAGTTCCCCCAAAGCAGCAATAGGTAGAAGTTTTTCTCTGGGAGCAGCATGCCAGCTATGGCAGGGAGTTCTGTGCCCCTCCCAGTTTCCCCTGTTTTTGTTACCTGCCTAGGCATGGAGAACCCCCTGCCTGAGCGTCCCCGCGAAAAAGAGGAACCAGTGGTTCGAGAGACAGGTGAGGTGGTCGACTGCCACCTCAGTGACATGCTGCAGCAGCTACACAGCGTCAATGCCTCCAAGCCTTCAGAGCGAGGGCTGGTGAGGCAAGGTGGGTACTGGAGGCTTGGGTGGGGGAAGTCTCAGCTAACAGTCTTGGTGATGTGTCCAGGCCTGTCTCCATAATACCTGTGGGTCCCCTATTGTCCTGTTTATCAGAATCTAGATGTGTTAGCCTGATACCCGAGTCTCTGCATGGTATGGCTCCTGCCTTATTTTTCTGATCTGTGTCTTCTATTTTTGAATCGGAGTCTACTCTGTCGCCCAGGCTGGAATGCAGTAGCATGCTCACGGCCAATGCAGCCTTGACCTGCTGGGCTCAGGTGATCCTTCCACCTCAGACCTGCTAAGTAGCTGGAACCACAGGCACATGCTACCATGCCCTAATTTTTTGATTTATGTAGAGATGAGATCTCTCCAAATTGCCCACGCTGGTCTCAAACCCCCAGACTCAGGCAGTCCTCTCGCCTCAGCCTCCCAAAGTGTGTACCGGGATTGCAGGCGTCAGCCACCACCCCTGGCCTGATCTGTCATCTTTCCCTAGCACCTCAAAGTGCCACCTTCATACATCTGCACAGGCTGTTTCTCCTGCATAGTGAATTCCTATTCATTCATTGAGACCATCAATGAGCAGGCCCTACTGCTCCCCACCTCGAAATGCACTTCCTGCAAACACCGAGTGGTTCACACTCACCTTCTTCAAGTATCTGCTCAGTGTTACCTCCATGAACATCTCCCTGGCCCCTTTGCTAGCACTTCTTACCTGCTTCATGGTTTGACATTTCTCGCCCAACAATCCAACATTTCCTCCTTTGTTTATTGTATTTAAAATAAAGGATTGCCTGTAATTCTGGCTACTTGGAGGGCTGAGGCGGAAGGATCGCCGGAGCCCAGCAAGCCGAGGCTGCGGTGACCGGGAGCAGCCACTGCACTCCAGTCTGGGCAACAGAGTGAGACTCCAACTCAAAAAATAAATAAATAAATAAAATAAAATAAGGGATTCGTTGTGTGCATTGAACATTACATTTTGAGGTATTTGGAATTGTCTGCTCACAGCTGCTTAATCACTCCAAACTGGAAAACTAGATCATGTCAGCAACTGACTCTTACTGTGATGGAAGTAACTTACATATTTTGTCAATACTTTTGATTTGTCTTTGTCCCTACAACTACAGTGTAAGCTCCATGAGGCTGGGTTTTTGTTTTTTTGCAGGGGGGGGTTTGAGTTGTAGTCTCACTCTGTTGCCCAGGCTGGAGTGCAGTGGCACACTCATGGCCACCCCAGCGTCGACCTGCTGGGCTCCGGCAATCCTTCGCCTCAGTCTTCCAAGTAGTCAGAACTACAGGCACGTACTACCACGCCTGGCTAATTTTTGATTTATTGTAGAGACGAAATCTTGCCAAGTTGCCTGGGCTGATCTCAAACTCACGGGCTCGGGCAATCCACTCACTTCGGCCTCCCAAAGTGCTGGGATTACAGGCTGAGCCACTGAGCCCAGCCAGGTTTTGTCTCTTGCTCATTGTATGACAGTGCCTGGCACACAGTAGGCCTTCAATAAATGGGTCAACTTGAATGAAGGAATGAGTGGCACTTGGATTGCTGTGCTGTAACTTTCTGCTTAAATGTCGTCTGCTGTTGCTTGTCTGAGCTTATTGGCAACAGTGACCCTGCTTTGCTCTTCTGTGGGACCCCAGGCCTCTTGGCTGGGCCCTGGTAGGGTCCCTAGCAGGCTTCCCTGGTGTGGGCCACATGAGCAGTTCAGAGGGGAAGAGGCTGGTCCTCACTCCTTGTCTGTCTGTTTCTGTCTCAGAGGAGGCTGAGGATCCTGCCTGCATCCCCATCTTCTGGATCAGCAAGTGGGTGGACTATTCGGACAAGTATGGCCTCGGTAGGTTTCTTCCAGAATGGGTGAGTGGCTCAGGATAGCCCTGTGAATAAAAGCCTCTGCCTTTTTTTGCTCCCAGGTCTTCTCTCAGTGCCCTGTCATCTCCATCCCAGGTCTTCTAGCTCCAGCTCTCAGTGCTCCCCCAACTTCCTACTTCTCCCTTCTGAGGTTTCCCTCCATCTGTCTGTAGGGTATCAGCTATGTGACAACAGCGTAGGAGTACTCTTCAATGACTCGACACGCCTTATCCTCTATAATGATGGTGAGAGTCTGCAATACATAGAGCGTGATGGCACCGAGTCCTACCTCTCTGTGAGTTCCCACCCCAACTCCTTGATGAAGAAGGTGAGTGCTGGCCAGCCCTGTGGCGTGGTGTTTCTGGGAGGAGGGCTCATGCTGGGACCAGACTCCAATTCTGGAATCCTCCCTCAATTTTCATGCAGATCACCCTCCTTAAGTATTTCCGCAATTACATGAGTGAACACCTACTGAAGGCAGGTGCCAACATCACACCGCGGGAAGGTGATGAGCTGGCTCGGCTACCCTACCTGCGAACCTGGTTCCGTACCCGCAGCGCCATCATCCTGCACCTCAGCAATGGCACCGTGCAGATCAACTTCTTCCAGGTAAAAGCCGGAGGTGGACGGGGCAGGAGAGAGTTGAGGTGGGCTCTGTGCCTGGTGGGGCCCATGGGAGTTGAGTGGGAGTGGGTTCCTGTCCTTGGCAGCAGGCAATAGACAGGAAAAAAGTGAGGTGGGGGACTCCCCCTCCACCAATTGGGGTACTTTCCTCTCCTCTCCCCACATACACCAGCAGCTGGGATCTTCATTGCCCATCCCCCTCTCTTACAGGACCACACCAAGCTCATCCTGTGTCCACTGATGGCAGCCGTGACCTACATTGATGAGAAGCGGGACTTTCGCACATACCGCCTGAGCCTCCTGGAGGAATATGGCTGCTGCAAGGAGCTGGCCAGCCGGCTCCGCTACGCACGCACGATGGTGGACAAGCTGCTGAGCTCACGCTCAGCCTCCAACCGCCTCAAGGCCTCCTCCTAGCCTCCCTCCCCAGACTGGTGCCTCTCTTCATTCCGCCGGCACCTGGGGCCAACACTGGCAGCTCCCATGGTGCTGTCTTTGAAAGTGCCCCCCAGCCCTGGGGGCTGGGCAAAGCCACAACATCCTTGCAGGTGGGGTTGCTGTGTAAGTTATTTTTGTACATGTTCTGGTGTGGGTTCCATAGCCTCTTCCCCTTCCCCTCAGCCCCACCATATGAATTGTACAGAGCATTTCTATTGAATTTGGGACTGTCTTCACTTTGGCTTTATATATATTAAACAGATGTGAATCTTCCTTTTATTCTTGGATTCCCTGAGTGGTCATGGGCTCGGAGGGCAAATCTCTGCTCCAGCAGCCCTGGGCTGTCAAGCCTCTTTGCCAGTCTCTTCTGATGCCGAGGCCAGCCTTAGCTATGAGCCCAGCTCCTCCACCAGCCAACATAGAGGCCACCTCTGTGGCCAGCCTGCCTCAGCTCCCAGCAGCCTCTGAGACTGGCAGATAGTAGGACAGGAAGAGGCTCTCGGAGGCGCAGCTCTTCATGGCGCGGTGCGTGTGGAGGAGCAGCCGCGGGAAGCGACTTGTGAAGTACTGGACGAAGCTGTCAGGAACTTGACCCAGGGCCTGCCGTGCCTCAACTGGAAGCTCCCTGTAGTGGTGCTTCTGAGGGTAGGTAGGGCAGAGAGCTCTGGCTTAGCTGTGACCAGGCCCACCCAAGATCTAGGCCCCACCCAGGTCCCACCCAGGTCCTAGAACACACCTTGTTTCTCATAGCACGGAGCAGGTCTCGCACTGATGTTCCCTTGTATGACCGGAACTTTCTCAGATCTGTGGGTAGGGAAATCGGTGGCAGAGCTGACCCTGCTGGCTCCCCTCCAGCCTTCCAGGCCCCCCAGGTGTGGCCTCTACCTGTCTGCAGCGGTACGGAGATGTGCTTGTGCCAGTTGTTGCGGACTACCACATAGCCTCCTGCCTCCAGCGCCCTCACCAGGGGCTCCTGCTCAGACTCCTTCTCCAGCCAGTCGCTGACGTCCTAGGACCCCATAGAGCTCCTGAGCCTCGTGACTGTGCCAGAGGCCACATGGCCAAGAGTGCATCAGATGGCTTAGGGGAGTGGTTTAGGTTATCTGATAAAGATCCTTGCCTCTTAGGGAGTGCAGCTTCTTCATACCACACTTCCATGTTATTTACCACCAACCTATAAGGTAGGTACTGCTGTCCCCATTCTACAGATTAGCAAACAG
This sequence comes from Cephalopachus bancanus, assembly GCA_027257055.1. Lineage (NCBI taxonomy): Eukaryota > Metazoa > Chordata > Mammalia > Primates > Tarsiidae > Cephalopachus > Cephalopachus bancanus. The sequence continues at coordinate 2,136,007 of JAPVLO010000354.1, forward strand.
GCCCAGAGGTACAGAGTCTCTTGCTCAAGGTCAGTCACATGAGTGGAATGGGCTATCTGGGTACAGGCACAGCATGAATGACAACTCAGGTGGGAAAGAATGGGTCTATTCCCATACAAGGTGCTGCTAGGACTGGCAAAGCTGGTGAGGAGTGGACTGTTGGAGTGGCAGGATGACAGAGTATAGGAGTCCAGGCTGTGTCCTGGTTTAGATAAGCAGCCAGGCTGCCTGGGTCAGGTAGCTCTTCCTGTTTTCCCCTAGCCAACCTGACACCCCCCTTCTCATTGCTCAGGACCCAAAGTTGGGACTTTTGCCCAAATTATGGCTGCACATTCTAAGTTTCCCTCTGACCTGGAAGAACTGGAGTTGTTTGGCTTTGCTCCAAAAGAAGGGATGGGCCAGCACCTGGGGAGCAGAGGGGCGTGCCTGGGGCAGCGGGTTCAACATAGCTTCAACTAGGTCCTGGGCAACAACCTGGTCTGGAGATGGAAGTGGAAGGATGGCTCAGGCTTGCCCCATCTCGCCCTCCTCCCTCCCTTCTCTGCTGGGCCCAGCGCTCCCTCACCGTGGGCCTCTTCCTCCAGGTGAGCCAGACAGGGAGCTCCTGCAAGAATGTTTGCCTGGCGATAAAGACTCTCTCCAAAGGGGTGGCTCCCACCAGAAAGCACATAATAGAATACGCAGCCCGCTGAGAAAATGTCCACTGCGGTGGTCTGGGGGCCAGAGAGGTGGGTGTGAGAAGAAAATCTCTGCTTCCGCAAAGTCAGCATGGCTTACTCTTCCCATGGGCAGATAGGCAGCCAGGGGTTTGGTTCACACAGGAACTTCAGGGTACTTCCTGGGCAGCATCTCTGGTGCTAAGTACCCTCCCATCTACACTATTAAAAGGGACCTGTGGTTTTCATCTAAAACCCCCCTGTCCTCACTGAGCTTCTAGTTCAGGTTTCAAGTTTCATTCGTTCCTATAGGATGCAGGCAGGTAATGTGACAGGGTGAGGCTGGCCAGGCATGAGGCAAAAAAGCAGTGGCGAGGTCTGTGGTGACCTAATGAGCCCTGTCTACAGGGGCAGCTGGTCATCAGCTCCAGCTTTTTGTCACCAGAGAACTCTGCCAGGGTGCCAGAAGTGACTTTTTAACTAAGAGATGAGGTCAGCCAGGCATATGGCTCACGTCTGTAATCCTAGTACTTTGGGAAGCTGAGGCAAGAGGATTTTTTGAGCCTAGGAATTCAAGACCAGCCTGGGCAATGTAGTCAGACATTGTCTCTACAAAAAAAATTTAAAAAATTAGCCAGTAATGGTGGCGCACACCTATAGTCCCAGCTACTTGGGATGCTGAGCAGGGAGGATTGTCTGAGCCCAGCAGGTTGAGGCTGCCGTGAGCTGTGATCATGCTGCTGCACTCCAGCCTGGGTGATAGAGTGCAAGCTCAACTGAAAAAAATAAAGATGAGGTCTTGCTATATTGCCCAGGCTGGTCTTGAACTCCTGGGCTCAAGTGATCCTCCCACCTTGGCCTCCCAAATGCCAGGATTACAGGTGTGAGCCACCACACCCTGCCCAGAGCTGACTTTTTAAAATAATCCAGAAATCTAGATTTTTATGTGGAATTTCTCAAATGTTAAAGTATTGGCATCTAATTAAAAAAATAAAATGTACATCTGTGCATTTAATCTTTGGGCTTCAGGTCACCACTTTGAGCTTTCTCGACTTGAGGAGTGGAGATGGCTTTGCTTAATGATTGTCCTTTTGTGTTATTGTCATCTCTTTCCATGACTTCAGCTTCTACCCATACACTGCCACTCAAAATCTTTAATACTGAGGTCCCAAACTCAAGTGTCTATGTGAGTCAGACACTGCTTGTGCTCCAACTAAATTAGATTAGCTCATCTGAAGCTCCCCTAAACCCTTGACACCAGTGGTTCTTTTGTTTATCTGTTTCTTTTTGAGTCAGAATCTCACTCTGTTGCCCAGTCTGGAGTGCAGTGGCACGCTCACGCCCGCTGCAGCCTTGATCCACTAGGTTCAAGTGATCCTTTGCCTCAGCCTTCCAAGTAGCTGCAACTACAGGTACATACCACTATACCCAGCTAATATTTTGATTTATTGTAGAGATGAGGTCTCTCCATGTTGCTCAGACTGGTCTCAAACCTGTGGGTTTAGGTAATCCTCTTGCCTTCACCTTCCAGCGTGCTGGGATTACAGGCATGAGCCTCCATGCTCGGCTATCAGTGATTCTTGAACTTGACTCCATATTAAAATCACCTGGGTCCCTATCTCAGGCAGATTAGGTCAGAACTACCAGGTGTGAGGTCTAGCCATCTTTTTTCAAGTTCCCTGGCAATTATGAAGCATAGTGAGAATTGAAAACCATCTTCAGGTGCAGTGGCACACAACTGTAATCTCAGCACTATGGGAGGCTGATGTGGGAGAATTGCTTGTGGCCAGGAGTTCAAGACCAGCCTGGGCAACAGTGTCTCTAAAACAATGAAAAAATTAGCCGGCTGTTGTGGTGCGTGTCTGTAGTCCCAGCTACTTGAGAGGCTGAGGTGGAGGATTGCTTGAGCCCAGGAGTTCGAGGCTGCAGTGAGTTATGATCATGCCACTGCACTCCAGCCTGGGTGACTAAGAGAGACCCTGTCTCAGGAAAAAAAAGAAATTCTAGCTCAGGGTTTCTCAACTTCAGCACTATTGACATTCTGTCAATTCCCGCTGTAGGGGCTGTCCTGTGCATTATAAGATGTTTAGCAGCACCCCGGGCATCTACCTACAAGATGCCAGTAGCACTTCCCTCCTAAACTGTAATAGTCAAAAGTCTGCAGACATTGCCTAAGGCCCCTGGGTAGCAAAATAGTTCCTGACTATGAACCACTGCTCTAGGTAAGAAGAGATAAATTATGCCCTCTTTAAGATGAAGAAGCAGAAACTCTGAAGGAGTGGCTGTAGGTCACAGAACAAGTGACATGAGCCTTGTCTGGAGGGGAACAGAGAGAGGGAGAGCTGCAGCCTGGGGCCATTATCTGATTGATGACTTGATGGGAAGACTCACTGGACTGCCTGGTGGCAGGAGCTGCAGGAGCTCAGGCGCCATCCAGCCTTCTGTGCCAGGGATGCCTGAGTGGAGGCTAAAGCTACAGCGGCCTGCTGGCAGCTTCTTACAAAGGCCAAAGTCCGAGAGGACCACCCTGCTTGGACCCTGGCCATCAGGCCCTGCGATGAGAATGTTGCCTGGCTTCAGGTCCCGGTGTACTGTGAGAGAGGAGCAGAGAGGGAGCAGGTTGCTCAGGGAGAAGGCAGTGGGGCAAGGACGGGCAGCGAGAGGCAGGGGCATGGCTGGTACCTATGTGTAAAGAATGCAGGTGGGCCAGGCCAGACATCAGCTGCCGCAGCACCATCTCAGGCTTCAGGCCCCCACGGTCCAGGTTGGGTTTTTCCACATACTGAGGAGCAACAAGGGACAAGGCATCTGTCTCCAGCCCAGGGCCTTCTCACCGTCCCTCCCTGAGCCCCCAACACACCTCCTGCAAGGATTCCTGGCAGAGCTCCAGGGCAATGTAATGGAACTGGGGTCCCCTCTCGGTGCAGAAGTAGCGGAGCACGTTGGGGTGCCTGTCAGACTCTTGCAGCAGCTGGACCTCCCGCCGAACCAGGCCAAAGCATTCGCGGAGGAGCCGCTTGACAGCCACTGCCCGCCCCTCAAACTGTCCACTGGGAGGTGGGTAATGGGGGCAAGGTGCATTTAGAGAGAGCAGATAAAGGAAAGAGGGGGAAGGGGGCCGGGGGACCAGTGAGCAAGGCATCAACCTCTAACCACCTCAGGAGTCTTGGAAAGAATGGTTCTCCAAGGAATAGTAAGGGCTGCGAGCCTCATGTCCCCAGCCTGGGCTCCTGGCTGCCACTCACCGGAAAACAAAAGTCCCGCTTGCTCCACGGCCCAGCACATCCTTTGGATTGAAGGAGATCTTCCCCACCACAGTGAGCTCAGCTAGGGGAGAGGAAGGTGGTTGTTCAGGGACCTGCCTTGCCTTTCTCCGGACTTTCCCCGATTCCATGCTCAGCCAGGTGCAATGGGTCAGAGCAAGACCATGGGCACCAGACTGTCTGGGCCCAACACCTGGTGCCACCACTTCTTCTTTGTGTGGACTTGGGCAAGTTACTCACATTCCTGTCCTGTGTTCTCATCTGTAAAGCAGAGCTAAGGTGACTGATCCTGCACCGTATTATCACGAGGACTGAGCGGACAGAAGGGTAGGGGGGTGTTTGCTCTATTATCGTCTTGTAGCTCTCTCCCTCTCTCCACATCTTTTGCCCAGGTTTCTTTCCTTTACGTCCTCTGTCATTCTCCCCACTGCTGCCACTTGTAACTGAATGCTTTTAACTGAGGTTGAATCAGCTTCAGACAGGAAGGTGAGATTTGACAATTGAAAGCATGGTGAGCATGGACATCATCACAGAAGACACTGGCCCAGCCCAGAAGGGAAAGCAGTGGGCATTTGGAGGCTAAGCTGACCCACAGTTAGCGCTAGGGTGAAAGGGAGCCCCCAGAAAACCTTGGTTTCCCATTAAGATGGGTGAAGTTAGCTCAGGTGGGCAAGGTGTATGGGTTGTGACAGTGACGGCTCTTCCACTTGGGTAGCTCGTGAGAGGCTTCTCTGACCCAGGCACGTCTGGGCAGGCTGTCCCCTGCTTAGCTCCAAGGGGCACTATTCATGTAGCAAAACACATATGGCACCCCTAGAGTTGTGCAGTGCAGAGCATTTTACTTAGGAAGAGCACCAGCTTCTACTTCAACAATCAGCTCTAGGAAAGCAAGTGAAATCAGTGTTAGGGATCAGTGAAAAAGCACCACACAGACCTCATCACTGCTCTGGGTTACCCTCTTCAAGCTCATGCTCATGTCAGCAAGATGCAAGTGATAGCCTAAATTGGTGTACCCTGGACTTTCAGAAGTGGGTTCAGGGCCTGGCTGGGAGCACATCACCCACACATAGGAGAGACAGGCAGTTCGGGAAGTAGGGACAGAGTTGCCTGACAGCCTGCTTGAATAAGCCCTGCTCCTCTGACTCCAGGTGAGGGCCACCCTTCCAACACTTCTCTATGCTGGTCATTTAATTCTGTTGGGCTCCCAGTCTCTTGTGTGTCTACCTTCCCTGCTCTTGAAGCACTCAACATGGAATGGGTTAGATGTTTCAGAGCACCCTTGATGCTAGAGAGAGGCAGACTTAAGGCCACAAAGGCCTTGAATGTAGAAATAATGAGCTGGGGAGTTCAATCTGCATGCCTGGATATTTGCTGTCACTTGGCTCCGCTTTCTGCATCATTATAATGGAGATACAGCAAATGCAGGAATTAAGTTCTAAAGTAACCAAAAGTTGCCATGTCAATGGAAAATGGCAGACAGAATTACCTCTGGAATTCTGAACACACATGATGCACTTCACTGCTGTTTGTTGAACACCTAAAGTCAGCCACATCCTTTCATAAGTTTTTGGCAGGGCCTGAGCATGGGCACCAACCCACAGATTAAGAGCACATGCTAGAACCACTGAGCTGCCACTGACTAGTTTTGAAGGCTGCGGGTGGGTGTGGCAGGGGAGGGGGCATCACTAAACCTTTCTGCTTCATTTCCTCTCCCATAAAAGAGGCATTACAATAGTATCCACCTCACAGAAATGTTGTATCATGAGTTAATACATAGGAATACAGGCACTGTCAGAATAGTGTCTGGTACACAGTAAGTGGGATGAGTATTACCTAGCCCCACCCTGAGCCAGTAAAATGAAAAGAACTGCAATAAATGTTAGCTCTGGTTCTGCTGAATTGTATCTATTTGACGTTGGATATATGATGCAGTCAGCGATCCTAAAGGATGCCAAGCATGTGTAGATAAGTTTGTGTATGTTAAATGAGAGTAGGATGTGACTCCATTGTAGATTTTCTGGACCATAAAGAGGCCATGAGGACTTTGACATGAACCATTCTGGAGAAAAATGCAGCCTGGGCTGTCTGAGGAGAGCCTCAAGCCACACTCATCTCTCTGGAGTCAGGATGTCCAGGGAAATGTGTGGTTGTTTTTCTTTTCTTTTCTTTTCTTTTTTTTTTTTGAGTCAGAGTCTCACTCTGTCACCCAGGCTGGAGTGCAATATCATGCTCATGCCTACTGCATCCTCAACATGCTGGGCTCAGGTGATTCTTCCACCCCAGCCTTTCAAGTAGCTAGGACTACAGTCCCGCCCCACCATGCCTGACTAATTTTTTGATTTATTGTAGAGATGAGGTCTCACCAAGTTGCCCAGACTGGTCTTGAACCCCTGGGCTCAAGCAATCCTCTCATCTCTGCCTCCCAAAGTGCTGGGATTACCAGAGGTGAGCCACCACGTCTGGCTGAGATGTTCATTTTGAGTGCAGTGGGGTGGGTATTACCTGGCCCCACCCTGAGCCAGTAAAGTGAAAAGAACTGCAATGCCTCAGGGCTCAGGCAACTGTTGTGAGACCTTCTGAAAGAGCTGACCCCGAGGAAGGGGGCTATTTCCCTTTGGCAGAGGCACAGTGGGCACGGAGATGAACACTGGGAACAGCCCTGGAGCATCCAGCCAGAATGGGGTGCACTTCAGCATGAAGAAGTGACAGGTGGGCCAAGGCATGAGGACATGGTTTGAGCAGTGGCCAGGAGGTACCAGCACCATCGCGAAGAGGACAGAAGACATGAGCCCTGCCTGGAGCCAAAGAAGCAGAAACAGCAGTCTGGGCTGATCAATAAACACGTGTGAGAAGCCCCGGAGCCTCCCAAAGATGCCAGAGGAAGCATGAATGGCTTATTTAGAGGATTAAATTGAGGGGAGATGAGAGAAGTGTTTAAAAAGTAAAGAGCAAGCCGGGCTTGGTGGCTCAGCCTGTAATCCCGCACTTTGGGAGGCAGAGGTGAGAGGACTGTCTGAACCCAGGGGTTCGAGACTCGCCTGGGCAACTTGGCGAGACCTCATCTCTACAATAAATCAAAAATTAGCCGGGCGTGGTAGCGCGCGGCTGTAGTTTCAGCTACTTGGAAGGCTGAGGCGGAAGGATCGCTGGAGCCCAGCAGGTCGAGGCTGTGGTGGCCGGGAGTGGCCACTGCACTCCAGTCTGGGTGACAGAGTGAGACTCCAACTCAAAAATAAATAAATAAATAAAAAGTAAAGAGCATAAAGGAGGAAAAGGTACCAAATTGGACCAAGATCATTGAACTTGACCTTCTGGGCTCAGGTGATCCTTCTGGGCTCAGCCTCGACCTTCTAGCCTCAGGTGATCCTTCTGCCTCAGCCTTCCTAGTAGCTGGAACCACAGGCATGTGCCACCATGCCCGGCTAATTTTTTTAATTTATTGTAGAGATGAGGTCTCACCAAGTTGCCCAGGCTGGTCTCGAACCCCTGGGCTCAGACAGTCCTCTCACCTCTGCCTCCCAAAGTGCTGGGATTACACACATGAGCCACCGCACCTGGCTTAATTAACCAACTTTGAAGTTAAATCTCTCCCTCCCTTTCTCTGGCCCTGACTCTACCCTGTCTTTCTCACTTAAGCTCACCTTCAGGGTCAACAAGTGGCTGGGCTTGCTTTGAGGGGCTTTGAAGCCTCTTCTTGCCCCTCAGGGTGGCCCCTGAGTGCTGGCACTGAGTATCCTGGGAGATGTGAGGAGGGTCTGCCGGTGCCAGGGGGGTCTCCTCCTGCTTTTCCACCAGCTGCTGCTGCTGCAACATAAGAGCCTAAAAGGGCCCTGCCTGGCTAGACCCTGCCCCAGAATAGGCTCAGGATTATGCCTGAGATGGCCTCACCCTGGAGCACAAACTTACACAGCACGGTAACTGGGGCTTGGGTGGCTGATGGGAGGAAGGCAGGGGCAAAGTCACCACTGGATGAGGGACAGAGTTGCTGAGTGGTCTGAGAGGAGGAGTAGGCTTCCCCTTAGGAAGACCCTAAGATGGACCTGAGGTCAGAGTGATGGGCCTACCTTCTTCATCAGGAGGAGAATCCACCCACCCAGGAGGACAGCAGTGAGGCTAGCTGCCAGCAGGTCTTGGGGTCCCAGCCTGGGATAAGAGTCTGGAGTTTTCTCTTCTGGATGCATCTCCGGGTCCCAAGGTCTCTCCCGGCTCAGGCTCAAGAGCTGAGGAAAAAGGAGCTCTTAACACCCTGGTTCACTGTGGACCACTCAGTCTTTCTTCATTGTCTACTACAGGGTCCGGCTTAGCTGAAGGGGCAAGTGGGTGGTCTGTACGGTGTGAAATGTGGTGCTCTCCGTGGTGCTGAACACCATGGTGCCCAGAAGTGGCTTTCCAAACCTACCAACTGGCCAGCATTTTATGGGCTGTCACTAAAAGATACAGATACTCTTGGAGTGTCACTAAAGATATACTAACTTCCAGAGATTCTGAATTTGCTGAGTCTGAGTGGGCTCCCAGGTGATTCTGATGAGCAGCCAGATTTGAGAACTACTGCTCTTGGTCATGGCTGTTCCTTCTAACCTTGGCAGCTAGCCTCACTGTTGTTCCTTCTAACCTTGAACTACTTACCAGTGATTCTTGTTCTGCCCTCTCCCAGGTGAGCATGTTTTTATAGTTTTTCTGTTTTCAATTTCTCACTTGACGAATTTTTTTTTGAGTTGGGGGTCTCACTTCGTCACCCAGGCAGGAGTCCCATGGCACACTCACAGCCACCTCAGTGTCAACCTGCTGGGCTCCAGCGATCCTTCCACCTCAGTCTTACAAGTAGCCAGAACTACAGGTGCACACTACCACACCTGGTGAATTTTTTTTTAATTTATTGTAGAGACGAGGTCTCGCCAAGTTGCCTGGGCTGGTCTTGAACCTGCGGGCTCAGGCAATCCACTCGCCTTGGCCTCCCAAAGTGCTGGGATTACAGGCTGAGCCACCAAGCGTGGCCATATTTTACAATTTTTACACTGAAGAAGAATAAAGAAAATAGTGACCCATGTTTCGTGATTTAGGCATCCAGTATCTTTTTGACATTTCTGACATGTTTCAGGCAATAACAAAAAAAAACAAAAAACAAACAAAAAAACAATTTCTGGAAAATTGTGTGCGGCCAGCTGACCCACCCTCAAATGTCATTCCTAGCAGCCTGAGGAAAAAGCCCAAGTGCTGTCTACTCATCTCATTGGTCCTTCCCAGCCCCCCGCCTCTGCCCTTCCAACACTGACCTCCAAGAAGCGGGCTGGGGCCTGGGTATTCTTTGGGGGTCTCGTCTCAGCAGTCCCACTTCCTGGGGCGGGATGGACCCTCAGCATGGTGGTGTGCAGGACGAGGGGTAGCTCGTGGTGTCCTAAGGGGAGAGCCAAAGTCAGTGGGCTGAAGGTGACCTCAGCCTTCCAGCTCAGAGGCTGGGCTCACAGGCTCTTTATCTTCAACTATACCCAATTTGAGCCAGGGACCTCACCAATGAGCAGCCACTGGCTAGGGAGGGCCACGCTGCCTGAGGGGTATCTGACAGCAGTGCTGGGTGAGCCCTCTCGCTCCCCTGAGACTTGGAGTGTCACCTCATCTGTGGTGGGGCCATCTGTGGAGGCCAGGGTCAGTCCACGAGGCTATGGCAGAAGATGGAGAGCCATGAGGGAAGGAGGCACTATTTCTCTTTCATCCCCTTTCCAGCCCACTCGAAGACCCCTTCTCACCACTAGGGCCACCCCTGTGTGGACCAGTGCTTTAGAGACATATAAGCCAACTTCATCCTTCCCCACATACAGTGTCATCCTAGGGACAGAGAAGAAAAAGAAGGATGAATGATGGTGCTGAGTAGTTTCAGTTATCCCTGTTCTGTACACATACCCTTGTTGTTCCCTCACTCTCACATTGGCTCTGGGCTGAGCCATGAGACTTGCTTTAGCCAATTAGACAAAAGCAAATGTGACACAAACAGAAGCTCAAAAAGTGCTCGTGCACTGGGTTTTGCCCTGTTGTGTTGTCCTTTGGAGCCCTGAGACCACACTAGGAAGAAACCCAGGCTAGCCTGCTGGGACATGAAAGACCTTCTGGAATAGGGATGAACCATTCTATTTGATGCCCCCTAGACCAGACAGTGTACCAACTATGAGACAGGTGAGTGAGGTCATCCTAGATCATCCATGCTCAACCAAGTCACCAGCTGACTGCAGGACCAGAAAAACCACCCAGAAACCCTACAAAATCTTGAAAAATGATAAATGCTTATTGTTTTTAAGTTCTAAGTTTTGGGGTAGTTTTATGCAGTAAAAGCTGATACTAACTCTATAATCATGGATGGTGAAATCTATGTCTAACCCAGACCTCTTTCTGGAGTTCAGTTTTCTAAATATGAATTTATCTCCTCATTTTTCACTTCTCTCCCTCTTTCTCAAGTGCTCCCTGCCTCTGAAAGTGACAGCACCCATGTGCATCCAGAAACCTAAGCATGACCTTTGACTCTTTGCTCACAATCACCAAACTCCCTAATCACCAAATTCTCCCCCCTTCCTCCCTTCCTTCCGTCTGTCCAAGTTTCACATTGTCATCCAGACTGGAATGTAGTGGCACAATCATGGCTCACTGCAGCCCTGACCTCCTGGGCTTATACGATCCTCTTGCCTCAGCCTCCCAAGTAGCTGGAATTACAGGTGCATGCCACCACATCTGGCTAATTTTTTTAAGTTTTTGTAGTGACAAGGGCTCACTATACCACCCAGGTTGGTCTCGAACTCCTGGCCTCAAGTGATCCTTCTGCCTTGGCTTCCCAAAATGCTTGACTTACAGGCATGAGTTATGGTGCCTGGCCTGATTTTCCCTTTTACTATTGTTCACTCCACTCATTTCCCTCTCTAGGGTTTCCCCTCTTGTGCAAAATATCTTCATTTCTTACCTGAACGAATGCAATATCCTATAAGTGCCTACTTCTTCCCTGACACCATTCTAAATATCCTTCACAACTGCGATCAGTTACCTTTCTGAGATGAAAATATGATCAAATCACTTCCTTGCTTAATAACTTCTGGCGAACATCTCCTTAGCCTTAGGAGAAAATGTCCACACTCCTTAAATGATCCTACAATATCCCTGCTTGACACCCTCAGACCTTACTCCTTGCTCAGATCTGTGTTCCAGTTTTTTAAAATTTCTGTTCCCTGGATTCCAAGCTCTTTCTCTCTTGTCTCCTATTCATCCTTTAGGTTTCACTTTAGATGTCCCTTCCTCCAAGAAGCTTTCCATAACTGCTTCCTGCCCCCAGTCTCAATTTGATTTGAATATTCTTATACATTCTCATATGGCACCCTTCTCTTGTCTCACCCTTTATTGCTCTGTGTTGTAATTGCCTCTTTACATATGAGTCTCTCCTACTAGATTCAGATTCCTGTAGGCAGGAACAATGGTGGGTTATTAACTCTTGCACTCCCAGAGCCTAACTGACACATAGTACATGTTCAATCAATATTTGTGGAATGAATTGATTGAATGAACAATCCCCGATTTTCCCAGTCTATTTACTGGTTTCCTCCGTATGGGGACACTAAGACACAGGAGCAATAAGGGTGATATTTAACAATCAATAAGGCAAAGCACCTAGCAGTCAGGACAGGTTGAGATCCAGAGGCCCCCTCCTAGACCAGATTTTGTCCTATCAGTTGTGAACAGGGGCTAGTCACAGGGTCCTGGGAACACTTGGGGGGCAGTGCAGAACAGTTATTTACCAACCAGTTTGGTAAGTATCCAGTTTGAGATATTTTGACCCCTGGTTCAGCTGTGCTGGTGTTTCATGGCTGAACATCTTGCCTGGTCACTGGGCCCAGGCTGCAATACTCCCAGGAGACTCCCTCCCTGCCCCAGGTAGGAACACCTACAGCAGCTGGGTGTCCAAGGCAGAGAAGTGGGTGGCTGTATTCTGGGGGCCTGAGGCAGGCAGTCGGATGTGGCCCCAGCGGAGAGCAAGGAAATGCAGGGTGTCTCGAGCCAGCGTGAGATGCGGTAGCTGGCGCAGGCTGTCCTGGTGCCAGGTGTAGATGCCCATCACAGGCATGCCCAAGTCCTGTGTCCACAGCACTGTGCCACTTCCTGGGTCCACGGTGAGCAGCAGACCCATCCCACAAGACACCAGGTAGCTTGCGTCTGCCAAGAAAGGTGGCTGGGGAATGTGGTCAGCTCTGACAGGAGGCACCTGCGAGCACCTGAGGTGGGGGGGTGCTTTGAGGGTGGGCCCTCTAGGGGGTCATTCAGGTGTGCAGGGGTAAGGTGATATCACCTGGAGGGTTATCAGGACATGAAAATTTATGGGGTCACTTCGAACATGAGGGAATCAGTCAGCGTCATCCAAAGGTGACCCAGGTATGTGTGAGTCAGTCCAGGCCACTTGAGAGACACCAGCTAGGATGTGGGGTATTGGCCATGATGGACAGATGGTCATCCAGGATGGGTCAACCAGGGTGGCCCGGAGGCATGCAGGTCACCTGGGAGTCACTTGGAGCGTGGGGGAGGGGTCAGTCAGGGCCTCTGGGGATGTCATTTGTGATGTGACAGGATTACTTGTCTGGGGTCTCATGAAGAATGATGAACTCTGGACTCGAGGGATTGCGTAGGGGCACCTGCAAGGTCAGTTGGGCAGTTGAGTATCAGTCTTAATATCAAGGAAGTGGTCAGTGTTACCTGGGGAGTCAATCTGGGGAAGAAGATGCCTAGGGTCATCTTCCAGGATCACTCAACATAAGGGGTCCATTAGGATCTATGGGGGTTACTCAGGGTGTACAGGGGCTATTTGGGATCACTCGGGTTGTGAGAAGTCATCCAGGGTTACCTGGCTGGAGTCATCTGGAGTAGAGAAGAGTTAGGGTGTTGAGGCATTGCTCAGGGTATATGAGGGTCAGTCTGGGTGTGGAGGACAGTCACTTAGGGTCAGCCGTCAGAGGTGTGTCATCCAGTACGTGGGGTCCCTGGGGAGGTCAGGTGGGTCAAAATGTGGGTAGGACTTAGTCATGGCTGCCGTTCTGGGCTCCCTGACTTGGTGACTTGCTCCAAGGCGGGGCCAAAGGAAGGTGGCACTCACATTTACCAGGTGAGCCGTCCATGGGGGGTGCTGAGTATTGTCGGTAGGTGGTGTTCCAGCGCAAGGCCGGGGCCCTTGGGTCATGCATGATGACCGTATACTCTGGGGATCCCAGAAGCAAGATTACCAGGTATGCTCCCATGATGCTCCCTCCCCGCTACCCCAGGGACTGTTCAGCTTGTGGGGGTGGGGGCTTCCCAAGCACCCAGCCTGGAGGCCTGGAAGTCTGTATCATAGTGGCAGAAACAGGGCTGTCTTGTTTATACCTCTCTCCCAGTTCATAGTTCAGTGCTTGATAGAATGTTTATTAATGACTAACAGATTGACTGGCTTGAATTCAACTTGGATAGTAATAGCCAGGCCTGGGCAGAGCAAAAGGGGAGGCTGCCCACAACTTGGGAAGCTGTCTGACTCACGTGTTCTGCCAATGTAGAGGCGTGGGGTAGAGGGACCCTCTGTGGTCAGCGTCAACTGGGTCTCCCCTGACTCGGGGTCTACCACGAACCAGGCATCCTGCTTCCGGCCTGAAGAGGTGGAATGTGTGTTAGCCTTCAAGACGGCGTGGCAGAAGGTGTGTGTCCTGTCACTCCTGTGTCCAGCTGGCCTATTGTGACAGGACCTAGGTCCCTGTACCTGCTATCTGGACCTGCACCCCACAGGCTGGAGAGGCCACTCACCTGTGTAGAAGACTCCATCAGAGCTGCGGCAGGGAGAGGCATGAACCAGCTCAGGGATGGTGAATGGCAGTTTCTAGAAGGAAAAGTCCCAGGAAGGAGTCAGGGTGAACCCATCTCCACAGCAACCAACTCATTGGGTACTATGATTATTTCCACTTTCTAGGTGAGGAAAGCGGGCTCAGAGAGGCCAAGTAACTTGGCTGCTGTCACACATCTAGAAAGTGGCAGAGCCAGGACTCAAACCCAGGCAGTCCAGCTCCTGAGCCAACAACTTCAGCCTCTTGAGGAAGCGCAGACATTCCTACACCCGGTGCCAAGATACCACATGATCCACTTGGTCCCAGCCTGACAACCTCCTCCAAAACCCACAGAGACTTCAAAACTGTTGACAGCCATAAAAGGCTCAGAGAGACTGAGGAGTGGTGCTGGATAAAGCAGACCATGACCCAGTGCTGGTACAGTGCAGGATCCACCCCCCACCCTTCTCTGCCCGGCTCTGCCCCTGGAGTGAGACTTGTCTGAATTGTGTGAGTAGGTGCTCCATGCTCTGGCTTCCTGTTGGGCTTGGATAAGGGGGACAGGGTGAGATCAAGGTATGTATGCCTTGGTTTCCTCTCTGCAGAGTCATCATGGGCTGGTTGCCTCCACCAAAGGCCTCAGGTCCCATCGGTGGCACTCTTGGTATAGCTTCTTCTGGCTCCAGGATGGGTAGCTGCTCCGTCTCCTACCTCCAGGCCGAGGACTGCTAATGGCATCCCAACTGTTATGAACCATAGGATACTACACTATCCTTTATGGTTTCCTACACCCTACCTACACTTTGTAAGCAATCCCTTTAATGAAATGTCTTCAAACTATCCTACTTGAGTGTGCCATGTATTGGAGCTAGGGCCTTGTCTGATTTACAAGACTGAAAATGTCTTATCAGTTTAGCTTCCTTAATCATACACTTAAGACCTTTCTGGCAGGCTTCCTTGGGCATGATCAGAATTCTGACAAAGAGCTGGGTGTGGTGGCATGCACCTGTAATCTCAGCTACTTAGGAGACTGAGGCTGGAGGATCACATGAACCCAGGAGTCTGAGGCTGTAGTGAGCTATGACCACACCACTGCACTCAGCCTGGGTGACAGAGCAAGACCCTGTCTCAAAAAGAAATAATAATAATAAAAAGAATTTTGATGAAGCACATTCCACTCCATTTGGAAGACTGCAAAAAATGGACACAGATTTTCCCTTTTTTTGTATGTATGTCCCTTCGCAAGGTGACTTTTAGCTTCTTCCATAAAGAGGTGGAGTGTGATGAGCCATCAGCAAATATGATATAAGCAGACGGTTGAGAAGTGATTGGGCTTGCCCACTCTTGCTGCTTTTGGGTCCCTGTTGACATCACGTGAATAAGCCCAGGCTTGCTAGAAAGGGATGGGAGACACAAGGTCCAGGTGCCCCGTCAAAAGCCAGTCAGTTACCAACCAGCTTTCAGAAACAGCCATCCAGTTGCCCAGAAGCTGACCACAGATGCATGAACAAGTTCAACCAAGACTCGCAGAAGAACTGCCCTACTGAGCCCAGCCTAAATTGCCATCCCACCAAATTCTGAGTTGAATGAAATGTTTGGGTTTTAAGCCCTTGAGTTTTGGGGTGATATGATATTTAGCAAAAGCTAACTGATACATACATTTCTTCTTAATACCCTGAGTCTAGAGAAGTCCCTTGGATACTCTCAGCCTGACAGTCAGCCCACTCTGTAGACACAGCCAGAGCTCCCCTCACCACCCTTTTAGCAGGGCCATTAGACACCTTCAGGCAGCCTCCCCATAATGCCCTCAGAGTCTTGCTTGACATGCATCCTCTGCAGGACACCAGATTCTGACTGTAGTTCCCCTCCATCCCTCCTGCTGACAAAAGCCCTGGCCTTCACCCATCCCTGAGCACTGTGGGAAACACACCATTAAGCCCTGCTGTTTCTGGGTCCCTAAGATGTACAGGCTGCCATCGGCTGGGTCTGAGAGAAAGGCTGTTCTGTGGAGCAGAAAGGAACATAGGGAAGGTTGGGTGAATGTCTCCTGGTTTCATGAAGACCCCCTCCAACTTCTTTCAGCTAGTATACGCCCTTTCTTGTAGGAGATACCTTGGAGCGCCAAGATCCTCCCTCATATCACATCCAGGCCCAATTATCTTCCCTTACTTCCAATATCCCCCCTTCCCAGGAAAAACTCTCTCCAGGCAACTATAGCTTCCCCATCTTTCAGTGGCCCCTCCTTAAAAGATGCCGGGTTCACTTACTCTGTGACATACATTGGTCCTTGGATGATGGGATCTGTAGGGACAAGAACATGGAACATGAGCTGCCCTCTCCAGAAACTATTGAAAAGCACAGCTCATACCCACTGAGTGTTTATTGTATGCCAGGCACTAAGCCAAACATTTGAAATGAATGTAATGCCATCTTCCCAAGAACTCCATTAGGTAGACTTCCATTTTACAGGTGAGGACATTGAGGCTAAGAGCTATGAAGGGTTTTCCCAAGGTCACACAGCTGGTAAGTAGAGAGGCTGCCTGTAGATATGGGCTTACTGAATTATTTTTTAAATTTATTTTTAAGATTAATTAATATTTTTAGGGCAGTAGCACAATCATAGTTCACTATAACCTTGAACTCCTGGGCTTAAGTGATCCTCCTGCTTCTGCTTCCTGAATAGCATGTACCATGCCTGGCAGATTTTTCTTTTTGTAGGGATGGGGTTATATTACCCAGGCCAACCTCAAACTCCTGGCCTCAAGTGATCCTTCCACCTCGACCTCCCAAAGTCCTGGGATTACAGGCATTAACCACTGCACCTGACCTCAGCTGACTAGATACTAGAGTCCATATTATTATCCTCCATGCCAGCATTCCCCAACCTTTTTGCATCAAGGACTGGTTGTTGTGGAAGACAATTTTTCCATGGGCTGGGGTGAGGGGTGGTTTCAGGATAATTCAAGCGCATAATTTATTTATTGTGCACTTTATTTCTATTATTATTATTGTAATATATAATGAAATAATTATATATCTCACCATAAAAAAAGAGGTGCAGATGGAAGTGGTAAATAGAATAATGGGTAGGCAATGCATGGACTAAAATAAGTGTTGGATTCTGACACCTTAAAGCCTGCCACCAGATGCGACTGTACAGTTGAAGTACATCAACTCACTTGCCACTCACTGATAGGGTTTTGATATAAGTCTGCAAGCAATTGATTTTTATGGTCTCTGTACAGTGAAACCTCACTGCTCATGTTAATCTGTATTTGCACCCGCTCCCCAGCACTAGCATCACTGCCTCAGCTCCACCTCAGATCATCAGGCAATAGATTCTTATAAGGAGTGCACCACCTAGATCCCTCACACGCGCAGTTCATAATAAGGCTTGCACTCCTATGAGAATCTAATGTCACTGCTGATCTGACAGAAGGTGGAGCTCAGGTGGTAATGTCAGCAACGGGGAGCAGCTGTAAATACAGATGGAGCTTCATTTGCTCACCCACCATTCACTTCTAGCTGGGTGGCCTGGTTCCTAACACGCCATGGACCCGGGGGTTGGGGACACCTGCTCTCTGCCACAGCAACTGCCTCCTCTTTCCCACCAAACTAAGAGCCCAAGGAGGGAATAGTGACCATTTCTTGCTCACCATCCTTCAGTGTCCACTTCAAGTCCCCTGTCTGTTTGCTCAGTGCATGGAGACTTCCATCCAAGGTGGACACCAGCAGGAGGCTCTCTGGTCTGAGGGTCTGGACCTGTGGAGGTTTGGGGAGACAACAAAGTCAGCTCTCTGAGAGGTCTGAGACCACCCCTTGCTATCATCTCAGACAGGGCTGGCTGTGGCTCTCCTTTCCCCAGAGGGGTACAGAGAAGAGGAGGAAGGGTGATTGGGGAAGCTGTTGGTTTCATCCATCATCTCCTTGACCCTAGAGAGGGGTTACAGTGAGAGCTGAGATGTTTCTGGGGTGGCTTTCGCTTCCACTATGTCTAAATTCCCACTTCCTTCTCTCCTCCCTCATCTTCTTCTGTTTTCCAAAGAACACTGAAGGGAAGGCCTTTACAAAACTACTTCATTGATCCTCACAACCTCCCTTTGATATTGGTATTGTGAGTTTCCCCATTGTACATGTGAGGAAGACTGAGACTCGAAGAAGGTTAGGTCATTGCCTAAAGCCCCTCAGTTAATAAATGGCAAAACTGGGACTTGAACTGCTGTCTCTCTGATTCCAATGCCTGGCCTCTTTCTCCTGTGCAAAAGGTCTGTCTTTCTGGGGATGTCCCTTTCTGTCTCCCCTAACTGGCCCGGCTGCTTTTGGTGCCAGGCTCCAACAGGCCCCTGAACCATGCCTGTGGGGTGGCTGCGGGAGGGGGCCCTAGAGCTAACCTTACATCTGGCGCCGCTGGGCTAACTCACCTGCTACAGCCCCTCCTTGAACAAACAGGGTGAGGCTGAGTTCCAGGCAGGAGCCCTAACATCCGGGTGGCCCAGCCGCACCCCTGCAAAGGCCACATCCTGCTCCAGGACCCTCAATTTGGTCATTGGTGGACAGTCGAAACTGCCTTTTAGCCTCTCTCTTTTCTGGGCCTCAATTTTGTCATCTGTAACACGACGGGGGGGGGTGGGGGTAGGGAGAATGGTCTAGAGAAGAGGTTGTAGACTCCTTTCCCACAATTGACTTTTGTTTAACCATCATAGTGTTTGAACATTTGTTTTTAATTAGCTGTCAATTCGTTGAGAGATTTCACTTTTTAAAAATCTAGATTTCTAATTTTTCCCATTTCTAATTTTTCCAGAGACACCTGATCTGGCCACCCCTGGGCTCACATTCTCACCAAGGGTTGTGCCCAGAGCTGGAAGGCAGACATGGGGGGGGTGCCTAACTCTACTCATCGCTTTTGCCCTGTGTCCAGGTGGGACGACCAGATTCGAGGCTAGGCCACTTTTGTCCTCTGGCTGCGTTTCTCTAAGACTCTTTTGCGCCTAGCACGGTTGGATCAGATCCCCTCCCCCACCAATTCACCCCTCTCGCGCTCATTTATCCCAGAAGTTTTGAGCCTGGGGTGCCATCATGGGCAAAGGGGGAACCCGTTGTGAAGTGCCTGAAGCTATCTGTAAAACTGGGCGTGCAAGTGTATTTTTCAGCAGAGGACCCTTAAAGTTGATCATATTTTCAAAGGACGCGGGGAATCTCCACAAGTTCTCCAGGCTGCCCCCTCCCCAAGCCGTCACCTCCCTGCAGAAAAGTCGAGTGCTCGGCGTTCCTGCGTTCTTCCACGCTGGCATGTTTCCCCAGTTAGGTGTTTGTGGGAGCAATCCCTCAACCGTAAAGGGTTTTCACACGTCAGGGACCGACCTGGGGAGACCCCGGCCAGAGCGAGGGAGAGCGCCTGGCTGCTCCGCCCCGCCGCGCCCCACCCACGCTCCCCGCGGTGCGACCCCGGAGGCTCGGCGTCCATCCCGGCTCTCACCTGCGGCCCGCGCGTTCCGAGCAGCGCCACGAGCTGGAGCAGGAGCCCGAGTGGGGACCACGGCCTCGAACCCCAGGCCGCGCTCGCCATAGTGCCGCGGGCACCAGCCTGCGGGCCGGGTCCGTCGGTGCCTCCTGGGGACAGCGCGGCCTCCGCCCCACCCGGAGGAGACTCCGCCCCACCCGGAGGAGACCCCGCCCCACCCGGAGGAGACTCCGCCCTGGGCTGGGCAGGTTGGGGGACTCAGGCTTGGTCGGAGATCCCCAGCCTGGAGTCCTCCTCCTCCCCCTTCCCCTTCTCTCCCTCCCCCCACCCTCCGCCTCCTTCCCCTCGCACCCCAAGCTGTGTCTTCCTGCGTCTCTTCACCCCATCACCCCACAGGGATGGCACTGAGCTTTCCCGGGAAAGGGGCTTTTACGAACGGAGGACATTTAATGCAGAACTTACTCGAGCACTGTGTTTGCGTAGCGCCAAGACCCATGTGGTGGCTCAGACCAGAATCGAAATTCTGATGTCTGACCTCAAAACTTGTGCTCTTTGTCACACTAGTGGCCTCCGTGAGCTATTATGAACTATAGATTAATTGATGAATTCACTCATTCACTCAATAAACATTTATTATGACCTATTATGTGCTCTCCTGGTGAACAAGAGAATAAGGTCTCTGTCTACTAGAGCTTGTAGATTCATTCCTATGCTTTAGGTGACAATACAGCTATTTTTTTTGAGTTGGAGTCTCACTCTGTCACCCAGACTGGAGTGCAGTGGCCACTCCCGGCCACTGCAGCCTCGACCTGCTGGTCTCCAGCTATCCTTCCACCTCAGCCTTCCAAGTAACTGGAACTACAGGCGTGTGCTACCACGCCCGGCTGATTTTTTATTTATTGTAGAGACATGGTCTCGCCAACTTCCCCGGGCCGGTCTCGAACCCGCAGGTTCAGGCAATCCACTCACCTCAGCCTCCCAAAGCACTGGGATTACAGGCTGAGCCACCAAGCCCAGCCTAATACAGCTATTAAAAAGCACCTTGCTGTGGGGAACGGTGGCTCACGCCTGTGGTCCCAGCGCTTTGGAAGGCTGAGGCAGGAGGATCACTTGAGCCCAGGAATTGGAGGCTGCAGTGAGCTATGATTGGACCACTGCACTCCAACCTGGGCCACAGAGCTAGACCCTGACTCTAAAAAAAAAAAAAAAAAAAAAAAAAAAAAAGGTGGTAACCATCCTTGCTCCAGGCAGACTCCCCAGACTCCCCTGCAGAGGTCCTTGAAGGCAGGATTCACTCTGTGTTCAAGTGTTGGCTCATCAATTTCTCCTTCATCCTTGTGTAAAAATCCCTGCTGGTCTTGCAGCCCAGCTCTGCCACATTCTTCTCCTCCTCTTTGTCATCCTTGGCTCTCCTGATCACGTCCCCACAGTCACTGAAGACTTGGTAGCCTGACCCACAGCCTTCGTCTCCACCCCAAATCCTAGCATCGTCATTGGTGTCTTCGGTGTCCATAGGGCAGCCCAGCGAGCACTGCAGCTTCTCAGTTCGGGGACTGCATCTCTCTAGAGACCGTACTGCCACAGCATCACTGCATGGCCATGCCTGGGACCTTTTCACACTCTGAATCGCTTTACCTTCAATCCTTCCTCTGACTGCAGCTGCTTCTCCCTACACCTGCTCCCTGAGCTACGTGGAGCCTCCATCCCTCAGTCTCTCTCCCTGTCAGCCTCCGTCACGCCAGACTTCCAAAGACCCCCAAAGGGAAAGCACTGTGTCCGAGAGGCCAAAGAAGCGACCCGGAGACGATGGACGAGACATAGGCTTTATTCAGGAGCTTACTTACAGGGAAGGCGGTCCAGAAGCGGCTGCCTGGACAGGAACAAAGTCCTCCGGATGGTGAAAGGCACATAGGTTATATGGCATTTTCCATAGTGCAGAGTACAGGGTTCAGCGTGGAAAGGGTAGTTTCTAGTGCGCAGGTGCAGTGTGAGAAAATACCTTCACATCCATCGCATGTACACAAAATGGCTGTGAGTTCTCTCTAGGGGTGGGATTTTTAGTATTATAATGAACTAGAGGTCACCAAAGATTATGAGCATTGGTCCAGGCAGGCCCGATCTGGTCTGAACCAGCCCAAGGGTCCCACTGCCTCAAGGAAGGGTGCTGAGAGTATTCACTGGGCACAGCCGGAGGATGGTAGGCAGGTCTGGAGAACATCTCATCCACGGCCTTAGTATGACCTGCATACCCAGGCCAGAGCCTGAGGGGAAGGGGACATCCCAGGTTGGTCACTCCAGGACCCTTCTCCAGGTCCCAACCCTTTGCTTGGGGTCATATCCAAGGCGTGTTCATGTTTTCATTGAGTGTGTGTCTCCCGACAGCCACCTCCTGGTCCTTTCCCAGCTTGGACCACTCAGTTGAACTACACATCACTGTCTTAGGCTGAGTCTCCTAGAAGCAGAGCCCAAGCTAGGGATTTTTGTGACTGTAATTTCACATTAAGACAGACCAGGTTTTCTAGGGTTCAGTCAGCCTGAGTGATATGGGAGGACAGAAAACCAGCCCCTTGACCTTAGAGTGGTGCGAACTCTGTGGTGTAGTTTGTGCTATAGAGGTCCCAGTGGGACCAGGCTGAAGCCAGTCTCCAGCTGGGACTTTTCTTCACTTGGCTCCTTTTCCTGCCTCATCTTGCTTCCCTCACTCCCCTCCTCCTAGAGAGTACTTCCCAACACATCACTGGAATTAGAATGCCTGTCTCAGGCTCTGCTTTCATGTACCTAATCTAAGATACCCTTTAATCACATTCCCACCAAGTGCAGCCATAGAAAACCCAAATGCCTCAAGGCACAAGTGGTTCTTTTAGAAATATGTACATTATCAGGAGGCTGAGTTGAGAGGATCACTTGAGGCTAGCCTGGGCAACATAGCCAGATTCCATCTCTTTAAAAAAAAAAATTAGCCAGGCATGGTGGCTCAGACCTATAGTCCCAGCTACTTGGGAGGCTGAAGTGGGAGGATTGCTTCAGCTCAGGAGTTTGAGGCTGTAGTGAGCTATGATTGTGCCACTGCACTGTAGCCTGGGCAACAGAGTGAGTTCATGTCTCCAAACAAAACAAAACAAAAACAGAAACATGTACCTCATAAAGTTTTTGCTTTGCTTGATTGCTCCCTCATGCTTAGGTGTTTTGATACCCCAAATTGACATAGTAGTGTTAACTTTATAGCAAAAGCGATTACTTGCCACTTTAGAAAATGACCCAGGCTAGTGAGAATTTGAAGGAGCTCTCCTTTATGTTTTGTACATTGCACATCTGTTTTAGAATTATGTTGTATTGACCAGGCACGGTGGCTCACGCCTATAATCCCAGCACTCTAAGAGGCCAAGGTGAGAGACTTGCCTGAGTCCACGGGCTCAAGACCAACCTGGACAGCTTGGCAAGACCTCGTCTGTACAATAAATAAAAAAATTAGATGGGCAGGGTGGTGTGTGCCTGTAGTTCCAGTTATTTGGAAGGCTGAGGCAGAATGATCACCTGAGCCCAGCAGGTTGAGGCTGCGGTGGCTGTGAGCATGGCACTGCACCCCAGCCAGGGTGACAGAGTGAGAGTCCAACTAAAAAAAAAAAAAAAAAAAAAAAAAGAATTATGTTGTGTTAATTATGCTTGCATTCATAGTTATTACTCATCAATAAATTTCAATTACGTAGAATACAGACTGCAAATGGACCGGGTGTGGTGGCTCATGCCTGTAATCCCAGCATTTTAGGAAGTGGAGGCAAGAGGACAGCCTGAGCCCGAAGGTTCGAGACCAGCTTGGGCAACGTAGCGAGACCTCACATCTACAACAAATCCAAAAAATCAGCTGGGTATGGTGGCACGCGCCTGTGTTTCTAGCTACTTGGAAGGTTGAGGCAGAAGTATTGCCTGAGTCCAGCAGGCGGAGACTGTGGTAGTCGTAAGCGTGCCACTGCACTCCAGTCTGGGCGACAGAGTGAGACTCTGACTCAACAAATAAACAAAAAACAGACTACAACTGAACTGGAATAAACTGATTTTGTGTGTGATGATAATAGTAATACATATTCTAGAAACTACGTAAAATTCAGAAAAGTACAAATAAGAAACATTCACGTATGGCTCCTTCTTCTGAAAACAGCACTCTTGTTAACATTCTGTCATGTTTCCTCCGGGTCTGGCAAGATTCTATGTTGAAATATTAACATGGCCCCCAAGGTTCCTTTGCTCCAACAGCCCCTCTCCCATTCAAGCGAGTCTGCTCCACATGTATTGCCTCAGTAGAAGAAGGGAAAATGACAGTTCTCTAGCTTTTGAGATTTCTAAAAACTCGGGATAACCCTAGCCTTAAGACAATAAGTAATGAGATTAGAAAAGATTCCTCAGACTTGAAGGAAAAGAAGGATGCAGAGGAACACAGAAAAGATGCTGCAGGTCCCTGAGAAAGGGGACCCGTGCCTACAGCTCCCTCATCCAAAGACAGGACCCCATGTAGGTTTGTAGGATCCGAGAGCAGAGGGGATCTGTGTCCTGCTTCCTGAGTAGAGCCTGGGAAAGCAGAGAGACTCTGGAGGAGAAGCTGCATGTGCTATGTCTGGGCAGAGAGGGAGGTTGGAGAATGTCCCACTGTCCATTGTGATCTGGAGGGGGTGGATGGTTACCACATGCCTGTGTACCTCAGAATAGCTTGGAGGAGAGATAACTAGAGAGAGGGATAGAGATCAATAGAGTGAGAACATGTGTGCCCAAAACAGAGATAGAGAGATGGGGGGGAGAGAGAGAATGAACATGCATGCTCAAAATAGAGATAGAGAGCAAGAGAGAACATGTGTGCTCAAGATAGAGATAGAGAGAGGAGAGAGAGAGAGAGAGAACATGCATGCTCAAAATAGAGATAGAGAGCAAGAGAGAGAGACAGAAAGCATATGTGCTCAAAATAATGGGAGAGAGATGGAGATGAGAGATGAGAGAGAGAGAGAGAGAGAGAGAGAGAGAGAGAGAGAGAGAGAGAGAGAGAACATGCATGCTCAAAATAGGGATAGAGATCAAAAGAGAGAACATGTGTACTCAAAATAGAGATAGATGAGAGAGCTTACATACTCCAAATAGAGATAAAGACACACACACACACACACACACACACACACACACACACACGCTCAAAATAGAGATAGACAGCAAGAGAGAGAGAGAGAACACGTGTGCTAAAATAGAGATAGAGAGAAGAGAGAGAGGGAAAATGCACACTCAAAATAGAGATAAAGATAGAAGAAAGAGAGAGGGGAGAGAGAGAGAAAGAGAGAGAGGTAGGTAGGGAGAGAGAGAGAGAGAGAGATTGACTTTGATTTCAGAGGGCAAAAGGGACAGTGTAGCAGAGACCAGTAAGGACCCGATGAGGCCAGGGGTAGCTCAGGGGATACCAGCCAAGACAGATGGTGTCAAGCCTCAGTGCCCTCTTATCTGCTGGCACTGTGTAAGCTCCCGGAACTTAAACCTCTCATGGAGAAGGGCTAGGAGAAGTCAGATGGGACTGAATTTCTTCCACCTGGCACAAAGAGAGCTTAAAATGAAAGTTAAATTTTATGAAGTTTTATAAAATTTATAAATTTTATAAAGTTCAAACGAAACAAAGTTCCATTTCTTCCCCACACCTCAGTGTGTACTCTTAAGTGCTCTGAGGTTCCTACACACATGTACTTACATCAAGAACTTTTCTCCTTTCTAGCAACAGAATGGAGCAATTAGAAATAGAAACAGGCAAACTATTCCAATCATAATAGCACTAAAAAGCAAATGTTTAGGAATAAATTTAACTAGAAAGGCACAGGACCTATATTAAAAAATTATAAAAATCTTATGAAGGACATAAAATGTGAGCAAATGGAAAGATATGTCCCTATGTGGAAAGACTTAATATGAGTAAAATGTCAATTCTCCCAAATTCAAATATAGGTATAATGAAATTTTTTTGATCCAAGGTTTCTTAAATTGGCTAAAATAAAGATCATATGGAAGAATAACTGCTTGAAAATTGTCAAGAAAAGTGTGAAAATGAAGAAAAAAGGGAAGGAGACTTGTCTTACCAGATATCAGAAGATACTGTAAAACCACAATATCAACATAATTTCAGCACAGAAATCGACAAATAGGTAAATATATCAGATTGAACAGAGAGAGAAATACGTATTGTGTATGTGAGAATTCAATAAATGACAAAGATGATATTTTTATTTTATTTATTGTTATTTAGAGATAGGGTCTCTGTCACCCAGGTTGGGGTGCAGGGACATGATCATAACTCACTATAATCTCAAACTCCTGGACTCAAGTGATTCTCCTGTCTCAGCCTCTTGAGTAGCTAGTAAGCCACTGTGCCCAGCTAGTTTTTTCAATTCTTTTTGTAGAGGTAGGGCCTCACTATGTTGCCCAGACTCATCTGGAACTCCTGGCCTCAAGGGATCCTCCCACCTCAGCCACCTGAGTAGCTAGGACTACAAGCATATATTACCACACCTGGCTAAAAATGATATTTCAATTCATTGGAATATTTGTTAAAACCTTGGTATAGCCGGGCTCGGTGGCTCAGCCTGTAATCCCGTGCCTTTGGGAGGCTGAGGTGAGTGGATTGCCTGAGCCCGCGGGTTCGAGACCCACCTGGGCAGCGAGACCTCATCTCTACAATAAATCAAAAAATCAGCCGGGCATGGTAGCGCATGCCTGTAATTCCTGCTACTGGGAAGGCTGAGGCGGAAGGATCGCTGGAGCCCAGCAGGCGAGGCTGCGGTGGCTGGGAGCGGCCACTGCACTCCAGTCTGGGCGACCGAGTGAGACTCCAACTCAAAAAAAACCAAAAAAAAACAAAAAAAAAACCTTGTTTTTTTTTTTTTCTATCAGAAAGAGAGTAAATATTGTATATCATATGTGTATTAGTTATCTGTTGCTGCATGACAAAGTACCCCAGCATTTCTGGTTTAAAGCAATAACAGTTCTTCTTTCACAGTTTCTGTGGGCATGGCTTAGCAGGGCTCTCTGCTTCAGCATCTCACAAGGCTGCAATCAAGGTGTCCACAGGAGCTGTGATCATCTCAAGGGTTGATCAGGGAAGGAATCACTTCCAAGTTCACTCTTTGGTTGTTGACAGGTGTTAGTTCCTTGTGGGCTGTTGGATTAAGGGCTTGAGTTCTTTAAGAGGTGTTGGTTGGAGGTCGCCCTTGGTTGGTTCCTTGCCATCTCCATAGGGCAGTTCATAACATGGCAAGTTAATCAATCGGGGAGAGAGAGAGAGAGAGAGAGAGAGAGAGAGAGAGAGAGAGAGAGAGAGAGAGAAGAGAGACAGAGAGACACCAGCAAGATGGAAGATACAGTCTTTTGAAAGTTAATCTCAGAAGTGACATTCTATTGCCTTTCCCATTTGTTAGAAGCAGTCAGTTCCAGCTTCCACTCATGGGGAGTGGGTTGCACAAGGTTATGATTACCAGCAGGTGAGAATCATTGGGGTCATTTTAGAAGCTTGCCTACCACAATACACACAATGTTCTGATAGAGTAAAGGTAAGTATGAACAATGAGAAAATAAAATTCTCAGAGGATGTTCTACTATACTGCATGAACTAGTTCTAGGACCTAGGAGATAAGGAAATTTATTTTGTATTTTTTTTTTGAGTTGGGGTCTTACTCTGTCACCCAGGCTGGAATGCAGTGGCATGATCATGGCTTACTGAAGCCTCAACCTCCTGGGTTCAGATGATCCTCCTGCTTCAGCCTCCAAGTAGCTGGGACTATAGGTGCATGCCACCACACCCAACTAATTTTTAAATTTTTTGTAGAGATGAAGTCTCACTATGTTGCCCAGGCTGGTCTCAACACCTGGGTTCAAGCAATCCTCTTGCCCTAGCCTCCCAAAGTGCTGGGATTACAGATGTGAGTCACTATTTTGTATTTCCTGGTAAACTTGTTATTGAAGTACATCATACTTACAGAAAGGTACACAAATCATAGGTCACATAGTGAACTCACCTGCTTAACCTGTGAACTAATCAAGAAACAAAACGACCAATTTTCCCAGAAGGTTCCTTCCTTGTGCTGTATTCCAAGAGTAACCTCTCTCCTGACTTCTAATACCATAGGTGAATTATGTCTGATTTTGATTTTTCTATAAATTGAATCACACAATATGCACTCTTCCATGTCTGGCTTCTTTTTTCAATATTATTTTTGTGAGATTATCATCAAGTATAGCTGTAGTTTATTCTCATTGTTGTGTAGCAGTACCTTGTATGAATATGCCACAATTGATTATCCATTCTAATGTCGATTGCATTCATTTTTTTCCCACCAGTTTTTGACTTTTATAAATAGTTCTATGAATATTCTTGTACATGTCTTTTGGTGAACATGTCTATGCATTTCTGTTGGCTATATACTTAAGAGCAGAATCTCCAGGTTCTGGGATATGTGTATATTATATTTCTCTACATTTTGCCAATTTTCTACACTGTTGTACCAGATTGCATTTGGCAGTGGTGATGGGGGATTTCTTATGCAATACAGAACATATAGCAGCTATAATAGAAAAAACCCAGATCTATGTGAAATACATAAAAATTTAAAACTTTAGAATAAACAGCATAGACAAATACTGGATTAGAAAAAATATTGGCAGCACAAAAGATAAGTAAAGGATTAACATCTATTACATACAAACTGCTCCTCTAAATTGTCAAGAAAAAGACAAACAACCAGAAAAATATGCAAAGGCTATGAATAGGCTCTTACATAAGATCAATTCCATGCATGTGAAAATGTGCTCAAAATCACTAGCAGTCAGAGGAATGTAAAAACAAGATTAAAAAAGTAACAGCAAGTATATCACTTTATGCCCATAAATTTGCAAGAATTAAAAAGAAGTCTACAAGAATGGCAGAATATTGATAACTGCTGAAACTTAGTTGTGAGTATTTGGGAGTCATTCATACTATTCTATTTGCTTTCAAAAGGTTTAAAACTGTCCACAATAAAAAGAAAAGGAAACCCAAACAAACAAACAAACAAAAAGATGGCTAAATTGTTCTTATTTGAATGCAATCTGTTAAAAATAAAAAAAAATGTATAATCCCACTGACTTAGAAAACCCACTTTGAGGGATTTAGTCCATAAAAATAAAAGCACCAGGTTTATAATGGTAGAGGTGAAACAATGAAAATCAACTTTGATAGAGACAGAGCTGACAATTATAGAACATCTGCACTTTGGAGTATTATGCAGCTACTAAAAATAATAAGTTCAAGTACATTAATTAACTTTGAAGGATTTTTGTGAGTCATAGTGAGAAGAGTAAGATGTACAAAACAGCATTATATAACAAGCATTAGTTTTTTTAAAACAATGTATATATGTTTGTAAATTATTTTATGTGAGCATGGAGAAAAAATAAAGACTGTAATATACTGGTTTTGTGGTAGGCTGAAGGAGGTTTTACACGAATGAAGGGGTAAAATCAGCAAAAGAGAGAAGGGAAAAAAAAGCTACTCAAAAGTAGAAAATCCAGGCTGGGCGCAGTGGCTCACGCCTGTAATCCAGCACTTTGGGAGGCTGAGGTAGGAGAATCACTTGAGGCCAGGGGTTCAAGACCAGCCTGGGCAACATAGCCAGATCTCTGTCTCTACAAAAATTTTTTTAAATGAGCTGGGTGTGATGGCATATGCCTGTAGTTCCAGCTACTCAGGAGGCTGAGGTGGGAGGATCACTTCAACCCAGGAGTTCGAGGCTGCAGTGAGCCATGATCATACATTGTACTCCATCCTGGGCAACTGAACAAGACCCTGTCTCAAAAAAAAAAAAAAAAAAAAAATCCTCTCGTTATGTCTCTATCTCATTTATGTGAATGTAGATGTATCTATGTGACATGTGTGTGCCCTGATGGGCAAAAATGACCTTGGACAAATGAAACAGTTTTTTTTTTTTTGAGTTGGAGTCTCACTCGGTCGCCCAAACTGGAGTGCAGTGGCCGCTTCCGGCCACCGCGCCTCGACCTGCTGGGCTCCGGCGATCCTTCCGCCTCAGCCTTCCAAGTAGCCGGAATTACAGACATGCGCTACCACGCCCGGCTGATTTTTTGATTTATTGTAGAGATGAGGTCTCGCTGCCCAGGCGGGTCTCGAACCCGCGGGCTCAGGCAATCCACTCACCTCAGCCTCCCAAAGGCGCGGGATTACAGGCTGAGCCACCGAGCCCGGCTTTGAAACAGTTTTTTATATTTACCATGCAGAGCAATTTTAGCTCCCATGTTTCCCCCACCCTGCCAGTTCTATGCACAATACGTTAAGCCCACTGGGATGTCTTTGGAAACAAAACAGGAGTCTTTTCAGTCTCAGTATAAAAATAGTCACTGTCTCTTAACATGTGATTTGCTTAATCTATTAAGTAACTTGCAAGAAAGATTTTATTGTCCCTTTTTGCAGATGAGCAAACTGAATTTCAGAGTGGTGAAGTAATTTGCCCAATTTACAAAGCTAGTAAGTGATGAGGCAGTGATTCAAACCTAGCTGTTTGACTCCCGAGTCTGTGAGCTTAATCTCCGTAGTTCCTTTCCCCTGTTTTTCCCTCGATATGTCTTTCCATGAGTTCACCGCCTCTAGATCAGGGTGGTATGATCTAGTGAACCCAGATTAGGGCTTAGGCCTCAAATCAAGGAGACATTGAGGTAGCTGGGCCGGTTACCAGGGCAGAAACAGTCCTTGTTCCTCGTGTGGGCCATGCTAATTCACTGGCACATCACACTGTGGTTTAAGGCCAAAGTTGGTCCCCATATCTCCCCCTGGGGACCTTGTGGCCTCATCGCTCTTCTGGGGATTCACCCACGCGCTCAGGCATTTCTCTATCTCCTCCCACGGGGACCGGGGACCGGCTTTGAGAGGCAAAGTCCTCAAAGAGGGGCGCATTCTGGGTTTGCCTCACGAGAATCCTCTAGTGGTAATATTTAAAACTGCAGGTTTATGATTCAATTTGGATGAAGTACAAAAGCAAATACACTAGTCCAAGCCTTGAAAGTATTGGTTACCCACAGATTGGGGAAGGAGGGAAGAAACAGGGGAATGACCAGGAAGAGGCACGAAGGAAGCTTCTGGGGGATCTGACTGTGTTATGTTTCTTGATATGGATGCTGGTTGCACGGACGCTTTTTGGTGTATATTTCGGCGGTGTGCTGGAGCCTGTTTCAGAGCCAGTTGTTATATTATCAGGAATTTGGGGAGCTGTTGGTTAATCGCAGCCATCATTAAAATTTTGATTATAGGGCCAGGCTCAGTGGCTCAGCCTGTAATCCCAACACTTTGGGAGGCCGAGGCGAGTGGATTGCCTGAACCTGCGGGCTCGAGACCAGCCCGGGCAATTTGGAGAGACCATTTCTTTACAATTAAAAAAAAAATTACTCTGGTGTGGTAGCGCGTGCCTGTAGTTCTGGCTACTTGGAAGGCTGAGGCTGAAGGATTGCCAAAGCCCAGCGGGTGGATGCTGGGGTGACCGTTGCAATCCAGCCTGGGCGACAGAGTGAGACTCCAACTCAAAAAAAATTTAATTATATAAATTTACAAATAAACACATGATATTAAAGACAAAAGTGAAAAATACTAAAAAGCTTCCTAATTATTTTATCGTTATCTCTGCTGTTGAGATTACTGATATCTATGGTATCTGTATGGTGGAAATACTAGATGATGCTGTGCTACTTTGAATCACATCCCAATTTTGTGTTCAGGGACATCACATTAACATCGTGGAATAAGTAATAGATATATCAAGGAAATCAGCAGATGCTACACATCAGGGCTTGATTTATATTTTATTGACTGCCTAGACTTAGGAAAGTGACGATGGCCGGGCGTGGTGGCTCACTCCTGTTATCCCAGCACTTTGGGAGGCCAAGATGAGAGGATTGCCTGAGCCCATGGGTTCAAGACCAGTCTGGGCAACTTGGAGAAACCTTGTCTCTACAATAACCCCCAAAACTAGCTGGGTATGATGGCACACGCCTGTGGTTCCAGCTTCTTGGAAGGCTGAGATGGAAGGATTGCCTGAGCCCAGAAGGTCGAGGCTGTGGTGGCTGTGAGTGTGTCTCTGCACTCCAGCCTGGGTGATGAAGTGATACTCCAACTCAAAAAAAAAAAAAAAAGAAAAGAAAAAAGAAAGAAAGTGATAAAGACAATGTTAATAATGGAAATTAAACTTAAAAGTGTGTTGTGTCATAGCAGCACTATTCACAATAGCTAACAGGTAGAAGCAATGCAAATGTCCATCAAGGGATGAGTGGATACACAAAATGTGGTCTAGGGATACAATGGAATACTATGCAGCCTTAAAAAGGAACGAATTCTGTTATATGCTACAACACGGATAAAATTTGAGGACATCACGCTAAGTGAAATAAGCCAGGCACAAAAGGACAAATATTGCGCAAGGTATTTAAAGGCATCTAAAGTAATCAAATTCATAGATACAGAAGGTAGAATGGTGGTTACCAGGGGCTGGAGATAGGAGGCAAAGAGACTCTGTTTAATGGTTACGTATGAAAAAGTTCTGGAGCTGGGTGTAGTGGCTCAAGACTGTAATCCCAGCACTTTGGGAGGCTGAGGTGAGAGGATTGCCTTGAGCTCACGGGTTCGAGACCAGCCTGGGCAATGATGAGACCTCATCTCTACCCCCCCAAAAAATAATAATAAATGACCCAGGCTTGGTGGCGCATGCCTGTAGTTCCAGCTACTGAGACAGAAGGATTATCAGAGCTCAGCAGGTCGAGACTGCAGGGGCCATGAGTGTGCCACTGTACTCCAGCCTGGGCGACAGAGTGAGACTTCAACTCAAAAAAAAAAAAGTTCACAGTAATATAAATATACTTATAAATGGTTAAGATGATAAAGTTTATGATGCTTTTTCTCTGCAATAAAAATCGATTTTAAAA
Organism: Cephalopachus bancanus; assembly: GCA_027257055.1. Taxonomy (NCBI): domain Eukaryota; kingdom Metazoa; phylum Chordata; class Mammalia; order Primates; family Tarsiidae; genus Cephalopachus; species Cephalopachus bancanus. The sequence goes on from JAPVLO010000354.1 coordinate 2,168,165, forward strand.
AGTATTGTTCTGTGAGTGGCATAAAATCAAGGAAATATTTTTGAAATCTATTATCTGATTCAGCAAGGCATTTCTTTGCATCATTGAAAAAATCAAAGAAGTTCCAAAATTTGTCTTTATCGTTTCACCTTCCTCTTTCTTGTTGTTAATGTAAACAAAAATATCAACCAACATGTATGTTGGAGCTACATTTGGGGAACCAGCTGTTAAAAACTTACCAGGGGCCATTTCTTTGTTAAACTCTGGGTGCGTCCACATGGCTCTCTGAGCTACCAATACCATGTTTCTTAGCTTTGGCCCCCTTCACTACCTTAGCGAGGTAATCTCTCTCTCTGCCTCCCTCCTTCCCCCCTCCCTCTCTCTCTCTTATTTACTTTCTAAATAAACTATATATTCCTAATCTAACTTCTGTGCAATTCTTTGCCTCTTTCACGTGGCACTGGATCACACACCTGGCAGGTCTAATCTAACATTTGAAAGCCTCACTGGGATATATAGTTTAACCTAACATGTACATTAAAAAAAAAATTTACCAGCATACCACTAGTTATATGTGAATAAAAAGTTAAAATCAAATGAAGAAGCAGACACATGGGTTTATGCCCTTGTGACCAAAATGTAATGGAGCTCAGACATAATGGTTTTGTTTAATTTTATTTTAAAATGTATTTATTTATTATAGGGTTGTGGGGTACAAGTGAGGATTTACTCCATAAGTAGGCTGCATGCAGGTGAGGTTTGGGCTGACCTCACTCCCCTGGTAGTGGACCAGGTACCCCTTGTGTTGTCACGTGCCCCTTACCCTCCTCCCCCTCTTCTCCCTTCCCCAACAGTGCCCAGCAACTGCCAATACCACCTTGTGCTATAATTTTATTCATAAAATATGAGAACACAGAAAAAGAAAACCTCATTCCCCACACAAATAGAACCCTGCCTCTCAGCCTCAGGCTTGCTGAAAGACCATCCTGTCGATTAGTACCTATTTGTGGGATCAGGGAAAGCTGCCTTGTTTGGAAGACACAGGGGTGTCACACTACCATTTCCCAACAGCAGTGAGTGCTAGCTGTGAACAGCTCACAGCTGTCTCCCTTCTCCAGAACACTGCCCTAGGTTGATGAGAGCTGCCTCTCCTGGCAGTCACCCATCCCTATTGTTCTCAGAAAGATCATGCCTCAGGTCTCAAGGAGAGTCGTTCTCCGGTATAGTTTATGCTCCAGAAAACCTCACTGATCAGACCAAGGCTAGACTTTACCTGAGACTACATCTTTGCTGTATCTTTCCCTCTGCCTTACTCTGCTTCTCTCTTACTCCCTTTCAGTTGTTTCTGGAAGAGATAAAGAATTAAACCCCATGCACTGGAAGCCCAGTCTCAAACTCTGCTTCCAGAGGAACAACACTAAGATACCTGGGAGGCTCAGAGTTTGGGAGTAGAAGAACTTCTAGAGGGTAAGCTTTCATCCCAAGTGGGCTAAATTCTTGCAAAATAGATTTCTCTTTTGGTTAGTGAGGGCTGGGCTTGTTTCTGGTGCAGAACCTGGGAACTTGTTAGAATTACAAATTCTTAGTTCTGCCCCAGGACTATTGAGTCAGAAACCAGCAATTTGTGACTTAGTAGACGATTCTTATGCAGCCTAGAGTTTGAGAACCACTGGTCTAAGTATCGTAAGCTGCTACTCTCTGAGTGAGGAGACGGATCCCACAGATGGCAGGCACATTCCTCCACCTCTCCTCTCCATCAAGGGGAAATCAGCCTCTCGATGGAGGATTTCTCCCATGAAGTTTAAGTTCACAGGTGAGGAAATAAGGACATTTGGCATCTTGGCAAGGTTGAAAGCCAGCAATATCAACATGGGTTTAAATGTTGGAATCTTGGACCTTGCTTTCGGGCTGAAAAATGCTACTTTAGGAAAGAATCAGTGCTTCGATTTTAAGCTCCTGCAGTGTTCATCTTGGGTTCTGATATTTGCTTGCATTTTCCAAATTTGGGGGCATGCAGCTGGTCCTAAGATATCCTTATGGGTCCTGTTGCCTTCCAGAACTTTGGAAAGGGGAGACTGTAAGACTCGGGATGAAATGAATAACCCAGTTCTGGAGGCCTTGAAGGACCAACCTGGTCCACCATGCTCTTTAAGAGGAACCCAACCCATCTGAATGAGTCCTTCCAGCCCACCAAGATGGAGAGGGAAGAAGGAGAAGGAAAAGGGAGAGAAAAATAATAATGAGAACAAAAACAACAACCAACAGTCAAGATACTGAGTGTTTGGCATGTGCCATGAGCTGTGCAAAGAGCCTTGTGTTACAGTCTCATGTATTTCTCACAATAACCCTACAAGGAAAAGATTACCACTGTGATCCCCTTTTTCTAGATGATAAAACTGAGTTGCAGAAAAACTTCAGAGAAGTTTAGAGTGAACTTTCCCTAGACATATAATTTGTAAGTTACGTTAAAGAGCTAGGCTTTGAACTTTGGTGTATTTGACTTCAACTCCCGAGTTCTTCATCTCTGTGCTATATGACAAATAGAAGATTCTCTGGACATACTTCATCTTTCTAGAACTGAACCATGTTGCTGTGAGTTTTATGTTTCTGAGTAAGCAGGAAACTGATGATGATAGTGGTAGCAGTCATATTTTTAGGGTGATGGTTTTTTTGGGATCATGACACTGTCTTAGGCTCTAGGGCTGTCTTGGAGTTCAATGCCTAATCCTGTAAGCTGGATTCCATCACAGAGCATTCTTAGAAATGGGAACTGGACTGGAGGTGAGTTCTTGGCCATGTGTCTTAGAATGGCCTAAATTAAAGCCACATGCTTACCCATTTTAGAAGTCCTGGGAAGCAACAGTAAGGAAATACTGGTAAGGTCCCTAAGGGTCTGCTTGTGGGCTTCTTCAGAACTCACTAGCTAAGTAGCTCGCTTTCTGGACTGCAGCCAGAATAGTTCCTATGGTTAACTTTCCTTGCAACTGTGGCTGACAAAAGGTTTGCTTTTAAGTTTCTGAGTTACCTAGAGAAGGGATGAAGGGGAATGTCAGTCAATAGGGAAAACCCCTTTCCTCCCATCCCCTCCTGGGTAGAGTATTCAGGGTTCTGGAGAAGGGTTTTGAAGTTCAGACTTTGGCCTGATTGATTCATTTTTGTTTGTTTGTTCTCATTCACAACTTTGAATTGTTTCTCTCTGATCTCCCTTGAGGCCTGTGTGGTAGAAAGATCTGGAGCTATTTTCTGTTCTCTCTCTCTCTCTTTCTCCCTCTCTCTCTCTCTCTCTCTCTCTGTGTGTGTGTGTGTGTGTGTGTGTGTGTGTGTGTGGTTTAGAAAGGCTTGCTTCTGTGTTGATTTTGAAAAACTCCTTTCTCGGGGTTGAATCTTTCCTCATTAAAACTGTGAGCTCTAGTCTAGAGGAGATTAAGGGTGTAACACAAAACCTACTTACAGCAGAGGGCAGTAGAGTGTAGCAGTTAAATGTGCGGGCTTTGGCGCTTGCTGTTTGTTTGAAACTGGCTTCACCCAACGGTAGCCTGCATTTATGGTTACACATCTGTTTCAATGAGAATATTTTAAAACATGTACTTCAAATATAAAGATATGTAATTATTTTAAAATTATATGCATAATTCTGGTGCTACTAGTGTATCTGCATATATTATAAAAGGTAACTTCAGTCATAAGCTGACCTGAACATTTGCCATTATACTAAAAGAAAGGAATTGGCAGTAGCAGGATATTGTCGGGGTCGCAGGGGAGGGAACACAACGTCAATAAGCGTGCCTGATCTCGAACCAGGCAATATGAGAACCAAAGGGAAGCCCAAACTTTACCTGTATGATGACCGCTTGTATACCTAATCTTGAATTTTACCCCACATCTTTTTATTTATTTATTTTTTTTGAGTTGGGGTCTCACTCTGTCACCCAGGCTGGAGTGCAGTGGCCACTCCCGGCCACCGCAGCCTCGACCTGCTGGGCTCCGGCAATCCTTCCGCCTCAGCCTTCCAAGTAGCCAGAATTACAGGCGCGCACTATTGCGCCCGGCTGATTTTTTTGATTTATTGTAGAGATGAGGTCTTTCTTGCCCAGGCGGGTCTCGAACCCGTGGGCTCAGGCAATCCACTCACCTCAGCCTCCCAAAGGCGCGGGATTACAGGCTGAGCCAGCGAGCCCGGCTCCCACATCTTTTTTTTAAGTAACAAAACTGAAGTTAAAGGAAAAATAAAATTAACTTTAAAAGTACTTTACTGAGGTGTAACTGACAATAAACTGTACATATTAAAATTGCACAGTTTGATAAGTTTTGACATAACTCATGTATACACATCCATGAAATCATCACATAATCAAGATAGTGAACACAACCATCAGACCCAGAAGTTTCTTTGTTTCCCTTGGAAGCTGGTCCTTCCTACCCCTTTCTGCTCTCCCAGCCTGGAGCAACCACAGATCTGATTTCTGTTATTGTAGATCTGATTTTGCAGAGTTTTATATAAATGGCATCATACTGTATGAGTTCTTTTTTAGTCTGACTTCTTTCATGTGACATAACTGTATCAAGATAATTATGGTTGAAATTAAGGTTAAAATAATGAGATTAATTTTTAAAAGAACATATTTGTTAGTGGTCAAAAATATTTTGCTCTCAGATTTAGACGTTTGTCTTTATGTTCTGGATGCTAGATCATTTTTTCTTCTAAATTGAATTTAAATGGTTTAAATTTTAATTTTTGAGTAGAAGATATGTTCACATGGTTTCAAATCTAACCATATGAAAAGATATAAAGTGAAAAGACTGTCTTCAGCTGCTATTCCCTATCCACCTAAGTGCACTGTGCCATCCCATCTTCCAAAATAAGCTTCTTAGGTATCATCCAGATTTATTTATGCAAAAGTATGAATGTATATATGTACTTTTTATAGTCTCTTGCATTCTCTTGTAGATATATTTTTTCGTATTCTGTTGTGTTTTTTTTCTGTTTATTTATTTCATTTTTTTGAGTTGGAGTCCGAGTCTCTCACTCTATCACCCAAGCTGGAGTGCAGTGGCGCACTTACAGCCACCGTAGCCTCCACCTGCTGGGCTCAGGTGATACTTCCGCCTCAGCCTTCCAAGTAGCTGGAACCACAGGCATGCACCACCACGTCTGGCTAATTTTTTGATTTATTGTAGAGATGAGGTCTCACCAAGTTGCCCAGGTTGTTCTGGAACCCATGGGCTTAGGCAATCCTCTCACCTTGGCCTCCCAAAGTGTTGGGATTATAGGTGTGAGCCGCTGCACCTGGCCTCCCTTGTAACTTCTAATGCTGAGTGAGGAATCACTAGTTTATTTTTATTTATTTATTTATTTATTTATTTTTTTGAGCTGGAGTCTCACTCTGTTGCCCAGACTGGAATGCAGTGGCCGCTCTTGGCCACTGCAGCCTCGACCTGCCGGGCTCTGGTGATCCTTCAGCCCCAGCCTTCCAAGTAGCTGGAACTACAGGCGTCCGCTACCAGTTAATTTTTTGATTTATTGTAGAGATGAGGTCTCACCAAGTTGCCCATGTGGGTCTCGAACCCACGGGCTCAGGCAATCCACTCACCTCAGCCTCCCAAACCGTGGGATTACAGGCTGAGCCACCCAGCCCGGCTTCACTAGTTTATTTATGTGAAGCTAACTGGCAATGTGTACCTGGTTGGGCTTCTTACAGTTTAGAAAGAGCAAGGGCAGGTGTGAAAAACACTTTGGGGATATGTGTTGCATTTATAAATCTGTCTTTGGAATTACTTCACAGTCCCTGCAAAAGTTGTGTGTCTAGGTGATCATGTTTTGTCCCAGATGATCAAGACTCTGGCCACAGCTGATTGGACCAGGCATAGACACCTGGTCCTGGCTGAGCCACATACATCTGGTCTCTTTATTATTGTCCTAGACTGGGTGACAGAGCAAGACCTTGTCTCTAAAAAAATGAGTTCGAGACCTGCCTGGGCAGCGAGACCTCATCTCTACAATAAATCAAAAAATCAGCCGGGTGTGGTAGCGCATGCCTGTAATTCCGGCTACTCGGAAGGCTGAGGTGGAAGGATCGCTGGAGCCCAGCAGGTTGAGGCTGTGGTGGCTGGGAGCGGCCACTGCACTCCAGTCTGGGCGACAGAGTGAGACTCCAACTCAATAAATAAATAAATAAATAAAATTAGCCGGGAGTTGTAACGTGTGCCTGTAGTTCCGGCTACGTGGAAAGGAGGTGGAAGGATCACCAGAGTCTAGCAGGTTGACGCTGGGGTGGTGGTGAGTGTGCCACTGCACTTCAACTAGGGCGATGAAGTGAGACTCCAACTCAAAAAAAAGCAAAAAAGCAAATGAAATAAAAATATGCCTTTTAAGGAATACATATAAACAAAATAGCGTGAATAGGAAAGCCAGAGAATGATGACTACGGTATTCAGAATGATGGTTACCTGGTGGGGGAGACCATCTGGCTGAGGTTAGCTGCTGCCAGGTTCCTTGCTTTTGTTCGGGTGAGTGGTTTTATAAATACTTAATACATCATTGAAAGCTACTGAACAGCAACATAAAGGCAGCTTACACAAACCACTGATAAGAGTATGCCTTGAGCCAAGAATTATGAATAATCTGATTCTGTACTCCAATGTTCAAATAAAAAATGAAACATAAAGGATAATGACTTTCAACATTCCTCAGTACATTTTATTACAGTCTAGTTGAAGATGCAAGACTGTTGACATGGGTTAACTATAATACTGTCTTCTCTAATTTTACATTGTGGTTTCTGCTGAGAAGCAATGCAGAGTAGTATCAAACAATTATAATATAGTAACAGCTTATATGATTTAAGTGCATGCTGTATACCAGGCACTGTGATAAGCCATTCACAGGCATTTAGCTAATTTAATCTTGACAGCAGTCCTAGGCACCAGGTACTATTATTTCCTTCCATTTGCAGTACTGATGAAGGAGCTGAAGTTTAGAGATGTTTAGTGAAATGCCTAAGGCCATATGACGTGTGGGCTGATACCCCATTAATTACTGACAAAGTCGGCTGAACACTGTGGCTCATACCTGTAATCCTAGCACTTTGGGAGGCTGAGGTGAGAGAATTATTTGAGTCCAGCAGTTTGAGATCAGCTTGGGCAACATAGCAAGACCCTGTCTCTACAAAAAATAAAAAATTAGCTGGGTGTGGTAGTCCATGCCTGTAGACTGAGCCAGGTGGGAGGCTGAGGTGGAAGAATCCCTTGAGACTAGGAGTTCAAGGTTGCAGTAAGCCATGATTGCTCCACTGCACTCCTGCATGTACGACAGAGTGAGACCCTGTCTCAAAAAATAAAAAATTACAGTGTAATTATGACAATAACATACCATGAAAAAATCTTTTTTATCCTCAAATACCATTTAGAATAAATTCAACTCAGTTTGTAATCCTTTTTTTTCTCTAAAATGATACATTCCATCCCTATCTGTTTAACAAAAATGTACCTGTCATAATTGGGGTTATTCCTTGCTGGTATCAAAGGTTTCCAGGTGTCCCTTGGACTTCTCTGCCCAGGTGCATTTGGAATCCATGCCTGAATCTTGGTAAGTCATGTCTTACCAGGAGTCAACAAACCATGGCCTGCTGGCCAGACCCTGTCTGCTGCCCGTTTTGATGTGGTTCATGGGCTAAGAATTGTTTCTGCATTTTTTCTTTTTCTTTTTTTTTAGTCAGAGTCTCACTCTGTTGCTCAGGCTGGAGTGCAGTGGAAAGTTCGTGACCACTGCAACCTCAACCTGCTGGGCTCAGGCAATCCTTCTGCCTCAGCCTTCCAAGTAGCTGGAACTACAGGCACATACCACCACGCCCAGTTAATTTTTTGATTTACTATAGAGACAAGATCTTGCCGAGTTGCTCAGGCTGGTCTTGAACCCCTGGACTCAGGCAATCCTCTCTCCTCTGCCTCCCAGAGAATGAAGGAATCTGTAATCTTGTTGGGATTACAAGTGTGAGCCCCTGTACCTGGCTTGTTTCTGCATTTTTTTTTTTTTTTTGAGTTGGAGTCTCACTCTGTCGCCCAGACTGGAGGGCAGTGTCGCTCCCAGCCACTACAGCCTCAACCTGCTGGGCTCCAGCGATCCTTCCGCCTCAGCCTTCCAAGTAGCTGGAACTACAGGCGTGTGCTACCACACCCAGCTAATTTTTTTTTTTAAATTTATTGTAGAGATGAGGTCTCGCCAAGTTGCCCGGGTGGGTCTCGAACTCTCGGGCTCAGGCAATCCACTCACCTCAGCCTCCCAAGGCGTGCCACTGAGCCTGGCTTGTTTCTGCATTTTTTAATGATCAGGAAAAAAAAGGGGAATACTATTTCATGATGTGAGAATTATATGAAATTCAGATTTCAGTGTCGGTATAGAAGGTTTTGTTGGAATGCCCATTCCTGTACTTGTTGTCTATGGCTGCTTTTGTGCTATAATAGTAGAACTGAGTAGTTGTAAGACAGACCTTGTGGCCCGCAGTGCTTGAAATATTTACCATCTGTCCCTTTATAGAAAAAGTTGGCCGATCCCTGTCTTACACCAACAAATTCACACATAGTAGCATATCCATTGAAAAAGAACTTCAAGTTTAAGGATTTTTTTGCTGTTTTTGAGATAACTGACATTTGGTTTGTGCCAGAGTTGCAGACATTGACTACTTTTGGAACAGATTCCCAGGGTGAACTGTTTTTTTTTCCTCCCAAAGAAAGTGAATGCCAACCCATGAAAACCATGTAGTCACCACAACTCTGATAGATGGTCTTGTTTCCTAATGCAAACTGATGTATCTTTAGCAAGATAGAAAGAATTAAAGAAATGCTTTCCTAAACTTTGACTCCAGACTTGAGTATTGTTGGCCAAATTGTATATTGTGAAACCTCACTCTGACTTGGGACTGGCTTATTTGGAGGGTCCTGCAGATGGAATGGAGTTTCCCACTCTTAGTCCCAGGGTAGCATACAGGATCACATACTAGGATTGGGCTGGGGTGAGAAAGGACCTTTCTTTCTTATTTTTTTTTTTTTGAGTCAAGATCTTCCTCTTTTGCCCAGGCCAGAGTTCAGTGGCATGATCACAATTTACTGCAGTCTTAACCTCCTGGGCTCCTGTGATCCTTCCACCTCAGCCTTGCAAGTAGCTGGGACTACAAGCACGTGCTACCTCATGAAGCTAATTTTTAAATTTTTTATTTGTAGAGAAGAGGTCTTGCTATGTTTTCCAGGCTGGTGTTTGCTTTTTAGAGTCAGTGTCTGACTCTGTTGTCCAGGCTGGAGTGCAGTGGTACAGTCATAGCTCACTGTAGCCTCAAACTTTTGGTCTCAAGTAATCCTCTAACTTTAGCTTCTGGAGTAGCTGGGACTACAGGTGCATAACACCATGCCAAGATGAGAGTGGACTTTTCTATCCTTGGGGCCAAAGAGTGGCAGGATGGTGGTGGGAGCCTGCTGGAAGCTGGCCAGGGATCCCCAATGTTGGTGTCTGTGGGTTCCAAGAGGGACCTTTTTCATGGCAGCTGGGAAAGATATTCTTGGTACTCACTCTCTGTTATCACTCAAGCAAAGCTTTGTTAAATGCCCAGATCTGGCCTTGGGACAGTTAAGGGAGAAAACTGTGTCTGTGTCTCATGTGAACTGGAGTGTATTGGTATGATTGTGAGGACAGCCAGGAGGACTCTGCAGTGGTAAAGTGAAGAGCCCAGTATAACTTTCATTATAGTCTCCTTTCCTGACATTCCCTCATTCTCTGGCTAGCTCTTCTACTTACATTTTCTCTCTCTCTCTCTCTCTCTCTCTCTTTCTTTCTTTCTTTCTCTCCCTCTCTCTTTCCTTCCTTCCTTCCTTTCCTCTCCCTTTCTTTTTCTTTCTCTCTCTCTCCCTTTCTCCCCCCCCTTCTTTCTTCCTTTTCTTTTCTTTCTTTTTTTAAGACAGGATCTTGCTCTGTCACCCAGGCTGGAGTGCAATGGTGCAGTCATAGATCACTTCAGCCTCAACCTCCTGGGCTCAAGAAACCTCTTGCTTAATCCTTCCAAGTAGCTGGGACTACAGGCATGGGCCACTATACCCAGATTTTTTTTATTTTTATTTTTTTGTAGAGATGAGGTCTCACTACACTATCCACGCTGGTCTTGAACTCCTGGGCTCAAGCAATCCTCCTGTCTTGGCCTCCTAAAGTGCTGGGGTTACAGGTGTGAGTTGGCTACACTAACACACTCTTACAGCATTCTGTCCCCATATGTATTGCTTTATAACTCTGTGTATTAGGTACCATAATGGACCCCACGATGTCCTAGTCCTGGAACCTGTGAAAATGGTTCTTCACAAAGCAAAAGGGACTTGGCAGATATAACTGAGTTAAGGATTTTGAGATGAGGAGATTATCCTGTATTATCTGGGGGGGGGGCGCTAGTGTTATCTATCACAAAGGTCCTTGTAAGTGAAAGAGGGAGGCAGGAGAGTCAGAGTCCGAGAAGGAGATGTGAGGATGGATGCAGAGGTTAGAGTGGTATGAGTGCTGGCTTTGAAGCTGAAGGAAGGGGCCATGAGCCGAAGAATGTGGGTAGCCTCCAAGAGCTGAAATAGACAAGGAATAATCTCCTGTAGAACCTCCAGAAGAAACACAGCCCTGTTGACACCTTGAGCCCAGCGAGACCCATGTAAGATGATACATTTGTGTTTGAAGTCATGAAGTTTGTGGTGATTTGTTGTAGAAGTCACAGAAAATGAATATACTCTGCAAAAATGATGACTGTGTATTTCATGTTTCTCTTTTGCCTGAAACCCTCCGTGAGTTCGTCTCACTCTGAATAAAAGCGAAAGTCCTTACAGGGATCCACAAATTCATCTCGCAAGGGCTCTCCAAGCTTGTCTCCTTTCAACTCCTCTTCATTTTCTTCCTTCCACGTGCCCTGGCCTCCTTGCAGTTCCTTAAACATTCTAGGTAGGCCTTTGAAAGCGCACCTCAAGGTTTTTGCACATGCAGCTTTCTCTTTCTGGAATGTTCTTACTCTGGATAATTGCATGTCTGGCTTCCTTATCCTTTTCTGGGTCTTTGCTCAATTGTCACCTCACTGAGGCCTGCCCTGATCACTCTGTTATAATTGCAAAACTTTCCCCCACACTCCTCTCTTCTCTTCCTGCTTTGTTTTTTTCCCTTCTACATCTTATCACCATCTACTGTATACTTTAATTTTTTGTGTATTATCTGTATCTCCCTCTTTAAAATGTAAACTCCATGAAGAGGGGATGCTATCTACTTGTTAACTGTTGTATCCCCAGCTTCTAATACAATGCCTGGCATATAGTAGGTTCTCAGTAAATTTTGGTCGAGTAAATTAGTGAATAAACATGTTTAATCTCTAACTCCTCTACCTGACTCTGGGCACTATGGGGCTGGGACTTTGTCCCTTTTGTTCGCAGGTCTAATCCCATCACCCAGCAACTGCCTGTTCAATACATATTCTCAAATGAAGAAATAGGTGGAACAGAGTTGCAGGCCTGCCTTTTAAGTCCACCAGAGGGTGACAACATAGCTGCTTCTTCTTCTCGCCCATCCTCATGCCTCCCTTTCCCCACCCGTTCTGTTCTTCTCTTCCATTCCACTTCTTCCCTGTCTTTTATCTTCCTTTTCTGCAGGAGATGATCCAGTCCTAGTTTTTAGTTTTGTTGTCAACTGTCACTGTCTCTGGACACTTTGACTCAGTTTCTGATTTAATTGGTCTGAGAGGCCAGGCTTGGTGGCTCAACCTGTAATCCCAGCACTTTGGGAGGCCAAGGTGAGTGGATTGCCTGAGCCCGTGGGTTCGAGACCAGCCCGGGCAACTTGGCGAGAACTCGTCTCTACAATAAAATTTTAAAAAACTTAGCCAGGCATGGTAGCGTGCGTCTATAGCTCCGGCTACTCGGAAGGCTGAGGCGGAAGGATCACCGGAGCCCAGCAGGTCGACACTGGGGTGGCCGTGAGCGTGCGTGCTACTGCAGCTTGGGCGAAGGAGTGAGACTCCAAATTAAAAAAAAAAAAAAAAAAGAAAAAAGAAATTGGTCTGAGAAAGGGCCACTGGGTAGTATTGTATTATTTTATTTTATTTGAGTGGGGGGGTCTCACTCTGATGCCCAAACTGGAATGCGGTGGTACAATCACAGCTCACCACAGCCCGACCTCTCAGAGCAATGACCCTTGGCTCATTTTCTTGATTTTTTTTTTTTGTAGAGATGAGGTCTCACTATGTTGCCTAGGCTGGTCTCAAACTCCTGGGCTCAAGCAATTCTCCCGGCCTCCCAAAGTGCTAGCATTACAGGCATGAGTCAATGGGTTCGACTACATCTTGCATTTTAAAAAATACCAGATGATTCTCCTGTTGCACATTTTTCTTGCTCATGATTTTTTTTTTCATGAGTGAGGAAACCTTGGCAAATGAGATGTAAAAGGATGTCTGTTGGGAGAGGCTTCTGGAAAAAAAGTCCTTTTTCTTAGAAGGCATCCCTACATATTTTCTTGTGTATGTACAAACAACTGTGGTGGAATCACAAAAAAGAAGATGCCACAATGATTGCTCTAGGAACAAGAACCGGAAAATAGGGTATAAAAGAGACTTTTCACTATGCACCCTTTGACTATGTACATTTTTATTTTTTTATTTATTATGATATTTTTAGAGACTAAGTCTCACTGTGTTGATCAGGCTGGCCTCAAACTCACTATGTTGATCATGGGTCACAATGCCTGGCTGATTTTTTTATTTTTTGTAAAGATGAGGTCTTGCTATGTTACTTAAGCTGGTCTTGGATTCCTGGGTTCAAACTCCTGGCCTCTCCCACATTGGATTCCCAAAATGCTGAGATTACAGGCATGAGCCACCATGCCTTGGCCCAACTTTTGCATTTTTAACTGTGTACATGTATTCTATATTTTTAATAATCTATCATTCCTCCCTAGTCTTACCCTGATTCTCTCTGCACCTACTGGAGTTGTGATTTTGGGGTTAACAAGGGCCTGGGTGAAAGTCATCACCTGAGGCAAAATAGATTCTTCCAAAATTACCTCTGTTTGTTTTTCACATAACCTGATTCAGTTTCTGCCTTGTCTCATTTCCCTGCTTGGAAACACGTTAGCAATGAGTATAAACCCATTACTGAATCTCTCTGGTAGACATCTGGTGTTTAGTCTGCCCGATCCTTTACCCTTTGGCTAAAAATAGTTACTTTCATGAATTGCCCCTCCGTGATGGGCCTGTCAATCACATGATCTCACTTCTCCCCTGCCACGGACGTGAGTGTAAAACCCCAGTTGGCCCCTCAGTGATGAGTTTAGGGGTTGGCATGTGAGTTCCTTTTCTAGGACTGTTTGGATGTTGGGGGAGGGAGAAACTTACTACGCTGATGTCAAGTGTATTAAGGACCAGTTTAGTCTAGCGATGTTGGGTACCATCCCTGTAGCTATGTGGAGAGTCTGCCTGAAAATCAGGCAATCAGGAGAGAAAGAGAGACAATGACCTGATGACATTTTTTGAATACCTAGATCCAGTTGTGCCTGAGATACACTCCCTTTGGCTTCCCTTTGACTCAAGTTAATCAGTACCGTCTTTTCCTTAATCTAGGTTGAGGTTGATTTTTGTCACTTGAACCCACACGTTTTCTAAGAATCACTGGGCATCACTAAATGATTTTACTTTTTTGTTGTTGTTGAGTTGGGGGGGTCTCACTCTGTCACCCAGACTGGAAGCAATCCTTCTGCCTCAGCCTCTATCTAGAGTAGCTGGGACCACGGGCATGGGCCACAATGCCTGGCTAATTTTTTTATTTTTTGTAAAGATGAGGTCTTGCTATGTTGCCTAAGCTGGTCTTGGATTCCTGAGTTCAAGCAATCCTCCCGCTTCAGCCTCCCAAAGTGCTGGGATTACAGGTATGAGCCACTGCACCCAGGTGATTTTACTTCTTTAGAAAGCCTGTAGCATACCTTGTGGAAAACAGATAGGGGAGAGGAGCAGGCAAGAGCTAGGGAGGGGGATAAAAATATAAGGAAGCGTTCTTAAATCCAATTTGGATATTTAGTAGGCATGCCCCTGGAATGAATCTGCTGTGGTTTGACTGTTTGTACTGATCATTTATATGCTGAAGAATAATGCCCTATGTGATGCTACTAGAAAGTGGGGCCTTTGGAAGGTAATTAGGTCATGGGGGTGGAGCCTTATGAATGGGCTAGTGCCCTTATAAAAGAGGCCTGAAGGAGCTGTTGGTTGTTTCCACTGTTGGCTATTATGAATAATGCTGCTATAAACGTCCATTGCAGGTTTTTGTGTGAATCTGTGTTTCCATTGCTTTCTGTATACCTAAGAGAGGGATTACTGAGTCACTAGGTCATTCTTGCACTGTTCCTGTGTTGACTTCTGCTGTCAAGCTTGCCAAAATTATCCTAGTAAATGAACTTTTCTTTTCTTTTTTTTTTTGAGTCAGATTCTCACTCTGTTGCCCAGGCTGGAGTGCAGTCGCACGCTCACAGCCACTGCAGCCTCAAACTTCTGGACTTAGGTGATCCTTCTACCTCAGCTTTCCAAGTAGCTGGACCTACAGGTGTGCACCACCATGCCCGGCTAATCTTTTGATTTATTGTAGAGATGAGGTCTCGCCAAGTTGCCCAGGCTAGTCTCGAACCTTTGGACTGAGGCAATTCTCTCACCTATGCCTTCCAACTTGCTGGGATTATAGGCATGAGGCACCACGCCCGGCCTAGTTCATGCCCTTTTCAAACTCGATTCTCTAGTCAAAACCTGAAAAACCAGTCTGATTTTAGTTCAGGGATTGTTTGCCTTCCCAGATGGGCAAAGTTTTCCTGAAGGTCTATCAGAATGGTGGTTTGGTACTGTTGAGTTAAAGCCAGTTGTCTCTGTTGCCATTCAAGTAGGTTTTGAGGCACTCTGGACAATATGCCCCACTGCATTCTGATTTATACTTATCTTGATGCAAATTTTTAGTTTTTCTGGAAAGCCCTGAAGAGAAAGCATATCAATCTTTCCCTGAGTACAGTCTATAGAGCCCTCCATGGAGCCAACTCCCACCTCTGCCCTGTAGCATATGGCTTGGCATTAATAAGCAAGGTAGAGATGGATGTTTTTAGTCCTCATTTTGAAAAGCACTCCGTACATATAATCCCAGAAATTGCCATGATTGTCCACATCTGAGTCATAAACTACAATTTATGGCTTTTGTAATGACTCATTACCAGAGTCACTTTCTTTACTGGGCTAAAGAAGCACACTTCTGATTTTCCTCCTATGTCACTGGCCATTTCTTTTTTCAGTCTCTTTTGTGAGTACCTTCTCCTCTTTCCAGATTCTTGATTTTAGAGGATCACCAACACATAGTCCTAGGACTTCTTCTCTTCAATCTTCACTGATATCTTAGGTGAGCTTGCTTAGTTCCACAGTTTTAATGCCATTTATACACTGATAACTCCCCAAAGTATATAGCATTATATTCATCAAGAAGTTAGGACAATTATTATTATTATTATTATTTTGAGTTGGAGTCTCACTCTGTCGCCCAGACTGGAGTGCAGTGGCCACTCCCGGCCACCGCAGCCTTAACCTGCTGGGCTCTGGCAATCCTTCCGCCTCAGCCTTCCAAGTAGCTGGAATTACAGGCATGCGCTACCATGCCCGGCTGATTTTTTGATATATTGTAGAGATGAGGTCTTGCTGCCCAGGTGAGTCTTTAACCCTCAGGCTCAGGCAATCCACTCACCTCAGCCAAGTTAGGACAATTATAAATATATGTGCACCAAACAACAAAGCCCCTAACTCTATGAAGCAATTAGTATAAATGAAGCAAACGTAGACAGAATTGAAGAGAGAAAGAGACAACTCTACAAGAATGACTGGAGATTTTGGTACCTCACTTTCAGTGTTGGATAAAACATCCAGACAAAAAAAATCAATAAGTAACTAGAGGACTTGGGCAATACCACAAACCAACTGGATGTAGCAGGCATATATGGAACATTCCACCCAACAACAGCAGAACACGTATTCTTTTCAAGTACACATGAAACATTCCCAGGATAAACCATATATTAGGCCACAAAATAAGTCTCAGTACATTTTAAAATATTGAAATCATACAAAGTATCTTCTCTGCCATGGAATGAAACTGGAAACGAGTAGAAGAAGGAAAACTATTCACAAATATGTGGAAATTAAACAACAAATTCTTAAACAGCCAGTGGGTCAAAGACGAGATCACAAGGAAATTAGAAAATAATTTAAGATAAATGAAAACAAAAAACCCAAAACACAACATAGTAAATACAAAGCTCTCATTCTAACTTCTCTCTGAATTCCATATGTCTATATCCAGCTAACTACTTAATATATTTACTGGAATGTGTAACAGACAGGTCAAGGATTTTTAAAATCCCTTCCCCTGAAATATACTCCTTTCCTTCTCTTTACCATCTCAGCAAATAGCATCTCACAGTTATTTAGGACCAAAATCTTGGAGTCATCCTTGATTACTCTCTCATACCCTACATCCACTACATCAGCAAATCTTCTTGGCTCTTCTTTCAAGATAGGACCCAAATTTGACCCCTTTTTCATCACCTCCACTGCTAGCACCCTGGTCCAAGCCATCATCATCTTTCACCTTGATTATTGCAATAGTCGCTCAGCTTTCACCTTGCCCCAGTTAAGTCTACATATAGCAGCCAGAGTGGTTCTTGTGATGCTATTACAACAGAAATTGGATTATTTCATCCTACAATGTAATATCATACTACTGTGTCCACTTTTGGTCTAAAAGACCCTGCAGAGTGGCTTTTGCTTACTTAGTATTCTTGACCTGAACTCTGCAGCCTTGAGCATATCAAAGCTAATAATAATTCCTTGTTTTAGTTTGTGTTTTAAACTTTGTATTGTTAAGCATCTTTTTATGCTTTTTTTTTTTTTTTTGAGTTGAAGTCTCACTCTGTCACCCAGACTGGAGTGCAGTGGCCGCTCCCGGCCACCACCACCTCGATCTGCTGGGCTCCGGCAATCCTTCCGGCTCAGTCTTCCAAGTAGCTGGAACTACAGGTGCGCGCTACTATGCCCGGCTCATTTTTAATTAATTGTAGAGATGAGGTCTCGCCAAGTTGCCCAGGCGGGTCTCGAACCTTCGAGCTCAGGCAATCCACTCACCTCAGCCTCCCAAAGACGCGGGATTACAGGCTGAGCCACCGAGCCCGGCCCTTTTTATGCTTATTGACCATTTCTTATCCCCCATTTTTTTCTACTGACTTGTCTTTTTATCTTTTATACAGATAGAATATTTTCCCCAATTTGTCCTTTTGGCTTTGATAAATACATTACTACAATTTATGACTTTTGTATTGACTCATGTGTTCAAATTTGTCTGTCTTTTCTTTATGGTTTCTGTGTTTTGTTTCATGTTTAGAAGACTTTCTCCTGGTTAATATTATAACAAAATCTACCAAAATTTGTTCTAATATTAAATGATTTCATTTACATTGAACTCTTTATTCTATCTGGAATTTATTTTGGTACAAAAAGGTAGGGGTAGGGCTTTATTCTCCCCCCAAAAGAAAGATGTCCCAAATGACATTTATTGAATAATCCATGTTTTCCCCACTGATTTGAAATGTCACTTTTATTACACGTCAAATTCCCATATGTATTTGGGTCTATATCTCACTTTCTTGTCTGTTTCTTATCTGTGTATTCCTGCACCACCACAACACATACTGTACCTTTATAATACATTTAAAAATCTGTTAGAGTTAGTTCTCCCTCATAACTTTTTGTTCCAGAGTTTTCCTGGACATTCTTCTTTTTTAAAAATAGCTTTATTGAGATATAACTTGCATATCATATAATTTGCCCCTTTAAAGTGTACAGTTCGATAATTTTAATATATTCACACACATGAGCAATCATGACCATAGTCAATTTTAGAACATTTTCATTACCTCAAAGAAACTTTGTACATTGCAGCTGTCACCTCCCCTTTCCCCTGATTCCCCAGACCTCAGCAACCCCTAACCTATTCTCTGTCTCTGTAGGCTTGCCTATTCTTGCCATTTCATATAAATGGAATCATATACTATGTGACCTTTTGTAACTAGTTTATTTCACTAGTGTTTATATTTTATAATATTTTCAAGGTTAATCCTTGTTGTGGCATATATCAGTACTTCCTTACTTTGCATGACCAATAATATTCCATTGTATGGATATACCACATTTTATTTATCCATTCGTCAGTTGATGAACATTTAGATTGTTTCCACTTCTTGGTTATTGTGAATAGTATTGCTATGAACTGCAAGTTTTTGTCTGAATATCTATTTCTAATTTTTGTGGGTGTATGCCTAGGAATAGAATTGTTGGGTCATATGGCAATTTTGTTTCAATTATTGGGAAATCTTCAAACTGTTTTCCACAGAGGTTGCACCATTTTACATTTCTATCAGCAATGTATGAGGTTTCCAGTTTCTCCATATCCTCTTCAAGATTTGTTATTTATGTTGTTTTTTGCTCGTTTTAATTTTCATCCTAGTAGGTGTAAAGCGGTATCTTATTATGGTTTGATTTGTATTTCTCTGATGACTAAAAATATTGAGAATCTTTTCATGTACTTATTGGCCATTCATATACCTTCTATGGAGAAATGTATATTCTAGTCCTTTGCCCATTTAAAAAATTGGGTCATTTATCTTTTTATTATTGGGTAATAAGAATCTTATAGACTATTTCCTGATTATTCTTGCATGTTCATTTTCTAGGTGAACCTTCTTCATCAAAGGTTGGCTAGCAACCTTTATGTAGCATAAAAGCAAAAAGCAAATGTTCAGCCTGAATCTAGTCTAACAGATTCTGCAGATAAAATTTTCCCCAAGGCATCTCTGTATTACATGCACTGAGAATACATAGTCACAAGTATTGTAAAGCTGATTAAAACCCCACTTGCGTACATGAAGCGGAAATGAGTTCCAACATATTGCTCTTCTGAAGGCTTGTGTATAGTGTACATGGGGGCTGTTAATTGCTTTCTAGCCTAAAGTACTTTGGTGTAGTGCTGATGGCAGAATTGAGGCTAGAGAAGTCCTTTCCAAGATCAGCATCCCCAAGTTGCCCTGAGGTGATTATTGCAGTTTCCTGGGGGCTCTCATCCCCTCCTGGGTTCAGAATGGATCCCAAACTACCCTCACAGCCTGACTCACAGCTGTGGACTAGAGTGACTGCTGGGCTTCATTAGGGAGGAGCGTGGTTTCCCGCATGCTTTAGTCCTTAGGGGGTGTCTGAAAGGGAATCAAGCATTCCTTATGGCAGTTGTTTAATCCTTGGGGTATCTGAAAGAGAAGTCATTGCTTCTTAGATCAATATTTTCAAGGTTCATCTGATGCAAGCTTCTGCCTGGGGCTGGAGGATACACTGTTTCTCCAGCTTCTCTCTCTCCAGGGTGGATATGAACTTGAGTCCTTGTAATAAATTGCTTGTATTTTTTTTTCCCTGGGAAATTTGTGTATATGTGTGGTTATGATGGCAGAAGGGGTGTAAAGATTGTTTCAGAGCTGGACACCCTGAGTGCTTTTTCCTTTACAATTGAGTTTCGCAGCTTTTTTCCCATTATTCCCAGTTCCCCTCCAAGTCTTTTTAGACATTTTCCCCAGTGGTCACCCCTACCCCATACAATTCTAATACCACAGACATATTATATATCTATTTATGTACTGTGAGTACGCTATGCTTTGTACATTAAAAGTAAGATATTTTTGCTCCCTTGGGGGCGATATGGGCCCCACTGAAAACAATGCATTCTTTACAATAGTTCACAACTAGCCCCCTTGGCGGTTTCCACCACACAAAACCATGAAGGCAATCTAGCAGGGGCTCTGAGGAATGTGTGAACGAACATGCATAAAGTGCTAGGTAAAGTGTGATTAAAAAAAAAAAAAAAGAACCCAGGCTGAGATAAGTGGATTGCCTGAGCTCGCGGGTTCGAGACCCGCCTGGGCAACTTGGCGAGATCTTATCTCTACAATAAATCAAAAATCAGCTGGGAGTGGTAGTGTGCGCCTGTAGTTCCGGCTACTTGGAAGGCTGAGGCGGAAGGATCGCCGGAGCCCAGCAGGTCAAGGCTGCGGTGGCCGGGAGCGGCCAGGGCACTCCAGTCTGGGCAACAGAGTGAGACTCCGACTCAAAGAAGAAAAAAAAAAAACCCTGTTGTTGTCATTATTACTATTATTTTAAGCTAGTCACAGTGATGTCTGTAACCCTTACTGAGGCTGCAGATTTCCAGGGTTCTTGAGGGCTGGTCAGACATCTAAGTCAGTGGTCCTCAACCTTTTTGGCACCAGGGATTGGTGGTTTCGGGTTTCAAACACACTACATTTATTGTGCACTTTATTTCTATTATCATTACATTGTAAGAAATAATGAGATAATTAACTATACCACTCACGGTAATGCAGAATCAGTGGGAGCCCTGAGCTTGTTTTCTTGCCACTAGATGGTCCCATCTGGGGGTGATAAGAGACAGCGCTAGCATCGCCTCAGTTCCACCTCAGACCATCAGGCATTAGACTCTCATAAGGAGCAGCAACCTAGATCCCTGGCATGTGCAGTTCACAATAGGGTTCCAGCTCCTATGAGACTCTAATGCCGCAGTTGATCTGACAGCAGATTGTCAGGGGCAAATGCCAGCAAGGGGAGTGGCTGTAAAAACAGATGCAGCTTTGCTGGCTCACTCTGCTCACCTCCTACTGTGTGGCCAGTTCCCAACAGGCCACAGACCGGTACAGGTCCATGGTCTGGGGGTTGGAGACCCCTGGACTAATTCATCCCCAGCCTGGAGCTCTCTGGGGCCACCAGGTACTTAGGGGGTGAATTGGGCTAAGTGGGACTGTGGCGAGTGGATAGCCCCGGGGCCTAGTGGTTGCAGAAATTCTGATTTCTCAGGAAAAGCTGGAAATATAGATTTTTGGTCAAGTTTCCTGAATGTTAAGCATTGGCTGAATTTAACAACAATAACGCTATAAGGACCAACCGCAGAAACGAAACCAAGACAGACTGACTTGTCCAGAATTGGGATTCCAACGTCTGTCCTCCCAAACCGGTGCTCTTTCCACTTCACCCAGCTCCCACCTTCATCTCACGAACCCTCCCCACTTGCCCTTCTCGCGGAGTCCCTAAGGACCTCCCTCCCACCCCGTCCCAGGCTGGGGCCATGCGGGACTGGGACGATGATCCGGGCCCCTGCCCAGCCGCCATCCCCTCCCTGGCAGGACCTGGACGCTGTCAACAGGTGGGGAAGGTCAGGCCTCCAGCCTCACTGAGCAGCGAGGGAGACAGCCCTGGGGCGGGCGCGCAGGGCCGGGAGGAAGGAGGTGGGTCGGGTGTGAGGAGGGAGGCGTGGGGAGGGCGGGGCCCCGGCCTCGCCCGGCCTCTCCCCGCGCCGACCTCTGGATCCGGAGGCTGAAACAAGCCGTTGTTCGCACCCGCCCTCTGACCTGCCACCCTGGACATTGTTTTCCATTCGCCCGGGGCGCGGGTGGGAGGCGAGGAACGCCGGGGTTTTGGAGCCTGGCTGCGCGCCAGACCCGTGGCCTTCGGCCCTAGGGCGTCCCCGGCGGGAGGAGAGAACGCGGGGGTCCCAGACGCCGCTCCGGCCCTCCCGCCTGCAGCGCCGCCATGGGCTCGCGCAGCTCCCATGCCGCGGTCATTCCCGACGTGGACACCATTCGGCGGGAGACCGGCTGTGAGTGCGCCCGGCCCCGCCGGTCGGGGAGGGGGCGCGGGCGGACCCCGGCGTCCGGGGGCTGGGAGGTGGCTCAGCGCCGCGTGGGGGTTCTCGGGGAAGGGACTGGGCTGACGGATGGGCGAACTCTCAAGTCCCGGGGAGACCAAGACGGGGGAGTGTCCGGGTTCACGGGGTTGGGGGCCAGATTGATCCAGTCACCCGGGTATCCTCGAACCCGGATCGACGCTGAAGGCAGAGCTGACCGCGGGTGCAGGACTGACTTGTCCTTGGCTTTCTGGGACGCTGTGAGCCGCCCGGGTCTCGAACTGGTGCTCCACTGTGTGGCGTCACTCCCCCTGCACCCCCGCCATTTCCGCCCCCGGCCCCCGGGATGGTCATCCCCTCCAGCAACGTCCCCCCTTACCCCCAATCCCCAGCGGCCCCGGGGGCTCCGGAGCCGAGCGTCCCGGGAAGCGTCACCTTCTGCCTTCTTCCCGCAGTCTCGCAGGCCAGTCTGCTCCGCCTGCACCACCGGTTCCGCGCCCTGGACAGGGATAAGAAGGGCTATCTGAGGTAGGGAGAGCTGACCCTGGTGACCTCTTGCCTCTGTCTCTCTGGCCCCATTTTCCTCTTTGACCCTCCATCTGCCATCTTTGCTCTACTCCTTCTGAATTTGACTTTGCAGCCGCATGGATCTCCAGCAGATTGGGGCCCTGGCGTGAATCCTCTGGGGGACCGCATTATAGACAGCTTTTTCCCCAACGGGTGAGGCCTTGCTGGGGGTGGGGAGGTGAAGGTGGAGGTTAGAGACTGGGGGCGGGTGGGGGGGAGGTGGGGGATGGGGGGTGGGTGGGATGGCCAAGGTGACCTCTTCTGCCGCTCTCTGTTATGCCTCCAGAAGTCAGCGATTGGATTTCTCAGGCTTTGTCAGGGTTCTGGCTCATTTTCGACCAGTGGAAGAGGAGTCCCCAGGAATCAGAGACCCCAAACAACCTGAACCCCTCAACAGCAGAATGAACAAACTTCGCTGTAAGTTTGTAAGGCTCCCCCCCCAAATGAGACCCCATATTTACCCATACCAGGAAGAGGCCTCAGGAGTCTCCCCACCCTTGTGAGCTTGTTGATAGCCTCCCTACTTCCCCAGGGTGACCTTCTGCTGGAAGCGAACCAGGGAAGACCCACCTTCCTTTTCCCTTCCCACTCTCTTCCCAGTTGCTTTTCAGCTCTATGACCTGGATGGAGATGGACTTATCTCCAGGCAAGAGATGCTCCAGGTTGGAAGAATGCAAGGGCAAGAGATGCTATGTGTGAAGGGCAGGATGGTTGGATGGAATGGTGTGGGGGATGGGGTGGGATGATTGGTGGTTCCGGGTGCTTGGGGTATGGCGTGGGAAATGGGAGTGGGTGGGGTTGGAGTGCGCGTTTTGTTGGGAGATGGGGTGGGGAGCCATTGGATATGAGGTTGGAAATAGACCAGTGATTCTCAGCTGGGGGCAGTTTCGCTCCCTGAGTGAACATTTGGCAATATCTGGAGATGCTTTGGTTGTCACACCTGCAGAGAGTGTGCTACTGGCACCTAGTGGGTAGAGGTCAGGAATGTCACTGTACATCACATGGTACAGAGGGCAGCCTCCCGCAACAAGGTGTTATCTGACCCCGAGTGTCCATAGTGCCAAGATTGTGAAACTTTAGAATAGATGGACTTAGGAGAAGGGGGTGGGGTAGAGAATGGTATGGAAGTTGGATGGAGGTTGGGTTGCACGTTGGGATCATGAATTTGGACATGTTGTGGAAGCGAGTGTGGGGTAGTGAGGGATAGACGGGACCTGGAAAGGTCAAGCAGTGGTGGGAGATTATTAGAGGACTTGGTGGGAAGTGATTGGGGTGGGGTGAAAAATGAAGAATCCATCTTTCGATGAACTGTGACATTAATAACTTTTGGGGTGAGGTGGGCAAGGTTTTGGGAGTGGGGGAGTAGCCTTTATGACCCCTCTTTACGGCTGCCTCTTCCCTGGCCTCCCAGGTTCTCCGGCTGATGGTTGGGGTTCAGGTGACAGAAGAGCAGCTGGAGAGCATTGCTGACCGCACTGTGCAAGAGGCTGATGAAGATGGGGATGGGGCTGTGTCCTTCCTGGAGTTCACCAAGGTCAGGATACACTTAGGTCAGGATTGGGAGTTGGGATCAGAAGTCCCTGGGACGGATGGACTTGGGAAATGATGCTCAAAGGAGGAAGGCAGAAAGACAGGGATTCTTGGGGGAATGATAGGGCCTCTGGGCTGAGTAGAAACCTGGGGGAGGTGGTAGGGAGCATAATGATTGGCATTAAAGCCTCTTGACTAGCACCCGTTTCCCTCAGTCCTTAGACAAGATGAACATCGAGCAAAAAATGAGCATCCGGATCCTGAAGTGACTTTCTTTGTGCCTTGGCTGGTCATGCAGACCAGCATCTGCGTGGAATTCATCCTCAATCTCCAAGGAGGCAGAGCCCCAATACACTGTAATCTTACTTCTAAACTGAACTCTGTTTAGGGACAAAGAAAGCTGGAAGGGTATGTACTAAAGTCTAGCTCATTTGATCTCAGATCTGTGAATCAGCCAGTAATCTTTTGGTTGCACATGACTGAAAACCCAACTCAATGTGACTTAAGTGAAACGGGGATTTTATGAGCTTATGTAATTAAAAAATCTGTAAGTATCTGCCTTTAGACACAGCTGGCTCCAAGGGCACAAGTAATGTTATCTGGACTCAGTTATTCCCTATTTCTCAGCTCAGCTTTCTTCTGCATTAGCTTTATCCTAGGAGGGTTCTTTCCTCATGGTGGAGAATAGGCACCATCAGCTCCAGGCTTCTGTTCTGCCAGCTTAGTAACCCAGTGGGAAGACATTTTCTTCCCATAATTCCAAGCAGAGTCGTTGGTCCATCTGGGTTCTCATCTCTATCTTTAGGGGAATGGAACACTCTAACTGGCTAAGCTTGTGTCTGTGCTAATTCCCAGAGCCAGGAAATAAGGTCTAAGGACTAAGAAGTGGTTGAGCAAAGGAAAATGAGGTACAATGATCAGAAGAAGAGAGGTGTTCATTAGTGTCTGGGTGACCACACAGAAATCTGGTCTCTTAAATGGGTTTTCACTGATCCCATGAGTGCGTGCCAGTGTGATGGGAGTTGGTGGGGTGGGGGAGAAATGATATAAAATAATAAACAATGCATACTCTTCCCAGAGAGTGAAATTATTCAAGAGTTGGAGAGAATCTTGTTGTTTTCATGATACGATGTTCAAACACTGATCTATCACCGAATAGTGTCAAGTCACATAAAACCATGAGATTCCATGTCTGTAGCAGTGTTCTGACTGTACATGTGGGAGGTGCTGCCACTGCCCTCCCCATTTCCCTTCCTTGAGGTGTGCTGGCATTGTCTTGAATCAACACATGAGAACCAATTGTGCTCATACCTTCTCAACTCTGCTTTTAGTGATACCATGTTGATAGCTTGAAACTAGCTGTAGTAGGAATATTTACACCACAGACATTGGCAAATGCAATGGGTCAATCTTTTTTTTCTCTAGGAGAGCCTGCTTGGCATTCGTCATTACTTACATGCCAATGGCTTCTTTCTACAAACACCTGTGAAACTCTGCTCGAGGGCTTTCCTTGGCATATGCATGCACTGCACCTGTGTGAAGGGCCTGTTGGAAGTGCCAGGGCATTAATGACCTTGGGATTAGCTCTTAACTAATGACAGATGGATATTGGTGGACAAATACCCAGTTACTTTACCCCTTTGGCAGGACAATTTAGAGACATGTTCTTAATTCTCATAGAAATTTCCAGAAGACTTGAGCCCAGTTGCCCTCAGTGTTAATTTGCTTGTTAATTAACTTGCTGGCTTCCTGTCCCTCCCGTCTTGCTTGCCCACTTCTCTATTGGTGCTTTCTGGATCACTTCACAAATAAATAACGTACTCTCAAATCTCGGGATGCTTCTGGAAAAACCCAACCTATAAGAGGTACCAGACCTTCTAGAACAGAAGCTCACACTCATCCATGGTTGTAGGTAACTCAGTGGACACTTGGAGGAAGCACTGCGTTGAAGGACTGTACAACTCCTGACATTTTCTAATTTTAGGGAGTTTGGGGTCATGTAAAGACTATGCACCTTTGGTCTCCAAGAACCTGGAACTAGCTGAGGTGGTGTTTTAACCACATTTCAACTTTTATGCTTCGATTGTATGATTCTAACAGATTCTCTCATAGTTGAGTGGGTGAGGAGAGCCAATGAGGGGATATTTGATTCCCTAAGGAATTTTGTGATTTTTTTTTTGGTCAGGATTGCCACATGAACAAGGACATTCTGATTGAGGGAGGTTTGTTTAGTCTTTGGCCCCAATTAAAAGAGGAAGGGAACTAAAACTCGCTGAGTAGCCATATTTTTCAGGCACTGTTAGGGAAGATTTATATATATAGAAATAGAGGAACAAGCAGGGAGGAAGGAGAGGGAAGGGAAGAGAGAGGGAGGGAGGGAGAGAAAGAGAAGAAAGGAGGGAGAGAGAGAAGGATAGAGAGTCTTTATAGCTGGTTTTTCTCCTGTTATAGTTTCTCAATTTTCCTGTTTATCTAATTTAGAAGTTCAGGTTGGGTGCAGTGGCTCACATCTGTAATTCCAACACTTTGGGAGGCTGAGGTGAGCAGATTGCTTGAAGTCAGGTGTTTGAGACCAGCCTGAGCAACAAGTAAGATCCTGTCTGTACATCAAAAACTTAAAAAAAAAAAAAAAAAGTTCAGACCCTTTGGCCCAATTTGGGAGCTCTTGAGTCTCAGGGGAAAATCTCACTCTGTTGCCCAGGCTGGAGTGTAGTGGCACCCTCATGGCCACCACAGCCTCTACCTGCTGGGCTCAGGTAATCCTTCCACCTCAGCCTTCCAAGTAGCTGTAACTACAGGCGCACACCACCACACCCAGCTGGTTTTTGATTTATTGTAGAGATTAGGTCTCACCAAGTTGCCCAGCTGGTCTTGTACCCATGGATTCTGGCAATCTTCTCACCTCGGCCTCTCAAAGTACTGGGATTATAGGCGTGAGCCTGCATGCCCGACTGAAATCTGTATTTTTAATAAGTCATTTTGACGTTAAAGGTTCAAGGACCAAACTCTTAGACACACTGACCTAAAGCTTCCGGCCAGGCTGCTAGTGACCGCTATCTATAAGAAGGTCTCCAACATCCACGAAGCACTGAGCATAAGCCCTGACTCATAGGCGCTCAAGAAAGTTCTCCATAAATTCATGCCCATACCTGCTCTGGGAACTCAGTAATCACTAGTGCTCCTGATAGAATGAGAGTTACTGGAAGCCCTGAGGGATCCCCAAAACTCCACTTGTTGTTCTGGTGGTTGGGGGAGCAGACTTCTCGTACCCTCCCTCAGCATGCAAGGCACCTGATCCCACCCACGCTCAGGACGTTGGAGACTTGTCATGCAGGTGAAGAGCTGGACCCTACCCTCCTGCTGTCAAGTCTGACAGATGCCTGTGGATCTGAGGGGCCTGACACCAGCAGGGAGCCCCTGTTCTGTGAGCAGCAGTTGACAACTTCCAGTAACTTGTTTGGCACCTTCATTATTGTTGCTTATTACCTGTACCTATGATGCGTATGATTATTTATTTATTATTTGTCTATAAATGGGCTAATTTAAAGTTTGTGTATTTGAGTTTATAAAAGAAATTGCATGTCACTCCTATAAATTAAAAACCAGCATCAATTTCTGTAAATAAAATAACTACAGATATAGTACAAAGAAACAAAGAAGGTATTTCAAAAAAGGATACAGTCTGGTGCTCCTAGGATACACACCGCCCCAGGATGTTATTGTACTGAATGCTGAAGGCAATTGTAACACAAAGATATTTGAAGCCAGGCTCGGTGGCTCAGCCCGTAATCCTGTGCCTTTGGGAGGCTGAGGTGAGTGGATTGCCTGAGCTCGCGGGTTTGAGACCCGCCTGGGCAACTTGGCGAGACCTCATCTCTACAATAAATCAAAAATTAGCCGGGCGTGGTAGCGTGCGCCTGTAGTTCCAGCTACTTGGAAGGCTGAGGCGGAAGGATCGCCAGAGCCCAGCAGGTTGAGGCTGCAGTGGCCGGGAGCGGCCACTGCACTCCAGTCTGGGTGACAGAGTGAGACTCCTACTTAAAAAAAAAAAAAAAAAAGATATTTGAATATCTATGCGTGGAAAAGGTACTGTACGGTATTATGGCCAGGTGCATTTGCTCATGCCTTAAACGAGCACTTTGGGAGACTGAGGTGGGAAGATTGCTTGAGCCCAGGAGTTTGAGATCAGCCTGGGCAACATAGCAAGACCTCACCTCTACAAAAAACCATACAAATTAGGTGAAGTGGTGTGCGCCTGTAGTCCCAGCTACTTGGGAGACTGAGGCAGAAGGCTTGAGCACAGGAGGTCAAGGTTGTGGTAAGCCATGATTGTGCCACTGCACTGCAGCCTCAGTGACAGAGTGAGACTTCAACTCAAACAAACAAACACTAACACACACACACAAAGAAATGATAACTGCTTGAAGTGATTGATATGCTAATTATTCTCATTTGAGCATTACATATTGTATACATGTATCAAAATGTCACACTATACCTCATAAATATGTACAGTTATTATGTGTTAATTAAAAAAAATAGTATGGCCGGGTGCTGTGGCTCAAGCCTGTAATCCCAGCACTTTGGGAGGCCGAGGTGAGAGGATTGCCTGAGCTCACGGGTTCGAGAACAGTCTGGGCAACTTGGTGAGACCTCGTCTCTACAATAAATCAAAAAATTAACCAGGCGCGGTAGTGTGTCTGTAGTTCAGCTACTTGGAAGGCTGAGGTGGAAGGATTGCCTGAGCCAGCAGGTTGATGCTGGGGTAACCGTGAGCGTACTACTGCACTCCAGCCTGGGTGACAGAGTGAGACTCCAACTAAAAAAAAAAAAAAAGTGCATTTTTTAAAGGGGGGAGATTAACAAGTATTAAAGAGTTTTGAAAGTCAAACTTGACTCAGGCAGAGACTTCTATTTGATGAACTGACGAATGGGAAAAAAGAATTGAGAAGGAAACAAGTTTTTCATGGTGTAATTCAGGGTTATTGAAGGCTGTGTTGTTCCTAAACATCTTGTGTACATAAACGGTGTTGCTCATACGTTGGAAACCGTTGGCTAGGGGAAAATATGAGGAAATAAACCTGAGTTGAGCCTGCTTCCTGCAGGGACCTTTTGGAAGCAGCCATTGGTGAGCTGGACATCCTGAACCTCAGGCTGGCCTCTGGTCAGGTTCGTTTTGTAGAGGTTGGCCATGGTATTGTAAGCCATTCACAGGGTCAGGTCCAAGGATAAGTAGCAGGGTATTATGGCAGATGCTTTCTAGAGTTGGGAATGTTAAAAGCAACAGCCCTCTGTTGACATTTACCTGATAGGCCTTATGAGCTTGGAGACAGGGCTGATGAACTTGCCACTTGCAGGGCTAGGGTGACTGAGTCCCCAGGGAAGAAGCTGGCTGCAGCTCTAGTCTTAGTGCTTGCAGTCCTCCTTTGAGAGGAATGGGATGGGCATGCAGCAGTCCTAGTTTGTTCTGGAATCTGTTTCTAGAACTGGGGCTTCTGGGAAGGCTTTGGCTGCCCTGGAATTTTTTAGAGAAATCCATCTATGTGTCCAGAAGAGGAGATGGGAGTTCCAAAGGAAGTATCTTTCCTTGCCAGGAAATGGAACCCGAGACAAGGTGGGTAGGGAGAATTGGGAAGAGAAACAGATGCAGTCATGCATCGCTTAATGACTGGGATATGAGATGTGTCATTGAGTGATTATGTTGTTGTGTAAACATCATAGAGTGCATTTACACCAACCTCAGTGTACACACCTACTACACACCTAGGCTTTAGGTGGTACAGTCTAGTGCTCCTAGGATACACACCTCCCAGGGTGTTACTGTATTGAGTGCTAAAGGCAATTTTAACACAAAGGTAAATATTTGAATATCTAAGTGTGGAAAAGGTACCATACGGTATTATAGTCTTTTTTTTTTTTTTTGAGTTGGAGTCTCACTCAGTCGCCCAGGCTGGAATGCAGTGGCACACTCATGACCACCCCAGCGTCGACCCGCTAGGCTCTAGTGATCCTTCCGCCTCAGCCTTCCAAGTAGCCAGAACTACAGGTGCACGCTACCATGCCCGGCTAATTTTTAAAATTTATTTATTGGCGAGATGAGGTTTGGCCACGTTGCCCGGGCTGGTCTCAAACCCTTGGGCTCAGGCAATCCACTCACCTTGGCCTCCCAAAGTGCTGGGATTTATAGGCTGAGCCACTGAGCCTGGCCTTGGTATTATAATCTTATGGAACCACCGACATGGATATGGTCTGCCTCTGACCAAAATGTCATTATGCAGTGCATGACTGTAGAGGGACATAGGTAGTGGCATTGTGCAGACCTAATCATGCTGCAGTTGCTTCTTTCTAATCAGGAAAAGAGTTAAAAATTCTGACCTAGTTTCCAGCCCCACCTAACTAACACTGATAAAACTTTTGGTGTTTAAGAGGCAACAAACAGACTTGAATCCTGATAGACATTTACCTTGATTTAGTAAAAATAACTTGGAGCCCTTTTATGCCTGGTATTGAATCTGGGCCCTTCTGATTGTCAGCAGGTAGCCGTCAAACCTTGGGTAAGTCACGTTACCCCTAAGTGCCTTCGCTTCTGCTATCTGTGAAAATACCCTGCAGAGTTGTATCCTGTCCTTTCTCTAAACTCCTCCCCCTCAAACCTGCTTTATTTTAGTTGAGACCCTTGGCCTCACCTGTAAGCCTGGACTCTGACCTGTATCCATCAGGATTCTTTCGGTTGTTAAGTGGCTTATAAAATAATGGAAATTTATTGGTTCATATAACTGAAAGTCCAAAGGTAGACTAGGCAAAGGTGAGTCTCAAGGGCTCAAAGACATTATCAGAAGTTAGTTTTTTCGTTTCTCAACTCTGCTGCCCTCTATGTTGGTTTTATTCTTAAACAGTAACCCTAATAAAAAGAGAGGCTTTCTTTTTCAGCAATCCTGTCAGAAGTCCAAGAACTAAACCTTGCTGACCCATCCACTTTTGCCATGTAAATGCAATGCTCTTACCTGGGTACAGATAACAGGGACTAAACAGTTGCATACCATTTCACCTGACTAATTTTTGTGTGTTTTTTTTTGAGAGATGAGGTCTTGCTATTTTGCCAAGGCTGATCTAGAACTTCTGGGCTTAAGCAATCCTCCTACCTTGACCTCTCAAAGTGCTGAGATTACAGGTGTGAGCAACTGCACCTGGCCGGAATACCCTTTTTTGAAATATATTTTTTGTGGCTGAGCACGGTGGCTCAAGCCTGTAATCCCAGCTCTTTGGGAGGCCGAGGTGAGAGGATTACTTGAGCGCAGGGGTGTGAGACCAGCCGGGGCAACATAGCAAGATCATTAATACATCTCTGCAATAAATAAAAAAAAAAATAAACCAGGCGTGGTAGTGCACACTTGTAGTTCTAGCTACTTGAAAGACTGAGGCAGAAGGATCGCCTGAGCCCAGCGGGTCCAGGCTGCAGTGGCTGTGAACGTGCAATATTTTTTGTTTCTTTGAATGTACATAATTATAGTTATTTTATTTTGATGTTGATTTTTAATTTATAGGAATAACATACAATTTCTTTTACAAACTCTGATGAGCCAGACCTGTGCACATGCTCATCCCAGAACGAGAGATTGCAGTTTATCCCCCTTGAACCAAATGCATATATGTATGTGTTGTAAGTGTGGATTTCCTAAAGGAATATCAGAATCCCGTTACCAGAAGAAGGGGGCAAAGTTAAGAGACAGCCATATACTAGTTAGTTTGCTGTCAACCATAAATAACAGAATAACCGACTAACAGTGGCTTAAACAATTAAACAGTTGTCTCACACTATAAGATATCTTTGGTGGTAGACAGTCCTCGAGTTACTGAGTGGCTCAACAATATTATGAAGAATCTAAGATATTTTATTCTTCAATTCCTCAGTATGTTGGCTTTTAATTCTCAGTTTTGTGGACTCAGTTACAAGATGGCTGCCATAGCTGTAGCCATCACATCCTCACAGGAACAGTGTCTACACAGGCTCCCAGAGAGAGTGTCCTAAGAAATGGGAAGTGGAAGGTGACAGTCTCTGAAAGCCTGGGCCTGGAAACTGGCACAGTGTCACTTCTACCACAATGTTTTGGGACAAGAGAGTCCTAGAACCCACAGAGGAGGGAATAGAGACGCAATCTCTGGATGAGAGGAGTATGGTCATCTTTAATCAGCCACTTGTTGCCACAGGTGGGGATGCATAATCTTGCAGGGAAGGAAAGTAAGCATTTAAAAAATGAACAAGCAGGGTCTTATTCTACCAGTTAACATTTATCATCAAACCAAAATAATTAAAATGGTTGGTTTGGGATGCCTGTAAAGTAGTAGACGAGTCTGTGTAGACTGCTTTATGAATTGATTTTCCTCGTACATAATGCAAAGCACTGAATAGACAGATGTAAAAATGGTTTATATATAAATAATGTAAATTACCTAATAAACTATTGCACTATTAAAAAATAAAATAGTTGAGATACTGCTCCAAGTAGCTCAGTGGAACAAAAAAGAGAAAAATATACATGTATATTGTATTTAAAAATATATAAGGCCAGGTACAGTGGCGCAAGACGGTAATCCCAGCTCCTTGAAAGGCTGAGGCGAGGGGATTGCCTGAGTCTAGGGGTTCGAGATT
Organism: Cephalopachus bancanus; assembly: GCA_027257055.1. Classification (NCBI taxonomy): domain Eukaryota; kingdom Metazoa; phylum Chordata; class Mammalia; order Primates; family Tarsiidae; genus Cephalopachus; species Cephalopachus bancanus. The sequence continues at coordinate 2,200,686 of JAPVLO010000354.1, forward strand.
GACCTGGGCAAACTCGTGAGCCCTCATCTCTACAATAAATAAAAAAATTAGTCAGATGTGATGGCTCATGCCTGTAGTTCCAGCTACTTGGAAGGCTGAAGTGGAAGGATCGCCTGAGCCTGGCAGGTCGAGGCTGTGGTGGCCATGAGCCACTGCACTCCAGCCTAGGCGACAGAATGAGACTCCAGCTCAAAACACTACACACACACACACACACACACACACACACACACACACACACACACACACACACACACATATATGTATGTATATACACACACATATATCACATATGCATATATATCTAATATTATATATTCAAATATTAGACTTCTAAATCATCTTATAAAATGAAGTAGTAAATAGTTCAGAAAGAGGGTATAAGTGATTATTAATGTAAACTTGAGATGTAGAGGTTTTCCTAGGAAGAATCATCAGGGAAAATATTAATAGTGTTAACTCTATAAAAAATTAAAAAGTGCACATGCAAAGGACAAACTGGAGAATTATTTGTATTATGCACATGAGACAAGGGGTTACAATATTTCACATATACATAGCTTTCAAGTAGAAAAAGATGACCATCATACAGCCAACAGTATAAACAAGACATTAAAAAAAAGAAATATAAATGTTCAAAAGCTTATAAAAATGTTCAACACCAGTGTTGATTAAATTCCAAATAAAACCATGGTTCTTGTAGTAGTATGATAAATGTTCAGAATCCATTTATGAGTTAGAACATGTTCTTTGTTTCTGTGACAGATCACTGAGTATAGTACACTCTAAATCCATCCAAGTTGTTGCAAAATCCATGTTTGTCCTTCTTTATGACTGCGTAGTATTCCATTGTGTTACAAGAAAGGAATTGGCAGCAGCAGGACACCGCTAAAGGAGGGGTGGAGGGACATAATATCAAAAAGAGTACCTGATCCCAAACCAGGTGAAGTGAGGACCAATGGGAGGCCCTAACTTCACCTGTTCGATGACCACTTACGTACCTGAATTGTACCCCACATCTTTAAAATTAAAAAAAAAAACAAACTATAAAAACCATGATTCAAAAGCCCTAAACATGGGCACATTCTTTGTCCCAGATCCCCATTTGTAGGAATTTATCATAAGTATATAATTAAGAATGTGCAAAAAGATTGACCTATCAGATTGTTCACTTAACTATTGTTTATAATAAAGTGAACTATTGGAGCCAACCGACTGTGTGCTGATGTGGGCAGGGCAACTCTGGGTTTCTCTCCTGCCAATCCTGCCTCCACGCCATTTTGTCTTTCATGGATGTTACTCCTGATAAACCTCTGTATTCTGATACTATCTCAATGTCTACTTCCCAGAGAATCCGAATAACACACTGCCTTTGAGTTCAGTTGGAGTTTGATCAGAGAAACAGAACCACTATGACTGACACACAGCAAGGAAGTTATGGACAGGAGACTTGATGCAATGTGGGAGCAGATCATCAGTTTATGGAAGGTGGTGGCTCTTCTGGATCTGATGTTAGACTTGAAGTCAGCAGTTGAGAAGGGAAAATGCACATGAAGGGGGGGATGCAAAGATAGACAGGAACCTGTGAAGACAATGCGGGACAACTTGCCTGTCACAGGATTTGGAGAAGCTGAAGGAGGCCCGGAGGAGCTGGAGGGGCCGTAGACCTGGGTGATGCCCCACATCCACAAGGTGAACCAGCAGTTCAGATGCAAATGGTGTGAGTGGCATGAATACTACACACCCACTATCAGAGCACAGAAATGGCAGCTCCTTTGCTTTCTTGTGCCACACTTTGCATATGTTTTTCTTGTGGCCAATCAGAACAGATGATAGGGAAGGGATTTCTTGGAAATGTAGCTTCATCTTGTCTTACTTTAAACAAAGTGAAGCCACCACAATGAAATTGTTTGGAAAGAAAATGATATATTCATAAATGAAATGTTATTCAGTCATTTAAAATGATGTTGTAGATGAGAATTTATTTCCATTAAAAAAACAACAATATGGGGCCAGGTGCAGAAGCTTACACCTGTAATCCCAGCACTTTGGCAGGCCAAGGCAGGAGGATTGCTTCAGGTCAGGAGTTTGAGACCAGCCTCCGTAACATAGGAAGACCCTGGCTCTACAAAGAAGAAAAAAGAAAAAGAAAAAATTAGCTTGGTGTGGTGTCCATGCCTGTAGTCCCAGCCACTCGGGAGGCTGAGGCAGAAAGACCATCTGAGTCAAGGAAGTGGAGACTGCAGTGAGCTATGCATGCACTATTGAACTCCAGCCTAGGCCCAGTCTAAAAAATACAATTAAAAAACCAACAACAATGTATACAGCATGATCCCATTTGTAAAAATTGTATGTAAAATATTTAAAAAGTGTTTCTGGGTGGCTCATGCCTATAATCCCAGTACTTTGGGAGATTGAGGCAGGAAGATTGCTTGAGCCCAGAAGTTCAAGACCAGCCTGGGCAACGTAGTGTGACATCTCTACAAAAAAAATTTTTTAAATTAGCCGGGCTCGGTGGCTCAGCCTGTAATCCCGCGCCTTTGTGAGGCCGAGGTGAGTGAATTGCCTGAGCCTGTGTGTTCGAGACCTGCCTGGGCAGGCGAGACCTCATCTCGACAATAAATCAAAAAATTAGCCAGGCGTGGTAGCGCGCGCCTGTAGTTCCAGCTACTTGGAAGGCTGAGGCGGAAGGATTGCTGGAGCCCAGCAGGTTGAGGCTGCGATGGCCAGGAGTGGCCACTGCACTCCGGTCTGGGCAACAGAGTGAGACTCCAATCAAAAAAAAAAAAAAAAAAAAAAATTAACTAGGCATGATGGCACATGCCTATAGTCACAACTATTCAGGAGGCTAAGGTGAGAGGCTGACTTTGGAATAGCTAATGAAATATGCAAAATAATTACAATAGCTTGCTTGACATAAGCAACTCCATTTTTGTTAAAATCCTCCATGTTAGCTGTCTGCCTGACCTAAAAATAACCTCCCCCCAGTATGTATATGTGATTGTTAAAATGTTCCCATGACCACAGACTCACAGCCTTGTTCCCCTGAGTTGTTCACACTGACTGTTCTTGCTAACCGTTTGAAAACGCCCTATCCACAAGTTCCGTGTAATTGTATGCCTTGTTAACTGAAATCCAAGAGACTGTTCCTTTGTTTTTAGTTCCTCGTACCCTTACCCACCGCTATGTAGCCCACTTGTGGATTTGGCCTTTGTAAGCTTCTTGCTGATTTCACTCAGTGTCTAGAGCTTTCTTGGTGTGAGCCTACTCTTGACTGCGTGCTATTAAAGGACTCAAAATTCGAACCCGGTGTGCTGGTGATTCTCCTTTCTTGCGGTACAGCTATAACATTTGGAGGACCCAGCAAGACTTGTCGCCAACCTTGGGAGGTGGCCTCGCTCCAGCTCTCCCTGGCTCAGTGAAGAAGTTACAGCGGAGGTGCCCCCTGAATCATTCCAGGGTCCCATAACCTCTCATCTGACTCGGAGGGAGAAGGAGCAACCGCTCCTGCCACCTAAAAAATTTCTGAGTCCAACTGTGTTCTCCTAGGAGGTAAGAATTTGTTCTGTTTTCTGGTAAGAATCTGTTTTGTTCTGTTTGTGGCCACAATTCTGTTTAAGGGAGTCATGGTCTGACGAGGTCACCATTCAGACACTATTCATTAGGCCAAGACATTGGCTGAATAGAGTCTTCTGTTTTCTGCCCTGAGGCTGTTCTAGGGATCCGTAACTCTTCTGACTTGGTCTGGACACACCCTGGTCTGTCATTATGTTTTAACTGGGTATCTTAACCGTTTGCTTGTTGTTTGTTATAGGTTCACAGAATTCACGACCTGTCAGTCCTCTGGACTGTATATTGAAAAATTTCTCTGTTGTATTTGCTGAAGGCTACAGTGTCCGCCTTTCAAAGGGTGGGCTCCAGACCCTCTATAAAATAGATTGGCCTGCATTTAATGTTGGTTAACCCTCTACAGGGTCTTTGAATGTTCATGTTACTAGGTCTGTTTGGAAGGTCATCACAGGGACTGCTGGTCACCTAGATCAGCTTCCCTATATTGACCAATGGTTAAATTTAGTCTAAAACCCTCCTCTATGATTAAAAATATGTTCTCTTAAAGCTCGGGACCCTTTCCGTAAATCACACTCTATGGAGACAGAGCTTCTAACTTGAAGACAACAGGGTGCTATATATGAAGGCATCTGGATAACTCCTCAAGAAAAACTTATTTTACCTGTTTCTCAAGAGAATAAAATCTTGCCAAAATCCAATCCATAGGTTTTAACATCCCTGGTAAAATCAATCATGTGCACTCATCATCCCACCTGGAATGATTGCCAGCCACTCCTTTTATCCCTATATACTTCTGAAAAGCCAGAATGCATTAGAGCTGAGGCTAAAAAGTCTGTCCTGGCCTCAGCAGCTGGAACAAAGGAAAAAAAATCAGGAAATGTTAAAGGAGGTTTTTCCCTCCTCTTGCCTGGATTGGGACTCTAACACTTTGGCAAGGCCTAGAACATTAAAAACTTATCATCAGACCTCTATTAGCTGGTTTGAAGGGAGCAGCCCAAAAGCCTAATAATCTTTCCAAAACTACTGAGATTATTCAGGGTCCCGAGGAGTCACCAGGGGCATTTCTTGAACGTCTTCAGGAGACATTCCATACCTATACCCAGTTTGATCCCTTGGCACCCGAGAATGCTCAGGCTAGCAATTTGACTTTTGTGGTTCAGGTGGCTCCTGACATCTGGAGAAAGTTACAGAGGCTTGAAGGTTTCACAGGAATAAACATTTCTCAACTGCTTGAGGTAGCTCAGGAGATTTTTAATAACCAAAATGCTGAGAAACAGAAACAGGAAGACAAGAAAATGGACAGAGCAACAAATGGCAAACAAAAGTATTAGTTGCTGCCATTCAGGCCTCCCAACCTGGCTCGAGGCCAGCACACAAAACAAAAAGAAGATGGCGATGGGGCAGCTTGGTCTATGAGACCTCTGCAAAAGAGAACACAAAAAGACAGGCTTTCTCCCCGGGGACTGCAGATCCTATCGTTGGCAGCCTGCTCTTCACACGGAGCTTGACCGTTGACACCGCTGAAGCATCACAGCAGTCTGGGCAGCCACTGCAGCCGCCGCCACCGCAGCAGCAGCCATTGCACATTGCACCACCCATGCCTGAAGTGATCCACGCCTTCAGACCTGCAACAAGATCTGCTGAGATTGCTGCTGTCACTACCGCCACTGTGACATCCTGCCTGGCTGTGGGTCTCCTCCCGTGTGCCTTGAGGCAGCGGCTCCCATTTCCAACTTCTTTCTGGCTCCCTCCCCTGTGGGGTGAGCAGCTGAGATAGCACCACCTGCTGGTGATTCAAGGTAACAACACCAAAAGCGGAAAAACAGAAGCTGGATAAATAAGCACAGGCCAGATCTGAGTGGTGAACTGGGCAGTGGTGAACTGAGTGGTGATCTGAACTGCCCTTCACAGCAGGCCAGGGGCAACTGACCCTAACTGTGAACAAATTTACCGGCCTGAAAAGACAGCTAGAAATCAGAGCTGAAAGGACACTGGAATTAAATGAAAAGTCTCAGAGTATGCTTGATTGGTTCTGTTAGTTTACTGACTTGATTCTATTCCTTTTTTTTCCTTCTCTCTGTAAACCATATCTTTGTATAGAGGAATAGCACACCAATAAGGAGATTGGTTAGCTTGTATGTTAGCATCATTTTATATTTTAGTGTTTTTTTTGTATGGGAGTTGGTTAGTTTGTAGCCATGATCTATTGTTTTTATTTGTTTCAGTTTTTGTCTCTCTCTCCATTTGTTGGTACACTCGTCTGTTTTCCCCCTTAATCCTCTCTCTCTCTCTTCACCCCCCTCTTCTCCCACTGTCTACTCCATTCTCTTCCCTCTGTTAACCTCATTTTCCTTCAGGGAGTAAATCTACAACCCCATTGCATGGACAGATTCCAAGGCAGTGGGAAGTGGGTTTCAGATTATCCATACACCTGTCGGCGGATACCAGGACCTGCAGAGAGATTTTGAATCACAGCTCCCCTCTTAAGTAAATATCAAAACTGCAAAAAAGACCAACCCCAACCTACAGTACAACTCCATAATTGAACAAAGTAAGAGGATATACATAAAGAAGAATAGGAGTTTGAACAAACAGGAATAAAAGCAACCCCTCCACCCCTGAATAGCAAAATTAAAGAAGACGGTGACATGGAGGGAAGGAAAAAGCAGGAAGGAAAAAACTACAGAAATGAAGAAAAACCAAAAGAAGAACATAGGTCTCACACAGACCCCTGGGAGGCCAGACACTGAGAAAACAGACTTCAGAAGACAAACAATGAAGAGCCCCCAGAATGACTGGTCATATGCAACAAACCCAGACATCAAGACATTAATAGAGAGAATAAAAAAATTGAGGAGAGACAAGAGGAAAATAGGAAGGAGCTGATGACAGAAATAACAGCAGTAAAGAATACTGTGATGGAAATAAATAACAAACTAATAAGCATGAAAGCTGAATTAGCCAAGTAGAAGAAAGAATCTCAGAGCTTGAAGACCAAAACACAGAACTAACCCAAACTATTAAAAATATAGAAAAGAAGCTTAAAAAGACAGAACAAAACCTTCAAGAGATGAATGATCACTTCAAGAGAAAAAAACCTAAGAGTAATTTGCCTTCCTGAGGCGGAGAGAGAAACAGAGGCCACACTGAAACAAACATTTCATGAAATCATTCAAGAAAACTTCCCTCATCTCATCAGTGATGCAAAATTCAAACACAAGAGTTTCAGAGAACCCCTGCAAGACAACAAATGAGAAGACCAACTCCCAGACACATAATAATTCGCCTAAACAAAGTAGGTATAAAAGAAAAAATCCCAAAGGCAGCAAGAGAAAAAGGTCAGACTACCTACCAAGGAAGATCAATTAGAATAACATCAGATTTATCTACAGAGACCCTCCAGGCTAGGAGAGCTTGGAGCCCTATCTTCAAAGTTCTAAAAGATAAACAATTTCAACAAAGAATAACCTACCCACCCAAGCTAAGCTTCATCAGTGAGGGAGAATTGAAATCTTTTCCAGACATCCAATCCCTAAGAACCTACACTGCTACCAGACCACCTCTACAAGAAACACTTAAGAAAGTATTGAACACAGAAGAAAAGGAAAAAAGAATAACAACGTTCTTCACAAGAGTACAGGCAAAAGATTAAAAACACACATGAACCGACTCTAAAATCAAAAGAAAGACAACACATAAACAGGAAGAACAACAACAACTCTGTAAGAACATTATGACAGGGATCAACTCTCACATTTCAATAATTAGCTTGAATGTGAATGACTAAATGCACCACTGAAAAGACATAGAATTGCAAAATGGATAAAATATCACCAGGCAACAATTTATTGCCTTCAAGAGACTCACCTCACTAGAAAGGACACTCACAGACTCAAAGTAAGAGGATGGGAAACAAATTTTCAGGCGAATGGAACGCAAAAGAAAGGAGGAGTCGTGATCTTAATCTCAGACAAAATACCCTTTAAACTATCAAAAATTAAAAAAGATACAGAAGGCCACTACAAAATGATAAAAGGTTCAATCCATCAACAAGAAATATCCATCCTAAACATATATGCACCCAACATAGGAGCACTGACTTTCAAAAAGCAGACTCTAGGTAAACTAAAAAAAGATTTTGACTCCAACACCATCATAGCTGGGGACTTCAATACCCCACTCACAACCCTAGACAGATCATCAGGACAAAAAATCAGCAACGAAATTTGAAACCTCAATGTGAATCTTGACCAGATGGACTTAATTGATACCTATAGAACACTCCAACCAAAGGTCACAGAATATACATTCTACTCATCACCGCACGGAACATACTCTAAGATCGACCACATACTTGGCTATAAATGAAGCATAAGCAAATTTAAAAGGACAGAAATTTTACCATGCACATTCTTGGACCACAGTGGAATAAAAATAAACATTAACACCAACAAAGTCCCCCCAAAACCCACAAAGACATGGACACTAAACAGCATGATGCTTAACAACTCCTGGGTCAACAATGAAATCAAAACAGAGATTAAAAGATACCTGGAAACAAATGAAAATGAAGAAACATCTTACCAAAATCTCTGGGGCACCATGAAGTAAGAGGGAAATTTATATCCCTATAAACGCACATGAAGAAAATGGAAGGATCACAAATTAACAGCCTAACAAGCCACCTAAGGAAGCTGGAAAAGCAAGACCACCAAAACCCTAATTTCAGCAGAAGAATCCAGATCACCAAAATAAAAGCCCAAATCCAGGACATAGAAGACAAAAAGATAATACAAAAAAAATCAATGAAACAAAAAGCTGGTTCTTTGAAAGGATAAACAAGATCAATGGTCCCCTAGCTAGACTGACCAAGAAAAAGAGAGAAAAAGCCCAAATAAACACAATCAGAAACACAAAAGATGAAGTCACATCTGACCCTGAAGAAATACAAAAGATCATTAGAGATTACTATGTACACTTGTATGGAAACAAACTTGAAAACCTTAAGGAAATGGAGGAATTTCTGACATCACACAACCCGCCTAGGTTGAAAAAAGAAGAAATTGAGACCCTAAATAGACCAATAACAATCAAGGAAATTGACTACATAATAAGAAAACTACCTACAAAAAAAAGCCCTGGACCAGATGACTTTCCAACAGAATTCTACAAGACATTTAAGGAGGCGCTGATACCAATCTTACTGAAGGTATTCCAGGTGATTGAAAAAGATGGAACTCTCCCCAAATTATTTTACGAAGCTAACATCACATTGATACCCAAGCCAGGTAAAGACCCAACAAAGAAAAAGAACTACAGGCCAATATCTTTGATGAACATAGATGCTAAAATTCTCAGCTGGGCTCAGTGGCTCAGCCTGTAATCCTGTGCTTTGGGAGGCTGAGGTGAGTGGATTGCCTGAGCCCGCGGGTTCGAGACCCACCTGGGCAGAGAGACCTCATCTCTACAATAAATCAAAAAATCAGCCAGGTGTGGTAGCACATGCCTGTAGTTCCAGCTACTTAGAAGGCTGAGGCGGAAGGATCACCGGAGCCCAGCAGGTCGAGGCTGCGGTGGCCGGGAGTGTGCCACTGCACTCCAGTCTGGGTGACAGAGTGAGACTCCAACTCAAAACGAACAAACAAACAAAAAATTCTCAACAAGATCCTAGCAAACCGGATGCAACAACACATCTCAAAAATCATCCATCATGACCAAGTAGGTTTCATCCCTGGGATGCAAGGCTGGTTCAACATTTGTAAAACCATAAATGTAATTAAATACATCAACAGATGTCAAAATAAAAACCACATGATTATATCATTAGATGCAGAAAAAGCTTTTGATAAAATCCAGCATCCCTTCTTGATAAAAACCCTCGAACATCTAGGCATATGGGGAACATACCTCAAAATAGTAAAAGCCATCTATGAGAAACCCACAACCAGCATACTCCTAAATGAACAAAAACTGGAACCATTTCCCCTGAAAACTGGAACAAGACAAGGATGCCCACTCTCACCCCTCCTGTTCAATATAGTATTGGAAGTCCCGGCTAGAGCAATTAGAGAAGAGAAGGCAATCAGGGGTATCCAAATAGGAAAAGAGAAGGTCAAGTTATCTCTCTTTGCAGATGACATGATTGTGTACCTTGAAAACCCAAGAGAATCTGTCAAAAACCTCCTTACACTGATAAAGGACTTTGGCAAAGTTTCAGGATACAAAATAAATGTGCAAAAGACAATTGCATTTCTTTACACCAATAATAAACAAACAGAAACCCACATAAAAAGCACAATTCCATTCACAATAGCCACCAAAAAATGAAATACCTTGGCATCTTCCTAACTAGAAACATGAAAGACCTTTACAATGAAAACTACAAAACACTGCTCAAGATGATACAAACATGTGAAAAAATAGCCCATGCTCATGGATTGGAAGAATCAACATTGTGAAGATGTCCATCCTACCTAAGGCAATCTACAGATTTAATGCAATACCCATCAAATTACCAGCAACATTCTTCTCAGACCTAGAAAAAACAACACAGGAATTCATGTGGAAACACAAACAATCAAGAATAGCCAGAACAATCCTCAGCAAAAAAAAAAAAAAAAAACAAAGCAGGTGGTATCACATTACTAGACTTCAAACTTTGCTATAAAGTTACAATAATCAAAACAGCTTGGTATTGGTACAGGAACAGGCATATAGACCAATGGAATAGAATTGAGATTACAGAAGGAAAACCTCAATTTCTCAACCAACTCATCTTCGACAAAGCCTCCACCACCTACCACAGGGGAGAGGAGAACCTATTCAGTAAATGGTGCTGGGAAAACTGGCTGACCACATGCAGAAGATTAAAACAAGACCCCTATCTATCCTCATATACAAAAATTAACTCTAAATGGATTAGACACCTAAATGTAAAACCTCAAAGCATAAGAACCTTAGAAAATGCAGGACATACCCTATGGAAATTGGAACTGGCATCCAATTCCTGAACAAAACCTGAAACCTACAGGCCATAAGTGATAAGATAGACAAGTGGGACCTCATTAAACTGACAAGCTTCTGCAAAGACAAGGAAACCATCAAGAGAGCAGGGAGACAGCCCACAGACTGGGAAAAAGTATTTGCCAACACCAGGTCTGACAAAGGCTTAACATCTTGGATCTACAAGGAATTCAAATGTGCTGAAAAGAAAAAAAACAAACAACCCCATTATAAAGTGGGCAAAATATATGAACAGACTCTCTCAAAGGAAGACATCTGAGCAGCCAACAGACACATGAAGAAATGTTCCACCTCACTAATCATCAAGCAGATGCAAATCAAAATCACACTGAGACACCACCTAACTCCGGTCAGAATGGCAATTATCAATAACTCAAAAAATAGCCGTTGCTAGAGAGGGTGTGGTGAAAAGAGAATACTTCTACACTGTTGGTGGAAGCGCAAACTAGTGCAACCTCTGTGGAAAACAGTGTGGCGATTCCTAAAAGCTCTAAATATCGACCTCCCATATGACCCCGCAATCCCCCTACTGGGAATATACCCTGAAGAACTGAAATCACTCTATGAAAAAGACACCTGCACATGTATGTTTATTGCAGCACAATAGCAAGAACCTGGAATCAACCATGCAGTCCATCAAAAGAGGACTGGATTTAAAAACCGTGGTACATATATACGATGGAATACTACGCAGCCATAAAAAAAAAAAAAACAAAAAAAACCAAAATCATGAATTTCAGATCGGCCTGGATGGAACTAGAGTCTATAATACTGAGTGACCTCTCCCAGAAACAGAGATCTGAGTATCACATGTTCTCATTCATATAGTGGACCTTGAATATCCATCGTAATACTATAAGGAAAGGACTGACAGTGGTGGGAAGCCATGGGGGGGTGGGATTAACAGTAGTAATATCTGTCTGGGGATGGGGAAACACCCCTTATCAACAAAGGTGCCTGAACGAAACATATTTGTATACCTAACCCTCAACTGTACCCCACAATATCAAAATAAAAAATATTGATATATATTTTTAAAAATACTTAAAAAAAACCCCAAAACAAACAAACAAAAAGAGAAACAAAAAAAGGACAAAAGGAAACTGGACGCATCCAGCTAGCCAAGAATCAATATGCATATTGTAAAGAGCTGGACCACTGGGTGAAAAAAAAATGGCCCTCACTGCCCAAAGACAGAGGACTCAAAGTCAGTTCTCGTCCTGCCCTCTAACTGGTGACCTTCTGGTCATGCCAACCTATTTTTGCTTTTGAATGAACAGATCCTGACTCAGGGACACCAGTCAGCTAACTTGGACCCGGTTACCACAGGGTTTCAAGAACTCCCCAACCCTTTTCGAGGAAGCTTGGCAACAGAATTTGTCAGGGTTTCATGCCTTACACCCTGAATGTACTTTATTCCAGTATGTAGATAATCTCTTCCTTGCGGCTACAGCCTTAGATACTTGTTTAAAAGGTACTAAGGCTCTGTTACAGCTCCTCCAAGACTTGGACTATCGTGGGTCAGCAGAAAAGGCACAGCTCTGCTCAACCAAAGTTTCCTACCTGGGATACCAGTTAAAGAAGGGTAAATGAGCCCTGACCTCAGTCCAGAAAGAAGCCATTCTTCAATTTCCCATACCGAACACAAAGAAACAGGTATGGGAATTCCTGGGGGCGGCAGGGTATTCCCTGCTGTGGATTCCAGGATTTGCTGAAATTGCCAAGCTCCTGTACACAGCCACTGCAGGAAATCAGCCCCTAAAATGAACTGCTACTAAGAAACAAGCATTTCAGCAGTTAAAAACGGCTCTAACCTAAGCCCCAGCTCTAGCCCTCCCAGATGTCACTAAGCCTTTCTACTTGTTCATTCACAAACAATGAAGAATCACAAAAGGGGTCCTCACTCTCAGACCTTAGGACCCTGAAGAAGATCGGTGGCTTACTTGTCAAAAAGACTGGACCCAGTGACTTGTGGCTGGCCCTCTTGTCTCTGGGCCATTGCAGACACAGCCATACTAATTTTAAAAAGCAGATAAATTGACTTTTGGCCAGAACCTGGCTTTAACTGTTCCCTATGCTGTTAAAACTCTGCTCCAAGGAGCCTCTGGTTGCTGGATGTCAAGCACTCGCACCACCCAGTATCAAAGCCTCTTACTTGACCAACCTAGACTAACTTTCTCTCCTACTCAGTGCCTCAATCCAGCCACCCTGCTGCCCAATAATAATCCGGAAATGCTAGTTCATGACTGTAAAGGCTTGTTGGACATCTCCCAGGCTAGCCGACCTGATCTTCGAGACACTCCCTTAAATCAGGCTGATGCTGACTTGTTCACAAATGGTAGCAGCCTGGTAATAGAGGGAGTCCGCAAGGCTGGTGCAGCTGTAACCATGGCTCTTGAGGTAATCTGGTCACAGGTATTGCCTCAAGATACCTTGGCTCAAAAAACTGAGTTAATTGCTTTAACTGAGACCCTGTGCTGGGAAACAGGTAAGCGGGTAAACATTTTCACCAACAGCCGGTATGCTTTCACTATACTTCATGTGCATGCCATAATCTACAAGGAACAATGTCTTCTTACCATGGCAGGTAAGACTATAAAAAACAAGTCCAGCTCCTTCTCTCCCAAAACAGCCTACCTATACCTAAGAAGAGGAGGAACAAGTGGACCTAGCAGGAGCTCATAAAAATTCCACTGGATGGTAAATCAAGGACTCTAAAATTATTTTAAGTCCTGGAGAAAAATGGGAAATAAATTTCACTGAAATAAAACCTCCCCATGCGGGGTATGCCTATCTACTAGTATTTTATTAATACTTTTTCTGAATGAATAGAAGCCTTTGCCACCAAAAATAAAACCGCATTTATGGTTACAAGGTTTTTGTTAAATAAAGTTGTCCCTAGGTTTGGGCTCCCCCTCTCTATTGGCTCTAATAATGGTCCTGCCTTTACCTTGTCCATAGTGCAGCTGGTTAGTAAAGCACTAAACATCACCTGGAAATTACATTGTGCTTACTGACCACAGAGCTCTGAACAGGTAGAATGCAGAAACCAAACTCTAAAATCTCCTCTACCTTAACCAAATTAATAATAGAACCCCCTGAAAAATGGGTAAGCCTTTTGCCTTTGGCTCTCCTTCGAACCTGATGCACCCCATATCATGTCTGGAAGACCCCCTCCTCTGTTGCCTTGGTTGTGGGATCCCATCCTAGAAAAAATAACGAATCAATCTCTGTTAAAGTATCTTCAGTCCTTCCAGCAGGTTCAGGTTGCTGTCCACTCTGGCGCCCATGCCATTTTGCCCACTCCGTCTTCCACAACTTGTCATCCATTCCAGTCCAGACATCTGGTTTCCATCAAGAAATTGCAGAAAAAAGGACTAACTCCTGCCTGGAATTTCCCTTTATCATCATCATCACCAGTCCAACAGCACTCAGAGTTGACGGGATACTGGCCTGGATTCATCACACTCGAGTCAAGAGAAAAAAATCTTGGATCCAATCTTTGTTTAACTGGAACTCCTGATTAACAACTCTCATCACCAGTTTGACTGGTCCACTTATCCTCCTTGTCCTCGGTTTGCTTATAAAGCCTTGTATATTCAATTGGTTTATCAATTTCATCAAACAGTGAGTCAATTCTGTAAAACTTATGCATGTAAAAGTTTTAATACATGCTATTATAATTCCATACCCATGACCAATGAGCCAACAAATTGACTCATGTACAACTAAAAGGGGGGAATGAAACAGCTAATGAAATATGTAAAATAATTGCAATAGCTTGCTTGACATAAGTAACTCCATTTTGTTAAAAACCTCCATCTTAGCTATCTGCCTGACCTAAAAATAACCCCCCCAGTGTGTACGTGTGATTCTTGTAATGTTCCCATGACCACAGACCCACAGCCTTGTTCCCCTGAGCTGTTCATACTGACCATTCTTGCTAACAGTTTGAAAACTCCCTATCCATAAGTTCCGTGTAATTGTATGCTTTGTTAACTGAAATCCAAGAGATTGTTCCTTTTGTTTTTAGTTCCTTATACCCTTACTCCCTGATGTGTAGCCCACTTGTGGATTTTGCCTTTATAAGCTTCTTACTGATTCCACTCAGTGTCTAGAGCTTTCTTGGTGTGAGCCTACTCTTGACTGCATGCTATTAAAGGACTCAAAATTCAAACCCAGTGTGCTGGTGATTCTCCTTTCTCGCGGTTCGGCTATAACAACTTGAGCCCAGGAGTCCCAGGATGTGATGAACCATAATTGTGCCGCTCCACTCTAGCCTGGGTGACAGATTGAGACCCTGACTTAAAAAAACAAAAAGTGTTTCTGGAGGTTATGCTCTAAGATGTTACGTTTTTTAAAAAAAATAAATCTAATCAGGTCACTCCTCTACTTTAAACTCTTAAATAGTCTAGCACACTTTATAAAGTCTGAGTATTTTCATCACATCCCAGGTACTCTATAATATAGTTGGATGCCCAAAGTTTGAGGGTTTTCCTTCCTATACCATGTTGTTCTCACTGCCTATGGCTTTTCTCTTTGCTTGGGCTGTCTCTCACCACAACATTTGACTGGTTAGTTCCTACTTATTATTCAAGTAATAATTTTCTGCTAGTACTTTTGTTCTTCAAGTTGTCAAATTATTTTGAACACCAAAATAACTTACCTGAGAAACTAAAAAAAACCTGATAGTTTGACTTCATTATAGACCTACTGCATTATAATTTCCAGAGATGGGACCAGCAAATATGCATATTATTTTGTATACAGATTTGTCTGTATGTGACAAAGATCCAAAATGATAATGACTCTGTAGTGAATTTCTATAATTTCATGTTGCCTTGACATCCATTTTGAATGTAAGTTGGACGTTTTCATACCAGAAGCAAGGCTCAGTCATGCTTTCTAGTTTTCTGCCTCTTCCCAGTTCCTCACTGTGGTTGATCCAGATATCTGTTTTATACATACAACCACCTCCTGGTGACCACTTCCCAATAGGGCAGCTAGATACCACCTACTTGACTCACTACTCCACCTGTCCCTATGCCCTGTATTGACTGCCCATGCTGCTGTGACCACTTCTCAGTCACATCACGAATCCATGGAACTCCTGATTGCTCTAAACCCACCAGTTGGAATTCCCCAAGGGAAACCTACTTGGGTAACACCCTGGATCCCAATAAAGGTTTTGGCCCACAGGTTTCTCTCTCTCTCTCTCTCTCTCTCCTTTTTTGAGTTGAGGTCTCATTCTGTCACCCAGGCTGGAGTGCAGTGACACAGTCATGGCTCATCACAGCCTTGATCTCCTGGGCTCAGGCAGTCCTTCCACCTCAGCCTCCTGAGTAGCTGGGTCTACAAGCACACACCACCACACCTGGCTAATTAAAAAAAAATTTTTTTTGTAGACATGAGGTCTTGCTATGTTATCCAGACTGGTCCTGAACTCCTAGACTCAAGCAATCCTCCCACCATGATCTTCCAATGTGCTGGGATTATAGGCATGAGCCATCATGCCTGGCTAGTCTTTCACTCTTATTCTCCACTTCCTGGTTGAGCATCCTGCTGACTCTAGACTTCCTGTCAGTCCTTGTGGACATTCCTCTTCTCTCATAGATCTGTGAGTAATGAAATGTGTTTATTATTTAATGTGTTTTGTTGTGTTTTTTGTCTGCCTCCTCTGAGTCTTACCTGACACACCCAAATCCAACTTTTCTCCCAGCCAAGGCTGTCCTAGAGAGCAACTCTCTTGGTAGAAATAGATTAGACACAAGTCAAATAAGAGCCACAAGGGTGTTTGCCAGTATAAACAATTTTCCTATGAGAGGGGCACTTGGTCACAGGCTGGGCACTTGGGCATTCGGCCGTCCACCAGGATAAAGAAATTTCCCATGAAAGACACACTGTAAACACCCACACATCAACTCCTGTAGAGGCCCATCAGGGCAAGGCCAGAATTTATATACACTCTCCAGAGAGAGACCTCAAAGACCCAATGAGAGGAAATCACAGCAGACTCATACAAGATGGATGCTTATTTCTCTCACATAAAAGTCAAAGATGACACAACAGCTCTGCTCTGAATCTGTTAGGGGGCAAGACTCCTTCCACATTGTTGCTCTGCTGTGCGAAGAAACTGCTCTCCTCTGCATGGCTCACGATGACACACCACAGGGTCTGCATTCCAACCCATGGAAGAGAAGAGTGGCAAAGAGAGGGCATACGTCTTCCATTGATGTGGACTACTCAGAAGTTAGAGACATTGCTTCCCTTCGCATCCTACTGGCTAGAACTTAGTCTACCTAGCTGCAAGGGAGCTGGAAAATGTCTTTACTCAAAGTTCTGTTTTTTAGAAGGAAGAGGAGAAAGGATTTGGGGGACAACCAGTAGTGTCAACTACAGTGTGTTTAAAAATCAGTGTTGGGAAACACTGGGAACTTCTTAGAGTTATCTCAAACAATGTATAACTGTATTATTTTAGAATTATCTCTATTTGATGGCCTTCAGCATGGTGGATGGTCTCCTTAAGGGTGGGAAACATACTTGTATTTCTGAGCCTGATAATTGTCTGGTTCATAATAGATGCTTAATAGACTTTTGCCAAAGGAATTGTGTGATGAGTTCTTATGTTCCATAGGCATAATATAGATTTAAAAATTTCTTTTTAAGTGATTACTAAAGTTCTCTAATAGTTTACTTGCCCTAAACTACACCATTTAAAATGTTCTCTCATCTTTCTCTCTCTTTTTTCTTAAACCAAATTTTAACTATAAAGATACAGTACTTCTTATTGAGCTAAACCCTCCACAAACATTAACTCCTCTAATTTGAAGAACAATAAACCTGTGAATTAGGTGGCCAGGCACAATGGCTCACACCCGTAATCCCAGCAGTTTGGGAGGCTGAGGCAGGTGGATTGCTTGAGCTCAGAAGTTTGAGATCAGCCTGGGCAACATAATGAAACCTTGTCTCTACAAAAAAAAAAAATTAGACAGTTGTGATGGAGCACACCTGTAGTCCAGGTACTCAGGATGCTATGGTGAAAGGATTGCCTGAGTCCATGTGGTCTAGGCTGCAGTGAGCCATGAGCATCGTGATCATCGATCATGTCACTGCACTTCAGCCTGGGCAACAGATTGAGATCCTGATTCAAAAAACAAACAAACACACAAACAATCAAAAAAACAACCTGTGAGTCAGATATTTTCAGCAACCCCACATTAGATGTGAAGTAATATTCTCAAGGTCATGCAGCCAGTAAGTGGTAAAGCACTTACTCATGTTAATCATGAAACCATTCTGTCTGTTGAGAAATTGCTGGTTTCCAGTTATATGTTTTTCTTTTAATGAAACATAACCCCTGAGTTTCCCC
The DNA here is from genome assembly GCA_027257055.1 of Cephalopachus bancanus. Lineage (NCBI taxonomy): Eukaryota > Metazoa > Chordata > Mammalia > Primates > Tarsiidae > Cephalopachus > Cephalopachus bancanus. The sequence goes on from JAPVLO010000354.1 coordinate 2,218,648, forward strand.
AATTTTGACATAAATTTTAATAATTATACTTCAGTGTATACAAATTTGATGTTTAAGAGGTCTGTCTGTCACTTCCTAGCATGAAAGCAATTCACAAAAGATTTTTAATTTAATACTCAGATGATCAACTTCTCATTGAAAGCCCTGACACTCTCTTTTCTTGACTCTGAGAAAATATTTTCAGATTCAGTTTCCAGCAAATGATTAATTAATTAATAATTAATATTCATGAACTCTTTGGCATGCCAGACACTGAGCTAAATCAAAGCAGGTATTACTGGGATAAGCCAGACAGACTGTCATGGAATTTACATTCTGGAGAGGGATACAAATAATGCAACACACACACACACACACACACACACACACACACATATACACATATGTTGCATTATTTGTCTATATATGTGCATTATTTGTCTATATATATATATATACACAAATATATATGTATACATATATATATGTATATACATGTTCATATAAACATAAGTGCTATAGCCGGGCTCGGTGGCTCAGCCTGTAATCCCGCGCTTTGGGAGGCTGAGGTGAGTGGATTGCCTGAGCCCGCGGGTTCGAGACCCGCCTGGGCAGCGAGACTTCATCTCTACAATAAATCAAAAAATCAGCCAGGCGCGGTAGCACATGCCTGTAATTCCAGCTACTTGAAAGGCTGAGGCGGAAGGATCGCCGGAGCCCAGCAGGTCGAGGCTGTGGTGGCTGGGAGCGTGCCACTGCACTCCAGCCTGGGCGACAGAGTGAGACTCCAACTCAAAGAAAAAAAAAAGGTAAGTGCTGTAAAAATGTAAAACAGAGTGATTTTGTAGGCAATGATTGAGAGTGGAAGGGCTAGTTTAAATAAGATGGTCAGGGAAGGGCTCTCTAAGGAGGTGGCACTTGGGGAGGGACCTGAAGGCTGAGAGTACGTCTTCCATGCAAAGGCCAGGAAGAGCCTTCCAGCCAGAAGGAAAAGCAAGTGCAAAGACCCTGTGATGGGAACAGAAAGTGTTTGGCAGGCAAGGAAATACAGTGAAGGGATACATTGGGGAGAGAGGTAAGGACCATATTCCAAAAGCCAGAATAAAGAGTTTGAATTTTATTTTAAGAGAAGGGGAAGCCATTGGAGGGGTTTAAGAGGGGTTGGAACACGGTGTGCTTTGAATTCTTAGAAAGTCATTTTGATTTCTCTGTGGAGAATAGATTATAAGGGTGCAAAGTGGAAGCAGGGCTTGGCAGCTCTTCAATAAGTTAACCATAGGATTCCCATGTGTCCCTGCCATGTCACTCTTTGGTTCATACTCCAAAGAACTGAGAACAAGTGTTCAACCAAAAGCCTGTACACACACATTCATAGCAGCATTATTCACAGTAGATAAAAGGTGGAAGTAATGAAAGTAATAAAAGGTAGAAGATGAATGGATAAGCAAATGTGAGGTATCCATACAATAGAATAACATTTAGCAATAAAAAGTGTGATGTTGATACATCCTACAGCGTGGATGGATCTTGGAAACTAAGAGAAAGAAGCCAGTCACAAAGGCTTCTTTTGAATATGATTGTATGATTCCATTTACAAGGAATATCCAGCATTGGAAGAATCATAGGGATAGAAAGATTTGTGACTGGGCTTGGAAGGAATGGGTATTGATGCTTGATAGGTGTGGTATTTCCATTTGAAGTGATAAGAAGTTTCTAGAACTAGAGAGTGCTGATGGGTGCATGGCACTGTGAATGTATGTAATGCCACTGAATCGTAAACTTTAAAATGGCTGAATTGGATTTATGTTATGTATATTTTACCACAATTATAATAATAATGAAAGAATTACTCAAAGATTTGTTGAAAATGCACCTTCTTGGGTCTCTTCTCTAGGGATAGTGATCCAGCAGATCTGGGGAATCCCAGGGATCTGCCATTAAAAAGAAAAAGAATTGAAAGTAGGGAGACTAGGGAGGAGTCTATGACAATAGTCTAGGTAGGGAGGAGAATGGTGATGGTGGAAGTTAGATTTAGAAAGACCTGGGACCTATTTTAGAGGTAGAGTCAACAGATCATACTCATAATTTGAACATGGAGATAAGGTAAAAGAAGAACCAGAGATGGCGTGTAGGTTCTTGGCTTCAGTGTGTGGTTGGGGTATGGTGGCATTTAGAAAGCTGAGGATTTCCAGGAGAACAATAAGTTTGGGGAAAATAAAGAGTTTTGTGTCTAGTTAAGAAAAACACTCTTTTGTTTTTGTTTTTGGAGAGGATGCCCATTGCAGAGACTGCTGAGTGCCTACCATTCTCCATTTCTTTAATAATAGAAAGCTGTTTTTATTTGGGGTGGTAAAGTGCCCATCTAAAAGCCAACATTCTTAGTTTCTTTTGTAGCCATCTCTTCCTGCTCATGTAGAAGTGAGCTCCACACACGTTATGTGAATGTGCATAACCTTAAGTTTTGAAATTACATGGTAAGAAGAAGAGAAGAGGCCTGAACCCTAAATAACTGCCATGCCAGTTCTAGCCTTTTACACCAGAGAATGAACCCTACATTGTCTTATCTTTAGTCATTGGAACTCTGTTACTAGTAGCTGAAAACAATTCCTATCTGGTACATGCCAATTCTAGAAAAAAAATCATTTCGCTATAATTTCTAAAGTTTGTTTCTTTGTTCCCATTATTCTCCAAGCAGAATATTGAAGAAGTTGCCCAGAAATAATTTATCCACAGTATACAAATTCAGTGTATTAAAACATATTTTCTGAATCTGCTTTTGGCCCCATTATTCCTAACCCACATATGTCAGCAATATGAAACAAGCAATTGTATTTTTAGTGTGTCATTTTTATGCTATCTCCTAAGTTTTGACGTTCTAAGCATCAGGCCTTCAACATTAGCTAAAGCTGATAACATTGAAGAGGTTGATTACAGTTCTCTGGATGCCAAGAATAAATGCTGGTTTCTGTCCTACAGTTGAGAATATAAATCCTTCAGTGCGAATGGAAACATTGTTGGATTCTCTAGATATATTCCTTGCACACATAACAGATAGTCTGGTAGGGACTGACATTGAGTTTTTTTTGAAACTCTAAAAGTGGCCATTTAAAAACTTACGAGCGTTATATATAGATACTTTTTTGGAGAAAACTCAAGAAAGTGTTAATGGTGGTCACTTCTCAGCAGTGGGAATGGAGGTCTAGAGTGAGGATGGGAGGCTTTCTTTTTGCTTTCTAGATGACATTTAAAAAAAATCACTATCAACTCCTTGCATAGTGAATGGTTAAGAGCGACGGTTCTGGAGCCCAGTGTTCCTAGGAAAGTTTATTTTATTTACCAAATGCTTATATAGCAAGTAATACCAGGTACTGTTCTGAGCACTTTAAAAACTCATCTGTGCCTCAGAATAATCCCACAGGATGGGAATTACTACCATTACCCCCATTTCACAAATGAGGAAACCAAGGGGCATAGTCAGATAACTACCTTGCTCAAAGATATATAGCTAATAAAAACCACCAAGCAAGATGCAAACCCAAGCATTCTGGCACCAGAGCCCTTACTTGTAAATGTGATTCTGTGCTGTTATGCCAAAGTATTTAGTCTGTCTGTACCTCGCTTCTCCTTAAAATGAGAATAATAACAACAGGCCAGGCACAGTGACTCTTGTCTATAATCCCAGTGCTTTGGGAGGCTGGGACGGGAGGATTACTTGAGGATGGCAGTTCAAGACCAGCCTGGACAACACAGTGAGACCTGTTTTTACAAAAAAAAAATTTTAAATAGCCAGGAAGCATACTTGTCATCCCAGCTACTTGGGAGGCTAAGGTGAGAGGATGGCCCAGGAGTTTGAGGCTACAGTAAGCTATGCTCACACCACTGCACTCCAACCTGGGTGAAGGAGTGAGACCCTGTCTCTAAAAAAACACACAACAGCTTGGGCAATATAGTGAGGCCTTGTTAAAACAAACAAACAAACCAAAAAAGCCGGGCTCGGTGGCTCAGCCTGTAATCCTGAGCCTTTGGGAGTCTGAGGTGAGTGGATTGCCTGAGCCCGCGGGTTCGAGACCCGCCTGGGCAGCGAGACCTCATCTCTACAATAAATCAAAAAATCAGCCGGGCGTGGTAGCGCATGCCTGTAATTCCGGTTACTCGGAAGGCTGAGGCGAAAGGATCACTGGAGCCCAGCAGGTCGAGGCTGCGGTGGCCGGGAGCGGCCACTGCACTCCAGTCTGGGCGACAGAGTGAGACTCCAACTCAAAAAAACAAAAACAAAAACACACACACAAAGCAGTAGTCATACCTACCTCCTGGGGTTGTTGTAAATATTAAATGAGTTAATTAATGCAAGAATGCCGTCTGATATGTGGTAATCCCTCAATAAATGCTAGTTATCATCATTATTACTTTGGTTTTAAAAAAGATCGAAGCAGCTTCTGTTATTTAGGATGGAGACTAGGGATTGCACATGGGGTAGATAGCTCAACTTTTCTGTAGGAAAGACCATCTTGGTGAGCCCTTTTGCTTTTGGCTGGTATAAGGCAAGGACAAATCCAGTGTTTGTATGAAATGGTCTTGATCTCTTTTCAAGGCTGGAGATGGAAGATGCTACTGGGCCTGGTGGGAGGGGTGAGCCAGGTGCTAGCACCTGGAATCTAAGTCTGCATTTGGAGCTGTGCTCCTCGGAAGAACTGAGATGGTGTGTCTCACAATCTGAAGGAGTCTAAGAGGCCAGATTGGAGGCCACCATTAGAGGGTGACAATCTCCTGAAGGTCACGGACTGCAGAGGCCTAAATGTGGTAACCAAGATGGAGACCAGATATGAAAGCCCAGTTAATTGTCAAATTCAACACAGAAATCAGCAGTCTTCTGTCACATGCCAGCACCCGGCCTCCCATCCCAGTTTAGAGAGGCAACCTTTCTAGATTCTGGTAGTCATTTCTTCTCTGATTTACCTCCATATTTAGAAATATATATCTGTGCTGCTATTTCTTATCTTTTCCATTATAGACATTATTCTTGACTTCCTACTATGAAGGGTAAGGATTTCATAATCTCTTCCGATTTCCTTTGTCATCTTTTTTTTTTTTTTGAGTCAGAGTCTTACTCCGTTGCCCAGGCTGGAGTGCCATGGCACACTCACAACCACCCCAGCGCTGGCCTGCTGGACTGCGGCGATCCTTCCGCCTCAGCCTTCCAAGTAGCTGGAACTACAGGCAAATGCTACCATGTCCAGCTAATTATTTATTAGTTGCCCAGGCTGGTCTCGAACCCGCGGGCTCAGTCAATCCACTTGTCTTGGCCTCCCAAAGTGCTGGCCGCTGAGCTACTGAGTCTGGCCTACCTTTCCTTCTTGTGTAAGTTTTTGTTCTCCTCAGCGTGAATAATTCCTTTATTGTACTTTATTATAATTTTCCACATACTTGTCTTTGTTTGGGCTGCTATAACAAAATATAAAGACCAGGTGACTGACAGACAACAGAAATTTATTTCTCACAGCTCTGGAGATTGGAAGTCCAAGATTAAGGAACGAGCAGATGCAATGTCTGGTGAGAGCGCCCATTTCCTCATGGATGACCATCTGCTCGTGTGGCTGAATTGACCTAACCACCTCTCACCTCTCAAAAGCCCACCCCTTAGCACCATCACATTGGGGATTAGGTTTCAATATATGAGTTCTGGAGGGACACAAGCATTCAGACCATAGCAATACTCATTACCAGTTATGCCTGCACCAACAGCTTCTCAGCAAAATCTTCACATTAAAGAACAACAGGTAATTTACTACCCCCTCAGACCCCCAATCCCTGACTCACACCTCCTGCAGTCAACTGTATTTTCCATAACTGGTCACAGCAATATTTCTTTTCCCACATGCTCTTCCAGAATCTCATCGTTCCACATTAAATGCAGACTCTATTCTTCTTCCCTTGAACCTTGGGATGTTTTGACAAATAGACTGTGGTGGAAATGACACTGATTTTTGAGGCTAGGACATGAAAGATGCCTTGTCTTCTGCCTGCTGTCTGTCTCGCTCTTAGGGCTCTTAACCTTAGAACCCAGTTGCTGCTGCAAGAAAGCCCAAGCTAGCCAGCATGGACAGAACATACAGTGAGGAAATGAGGCCCCCAACTGACAGTCAGCATCACCACCATGCGGGAAGCAGCCCCATGGAGAGGCCCACATGATAAGTAATTGAGGGCTCATACTAGCAGTCATGGGAATGAGTATATTTTTCAGGCTCCTGCCAAGGCTTCAAATCACTGCAGTCTCCATTTTCCTGCACCCTCGTGAAAGACTAAACCAGAAGCTGCTCCCTGATTTTTTTTTTTTTTTTTTGAGTTGGCGTCTCATTCTGTCGCCCAGACTGGAGTGCAGTGGCCGCTCCCAGCCACCGCAGCCTCGAACTGCTGGGCTCCAGTGATCCTTCCACCTCAGCCTTCCAAGTAGCCGGAATTACAGGCATGCGCTACCACGCCCGGCTGATTTTTTGATTTATTGTAGAGATGAGGTCTTGCTGTCCAGGCAGGTCTCGAACCCGCGGGCTCAGGCAATCCACTCACCTCAGCCTCCCAAAGGCACGGGATTACAGGCTGAGCCACCGAGCCTGGCTTATGCTCCCTGATTTTTGACCCTCAGTAACTATGTGAGATAATATGTGTTTGGTGTTTTAAACTGCTAACTTTTGGGGTGTCATTTGTTATGCAGCAACAGCCAACTGATACAACTTCCTACCCTGCTTCGCATTATCTTGCTTCAGTCTGAGCAGGCTGCACCCTAGACCTACTGTACACTCTGGATCATCCTTCACATTCACCAGGAATTCTTTTTCCTTTTTCCTGATTTCACTGCTTCCGGGACCTCCTGTTATTTTTTTTTCTCTTTACAGTTTTAATTTTCCTTTTTTAACAGAGCACACTGTCTAGTAGCATCCTCAAAAAGAGTGCATTGGTGAAATATACTTGAGAGATTGCATGATTAGGCCAGGCATGGTGGCTCACACCTGTAATCCAGGCACTTTGGAAGGCCAAGGCAGGAGGATTGCTTGAGCCCAGGAGTTAGAGACCCGCATGGGCAACGTAGTGAGACCTCATCTTTCCAAAAAATAAAAAAAATTAGCCAGGTGTGGTGGCGCATGCCTGTAGTCCCAGCTACTCAGAAGGCTGAGGTAGAAAGATCACCGGAGCCCAGGATGTTGAGGCTGCATTGAGCCATAATTGTATCACTGCCCTCCAGCCTGGGAAACAGAGACTCTAACTCAAAACAAGAATGTATTTATTCTGCCATTACACTTAATTGTAAGATGTCAGGGTCTACAATTTTAGGTTGAAATGATCTTTTCACGTAAAAAATGGAAAGTATTGCTTCATTTTCCATCTAGCTTCCTATGCTGCTACACATGTCTTTATATGTGGCTTTTTTGTTTCTCCTCTCCTCTCCTCCAATTTTAGAAGGAATTGTAGGTGGTGGTTAAGCATGCAGATTCTAGAATGAGACTTCCTAGATTCAAATCTCTGTTCCAACAATCATTGGCTGTATGACTCTGGGAAAATTGTTTAACCTCTCAGTGCTTCAGTTTCATTATCTGTAAAGTGAGGATAACAATAGTATCTACCTCATAGAGTTGTTGTGAGGGTCAAATGATCCCCTACCTCTCTGTGTTCTTCCGTATCCATTGATGAAGATCCTTCTCAGATGTGTCAGGGCTGTAGACTGTTTCTGGAGGGGGTCTTGAGTGGGGTAGGCAAGCTTTATCTGTAAAAGAACAGATGGTGAATATTTTTTTATTTTGAGGACTATATTGTCTGTCACAGCCATTCAACTCTGCCGTTGTTGCGTGAAAGCCACCATAGAAAAAATGTAAGTGAATGGACCTGGCTGTGTTTTAATAACACTTTATTTATATAGCGGCAGGCAGAGTTGACTTGTTGGCCATAGGTTCCATACCAGATGGAACAATCTCCCTTTTGAGCTTATTTTATAACCCTCTTAGAGGTTTAGAGACGCCCCCTAGTGGAAGCATCTCAACCTAGAAAGTGACTACTGCACATTATAACTTCCACACAATGCTTAAGGTGGGTCCAACAGTTCAATTGTATAAAAGGCAGGGTTTCATATTGTAACATTAATGAACTAACCTGGATAAACTTTTTTTTTGGGTAGGTTGATAATTTCTTTTTTATTTTAAATTTTTTTATTTTAAAGATGTGGGGTACAATTCAGGGTTAGGTATACAAATGTTCATTATGTTCATTATGCATACTCTTGTTGATGAGGTGTGCCCCCCCACTACTGCCAATTCCGCACCCCCTCCGGCCCAGGTGAACTTTTTGAGATGATGGGAGCCAGCTGCCAACTATCTTATCCCTGGATTTGCATTATCGTGGGCCACATAGTCCCACGCTGCCTAAACCAATGGGGAAAATGCTTGACTCTTTCTCTATAATATTTCCATACAAATAAGAATAACCATGCTATGGCACTTTTGCTCATTAATTCTAGGTCGAGTGGCATACTGGGAAATCATAGATGAAAACCACTATGTCACCTTCAAAGATCTGAGTAAGCAAGCGATTTAGTTAGAATGTCACCTATGTCACAGTAAAATCCTTTTTGCCAATCAAGTTAGCAAAGACTAAAAAGCAAAGTAAAAGATGCAATCAATGCTTTTTAGGATGTGGTGAAAAGGGCACTTTTGTAGATTTTTGGTGTCAGGTGAATTAGAATTCAGTCTGATTTATGTTGTTATCTTATGCTCTTATCTTCATCCCAGCTCTGTCTTCTGCTCTGGCCCTGCGTGGGTGGGTAGGTGAGGAGCAGTTTCCTCCTTGTTCCCCATAAACTCTTTTTTAAACGATTTATTTATTTATGTATTTATTTATTTATTTTAGAGATAGGGATGAAGCCCAGGCTGATCTTGAACCTGTGAGCTCAAGTAATCCTCCTGTCTCAGTCTCCTGAGTAGCTGGGACTACAGGTGACTCAACTGACTCTTGGGGAAGGCTGCCTCAAGTAAAATGACAACAAAAGTGCCTCCCAAGCCTCAGGGGCCAAGAGAACTCATATATGCCCCCTTCCCTTTGCCTGGTATTTCTTTCTTTTTCTTTTTTTTTTGAGTTGGAGTCTCACTCTGTCACCCAGACTGGAGTGCAGTGGCTGCTCCCAGCCACCGCAGCCTCAACCTGCTGGGCTCTGGCGATCCTTCCGCCTCAGCCTTCCAAGTTGCTGGAACTACAGGCATGCACTACCACACCCGGCTCATTTTGATTTATTGTAGAGATGAGGTCTCGCCAAGTTGCCCAGGTGGGTCTCGAACCCGCGAGCTCAGGCATTCCACTCACCTCAGCCTCCCAAAGCGCGGGATTACAGGCTGAGCCACCGAGCCCGGCTCCTCCTAAAACTCTTAACCAAGAACTGCTTCTGCTCTTGGATATTCACCTACCTACCCAGTTACTGCACCACAGCAACTCTCACCATGCTGTTATTTTCCCATGCTGTCAGTCCACTTACTCCTGGTCTGCATCTGCCACATCCTCCATCCATCATCAACAGTGCCAGTTGATTTTCTTTGCCCCTTCCATCAGCCAAGAGCACTTGTTCATTCTGCCACTACCATTTTGCCAATGGTAGTTAACATTTAGCTATTTCAATTTATTATCTTCATCTAAAATTTTCTTTTCTTTGAGTTGGAGTCTCACTCTGTCACCCAGGCTGGAGTGCAGTGGCACTCGACCTGCTGGGCTCAGGTGATTCTTCCACCTCAGCCTCCTGAGTAACTAGGACTACAGTTAAGAGCCACCATGCCCAGCTAATTTTCTTTTTTTTTTTGGAGTTGGAGTCTCACTCTGATGCCCAGTCTGGAGTACAGTGACATGCTCATGGCCACCACAGTCACCACCTGCTGACTTAGGCAATCCTTCCACCTCAGTCTTCCAAGTAGCTGGAAATATAGGCATGCACCACCACACCCAGCTAATTTTTAGTTTTATTGTAGAGACGAGGTCTCTCCAAGTTGCCCAGGCTCAAGAAGTCCTCTCGCCTCCACCTCCCAAAGTGCTGGAATTACAGATTACCACTGCACCCGGTCTAGAATTTTCAAATGCATCAATGCTCCTTGTAAAAATTAAAGTAACTCAGAAGTACATAAAGTAAAAAGATGAGAATCCTTCCCCCACTCAACTCATCTGGTCCTCAGAAATAACCACTGCTGGTAGTTTTGTGCTCATCCTTCCAGAACTGTTTTTCAAAATGCAATTTACTCTAATGGAGTTTTAGTGCACATGTGCATAATTTATAGAAAATGGTGGCTTAAGGGAATCACATCTCTGGGAATTGGACTGATTTGATCTTGATCTTATATAACTTTGCAGCATTTTAACATTGGCTACGCTGTTTTTGAGACTAGGGTTCTCCTAGACTTCCTGGCCACCACTCTCTGGCTGGTCTTTCTCGTTGGAGGTGTTCTTTCATCTGCTCCTCCCGTTAAAAGCTAGCATTCCTCATAGCTCTGTTCTCATCTCCCTTGGTTGATGGGACACAGAGAAAGACACCCTCTTCTCCAGATGTGCAAACCACATCTGCTATTGAAGTGTGTGCAAAGCTAAGGTTGAGAGGAAACAAGAGTGACTGGAAGTCCAACTTAAGACATACAAGCAAATTCTCTCCTTATTCCAACCAGGGTCAATATCCAAGCAGAATACTACTAACTGCTGCTACTATTACCATTACAGGCATTTTGGTTGACTGAAGTAGAACTCAGACTAGTTATATAAACAAACACCCTCAAAAGCCAGGTGTGGTGCTCACACCTGTAATCCCAGCACTTAGGGAGGCTGAGGTGAGAAGATTGCCTGAGCCCAGGGGTTAGAGACCAGCCTGGGCAACTTGGTGAGATCTCATCTCTACAAAAAATCAAAAAATTAGTCGGGCATGGTGGCGTGTGTCTACAGTTCCAGCTACTTGGAAGGCTGAGGCAGACGGATCGCCTAAGCCCAGCAGGTCGAGGCTGCGGTGGCCATGAGCGTGCTACTGCACTCCAACCTGGGCACAGAGTGAGACTCTGACTCAAAAAAAAAAAATTCTACTGTTAAAGGCCATTTTTTCCCCACCCCTAACACTACTGCCACACTGAAGGACATTTGTGTTGTTTCCAGTGTTTGGGTTTTATAAACAAAGTGGTTGGCAGAACTATTTTGATAAAAGACTTTGTGATCGCTGGGGAAACCAGCAGGATTGCAGCAGTGCAGCGAGGGGGAAGACCTGTCCTGTGAGAATCCACTTCTCCTCGGGTACCCTGAGAACTGGCTGCTTGGTGGCATGAGGAGATGGCACCTCGGTACCAGCACAGGTATGCATAAGGGGCACTGACTTATGTGGTTCCTGTACCTTAATCTGAAGCCAGAGAGAGAAAAGATGTAGACACTTTTGTGTTTCCAGATTGCCGCAGAAAACTGGTGTGTGAGTGCATATGAGTTTGCTCTTTGGAAGGAGGAATGGGGCATGGGTTGGGGAGGGTCTGAGACATTGTAATCTGGGCATAAGTGTAAACGTTTCATATATGAATCCGCTATAACCATAATTTTCCCCAGACCTGCTGATTATGGAGGAAGGGGCTCTTGTTAGACCATCTGGATTGGGTGGGGGTGTTTCTCACTGGGTGTGGGATGGACAGGACCAGGTTATCATTGGTGGTATTGGAGTAGAAGGCACTGCCTCCTTCCCATTGGCTGCCCCTGCAGTAGCTGTGGCTCACCAGGATGGTGTGGAATGAGGCACTCATGATCCGTGCAGATCAGCAGTGACTAGTGGTGCTCTTGCAGGGTCTGGAAGGGCCTCTCTGAAAGGGGAAACCTGACCTAGTTGCTATGGGTTTGTGGAATTAAGCATAATTTCAATACTTCCTCTGCTTCAGCAGAGATCACCTCCAGAAGGTTTCCAGTATCCTGGCTTCACAGATCAAATGTTGTAATCAATCCTGACTGAATAGTTATTATGTGTCAGGCACTGGTTAAAGCACTTTATATGCATTTAAGGCTTAAATATCACTATGGGTAAAGCAATATGTATCAGTTAGCTTTTGCTGTGCAACAAACCACCTCACATTTTAGTCTTTCATTATTTGTTGTCTGTCTTAAAACAATAGGCATGATTTTATTATTTATTTATTTAGAAATGGGGTCTCATTAGGTTGCCCAGGCTGGTCTTGAACTCTTGGCCTCAGGCAATTCTCCTGCCTCAGCATCCCCAGTTAGCTGGGACTACAGGTGCATGCCACTGCACCTGGCTAAACAGCAGACATGATTACTTTTCACAGTTTTGGGAATTTTCTGGGAATTTATTCTGATGTGGGCTGACTTGGCTGGAGCTGAATAGTCTAGGATAGCCTCACTGGCATATCTGGCAATGGGTTCAATGTCAGCTGGGGTGAGAGTCACTTGTCTCTCATTATCCATCTCACACTTGTTCACATGGTGATAGGAAGGTTCTCATCAGCAAAAGCATAAACCTTAATGTGCAAACTGGTCTCCAGCCTCTGCTTATGTCATATTGGTCAATGTCCCATTCATTGGTCAAAGTAAGTCACATGACTAAGACCAGCATGTATATGGAAGAGACCTATTCAAGGTATGGATATGGGGTGGGGGAGGGGCAATTATGGTAATCATCTTATAAACAATCTACCACATACTCTATCATCCCCATTTTACCAATGAGGTACCCAATGCTTAGAGAAGTTAAGAGAATTGTCACATAGCTCAGCTATCAGAGCTCAGCCTCAAATTTAGGTATCTATGGTAGTGAAGTCTGCGCTGTTTCTATTGTCTCCTTCCTCAGACCTGGGCCGTTGTGTCCTAGCTCAGGGAAGGGGACAGATGAGGCATTTGACCAGCCTCCTTCAGGGGCCACTCAACCACAGAGCCCAACAGTTGCCTGACCAACCCACCTGACTTAGCAGACTCTCCTCTCAAGAAAATAATTCTCAAGAATCTAACAATTCTGCAGGAAATAGACAGGAAAGATTAAAGATGGCAGCAGAGATAGGACCCTGTATTTGCTCCATGGGCAATCATTAAGCACCTACTGTATGTGGGCTATATCCTGCTTATTCAGCAGGGAAGGACAGTTGCTTTCTAAAGTACATCTTCAACAGTGTGAGGGTAACATGTTGGCATGACAGATAATTAAAGCCTAGAGAAAAGACATTCAGAAGCTGAAAGACAGTAAGACCTTGAGACTCATGGGGAAGGGGACAAAGAGGATATTTTTTCATAATGCCCCATTCATTTACCAGCACTGGCGCAGGGTCGACTCCTTCTCATCAGGTGGTTAGAATCTGCACCTACTTCTATTCAACCTTGAGCTCACTATCTGATTTAAATTTAAGGTCTACCTTAGAATATTTCCTGATGACTCTGGGAAGATGAGGTGAGCATGAAGATTTGGGGTGGGAGTGAAGGAGTAAAATCCCAACCCTGTTTTAGATTTGCAATCATGCTGAAACTCTCAGCACCCCAGTATGCCTTTAAAAGGAAAAAAAAGGGTTATTTGTAAGAAACAAAGACCGAGATTTGCATTTGAATGTAGTGCCAATCAGCACTCATTAGCCGGAACACAACGTGGCCCCATTAGCAGGAAGGGAGCTTTGGCAGTTTCTCATTAGTTTTGTAGATTCAAATAATTATTCTAAGGGGCGCGCATGTATGATGAGAGCCAGCAGCATCAATGATACATCACTTTTCTCCCCAGAGGAAGGGAGTGTTCCCAGGAGTAATTGTATTATCCTTTCCCTCTCCTTTGCTACTTACTCAGAACTCAAGGCTTCTCCATGTACTCCCAGGGCTACAGGATGTCAAAGGGTGTCAAGGGGGTAGAAAATTCTAGATCAGGATATCACTTATGGGAAAAGGGTATAGGAACACAAAGCTAGTCATCTGAGAAGCTGGGAGAGAATCTACTTATTACACACACTGGCTTCTTTCATTGAGAAGAAGGAATCTTGATGGGTCAAGGACAGAATGAAAATACACAATGGGGTCACCACTTTGTGAGGGATCCCTCGATGGGAATTCCAAAGGAGACCAGATCTCGCCTTAAGGGACTAGAATATTGGGGCTGGCACAACTTTGAGCTGGAAGTAACATTCTGAAGGATAAACTAGGTCACAGGGGGACCCTAAGAAGAGAGCCTAACAAGGCCTAATTCTGTAGGCATCAAGGGAGTGCCCAGAGCAGTACCGGGCACATGGTAAGAGCTTAACAGCACACTGGTTACAAACCCAGGTGTTAGACTAGATGGACTTAGGTGCAAGTTCCAACTTTCCCAGAGATCTGCCTTTTCACCAATCTCCTGGGGTGATTCTTATGGACATTATTGTTTGAATAACTGCTGCACTAGAGTATACTGTTTCTGATAATTAAGGTCTTCCAGAGATTATATTTGTGGAGGAAGGAGGATGAATTCCACTGTGAGATCCACTCCTGTGGGTAGAGTGTGGCAAAAACCTGGTTTCCTCTTTTCTGTAGAGCCTCCATTTATCTTTAGCAGTCTACTTTCCTCTAAGAGCTCATGTTCTTTAGGGAAGGTGGTCTCTGCCTTCAGAAAGTAGACTATAACTGGTTTAAACCAACCATGTTTTCCTATTGCCCTTGCTTAGTGATTGGCTTAGCATGGGCAAGTGAGGTAATCCTGGCCAATGAGACACAAGTGAGGAATGTATGGGGCTTTTGGCAAAGGTTTTCCTTAAAGATTGAAAGGAGACTGAAAGAGGGAAGAAACAACCCCTCTACTGTCTCTGGATATTTTTTGTGAGAATGTGCTGGCTGGAGGTTGGACAGCCATCCTGTGGTCACGTGGGGGGTGATAGGCCAAAGATGTCTGCGTGGAAAAAGCACAGAGAAGCTGGTCTTTACTGATGTTGCTGAATCAACCTACTCTGAAGCTTCCTCATTTTGCTATGCAAGATAATACCATGTCCTCAATGTGTAAGGCCAGATCAGTTAGTAGGCTCTGTTTCTTGCTGCTGAAAATTTCCCTAAAAAGAGGGATGGAGATTTATACCTCGGAGGCCTGAAGAGAGAGCTAGTGAGGAGAGGGAGAACTTGAGAAAGGCAGAAAGTCCTCATGAATGGCCTGACCTTCAGCACAGTGGCTGAAATGAAGGACTCTAGCATTGGAGTGTCTTGGTTCAAATTCCATCTCCACCTCTTACTAGCTATGCCACCTTAGCCAAGTGACTTAACCTTAGTTTCATCATCTGTAGAATAGGACCACTGATATACTAACTTCATAGAGTCTAAGAAAGTTGAGTTAGTTAGTCATATGAAGTACTTAGCAGTACCTGTGAGTAGTACTTAGTCCACAGTAAATACTACATAAGTATACAAGGAGGAGACCCAAACAAAACTGGAATTATTATTTGGAGAGTGGGCCCCTTGTAGTACAGGCTTCCCCTGCTATAGGTAAGTGTTCCAGGAACACATCAGCATCAGTGTACCACCTAGTGTTGTGAGAGGCTGCATTTGGCTTCAGTAAAAAAAATTGTTGGAGTCTTTCAATGCATTTGCCTATTTCACGATGGGTGATTTGTGAGTGCACCTGTCCACACGGTGCTGAGTGTTCAGCAGTTTTTGACCAAAAATGGCATGATTCCCTGTTTCCCACCCTCCCTATTCACCCGATCTTGCCCCAAGCAACTTTTGTTGTTGTTTCCCTGGATGAAAAAAATCCTCAAAGGAAAACGTTTTGCCTATACGGAAAAGTGAAACAAAAAATGGTAGAAGCACTGAAAGGTATCAAAATTGATGAATTCAAAAACTGTTTTGAGCAGTGGAAAAAGTGTCTTCATAGGTGTATTGCATCAAATGGAGAGTACTTTGAAGGTGACTGAAATTTAAACATGTAAGAATAAATATACATTTTTAAAAATAAATAAATCCAGGTTTTTGGGGGGTACCCCCTAGTATTTATGAGGTGAGTAATAATGAATGAGCTTTATTTTTTAATTTATATGTTGCCATTTTCCTTTTTAAAAAATCAAAATTTTTGAGGTAGTTGCAGATTCATACTGAAAGGGTAATCTGAGGCGAGGCAGGACAGTGCTGGTGCTGGTATTCCTGTGCCGATGCCACAGGAATAATGCAAGATTGTAACTAAGAAGTAGAAGGAAGTAAAATTTATAATTCACCTTTCACAGATTGAAAAGGGGGCCAACACCCAGAGGCAAGTGTGGTATCTAAGGGCCAAGAACTGGGTATATTTAAGGGCCCTTGGGACAAGGGGGGTTTGAGCCTGGAGGGATCTGGACCAAAAGGAATGTCCATGGCTGTGGGTCTTTGATGTTGATTGTAGCCACATGAGTCTTAGATCTTGATGTGGCCAGACAGCATTTCATGCCTTTGGGTGATGGGCTAGATGGGAAGAGGTTTTTCCTGCAAGAGACCTGTCAGATGTTTGCAATCCACAAACTCCATAGCAAAAAGGTGGTCTATTGTCATTTCTATGACTTTGGCCAGCTAAGGGGTGATCTTTGACCTTCTACCTTCACAAGGAACCCAAAAGTCTCCAAGAGATTATTATGAAAAACCATGAATTGAATGGTTGGACTGTCTTTGTCTTGCTTCTGATAGAGATTTGCAGAGGGGGTGGGGTAGGCTGCCAGCTTGGTCTGCAGTAAAATGTCTGAATGCTTCCTAAAACCTGCCTATTGGGAATTTATCTATGTCTAACCTGTGATAGATTCAAAGCTTGTCAGTCTAAGCAAAAATGGTTATGCTGAGGCAAAATGTGAACTAAGTTTATTCTAAGTTTCTTGGAATCTCTCCTTTCATATTGAAAGGGTTTAGTCTTTTTGCCTCAGCATAACCGTTAGAAAGTGTTCAGACATTCTACTGCAGGACAAGCAACAACCTATCCCATCCCCTGCCTCAGCAAATCCCCTTCAGATGCAAGACCAGGACAGCACAACCATTCATGGTTTAGTATAATAATCGTTAGTAAACTTTTCGGTTCCTTGTCAAGGCAGAAGATCAAAGATCACCCTTTGGCTGGCCAAAGTCATAAAAGTAATAGACCACCTTTGGTCAAGGAATTTGTAAATTGCAACCTACATGACACAATTAAACCCCACCATGGCAGCAATCATGTGACTAACTCACCCATCTGCCTGCTGTCCATCACCTGATGTCAGTACCTGCACTTGTCTGCCCCTTCATGATGACGCGGAGCAGACCATCATCCAATTACCTTAATGATCTTTCCCCATCAAGGGGAATGGTTAAAAGGACTCAACC
Source organism: Cephalopachus bancanus (assembly GCA_027257055.1). Taxonomy (NCBI): domain Eukaryota; kingdom Metazoa; phylum Chordata; class Mammalia; order Primates; family Tarsiidae; genus Cephalopachus; species Cephalopachus bancanus. Next base: position 2,235,916 of record JAPVLO010000354.1, read on the forward strand.
ACAAGCAGCCAATGGCCATTGCTTTGCTAGACTCTGGTGTGGCCATGTGCTCTTTGAGCTATGGCTCTCACTGAGCTTCCTGGTTTGGGCCCCCTCCACCACCTTGGGGAGATAAGACTTCTCTCTCCCTTCTCTTTCTCTAATTTACTTTTAAATAAACTTTTCTTTCTTAACCTTTTTGTGTGTTGCAATTCTTTGTAATAACTCGGATCTCTGGGTTGCTAGTGCGTACCTCCGGCTTGCTGGCTCCGGCAGTGCTGCGCCCCTCACTCCATCCACCTTCATCCTATCCGGGCCCTAACACACATATTTAGTTGTAAGAAAAAAATATAAAGAGATTCCATGTGCCATTTACCTAGTTTCTCCCAAGAGTAGAATCTTGAGACACTGGAGGTTAATATCACAACCAGGATATTGACAATGATAGTCAAGATACAGAACATTCCCCATCACTACAAGGATGCCTCCTGTTCCCCTTTTCTAGTCACACCCACTTTTCTACCACCTCTACCCCTCCCCATTAGTTCCTAGAATTAACTAACCTGTTCTGTTTCTAACATTTTGTCTTTTCAAGAATGTTATATACATGAAATTATACACTATATAACCTTTTGAGATTGGCTTTTTTCACTCAGCATAATTCACTGGAGAGTCACCCAGGTTGTTGTATGTATTGATAGTTTGTTCTTTTTTATTGTTGAGTAATGTTCCACAGCATGGACATTACCACAGATTGTTTAGCCATCTTTCCAGTGAAGGATTGAGTGGAAAAACACACAAATCATGTTTCCTCTGCTCTCACACAACAGCAATCAACAAAGAAGACTTCTGTGACCAAATGTGTGGGGGTTTTCCCCACACACCAAGCAAGCCCCAGGTTGTTTATCAGTGCTTCTGACTGACCAGCTATCAGTTGGAGTTCCTACCTCAACCTCTCAAACCACTGAGATTATAGGCATGAACCACTGAGCCTAGCCCTAATTACAATTTCTTATTTAGGAATTACCCCTGATTCTAGCACTTGTAGTTGCATCTCTGACCTGGGACTACTGCAGCAAGTGGGGAAAGAAAAAAAAAGTTGAGGTGAAGTGAGGAAGAAAGAAAGAAAAAAGAATAATCATTATACCAGTGTACTTCTCCCTTGGGAAGAATTGCATAGTCATACCAGCATTCTCTTCATTCCTTTTCCCCCAAATTAACCAGAAATGTGGAGAAAAATCTAGTTCCTTGAGGACATGCCTTTAGTCCCTCTCATGCTTGCTGAGAGTGAGCACACACTCATGAAGGTGTATAAGCCAATTAGGCATCTATCTCTCCTTATTTTATTTTATTTATTTTTATTTTTTATTTTTTTTGAGTTGGAGTCTCACTCTGTCGCCCAGACTGGAGTGCAGTGGCCGCTTCCGGCCACCGCAGCCTCGACCTGCTGGGCTCTGGTGATCCGTCCGCCTCAGCCTTCCAAGTAGCCGGAATTACAGGCACGCGCCACCATGCCCTGCTAATTTTTTTTATTTATTGTAGAGATGAGGTCTCACCTGCCCAGGCGGGTCTTGAACCTGCGGGCTCAGGCAATCCACTCACCTCAGCCTCCCAAAGGCGCGGGATTACAGGCTGAGCCACCGAGACCGGCTTCTCTCCCTATTTTAGACAACCAGTATTTTACTAGGTAGTTCCACTTCTCCATCAAATTATTTTTCTGAAGAATTTATCACCTAGCCCATTGGGGGACATTACGAACTGTACAGTGTGTTCCTTGATCTGAAGAAATGACAATTGACCACCCAAATTCATGTAATATTTTCTGTTCAGCATTTTCCACTGGGTAAGCAAAGGCCAGTCTCAAATCAGTGTCTATTTCTCTCAAGACCCATTTGTAGCCCCCAAGGGCCACCAGTATCACTGTCATTTGACAACTCTATTCAGGCCCTTCCCACCCGGGGAATCTGCCCATTAGCTATTGGCAGTCTCTGTCTCTCTTACTGACAAACGGAACAGTTCTTACTGGCATTTTGTACCTTAGTGGGTGCAAGAGGAACATGTCTAGATTCAGCCCATCTTGGCACTGTTGTTGCTTCCCCATATCCACTCATTCTGTGAACCCAGGTGGCTTCCTTGAGGGAAAACCAGGAGACACCTGATTGTTGATTCCAGTCACCTTCTGAACTTGGAAGGGGACTTTTCTAATGGGCATCGACATTTCCTACTTTAATGTACCCTCCAATTTTCATACAGCTGTGCTTCATATGGGTATTCCTTTAATAAGCCAGGTTTCCATTGCCCTCCTGCCTGAAAACGGCCAGACCTTTGGTACTGCCCATGAGTCAGTATAACCCAAACATGAGTTTTTATCACCATTCAATTTTTCCAACACTGAATTGGAGACCAACATCCTAAGTGCTATAATGCAGGCACAGAAAACCAAATGCTGCATGTTCTCATTTATAAGCAGGAGCTAACTAAACTGTGGGTCTCCAAACGCATATAGATGGTACAGTAGACACTGGAGACTCAGAAGGGGGAGGAGAGAAGGGGATGAGGGATGAAAAAAGCACCTACTGGGTACATTGTGCACTAGTGGTGGGTGCACATAAAACCCACACTTCTTCACTCCTATACAGTACAACTATGTAACCAAAAACCATTTGTACCCCTCCAGCTACAAATATATATTTATATAATTTTTTTTCCAGCACTGCTAGGAAAACAGCATGCAATTTAGCCCACTAAGCTAATTTGTTTTTTTTTTTTAAGAAAGAAAAGTTTATTTAAAAGTAAATTAAGCCGGGCTCGGTGGCTCAGCCTGTAATCCCGTGCCTTTGGGAGGCTGAGGTGGGTGGATTGCCTGAGCCCGCAGGTTTGAGACCCACCTGGGCAGCGAGACCTCATCTCTACAATAAATCAAAAAATCAGCTGAGTGTGGTAGTGCATGCCTGTAATTCCAGCTACTTGGAAGGCTGAGGAGGAAGGATCGCCGGAGCCCAGCAGGTCGAGGCTGCGGCCACTGCACTCCAGTCTGGGCGACAGAGTGAGACTCCAACTCAAAAAAAAAAAAAAAAAAAGTAAATTAGAGAAAGAGAAGGGAGAGAGAAGATTCATCTCCCCAAGATGGGGGAGGGGGCCAAAGTCAGGAAGCCTGGAGACAGCCATAGCTCAAAGAGCACATGGCCACGCCAGAGTCTAGCAAGGCAGTCTAATTTGTTTTTTAACCCTCCTTTTTACTTTTTTGGATTCAAGATCTCACTCTAACTCCCAGGCTGGATCATGACTCACCACAGCCTTGACCTCCTGGGCTCAGACGATCCTCCCGCCTCAGCCTCCCAAAGTGTTGGGATTACACTGCACCCAGCCTTATTTTTACCCTCTTTGATCAAAATGGCATCCTTTCAAATAGAATGTTGTCCATTCCCCTTGTATCTGTCATCTACACACCAAGCAGCAATTTGTCAGAAGGTTGAAAACTGTTTGCAAGTTGCTTTCCAAGTGATAGTAGAATCCAGTAGCTCCTCACACAGTTCCAGGGCCAATCCTGAAGGAAAAGAAGCTCCCTGCTTGAATCTCCTCCTTGCATTCCCCAGGTTGAATGATCCTGTTTGACTATTTCCATGCCATCATGGAACTCTCCCGGGCAGTGTCATTTCTATTGCCATGTTTCTCTGACGTCACCCAAGCCATCGTAGGCATTTTCCACCTTCCTGGAATAAATCCTTTGACTCTCTCCTCTGCCTTTCTTCCATGCTCTGGTGAATTAACCTCATGTTTTTATTAGCATCTGTAAGACCCTGGAGGGAAACCAAGACAGCACATTTGATAAGGCTTTTTGAGCTGTCTTTGGATTTTGCAGCAACAAGGTAATATAGGGCAACCACATTTAAGGGATGCCCTTAACCTCAGCATTGACCATGACCTGGGTAATAAGCACATTTAGCAGGTAAATACACAGTCATCATAAAGCCAGGCCCACTTAGCTTACATAAAAAGAACATCAGCTGCTTCTTTTGGGGTGTTCTACTTGGCATTTAGAGGGGGACACAGACAGTCCCTCTTCTCAGGATAAACAGACCTTATGGTGACTTTTATCCAGCCCACCAGGCTGGCTGTTCCCTTGGGAAGAACCTCCAGTGTGTCTGCATCTTATAGAGTCATTTGTGATTACTCCATAGAGAGCTGTGAATCAAACCAACATGCTTTTCCATGTGCAGCATTTAAAATTAGATACTGCTCCTCTCTGTCCCACCGCCGCCATGCTGCCACCTTGAACATGAGCCATGTGCAGGCTATCAAGCTGGCCAGGGTCACCAAAGTGCTGGGCAGGACCGGCCCTCAAGGACAGTGCACGCAGGTGCACGTGGAACTTATGGACCACACAAGCTGCTCCATCATCAGCAATGTGAAAGGTTCGGTGCATGAGGCCTCCAATGCTCACCCGATTGGTGTCAGAACGAGTGACTCAGAGGTTGCTCTGAGCTTGGCTGCTGGGTCCTGGATGTTGGGGTCGACACTTGGGATGGTTTGCTGACATTCGGGGATGATCTGCGACAGTTAAATAAAGCGTTTGTGTTGTTAAAAAAAAAAAGACTAGATACTGCTCCCAAAGTAGTTTCTCTCATAAATCTATTTTAGTAAAGTCTCCTCAGGAAGCTGACGATACTGATATGGAAAATGAAACAATTTCGTCACCCTGTGCTCTCTGATTTCACTAGTTTCCTGGTTTTGCCCCTTCTCCTACATTGGCTGTCACAGAGGTACTTTTTGTAGGTCCTGTAGAATTTGTCTCTGGAAGAGTGGCTGAAGCCTGGAGTCCAAAGCTCAGACTGACTGAACTCAGAGCTTGGCCTAGCATCAGGGTTTGACCCAGCATTTTCTTTTAATTTCATTTTAGCTATTGCAGATAACCATAACCAAGGGACTGAATATTTTACTTTTTCTCTTATTCGTTTGTAATTCCTTATGCATCCAGTGAACTCTCCGGGAGTTGGATCTACCCCAAAATCCACTGGTAATTTTTTTTTTTTTGAGTTGGAGTCTCATTCTGTTGCCCAAGCTGGGGTGCAGTGGCATGATCATGGCTTACTGCAGACTTGAACTTCTGGGTTCAAGCAATCCTTTTTCTTCATTCTCCTGAGTAGCTGGGACTATAGGCACTCACCACCATGCCTGGCTAATTTTTAAATTTTGTTGTACAGACGACGTCTCACTATGTGGCCCAGGTTGGTCTTGAACTCCTGGGTTCAAGCAACCCTCTTGCCTCAGCCTCCCAAAGTGCTGGGATTACAGGTGTGAGCCACTGTGCCTGGACTCCACTGGTAATTTTACCTTTAGTAACTGAGCCCAGCGCAGCTGTGGCTCTATACCGTGGGTGACCATGTGGTCACCCTGGAGTCAAAGGTCCATCATCCCTCACCCTTTCAACTGCTCTGGTCCCAAACCACATTTTTATTTTTGAGTTGGAGTCTCACTCTGTCGCCCAGGTTGGGGTGCAGTGGCATGCTCACAGCCACCTTGAAACCTGCTAGGCACAGGAAATTCTTCTGCCTTGGCCTTCCAAGTAGCTGGAACTACAGGTGCACACCACAACACCTGGATAATTTTTTGATTTATTGTAGAGATGGGGTCTCGCCAAGTTGCCCAGGCTGGTCTCAAACCCCTGGGTTTAGGCAATCCTCTCACCTCAGCCTCATAAAGTGCTGGAATTATAGATGTGAGTCACTGTGCCCGGCTCAAACCACATGCTTTTTGTGAGCCAGGGCTACTCTAGCAAATTCTGCTTTGCTGACACCAAATGAGTAGAAAAAACACAGTGTTTTCCCTTTGTTTTTGTCAACTTAAAAGGAAGAGGCTGGCTGGGCTTGGTGGCTCTGTCTGTAGTTTCAGCACTTTGGGAGGCTGAGGCGAGTGGATTGCCTGAGCCCACGGGTTTGAGACCTTGTCTCTACAGTAAATCAAAAAAATTAGCCGGGCGTGGTTGTACACATCTGAAGTTCTGACTGCTTGGAAGGCCGAGGCGGAAGGATGGCTGGAGCCCAGTAGGTCGAGGCTGCAGTGGCCGGGAGTGTGCCACTGCACTCCAGTCTGGGCGACAGAGTGACACTCCAATTCAAAAAAAAAAAAAAAAAGGAAGAGGCTGAGGTGCAAAATATTATTTATGTATTTATTTATTTTTGAATAAAGTGCTGGGATTACAGGCTAACCACCGAGCCCGGCTGCAAAATATAATTTAAAGAGTTTACTTGATCTGAAATGAGGACAGCTACTGGAGGATACACTTCTCTGTTGCCCTGGGAAGTGCTCAGTTGAGCCTTTGTAACCAGCAGGTCTTTGAAGGCAAAGGGAGCAAGGGCTGATACACAGTTGTGTGACAGGAATTCTCACTGGTTTACAGATAACAGTGATTCTTGATTGGCTATCACTGTTAAACTATAGGGTAGAAGCTATGGTGTCTTGTGTATGACATTTTGTGGCTACATGGCGCATAGCAGGTGGCTTCAAGAGATAATTATTTAGCTCAAGGGGGAATGACATGACAGCTGTTTCATTCCAATACCTCTCTGAGCCTGAAAGTTTAAAGTGGCTCCCATTTTTCAGATAAAGTTTCTTTTTCCCCATACACTCAAACCACAACAGTCAACACAGAAGACTTCTGTGATCAAATGTGTGAGGACACCAAAGAAGCAATCAGTTCTGCTGCAGACACCAGCTGGTCATCCTCTAGCTCAATTTCATGGACTGTCTACCTGGAGGTAGTGTCAGATCCCCCAGAGTGAGGGCTCAGTCCCACAAGACTGCTTCCACACTTTCAAAGCCAATTGCAAGCCCCAGGTTGTTTTACTTGTGTGCTAACCAACCAGCTATAAATAGGAGTTCCCACAATCCCCTCCTTGAGTTTGATCAATTGGCTAGAGCAGCTCATAGAATTCAGGGATGAAGAGACATGCATAGGGCCTGGTGTGGGAAGACGAGTGCAGAGCTTCCATGCCCTCTCTGGGTTTACAACCTTCCAGAAATCTCTAGGTGTTCAGTTCTCCAGAAGCTTTTTGAACCCTGTCCTTTTGGGTTTTTATGGAGGCTTCATTACATAGGTATGATTGATTAAGCCATTGGCATTGGTGATCCACTTAACCTTCAACCCTCTCCCCTCCTTGGAGGTTGGGGGATGGGGTTGAAAGTCCAACCTCTAATCCTGCCTTGGTCTTTCCAATGACCAGTTCCCTTCCTGAGGCTGTGGGGGAAGTGGGAGGGGGGAGCGAGAAGGATGTTGCCAGCCACAGGTCATTCTCATTAGCATGCAAAAAGACAGAACTTTGGAGATTCTAAAGATTTTAGGACTTATATGCTAGGAAACAGGGTCCAAGACCAAATATATATTTTACAACATCACAAGCTGTTTCCAATTTTTGTCTATTAAGAGTAAAAGCTGCCATAAACATTTATGTAGAGGTTTTTGTGTGAACATAAATTTTCATTTATCTAGGATGCATATCCAAGAATGCAATTGCTGGATTGTATAGCAGTCGCGTGTTTCATTTTCTAAGAAACTGCCAAATAGTTTTCAGGAGTATCTGTGCCATTTACGTTCTCTCTTTCAATTGCATTTCTTACGGAGGTGGGTTCTGGCTTGGTTGCCCAGGTTGGAGTGCAGTGGCTATTCACAGGTTCGATCCCGCTACTGATCAGCATGGGAGTTTTGACTTGTTTTGTTTCTAACCTGGGCTGAGCCCCTCCTTAGGCAGTTGGGTCACCATGTTGGGAGGTTGCCATATTGACGCTATACTTAGCATCCACATCTGGGCATAGTGCATGACAGCCCAGAACTCCTGGGCTCAAGCAATCCTCCTGCTTCAGCCTTTCCCAGGGCTAAGACTACAGGCAGGCTCCAGCACACCTGCCATCTTACGTTCTCACCAGCAGTATGTGTTCAATCCTTGCTGATATTTGGTCACTATTTTTTATTTGAATCATTCTGATATGTGTGAGGTGATGTCTTTCGATGGTTTTCCTTTGTATTCCTCTCATGGCTAATGATATTAAGTATTTTTTCATGTGCTTCTTTGCCATCTCTAGAACCTCTTCACTAATAAGTCTCTTCATGTCTTTTGCCCATTTTATAATTGGATTGTGGTTTTCTTTCTTTTTTACTGTTAAACTTTGAGCATTCTTTATGTACTCTAGATACTAGTCCTTTGTGGGATATATGGTTTGCAAATATTTTCTCCCAATCTATAGTTTGCCTTTTCATCCTATTCACAAGGTCTTTTGCACAGCAAAATTTTAAATTTTGATGAGGTCCAAATTGTCTTTTTTTTTTTGAGAAAGCAGGATTTATTGAGGACAGAAAAGCTCCCACCGTGGGAGGGGACCTGAAGAGGTTGCCCATCTTTTTTTTTTTTTGACATGCTTTTTTGGGGGACGCTGTTCCAGGAAAGGATGTGGGTGCTGCCTTGTTACCGCCAGCTGGGAGTGGATGTACAGGTTCTCCACTCCACTGCTATGGATAACTGAAGTGGGGGACTTCTCATTATTGCTGGGCAGAAGAGAGAGTTCTTTTTTTCCTAAATATGAATTTTTAAAAATATTTTATTTTCAATATGTGGAGTACAAGTCAGGATTAGGTGCATAAGTGTTCTATGTGCAGGTAAAGTTTGGGCCTCCAATTGGTCTTCATGACTCCTGGTTTAGGATCAGGTGCTCTTGGTGATGTTATGTGGCCCCCTCCCCTGGCAGTGTCTCGCTACTGCTGATTCATTTCTTACGGTATTATGACACATGCTCAGGGCCCACTTATGAGTGAGAACATGTGGTACTCAGTTCTTTGTTTCTGTGATAGATCACTGAGTATGATAGACTCTAAATTCATCCAAGTTGCTGTGAAGTTCATGATTTTGTCCTTCTTTATGACTGTGTAATATTCCATTGTATATATGTACCACATTTTTTAATCCAGTCCACTTTCAATGGGCAGTATGGTTAGTTCCATGTTTTTGCTATTGTGAAAAGTGATGCAATAAACATGTGGGTGCAGGTATTTTTTTGTAGAATGATTTGAGTTCCTCTGGGTATATTCCCAGAAGGGGGATTGCTGGGTCATATGGTTGATTTTTAGATCTTTTATAAATCGCCACACTGTTTTATACAGAGGTTGTATTAGTTTACACTACCACCGATAGTGTAGAAGTGTTCTCTTTTCTCTGCACCTGCACCAGCATCTGTTGTTTTTGTTTATTAATGATGGTCATCTTCACTGAAGTTGGGTGGTATCTCAGTGTGGCTTTGACTCGCATTTCTTTGATGATTAGTGAGGCTGAGCATTTTTTTTTTTGAGTTGGAGTCTCACTCTGTCGCCCAGACTGGAGTGCAGTGGCCACTCCCGGCCACTGCAGCCTCAACCTGCTGGGCTCCGGCAATCCTTCCGCCTCAGCCTTCTGAGTAGCCAGAATTACAGGCACGCGCTACCACGCCAGCTAATTTTTTATTTATTGTAGAGATGAGGTCTCACCAAGTTGCCCAGGTGGGTCTTGAACCCACGGGCTCAGGCAATCCACTCACCTCAGCCTCCCAAGGCGTGGGATTACAGGCTGAGCCACCGAGCCCGGCTAAGGCTGAGCATTTTTTAATGTTTCTGTTGGCTGTTCATATGTCTTTTGCCCACTTTTTTATAGGGCTGTTTGATTTTTTAATGTAATACCCGTTACATTACCAACATCATTCTTCTCAGGCCCAGAAAGGACAATACAGAAATTTATATGGAAATATAAAAGACCACAAATAGCCAAAATAGCCTGGGCTCGGTGGCTCAGCCTGTAATCCCGCGCTTTGGGAGGCCGAGGTGAGTGAATTGCCTGAGCCCGCGGGTTCAAGACCTGACTGGGCAACTTGGCGAGACCTCATCTCTACAATAAATCAAAAATTAGCTGTGCATGGTAGCGTGTGCCCGTAGTTCCAGCTACTCGGAAGGCTGAGGTGGAAGGATCACCGGCACCCAGCAGGTTGAGGCTGTGGTGACCGGGAGCGGCCACTGCACTCCAGTCTGGGCGACAGAGTGAGACTCCAACTCCAAAAAAGAAAAACAAAAAAACAAATAGCCAAAGTAATCCTCAGCAAAATAAACAATGTGGGAGGTATCAAACTTCCAGACTTTAAACTTTACTATAAAGCTACAATAATCAAAAGAGCCTGGTATTGGTACAAGAACAGGCATGTAGACCAATGGAACAGGATAGAGATTCCAGGAACAAAATCTCAGCCAACTCGTCTTTAATAAAGCCTCCAATAACAACCACTGGGGAGAGGAGAACCTATTTAGTAAATGATCCTGGGAAAACTGGCTGACCACACACTGAAGATTAAAACAAGACCCCTACCTATCACCATACACAAAAGTCAACTTTAAATAGATCAAAGACCTAAATGTAAAACCTCAAACTATAAGAATCTTAGAAAACGCAGGAGACACCCTTATAGACATTGGAATAGGCACCAATTCCCGATAAAAAGCCCAAAAGCCTATGATATAAGAGATAAGATAGACAAGTGGGACCTCATCAAACTGAAAAGCTTTTGCAAAGGAAAAGAAACTATCAAGAGAGCTGGGCTCGGTGGCCCAGCCTGTAATCCCACGCCTTGGGAGGCTGAGGTGAGTGGATTGCCTGAGCCTATGGGTTCGAGACCCGCCTGGGCAACTTGGCGAGACCTCATGTCTACAATAAATAAAAAAAATTAGCCGGGCGTGGTAGCACGCGCCTATAGTTCTAGCTACTTGGAAGGCTGAGGCAGCAAGGATTGCCGGTGCCCAGCAGGTCTGAGGCTGCAGTGGCCGGGAGTGGCCACTGCACTCCAGTCTAGGCGACAGAGTGAGACTCCAACTCAAAAAAAAAGGAAACCATCAAGAGAGCAGGAGACAGCCAACAGAATGCCAGCTGTTTATCTGAACCCACTGAGTACAGTTTCACCCACTGAGTACAGTTAAAATCCTTGGACTACAAGTTACTCAAATGGGCCAAAAGGGACAGTTCTTGCTCCCCAGTAGGCCTCCACTACTACCTTCCTGACTAGAAAGTGTAGGTAGGAGTGCTCTTTACTGCTTCCGACATAGCCTTCAGTGACATCATGAAGGGGTGGGTGGTGTGTGAGGATGGGTGGGAAGCCGAGGGGAGGACTCACTGCCATTACTGCTTGGAGGTGACAAAAGTCTTGATTTTCCACTAGGCTGATTGTGACTGCATTCACTGGAGAGGGGAAGGTCTTGTGACTACTAAGTGGGGACAAAAGCCCCAGCTCCCTATCTGGCCTTCTGTGAGGCACTTGCCACTTGGGCAGGGGGCTTGGGACATGTCATCACAGTCTAGAAAGGGTGGAAATCTAGGCTCTTTACTCAGCCTTTGCTGATATGGGTAGGGTTGCATTCAAGTTTTACTTTTTTCTTTTTCTTATGGTGTTTCCTGGAGAAGAATAATTATGGTTTAAAAGTTTACTGTCTTGGCCAGGTGCAGTGGCTCATACCTATAATTCCATCACTTTGGGTGGCTGAGACAGGAGAATCACATGAGCTCAGAAGTTCAAGATCAGCCTGGGCAACATAGTGAGACCTGGACTCTACAAAAAATAGAAAAAAATCAACTGGGTGTGGTGGTGTGCACCTATAGACCCAGCTACTCAGGAGGCTGAGGTGGAAGGATCACCTGAGTCCATGAGATCGAGGTTGTGGTGAGCCACAGTGGTGCCACTGCACTCCAGACTGGGTAATAGAGACCTCAATTAAAAAAAAAAAAGAACAAAAAACAAAACTTTCCTGTCTTGTTAGTCAGTCCCTTTCTATCTTCTTTGGTTAGTGAGAACAGATTTTTCTTTTTTTTTTTTTTTTGTCTCACTCTTTGGCATTTCTGGGGTTGCTACTTATCCAGCTCCAAATCTGGGCTATGTTAGGCAAAAAGAAAACCCAAGGGATTTACCACTGTCTTTCCCTGAGTGCTGAGGACCCTAATCGGCCTGCCCTCTCTCCACCTCTCAGAGTCTTACATTTGTTTTATGTACAGTATCCAAGGATTTTAACTGTACTCAGTGGGTGAAACAGGGAAAAGTACATCTACTCAGATTCCATTTATTCAGAAGTAGAATTCTATAATTTCTTTTTATTATCCCAATACTTGGTGTAGTTTGGAACATTTATACGAATGTGTGATAGCGTTGTGGGGTAATAAAGAGAGCATCTTTTCTCACCCCTTATTGTTCTACTGAGACCCATGTAGAATAATAGCATCGTCACCTCCAGGGAGCAGTGGGCAGTGGTGAGTAGGCAAGAAGCTGTTAGACCTTGCTGGAGCTAGCTGCAGTGTTGCATCTACACAATAGCAATCACTCCCCTACTCTTTCCTTCCTTCGGTTGGGAAATGCAATGTGCTCAGTTGTAAAGAATGAATCACAACTTGTGTAGACCAACCACTGCCATCCCCCTCTGCCAGATAAGTTCCCAGACTCCCTTGTACCTAAGCATGACCATGTGAGTGTGAATCAGTCCTGACCAATGATACATAAAAGAAAATCTTTCTGGAGCCCTCTGCAATCATTTTCTTCTTTTTTTAAAGATTAATTATTATTTTTTTTTTGCAGAGATGGGCATCTTGCTATGGTGTCCAGGCTGGTCACGAACTCCTGGTCTCAAGCAATCCTGATTAGGCCTCTCAAAGTGGTAGACTAAAGGCATGAGCCACTGCACTCAGTTCATTTTTTCTTTCTTCCTTCCTTCCTTCCTTCCTTCCTTCCTTCCTTCCTTCCTTCCTTCCTTCCTTCCTTTCTTTCTTTCTTTCTTTCCATCCTCCCTCCCTCCCTCCCTCCCTCTCTCTCTCTCTCTCTTTCTTTCCTTCTTTTTATTTTTTGAGTTGGAGTCTCACTCTGTTGCCCAGGCTGCAGCCTCGACCTGCTGGGCTCAGGCGATCCTTCCACTTCAACCTTCCAAGTAGCTGGGACTACAGGCATGTGCCACCATGCCCGGTTTATTTTTTGATTTATTGTAGAGATGAGATCTCACCAAGTTGTCCAGGTTGGTCTCGAACCCATAGGCTCAGCCAATCCTTTCACCTCGGCCTCCCAAAGTGCTGGGATTATAGGTGTGAGCCACCGCACCCAGCCCATTTATTTTCATTGTCTTCCTCCCTGCTGGGGACAAAGGAGGGAGGGCATGAAGGCTGGGGGTGCAGCAGCTACCTTGTGACCTTGAGGTAATATGCTTAAGAAAAAGGCCAAGTGAACAGGACAGATGATCTCTTAGAACCCAAACATCCTGCAGCTGCTGATTGGACTCAATGTTTAGCTTTAGGTTTCTCATTGAGAAAACAAAAAAACATCTTCACAGTTAAACCTCTGTTAGTTGGGTGTCTTTGTGACTTGGTTTATTGTAGAGATGAGATCACACCAAGTTGCCCAGGCTGGTCTTGAAAATGCTGCTAAAAAGCCGGGCTCGGTGCCTCAGCCTGTAATCCCGTGCCTTTGGGAGGCTGAGGTGAGTGGATTGCCTGAGCCCGCGGGTTTGAGACCCGCCTGGGCAACTTGGCGAGACCTCATCTCCACAATAAATCAAAAATTAGCCGGGCATGGTAGCACGCACCTGTAATTCCAGCTACTCAGAAGGCTGAGGCGGAAGGATCGCCGGAGCCCAGCAGGCCCAGCAGGTCGAGGCTGCGGTGGCCGGGAGCGGCCACTGCACTCCAGTCTGGGGGACAGAGTGAGACTCCAACTCAAAAAAAAAAAAAAAAAAGAAAATGCTGCTAATAAATTAACTACAGAGTGGCTGTGCCACCAATGGATGTTTTTCTTTTTTTTTTTTCTTTGAGTTGGAGTCTCACTCTGTCACCCAGACTGGAGTGTAGTGGCACACTCCCAGCCACCGCAGCCTCGACCTGCTGGGCTCCGGCTATCCTTCCGCCTCAGCCTTCCAAGTAGCTGGAACTACAAGTGTGCGCTACCACGCCCGGCTAATTTTTTATTTATTGTAGAGATGAGGTCTCGCCTGCCCAGGCGGGTCTCGAACCCGTGGGCTCAGGCAATTCACTCACCTCAGCCTCCCAAAGTGCGGGATTACAGGCTGAGCCACCGAGCCCGGTTAATGGATGTTTTTCAAGTATTTCAAAGGAAGATGATTCTTGAAGAGAAAGGAAGGAGGCTTGAGCCAGGATTTTGGCTAATGAACACTTAATAAATGAGATGTTTTCACAATAATGAATCTATACCAGGAATGCAGGGTGGAAAAGGAGATGAGAGTGGCAGAATGCATGTGAGTCTCCTCTGGCCTTTGAGTTCCTCCACAGAGTTGGAAATTACTTCTAGTGAAAGCTCCCATTTGAGAGGGCTAAGAGGAACCACACCTGGTTCATGGGGGTTCATGGGATTTCATGGCAGCAGCCATGGGAGATGGGAGAAGTCTCCAAGGACCAAAGAAGGTCCAAAGTGCTTCAGGATTAAGTCAACTAAAGTGGGGGCAGAGCAAGATATTTCCTCCTGCCAACAATAAGGACAAACATGATCTCAAATAATAAGAGCTCAAGAAGTAGCCAGCTCTGTGTTTGTTCAGAGAAGACTTAGACCACCAGGAGCATCAAGATTGATTGTTCAGTTGCCTGTTATCAACGTGGAAAACCCAGCGTGGAAAATAGATTCTGTCTCTCACATTCACTCAATACAAATGTGCCTGGGTTAAAGAAAGACAGATGAGACAGGAACATTCTGGAAAGGGACATTTCAGGCTTGAGTCATTCTGGAAAGGGACATTTAAAGGCTTAACATAGAGCTGGTGGCACTCGAGGAAAAAAGGAAGTGTTGGGAAAGGTCTATCGGCTCAAGGACTGATTCTTACAGGTTTGAAAATGCTGCTTCTCAGCAGTGATGTTGGTGATGTCTCTGGAAAACAAGGGTTTCTGTAAAGAGGGGGGTAATGATTCACCTGGATATGGAATCTTTGTAAAGGGAAAATAAGGTCACGTTTCATCTTCCCCCCCTTCAATCATACTTTTTTCCCTCTAGTTGTAAAAGTAGGACATGTCCTTAAAGAAAATGTGGAAATTACTAACACATAGAAAGAAGAGAAAAATCACTCATAATTCTGCTACACTAGCAAAGCCACTCTCTATGCTGATTATGTTTATTTTATGTTATTTTTAAAGCCATGCTGCAAAGCTTGATATTTGTATCCTGCTTTCTGTTTATTTTTCCATTTCCATTGTGTGGTGGTCAGTTTTCCTTGTTATTGTGGACTTTGGGTAAATATAATTTTTAATGCTGCTTCATCAAACTTCAAGTGTATGTGCAGTCATTTCCTGAATAAACCTTTTCCATTAGTTGGACAATTAGCTTGTTTCCAGATTTTGTCTATTAAAATGAATGCTTCAGTGAAGACTGCAGGAGAATGCCCACAGTTGCCATCCACAGAGCACTTACGTGCCACGTGGTGTACATTCCACATGTATTTGATCCTCACAACAACCTGACGAGGCAGATGCTGTTGTGGTTTGTTTCGCTTTCTTTCATTAAATTATGAAAATAAAATGTGTCTCTGTAAAAGCAGTTCAAACAGAACCAATGGGAAAGACCAAGCACTTTCTCCTTTACCCTCTGTTTAGGGAAGACTCTCAGCTGTGGTTTTCCTCTGTTCTCACACTAGCACACAACAACGTCAGCACAGAAGTCTTCTGTGATCCTAAGATGTGTGGGGATTTCTGCCAGATGGTTCTGCCGCGAACACCGCCTGGGTGTTCTTCAATTCAGTTCCGACACTATTTACCTGGAGAATGTCCAATTCTTTAGGCGGAGGACTCAGTCCCCAAGATTTCCCCCAATCCCAGACACCAGTAGCAAGTCCCAGTTTCCACTGATGGACCAGCTATCAATTGGAGTTCCCATGACCTCTGCTTTGGGTTCGATTAATTTGCTGAAGTGGCTCACACAACTCAGGGAAACACATTTACTGGATTATTACAAAGAATATGATAAAAGATGCAGATGTAGAGATGTGTAAGGTTAGATATGGGGGAAGGGACACAGAGTTTTTTGTCCTTTCTGGGCGTGTGCCGCGGACCAGCTCCAGCTGGGTTCAGGGTACCCCAAAGGTGAAGATGGCATCTGCGATTGGGGGGAAGAAGAGAGAGAAAGAAAGAGACTGGACTCCAGTCTAGTGCAGAAGTGATGTGTGTTATTGGGAATTACAACGGGTCTTTTATACACATAGTCAGATGTGGGAGGGGCATCCCCCGCCCACCAGAAACCTTAATCCATGAAAACTTAATCAATGATTGCCTTTAAACCCTTTTCATATGGTAATCTTAAAATCCCATAACAAAGGATATCCTGATCCGTGACTGAATAATATTCTATAAACCTTTTTCATCCTAAACTGATTGATTTATGCCAAGTTAAACAATTCTATAGAAGCTTAAGTATTTACTTTACAAACGAAAGTGGTTCATCCCAGAATGTTTGGAATGTGACCCAGTCCAAAGTTCACAGTGGGCTACCTGCAAGTAACCCAGCCACATTCTTTCAACAAAATGGTTGTTTTCTAAAACTATATTCTGCAATTTACACCTTCAATTAATCCTAAGATCATGACCCAGAAGGCTGTGACCAATACTAAGGCTCTTAGATGTGACATGAGTTTGAATTATAAGTTGTGTGAAAGCCAAAACTGCAGTTTGTGGGAGAATGGGAGCAATGAACTTCTAAAGTTAGCTTGTGTTCGTCCCGGTCTCAGAGTTTTTATGTTTTGAGCTCACAGGAGCTTAATCTGGTTAGTGCTGAGTAGAAAGGGGGAGGAAATGGGGTCAAATAGCTCCCGAAGGCATCCTAGTGGTCTCGGGGTCAACGGCCCTTCCTGATCCCTAACGCTCAGTGGGCCTCCATGGCTGGTTCCCAACAGGCGTGCCACCCTCCAGAAACCTCCATGTGTTCAGCTTTCCGGAAGCTCCCCAAATCCAGTCCTCTTGGATTTTTACAATTTTATTTTAGTGTGGTGGGGTACAAGTGGGGATTTATTGCATAAGCAGGTTGCATGCAGGTGAAGTTTGGTCTTCTAGCTGGCCCTCCCTCCTTCTGATAGTGGACCAGGCACCCATTGTGTTACCACGTGCCCCCCTCCCTCGCCCCTTCCTCTCTTCCCTAGCGGTGTTCATGGCATGTATTTTACTCTGGAGCTTCCTCTCTGTCTAAGCGACATGTCTCAGATGTCTTTCTATATCAGAATGTATCAGTGCTATGAGCTGGCTATAATTATTTTCATTTCATTTTCATAATTTGTTGATGTTCTTTTCACAATTTAATAAAAGAAAGCGAAACAAACCACAACAGCATCTGCCTCATTGGGTTGTTGTGAAGTTCAAATAAATGTGAAATGTACACCACATGGCGTGTAAGTGCTTCCTCCTTGTGCTAACATGACTAGTGTTCAGGGCCTGATTGTGAGTGAGAACATGCGGTATTCACTTCTTTGTTTCTGTATATTTCACTTAGTATGGTGGTCTCCAGCTGTATCCAAGTTGCTGCAAAGATCATGAGTTAGTTCTTCTTTATGGCTATATAATATTCCATTGTGCATATGTACTACATTTTCTTTATTCAGTTAACTTTTGATGGGCATCTGGGTTGGTTCCATGTTTTTGTTACTGTGAATAGTGCTGCAGTGAACATACGTATGCAGGTGTCTTTTTGTTAGAGCGATTTATGTTCCTCTGGGTGTATTCCCAGGAGAGGCATTGATGGGTCATATGGAAACGCAATTTTTAGTTCTCTGAGAAATCGCCACACTGCTTTGCATAGAGGTTGAACTAGCTTACATTCCCACCAACAGTGTAGAAGCATCCCTTTTTCTCAGTAGCCACACTAGTACCTTTTGTTTTGACTTGCTAATGATAACCATCTTTCCTGGTTAGTTTCCTCTTGGGCTTTTTTTTTTTTTTTTTTTTTTTGAGTTGGAGTCTTACTCTGTCACCCAGGTTGGAGTGCAGTGGTGTGCTCACGGCTACCACAACCTTGACGTGCTGGGCTCAGGCAATCTTTCTGCCTCGGTCTTCCAAGTAGCTGGAACTACAGGCGTGCACTACCACACCTGGATTCTTTTTTGATTTATTGTAGAGATGAAGTCTTACCAAATTGCCCAGGCTGGTCTTGAACCCTTGAGCTCAGGCAATCTTCTTACCTCAGCCTCCCAAAGTGCTGGGATTACAGACTTGAGTCACCATGCCCGGCCTCCTCTTGGGTTTTTAATGGAGGTTTCATTATTTAGGCATGATTGACAACGGTGTAGGAATGTGATTGGACAAAAAGCTCATGATTTAAATTCAGCAAGGCCTGTCTGTTCAGACTTTTCTCGGCCTCTCTGTAGCATTTTTTCCTCTAAGGCAGGGGTAGGACTCGCTCTAGAATTAAGATCTTTCACAAGCAGATTAGAGTCCTGCCTTGGGTAGGTGAAAGGGGGACAGTAAAAGTTCAGAGAGAGATTATGTTTCCTGAGGCCTAAAACACTCCAACATTATAACAAAACAGTGACAAGGACTGTAGGAATTGTGAGTGAGGAACCAAGGTCAAAAAACAGTACACACCCTCCAGTATCACCAGTACATCTTCCCAGAGATGACACTTGTGCATCCTTCCAGAAAATTTTCTACCTCCAAACTCATTGGGAAGCAGACTCTGTATTGGCATCCCAATGCATATATTTTACTCAGAAACTTCCTCTATGTCTGAACGACATATCTCAAATATCTTTCTACATCAGAATGTATCAGCTACATCAGAATGTATAGCTGGCTATGAGCCAGCTATAATTATTTTCATTTTACACTTAACTAAGCTAAGTCCTAGAAGGTGAAGAATCATGCTGTTATGGGTTGCATTGGGTCTCCTCCAAAACAGATATGCTGATGTCATAACCTTCAGTACCGATAATGTGACTCTATTTGGAAATAGGGTCATTGATGTAATTGGTCAAGATGGGGTCATATGGAGGGAGGGTGGGCTCTAATCTGATAAGACTGGTGTTCTTAGAAAAAGGGGAAGTGTGGACAGAGAGAGAGACAGGCATAGAGGGAAGGTGATATGAAAAGACACAGAGAAGCCATGTGAAGATGGAGGATTGGAGGAACGATTGCTGGAAACCACCAGAAGCTAGGAAGAGGCAAAGAAGACGCTCCTACAGGATTCAGAGGCAACATGACTGAACTTGCCCCTTAATTTCAGACTTCTTGCCTCCAGAACTGAGATAATAAATTACTTCCCTCCCTCCCTCCGTTTTTGTTCCTTCCTTCCTTCCGTCCCTTTCCTCCCTCCCTTCTTTTCTCTCTCTCTCTCTTTCTCCCCCTTCATCCCCCCGCTTCTCTCTTTCTTTCCCACCCGGTTTGTGGTGCTTTGTTAGGTTGTCAGGGCGGCCCTAGGAAACTAATACACATGCCAAAGCTTCAAAACTAGCATGTGGTAGGAACTCAGATAGGCGTGACCCTAAGGTCAATGCATTTAATCCAACAGGATTTTTTAGGGGGTGGCAAGCACCGATACAGTGCTTAGTTCCCCTGTGCCCTTCAGTCATTTCCTCCTTCGGGTTGTCTATTGGCTTCCACCAGGGGGCAGACCTGGGCCTTTGTGTGCAGGAAGGAAAAGTACCCGGAAGGCAGAAGATGGACTTTCTTGCAGTTCTCAGTTTCTCGCAGTTCCCAAAGTGCCTCTAGCTTTGCTCCGCCAAAACAAGGACCGTGTCAAAATAAAGGGAGGGTTGATTCAGATGAGTGAATGGAAAGAAACTTCCACACTGTCTGAGACAGAGAGAGCTAAGCCCCTGGGATCACGGGCAGTTTGATCTCCAGATAGGAATGCTTTGTCACGGATGGGATGGGAGAAATGTCGTCTGCTTTTCCTCCAAACACACCTGAATCCCTGCTCACTCAACACCCTTCTGATGAAAAAAAAAAAGCCTTTGTGTTATAGGGGCAATTCTGGGGATGCCTGTTCAACAATTAATCTCCCTTTGAGTGCATTTGTCTCAGCTGCAGCCATATCTATACCACATGATCCGATACTCCTGAACAAAGTAGGTTTTTTTTTCCTTCAAGTCAGGGTCTCTCTCTTGCACAGGTTGGAGTGCAGTGACACCAACATGGCTCACCAAAACCTCAGCCTCCTGGGCTCGGGAGATCCTTCCACCTCAGCCTTCCAAGTAGCTGGGATGACAGCCTGTAATCCTGCGCCTTTGGGAGGCTGAGGCGAGTGGATTGCCTGAGTCCGCGGGTTCGAGACCCGCCTGGGCAGAGAGACCTCATCTTTACAATAAATCAAAAAATCAGCCGGGTGTGGTAGCGCATGCCTGTAGTTCCAGCTACTCGGAAGGCTGAGGTGGAAGGATCGACGGAGCCCAGCAGGTCGAGGCTGCGGTGGCCGGGAGCAGCCACTGCACTCCAGTCTGGGCAACAGAGTGAGACTCCAACTCAAAACAAACAAACAAACAAACAAAAGACATACAGGTGCAATGGTATTATTTAGAATTCTAGTGTGAACGCCAGAGTCGAAACAAGACAGCTTTAGGAGGAGTGGGACAGTGTTTATTTTTCTACATCCTTCTAAATATCGTGTATTCTAACCTTTTAAAAAATGTGCCGAGGTCTTTGTAGAAAATTTTACAGGCAAAAGTTTTTTTAAAAAATTGTCAAGAGACCCAAGCCTTTTCGCAAAAGGCCAGGGCTGGAGGCGCAGGTAGGACTGAAACGCCGGGCAGGCCCCAGCCACCCGCACGAGGCGCATCGGACCAGGAGGGGGCGCCCACGCGCTGGCACCCACCTTGTGTTTGCCGGTCCTGCAGGAGGAACGTGGTCTCTCGTTATTGTCTTCATTCGCATCCGCTTAACTGCGAGTGAGAGCGAGTGTTTTCTCCCACGTTTAGAAACCATTTGTGTTCTTTTTATGTGAGTTGCCTTTTCATGTTCTTTACACTGAATGGAAACTGCCTCCTCTGGTTCAGAACTTTCTTTTTCCTATGTGATCGCGTTATTACTCAGCTTCTCCAACGAGTGTATTTTTGGCATATTCGACGGGCTTTTAGTTCTTCTCCCTCCCCCTTCCTTCTTTCCCCCTACCCATCTCTTCCTTCTCTACGCCTTACTCCTCCCCTGCTTATTTGAATGCTTTCTTCTTTGAGGCAGAATCGGAAGGTAACACACTTTGTATCAGTTAAATATCATAAAATAACCATCTTTGTCTGGCTGAGCGCCTTTTATTTCTGTAAACCTTTTCTTCTTCCTTCTAGCTCTTCCGCAAATCGTCTAAGTTCTTCTATGGGCTTAGGGTTTTGGAGCAAAAGCAAAGACATCTTGGCTATTGTTCTGCTTTTAGACCTGCCACAAACCCCCTCTGAGGCAAGGACTTTCCAAGCTGACTTTCTGCCTGCTTGGGTGGGGGAAAGACAATGGGCAGAGAAATAGTTTATGAAAAATCTCTAAATTAAGGCCAAAATATTATTCAGCTACGTTTGTATAAAGACAGAAACAATTCTGGAAGAAACTGAAACCAATGTTTGTCAGTGATTAACTTGGGGGGAGTGGGTTTTGTTTCTTACTTTGTATAACTTATTTATTTTTGAGTTGGAGTCTGTTGTCCAGGCTGGAAGGGGTGCAGTGGCACGTTCATGGCCACTGCCTCCTCGACCTGCTGGGCTCAGGCAATTCTTCCTCTTCTGCCTTCCAAGTAGCTGTAACTACAGGTGCATGCCACCATGCCCAGCTATTTTTTTCTTGATTTATTATAGAGATGAGGCCTCGCCAAGTTTCCCAGGCTGGTCTTGAGCTCGTGGGCTCAGGCAATCCTCTCACCTCAGCCTCCCAAAGTGCTGGGATTATAGGCGTGAGCCAGTGTGCCCAGCTATAATTTATTTTAAAAGTTAAGATTATGTGTGGGTTTTACTTTCTATTCCCTCTCTTAGTTATCTCCATCCTTTTAATGCTTTTCATTTAAACATTTTATAGACAAATAGTAACATGGAAAAATTTACAGTAACAAAATGTATATAGTGGAAATACAATGTGTCTCTTACCTGTATCTCCAGAAGCAATTACAATTAATACTCTCTTATGTAAATTTCTGGACATATTCTTTGTATAGTCTCTTTGTGTATGTCTGTCTCTGTCTTATTTTTATCTCTCTCTATCTCTATCATCCTCCACCCTTTTTACACAAGTGGGTGTATCACACACAGGCTTTTATGCCCCAACACTATATCTTGGAAACTGTTTAAAGTCAGAGCCTATAAAAATCAACCTCATTTTTTAAAATGGCCGTGTGGAACCTCTGTGATATAACAAACACTTTCCCATTGATTGGGAAAGATTGTTTCTCGCCTTTTGTTACTACAAATAATGTCTAAGGAAATAATCTTGAACAAACATCTTTACTCAGATTTGGGTGTATGTCTAGAATACTTTCTCGAAACTGAAGTTCCTGGATCAAAGGTTTCTTTTTTTCTTCCTCATTTCTAATTTTTGAAATTTTCATAATTTCCTTTCAAAAACGTTGTACCAATGTATGCATGCTCAGACCAACAATGTGTGAAGTTGCCTGTTTTTTAATATTTCCTTAGTCTCTTGTCAAGCTTTTCAATCTTTGATGAATAGACACTGGTATGTTACCATATTTATTTAACCAATGGTGAGATTGGGCATTTCTTTATATGTTTATAAACCCCTTGAATTTCTTTTCCTGTGAACTACCTGTTCTTGTTCTTTGCCAGTGTTGTTTTGCTGTTGGATTGCTGGGCTCTCTCTTTTTAATATTCATTTATTTTTGAGACAGGGTCTTGCATTATCACCCAGGCTGGAGAGCAGTGGTGCAATTATAGCTCACTACAGCCTCAAACTCCTAGACGCAAGCAATCCTCCCCCTTCAGTCCCTTGAGTAGTTGAGACTGTAAGTGTGGGTCACCACACCCAACTAATTTATAAAAACGTGTGTAGAGATTGCATCTCACTATGTTACCTAGGTTGGTATCAAACTCTTGGTCTCAGGTGATCCTCCCGCTTTGGGTAGCTGAGATTACCAGGCTCAAGCCACCATGCCTGGCTTCTTCTTAATTTTTTTTATTTTTATTTTTTCTTCTTTTTAATTTTTAGAAGATCTTTTTAGATTAGGGAAATTACCCCATGGTTTTTAAAAATGGAAGGGGGGGGGAGTTGGCACACAACAACACAAAGAGTACCTCAGAAGTGAGGACCAGTTGGAGGCCCAAACTTCATCGGCACAAAGACTACTTGTGTAGCTAATCCTGACTAGTACCCCACATCTCTATAATAAATAAAGAATGTATACAAAGAAATGCATATTTTAGATAAAATGATCACCCATTAATTTTTCAACCAGGTGGAAGGAAACAATGTAACAGAATGGATAATTCTGGAGCTTTCTGTGTCCCTTGTTTTTCTTTATAATGTTGCCACAAATTTATGTATACCTATACAACATATTATTCAGATTTGCTGAGTTTTTCACTTTATATAACTAGAAACATAAAGTATGTATTCTTCTGTAACTTTTTTTGGAGTCGCAATATATCTTCGAGATAAATCCATGTGAATGTGAGAAAAATATATGTGTGTGTGTGTGTGTGTGTGTGTGTGTGTGTGTGTGTGTGTGTGTGTGTTGTGAGTATTCTCTTGGTCTTAAATTTGTCTTTTGGTTTTGTTTAATATCTTTTTTTGCCCCTCAGAAATTTAAATATTTTGTTTATTGAAATTTATCAGTCTTTTATTACTTCTCAGATTTGTGTCTTTCTTAGAAAAGTTTTCCATTGTTTAAGATTATTTTTAAAATTCTAATTTTTACAGTATTTTATAGTCCTTTTAATGGCTTTTCCATCTTAATATTCTTGCTCTATCTGGAATTTATTTTAATATAATGAATGAGATAAGGACCAAGGGGTTTTTTTGTTGTTGTTTTTTGGTTTTAGTTTGAATGTTTACTCAGTTCTCCTAACATCATTTATTGATGAACCCATGTTCTTTCCACTTATTTGAAATGTCTCTTCTATCTTATATAGGTGCTTAATGACATAGGTACCAGCAGAAAATCTGGGGTAACTAAACTCTGAGATCCTGGCCAGTTCTTCATTTTTATTGCTGACAGTTTTGACTTTCAGAAGGTAGAGGAAGTATCTAGAAGAACTGCAGCCATGGGCTGAATTCTGGCCAACGAGGCAGAAAAGGCTGGTGAGGGGAAGTGACAAGAACCTCAGTAGAAAGTGACTGTGTCACTCTAGACACCCTGTCTACCTCCTACCACTTTGATCAACCTGCCAGCTCCATCCAGCCTAGCTGGAAACCCCCCTTTATGGTCAGCATCCCTGACAGCTTGGCTCTCTCTCTAGCAACGGGAAGCTTGACAGACAAGTTCCCCAAATGTGCCCTCCTTTCTCTGGCCTCCTCTTCTTTGTATGTCCTCTTCCCTTTGCCTACAGTACTTTCCCTCACATTTGCCTAGCTATCATCCTCTGCGTCTCCATTTATTTTTAATTTTTATTTATTTATTTATTTTGAGTTGGAGTCTCACTCTGTCGCCCAGACTGGAGTGCAGTGGCATGCTCTGGGCCACCGCAGCCTCGACCTGCTGGGCTCTGGTGATCCTTCCTCCTCAGCCTTCCAAGTAGCTCGAACTACAGGTGCATGCTACCACGCCTGGCTAATTTTTGATTTCTTGTAGAGATGAGGTCTTGCCAAGTTGCCCAGGTGGGTCTCGAACCCGCGGACGCAGGACGCAGGCAATCCACTCGTCTCGGTCTCCCACAGTGCTGGGATTACAGGCTGAGCCACTGAGCCCAGCCTGCATCTCCATTTAAAGGCTGCCTCCAGCGTGACGCCTTCCCTGACACTCTAAGCTAGATGCAGCATAGGACCTTGTATTTCCTTAATAATCCCTATCCAACAAGGAAAACGTAGTATATATGCACTATGGAATACTATTTGGCCATCAAAAGGAATGAAATAATGCCTTTTGCAGCAACTTCGATGGAATTGGAGACCATCATGCTAAGTGAACTAACACAGGAACAGAAAACCAAACTGCACGTTTTCATGTATAAGTGGGAGCTAAGCTGAAGATCTGCAAAGGCATTGAGAAGAGGGTCATGGACACTGGAGTCTCAGAAGGGGGAGGAGGGGAAGGGGTGGAGAGACCAAAAACATCACCTGTTGGACACAATGTACACAGGTGGGAGTGGTGGTACACTTAAAGCTCTTACTTCTGTACCACTGTACAGTGCAACTATGTAACCAAAAATGTTTATACCCCCTAAAGCAATTGAGATAAAGGACAAAGTCCCTATCCAAGACTGGTGAGGTGAGGATAGCGAAGGGACTCAAATTTTGGGGTCCTGAGATTCTGGAAGGTGGGCTGGGGTCAATCCCAGGTGAAGATTTCCCATTGTTTGTCTGCCCCAGGACTAGGACTGGCCACATAACTTGTAGGACCCAGTACAACATGAAACAGCAAGGTTTCAACAATCATTAATTTCAAGATGTGGCAGCAGAGCATCAAACCAGGTTTGGGGCTTTTCTGAGAACAGTTTCCCTTGAGACCTCATAAGTTGCATGCCCACTGTTGTGTGCGAATGGTGACCCCTGAAAAGATATGTCCACATCCCCATACCAGGCTTCTGTGAATGCAAGCTTGTTTGGCAAAAGTGTCTTTTCTAATATCATTAAATACTCTTGAGATAAAGAGGTCATTCTGGGTTGTCTGGGTGGGGACTTGAGATTCAATAATGTGTGGCTTTTGTAAGAGATATGCAGGGGAGATTAGATTAGATTAGAGACAACAGATGAGAAGGCAATGTGAAGACAGAGTCAAAGACCTGAGTGAGGTGCGCACAAGCCAAGGGTGCTGACAACCACTGGAAGCTGGAGGAAGCAATGAGGGAATCTTGCCTGCAGTCTCCAAATATGTCCTGCCAATTCCTTGATTGCAACCTTGGCCTTCAGAACTGTGAGAGAATAACTTTCTGTTGTCTTAAGCTGCTCACTTTGTGGTAATTTGTAATGGCAGCCACAGGAAACTAATATACCCATGAAGCTGGCTCTGCTCAGGACATTTGTTAAAACCACGGGGAAAGGAAAAACTCCCTTTCCTTTGGGGTTACTAAATCAGTAGGATTAAGCTGGGAGCTGCAAGGGCCACTACATGGCAGAGCCTGTCTGAGGATGAAGCCAACCCAGGAAAGCAGACTCAAGTGGTGGAAAGAGTGATTCCTGAGGAGAACCTGGTTCAAACTGTTTGAAGACAGACAGATCTGTCTGTCTATCTATCTATCTATCTATCTACCTATCTATCTATCTATTCATCCATCCATCATCTATCTATATCTATCTATCTATCTATCTATCTATTACCTATCTATCTATTTAGAGTTAAATCTCAGCCTGGAGTGCAGTGCTAGGCTCAGGTGATCCTTCTGTCTTAACCCTCCAAGTACTGGAATCACGGGTGCCACCACGCCTGGCTAATTTTTTCATTTATTGTAGAGACAAGGTCTTGCCAAGCTGTCCAGGCTGATCTTGAAGCCCTGGGCTCAAGTAATCCTCTCACCTTGGCTTCCCAAAGTGCTGGGATTACATGTGTGAGCCACCATGCTTGGCTAATCCCTTTAGTTACAAGTCTAAAAATGCTGGGGAAAAAAGTTCCATTTAGGGTTAGTTTTTGTCATTTGTAACTGAAAGAGTACTAATTGCCACTCCGATTTCAGACAGTTTAGAAAAAAATTAGCCAGGATTTAATGAAATGAGGCTTGGAAGGGAAACTAACTCAGAGAATTGGGAAGAACTCACAATGCAGATGAGAAGAGAGAGGAGAAGACACCCAGTGAGGGAGTAAGACTACAAGAACACTCCAGGGAGGCCAGATGTTTTGGGGTGTGTCTGAAAGACAGAAAGAAGGATAAGGAACCAATGACAAGGGAGAGGTGGCACAAGAATCAAGGGGGAGTGCAGGGATCATGGAGATCTTCCAGAACTGAGACTGCAAATAGCTGAGGACCATGAGGGGAACTCCTTGGTTAGAGCAGAGCACAAGGTCAAGAGAGAGGAAAGTTTCCTGGTGCTGTGTTGTAGGAAAGGGGGTCTGGGTACGAGCCACACACTCAAAGGGGCATCATGAGAATCTAGTTGAAGATTCATGGAATTAGGGAATATTTAATGAGTAAAGTCCTCAATGAGATTGGGTGTGGGTCCAGAGCCTGGTGGAGGGTTGGCATGGAGCAGGATTCGGAGTTGGAGGTATTTTTTTGTGGGGGTGGATATGTTGCCGAGGCTGGAGTACCATGTCGCAATCATAGCCCACTGCAGTCTTGAACTCCTGGGCTCAAGTGATCCTCCCACCTCAGCTACCCGAGTAGCTGGGACTATAGGTGTGCACTACCACACCTGGCTAATTTTGTTTTTTTATTTTTTGTAAAGATGAGGCCATGCTATGTTGCCCAGGCTGGTCTCAAACTCCTAGGCTCAAGAGATTCTTCTGCCCTGCCTCTCAAAGTGCTGGAATTACAGGCATGAGCCACTATGCCAAGCCTGGAGGGATGCTTCTTTTTTTTGAGTCAAAGTCTCACTCTGTTGCCCAGATTGGAGTGCAGTGGCATGCTCACAACCACCACAGCCCCAACCTGCTAGTCTCAGGTGATCTGTCTGCCTCAGTCTTCCAAGTAGCTGGAATTACAGGTACACACCACCATGCCTGGTAGGAGAGATACTTCTTTAGACCCTTCTATGTGGCTGTCAGGACTGGATTAAGATAGAGTCAAGGCTGGGTGCAGTAGTTCATGCCTTTAATCCTGGCACCTTGGGTGACCGAGGTGGGAGGATTGTTTGAGCCCAGGAGTTTGAGACCAGCCTGGGCAACCTAGGGAAACACCATCTCTACACACACACACACACACACACACACACACACACACACACACACACACACACACATTTAGAGTCACAAAGCACTATTTTCATATATAGTGACAATCCCAAACATAAATAAATCATAAAAGACTTAGAACACAAAGGATGTATTCCTCCCTTCCTCTCGGGATCACTTTTTTACTCCAGTCAATACTGTGGTGCCCAGTTGTGCACAGCCGTAAGCGGAGAGCCTCTCACGTTGGCTGTACTGTGTCTCTTTCATCGTCTGTCTCCGGGTTCTTCTGCCTCCTCCAGATGGTAGGACTGTGGGACCATGTGAATGAGCCATCCTGACTCAGCCATCACCCAGAAAGGCCAGGGAGTTAGCAACCCTTGCAGCAACTCCCAACCGTGGAGGGCGGGTCATGGATTAGCTGGCCCTCTCTGCAGTCCCTTGTTTGAAAAGCATCCTCTGTGGTTCCTTGGCAGGACTGAACTCTGGCCGTCCCACTGGTAACCAGCTCAATCATGTGTCCTTGGATGGGTGATTCCTCCCTCTCAGTTTCACTCTTCTCTGACTTCCACTATATTGGAATCACTTTCCAGATTGAACTGGTTACATGCGAGCCCTATTGCAAGCTCTGCTTTCTGGGGGAACTGAAGCTAAAACAATTAGAGGTGTAAGGAATTTCACCGAGGTTTTAGTTGCTCCCTAACTGTTTCTTTTCTCTTTTCTTTATTTTTTGAGCCAGGGTCTCACTCTGTTGCTCAGGCTGGAGTACAGTGGCAAGATTACACAGATCACCACAGTTTCAACCTCCTGGGCTCAGGAGATCCTTCTGCCTCAGCCTCCTGAGTAGATGGGACTACAGGCATGTGCCACCATGCCTGGCTGATTTTTTTATTTCCTTGTAGAGACAAGGTCTCACGATGTTGCTCAGGCTGGTCTTGAACTTCTGGGCTCAAGCAGTCCTCTTGCCTCAGCCTCCCAAAGTGCTGGGATGACAGGCATGAGCCCAACCTCCATGACTGTTTACATGTTTCTGAGTCACTGCTGCCCTAGCTCCTTCAGGAAAGCAGGAAAACTGATAGGCCCAGGAATGACTCCAAACAAGGCAGGGAAAAGCAAAGAGGATGGAAGGATTTGGGCAGACAAGATTGCCATGCCTTGGCCATCAGGATACATTACTAGGAGAATACCATTGAGAACAAAGGAGGCAAAGGTTCTTCTCCATTCTTTGTGGACCAAACCACAGCTGGAACTCTGAGTCTCAGTTCTTTAATAAAGACAATGGAAGTCTGACGCAAAGTAAGACAAAATGTTTCAGAACTGTTACCGTATTACAGCAAGATATAAAGAGGTTTGACTTGCAGAAGAACTGCTGGGAGAAAGGGAATGCTAGAAGAGCTGTTTTCCAACATGTGAAAGGTTTGTCATGTGGAAGAGGAAATAGATTTATTCTAGGAGTGAGGAATAATCAGTGGGAGTTAGAGAGAGTTGAACTTAGCTCATCATAGGGAGAAACTCTCAACCTGGAGGCTGCCTTCCATCTCCCAGAGGGTCTGGATGCCTGGGGTTACCATGTGTGGTATGGTTTCTAAACTGAGAAGAACCAAAGACAAAGATGTATAAAGATCTTAGCTTGTCTCATTTGCGCTCTCCTTCCATTCATCCCATCAAATCCCAAAGCACCTCTAATTCGCAGGAAGGTCTTCCTTACAGAGAAGGAAATGCCTTTTGGCAACTTACATCTTTTGTACCAAGAATCTTACCTCAGAAGGAACTAGAAGTCTCCAGGGTTGCTTTCTTTCCTCGGGACTTCTCTTGAAAGATGATGGAAAAACCCTAGTCACACCTGGGCAACAGGAGTCTATTATATTTGGGCATCACTTAGGATAGTTTGATTGTGAACAACAGAAACAGACTCTGGCTAACCCTAGAAACAAATATATCTATTTGGTTCCAACATAGCTACAGGTCAAACTAAAGATCAATTTTTGAGGCCAGGAATCAGGAATGTTCTAAGGATCTGGGTATCAGGAACAGATGGGCCTATATTGTGCACATCTGTACATGTTTATACACATATATGGGGGGGCCAAAAGACCTGGAATTTATGTATTAAAAATATGTATTTATTCCTACATGTTTAAACTTCAGCCACCTTCCAAGTTCTCTTCGTTTGATGCAATGCATCTATTGAGACACTTTTTCCAATGCTCAAAACAGTTTTGAACTCGTCAATTTTGACGCCTTTTAGTGCTTCTGCCATTTTTTGTTTCACCTCTTCCATGTTGGAAAATTTTTCCTCTTTGAAGGCTTTTTTTATTCAGGGAAACAAAAAAAGTCACTCTGGGCAAGATAGGTTGAATAGGGAGGGTGTGGCACAGGGCTCATGCTATTTTTGGTCAAAAACTGCTGAACACTCAGCATGGGGTGGACAGGTGAACTCCTAAATCACCCATTGTGAAATGCGCAAATGTGTTGAAAGAATCTCAAAAAAAAAAAAAAGTTTCACTGAAGTCGAATGCAGCCGCTCACAACAATGCTAGCTGGTACACTGATGCCAATGGGTTCCTACAACACTTACTGAGCAAGGGAAGCCTGTACTGAGGAGCCAGCCCTCCAAAAATTAATTCCTGTTTTTTGGGTCCCCCCCTTGTGTATGAGTGTGTGTGTGTGTTTGCGTGTGTTTGTATACAGGGAGTGCCAAAAAATGTACACATATTTTAAGTACGACATTCACTCAAAAGATGGCATTAATCAAATGAATGCTAACATCACCATGTGACAGTCAGGACAGTCAAAGAAAATGGCAGAAGTATGTTTGAGTGAACATCATACTACACATTGCTACCATAATTTAATTCAACTTTGAAAAGTAATACGTAGATAACATCTCTTAAAATATGTAGACTTTTTTTGGCACCCGTGTGTGTGTGTGTGTGTGTGTGTGTGTGTGTGTGTGTATGAAGCCTGCACTCAACCACTATGCTATGGAATCTTCTTCAAAGGAAGCCAACTCCATAACTTTACCTTGGTTGAAATCTGGCTTTCCTTGGTTATTTCTTCTTCCCACCTTCTATTATTATCCTGAGCAATTTTAGTATTGTCCTTATAATGTTTTTTTCCTTCCTTCCTTCCTTCCTTCCCTCCTTCCTTCCTTCCTTTTTTAAGAGACAGTGTCTCACTATGTTGCTCAGGCTGGTCTTAAACTCCTGGGCTTAAATAATCCTCTAGCCTCGGGCTCCCAAAGGTGCTGGGATTTCCCAAAGGTGCTGGGATTTAAAATGATCGTTTTTAAGTGTATGGTTTAGTAGTATTAAATTTACTCATATTGCTGTGAAAAGATCTCCAGAATGTTTTCATCTTGCAAATCCGAAACTTCCTACCCATTAAACAACAACACCCACTTTCCACCCTACCCTTGGCCACTGATAACCACTGTTCTACTTTCTGCCTTTATGAATTTGACTACTCTAGGTATCTCATGCAAGTGGAATGATAAAGAATTTGTTTTTTTGTGACTGGTTTATTTCTTTTTTTTTTTTTGAGTTGGAGTTTCACTCTGTCGCCCAGACTGCAGTGCAGTGGTCGCTCCCGGCCACTGCAGCCTCGACCTGCTGGGCTCCGGTGATCCTTCCACTTCAGCCTTCCAAGTAGCTGGAACTACAGGCACGCACTACCACACCCGGCTAGTTTTTGATTTATTGTAGAGATGACGTCTTGCCAAGTTGCCCAGGCGGGTCTCGAACCTGGCTCAGGCAATCCACTCACCTCAGCCTCCCAAAGCAGTCTCCCAAAGCAGGCTCAGGCAATCCACTCACCTCAGCCTCCCAAAGCACGGGATTACAGGCTGAGCCACCGAGCCCAGCTGTGACTGGTTTATTTCACTTAGTATGAAATCCTTAAGGTTCATTCATGTTGTAGCATGTGTCAGAATGTCCTCACATTTTAAGACTGAATGATATTCCATTATATGTATATACCTCATTTTGCTTATCCATTCAACCATTGATGGGATGGATATTTGGGCTGCTTCTACCTCTGTTATTGTGAATCATGCTGCCATAAGCATGGGTATGCAAATATCTCTTTGAGACCCTGCTTTCAATTATTTTGGATATATACCCAGAAGTGGGATTGCTGGATCACTTGAAAGTTCTGTTTTTAATTTTCTGAGGAACTTCCAAACTGTTTTCCATAATAATTGCACTATTTAACAATTCACTAACAGTGCACAAGGGCTTCAATTTCCCCACATACTTGCTAACACATTTTTTTCTGTTCTTTTTTTTGTTTTGTTTTGTTTTGTGGTAGGTATCCTAATGGGTATAGGTGATATCTCATAGTTTTAATTTGCATTTCTCTGATGATTAGTGATGTTGAGCACATTTTCATAGGCTTATTGAGCATTTGTAGATTATCTTTGGATAACTGTTGATCCAAGTGCTTTTCTTTAAAAATCTTAAAATTGGGTTATATGATTTTTAAATTGTTGAATGGTTGGAGTTTTTTTTTTTTTTTTTTTTTGAGTTGGAGTCTCACTCTGTCACCCAGACTGGAGTGCAGTGGCACGCTCCCGGTCACCGCAGCCTCGAACTGCTGGGCTCTGGCAATCCTTCCGCCTCAGCTTTCCAAGTAGCCAGAACTACAGGTGCGTGCTACCACACCCAGCTGATTTTTTATTTATTGTAGAGATGAGGTCTCGTCAAGTTGCCCGGGTGGGTCTCAAACCTGCGGGCTCAGGCAATCCACTCGCCTCGGCCTCCCAAAGTGCTAGGATTTACAGGCTGAGCCACCAAGCCCAGCCTGGTTGGAGTTCTTAATTCTAGATATTAACCCTCTGTCAGATATGTGATTGGCAGATATTTTCTCCCATTCCATATGTTCCTTATCACTCTGTTGATTGTGTCCTTTGATGCACAAAAGTTTTAAAGTTTGATGTAGTCCCAGCCATATTTAGTTTTCTAAGAAACTGCCATACTCTTTTCTAGAGTGACTGCACCATTTTACATTCCCATTAACAATGAATAATACTGTTTCTCTATATTCTTAACAGAATTTGTAGTTATCACTATTTTTTGTCTTAGACATTTGATAGATGTGTAATGATATTTCATTGTGGGATTAATTTGTATTACCCTAGTGGCTGATCATGTTGAACATATTTTCATTTGTTTATTTCTCATCAGTGTATCCTCTCCTGTGAAATGACTTTTACCCACTTTCTGATTGGGTTGTTTGTCTTTTTATTGTTGAATTTTGAGGGCTTTTTATATATTCTAGACACTAGTCCTCTGTGCATTATGTGGTTTGCAAATCCTTTCTCCTAGTATATAGCTTGTCTGTTCATCTCTTAATAAGGTCTTCCAGAGGGGAAAAAATTAATTTCATGAGGTCCAATTTATCAATTTTTTTCCTTGATGTCAAGTCTAAGTATTTTATTATACATGTTTACTCCTTTACCCAGTATATCTTCTTTGAGACGACCACCAGTCCCCTTATTTCATAAAAATCTTGTTTAGTCCCTGTGGTTTGGTGGAGTGAAGGCTAGTAAGGGCATGGCCAATCAGAACACTTTATCTTCTGGGCTGGAGTGACTGGTCCAGGATGGCCATGTCTCCCATTCTGAACCATGCAGAGTTCTCCCTGAGACTCTTACTAGTCACTGGGAAGAATATTTTTCTACTTCTCTATGTGGAGAGAGACTTTCTGAGAAGGCAAATAGACCGAATAAATGGAGAGAAAGACAGGGTTTTCATTATGTACAATGGTTTCTCCATATCTCTGGGTTCTACATCCTTGGATTTAGCCAACTGCAGATAAAAAAATTTTTTTTGAAAAAAAAAACAAACAAATAACAATACAATAAAAATAATACAAATAAAAACTAATACAGCAGAGCAACTATTTGCATAGCATTTACATTGTATTAGGTATTATAAGCAATCACTATCTGGAGAATGGTTCACCTGAGACCCAATTTCCATCTATACAATGTATTCATGTATTGAAGATGCATGTGCACCCCTTGAATCTAAAATCAATCAATCACTCAATCTAGAGATGATTTAAAATATATGGAAGGATGTTTATAGATGATATGCAAATACTATACCATTCTATATAAGGGATTTGAGAATTCTCAGATTTTGGTATCTGAGGGGGCCCTCGAACAAATTCCCCACAGATACTAGGAAATGACTGTAGTTTAAAACCTTGGATGCAAGTATGTCCGAAGCTAGTTACTCTTTGGTGTTTCAATTATAAGAGCCACTAAATTTACCCTCCTATCCAAGCTGGCCTAAAGTGGGATTATGAGGCACACAATAAAAAGAGTCCAAGATAATACAACCTTCTATATTTATTATTCACTCTTTCTGTTCTTTATTTCACTCCTCAATGCATTATAGTTTGCTTTTCATTATGTCACACCACTGAAAGTGCCCTTGCTACAGTGACTGGTGACAAAAGCTTTATGGTCTCTTTTTAGCCCTTCTTGTACTTATCCTCTTTGCCATATTTGACATTAAACAAAACCCTTTCTTTCTAATATACTATGACATCTTTCTCTTTTTCTCTTTCTTGTGTTCCTCAGGATTGTAAAACTGTATAATGGCTATACATACCAGAGACCATGATAGTCATCATCACTTAAGTTATATCATTACATAGAACTTAAATAAATCCCTACATCTTTTTATTGTTTTATTTTTATTTTTTTACATATTCTGGGTTTATGCCACCTTTCTAACTATGTATGTATGTATTCGGAATTTTAGATCTCAGAACTGGACTTTGCGTTTCATCTTCTGGACTCTATGGAATATTAAGGATGCTTAAGTTTGCTTATGATTTTGGGTAACCACCTTTCTCAGTTGATTCAAATTAGGTATGCAATCAGTCAGGGCTTCTCTGTAGAAACTTTAAAAATATCCAGCCAAGCCGGGCTCGGTGGCTCAGCCTGTAATCCCGCGCCTTGGGAGGCTGAGGTGAGTGAATTGCCTGAGCCCGTGGGTTCGAGACCCGCCTGGGCAGGTGAGACCTCGTCTCTGCAATAAATCAAAAAATCAGCCGGGCGTAGTAGCGTGCGCCTGTAGTTCCAGCTACTTGGAAGACTGAGGCAGAAGGATCGCCGGAGCCCAGCAGGTTGAGGCTGTGGTGGCCAGGAGCGGCCACTGCACTCCAGTCTGGGCGACTAAGTGAGACTCTAACTCCAAAAAAAAAAAAAAAAAATTCCAGCCAATTGAGGCTGGGCACTGTGGCTCATGCCTTTAATCCCAGAACTTTGGGGGGCCGAGACAGGAGGATTGCTTGAGCACAAGAGTTTGAGACCAGCATAGGCAACATACCAAGACCTTATCTCTACAAAAAAAAATGTGTGTATATATATATATATATATATAAGTTAGCTGGGCATGGTGGCGCACACCTGTAGTCCCAGCTATTAGGAGGTCGAGGCTGTGGCGAACCATAGCCATACCTCTGCACTTCAGTCTGGGTAACAGAGTGGGACTCTTGCTCAAAAAACAAGCAAAAAAATTTAAAAAAATAAATAAGTAAAAATATTCAGACAATTGAAGATGACTGGCAGTGGCTGAACCGTCTTCTGTTGTCTGGGAACTGATCTCCTCTTGTGACCCCTCAACTGATAAACAAAAAATAATCTAATACCAATTCAACTGTTTTATACTGAAAGGAAAATCAATTATCTCACACAACAAGAACATCCAAGGTAACAGCTTTCCAGGGTTAGTAAATTCAGTGGTTCAATGTCATCACAGAGAATCCTTTCCGTCTTCTCTGCCATTCTCAGGTTAGTGTCCCTCATGGTCCCAAGATGGCTAGAGTTCTAGGCATCACTGTGATAGACTGCAAAAATTGCTACACTATGTTTTAGCTGCTCCCATAAAGAGATGTAGTCTATTTTTTTACTCAGGCTTAGTTCTGTGGCTTACTTTGATCAATAAGGTAACAGAAAATGTGATGCGTGAAGATACTTGAAACATGCTTGCACATTGGAACTTTATTTTCTTGCTGCACTTTGGAACTCTGAGACACCATGTTATAAAAGCCCAGACTAGCTTCCTAGGGGAAGCAGAGATGAGCTATCCTCAGCGAATTCCTCTAGACCAACCAGCTTGTCAGCTGTCAAATGAGAGTGAAGCCATCCTAGATCATCCAGCCCTAGCTGAGTGAGCTCAGATTAGAACCAGCTGGGCTGCCCACAAAATCATGAGAAATAATAAATGCTTTTGGATTAAGATACTAAATTTTGAGGAGTTTTTTGTTGATAAAATCACATACAGACGCAGCAACAGAAAGTAATGGGAGAGTGGCCATCTTAACACTGTATCTATTTTTAGCCGTGAGGAAGGTTTCCTTTAGTGTCATTAGCTAGAACTGAATCACTAAACCCATCGCTGGCAAAGGGCATAAAATGACCTTGCTTGGCTTGGAAAGGCACTGGCACTTTGTGGAGAAAAGTAGACTATCCCCAAAGTGGGGCTTTGCTGAAAAGACAGGGCAATTAGTGAAGGGGCAGTGAATTTTCTTTAGGTATCGAATTGGCATCCACTATAGATGATCCCCAGCAAATGCATTTTTAAATTCTTATTCTCCTCTCTTCCCTCTATGGCTAACTGGACTGGGGTTACACTGGAAGAAAGATGAATCAGTCAGTCTTTCTGAATATTTGGAATTGAGACTATGTGATAGTACATGTGGGGAATGGGGACTGTGTCAGGTACAGTGGGGGGATGTGGGGAGGCTTACATTCTTGCATGAAAAAATAACGTATTTTTGGCCAGGAGTTGTGGCTGATGCCTATAATTCCAGTACTTTGGGAGGCTGAAGTGGGAGGACTGCTTGAGCTCAGGAGTTTGAGACCAGCCTAGGCAACATAGCGAAACTGCATCTCTACAAAAGGGGGGAAAAATTAGCTCTTGAGTGGCTGAGAGGGGAGGATCGCTTGAGCCTGGGAGTTCAAGGCTGGGGTGAGCTGTGATCATGGCATTGAACTCCAGTCTGGTCCAGAGTGAGAATCTGATTAAAAAACAAAAACAAAAAACAGAACCAAAAAGGAAGTATTTTCTAAATTCAATGGGGGGGTGGGAGTGGGGGTGGTGGTGGTGGTGGTGGTTTGCAGTGGGCAGAGAGAGAGAGAGAGAGAGAGAGAGAGAGAGAGAGAGAGAGAGACTTGGTTGGATTGCCACTCTTGGCTTCATGAGGCATCTCTGTAATTCTTATAGTAATTTCTCCTTCATTTGCTTGAGTTAGCCCTAATGAGCTTCTGTCACTCACAATAAGTGTGTTTTTAATGCATCATCCTTATGAAGAGATGCTCAATCTCATTCATAATAAGACAAATGAAAACTAAAATTCCACAAAGAGACAATTTATCATTTATCAGATTGGCAAAAATAGAAACGTGTGACACTCTATTGGTAGGGCTGTGGGGAAACTGGCATTGTCATCATGACTGGGTGAATACAAAAGGTTGTAGCCCCTGCGGAGGGCAAGTTGACACCATCTATCAGCCCTGAAAATGCACATACCCTTTGACCTAATAATTCCTTGTTCTGGGAACTTATTCTACAGATGCATGGCCATAGGGAAGAGATGATGCATGTTCAAGGTCATTTACTGCAACATCATTTGTAATAAGTAAAAGTTTGAAGACAGCTGGGTGCAGTGGCCCATGCCTGTAATCCCAGCACATTGGGAGTCCAAGGCAGGAAAATCACTTGAGCCCAGGAGTTTGAGATCAGCCTAGGAAACATAGTAAGTCCTTATCTCTAAAAAACAAAACAAAACAAAACATCAATAAAAACAACTAGCCAGGCATGTATGCCTATAGTCCCAGCTACTTGGGAGGTTGAGGTGGAAGGATCACCTGAGCCCAGGAGGTTGAGGCTGCACTGAGCCATGATTGTGCCACTGTCCTCCAGCCTTGGTGACAGAGTAAGACCCTAACTAAAAAAAAAAAAGTTTGGGAACAAACTTTGCAAATTTTCATCCATGAGGAATTGGTTAAACCTACCAGCTACATCCTTATATGGAATATGATACAGATTTAATCATTAATGAGGTTCTCTATGTTCTTATATGGAAAGAACTCCAGAAAGATTGTTAAATGAAAATATAAAGTGTAGAATATTGTACATGGTATGATACTTTTTGTATAATGAAAAGATGAATATATCAGAATATATACTGTATTGATTTTTAAGTATTTAGGTAAGTAAATTTAAGAAAGATAAGAAAAAATGGAAAGATGAACAAGAAATGAATAAACCTAGTTACTGCTAGGGAGTGAAGAGGAAGACTGGGATGAGAGATACTCTTTTTTTTTTTTTTGAGTCGGTATCTCACTCTGTCACCCAGATTGGAGTGTTCATGGACACCACAACCTCGATCTGCTGGACTCAGGCAATCCTTCCATCTCAACCTTCCAAGCAGCTGGACCGGCATGCACCACCACAATTGGCTAAATTTTCTTTTTGATTTATTGTAGAGAGGAAGTCTTGTCCAGTTGCCCAGGCTGATCTCGAACCCCTGGGCTCAGGCAATCCACATGCCTCAGCTTCTCAAAGTGCTGGGATTACAGGTTGAGCCACCAAGACCAGCCTGAGATAGTCTTCTTCTTCTTTTTTTTTTTTTTTGAGTTGGAGTCTCACTCTGTCGCCCAGACTGGAGTGCAGTGGCCACTCCTGGCCACCGCAGCCTCGAGCCGCTGGGCTCCGGGGATCCTTCTGTCTCAGCCTTCCAGGTAGCTGGAACTACAGGCGCGCGCTACCACGCCCAGCTAATTTTTTTAATTTATTATAGAGATGAGGTCTCGCCAAGTTGCCCAGGCAGATCTCGAACCCGCAGGCTCAGGCAATCCACTCTCCTCAGCCTCCCAAAGGTGCAGGATTACAGGCTGAGCCACCAAGACCAGCCTGAGATATTCTTCTTAATGATGACCTTTTAATTTCGTTTTGGCTGTTGAAAAATGAGTGTATTAACTGTTCTAAAAATGAATACAAATAAAAAGCCATTATTCCCATTAAAATATTATATAATGCTACTCTATTCAGTTGTCTGAAGAATTCAGAGCAGTGGGAAGAAAACATACTATGTTTATACCATGAGACTTGTTTTAAAAAAAATACCCAATTGTGTCCTACAGAGGACAGAGTTCCCCCTTACCCCCCTCACCAAGAAACAAAACAAAACAAAACAAAAAAACCAAACAACCAAAACACTCAAACCTGTAATGTACCGATGAAAATTCAAAAGTAGAAATGTGCAATAAATGCCCCTTTAACCAAATAGTTTCTTTTTGTGCTTTGTACACTTGGCACTGTGGTTGCTTTTTGAAACCTTCCCTCCCCAGACCACACTGTGTCTGGAAGCACAGTTTTATGGGAAGCCATTCTGCTTGGCCAGCTCAAGATTAAGCTGACCGGCCAAGCATGTAACAGAATTCTAGGACAGAGAGAGATGTTATATTAAAGATTTCTTTTTTAACCTGCAGGGATCAGATGGCCTCTTAGAGAAATGGCAAAATCTATTTTTTCTTTCTTGAATGTTCTCGCCATTGGTGCTATCTTGTTATAAGAGAGAGTAAGTAAATATAGCTTGGGTGGGGGGGATACTTAGTTGGCATCTTTTTACAGATGTGGGTGGCAGGATTCTGCTATTCTGCTAGCCTGGGAGCCTAGGCTCATTCAGTGCTCAGGTGCAAAGACTCTGGAGTCAGATTGAGGGGTGGAGCACAGCTGTTCTATGCTGGTAACTGGGTGATGCTGGGCACATACTTGACTTCTCTGTGCCTCTGTTTTTTCATTTGTAAAAGGGAATAATGGTGTCATCTATCTATATGATTGTCATGAGTATCAATGAATTAATACATATAAAAAGTTTAGAACAGGACTTAGACATGTGAAGTCCTCAATACATGTTAGCACCAAAATAAATAACAATGATAATTTTATATTATATGACTTCAGACTAAATAGGAGAGTTGACAAATATGTAAACAGTCACGACTCTCTCTCCCCTGTCAATCAGTTTAGTTCATCCTATAGTAGAAGGATTGAGGAGAGGTCTGTGGACACTGATTCACACTGATCTAAGATAATAAATGTACTTCCATTGGCTACTATATATCAGGCACTGTGCTTGGCCCTGATGAGTATAATTTGGTAAGCAAAATAGGACTATCTCTGCCTTCACAGAGGTCCCAGGCTATCTGGGAGATGGATGTTATGAATTGAATGGTTGTATCCCCCTTAAATTCATGTGCTGAAACCTTAACCCCCATGTGATGGTATTTGGAACTGAGGTCTTTGGGAGGTAATTTGATTTAATCGAGGTCAAAAGGATATAGTCCCCATGATGAGATTAATGTCGTTATATGTGGAGGAAGATATTTTTCTTTTCTTTCTCTTTACTGTATAAAGATACAAAGAGAAGGTGGCCATCTGCAAGCCAGAAAGAGAGCCCTCACCTGACACTGGATCTGCCAGCATCTTGATATCTGACTTCCCAGTCTTCAGAACTGTGAGAAATAAATACCTGTTGTTCAAGTCACCCAGTCTACGATATTTTGTTATAGTTGCTGACTAAAATAATGAACAACAAAGAACACTAATGTCATTTTAAGTGCAATGATCAGGCCAGTTCAGGATGCCAGAGGATTACAGGTAATGAGCACCCGATTCAAGGTGTTTAAGGAATCCCAATTTAAGGAATTGTGAAAAACTTCTTAGAGGCAGGGAGAACAGCAGAGACCCTCTCTACCCAGTGATGAAACAATCATCGCTTAGAGCAAACATTGTATTAGTAATAGTAGCAGTAGTGGTGGGGGTGGGGGTAGTGGTGGTAGTGGTACTAGTGGCAATAAAACTAATAATTAAAATACATCGAGGGCTTGTTCCAAGCACTTTGCATGCATTAGCTCATTTAATCCTAATGACTTCTTTGTGCATCTACTTACACGACTCAGCCTCAATTACCTTACCCTAATCCTAGCTGTCAGAGCTCATATTTATTTTGAAAGTTGGTATTTTCCTTATCATGTTTCTTTGGTATTAGTTTTGGTTTCTAAAAACATTGCACTGAAATATCATTTTTCTCACTTACTGATTTCTCAGTGCCCCTTTAATTCTGCACCCAGGGTGAGCGTCTTACTCTCCTCACCCTCGTCCTGGCCCTGCTGAGGATGCCAAGTGAGCACGGCTTAAAAGGCAGAGCTGTCTTACTCACCCAATTCAGGATCTCTGTGTCCAAGGTATTTCCAGTTCCTCTTTTACAGACACTGCCTGGAAAGGAAAGAGAACAGGAAAGCGTTCCTTATTCAGACTTTCCCTTCGCATCCTACATCTCCACACGGGGTCCCTGCAATGACTTTTAATGTTGCTTTAACATGACATCAAATCCCATTGAATCTCACAAGGAGAGTCCTTCCTTATTTAACTTACTTTCAGTTATTCTAAAAACATCAAGGAGAAAGCCTCAGATTGGTGCTAACGGGTTTTTAACACCTCTCCAACACTTTATGAGGAGGCCTCTGCTTTTCCTCCCATAGCTCCTTTGATGCAGAGGGCAATGGAGCTACAATTCTAGAACAGCAAGTCTGCCCTTGAGTCTGAGTCACCATTACTGTACTGTGACTGCTGGGAGGGCCAGAGGACCGCAATGGGAGCAGTGTCTTCATCTAGATATCTGGCCTTTCTGTTTGAGCTCTCATGCCTTCGATTTTTCAATCTCCTTTTCTAGAATTTAATAAACCAAACAAGAACTTTCCCTGACCTGAATATTGCTGTGTTCATTATTACGCAGCATTTTGCCCACAATTACTTCCTGTTCAAGTTCCTGTTTGTTGCTGTGCTCTGAGCACCCACCTAGGAACTAGAAGCCCTGGGAGGAGTTAAGGGGAAGAAGAAGACAAAACATCCTGAAGGGTAACTTAGCTAAGGGAGTGGTGTAGATAGATATAGGACCACATGATATCCCAGATCCAACCAACCCCAGCTGTTCAGAGTCAGCCCAAAGGACTTAAATGGTAGTAATTCCACTTCTGGGTGCATAGCTAAGAGAAACAGGTGCATATGTCCACAAAATAATATGCACAAGACTGTTCTTAGTAGAGTTTTCCAAAGTAGTCCCAAACTGGAAACAAACCATATGTCCATAAACATTGAATGGATAAGTAAATTGTGATATATTCATGCATAGCCATAAAAAGAATGAGAACACTGATACACACAAAAACACAGATGAATCTTACTGATACTATGTAGAGTGAAATAACCCAGATACTATATGATTCTATTTATACGACGTTCAAGAACAGGGAAAACTGATCTTTGATCTTAGCCTTTAAAAGGAAAGAAATTCTTTCTTTTTTTTTTTTTGAGTTGGAGTCTCACTCTGTCACCCAGACTGGAGTGCAGTGGCCGCTCCTGGCCACCGCAGCCTTGACCTGCTGGGCTCTGGCGATCCATACGCCTCAGCCTTCCAAGTAGCTGGAACTACAGGCGTGCGCTACCACACCCGGCTAATTTTTTGATTTATTGTAGAGATAAGGTCTCACCAAGTTGCCCAGGCAGGTCTCGAATTTGCGGGCTCAGGCAGTCCACTCACGTCAGCCTTCCAAGGTGTGGGATTACAGGCTGAGACACCGAGCCCGGCTAGGAAATTCTTTTTTATTCTCAAAAAATTAAAAAAAAATTTTAAACATGTGGTGTACAACTCAGGGTTAGGTATACGAATGTTCATTATGCAGGTACTCTTGTTGATGAGGCATGCCTCCCCCCCCCTGGAAATTTTCCACTACTGCCAATCCCTTTCTTATAGTATTATGATAGTTGTTCAAGGTCCACTTATGAGTGAGAGCATGTGATACTTGGTTCTTTGTTTCTGTGATAGATCACTCGGTATTATAGCCTCTAAGTCCATCCAAGTTGCTGCGAAGTTCATAATTTTGTCCTTCTTTATGGCTGTGTCATAGTC
This sequence comes from Cephalopachus bancanus, assembly GCA_027257055.1. NCBI lineage: Eukaryota > Metazoa > Chordata > Mammalia > Primates > Tarsiidae > Cephalopachus > Cephalopachus bancanus. Next base: position 2,278,798 of record JAPVLO010000354.1, read on the forward strand.
TACCATGTATATGTACCACATTTTTAAAAATCCAGTCCTCTTTCGTTGGGCAGCACGGTTGGTTCCATGTTTTTGCTGTTGTAAATAATGCTGCAATAAACGTGCATGTGTAGGTACCTTTTTCATAGAGTGATTTGAGTTCCTCTGAGTATATTCCCAGTAGGGGGATTGTGGAGTCATATAAGAGGTCGATTTTTAGATCTTTTAGGAATCAGCACACTGTTTTCCACAGAGGTTGTACTGGTTTACACTCCCACCATCAGTGTAGAAGTGTTTCCTTTTCATAGCATCCTCTCCAGGATCTGCTGTTTTTTGAGTTATTGATGATGGCCATCCTGACTGGAGTTAGGTGGTATCTCAGGGTGGTTTTAAGTTGCATTTCTTTGATGACTAGTGAGGCTGAGGATTTTTTCATGTATCTGTTGGCTGCTCATATATCTTCTTTTGAGAAGTGTCTATTCATAGCTTTGGCCCACTTTGTAATGGGGCTGTTTGTTTTTTTCTTTTCAGCATATTTGAGTGAAAGAAGGAAATTCTAACACATGCTACAACATGGATGAACCATGGGGACATTATTTCTAAGTGAAATAAGCCAGTAAAAAAAAGTACTGTATGTTTGCACTTATATAAGTTAACTGTAGTAGTCAAATTCATACAAACAGAAAGGCAATGGGGTAGGGGAAATGAAGAATTGTTTAATGGGTACAGAGTTTCAGTTTTGTAAGATGAAAAGAATCTAAGGATTTGTTGCACAACTATAAATATAAATGTATACAACACTACTGAACTATACACTTAAAAATGGTTGTGATGGTAAATTTTGTGTTATATGTATTGTACCATAATTTAATCCCCCCATCCCAAGTAAACATAATCTGTGGTGATGGAAGTCAGACAGACAGTGGCTCCCTCTGGAGGCTGTATTTCTTGGGAAGGGGTACAGGAGAGTTCCTGAGGGGCTACAACTTTTCTTTGTGTTGATACATAGAACATAGTCTGTTGTATGCTTAAAATTAGTGCACCTTGTCGCAGATATGTTACACTTCAACAACCAAGTTTTTACGAAAAGGTAGCTGGCTATTTTTTCTGGTAGAATTTTTTCTAGGCAGAAGTTCCCTATTCTTATTAGACATGAATATGCTTCCCAGGGAAAGTTAAGCAGCAGCTGTGAGTGGTTAAGAGCATGGACTATGGAGTCAGAAAACCTGGGCCCAAGTCTTGGTCCTGTCAGTTTCTAACACGGGACTTCAGAAAAGTTCATCTTTGTACCTTAGTTTCCTCATCTGTATATGATATAGGAATCATACAGAGGAGACATGTGTGCATGTAAAGTGTTTAGCACAGAATCTGGTTCAATCAGTATTAGTGTTCAATCAATATTAAGTGTTCAATCAGTATTAGCTTTTATGATCAATTTTTTATTGTGATAAGATATATATAACAAAATTTACTATCTTGACCATTTTTAAGTGTAGTTTGGTGATGTTGAGTACGAGAGGGGCTCCCCAAATGGAATTTATTAATTAAAAAATTATGTTTTTATTCTTACACGTTTAAACTTCAGACACCTTCAAAGTACTCTCCATTTGATGCAGTACACCTATTGAGACACTTTTTCCACTGCTCAAAACAGTTTTTGAACTCATCAATTTTGATACTTTTTAGTGCTTCTGCTGTTTTTTGTTTTCACCTCTTCCACATTGGGCAAAAAAATTTCCCTTTGAGGACTTTTTTCATCTGGGGAAACAAAACTAAGTCACTTGAGGCGAGATCTGGTGAACAGGGAAAGTGGGCCATATGGGTCATGCTGTTTTTGTTCAAAAACTGCTGAACACTCAGCATAGTGTGGGCAGGCGTGCTCATAAATCACGCATCATGAAATGGGCACGTGTTGAAAGACTTCTAAAAAAAATCACTGAAGCTGAACGCAGCCTCTCACAACTATACTACCTGGAATCCTGATGCCGGTGGGTTCCTAGAACACTTACCTAGCAGGGGAAGCGTATACTACAAGAGGCCCACCCTCCAAAAAATAATTCCACTTTTCCTCATACATTCATATTGCTGTTCCACCATCACCACATCCATCTCCAGAACTCTTTCCATCTTGCAAATCTGAAACTCTATACCCATCAAATAATAACTTGCAATTTTTCTCTCCTTCCAGCCCCTGGCAACCTCCACTATATTTTCTACCTTTATGATTTTGACTGTTCTAGTCACCTCATATGTGTTAGTCCATTTTCTGTTGCTTATAACAGAATACTTGAAACTGGGTAATATAAAGAAAAGGAATTTATTTTTTAAAGTTATAGAGGCTGATAAGTCGAAGGCCACATCTGGTGAAAGTCTTCTGGTTAGTGGGGAATTCTCTGAAGAGTCCCAAGGTGGTTGAGAATATCACATGGCAAGGGGGGCTGAGCATGGTAATATGCTTGCTCAGGTTTCTCTTTCCCTTCTTATAAAATTACCAGTTTCCTTATGATAACCTCTTAATCCAATAATCCATTCGTGAGGGTGAGTTCATGCTTCAGTCATCTCTTAAAGACCCAACCTTTTAATATGAACACATCAGGGATTAAGTTTACAACACATGAGACTTGAAGGACACGTTCAAACCCATAACATCCTATAAGTGGAATCACAGTATTTGTCCTTTTGTGACTTGCTTATTTCACTTAGTATAATGTTCGCAAGGTTCATACATGTTGTAGCATGTGCCACAATTCTCTTCTTTTTCTTCTTCCTCCTCCTCCTCCTCTTCTCCTTCTCCTTCTTCATTTTTTTTTTTTTTTTTTTGAGTCAGAGTCTTACTCTGTTGCACAGGCTGGAGTGCAGTGGCATGATCATACCTACCGAAGCCTCGATCTGCTAGGCTCAGTCAATCCTTCCACTTTAGCCTTCTAAGTAACTGGAAATATAGCCATGCACCACAATGTCTGGCCAATTTTTTGATGTATTGCAAGATGAGGTCTTGGCATGGTGCCCAGGCTGGTGTTAAACTCCTGGGCTCAGGCAATCCCCTTGGCTCTGCCTTCAACATTTCTGGGATTACAGGGGTGAGCCACAGTGCCCTGCCACAATTTTCTTCCTTTTTGAGGCAGAATAATATTCTATTACATGTGTACATCACATTTTGCTCATTTATTCATCTGTCAATGGACATTTGGATTGCTTCTATATTTTAGCTACTATAAATAATGCTGATATGAACATGGATGCAAAGATCTTTTCCAGACCCTGATTTCATCATTATTTTTACTTTCAACCCGTGTCTTTGCACTAAAGTCATTCTTTTGTAGACAGTATACAGTTGGATCAAGTTTTTAGAATTAATTATTCCAATCTCTTTTATTTCTTTTATTTATTTTAAAGATGTGGGGTACAATTTAGGGTTAGATATACAAATGTTAATTATGAAGGTACCTTTGTTGATGAGGTGTGCCCTTCCCTCTCCTGGCAGTTTCCCTCAACTGCCAATCCTACCACCCCTCCCCTGGCAGTCCCCCACTACTGCCAATCCCTTTCTTACAGTATTATAATTGTTCAAGGTCTGCTTATGAGTGAGAACATACGGTACTCTGTTCTTTGTTTCTGTGATAGATCACTGAGTATGATAGACTCTAAATCCATCCAAGTTGCTGCAAAGTCCATATATTTTTCCTTCTTTATGGCTGCATAATATTCCACTGTGTATATGTACCACCTTTTAAAAATCCAGTCCAGCTTTGATGGGCAGCATGGTTGGTTCCATGTTTTTGCTACTGTGAATAGAGCTGCAACAAACATGCATGTGCAGGCATCTTTTTGGTAGAATGACTTGAGTTCCTCAGGGTATCTTCCCAGTGAGGGGGATTCTGGGTCATATGGAAGGTCAATTTCTAGTTCTTTCAGAAATTGCCACACTGTCTTCCAAAGAGGTTGCACTAGTTTGCATTCCCACCAGCAGTGTGAAGTGTTCCTTTTTCTCCGCATCCTCACCAGCATCTGTTGTTTGTTTTATTAGTGATGGCCGTTCTTACAGGGTTAGGTGGTATCTCAATGTGGTTTTGGTCTGCATTTCTCTGATGATTAGTGAGGCTGAGCACTTTTTCATGTGTCTGTTGGCTGCCTGCATATCTTCTTTTGAGAAGTATCTATTCATGTCTTTTGTCCACTTTTTAATGGGGTTCTTTGTTTTTTTTCCTTTCAGCATGTTTGAGTTCCTTGTAGATTCTAGATGTTAGGCCTTTGTCAGATACACATTTGGCAAATATTTTTTCCCATTCTGTGGGCTGTCCCCCGCTCTCTTGATGGCTTCTTTTGCTTTGCAGAAGCTTGTCAGTTGATGAGGTCCCACTTGTCTATCTTATCTCTTATGGTATGGGCACTTGGGGTTTTGGTCAGGAATTGGTTGCCAGTTCCAATTTTAAGGGTGTCTCCTGCGTTTTCTAAGATTCTTACAGTTTGAGGTTTTATGTTTAGGTCTTTGATCCATTTAGAGTTAATTTTTGTGTATGGCGATAAGGAGGGGTCCTTTTTTAAATCTTCTGCATGTGATCAACTAGTTTTCCCAGGACCATTTACTGAATAGGTTCTCCTCTCCCCAGTGGTTGTTATTGGAGGCTTTGTCAAAGATGAGTTGGTTGAGAAATCGAGGCTTTGCTTCAGGAATCTCTATCCTGTTCCATTGGTTCCTATGCCTGTTCCTGTACCAATACCAGGCTATTTTCAATCTCTGTCTTTTAATTCAAGTGTTTAATCCATTTACATTTAAAGTAATTACTAAGAAGGATGTACTTACTTTTGTCATTTGTTATTTGTTTTCTCTGTACCATACAGCTTTTTCGTTCTTCATTTTCTGCTTTGCTGTGTTCTTTTTTGTTTAGTTTATTTTTTTGTGAGATGTTTTAATTCTCTTCTCACTTTCTTTTGTGTTTATTCTATAATTATTTTCTTTGCAGTTACCATCAGGATTACACTTAACATCCTAAAGTTAGAATGTTCTAATTTAAACTTGTAACAACTTAACTTCAATAACATACAACTCTGCTTCTATACACCTCTGTCCCCATTCCTTTCAGTTATTGATGTTACAAGATTATCGATTATCTTTTTATATTGTGTATTCAAAACATGAACTCATAATTTTAAAATAACACACTGGTCTCAAATCATGTGGAAAACAGTAAGTGGAGTTACAAACCACTTTATAATAATAACTTTTAAAATAGCCTGTGTATTTATCTTTACTGAAATATGTATTTCTTTGTATTGCTCCAAGATACTGTCCAGTGTCCTTTCATTTCAACCTACTGGACCCTCTTTAGCATTTCTTGCATGGCAGGTCTAGTGGTGACAAAATCTCGTAAGTTTTATTTCTCTGGGAATGTTATACTTTCACTCTCATTTTTGAAGGATGATTTTGACAGTTATTTTCCACTGAGTTTTTTTCTCTTTTAGCACACTATGTTCTGGCCTCCAAAGTTGTTGATGAGAAATTTGTTGTTAATCTGATTGAGGATCCCTTGTATGTAATGAGTCACTTCTTTCTTACTGCTTTCAAGATTTTCTCTTTGTCTTTTGACAGTTTGATTATGTGTCTTGGAGTGGATGTTTTTGGGTCAATTCTACTTGGAGTTTGTTGAGCTTCTTGGATGTTTATGTTTAAGGCTTTAATCAAAGTTGGGGAATTTCTGGTCATTATTTCTTCAAATAATCTCTCAAATAAATTCCCTTTATTTTTCTCTTCTCTTGAGACTCTCAAAACATGTATGCTACTTTGCTTGATGGTGTCCTCCAGGTCTCTTAGACTCTGTTCACATTTTTCAATCACTTTTCTTTTTGTTCCTCAGCCCCAACAATTTCAAACCACTTTATAATAAAAAAGAATTCGAACTTGTGAATTCTTTCTTCTGTGTGCTTAAATTTGCCTTTGAATTCCTTTAGTACATTTTTTATTTCAGTTATTTTAGTTTTGGGGTCTAGAATTTCTTTGTGGATTTTCTGTTTCTTTATTTATGTTTCCATTATGTTCACATATTGTTTTATTGATTTTCTCCATGTCGTCTTTTAGTTCTAGAACATCTTTAAGATAGTTGTTTTAAAGTCATTGTCTAGTAGGTTCACCATCTGGTCATTCCCTGGGACAGTTTCTGTTGGATTATTTTTATCCCTTTTAATGGGCCATACTTTCCTGCTTCTTAATATTGGTTTTTAGTTACAAGTAGCAGTAGTTCTAGAGTGACCTTAAGAACTGCTTAACTTTTTTAGGCTTTTGTTTCCTCATATGACAGGTAGGAATTGTGATATTTTATTAATTCAAAGAATATTTATTGAGCTCTTCCTGTGTGGCCCTCCAAATACTTTGACACTCTTTTCCTTGGGAAATAGGGTCACCCCTGAATAAGGACTTTATGTGTGCTTAACCAGTAGCACAGGTCAGAAATAACATTGTGCCAGTTTCTGGGTCAGACTCTTAAGAAACTGTTATCTTTCACTTTCTGTCTTTTGGAACACTCACTCTTGGAGTTCAACCATCACACTATGAGAAAGCCCAACCAGTCAGTAGAGAGGCCCACATAAAAAGAAACCAACATCTCTGGCCAAAGTCCTGGGTGAGCATTTAGTTGACAGCCAGAACCAACGTATTAGTCATGTGGATGAGAATCTTCAAAGAGGATACCTCAGCCTCCAGTCAAGCCACCACTTCTGATGTTACATGGAATGGAGGTGAGCTTTTATTTGTATTATCCAGTCTTCCTCCCCTTCCTTCCTTCTTTCTTTCCTTCCTTCTTTCTTTCCTTCTTTGAATCAGGATCTCACTCTGTCACCCAGATCAGAGTGCAGTGGTACAAATGTGGCTCACTACAGTCTCGACTTCTTGGACTCAATCGATCCTTTTGCTTCAGCCTTCTGAGTAGTTGGGACTACAGGCACACATACCATCTTGCCTGGCTAATTTTTTGATTTTGTGTGTGTGTGTGTGTGTGTGTGTGTGTGTGTGTGTGTGTTGCCCAGGCTGGGCTTGATCTCCTGGGTTCAAGCAATCCCCCTGCTTTGGTCTCTTAAAGTACTGGGACTACACCTGTGAGTCACCACACCAGCCTGTTTTTTCTTAATGTAATTTTTATTTTATTTTTTGATTTGGAATCTCACTCTATTGCCTGAGTAGCTGGAACTACAGGTGTTTGCCACCACTTCTGGCTAACTTTAAAAAAGATTTTTAAAAAATGAAGTCTTGCTATGTTGCTTAGGCTGGTCTCAAACTCCTGGGCTCAAGCAATCCTCCTGCCTGGGTTCCCAAAATGCTGGGATTACAGTCATGGCCACTGCCCCTGGCCTAATTTACTTATTTTAAATCTATTCTTTAGGAAAGAGCTGCTCAAAGAAATATAATGCAAGTCACATGCATAATTTTACAGTTTTTAGTAGCCACATTACAAAAAGCAAAAACGAACAGGTGAAATGAAATTTGTCTGATCTCAATATATCAAAAATAATATAATTTCTACATGCAACAAAAATAAAAACTATGAGGCATTTTACATTCTTTTTCATATGACATGCTTGAACTTTAGAACACATTTTACACTTGCAATCACATCTCAACTCAGACTAACCACATTTCAAATGCTCAACAGCTACATGTGGCTACTGACAATTGTATTGAAGAGTGCAGCCTTAGAATAAGAGTTGGAAGGCAAATGACTCCATGCCTACCCTGCTTTGAAGAGGAGAAAAATGAGACACAGAGGGAGGAAGTGACTTGCCCAGGGTTATCCACTGTAGTGGTTTCTTTTTTTTTTTTGAGTTGGAGTCTAACTTTGTCGCCCAGACTGGAGTGCAGTGGCCACTCTCGGCCACTGCAGCCATGACCTGCTGGGCTCCGGCGGCCTCTGCAGCCACGATCCTTCCGCCTCAGCCTTCCGAATAGCCAGAATTACAGACATGCGCTACCATGCCCGGCTGATTTTTTGATTTATTATAGAGATGAGGTCTCGCCAAGTTACCCCAGCAGGTCTTGAAACCGCGGCCTCAGACCATCCACTCACCTTGGCCTCCCAAAGCACGGGATTACAGGCTGAGCCACCGAGCCTGGCTGCACTGTAGTGGTTTCAACGGTGGCCTCCCAAAAGATATGTCCATTTTGTAATTCCTGGAATTTGTGAATGTTATCTTATTTGGAAAAGGGACTTTGCAGATGTAACTAAATTAAGGATTTTGAGATGAAGAGATCATCCCAGATTATCCAGGTGAGCTCTAAACTCAATGACTTGTGTCCTTATAAGAGATACACAGGGGAGATTAGACAAACAGAAGGAGAGAAGGCAGACACGCAGAGGAGAAGGTGATGTGAAGACAGAGGAAGACGGGAGTAATATGGACACAAGCCAAAGAAGCCAAGCAGTGATGACAACCACCAGGTGCTGGAAGAGGCAAGGAAGAGCTCTCCTGTAAAACCTCCAGAGGGAGTGTGGCCCTGCTGACACATTTGATTATGGCTTTTGGCCTCCAGAAATATGAGAGAATATATTTTTCTTATTTTTATAAGTGTTAATATTATATTTATATTTATTATTTATTCATTTTTTAATCTCATTCCAAATCACCTGGTTTTGTGATAATTTTTTAAGACAGCCACAGGTCTGGAATGAAGACAGCTTGGACTCCATTTTTCAGCCAGGTCAATCTGCCTCCTCATTGTCTCTGAAATCTTTTAAGTGACCAGCATTCATCCCTCTATCAGCAGGTGGGGGGTCTGGTGACATGGAGGGCTCATGCCCAGTCTACAGGGAGCTGCTGTTCTGTAGCTCCTGGTGGCACCATGCCTTGCTATCTTCATCTCCTGTCTCATTTATTCCACTGACCTCTTCACTGCTTTTCCTTCCTCTACTTTTTCTCTTCTATAGTCTATTTTCCACAGAGTAGCTAGGATAATCTTAAAACAAAACAAAACCATGTCATATCAGGCCACTCCTCTGCTCCCCACCCACTGGTATAAAATCCAAACTCTTGGCTGATAAGGGCCCATGTCTGTAATCCCAGCTCTTTGGGGGGGCCAAGGTGGGAAGATTGCTTGAGGCTAGGAGCTCAAGACCTGACTAGGGAACATAGCAAGACCTAGTCTCTATAAAAAATAAAAAAAATTAGTTGGGTCATGGTAGTATGTGCCTGTAGTCCCATCTACTTGGGAGACTAAGCCAGAAGGATCGCCTGAGCCCAGGAGGAAGAGACTGCGGTGAACCATGATCATGCCACTGCACTCCAACCTGGATTACAGAGTAAGACCCAGACTCAAAAGAAAAAAGAGTCCACTCATTACTACACCTACAAGGCCCTGTGAGCCCTGCTACATGCCTGACCTTATCTCATGAGTGCTCTCCCTTCTGTGGCCACCCCAGTCACAGACACCTTCTTGCGATTTCTCCAATATGCCAAGCTTGATCTCCCCAAAGCTCTTTGCATTTGCTGTTTTCTCTGACTACCCCTATATAATCCCATGGCTCGCCTCATTCTACTCAGGCCTTTGCTCAGTTGTACCCTATCGTGAAGGTTTTCCTTGGTCGCTATCACTCTTCCGTCTTCACCATGCTCTATTTTTCTTTACAGCCTTAACCTCTACACCATCTAGTTTAGACCTGTTAATTGATTAGGTTATTGTCCACCTCCCTGTAAACTCCACGAGGGTTTATTTAACAGGGTCTAAAACAGCATATAGTAGGTGCTCAACACACATTTGTTGATTGAACGAACAAAGGAACAAGAAAGTACAGGAATGTAGGTTCCATTTAGCTGTATCTTTTTTCCTAGAGAAGTCAGAATCTGGACATTTAGGTAAAATTCTATGACATGTGAACTAAAAAGAAACAATTCACTGGGCCAGCAAAAAAAAGAGCATCAGAGGCCACCAGTTTGACATCCCTGACCTACAGGAATCTGGGTCCACTGGGAGCCACACTTCCCACCCTCAGTTAGTGTACCCCCTTCAGGAACTGAGTGGCTCTTCTCCATCCACCAACCCTTGCATCTCCAGGCCCAGGCGCCATGAGGTACTGTTTGTTGTTACAAACCAAAGTCATCCAGGGCACTTCATTCAAAGGCAGGATGTGGGCTGTGAGCTTCCAGCTCATCAGTTCAAAGGAAAGCTACTTCAGCAGCAATGTCTCCTGGGATGTTTTCCCAAGCCTCCCTGGAGGTGGTGGGGCCCCTTAAAGGACTAATAATAGACAAGCACATCCAGTTTCCCAAACATGTCAACCTTAAAAGTGAATGCTATTTTTTCCTCGTTACCTTTGAGTTACTATGCAGGGGAGGGACATTCTATTATTGCAGTCATCATTCTCTACATGCTACCTAATAATGACTTACCACTCAGCAGCTTCCAGGCAAAATTGTCATAGTGGGACCTGAGCTTGTTCAACTCCATCCTGACCTCCTTCATCTGTCACTACTGGGGTTCACCTCTCTGTCACCACTGTGCTTTGTTGATAGGCCAGCCTAACCGCCATTCAGCAGCAGTGTGACTGTGAGTGTGTATCTTAATCACTCTGAGCCTCACCATCTTTATTCATAAAGAAAGCTACATAGTATTGTGACAGGGACTAAAGAAGACAGTACAAGTACCTAACACCCATCGGGCACTTGGTATTTATTATTGAACACCCACTGGGTGTTCTTTACAGATTAACCTCTATACCATCTAGTATAGATTTGTTAATTGATTAGGTTATTGTCCACCTCCCTTTCCATCAGACTATAAACTCCACAAGGGTTTATTTAACAGGGTCTAAAATGGCATATAGTAGGTGCTCAACACACATTTGTTGATTGAACGAACAAAGGAACAAGACAGCCTAGGAATGCAGGCTCCATTTAGCTGTATCTTTTTTCCTAGAGAAGTCAGAATCTGGACATATGAACTAAAAAGAAAAAGTTGGGGCAAGAGGTGCTGTCCTTTAAGTCTTCATTCATTCATTGGTTCACCCACTCATTCAACCAATATTTATTGGTCTCTTGGGAGGTGTAAGGTGCTGAGCTTGGTGCTGGGTGACACGATGGTGAGCAACCCCCTAGGTCTGGTGAAGGAGCTCACCGTCTAATGCAGCTCTGGATTCCCAGAGTTGGGGGCATGGTAGGGGAGTGAGTGTTTAGGCACTGTGCATGGACAGGGCACTAAATAACACTGAATGACACATCTAGACACCTATTATCCTTTTAGTTATCTTCAGATTCCATCGAAGAGAGAGTCCCAGTTGGATATTAATGGTCTTAAACATCTCTCTCACATTTGTTAATTTCCTCTCTTAACAAATAAAAGATGGCCTCAGTCGAAGATACTTTGGAGAGATAGCAGCACCTGGAGAGATTTTAATAATACAGAAGCCTCTTGCTATTCAAACTCAGATAGATCAAACCAGATAGACTTTTCTTTTTCACTGCACTAGTAAGACCAGGATTTGTGAAGATGAGTCAGAAATGAATGAAATTTGGGGAAATATTGGTCCACTTAAATTTCTTCCTCCGTCTCCCATTTTACAGCTGGAGAAACTGAGTCACTTTGCGAATGGGATGGAAAGAAGACAGGGAGTTCTTTTCTAAAAGTGCAGGCAAGCAAAGCCAAGAATCTTCTTTGTGGTGGAGTTAGACATACATAAAATAAAGATTGCTCCTCCCCTACCTCTGCAGAACGTGTGTGTGTCTGTGTGTAAGTGTGTGGAGCCACAAGCCTTTCCGAATGAGTGACAACGGGAGCCCATCCCTCCAGGAGACGCGCGCAGAAAGACCAATGGGATGGATGGGGGGTGGATGGGTACCAGTCTCTCTGCAGAGGCCGGGGTGGCATTCGCGGCGCCCACCCCTTCCACCCCACCCCTGTGCCCTTCGCGCAGTAGGTCTCTCGGCTCTCGGTACTCCCGGGGGTCATCCAAGGTGCTCATCCCCTGCTCCAGCCCCGGACCGAGGACGGGTTTGGGGGTGAGGCTCGGCGGGTCTGATGAGCGCAGGCTGCGGTCCCCGCGCCGCAGCGCTGCGGCTGAGAACACTTTGCCCGGAGGCCGGCGGCCGCCGGGGTGCAGATATGTAAAGCAGCTGGCGGCGCTGGGAGGGGCCCGGGCGCGATGCAAATGAGGAAGGCGGGGCCTGTGCGGGGCTCCGCCTCCCTCCCCCGCAGCTGGGGCCAGCGGTGCCAAGCGCAGCTGGACGAGCGGCAGCAGCTGGGCGAGTGACAGCCCCAGCTCCGCGCGCCGCGGCCGCAAGAGCCGGCGCAGGGGAAGCGCCCGCGCCCCGGGCGGCAGCAGCGGCCGCCTCCTCCCGCGCCTCCCGGGCCCGCAGCCCGCGGTCCCGCGGCCCCGAGGCCGGCACCTCCCGGGCTCCTGCTCCCCGCGCGCAAGATGGCTGACCCGGCTGCGGGGCCGCAGCCGAGCGAGGGCGAGGAGAGCACTGTGCGCTTCGCCCGCAAAGGTGCCCTCCGGCAGAAGAACGTGCACGAGGTGAAGAACCACAAATTCACTGCCCGCTTCTTCAAGCAGCCCACCTTCTGCAGCCACTGCACCGACTTCATCTGGTGAGAGCGCGCCGCGCAGGGCACCTTCCCGGGGCCCCGAGGGCAGCGCCGCGCGCGGGGACCCCCCTCTCCGCCCCGGAGGGACGAGAAGCCCCGCCGAGACCCCGCGTTCCCGGGCTCCGCTCAGGACCCCTCCAGCCCCGGACTCCCCGATGGGCAGTCCTGCGAGCGTCCCGTCCTCCCGGTCCCAGACGGCCCGCGGTGCGGCGCCTCCTGCCCTCTTGCTCCCAGTCGCCTCCGAGCGCCCAGGGGCGGCGGCGCGGGCGCCTTTCCTCCACCTGACTCAGAGCGCGGGTGTCTATCCCTCTCCTGGAGGGCAGCGCTTCGGGTGCCCTCTTGCCCGGGGTTCCCTATCTCTCCGCCTCCTTCCGGGTGCGAGGCACCCTCACCCTCATCCCTCCTTTCCGGAGGCAGCGCCTCGGGTGTCCTCTCTATCTTCCTGCGAGCTCGGGGCACCCTCTCCCCCTGCTCTGTGTCTCCCGAGCAGCGCGCTGTGCTCGCTCTTATTGCGCCTCCCCGAGGGCCTGGGTTCCCTTTTCCACTCCTCACTCCTCCCCCTTCACATCACTGCGGGCCCCTTTCCTCCGCTCGTCCCTCCAGGCGGAGGGGCGCCCTTTCTCCCTTCCCACCGCCGCGGGGTCACTCTCTCCTCTGCATCTTTATCTTCTCTCTTTCCCCGAAAGTACGCGGGGCATCGTACCGGCAGATCTCCCACTTGCCTTCCGCCCCCACCCGGGCTGAAACGCTCCCCGTATCCCGCCACCTGGTGGTCGCAGCCTCCTCAGCTCTGCGGGAGTGAGTGGGTTACCACCGAGCTCCCATCTGACCCCTCAAAGGCGGAAGACTTTTGGGCACCCGCCTGTGGCTGAGAGGTTGCACCTGGGACAGGGGGAGGGAGGAGGGGGATGACTCGGGGTGGGGGGGGGGAGAACCAGCTGGTGGTTGGGTCCCTCAGGCTGCCTGACTTGCCTCCTTCTGCTTTTGCAGGGGCTTCGGGAAGCAGGGATTCCAGTGTCAAGGTAGGCTCCAGGGCTTTGGAGATGCTGCTTGTGGGAAAAGAGGGTGAAAAAAGACTTGATAGAAGCGACCAAAGTTAGGTAGAGAGTAACCTCTGTCTGTCAGAGTGACCTCCCAGGCTAGGAATTCTTCTCCACAAGAGGGTCCTTTTAAGGGGTGTGTGTGTGTGTGTGTGTGTGTGTGTGTGTGTGTGTGTATGTTCACGATACTCCACCCAGGAATGCTGGGTGGAACTGGGAGGCCCTGCATGCCAAGGAAGTGCATCCACCCTTTCTCTCTTCCCAGCACCAGAAGAGTCAAAACAGGTCTCTTGAACCTGTCCTGGCATGGCCAGTCTGGCTTGGGGAGGAAGTGTCTCGGGGGCCATTTCGGGGAGGACCCATCCTGATAATTCCATAATTCTTGCCCCTTTCCCTGCTCATTGCCCTTCCTCATCTCACAGAGTGAGGTTCCGCCTCTTCCTCTGTCTTGAAGAGGTCTCTGCAGGTGGCTGCCTCTTCTGCAGATGGTGCATCCCCTAGAAGGGCGAATGTGTTAGTCCCTTGGGCCTTCTCCCTCTCTGAAAGAAGTGGTTCAAGACGGGTGTCTCAGATCCTCGTTTAAATCGCTGTATTTTCTGGGTAGATACAGGACAGACTCCAAGTGATTGGTTATCAGAGTTCTTGCATTTGGTTTGGGATCCTTGATTCCACCCAGGGATGCCAAACCTGCTGGTGGTGACTTTTGATCATGTGTAAGGTAGCCCTTGGCTGTATTTGGGGCTGATATCTGAAAGATAGTTTGCAAATGGGGTCTCCAGGACCTCATCAGCTGTAGTTAGTCCCCAGGATGTCTTAAACATTTTGTGAATTTGATGTCAACATTTTAGAACTGGGAGATTTCACATAGACATCTGCATTTCCAACTTCAACTTTGCTGAGAAATGGCCTCACTTTCATGTTAGAACAGTCATTTGTAGCTGAGAGCAGCTGTTTTCATAGCTAGGCCACGTGTTCACCATTTTATCTCAGTCTATCCCAACCAGACCTGCTTCACCCATTTCCTTTGCAACTTCTTATCTGGAATGTTTGTGTGTGTTTTATTTCATTTTACTCTTTTTTCCCCTCCACTTTTAGGCTCGGCAAGGTTGAAGTTGGTAAGAAATGGCACATTTCTGGGATGTTGTGTCTTAGGGCCAATGGGCCATCCTGGTGAGCCGGGTTTAGGTAAAAAGAAAGCACTTGAGTGTTGAAGAGTCTGAGATGTGATTTAGCACTGATTGACACTTTAGTGGCTGCACCTCCACCCTCCAGCGAAAAGTAAAGTGATCCCTGCTGAGTGTAGGCAGGTGGCATAGTCAGAGATACAGTATGCTCAACTGGCAACATGGCACTGTGCTCCTGAGTCTCACACGTGCCCTCCCCTGAGATCTGGGCCATGGTGGGCTCAGACAGTGAGTCCTGCAGCCCTGCCCAATATTTGGAGCCTTTGCATCACACCAGAGGACTCCTCAGATCCCTTTAAGTACCCTTGTGCAAATAGTTTGGATTGTTTTCCAGAACTTTGGCCCCTCAAACAAAACACCGATGGTGTCTTGGTACAAGAATGTGTAATTTCTGCCTTGAGATTGCCTTTCACTTCCATGAATTGGTTTCTGTCTTTGTCACTTGCTGAGGTCAGGAGTGATTTTTAAACATTTTCACTAGGTGTCTCTTCTTGGCCACCTGCTCTGCTATTATCGATGGTTGGGAGGTCACTTTGGAATGTACAGGGCACAACACATCTGAAACGAGATCTTTTTATTCAAAGCCTGGAAAGTGATAGGAATTTTCTGGTGTTATGAGAAAAAGGCAGAATTAAAGTTTCTAATGAAGTATGGGCATTTTAGAGATAAGAGTGTCTGTTTTTAAAAATCATCTTTCTTTTTCTCCTCGCCTCCTCTGAGAGGCAGTGTGGAGTAGTCGGCATGTGTACAGGCTACCAGGCAGGTTCTTGTGGGTTTGAATCCTGGCTTTGAGACTTCTTAGGCATATTACTTAACCTCTCTGTACCTCACGTTCCTTATCTATAAAACAGGCCCAATAACAGATTGGAGTTAACCTTGGAGTTGCTGAGAAGTCCAGAGTTTGGCATAGAATAAGCACTCAGAAAATACTAGCTCTTATGATTGTCCCCAAATTACCCCAATGGCCGAGTGGCTGGTGTGAGAGACGATGACTGGCTTTGCAGGGTTGCTTTGCTATGGAATCGGCTGCCAAGTAAGAGTCAAATTTAGCTGGAAACATCTTGGTCACCCTGTGCCACTGCCTTTAAAACATTTTTTTGTTTTTAGTTTTTAAAGACAGCGTCTCACTCTGTTGTCCAGGCTGGAGTACAGTGGTACGATCATAGTTCACTGTAGTCTTGAATTCCTGGGCTCAAGCAATCCTCCTGCCTCAGCCTCTGGAGTAGCTATAACTACAGGCATGTGCCTCCATGCCTATTATATTATGTTGCTGTTTGACAGTGTCTTCCATTTGGCAGGAGTGTGGAGGAGTGAGAGAGGAGGTAGGGCAGATTGGCAGTCTTCAAAATTGAGATGCTTAGAATGGGGACATCCAGGAAGGAGGGAAGTTTATTCCTGGTATTCTGCATTGCCAGGGACTAATTCTGGAGCCACAGAAGAGTTCCTTATTATCGGATTATTTTTGGTACCAGGTATTTCCTCTGAAGGAGAATCTACTTAAAATGGGATCAACAGTTTACACAAAACACACAAAGTTTTATTCTTTCACTTAAGTCAGCAGTCCAGAGCCCAGGACCTTGGTTCCTTTCAGTTTTCTGGTCTACCATCCCTAGGGAGTGACAGTTATTTCGTGGGTCCAAGAAGAATGCCTAGACTCTCCAGTTATGACACCTCTTGTTCAGTCAGCAGAAAGGAGGAGCAGGATAAAGAAAAGCAAAGGACACACGCTTGGTGTTACAGGATGTTGCTCAAGACACTTTTGCCTGTACCCTGCTAGCTAGGACTTATTCACATACCCACACCTTACTGCAAGGGAGAATGTGGGAAATGTAGTGTTTATTTCAGGTAGCCACTATTTAGGGAGTATTCCAATTTCAAAAGCAGAAGCAGGGAGAGAATATAATCTCTGCTGCCCTTGGGTAGGAAGGGTGTAGGATGATCATAAGGCAAGGAAACCATTGAGAGCTGGCTCCCTGCTCCATCGTGCTGCCATGGAAATTGGGGGTGCTGATATGGACTGGGAAAGGAAGGCTGAAAAATCTATAAACCATGGGAAGTTGTGGATTTCTGTGTGCTCAGAGGGCATTTATGAATAGATTTTCTTGCTTTTGTACTGTCAGAGGACAAAACTCTAGGTTGACTGCCATATAATTTCTCCCTTTTTGTTTCCACTGCATTTTTTAATTCTTAAAAAAAAAATGTTTTGCCAGGCTCAGTGGCTCAGCCTGTAATCCCATGCTTTGGGAGGCCGAGGTGAGTGAATTGCCTGAGCCCGCAGGTTCGAGACCTGCCTGGGCAATTTGGCGAGACCTCATCTCTAACAGTAAATCAAAAAAATTAGCCGGGCGTGGTAGTGTGGGCCTGTAGTTCCAGCTACTTGGAAGGCTGAAGTGGAAGGATTGCCGGAGCCCAGCAGGTTGAGGCTGCGGTGGCTGGGAGTGGCCACTGCACTCCAGTCTGGGTGACTGAGTAAGACTCCAACTCAAAAAAAAAAAAATGTACAGAGGAGGTCTTGCTGTGTTGCCTAGGCTGGTCTTGAACTCCTGGGCTCAAGTGATTCTCCCGCCTCGGCCTTCCAAAGTGTTGGGATTACAGGTGTGAGTCATGGCATTTCACCCCCACTCCATTTTTTTAAAAAATAAAATCACTCTCTGTGAGGTAGTTTAGGAACTCCTCTGGTGACAGGAAACTGGGGCCAAGGATCCCTACTGTGAAATTGCCTAAATTCTGGATTAGAAGTGGAACTCTTTAAATAAGTGAGGCAGACTTCTCTCTATGGCATTCTTTAGAGAAGCTTAGAACCTGCATTTGTGCTTTAATTCTAATTAAGACAAGCCATTAGGTAGAGTCAGATTCTTACCCTAAGAAGAGCTTGCAGTTTGGCAGAGAAAAAAAACTTATTTTAATTTTTTTAAAGAAAGTCTCTTTAGTAGAAACAGAGCGGCAGTATGATACAGAGATTTAGAATTCATAGCATGGGGTTAGAGTCTGATAGAACTGGATACAAATCTCTGATCTGTCACCTTGGGCAAGTCATCCTCCTATAGTAACCTTGGCCTCTTCATCTGTAAAATAGGGATACTAGTACCTACCTGACAGGGGTATGGTGAAAAGTAATGAGATAGTGCAGTAAAGTGTCAATGACTCTAAGTGAGACCATCATTATTACTTGATTAGCTGTAGGAAATTGTGTCACAGTAAGACAGAGTTAATTCTGGAATTCATTAAATGACTATGCCTCTTTCATGTACTTTCTTCTTAGGTATGTATCTTAGAATGAACTTGCCATGGACTCTAGAAAAACTCCAGTGCACTACTATTCTGACTGTGAAAAGCTAGAATCAATGAGTATAATTCATATACTAGCTTTTCCCTTTACTATAAAGATTAAAAAATATAGTTTTAAACCTTCTAATTGAAATTATTCTTAAAATATCCCAAGGCATGGGATGAATTTAACCATTATTGTTTTCATCAATATCTACTCTGTAGAATATGTTTATTTTAGTGTAGTTAACACATGTAGATTAGAATAGTATGCACATTTTTGTGTGTGTGAAGTCTCACTCTATCATTGTATTCCATCAGGCTGGAGTGCAGTGGCACTATCACAGCTCACCATAGCCTTGACCTCCTGGGCTCAGGCAATCTTCCTGCCTCAGCCTCCTGAGTAACTGGGACTACAGGCATGTGCCACCATGCCCAGCTAATTTTTTTAGTTTTTGTAGAGATGATTTTTTTTGTGTGTGTGGAGACAAGGTCTTACTATGTTGCCCAGACTGGTCTGGAACTCCCGACCTCATGGCATGTGATGGTGGCTTGAAAATCCAGTAGGAAATTTGTCTATTCAGCACATACATCCATTTATTCATCCGTTCATCCTTCCGTTTATCCATTTTCCACTTATCTATCCTTCCATTTGTCTGTCAATTCATGGATTCTCCTGCCTCAGCCTCCCCAAGTGCTGGGATTATAGGCATGAGCCACCACACCCAGGTGCATTATTTGTTTTTGTTTTTTTAACAATAAAAAATGAATCAAAGGTTCATTTTATTTTTGGCATACTTTTCCTTACAAACTTATAATATGTCACTGTGCACTTCAGATTGAACTTTCTTAGTAAAATTATAAAGAGAACAATTTTTTAAAAATCGCCGAGTCAGACTGCAAGTTATTAGAGGGTGCTTGTATTGTTCCATCTCCCTTTCTTCCCAGAGGCCTATGAACCAAACTTACTCACCTTTTGACCTGTTCTGAATGTGTCCTGCAGGTTTCTATGTGGAGAAAAGGCAGAGGTTTTTTTTTTTCCTTCATGTTTGATGATTTGGCTTTTTTTTTTTTTCCACCTGAAGCAGGATTTCAGGCTCAGTGTCCCAATTGAAATAAGAATCTGAGTGGGTTAACTTTGGGTCTTAAAAAGGAGGGCTGATTTGTTGGAGAGGCAACAGCAAATTCATTTCTTGCTGTAGAGCACTCAGGGGAAGCCTGAAGCTTTGTCACTGGGCAGCAGAATACCTTTCTCAGTAAATATGGAAAATATGACCTTTGAAAATCTAGTTGATATGATATTGCAGGTTCTTAGAAACAGATTTTAAAAAATATATTATTTCCAAGTATTAGTAATTCTCCAGGTACTGCCCACAACCAGATTCAGCATGTTTACAGTATATCTAGGTCAATAAAGAGGAAGATATAAGAGAAGGTAATTGGTCACAAGATAAAATGAAGGATAGAAAATAATTTATGTACATTGGTGCTGTTGTGTCCCTCTCTCTGTCTCTGCTTTTTGTCTCTGTCTATATGTACATACGTGCATAAATTACATATGCATACATATGTGAGTGAGTCACTATGTCATAATTTTGAGAATATGCATCTCCTTTGATACTTTTCAGCTACAGGCAGACAAATTGCTAAGTATAATTTAAAATCCATGGTCTGGTCTTACAACTCTATAGTTCACTTAATTCTTAGGTGAGTAGGGGGATCAGCTGAGAAGTTCGTCATCTCTGGCTGATGCTTTCAAAGACTTGGCCCCTTTTCACTTTTGGCATTTGATCTGATATAATGAGTTCTTCAACCTCATTCATTCAATCTCCCCATTAACCTTGTGTGATAGTCCATAGATAGAATGTTGACCTTTTTAATAAAGAATACAACATCCAGTCGGGCTCGGTGGCTCAGCCTGTAATCCCACGCTTTGGGAGGCTGAGGTGAGTGGATTGCCTGGGCCCACAGGTTCGAGACCCACCTGGCCAACTTGGCAAGACCTCATCTCTACAATAAATAAAAAAATCAGCCAGGCGTGATAGCGCACACCTGTAGTTCCAGCTACTTGGAAGGCTGAGTGGAAGGATTGCCGGAGCCCAGAAGGTCGAGGCTGTGGTGGCCGGGAGTGGCCACTGCACTCCAGTCTGGGCGACAGAGTGAGACTCCGACTCAAACAAAACAAAACAAAACAAAACAAAAATACAAACAAAAAAAGAATACAACATCCACAGTGTTTACATATGGCATTTGGAAGTGTGATGGCTGCTTGAAAATCCAGTAAGAAGTGTGTCTATTCATCACATACATCCACTTCTTCATCCCTTCAGCTTTCTATTTATCCAGTCATCCATTTTTCCATTTACCTATCCTTCGGTTTATCCATCTGTCTATTCACACATCCATGCATCCATCCATTGATCTAGTCATCTTCCTACCCATGCTTCTAAAAAGTTTTCACTGGCTAAGTTGTGTGAGTCAGGAACTATTTTAGATGGCAGGAATACAATGGTGACCGAGGTAGAGGAGATCCCTGCATTGTGGTGCTTGCAGTGTAGTGGAGGAAAATAAGACATTCTACAGATCATTGCGCTAATATTTAAGTTCACTTTTGTTAAATACTCTGAAGGAAATGTACTGGGTACTATGAGAATGTATAATGGAAAGCAAACATATGTGATAGTTGGGGATGCAGTCAGGGAATTCTTTGGTTTGGGAATTTTCAAAAATCCTGGCCGGGCTCGGTGGCTCAGCCTGTAATCCTGCACTTTGGGAGGCTGAGGTGAGTGAATTGCCTGAGCCTGCGGGTTTGAGACCCGCCTGGGCAACTTGGCGAGACCTCATCTCTACAATAAACCAAAAAAATTAACTGGGCATGGTGGCGCACACCTGTAGTTCCAGCTACTTGGAACGCTGAGGCAGAAGGATTGCTGGAGCCCAGCAGGTCGAGGCTGCAGTGGCCGGGAGTGTGCCACTGCCCTCCAGCCTGGGTGACAGAGTGAGACTCCAATTCAAAAAATAAAAATAAAAAAAATTAAAAAATCCCAACTTCTCATTCCCATTCTCTGAGATAATTGAATTCTGAGTTGCCAAGGAGCCAGAGCTAAATATCTGTGCTCATATCCTGGAAAAAGATACGCAAGAGACTTATCTTTATGACATAAGAAACACTGATTCTTTGTTTGTGCCATGACTGTAAGTAAGATGAGTGGTTGGTAGAATTAGATTGTTTTCTTAAGATGGCATCTCTCCGAGTTTGACAGACAGAGAACTTCATCTTCTCTTAGTTAATCACTCAGATAATGAGCTGACTTCTTTTTTGTTCAGGGGTTGCAGTTTGAGGTGACTGTTCTGAAGAAGAAAAATCAGACTGTTTCAGATTTGGAGGAGCACGTCTGGGCCAGTAGGTTGAAAATAAATAAAAAGAGTGAGCAGAGCATTTCAGTGAGAGGCATTTTGAGCTGAAAGCCAGCTTTTGGGGACATAGAATTACTTGTATCGCCTCCTAAATACCTTCCTCACCCTGGGTCCATCTCTGAGATGTTACAACTGTTCTTGTTTGGAAGATGATTTTTAAATAGCTTCACAATAAATAGCCTTGACTCACATATGGAGAAGGATCCTTTGTCAATTCTCTATGTTTCTGATTTTATTAAAGAGAAAGTCTTAGTTGGTGCTAATGTATTTAACACCTCTTTAACACCAGTCTGGGCACTTAGATATTAATGGAATATTCTTTATTTTTTTTATTATAAAGAAACTACAGAGAATTGTGGGAACATAAAGATATGTTAATTTTCTATAACCTATTTTTTTTGTTTTTACACTTTTATCTAATATTGGCCTTGATTTTGTGCTGACTATTCCTCCTTGTGAACAGAGAAGGAAAGTTTAATATCTTTCCTAGACATGTTCCAGAGGGTTGAAAGGCACAGTAGGATTTGGTAGGGTCTGGTAGAGACAGTAGCTTTATTCAGAAATGCCAATCATTTAATCATTACCATTTTGTTATTTTTTTGATTGTCTGTTGTCCTCCTTGTTTTTGTCACCTTTGCCCTCAACCTGCAAGCAAAAATTTGACCCACTGAGTTAGAAGAGGAACTCAAATCCAGACTAGAAGAGCTCTGGTCCACTTCTTTAGAGACTTGGCATTTCCTATTAGATAAAAATTAACACATTCGAGATATGTAACATCATTAGTTCAACAATCATCGTGTTTCCAGAGGAATTCTCACATTCTTTTTTTCCACCTTGCTCCTGTCCAGAGACCAGACATTGGACTTCTAGAGCAGTAGTGTGAAATTAAGCTCAAGAGTTCAGACTCAAAAATCAAACAGAACTGAGTTTAATTTCTAGCCCTGCCGCTCCATGTGTCCCTGACCTTGGGGCAGGTAAAACATAATCCTCCTTTATCCACCCACCCATTCATCCATCTCCATTTACCCAGCCTTTCTTCTATCCATCCATTCACCCATCTATCTAGCTATCTGTCCATCTATCCATCTACCAAAATATTTACTGAATGTCTTGTATGTATCAGGTACTGTTCCAGGCACTGGAACTAGAGT
Source organism: Cephalopachus bancanus (assembly GCA_027257055.1). Taxonomy (NCBI): domain Eukaryota; kingdom Metazoa; phylum Chordata; class Mammalia; order Primates; family Tarsiidae; genus Cephalopachus; species Cephalopachus bancanus. The sequence goes on from JAPVLO010000354.1 coordinate 2,301,398, forward strand.
AGTGAATGAAAAAGAGTCCCCACCTTCTTGGAATTTACCTTCAAGTAGAAAAACAGTAATAAAAAGCAGAATAGCGCAAATATATTGTGTACTGTCATTCTGCAATATGGGCTTTGAAGAGAAATAAAACACTGTCCTCCCTTTTCAAGACTCTCCTGGTTTTGACGGGATAACAGCACATGGTCAATTAGTTCTGAGATAGATTGACAAGTGCTACCTTGAGGATCTGAAAACACTTTGGATGGCATCCCTACTCTTCCTGGGAGGGGTGGAGGTTCCACAGAGGAGGTGACATTTGGGAACAGTCTTACAGCAGGAGTAGGAATTCCCAGATTGACAAAGGGGAGGGGACAGGGGAGAGCATTTCAGGCAGAGGGCAGTACTAGTTGAGATACGGGGGAGAGAGAACAAGACACATGCAGGGAACAGGAAGAAGGGTGTGTGAGGGAGGAGCTGGTGGGAGAAGAACGTCACATAGAGGGGTTGGCCCCCGTGAAGGCAGTGAGCGTAGTGACTAGGAAGTGGTTGTTGTCACTGTTTCAAAGTGGGATATGTGGGGGTGAGTGAAATGGCCAAACGTCTGAAAAAGAGGAGCATGAGATGTCTTCTGAAACAATAATTGCCATGACTCAAATCCTGAAGTTCCAGGCTTGTGGGGTTGGAGGTCAGGTAGGAGAATCTGAAGTGGCCATTTCGAAGCAGTGGGGGTGTGTTTCTGGGACAGCTAGGGGCCGTTGCTGTTTTCCACATCTTAAAGAGACATTTGGAATTTCACGTCAGTCGTGTTGTTGATTGTTCTATTTCAAGGGGTGGTTACTAGGTTATTTTTATGGTTCCAACAATAGGGATAACTCTCTTCACTGCATCCTTAGGCGCGGAGGGCCATGGAAATGATTTTTCCTCTGAAAGGAATCCTCCCACTCCCTCTCCCTCTCTACTGCTGTCCCTTAGCCAGTAGCACGTGTTTATTGAGCACATGCTGCACACAGTGGCGAAGAGTTTGTGCTTTGGAGAGAGAAAGATTTTGGCTTAAATCTTGGCTTCTTGCTGTGGGACCTTGCACAAGTTACTTAACCTCTTTGAGCTTTTGCTTCTTCGCAGCTAAAAGGAAATAATAACAGTACCTAGTTTATGTGAAGTATTTCCGAGCACCCTGCCTGACGTATATACAGTAAGCACTTGATAAACGGCAGCTATTTCTGTTCTTCTGAGGACTGGGCACCATCCTTGTCCTTACTGAGTTTATAATTTTGTTGGGGAAGCAAGATGAATGCTCCTGAATCAAGGAGACAGTGTAAGAATGGATGTACTTACATGCCCAGGTCAACAGCATTAGCTGCAACTTACAGTGGATCTGAGAGACGAACACTTGGCTGGGGCCAGAGAGGTGACCTGAGTGTGGGTGAGCACAGTGCTTTCTGAGAAACTCTTTCCTGGCTTGTGATGCTTTAATTTGTGGGAAACCTCAGAAAGTTGAATTGCAATCTGTGATTGCCCCATCTGCTGACCTCATTTTGAAATTGTATTGGTAGGATTTCAACTTTAAATAGATTTAAAGTTGAAATCTATTAAAGATTAAAAGGTGACCATTTCACCTTTTGAATTTGGGTTCCCTTCACCCTTTGTGTGGAGCATTTTTGTGCTCTTTGGGTTGAAGAAGCTGGCAAATAGTGTGAGTGAAAGTAGAGAGTGGAGTCTGTAGGACTGTTTTTTGTCTTGTGATAGAGAGGGTGGTGATTTTTTATGGAATAGCCCTGTATTGAAGGTCTTCATTCCCTCTCTAAAGGTGGGAAACATTCTTTATATTTTAGGGAGTGCTGCAATGGAAGACTTTGATGGTTACATTTCTTTTGATAGTTATCTGGATAAATTTTTTGGCAAAATTTATGACTGAGGTATTGATAATTTTATCTGGGCAAAACAGTGCACTTAGGAAAGCAAGATTGGCATATAGAGTGGAGAGGAATTTCTTTTGATTTCAGTTGGATACTCATCTTTTGGTGGCTGGTTTTCTTTTTAAAATTTGTTATTACTATTATTATTTCTTGAACCCGCAGGCTCAGGCAATCCACTCACCTCAGCCTCCCAAAGGCGCAGGATTACAGGCTGAACCACCAAGTCCAGCTTATTATTATTTTTGATTGACAACTTATTTGAAAAAAATCAACCAAGTGTGGTGGTACACTCCTGTGGTCCCATCTACTAGAGAGGGTGAGGTAGGAGGTGTGCTTGAGCCCAGGAGTTTGAGGCTGCAGTGAGCTGAGATGGTGCCACTGCACTTCAGCCTGGGCAACAGAGTGAAACTCTGTCTCAAATTTAGCTGGGCTCGGTGGCTCAGTCTGTAATCCCCCGCCTTTGGGAGGCTGAGTTTGTAAACCTGCCTGGGCAGCGAGACCTCATCTCTACATTAAATCAAGAAATCAGCCGGGTGTGGTAGCGCGTGCCTGTAATTCCGGCTACTTGGAAGGCTGAGGTGGAAGGATCGCCGGAGCCCAGTAGGTTGAGGCTGTGGTGGCCAGGAGCGGCCACTGCACTCCAGTCTGGGTGACAGAGTGAGACTCCAACTCAAAAAAAAAATTTTTTTTTGATTGACAAATTATAATTGTATACATTTATGGGGTACAATGTGATGTTTTGATACATTTATACAATGTGGCATGATTAAATCAAGCTAATTAGCATCTCCATCAGCTTGTTTTCTTCTCATATTTTTTGTGGTGAAAGTTACTCTGTTATTTTGAAATATATGATACATTGTTATGTATTATACATTGTTATGTAGAATACATTATCCTGCTGTGCAATAGATCTCAAAACCTATTCCTGCTGTCTCTCTGAAACTTTGTATCCTTTGATCAACAACTCCCTGTTCCCTCCCCACACGCCTCCCCTTCCTCTGGTAACTATTATTCTTCTCTCTACTTCTATGAGTTCAACTTTATTAGATTCTGCATATTAGTGAAATCATGCAGTGTTTGTCTTTCTTTTGGGGGGGTACCAAATTTCTTTATTTGAAGGAATGGTACAAATCAAAGAACTGAAGAGGACATTTTGGTGCAACCTATAGAAAAGGCAAAGGAAACCCCGACATGCATGCACTGCCTTGGTGACCAGGAAAGTCGCCCAGTAGCTATGGGGAAATTAGCCCAAGGTTTAGCTGTCATCACTCTCTCCCAGGATGTGCTTGTCAAAGAGATATTCTGCCATGCCAGATTCGGGGGCTCCCATCTTGTAAGTAAAGCAAGACACAGAAAGACAAACATTTGGACGGAACCTGGTGCTCGTCTCTCGCCCCAGCCAACCACTCCCAGTCAGTGTTTGTCTTTCTGTGTCTTGCTTATTTTACTTAGCATAATGTCTTCTAGGTTCATCTATGTTGTCACAAATTACAGGTTTCCCCTCCACTGAGTACTATTCTATTGGTATAATGACCATATTTTCTTTATCCGTTCATCTGTTGATGGACACTTAGGATGTTTTCATATCTTGGCTATTGTGAATAATGCTGCAGTAGACATGGGAATGCAGATACCCCTTTGACAATTTGATTTCAGTCCTTTAAATATATACCAAGAAGTGGAAATACTGGATTGCATGGTAGTTCTATTTTTAGTTTTTTGAGGAAGCTTCATATGGTTTTCTATTAAGGCTATACTAATTTACATTCCATCAACAATGTTTGAGTTCCCTTTACTCTGTATCTTCTGCAACACTTACCTTCCATTGTTTTGATGAAAGTCATTCTAACAGGTGTGAGGTGATATCTTATTGTGGTTTTAACTTGCATTTTCCTAATAATCAGTGTGTTGAATATTTTTTTCATGTATCTATTGGCCATTTGTATGTATTCTTCTAAGAAATGTCTATTAAGGTCCTTTGGCCATTTTAAAATCAGGTTGTTTCTTTTCTTTTCTTTTCTTTTTTTGAGTTGGCGTCTCACTCCAACACTCATGGCCACCCCAGCGTTGACCTGCTGGGTTCCGGGGATCCTTCTGCCTCAGCCTTGCAAGTGCTGGAATTATAGGCACATGCTATGATGCCCAGCCAAATTTTTATTTTATTGTAGAGATGATGTCTTGCCAAGTTGTCTGGGTTGATCTCGAACCCACGGGCTTAGGCAATCCACTCGCCTTGGCCTCCCAAAGTGCTGGAATTATAGACTGAGCCACTGAGCCTGGCCTATTTGTTTTCTTGCTATTGAGTTGTTTGAGTTCCTTATATATTTTGGATATTAATCCCTTTTCACATGTATGCAGATATATGGTTTACAAGCATTTCCCCCCCATTCTGTGGGTTGTCTCTTCACTTTGTTAGTTGTATTTTTTGCTGTGCAGAAGCTTTTTAGTTTGTTGTTATCCCATTTGCCTATGTTTGCTTTTGCTGCCTGTGCTTCTTCTCTTTTTTTGATATGATCTTTTAAAAAACCATTAGCCAGTTCAATGTTGTGGAACTTTCCCCCTATGTTTTCTTCTAGTAGTTTTACAGTTTCAGGCCTTAAGTCTTTAATCCATTTTAAGTTGATTTTTGTATATGGTGTAAGATAAGGTTCTGATTTCACTCTTCTGTATGGGGAGATCTAGTTTTCTTTTTCTTTTTGAGTTGGAGTCTCACTCTGTCACCCAGGTTGGAGTGTCATGGTCACCCCAGCATTGACCTGCTGGGCTCTGGCGATCCTTCTGCCTCAGCCTTCCAAGTAGCCGGAACTACAGGCGCATGCTACCATGCTCGGCTAATTTTTGATTTATTGTAGAAATGAGATCTTGCCAAGTTGCCCATGCTGGTCTCGAACCCTCAGGTGCAGGCAATCCACTTGCCTCAGTCTCCCAAAGTCCTGGGATTACAGGCTGAACCACCGAACCTGGCTGAGATCTAGTTTTCTGAACATTATTTTTTGAAGAAACTGTCCTTTCCCCATTTTAGGTTCTTGGCACCTTTATACAAAATCAGTTGACTATAAACATGTGGGTTTATTTCTTGACTTTCTATCTTGTTCCATTAGTTGATGTGTCTGCTTTTATGCCAGTACCATGCTGTGCTGACTATAATCGCTTTATAATATGTTTTGAAATCTGGGCATGTGATGCCTCCAGCTTTGTTCTTATTGCTGAAGACTGTTTTGGTTGTTCAGAATCTTCTGTGGTTTCATATGAACTTATAGATTATTTTTTTTTATTTCTGTGAAAAATGACATTGGAATTTTGATAGGGATTGCATTGAATTTGTATATCGCTTTGGGTAGTATGAATATTTTCAGAATATTAATTCTTCTAGGCCGTTAACATGGAATCTTTTCCTATTTATTTGTGTTTTCTTTAATTTCTTTCATCAATGTTTTATAGTTTTGAGTATACAGAACTTTTACCTCCTTGGTTAAATTTATGCCTAAATATTTACTTTTTTGTTGCTATTGTAAATTAGATTGTTTTCTTAATTTTCTTTTCTGCCAGTTTGAATCAGTGTATAGAAACACTACTGATTTTTGTATATTGCTTTTTTTATCCTCACCTTTACTGAATGTATCAGTTCTAAGTTTTTTGGTGGGGTCTTTGGGGTTTTCAATATATAAGATCATATTGTCAGCAAATAGAGACAATTTCAATTCTTCCTTTCCTATTAGCATGCCTTTTTTTTTTTTTTTTTGGAGTTGGAGTCTCACTCTGTCACTCAGACTGGAGTGTAGTGGCCACTCCCGGCCACTGGAGCCTCGACCTGTTGGGCTCCGGGGATCCTTCCGCCTCAGCCTTCCAAGTAGCCCGAATTACAGGTGTGTGCTACCACGCCCGGATAATTTTTTTATTTATTGTAGAGATGAGGTCTCGCCAAGTTGCTCAGGCAGGTCTTGAACCCGCGGGCTCAGGCAATCCACTCACCTGAGCCTCCCAAAGGGGCGAGATTACAGGCTGAGCCACCGAGCCTGGCTAGCATGCCTTTTATTTCCTTCTCTTGCCTAATTGCTCTGTCTAGGACTTACAGTACTATGTTGGATTATATGGTATGGGTATCTTTGTCTTATTTTTTATCTTAGAGGAAAAACTTTCAATTTTCAGTGTTGAGAACAATGTTAGCTATTGGCTTGTCATAATAGAGTCCCTAGTCTTTATTGTGTTGAGCTACATCCCTCCGTGCCTAATCTATTGAGAGTTTTTTTTAATTCATGAAAGAGTATTGAATTTTGTCAAATCCTTTTTCTGCATCCATTCAGATAATCATATGATTTTATCCTTCATTTTGTTAATATGGTGCATCACATTTATTGATTTGTGTATGTTGAACCATATTTGCATCCCAGGTATAAATCTCACTTGATCATGATAAATGATTCTTTTAATGTATTCTTGAATTTGGTTTACTAATATTTTGTTGAGAATTTTTGCATCTATGTTAACCAGGAATATGAGCCTATAATTTTCTTTTCTTGGTTTTCTTCGGGCTTTGGTACCAGGGTGATGCTAGCCTTGTAAAATGAGTTTGAAAGTATATTCCCTCTAGATGCCTCTCTCAATTATTACCAGATTCCGCCAAGAGTAACCACTATCCTAACCTCCATCACCTATGATTACTTTCACCTGTTACTAAACTTCAAGTAAATGGAGTCATGCAGAATCGACTCTTGTGCAGGACTCCACAAGCGTGTTACTCCACAGGTATATGACTCCTTTCATTTAGCCCCCCACTTTTCTGTTATGTGTATTATACTTCAATAATGAATTTAAAAGCCCTGAGTTTTAAGCTGTTGAGACTGAATCTAAGAAATGTTAGTTGGGCTTTCTTAGTTTTGCATACAGAATTGAAATCCCAGGGGGAGACAGGCACCTTCTGGAGTCACCCAGGGAGGAATGGTGCCATTTGCCTTCTTTGGGGGACATCTGCTTCCTGTTTCAATGTTGCCCATCGGTTGCAAACTGTACAATAAGGAAGCCAGGGCATTCTGACAAATTTTTCACCCAATAATTTAGCTCTGCAAATACCAGGAAAACTTGAGTTCACCAACTATTTTTAGGGTTTAAATTTTTTTTTTTTTTTTTGAGTTGGAGTCTCACTCTGTAGCCCAGAATGGAGTACAGTGGCCGCTCCCAGCCACTGCAGCCTCGACCTGCTGGGCTCCGGCGATCCTTCTGCCTCAGCCTTCCAAGTAGCCGGAACTACAGGCGCGCGCTACCACGCCCAGCTAGTTTTTGATTTATTGTAGAGATGAGATCTCGCCAAGTTGCCCAGGCGGGTCTCGAACCCGCGGGCTCAGGCAATCCACTCACCTCGGCCCCCCAAAGCACGGGATTACAGGCTGAGCCACCGAGCCCGGCTAGGGCTTAAATTTTTTAAAAAAATCTGTATTAATTAAGGTATTAGTATGAATCTATTAAAGCTGCTGTAACAGATAAGCCTTGACGTCTCTGTGGCTTGACAGAAAGGGACTTATTTGTCACTCCTGTCACTAACCAATGTAGGTGATCCTGGTCAGGAAACCTTCCACACAGTCATGCAGGGACCCCGGGTCCTCCCCATTGGGTTAGTGGAAGGAGAGAGGGAACGTGAAAAAGCACTCTCGTTTCAGAACTGCTTTAGCTTGGAAGGAACCTATATCACTTCTTTTCACATTCTGTAGCCAGAACTCAGGCATAGGGTCAACTAACTACGGTGGGTGCTGGGATGTGTTGACTAGCTCTGTGTCCAGGAGGAGGTAAACAAAACAGGTTTTGGTGAACATAGCAAACTTCGATCCAGTCCCCGAAGTCATGGTTTCCTTTAATTTCCTTTTGTGGGTGACACATCCAGTTTTCTCTCTCACTTGACCAGTAAGACTAAGATATGAAACTCTAGACTTCTTTATCTTATCAAACATGCCAGAGGGGTTGCAAGGTCTGTTGTGTTACTAGAGTAAAATAAAGAAGTGCTCTTCTTGTTTTTAGCCATGAGAACAATCTGGTTCTTGTCAGAATTTCCCATTTTTCAATCAGAATTCTTTTTATTTTATTTTAAAAATATGGGGTACAATTCAGGGTTAGGTATACAAATGTTCATTATACTGGTACCTTTGTTGATGAAGTGTGCCCCACTGTCCCCTGGCAGTAGTTAGAATTCTTGCCACTTCTGGTTGCTGGCGGACATCCTGAACACTTCTCTCTCTGAGTTGGGAATGAGATCACTCATTCAGGTCTCTTCAGTTACTCATTTGTCATCTCTCCTATCTATAGAAGAATCCCTTGGTGGTTCTACTTCCAGATATTTGACTGGACATGTACCAAGTCAGTTATCTCTTATTGTATGACAAATAATCTCAAAGCGTAGTGGCTTAAAAGAACCACCATTTTATTTAGTTCTAACTTCTGTGGATCAGTAATTTTGGCTGGGCTCATCTGGGTGGTCCGTCATGTCTGGGCCGGGATTGACTGTTCTTGGCTGGGTTCACTCACCAACTTGACAGAAAGGGACTTATTTGTCACTCCTGTCACTAACCAATGTGGGTGATCCTGGTCAGGAAACCTTCCACACAGTCATGCAGGGACCCCGGGTCCTCCCCATTGGGTTAGTGGAAGGTGTCTGGGACAACAGTGACCCTTCTCCATGTGACCTTTCATCTTCCAGCAAGCTAGCCTGAGTCTGGTCACATGGTGATGGGTGCATTCCCTCGTCATGAGCAGAAGCTACAGGGTTTCTTGAAACCTAGGCTCAGAACTCACATAGTATCACTTCTGCCGTATTCTCTAGTGAGAATACTCATCACAGTCAACCTCAGAAATAAAGGAGAAAATAGAGGAGAGAATAGATTCCTCCCCTTGATGAGGAGAAGCTGCAAATAATTTATGACATTTTTGGAACCTACTCCACTAATTTCACTGTGGCCCTTGTGGATACTTAGCTCTTTAGGATGTGTTCCAGTCTAGCAGAACTCAGCTGAGTTCTTTATATATTGTGATCTCCTGAAATACCCTTGAATCTATGGTTTGTCCCAAGTGAGGGCTCACTGCCTATACCTGATAATAGTAATACCTACCCCATAGGGATGTGGTAGGGCCAAATGAGATGCTGCATGTAAAAGGCGCAGCCCAGGACTTAGTGCATATGAAACACTGAATACCACCATCATTACTACTGAATACTACCACCATCACCACTGAATTTACCACCATGACTACTGAAACTGCATTCTACTGAGTGCTATCATCATTACTACTGAACACTACCATCATGACTACTGAGTACTACCAAATGCTACCATTACCACTATTTGGCACTGCACTAGGAGCTTGAGATCCAGAGAAGAGCAGAACACAAGGACCCTGCACTTGAGAAGGGAGAGATCGGAGAAAGAGACAGACATGTGAGTAAGTTTGTGTCATACAGTGTGCTGAGCGTGGTCACAGAGTTGCAATGGAGTGTGGATGAGGTCTTACTACATATTGGTCAAGAGCAGGGGTTCAGACCTCAGCTCCTCCCAAATCACAAGTAAGATATTGGGCACTCTTTAATCTTTGGTTTCCTCATCTGTGAAATGAAGATATGGCACAGAGCCTACTTCCCAGGATGCCAAGTAGATTAAATGAGTTAAGGGCATGCACAAAACATGTGATTGTTCATTAAATGTTTCGTTCTGGGGGAAAAAAGAATTATCTAAAGTAAACATGTTTTAAAAGCACCATCCTCACTTGGTTCTCCTCTTGTGACTCTGGCTAACATTGTTGATATATTGTCGTAAATAATGAAGATCTGCATGCAGGTGGTTTATTGAGGGAACCAGGGAAAAGGAGAAGTTGAGCCATGGTGCAGCAGTTGTAACAGAGGTCAAAGTGAATCCCATGGCTGGAGCTGGGATAGCCCTTCAGAAATGGGACAATGAGGACCTGCATCAAGGGGGCATTGGCTGTGGGCTGCTTTTGGGAAGGCAGCATTACGTTGGGCAAGGCTTCTTCAGTGGGGAATTCTCAAGGAGGACACATCTGTGAGCCACTGGTTTTCAACACTCTCAGTAATTGGGGGCAATGAGCGCCTTGGTCCTGTAGATAGGGGGAGGGTCTGGGGATGTGCTGAGGGGTCCATTATATGCTTCTAGGTCTCTCTTATTTCTAACTATACCTCCTTGACTATTAGTAAACATGTGAAGCTTCATCATTGGTCCACTCACAAAACTGATTTATTTACTGTCTAGGGTTATAGACTGTATCTTACCAGAACTGGAATACCACTGACAGAGAGCCCTAATCCAACTAGGCATAGGGACATGGGAATAGCTTGCCCAAGGTCATCAAGCTACCAGAGAGGAGAGCTGGGATTCACATCCAAGCAATGGGACTTCATACTGCACCTTACCTCCCTTTTGCTATACTGTTTTGAGTCATGGGAGATTCCAACCAGTGTTCCAAGCCTGGATTACATGACTCCAATGCCTTGTCGCCCTTCTACCTTTACACCAGATTGCAGCTCCACTCTGGAAAGAATTTTCTGCAATTCTTTTCCCTGTGTTTTTTTAAACTGTGGGTCATCAGTTACTAGACAGTCATGAAATCAATTAAGTCATGCAACACCATGAAAAAATAGAACAGAAAATATCAGAATGTATAACCCTCAGGAAGGCAAAGTATTGTTTCATAAAACTTTTATTTGACATATACATACATAGGCATGAGTGAACTGGGTCAAAATGTAAAATGCGTTTCTTACTGTGGGTAATTGTCAACATAGCTTGAATATCACTGTGAAATGTATAGAGAAGAGGCACTGGGGACTCATGAGATTGGCCCATGGACTGTTGAGGCTTTATTTATTTTTAGAGAGGATATAAATGCATTGTTTTAAATTATTTATAATTAGAAGTTTTATTCTTACCCTATCACAATATCCCAAGATGATTTTGATTATCATCTTTGAGCATTAACATATACAGATGAAAGCTATTTTTCCAAATAGAATTTTAAGTATGATATAAGAGGTTTTTAAAAAGGGAATTATTGGTTTTGGTGAAACTGCCTGGCCTGACCTGTCACTTGGGTGAAGTGTCAGAGAGCTGGAGTGCTGGCAGAGAGCTGTCCCTCTCCTGCAGAGAAAAGGAGCTGCTTATCCTGGGGATAATGTGGGTTGGGAAAGAAGTGTTTTATGAGCAGAATCAGCACAGAGGGAGGGAGGAGGAGGTGTTTAGGGGCTTCACAGAGCCGCCGGAAGATGTGGGAACAGTATGCCAGCACGGAGGTGGGTCAGATCCCCATGGTGGGACTCTGTTGAGGGCTGCCTCCAGCTGGGACTTCCAAGAGCTGAGATTGAGTATGTGTTTATGGTCTCTGGTGTCCCTGGTAGGTGGGGACCCACATGACAACTGGCCTCATTGTATTTCCCTTCTGGCTTTCTCTGATTTGGGGCCCAAGGGCCATAGGGGGGCCAGGGCACTCCAGATGGGACAAAAAGTCAAGTCCAAGAAAAAAAATGTAATCAGGGCTAGGCAGTCTCTGCTTGAGTATGCATGTGCATGTGTATTTCTGTAGTCCCTAGAAAGGCCTCTGTTAGTTGAACAGATAGGCCAAGGGAATTTTCCATTTCCTGGACGTCTCCAGATAAGATTTCAAATGCTGCTGACTCAAGCTGGCATTTATTGAGTACTCACCCTCTGCCTGGCACTGCTTGAAGTACTTTTACATATATTAATTTATTTAATTATCACACAGCCCTATGTGGTTGCTGCTGTTATTGTTTCCATTTTATGCTGAGAAAACTGAGGCACGAGGATCTGATATATTTTTCCAAAGTCACAAATAGTTAGGATTGAAACATGGATTTGGTTTTAGGATTGTATAGAAAGAAGGCAGAGCTCCAGAATTGATGGTGATGAGGATGATGATGAAGAAGATGAAGACGAAGAAGCTAATATTTGAGTGCTTGCAATGAGCTGGGCATTTCACAAACTTTATCCCTTCGAATCTTCACCTTCCACTAAGGTTTGCTGCTATTATTATCCCTAGTCATAGCTAGATAAGGGAACAGGCTTAGAGAAGATAAAGACTTTGCCAAAGAACTGCAGAGCCTGGATTGAATTCAGGTTCATCATAATCAGATTCTGAGTTCCCAGCCATTAAAGTTTGTGGGAGGAATGGGTGGGGTTGGGGGAATACCGTGGTGGGGAAGGCCCCAGAGAATGAGGCAGAATGGCAACCAGGCAGGTTCTAGTGTATGGGATGTTGATAGGGCCCATCTCTCAGGGCCAGGAAGGTGTGTTGCCACAGCAGTGGATGAAACTGGCAAAATTTGAGAGGAAGTGGAAGTTCTCTAGTGGGAGAAGTGTTTCCATTACGTTTTTTTTTTTCTCCAGTGAGGGAGTTTGCACATCTGTAGATTTTTTTTTTAGCTGTAGCCCTGAATAAGGAATTCAGAAAGTGACTTCTAGTTTGAGGGTTTTCAGTGGTCACATGACCACAGTCAACCGAGTTCTTTATGCCTAAGTTGCAGGGCTGGGAGGACAGGCTGAGAACTATGAAAGTCATTGAGTCATTTGCAAGGAAGACGGTCATATACAGTAGGCACTTCATAGAATAATGCTTCCTTGAAGAGCTGTTATAATTTATTGAGACACTGAGCTGAGCTCATCGAATGTCCACAGCACCCTAGGAGGTAGGTCTCATTGTTAGCTCCATGAAGTGATTAAGGCTTAGAGACACTAAGTAACTTGCCCCAGGTCTCAAAGCTAAGGAGTATTTGAGGAGGGCAGCAAATAGGCAATCTGATTCTGAAGCTCACAAGTTCAACTGCCCTGCAAGTAGCCCTGGACAGTCTTTGGCCAGGTCACAGGAGGTGGGGGCTCTGATACAGAAAGTGTGAGACCCTTGTATATCTTTTCTAGAGTCCACTCGGAAGAGAGCAGTGTAGAAGGAGCAGTAGCTCCATGTGGTCTGGCTGGCATATTCAGCCACCCTCTGATGAAGGGGAGAGGGAGGAGAATGTAAGCATTTAAGGCGTGTTTCTGCTTTCAAGCAGCCCTTAAATTTGTAGGACAGACCCCTAAACCAAACATTGATAACACAGTGTCATGTGTACTGTCATGGTGGGGAGGGGGAGAAACGCCAAGAGCAGCTCACTTCCCAGGGTTCCAGGGAGGCTGCACAGAGGAGCCCACATTCTCAGTTGGGTTTTGAGGCAGAGGAAGCAGTGAAAGCAGTGAAAGAATGAGGAAGAATGTCGGGGAGGTGCGAGGGGAAGCAAAAGAGAGGAGGGACACTTGGAAAGGGGAAGGAGTTGAAGGATCCAGGGATGTTTAGCTTGGAGAAGAGAAGAGGAAAGGCAGGAAACTTTAAAAGTAGTAGAGAAAGACATCCAGTATTCAAAAGTGAGGCTGACAGCATTAGGTGAGTGAGAGAGAGAGAGAGAGAGAGAGAGAGAGAGAGAGAGAGAGAGAGAGAGAGAGAGAGAGAGAGAAGGGTGAGAGAAGGGAAAGAGAAGGGAGAGAGAGAGGTGAGAGAGATCTAGTAAAGGAAGGAAGGAAGGACCAGTGGATGGCTTTGGGGGAGGTGGAGGGGAAACGTAGACAGAAATGAGAAATGAAAGGAAAATTGGTGGGAAATAAATGAAATTTTGAGGCCAGTTGAGAAATCTGGCCTGGTGGTTTCAGTTTTCTTTGTGATGCAAGAAAAAAGAGAAATTAGATCTGCATTCAAATCTTGTGGCCCCAGGCAGATTTCTTATCCTCAGCTTCCTCATTTTTAAAAAGGATGAATGATAACCATGGGATCTACCTGATAGAGTTGTCAGGGTCAAGTATGATAGTGTTTGTGTAGTGGCACATAGTACAAAAAAACCGGTATGAATATGGTCAGTTATTAAGGGAGTTCTGGTTTGGGTACTTGATTGTTAGGGGTATCCTAGATAACAGCAGAAAATACAAGAAAAGAAAGCTTGGAGGAAAAGATAGTGAATGATACACTGGATATGTTTGAGTTTGAGGGGCTTGAGGTATATTCAGGTTTAGATGTCCAAAATCTGTTGGGAATGAGAAGCCAGGGATGGAGGTGAACATCTGGGAGTTATTAGTATACGGGATGTATTTTATAAAGTACTTGAAGCATGTTGCTGGTGGTACTCAAAGATTTCAGTGATGTATGACATCAACAGTGTGGAATTACCTCGTTTTAAACATTTTTTCTTTAAATGCTTCTGGTTGTTAAGGAGAATGTCTCAGTTTGGTGCTATCATGTCCTAAACATCTTTCTAATGCATGCAAATCTCCCTTTTCAACAAAAAAAATGAGGCAACCTCAGATACAGAGCTATTTACCTGATATGATTTAATAATGTAAAATTTCATTGTGTTCTTCGTGCTTGCCTTCTATCTGTAGCAAATATTATTAGTTCTTCCAGTTCTGGTGGTCGTTTCAGATAGGATGCTTTGGTTGTTAATAACAGAATACCTAACAAGCTATCTGGAGGCAGGTGGTTCCAGAGTTGGTTTAATTAAAGCTTAACAGGACCATCAAAGACTCAAGCTCTTCTCAATTATTTGCTCTGTCATACTCAGAATGTCATGAGTTTCTCTCCTTCTGGTCCCAAGAGGCCTGTGATACCTCCAAGAATCACATCCTCAGAGAACAAGGTGCAAAGCAAGAAGGAAGGGGACACAATACTTGTCATTAAGTACTTCATATCATACCTACATGTGATACTTGGAACTGTGGCAGCTATTTTTTGACTGTGAGGGACAAGGCTCATATGAATGGCAGTGTGGAAAGATGGAGACAACATCCTTCATGATATCATTGAGCCCCTGAATTAACTAACCTTAATATAGTCCTCTCTTTTGAAATTTTGTTAGCTAACTAATTCTCTAACTGCTTAAAACATTTCAAGATGGGCTTTCTGTTATTTGCAGCTCAATGCGTTGTATCTCATACAATTTCAGATTATTGACCTAACCTAATAGAACTGATATTTTTCCTTTTTTTTTCTTGATTGATTAGCTTTTCTCTTGAGATTAGATCATATCTTCCTGGTTTTTCATATGCCAAGTAATTGCAGATTGTATGTTAGATACTGTAAGAGTTATGCTGTGGAGATTCTGGATTCTGCTGTATTTATCTGAAGAGTTTTGATGTTTTACTTTAGTAGGTCATTGACTTGGTTTGGTGGTATATTGTCTCTTGGATGTCAATCAGATACCAATTGTATTTTTTATCATTGAGTCATCATTGAGACTGCCTTATGCATGCATGGCTCAAGAGTCAACCAGATATTTGGATAGGGTTTATACACAGAATTTGGGGCTTCCTTCTCTTAGCTCTCTGTTCTTAGATTCTTTTCCAACATCCCAGCAGCTGTGGGTGACCTAAAATCTGTCCTCTGGTTCTGGGGTTTTATATTGAAGCTTTACTGCCTTAATTCCTGACTGCAGCCTGCTTTCAGGGTAGATGCTGTAAAATGACTTTTTTTCTTTCTGTCAAGTTTCAAGCTTCCTACAGAATCTACTTTCTCTTCTTCACCCTCTAGTGTTTTTTAGATAAAACAAAAAACAATCAAAAAAAGAAAGACAACTTTTTTTTTTTTTTTGTCTAGAGTTTATACTTGTTACCTGTAGGAAAGTTGGGTCCAACTGGAGCTTGCCTGACCATACCAGAAACAAAACAAGACACCTTCCTAACATATGGGAAAACTGATGCCCAGAGAGGTTAAGTCAATTCCCCAATGTCACAGAGCTAGTAAGTGGCAGAGCCTCGGCTCAGACTTAGACTGCCGCACACAAAGTCCCGGCTCCCTCCAGGGTGGCTGGTGGTGGATTTGTTTCTCAGAATAGTCTGGCACTTTGGGTTCAGTTGCATTTTGGCATGGAACGTGTCTGCCTTGTGAATGCAACTGTAGCAGCCACAAAGCTGAGCCAGGCAGTTTTATGGCAGCCTTGAGTCAGTTTTGTCCCCTTCCAATCAGGGTCTCTGGACTGACTTCTTTATTAAAGGTTGGAATGAGTAGGCAATGTTCCAGACAGAGTTTTGTATAGAAACTATCGGTAAGCACCAACAAGGTGCCTGATTATTATTTTTTTGGCAATTTTTTTTTAACCAAAGTAAAAGTCAGTAGTAAGTTGTGGTTAAAAGAGAGGAAGTTCAGAGTTCGGTAGTTTTCTCTCTCTCTCTTTTAAACAAAAGAGGAAGTTACTACTCTTATTTTTGTACAAGCTTGTCACTGATGGGTATGGAGTAAGCTGAGATCAAACTTCACAACTTTTCCTTTGGAAAGCGACTATCATGAAGGTTCTGACTTTTAAAGAACCCACAGCCACAGAAAATAATCCTAGTAAAATCTTATGATTTTATTCCCTTTAGGAACAGAAATGGTCCCCTCCAAAGTACAGTCATTTCTAGTTCTCTTTCCTAATCACTATCTCTGCTCAGTAAGTAATTGTACCCTCAGGTACTGTGTTTTAGGCATCTTGTGGTATTAGTAGAAGTATTCCCACCTTCAAGATTCAAAAAATATTTATTGAGTACCTACCGTACTCATATGCCAGATACTGGGCTTACAGCCATGAGCAAAACAATCCCTATTCCTTATGGAACTTACATTCTAGTTGAAGGCAGATAATAAATAAGACTGCAAACAAACAAACAGACAAAGAGGTCATTATAGATTGTGATAAGCAGTGGGGAAGCTAAAACAGACTTCTTAAAGCAGAAACGTTTTGCGGGGCATGCCACAATCAAACAGGAAGCATAGGGTGGAGCCTTCTCCATTCCTCCATCCCTGGGTGAAGACAGGGTATGTCTTACCATGAGGGCTTCTGAGATTTCTTAACGTAAGAAACAGTGAATGGATCAGAGCGGGCTCTTCTGGGGCTGGTCGCTGTGTTTCCTGGTGCTTCTGCATGGGTCACTTACTCCCCTCTGTTGTCATAGATCTGAACCCTTACACTTGACACAGATTCTGCCCTATGGGTTGGAAGAAACGGAGTGAAGGTTCTAGAAAGGTAGCTTTAAACCTAGAATAGGCTCTGGTTGTCATGCTGGCATCTGCATTTCGAGCTTTACATTCTTACTCTTGACATCCTCCTCTTCCCCGAGTTCAGAACCCCTTCCTGTCCACATCGCCCCAGTTCTAGAGGTTCCTGTTGGATTCTGTCCTTTCATTCTTCTTCCACTCTTAGCATATTTCTGCCTCCTCCCCACTTTTGTTTTTTGCACCTAAGTGAAAGTAGGATAAGAGCAGCAGCTGTTAACTTGATTGATTGTAAATTGCCTGCATTAAAAATGTTAATTATCGCCCCTGGGAAGGGATTAAGCCTTTAGGTCTCTAGGCTACTAGAATAGCAAAAAGCCAGGTGTGCCTTGGTTGACGGTTGCTTTCTCAGAATGAAGAGAAAGTACAGTCATGGGGGAATAATTAGGGCCATATTTATTCCCTTAGGTGTATCTTCTGCTCATTCTGGAGTCGGCTAGATTTTTTGATCAACCGTAGATGATAGAGTGAGGTTATCCTGCCATGTTAAAAAAATCAAATTTATAAAAAATGCATAAGTCTACTCCCATTAAGATGAATCACACACCATAGATAAGGTTAAAGACCTCTGGGCTCTCTTGGCATCTCTATCTAGCTTCCCTCCCTCTTCTTCATAAGCCACCCTTGTTTGTAGCTGGGGTGTCTCATTTAGAACTCCTTAGTATTCCACAGCATGAACCTCCCACCATGCATGTGGCCATGCCCCTGTTGATGAACATTTAGATTCTATTTTTGGAGGGGTTGTGTCTATCACAAGCAGTATGACGATGAACACCTTGCTATACATCTCACTCATATACAAGAGTTTCTCTAGTTCCCGAGAAGTAGAATGGCTTGGCCACGGTGTACACATGATTCAGCTTTTAGTAGATATTGCCAAAATGTTCTCCAAAATGGCTGGACCCAGTATACACTCCTATCGGCAGTGTGTGTTTCCGTTTTATTGCATGTTTTCAAAATCATGATATTATCAGGCTTTAACATTTTTGGCAATCTGATGAAAGAAAAGTCACATTTAATTTTTTTTTTTTTTTTTTTGAGTTGGAGTCTCACTCTGTCGCCCAGACTGGAGTGCAGTGGCCGCTTCCGGCCACCGCAGCCTCGACCTGCTGGGCTCCGGCGATCCTTCTGCCTCAGCCTTCCAAGTAGCCGGAATTACAGGCATACACTACCATGCCCGGCTGATTTTTTGATTTATTGTAGAGATGAGGTCTCGCTGCCCAGGCGGGTCTCGAACCCACGGGCTCAGGCAATCCACTCACCTCAGCCTCCCAAAGGCGCGGGATTACAGGCTGAGCCACCGAGCCCGGCTCACATTTAGTTTTAATGGATATTTTCTTGAATACTAGGTGAGACTGAGAATCTTTTTACATATGTATCAGACAATTGTATATAATCTTCTCTGAATGTCCTCCCCTTTTAGTTTCTTATTGATTTATAGAAATTTTTTTTTACTTTAATCTATTAGCCACCAATCCTTTGCTGGTTATTTGTGTTTGTCCTGGTCTATTTTCATCAAGTCTTGAGTTCTGTGTTACTCTAGTGCTCGGAATGACAGTCTCCTTTTTTATTGATTTAGCTCTTGAAGACTTACAAAGTGTTTTCAAACAATTCATTACTCCCACTTTAAAGGTGAGGAAACTGAGGCCCAGAGAGGTTAAAGGGTTAGATTGGGATCACAACTTGGGCAATCCTGGGTAGACTTTGAAAACCTGAACACACTTAGGAGTAACCGAACTGCTGTGAGCCACAGGGAGGTTATTATTGCTAACCTTTCACTATTAGCCAGACACCTCCACTTGGTATCTCTAAAGAGAAGTCTTTAATTATTCATCTCTTTTCCAAGTAATTGGTGACAAGTGCTCCAGCTGGGACATGGAACAAACTTCGTTGCTAAAAGCATCTACCACACATAAACGATCCAGCTCCAAAGAATGTCAGATGAAGATTTTCCCCTTGGGTTCTTTTTTTCTGAGGGTCTCCTTGTACAGTGATAGCTGCCTTTTGCTGAGATATTCCATGAACAGAAACTGATGTTGTGATGGCCCACATCCATTTATCACTTTCAGAAATACCCCCTGCACTATTTCTTCAAATCCTTCAAAAAGAGTAAAAAATCCTTTATAGATAGAGGCAAGGTCAGGCCATCTCAATGGGATTCCCAGGGAGCAGGGAACTGACCTGCCTTACAGAATGGGAAACAAAAACTAAAACTCAGACTTAATACTGCTGGTATAAGCAGGGACTTCCCTATCCCTGCCCTGGGTGCCAAACATTGATCTGAAATACTTGAACTTATATGTTCTGGGACACCTACTGGCATTAGTAAGAGTTTCTATTGATTGAACATTTGTTTGGTCAGGCACAGTGATAAACTATACATATGAATTATCTTATTTAATTTTCACAGAAACATGTTAGTTAACTAGTTTGTTGCTTTTCTTTTATGGATAAATCACCTGAGTCTCAGTTATTTTACTTGCTTAAGGTGATATAAAAAATAAATGGCAGAGCCATAATTTAAATGCCAATATTTATTTATGCTCTTAATCACTATACTAATGTTATGATGTGAATTAATAGACTCATTTCCCCTCCATGTATTCTTTTTTTTTTTTTTTTGAGTCAGGGTCTCACTCTGTCATCCAGGTTGGAGTGCAGTGGCAGGATCATGATTTACCACATCCTCGACCTCCTGGGCTCAGGTGATCCACTTCAGCCTCCCAAGCGCCTGGGGCAACAGGCTTGTGCCACCATGCCTGGTTAGTGTTTTGATCTTTTTTTAGAGATGGGAGTCTTTCTATGTTGTCCAGGTGGGTCTCAAATTCCTGCACTCTGGCAATCTTCTTGCTTCGGCTTCCCAAAGTGCTGGGATTACAGGTATAAGCTACTGTGCCTTGCCATTTACTCTTTAATTCCAAAAATGGTAAAGTAGTGACATGAATGGCTTGGGCAGGGGGATCATGGTCAGCTTGAGAGGGTGTACATAATATGAAGCATCAGGCCTACTGGGTTTGTTTTTGGCTGGTTACAGATCTGGAACCAAACCTTTGAATACAGCTAGTCTTCCAAGGACTGCCTAAATTTGGTTTGAGCTTCCCTGAATGGATCTCAGAAGATGAGAAAGGGAAAGGGAACTCCTGTTTATTGAGCTTGACTCTGAAGTAGGTGTTCCATTTCACAGATGGAAAAGAGAAGTGAGATAATTTGCTCAAGGTCACTGTGGTGGATTGTATTTTTCTCAGTTATTTGCTCCCCTCCCTGTAAGAGGATTATACATCCTCACTCCTGGCTATGTGACATACAGTGTCTACTTGCATGAGGGACACAATTTCCTGTCCCATTGATGTAGAGCTTGGCCATGGGACATGCATTGGCCAGTGGAATGTGAGCCATGTATGGAACGAAATGCATCTGTCTACACAGAGGCTTTAAGAGCTATCACATGGTTTGACCATTGTTCTTTTTCTCTGTGCACAAGACCAAGAAAGGGCTGTTTCCTTAGCTTGTGTCCTAAGACAGAAAAGACACATGGGGCAGAGCCACAGAAAAACAGACAACTCAATGACATGTAGTGTGAGCAAGAAATAAACTTTGGATATTGTAAATCACTCTAATTTTGGGGTTTCTTGTTATTGTAGCCATATAGAAAGTAACCTGGCTAAGCTGGAATTTGAACCAGGATTAATTCCAAATCCTATTTGTTTTCTTTTCCTTACTTCAGTCTTCCTTAATATTTCATTCTGCCCTATGTATTTGTGATACCTGTGTGCTGTTTTCTTTTAAATAAAATTTTTGCCAGGCTCGGTGGCTCAGCCTGTAATCCCAGCACTTCAGGAGGCCAAGGTGAGTGGATCACCTGAGGCCACGGGTTCGAGACCCGCTCAGGCAACTTGGTGAGACCTCATCTCTACAATAAATCAAAAATTAGCTGGGCATGGTAACATGTGCCTGTAATTCTGGCTACTCGGAAGGCTGAGGCGGAAGGATTATCAGAGCCCAGTGGGTCGAGGCTGCGGTGGCCGGGAGCGTACCACTGCACTCCAGTTGGGCAACGGAGTGAGTCTCCAACTCAAAAAAAATTTTTTTTTCTTTAAATGGTTTGTTTTTTCATTTCAACACACTTATTTGAAAGGTAACTTTATCAACACACTTATTTGAAAGGAAACTTTATCACTACATGAGTGAGAAATCAGTATCACCACAAATGATTAGTAACCAGAAAAATAAATGTAATTCAACAGTATTATGAAATTCTAGCTAAGTTCTGTTGGCTAACAAGGATCTGAGTCTGAAACATCTTCTCTCTTTGTTCCAAAAAGGAGTTTAGCAAATATTAGAGTGGTGTTTAAAACATGTAAACATCAAACTGAGACTTTCTCCTTTGTTAAATCAGGAAAAAAATAAAAAAGGGAACAATTTCCTCCTAACGTGGTCTGGTGTGATGAAATGCCATGTCTATATTCTATCTAAAATTCTTTCAAATACCACCAATGTGTAGTATGTTCCTTATATGGGGGAATTTCCCTCCTTTTTGTTCCTATATAATAACTAGAAACACAAATATAGCTTATTCTATGTGCCATGGACTTCTCCAACATACTTTAACTTATCTACTCTATTATCAGGCAAGGAAATAGAGGTTTGAAAAGGCTAAACAACTTATCCTGGCTAGAAGGAGTCAGGGTTGGGACTTAAAGCCAGGTCTGTTTGATTCCAAAGGCAACGTCTTTAAGCAGAGGTTCCTTCTGACTGCTCACTGGGGACTTTTCAATGAAACCATTAGGCACTTCTCTTCCTTGTAGCATGTCAGAGTGGGTGCTGCTTCAGGGCATCAACCTCGGGCCATGTCAGCACCTACTTGCAGGCAGGTTGATCAGCACCCTGGCAGGGCTGTGAGGCACAGCCACAAAGCAGGCTGTTTCTGACTGTGTTCCCACAGTTCCCCGGGCTTCTCTCTGTCTAGGCATCCACTCTAGGTGTACAAATTAGCTACTTCTTTGTAACAAATGACCTCTAAAGTACACACTGGTTTACAGGTCAGTAGGGCAGTTCTGCTGATCTTGAATGGGTTGGCTCCGGTGTCTGTGGTCAGCTAGCAGGTTATTGGGGGCCTAGTTGGCCTAGGATGACCTCACTCATGTGTTCAACATGTGAGTGTGTGTTAGCTGGAGCAATAGGAAGAGCAACAGAAGACTGGGACTTGTGTGCCTCCTCATCTAGCAGGCCACTTGGGCTTGTTCTTGGGGTGGACAGGCACAGTTCCAAGGGACCAAGAGGACGACAATCCTGCACGATGTTCACCAGGATCGATGCACTGTCTCTTCTGCTGTATTCTGCATGCTGGCCCCAAACAGGTCCCAAGCCACTCAGATTCAAGCAGTGGGGGATAGGACTCTTATGGAATTACGTTGCAAAAGGATGTGACCACAGCAAGAAATGATGAGCCAGCCATTGTGCAACCTTCCACACGGGCTCCTTCACTAGTCTCTGGGTTACATGAGCGAAGGGACTAGTCTGTCTCTCCACATGCCTTGCACATGAGGGATTGGTATGCCCGTTAGAGACTGTGTCATGAATGCGTGCTCCAGCACTCTGCCTTCTCCCTGTTAGTTCGCCAAGTTTGTTCCTATCCCCGTCCCCCATCTATTCCTCTTCCCCAGAACCGTGGCATCAGTAGGCTCCTTCATATCATTTTCATCTCAACTCAAATGTCACCTCTTTGAGCCTTCCCCGATACCTTTCAACATGCTAATCATGTCACCCTGGTTTTTTTCTTCTTTCATAGCATCTGTAACTATTTAAAATGATTAGCTTGTAGCCAGGCATGGTGGCGTGTGCCTGTAGTTCCAGCAACTTGGAAGGCTGAGGTGGAAGGATTGTCTGAGCCCAGCAGGTTGAGGCTGCGGTGGCTGGGAGCATGCCACTGCACTCCAGCCTGGGCGACAGAGTGAGACTTCAACTAAAAAATGAAATAAAATAAAATAAAACAAAACAAAATGATTGGTTTGCCTTCCTCTTCTAGAATGTGAGCATTGGGAGTGCAGGGCCCTTGACTGTCTTGTTCTCTCTTAGTTCTCCAGCACCCGTGGCAGCTGGCACTTAGTGGGTGCTCAACACACATGTTTGTCAAGAGGATGCCACATCAAGGCCTGAGTGGTCTTACCATGGCTCTTCTTGCCCTAGTGCCAGCAGTCACCCTTGTTTGAAGAAATGGTCTCTTCCTGACCAGCTTAGCGGGACGGACTGGCAGGGCTCCCATGACAACACTTCCAGGTAGCTGCTTTTCCCTGAGTCCATGTGGCCTCTCCATGTCTCAGGCAAGGCATTTGAGTTACAAGTCATGGAAACTCACTTAGATCAACTTAGGCCAGGAGGTGGAATAGTTCATAGTTCAACCTAAGGCCTCTGGAGGTATGCTGTTTGGGTTCTGATTCTGGCTGTGCCACTTCCTAACTGGGAGATCTTTGGGGAGTTACTTAAACCTCTCATGCCTCAGTTTCCTCACCTGCAAAAAGAGGAGGGAGGATAAAAATATTAGCAGCCTCAGGGATATTGTCAGGAAAATCAAATTTTATGTATGGAGAGCACTGATTGCTGAGCAGATGGTAAGCATCTCTGAGTGGGAGCTGCTGCCGTTATTATTATTACTGAAGGTTATCACCGTGTGATTGAAGGGCAGGAACTTCAGCTGGGCTTCATGAGCAACTGGGTAGAAAAACTGGGAAACAATCGGGAATGCAGGCAGCTGTGCTATTTCGGTCTCTGGGCCGTGGGCTCGTTTGTTCCTCTGTATCTGCCTCATTTTCCTTTCTCTGTTGATCATCGTCCCTGGTCTATATTTGTACTGGGTCAACTATGTTCTTTCTGGCCACACTTCACACATCTCCCAACTGGGACAGATAGCACTTCTCAGGTCTAATTCCACATTTCTGGGATAATCTGATTGGCCTTCTTTGGGTCAGATGCCCACCTGGGGCCAGTCAGCTATGACTGGTGGATATAGACATGGAGGACACCATGATTGGGGTCCACCCCTTTAGGTGAGCAGGGTAGTTTCGGGGAAGTCTGCCAGAGATGAGCAGAGACCATAAGAGATATCAGCTAGAGGTAGCTACTGTCAGTATGTCTGCCTTGAGGCCCTATTCCTCTACCTGTTTTTCAAGGCTCTGAAATATAGTGCACTCCCACTCAGTCTCACCAATATTATTAGTTTAAAAATACCCCCCAGCACACTTACCTTTAATGACACTAGTTCTTGCCTTCTACCTCAGTAAATCACTTGGTTATTTCCTGATCCTCTATTTGGCTGTAATGATTGTGGAAACTTCGCAGAACCCTTGAATTTCAAAGTTGGAAGGAAAAACTGCTCGTCTATGCTTACAACAAATACAAAACGACACCCACGTAATCATGTATTGACTAAAACAGTATTAGGCTAAACATTCTGTTCTACAACTTCCTGATTTCACTAACAATGCCTGTCTTTCCGTGTCAGAACATACAGGTTTTGAAAAAAGGGGCAGAGTAGAATTTTGTTGAACTGAAAGTTTTTTAACCTGTCCTTAAATTTCCATCTACCTTGTCCATGTAACTTATAAGTCGAGGATTCTGAAATCTCATGTGACACCTTGCTAGAGTCTGCCTGTCACCAAATAGAGATAAACGAATACATCTCATGTTCTAGATTGAGGGTCACAAGTTCAAATTCCTGCAGGAACCAGGTAACCATCTTCAATGCATGAAACATTCTAAATAAAAGAATACCATATGAAACCTTAAGAATTTTTTAAGTATATAAAGAATTCTGTACTTTTTTGAAGCATCCTCTTCCTCCTCCTTCTCTTCTTCTTCCTTTTCCTCTCCTTCTTCCTGTACTTCTGTACTTCTTCCTCTCTTTCTCCTCCTCCTTTTGCCAGGGTCTCTGTTGCCCAGGCTGGAGTACAGTGGCATGATCATACCTCACTGCAGCCTCTAACTCCTGGGTTCAAGTAATCCTTTTGCCTCAGCCTCCCAAGTAGCTAAGACTTCAGGCGTGTGTCACCATGCCTGACAAATCCCCCCCCCTTTTAATAGAGACAGAGTTTTGCTATGTTGCCTAGGCTGGTCTCAAACTTCTGGCCTCATGCGATCCTGCTGCCTTAGCTTCCCAAGTAGGTGAGATTAGAGGCATAATTATTTTACCACATAGCCTTAGTTTCTCCCTCCTTTCATAGAAATATGGGTACAAAAGAAAATTTGTTTTCCTTCATGGTACACTTTAAGTGTATCATAGGGAAAATAACAGTCCAAGTGTGATGTAAATTGGAAACTGCCAGTCAGTCTGGGTGATAAGGAGACCACTCAGAGTGATGGGGACTTTTACAAAGCAAGG
Organism: Cephalopachus bancanus; assembly: GCA_027257055.1. NCBI lineage: Eukaryota > Metazoa > Chordata > Mammalia > Primates > Tarsiidae > Cephalopachus > Cephalopachus bancanus. The sequence continues at coordinate 2,326,724 of JAPVLO010000354.1, forward strand.
GAGCATGCCCCGTCTAAAGGGGTTGACTACCACTCAGCTCAAGCTAGTTGTTGCCGGTGTGAGAACACAGGCCTACTATTGCCAGATTGTTCTTCTTCTTCTTCTTTTTTAAAGAGAGTCAGGAAATCAAGATATTTATGGTAAATTTCCTAATTTTGAAGTGTTGGCAATTTGTTTATTTTTTTAAAAAATAAACTAAAAACCAACTTGCAGGCCAAACAAAATGTGGGCCACCAATTTGTAATCACTGATGTAGATAATATACTTCAATTAATCTGAAATCATTAACTGTTTTTTGGCAGCTCTCTCAGAGTGCTGACTCACTGGGCTTTTTGTCTAATGAAATCCTTTAGTGATTCACAAACACTTAATCTGGAACATCTTAATCTAAGTTATGTTCCTGGACTTGTAATTTTCTGGACTGTATATTTGATCATGTTAAATCTATTTTGTTACCTATGTTTAGAATTCTACTTCTGTTTTACTTGAGCATCATCACTAGTTTTCCCAGTTGTGTGCTGTTTTTGAGTTTGACTCCGTCGATCCTTTCTCTAAGTCTTATGATTAAAAAAAAAAAAAGTGAAACAGGACTGAGGCGGAAGATTCAGGGTCCCTCTTTAGAAGAGCTCACCAGCAGGTGTCCAAGGACTGATTCTCTCCCCAGTCATGTTTTGCTTCAACTGAAAAGAATATATATATGGCCTGTATTTAAAGATAGGGGAATTTCATTGTAAAATACCTGTATTTAGGTAACTTTTGAAAGATCATCATAATCAGCAGCCCAAGTTCTGCATTCCCTCGTGTACCAGGGCTAGAACTGAGTAGCAGCTGACTTTTTTTGGATGAATATAGACTTTTCTAATCACCCCTATGTGCCTCATTTTACATATCGGGCCTGGTCCTATAGGCATTTATGTTTGCAACTCTTACAGAGGTCTCTCTAAGGTTGACATATATTGATTGATTGATTCATTCATTCATTCTCTCATACATGCAATCATTTTTTTGACCTCTATATATGTGCCAGGTACAATGCTAGGTGTAGGAAATAAACTGGTGACTAAGACAGATGCTATTCCTTCCTTCATGGTTCTCACCATCTACTGGAAAAGCTAGTTATAAAACAATTATATATGTACTATTATTTGTAAATGCCACAAAGGTCAATTGTATTAAGCAGTGCCATTTGGCTGTGAGGTTTAACTTGTCATTAATCAACCAAACTGAGAAGACGGGACATTTTCATCATTCCTAAAAGACTATCACAGGCAGCATTGAGGAATGCTTTGTCAAAGTCCAGTGACATATTCCATATCATGCTCCCCCATGCACTAGATTAGCAGCTGTCCAAAAACAAAACAAAACACATACCAAAAAGGAAATGGGGTTAGTCGGATATACTTCACTCTTTTTATGCTGGCTTTTTTTTTGTCTGCAGAAGCCACTGCTTCTTTTTTTAAGAAACAAAGTGACATTTATGTCCCTCTTAGGGTTTATCTTTTCTCCAGGATTCTTCTGGGATCCTAGGCAGTGTGGTTTAGTGATCTCATTCGTGAGACCTCTTAGAATTCTGGTATGAAATTAATCTGGACCAGAATTTTTTAACTCATTTAAGGACATCTAGGTGCTTCATAGATGTGTTTACTGTTTCCCTTAGAAATACTACCTCTCAAAGTGTTCAGTTGGAGAAAGTGAATAGCACTGGAATTTTATTTTTTCCTGAGACACTAAGTGACAGAGAAGGGTGGGAAGAAAAAAATTTATTCTTTGAAAATTACTGTCTTAGGATCCTTTGGTTGTAAGAAACACAAGCTCACTCTGATTAACTTAAGCAAAAATGAATTTATTAGATGGATATGAGGGAAAAACAGAGCTATGAAGGAAAAGATGAAGAATTAGGCTTTAGAAATTTTTAGAGTCAGAGACATTCTAGGAATCTAGAAAGCAGCAACAAATGGCCCTTTCCTTTAAGGCAACACAGGCAGGGTGAGTGACTGTTCAAGATGCAATTTGCAGGAAGAGAACTTTTGATTGGCCTACCTTGAGTCATGTGCTCGTCCCTGAATTGTTGACCCCACGAAGATCCCATGGAAAACCAAGGAGGACAATCAAAGGGGGCTAGATCCTGGGCAGGTAAACTCCTTGAATATTCACAGATGTCTTCTTCAACCTAAAGCTGGTTAATGACTCTGAGCTTGTCACCAGTGGTATGTCCCATCATCACAACTCTCTTTCTACACATCTGTCTGTGCCACTCAACTGTCCTACTCAACTCAAGAAAGTTAGTTGTTCTGTGTGAGGCCTTAAGTCTTCTTTGATTTCATTTCAGTCTTCAAGCTAAGAATCTGTATAAATGATAATGGAGAATGCCTACACAGCACTTAGTGTGTGCCAAAGAACTATTCTTTTTTTTTTTTTTTTTTTTTGAGTTGGAGTCTCACTCTGTCGCCCAGACTGGAGTGCAGTGTCTGCTCCCGGCCACCGCAGCCTCGACCTGCTGGGCTCCGGCGATCCTTCTGCCTCAGCCTTCCAAGTAGCCAGAATTACAGGCATGTGCTACCACGCCCAGCTGATTTTTTGATTTATTGTAGAGATGAGGTCTCACTGCCCAGGCGGGTCTCGAACCCGCGGGCTCAGGCAATCCACTCACCTCAGCCTCCCAAAGGCGCGGGATTACAGGCTGAGCCACCAAGCCCGGCTCCAAAGAACTATTCTAATTGTCTTAGTGATATCCGCTTATTTAAGACAGACAATACTATGAGGTACAGTCAATTCTCATTATTTGCAGTAGTTAAGTTCTATAAAGTAACTGCAAATACTGAATTAGTGAATACTGAACCACTGTTCCTCAGAGAAATACAAGGGGGAACCCCCAAACCCCAACATTATCTTTTGAAGGGATGGCCCCATCAGTATCAGTGTACCAGCTAGCATTGTTATGAGAGGCTGCATTAGACTTCAGTGAATTTTTTTTGGAGATTCTTTCAAAGTGTTTGCCCATTTCATGACGGGTGATTTATGAGTGCACTTGCCCACACCATGCTGAGTGTTCAGCAGTTTTTGACCAAAACCAGCATGATTCCCATGCCCTACTCTCCCTATTCACTCGACCTCACCCCAAGTGACTTGTTTGTTTGTTTGTTTCTCTGGATTAAAAATGTCCTCAAAGGGAAACCTGACTGATGTGGAAGAGGTGAAACAAAAAATGACAGAAGCACTAAAAGGCATCAAAATTGATGGAATCCAAAACTGCTTTGAGCAGGGGAAAAAGTGTCTTGATAGGTGTATTGCATCAGATGCAGAGTATTTTGCAGGTGACTGATGTGTAAACATTTATGAATAAATACATCCTTTTTAATAAATAAGTTCCGGTTTTTTAAGGGGCCCCCATACAAAGTTAGGTTCCTGCAAAGCTTTGGTCACATTTTCATCAATCAGTCCATTACCTTAATTTATATGTGTTTCTGTTTAAAGGACATTTTATTTAATATATATTGTCGGCTTATTAACATCCAACTCATGGCCAACACTACAACTCATGCTTGCAAAAAGCTTATATGATACACGTATAATATCACAGCTTTCTTGCAGTTAGGAACACTAGACAGCACTTTAATACTACCCCTGGGGTCCATTTTACAGTGAAATTATCCCAAAAAACCACAAAAATGTGAAAAACATCATGCTAATATACCACAAAAAGAATGCTTGTTTACAGCCTGAGAGCTGAAACAAGAAGGTGGAACAAGAAGTTAGCTTTGTTCAACCTCAGCTGGGAACGTGTGTGTCAGGTGACTCAAATATTTCTCCACTCTGCAGGTTTCCATGAATGATCACAAAAGCACCGTGAGTATTGATTTGGGGTTACAAATACATTTTTAGCTAGTAGATGAATTTGTAAATACAGAGTCTGTGAGCAATGAAGCTTAACTGTAAGTACCATGATTATCCCTGTTTCACAGATGGAGAATGGAGGTGGAGAGAAAGGTCAACTAGCTTTACTGCAGGTCTTGCAGCTAGAGATCACAGAGGAGGCTTTGACCTGTCAATGTGGCTGCAGAACCAGGGTTCTTAAGAAGCAGGGTAGTATAGTGGTTGAGTGCAGTGTGGCTGCTGCTGAGAGCTGGTTTCATGTTTTCTGGGTCCTTAGGAAGTACAGAATGCTAAGGCCCATGGACTGAAGTGGTAGATGTGTGAGTGGGAAAGCTGTTTTCCTAAGTTTGGGCTGTTTTCCTAGCCTGTGATGAGATGCAGCGATATTAAACCCTGGGGCTTTTTGTACAGTTTCTCTTTGAGATGACTCTCCTGCAAGCAGATGTCTTAATAACCGGAGAAAAACCCTTGTTGTTGGCCTTTGGATTTCCAAGAGAATGGTAGATTGGCTCGGAGCGTAGACTCTGGAGCCACAATTTTCTGAGTTTGAATCCTGGCTCGGTCATTTTTTAGTGTGACCTTGGGCAGGTTGCTTAACCTCTCTGTGTCTCTGTTTTCTTATCTGTAAAGTGGGGATAATAAAAATAATTATAGAGTTGTTGTGAAGATTGAGCAAGTATGTATGTAGCCTTTAGAGCAATGCCTGGCACATAAGATGTGCTCTGAAAATGTTTAATATTATTATTATTTGTTTTTAAACCCAGTTGAGCTCTGGGGGAGTTACCCAGTACATGGTGGTGTATATCCTCACCCCTGTGGTAGGCATCACTGGAGAAGCTAGGTCAGCTGGCAGGCTCCTGGGTCTCTCCCATTCTGCTGGAGGCACTGCCTGACTCACCTCTTGTGCGCACGCACGTGACAGCTAAATAGAAGGGCTCCCTCCTCTTAATATTAACTTAATTATAGGGGCTCCCTGGAACAGTGGAGAATGAGCTGTGAGAATCCTTCTCTCTCCCCTCCCCACTGGTACCTGAAAGAGGCGTGAACATTGTTTCCTGCCGTGTTCTCCTCTTTTTTCTTACAAACACTTTTGTCTCTGTGATTCTGTAATACTTAATCTTCAATCTCTGGATGGGTTCTGTTACTTTTTGTGTGTTTTCTCTGCCCTGGTTTGAGCTCCAAAAGGTCTGTTTGGGTCTCTGTGGGTGTCTGACAGCCTCTGCAGGCTTTCTGAATTATATAACTGAAGTTTTGTATTTTCTGTTCTTTATTGGGGGTTCTTTCTGTGCTATAATTTTTACTCTTAAGTAAAAGAAATAGGGTCCTAGAATTTTCTTTGGGATCCCCCGGGGTTTCCTTCTAAACACTTCTCCTGCCATGTTTTCTTTAAAATATTTTTTTCTCCCTGCAGAAGCCATACATATTCATTATAGAACATTAAAAAATGCAGAGAAAGCAAATAATCTCATCATACAGAAATGTTAATACTTTGGTGTATATCCTCGCCTCTTTCTGTCTCTGTCTCTCTCATACATACAAATTGGGTCACAATGACATATGATACTTTTTTTTTCTCCCCAGAGTCTGGGTCTTATTCTGTTGCTTAGCCTAGAGTACAGTGGTGTGATCGCAGCTCGCTGCAACCTCGAACTGCTGGGCTCTAGTGATCCTACTTCTTCAGCTTCCTGAGTAGCTGTGACTACAGGCATGAACTGCCATGCCCAGTTAATTAAAAAAAAAAAAAACTTTTCGTAGAGGTGTGGTGTTGCTGTGCTGTCTGGCCTGATTTTGAACTCATGGCCTCAAATGATCCTCCGCCTTGGCCTCTCAAAGTGCTGGGATACAGGCATGAGCCACCATACCTGTCTAGTTTTAAAATTCACATTCATCTTTCTTTTTTTAATATGATTTTGTAGTCTCCATTACTTGACTCAACTACCCTTTACTTGACAGGGGTCCTGTGGATGGTCATTGAAGGTGTTTTACATTTCTCACTATTATAAAAATCCCTAATTTTGCTGGCATCTCTAATTATGTCCTCAGAGGAGACTTCTGGATGTTCTTAGTAGTGATGCTAAAAGGAGTGTTTGCCTCTCCTCTTTACTACTCTGTAATGCTCGGGGAGCCTAGGCTTTCGGGGTCTCTGTGTCCATCTTTCCAAGATGAAGGTCAAAGAATGGACAGGGCAGCTTACAAGCCGGACATCGACTTCTTTTTCTGTTACTCTTTTCCCACTTCCATTTTTCCCATTTTAGTCCTTTTAGCTACAGTTTTCCAGTCTATTTCTTGGGGTAGGCGAAAACTTGATTTTAGAAATTAAAACAATTTTTTTTTTGAGTTGGAGTCTCACTCTGTTGCCCAGACTGGAGAGCAGTGGCCGCTCCCAGCCACCACAGCCTCGACCTGCTGGGCTCTGGTGATCCTTCTGCCTCAACCTTCCGAGTAGCCGGAATTACAGGCATGTGCTACCATGCCCGGCTGATTTTTTGATTTATTGTAGAGATGAGGTCTCGCTGCCCAGGCGGGTCTCGAACCCGCGGGCTCAGGCAATCCACTCACCTCAGCCTCCCAAAGGCACGGGATTACAGGCTGAGCCACCGAGCCTGGCTTAAAACAATTTTTAATCATGGTAAAAACCATGTAACAGAGCCGGGCTCGGTGACTCAGCCTGTAATCCCGTGCCTTGGGAGGCTGAGGTGAGTGGATTGCCTGAGCCCGCGGGTTCGAGACCCACTTGGGCAACTTGGTGAGACCTCATCTCTTAAATAAAAACAAACAAAAAAAACCCATGTAACATAATTTACCATCTTAACCATTTTTAAGTGGACATTAAGTAGTTTTAAGTATATGTACGTTGTTGTGAAACAGATTGCCAGATCATTTTCTTCTTGTAAAACTGAAACCCTGTATAATTGGCAATAACTTCCCACTTATCCCTCCCCTCAGCCTCTGGTAGCACCATTCTACTTCCTGTTTCTATGAGTTTGACTATTTTAGAGATTTTATATAAGTGAAATCATGCAGTATTTGTCTTTTTGTGACTGGTTTGTTTCACTTAGCATAGTATCCTCAAGGTTCATCCATATTGTGATATGTGTCAGAATTTTCTTCTTCTTTTTCTTTTTTTTTTGAGTCTGAGTCTTACTCTGTCACCCAGGCTAGAGTGCGGTGGCATGCTCACCACAGCCTCAACCTGCTCGACTCAGGTGATTCTTCCTCCTCAGCCTTCCAAGTAGCTGGACCTACAGGCATGCACCATTCGCCCAGCTAATTTTTTTATTTATTATAGAGATGAGGTCTCACCAAGTTGCCTAGGCTGTTCTGGAACCTGTGGGCTCAGGCAATCCTCTCATCTCGGCCTCCCAAAGTGCTGGGATTATAGGCATGAGCCTATTATAGGCATGAGCCTATTATAGGCATGAAAAAAGTGCTGGCCTCTCAAAGTGCTGGGATTATAGGCATGAGCCACTACACCTGATCAGAATTTTCTTCCTCTTTAAGGCTGATTAATATTCTAGTGTATGCATAGACCTCTTTTTGCTTATATATTTATCTGTCGATGAACATTCGGGCTGCTTCCATCTCTTGGCTATTGTGATATGCTGTTGTGAACATGGGTGTACTGGTATCTCTTCGAGACTCCACTTTCAATTCTTTTGGAGATAAATCCAGAAGTGGAATTGCTGAAGGTAGAGACTGTCTTGGGAAGATTTTTCTGAGGACCTGGCTTCTAATTGCTCCACATCCATTCACTAAATTGGCATTTATTTGGTGCCAGCCATGTTCCAGTCACAGGCTAGGCTCTGGGGATAGAATGGCATAGACAGGTCCCTGCCCTCATGGAGCTGATTTTTCAGCAAGACTGACAATACACAAGTAAGCAATTGAAGAAACAGGCTGAGTTCAATGGGTGATCATTGTCATGAAGAAATTTAATCAGGATTCAGCGACAGAGTGATGTGGCAAGTGACTTCGTTACATAGGAAAGGTCTTCCTAACCAGAAAACATGTGACCTGAAAACCACAATGTGGGAAGGACCCTGCATGTGTAATTTGGGAAAATACCACTCTGGGCCCTGGGGTTTCCTTTAGGTCCTGAGGAGGAAACTAGCTTGGCGTGCATGATCCTAGTGGCTGGAGTACAGTGGGTGTGGGATGGTGAGGCAGATGGCAGGTAGGCAGTGGTCAGATTATCTAGGGCTCCATAGGCTAGGATGAGCTTCTGTGCTAAGTGCGGTGGGAAGCCACTGGGGAGTTTTAGGTAGTGGGGACAGAAAGGATCGGATTTGTATTTAAAACATCTTCCACTGGCTGCTGAGTGGAGAATGGATTGTTGGGGTTGGAGTGGAAGTAGGAAGATGAGTCTGGAGATAGCTGCAGACATCCAGCTGGAAGATAGTGTCCTTGTCTGCAGTGATGCCAGTGCTGATGGAAAGAGGGAGGCAGATTTGAGAGTTAAAAGGACTTGCTGGTAGGTTGGGTGTTAATTGGGAGAGGGAAATTAACACACAACCAGACACCTAATACATTTTACATATGACATCTTTGAACTGCATTACCAACCCCATAATCACATTTTGTAGATTCAATGTTGTCCAGCAGAAACATGATGTGAGTTGTAAATGTGAACCACATACATCTTTTAAAATTTTCTAAGTAACTGCATTTAACAAATCAAAAGAAACAGGCGAAGCTAATTTTGGAATGTTTTCCTTAACTCAGTACATTCCAAATAGTCTCATATCAACATGTAATCAGTGTAAAATTATTAATGAGACTTTTTCCCCCATTCTAAGTTTTCAAAATATGGTATGTATTTTGTACTTACAGCACATCTTAATTCAACCTAGCCACATTTCAAGTACTCAATAGCCACGTATGTCCAGTGACTACCTTATTGGTAGCACAGTTATAGATGAAGGAACAGAGGCGCAGAGAGTGTAAGTGCTTATGCAAGGTTATAGAATTGGGATTTGAACCTTTATTTGACTCTGGCTCCCCGATGCTGTGCTCAGGCTAAAGCCTTCTTGAAGTAAGCAAATCTCATCAGAACAAGTTCCATGGATTTTCCCATATCATATATGTGTGGACATAGGAGCTAACATTTGTTACAGATTTACATTTTCCTTTTCAAAGTGGGTATACCCCAAGTTTCTTTTCGTGACCCTCTTTTTAGCTCCTCTTTTCATTTCATTAGAAAAATGCTAACATCCTCTTTGCCTTCCCTGTATGTTTCCTGTCTGACCACCACATCCTGGGGACTGGGAGTTGGGACATCTTTTTTTCCTTTGTGGCATTCTTGTAGCCCCCCCCTTTTCTCATGAGGCCATTCATTTGTTCAGTTGATTGAATGAGTATAATGGGCCTTTGGGATTGGACAAATTTGGATTGGAGTCCCAGGTCCATTGGACGGATGATCTTGGGCAAATTATTTAATTCCCTGGGCTTTAGTTTCCTCATCAGCAAACTCAATATAATAATGCCTACCTTTCAAGTGTTATTGTGAAGATTCTGTAAGATGATACATGTGAAGTATCACTCAAAGGAATCAATAATACTAATAATATTAATAAAAATACATGTGTATTGGAGCTTACTGTGTGCACTAGCCCATGATGCTAACCTTCTCTCCTTTTAATCTCATTATTTCTTTAGGAGTGAAAATGACTAATAATTATGCTTTTTAACCGACCCAATCAGTTCTGTTTCTTATGCAGATAGGAGATCCTGAGGCTTTTTTACCACTATTCACAGCACTCCCCCCTGCTGTGACACTTCTTCTGGTTCACTTTCAAGTCCGATTTCCATGCTACCCACTCCTTCCCCTAGTGTGAATCTATATCGGCACTGGATTTGTTTTAAAATAGGAAATGGAAGCCACTATTTGCTGGGAAAGATACATTTCAGACACTTGGATGCTGGTGGGGAAATATTTTTTAAATGTCTTTCTAGAACCCTTGAAAATTCTATGAGCCACCAACAAATTAACTAGGTGGCTGTGGTCTTGGTATATTTCATTTTGATTTTACACTGGGCACCAGCAGGTCTGAGGAGCATGATGATACAACATTAATGGCAGCTAACTTTCTTGAATTGATTGCCATGTTCTGGAACTGTGCTAATAACATTGTATCTGTTTTCTCTTTTAATCCTCAAGTCAACTCTTTGAGACAAGTATGTTATTGCTACCACTTTGCAGTTACAGCAAGTGAGCTTCTAAGAAGTCAGTAGATTTGCTGAAGATCACAGTACTAGGATTTGAATTTAAACCTTATCCCAAAAAGTGTCCTTAGTCACCATCTTTGCTGTTTGTTGGCATTAGACTGGCTCTGCTAAGGGAATTTACTTTGACTTGCAGATGGATCAAGGCCTTCTCTTGAGAGAAGCTTCTCTTGTCTGGTTCTCTTCTTTGCTTCTTTTACTCTAGGAAACTCAGCTCTGAAATGTGACAGATCCAGGTTTCAAATCCCAGCCTGTAGGGCTTTGGGCCAAGCATTCACCTTCTTAGAGTAATTATGAGGATTGGAATACAGCATATTAAAGGTTGAACAGTTCTTGGTCTCAGTGGTGCTCAGTGCAGCGTTATCATTATTATTGTCACCATTTATCTCCTTTTGTTCCTCATGTCCTGTTCTGCTCCTCCTTTTCTACCTTTAGCACCCCACAAATGTTCTCCTTTCCTTTGGAGCATGTCTTTCCTTCCCACTTCCCTAATTTCAGCCTGACTCAGTTCTTTACCTGTCTGTTGGACTTCAGGAAAGGAAGTTCCATTTTCAGCTGTGGGTCACTGGGACTGTGGTCATCCTTACACTCCGTTCCTTTCTCAGAGCTGGCTCTGGATCTAACCTTGAGGCGCTGCATAGGCCTTCTGAGCAGCCAGCAGGCTGTACTCTTGAAAGATTCTCCAAGTCTGGGAGTGCTGGGCCCCCAAACTAACAGTTGTGTGACCCTGGCTTTTTTCTCTCAAGCAGGGTCCCCGTGATTTTCCCATGTCCAGTTTTTTCTTGAGCACACCTGGTCCTACAGTCAACTGCAAGAATCGGACTTGTTTTACTCTCATTTCTCCCTTTGCCTTTAAGGATCAGACCTCCCATCTCTGTTTCCCAGCCTGGTTATGACAAGTCCTAACTAGAGCAGAGCTTTAGGCAAGTCCTTTCTCCTCAGTGGCTGCTGTGTCCTCACCAATAAATCAATGTTGTCTCTAGGATTCAGCCTGCCTCCTAGGACAGATACTGAGTCCTAGTGAATTTTGAGGTTGTTTTGTTGTTGAGACACTTAGACTGAGCAGTGGAAGGCACAGCTTGGCTTGGCTAAAATAAAGCTCCATGGAAGTTCTTTGAGTGGCCTGGTGGCTCTATGCATGGGCAGATGGGCCCTCGCCTGGGAGATGATGGGCCCTCGTGGGCCAAAGCAGGGCCAGGCCACAGGAGCAGGCTTCCCTGAAGTGGAACATTCAAGGCAATCTTCCTTGCTGCCTTTCTGTTCTTTTCATCCAAGAAGCCAAATACTGTTGGCAAGTGAAAGGATGCTTGGTGACCATTTCCTGTTTTAAGCATGTGCTGGTGCCATGGAGGGGGAAAATCCTCAAAACCCACTGCTTCTGCCTCAGGCACCTTTGGTTTGGCCATAACCACTAGTTTTTTCTCCCTTCCTCCAGCATCCGAGTCATGTCTGCTTTTTCTCAACCACAGTCTGTCTGGGCCACCTTTGGGTTGGCCTGGGCTTGACTATCTTTGTAAGGAGTTACCCCTTCCTTCCCCAACCTCCACTAGAATGGGGCTCCTGTGTGGAGACTGGGTGAGAGACTTGAGGTTACAAGAGGGCTGGAAGGTCTCACTTGCAAGCACACATCATGTCTTGTATAGGCCTCTGGCCTTGTGCTTAGGACCCTGTGACAACTTTTCCACAGCTAGAGCTACTGAGAATGTAAGTAGTGATGTAGTTAGATGGCTAAGACTGGGGGGATGTGAGACCTGCAGGTGTGTGTAATCCCTCTTCTGCTGTCAGAGTATGAGTTATCTTATTTTCTCCATAAATACCATCACTGCTGTTCAGTATTAATGGTCATTCATCCACCTGCCCATCTACCCACCCATCCATTTACTCACCCACTCATCCACCCATCCACCTGCCCATCCACCCACCCAACCATTCACCCACCCACCCATCCATCAATTCATCCATCCATATTCAACATAGTATAATGGTTAAGGGCATAGACTTTGGAGTTATCCTGCCTACATTTGAATTCCAGCTCTGCCACTCACCAAATATGAGGTCTTGGTTAACTTTTTAAACCTTTCCTTGCCTCAGTCTTCTCAGCTATAAGTAAAATTGATGTAGAAGATAATACCAGAACCTACCTCATAATGTTATAATGGGTATGTAAATCAATATGCTTAAGGTGCTTTCAATAGTGCCTGGCTCATAGCAGTACTATGTAAGTGTTAGCTATTGCTATTATTACATCTGTCCATCAATTTATCTGTAATCTGTCATAATCATTAATACTCTTTAGTAAATATTTCTAGTGTTCGACATCACAGGCTAGTGGTAGGATTGCACTGCCTGCCTCCCTTGGGTAGATGGGGTCATATGAGTAGTTCTGACCAGTGAGTTGTGATCCAAAGTGATGCCTGTCACTTTTATGGTAGGGCATTTAATTGCTGGTTCTAGACTATCCAGAACAATCTTTGAGTTATGGCTTTTCTATCACCCTGTTCCTGGAGACAGAATAGTTTCCCTAACTGACCTGGCATGAACCTGTCATATGAGAGAAAAACTTTTGCTTATTTGGTGGTTATCACTGTAGTAGAACCCAGCTATGCTCTGTCTCTGTCTCTCTCATCTGTCTATTATCTATCTGTGTACAATAATACCATTCTAATTTTATTTCCTTTAACTTTTCTTTATAGCATCTATTACTAGCTGGCAATTTATTTATTTATTCATCCATCCATCCATCTATCCATCCATCCATCCATCCATCCATCCATCCATCCATCCATCCATCCTCACTCTGTCACCCAGGCTGGAGTGCAGTAGCATGATCACAACAATCATGGCTCATGGTGTCCTCAACCCCCTGAGCTCTGGAAATCTTTCCACCAGCTAATTTTTTATTTTTATTTTTGTAGAAGAAAGGTTTCACTATGTTGCCCAGGTTGGTTTCTAATTCCTGGACCCAGATGACAGTCTATCTGCCTTAGCCTCCCTAAGTGCTGGGATTATAGGCATGAGCCACTGTGCCTGGTCTACTAGCTGGCATTTTCTTATGTATTTATTTGTTTGTTGTTAATTATAAGAAACATTCTCTATGAGAAAGGGACTTATTTAGTCACTTCTCTAATTCTAATATTTAGAATGGTGCTTCACACATATAGACACTCAGTACGTATTCTTTGAATGAATAAATCAGCTAATTAATGGACCCCTTTGACTTTTAGGAAGTTCTATTGAACCCAGCATTCTACAGCTCCTTGGAAATCCTGATTGAGGCATTTAATGTTTGAGAAGGAATACACTGACCTTTCACTCTCTAATTTTTTTTTTTTTTTTGAGTTGGAGTTTCACTCCGTCACCCAGACTGGAGTGCAGTGGCCGCTCCCAGCCACCGCAGCCTTGACCCACTGGGCTCCAGTGATCCTTCCGCCTCAGCCTTCAGAGTAGCTGGAATTACAGGCACGCGCTACCATGCCCAGCTGATTTTTGATTTATTGTAGAGATGAGGTCTCACCAAGTTGCCCAGGTGGGTCTTGAACCCACAGGCCCAGGCAATCCACTCACCTCAGCCTCCCAAGGGCGCGGGCTTATAGGCTGAGCTACCGAGCCTGGCTTCACTCTCTAATTTTATTGCCTGAATCAAGAAACATTTCCTTGAGATGGACCTCACGGTCTCTCTCTAAACCTCCTAATACCCTTAGTTGATTGCAAGAAGCTGCCCTGAGCCCTGTGAGACAGTTCTTCCCCAGATCAAGGCTCAGTCCTTTTGCTTGGAACGTGTAGAGGTCTTCAATCTTACCGTGACAGCCATTGCCCAGAACAGGACACCTCTGTAAGTCTAGCATGCCTTTTGACACTTCTTTGAAGCCAGAAGAGACATTCCCTAGGAACCTTAACTATTTTTGGAAACAAAATGACCCATGCCATACTGAAAACTTAGGAGGCTGGTCACTTCCAACTATGCTTCCTGTCTTTGTAACTCTCAGCCATGGGGGCTGAGGGACAAGCTCCAGTGCCAGTGCCTGTGCCTCCACCTGCTTTATTCCTGGTTCCTTGCTCTTTTGATACCCTCATTGACTCTTTCCACGGTACCCCCTGGACTCGCCTCTGCTGAACACTTACGCCCCTTCCACCTGAAGAGGAGCCTGATTTTCTCCTGGGCACATCATCCCCACAGGAATTTGCTTTCCTGTTGTCTGTGTTTCTGCTTCCTGGAGATCCCACTTGGTTTAAGAGCTCACGGGTAAGAATCATATTAAATGACCATTCTTCTCTCTTGCTTTTTCCTCACTTCCATCTGAAGGCCACCACTTCCCCTATTTACTGAAGACATTGGGATCTAATCAATAATCAATAATCTTCTTTCCTACACCAGTGTCTACCATAATTTTAGGATATTTCTAGACCCATGAATGCATGCCTTTCAGCATCCTAGCCTTTTAATTGATGTACTCCCTTACTTATCTCCACTTCCAGAACCTCTTTAGGAAACAGAGATGTACAAAAAGATGTACTGGGAAGGCCATTATATACAGTTATTTATAACAGGGAATAATTGTAAATATCCAAACTGCCTAGTAGGCAAATAATATTAAAGCATGTGATAGACTATTATACTCATGAAAATATTTATTGCCTTCCTTGGAAAAATGATCATGATATATGACTAGATAGAAAAAAAAGCAGGTTATGAAATGGGATGTTGATTCTTATGTATGTATCTATGCCTAGAGAAAAAACTGAAGGAACATATGATATTATTTGCTCTTATATGCACTTATCAATGAGTAGTAAAGCTATGAGTGGTATTGCATAGTGATATTGCATATATACATACCCATTGCATATACACATACATGTTGTGTATGTGATATTGCATATACACATACACATTATGTATGTGTATATGAATATAGGTGCATGCATCTGTGTTCTCTTGTTGAGTGTATGATGATAAATATTATTTTTGAAAATAATGAAATACATAAGCAAGGGGCAGGGTCTCTTTTGGGCATTTCTGAAAGTTCTTTGCCCAATTTTCTATGTTGGGCATATCTGTAAGAAGTATAGAGGTTTGTCAGGGGTTATTTATTTATTTAATTATTAATTAATTTTTTAGAGACAGAATCTCACTCTGTCCCCTAGGCTGGAGGGCAGTGGCATGATTATAGCTTACTGTAACCTCAAACTCCTGGGCTTAACCTCCTAAGTAGCTAGGACTAGAACCATGCACTACCAGGTACATGCTATTTTTAAATTTTTTTGTAAAGATAGGGTCTCGTTATGTTGCTCAGGTTGGTCCCAAATTTCTGTCCTCAAGTGATCCCCCACCTTGGCCTCCCAAAGTGCTGGAATTGTAGGTATGAGCCATTGTGCCTGGCAAGAATTGGTACTATTATTTATTCTACAATCCTCAGTTCAACAAAGAAGGATGAGGCATGAGTTTTTAATCAGAGAAACTTGTCCGTTGTGATTTCAGCTCTAGCTCCAATGCCCAGTTTATAAGGGACTGTGTTGCTTTGAAAGACCTGGTGTGGTTGATGAGCATCTTAATGAAGCCATTTGTGAAAGAGAATGTCGCATGTCTGTGCATCACATTGACCCAGGGCAGAGTTTTTACCAAAGACAGCACAGAAATTTTGCATGCTCGGACCAGAAGGGAATTTGTCAGTGTTTAGCTTGGCTAACATCCCACACCCTACCTTCTTGTGCAGTTAGAATCCCTTCTAGTGTAATGTGTGAAAAACCATAGGCCCCCTGCCCACGCCCTCCCAGAGCTGTATCACCAACAGCTTTCAAGTGTGTGCAAATTGGGAGACGGCTGGATCCCACAACTCCCTGTGACATTTGCTGAAACAAATGCCTGTTAATAAGTGGCATGATTCCCTCAGTCTCAGTGATAAAGATGTACCCTGTTACTGGGAGCCCTTGAGAGAGATCTTTGTTGAGGGCCTTAACACTTATTTTAATTGGGGGTAGACAGATGTCCTGGGAAAGCTTACATTCCCCCTCCTCCCCTTCATCTCAGTAAGAGTGCTATGAAATAGCACTCCCTTTGCTCTTCTGTGCCTTATGCCCTGGACTTTAAAGACGACAACATGGGTGGTTAAAAAAGCTCTGTTGCTTCAGGATGCAGTGTCAGCTGATTTGGTGGATTAAATCGTTTTAAGGTCATGAGCTTTAATTCTTACTTCAGTGATTCTCAAACCTTGTTTTGTAAAGCCCCAGAGCTTTTATCTCAAGGGATGAGCATGTTATTTCCAAGACACCAACGTTATTCCTACTTCATATTAATAAAAACATTACAATATACATTGTCTTTGTGATGTGATTTTTGAATTCAGAGCACTCACATTCCCATTTATCTGGTCTTCGTTCAAAAACCCTGTGTGAGTGAGTCAGCAGATAGTCTTATTTATTATTTTGTTCAACACATTTTTTTTGAGTGCCTACTGATATATGACACTGAACAAAAAGAAAAAATATCAGTTCTTATGGGATCTTAACACAGCCTGAAGGAATATATTGGACCCATTTTGCAGAGGTAAAAAACCATGGCTCAGAATGGGGAAGAGAATTCTGAAATTGGACATCAGGTTAGCGTCAGAACTAGATTTTTATATCCATTTCTATAAGGTGAACTTAGAATGGCTCTATGTTTAATCTTGAAATACGGGTGGTCTGCTGGGCATAATGAAAACCTTGCTGAGATCTTTGGGCAATTCCCCTCTAGTTCCCTACCCGAATCCTTCCTCTTCTCCTCAAAGAAATTCTGAGAATGTCCAAATAAAGAGTAAATAAAGGGAAAGGTAAGAAGGAAACATGAGAGGGAAAGGCTGGAGGTGCAGAATGAGACTTGGAGAATAGAAGGGAGGAGCCAGGACAGCTTGCCGGGCTTGGGCATGGCATGAAGGCCTTTGTCATCAATATGGCTGTCTGTTCCAGCTCTTTTTCCATTTTCTTTTCCCAGCTGTGCTGCCTAGCACCATGCTTAGGCTGGTTTAACAGAGATTATACTAGGAGGATTTTCTAACATCCATGCCTGGATTACCCCTTATCTGATTCCTTAGCAGTGGCCTTCAGTGTGCACAGAGTATTCCAGGTTCAGATTCCTGAGTAGTTCAATGACTGTTTATAAGCTCTGACTTATGTTCAATGCAGAAAACATGAAAAAGCATTAAAAAAAGGAAAAAGTCACCTGGCATTGTTAACATTTTTATGTCATTCCAGTATTTTCCCGTGCATATAAATATGAGTACTTCTTTTTTTTTTTTTTACAAAAACAGTCTCATGTCATAGTATTGTTTTATAGTCTTCTTTTTTATACTAGATGATATATTGTAAACATTTTACCAGATCAAATCTTTTTCTACAGGATGATTTTTAATGACTGCTTAGATTTTCATTGAATAGCTGTATTAAAATTTACCTAAGCAGCTTCTATTATTTATCATTATTTAACCATTGTTATAAATAACATATTTGTATATTTATTTTTATGGAAGGCTATTTCTGAATATATCCTAGGGAAAGTTCATATATTAGCTTTTGCTATGCAATAAACCATCCTGCAACTTTGTGATGTCCAACAACTATTTATTTAGCTCTGCAGGTCTGCATTTTGGGCCAGGCAGTTCTGTTGGTCTAGGCTGGAATCAGTGGGTATAGGCTATGCTTGCTCATGCATTTGCAGTCAGCTGGTAGATTGCTTGGGATGATTGTGGTATCTCATCTTCCATCAGGCCAGGCTCATTTTCATAGCAGTTGGAGTTGCAAGAAAGGCAAACCCTGATGCACAAGCTTTTTTTTACATTTTTGCTTGCATCACTTTCATTTTTGTCCCATAGGCCAAAGTATATGACATGGCCAAGCCCAGAGCCAGTCTGAGAAAACATTACCAAAGGGCATGGCTACTAAAGGCATGAAAATATTGGAACCATTATTGTAGTCAGAATTGGAATTTCTGGGTCAAAAAGTATGGCCATTTATTATTTATTTTTTTATTTTTTTCAGTTGGAGTCTCACTCTGTTGCCCAGACTGGAGTGCAGTGGCTGCTTCCGGCCACCACAGCCTCAACCTGCTGGGCTCCGGCAATCCTTCCGCCTCAGCCTTCCAAGTAGCTGGAACTACAAGTGCGCGCTACCACACCCGGCTAATTTTTTGATTTATTGTAGAGATGACGTCTCACCAAGTTGCCCAGCCAGGTCTCAAACCCCCGGGCTCAGGCAATCCACTCACCTCAGCCTCCCAAGGTGCGGGATTGCAGGCTGAGCCACCGAGCCCGGCTAGTGTGACCATTTTAAAGACTTTTGTTGTTAGATTGCTCTCCAGAGAAGTTGTAACCAATTTACAACCCTCACCTAGAGTCTGTGTATTTCCAAATTCTCATGATCACTGGATATAATCATTGCTTTAATTTCTCCCTGGAAACTAACATTGTTGCTTTTGAGAAATATATACTTTGTGAGGGAAGCCATCTTAAATATTCCAGTTCCTAGGTGAAAGCACCTGCATGCGTGCAGCAGCTGACACCACATGAAACTGAAGAACCACCTGGCTGAGCTCAGCCAATCCACAGAACTGTGAGAAAAAAGGTTATTTTTTTAAAATAAGCAAAAGAAAAATACGTGCTCATTGTAAAAACCTGAAGCAATGTGTGACCTTTATCCTTAATATCTTCCCTAGAACTTGATTCATTTTGGCATTCTCTTTTACTGTGATGTTGGATTAAATCTATTTATATTATATTTAGTCTATAGTCATTGGTGAAATTTGTATGTAGTTTTCGTTGGTCTGCTATCTTTGACAAGTTTTGGCTATTTTCATCAAAGCATCTGGGAAATCTTTTTTTTTTTTTGCTTAGGATAATTTGCCATACCCTCTCCCCCAAATAAAACAACTTTTGGGCCTATTGCCTTTTCCAGGGTTAGTGATTTAATTATTTTTCCAATATACTCTATGATCATTTTTGATACACTTTTAAATGTGTTATGTTTTCTTAAGGATAATCATTTGATTGAATTTCTAATTTATTAGCATAAAACTATATATATTATTCTGTAGTGATGTGAAAAATTGCCTTGCCATCTGCAATTCTGTCTCTTTTCTCATTCTTACTGGGAAGTTCCTATTTTTATTTTTTGAAGTTTTTCTTGATGAGCTTTGCCAGATAGCTACTGTCTTATTTTTCCCTTCAAATTACCACCCCTTAAATTTATTCTTCATTTCTGTTTTTCCTGTTTCCATATATGTTAATTTCTGCTTCGTTTTTCATTCTTTCTTCAGTTTCTTGAGCTTCCTAGTTTCTTGAACTGAATGCCTCTATATACTTTGAATTATATCTGCTGATTGTCAAAATTTGGATAGTATGTGAGTCTCCCACTATGATAGTGATTTTTTCAACTCATGTATTTTTTTTTTAAATTTGCTTTATGTATCTTGAATGTATTTTTATGTTATAGGAGCCAGAGTGTCATGATTTTGCAGTCTTCATTGTAAAGTCAGATAGATCAGAGCTCAAATTCTCCTCTGCTACTTACTGACTGATAAACCAGTTTTAAATTCTTCTAAAAGCTTGGTGATCATAATAATGCCAGTGTTACTTCATTTTGATACTTAAATTAAATGATATAATCAATGTAAAGTGCTTAACATAATGCCAGGGACAAGGAACACACATAATTATTGGTTTTGTTATTACTGATGTACCCTTTATGAATACAAAATACCCATCTTTTGTCCTGTGTAATATCTTGTGCCTTAAATTTTGTCTGATATTAACATTTTCACTCATGACAGCTTTTCACATTTTTTCATTTTCATTTTGGATAATTTTATTTTCAGCAGGTCTCTTGTGAACTATGTATGTTTGAAGTCTATTTTTTCCCTCAAAATTATGAATCTTTGTCTACTAATGGGATAATTCATTCATTCACATTTTAGCAAGACATAGCATTTGGCAGACATTTACTGCTTTCCTCTCCTAATTCACTCTTCTGCCTTTGAAGATTTTAGAACCAAAATTTATGAGAAAATTTAAATATATTCGATTTCACATGAATTATTATCAACACATGCATTATTTCATGTAATTCAAGATGTTTTTGAGATGCGACCCCTAAAGTTTGCTTATTTCATTTTCAACTTTTAATTATTTTTGGACACATTTCTTTCTTATTGACTTAATTGATTCATTCAATCAACAAATATTTGTTGAACACATACTGTATGCAGGCACTATGCTAGGTGCTGGGGAAAATATGTGTTGTAGATCTGCTGTGTCTTCACTGAGCCTACATTTAGAGGATGAGAGAGACAAAAAATATGAACAGATAGGCTGCAAATTAAAACAAATATTTTTAAAAAGCCAATAGGGGTCTCAAGGAGAGAATAGCGAGCATGCATGAAGATATCTATTTAGGAAGTTAGTGGGATGGTACTTTCTGTGAAGGTGACATTAAACTAGCACCTTAAGGAAGAAATGGCATTAGTTGTGTGATGAGAGGAAGAAGGGCAATTTAGGCAGAAGGGCCAGCATGTGCAGAGGCCCTGAGAGAGGAAATAGCTTTATTCTAAAGTTTCTGTATAAATTCCTTTTTAAAAATACTCCACAATTAGCTTTTGATTAAAGGAATACACACAAGTACAGTTAATCTTTTGTAGGCTAAGCCAAATAAAGAGTTGGAAAATGCTTCTAAGTGTCATCTGGAAAGCTTTTCATTTGCCTGTCCGTCCGTCCATCCATCCATCCATCCATTCATCCATCCATCCATTCATCCAGTAAGCATTTATTGAGTGCCTACTATGTGTCAGGCCCTGTGCCAGGTGTTGATCATGTAAATAATTTAAGCACCTCCTGGAGTGTAGAGCCTAGTTGTGTAAACAGGCTGGAGGGCCCATGAGGATAAAGCTCGGTGCTTCTGATGGAGTGAGATGGACCGGGGATGTGGGGAAGGCATGCATGCTGTGCTCTGCAGAGTCCTTAGCAGGGAGGGGGTGGTGGGAGAGAACTGAGAGCAACTCCTGCCAGATGGCTTCATTCTTTCCCCTGAAGGAAGTGGGGACATCATGCTGTGATGTGATACACAAGAACAGTGTTTCCTGTGGGTTTGCAAGGGCATTTTGAATCTAAGGACTACAGCTCGTTGATGTGTGAAAGTATTTTTTTTTTCTTCTTCAGACTTTGTGAAGGCATAATCAGACCAATTTTATAAGTCTGGAAAAAGGTACTTAGGGTGAATTTAAATGCACACAGTGTAGTGGCTGGACCCTTAACCAAATACAGCTGTCACCTGTTTTGGGGGGGGCAGTTTCTAGGCATCCACTCTTGGTTCATCTAGCTGTCACCTGACAGCTCATATCCTCCAGTTCCTGGAGCTGACCAGTTCTCTGCAAATGACCAGATTCTCATATCAAATCCTGTCTGATTTGACCCTAAGTTCCATAAACTTTACTGTCTTCAACTGTAGGGTGAGGAGAGAATTAGACTACTTGATCTCTTAAGACCTTACCTATCTTTGAAGTTCAATCATTCATTTGTCCTTTCTAGTTTTCCAACTACCTTCCGCCCTCTCTCCTTCCCTCCCTTCCTCCCTCCTTCCTCCCACCCATCCACCCATCCATCCATCCATCCATCCATCCATCCATCCACCTACCTATGTATCCATCCAATATTTGATTGAGTGCTTACTATGTACCAGGCACTGTACTAGGTTCTAACCCAGCGGTCAGCTAATTAGACACAGTCTCTCCTTCCTGGAGCTTTCCATTTAATAAGGGAAACAGAAAAACAAATGGTCACAGATAATAATATAATTATAGTTATGGTAAGTGCTATAAATGAGAAGAATAGGGTGGGTGAGCATGCATATCAAGACCATTTGTCTTGAGGGTCAGAGAAGTCTATCTTGACAAAGTGACATTTAAGCAAACACTAGGTGAAGATTGGCAGAAAAGCATCCCAGGCAGAAGGCACAGACAGTGCAAAGGCCCTGGGATAGGAAGGAGCATGGTAACATCAAGGAAGGTAAACATGTATAATAAAATAACAATACGAGTAATAATAGCAGCTGCCACTTAATAAGAACCTACTATTTGTCAAGCACTGCCATCCTTAACTGTGTGATATCGATCAAGTCATTTAATCTCCTAGCATTTAGTCTGTACATCTGGAATATGGGTTGATAATGATCATACTTATTTCATTGGGTTGTTGTGGGGATCCAATGAAGTGATATCTGTGAAGTACTTAACCCTATACTTGCTTCATGGTAAACATCCAAGAGGTAGTAGTGGTTTATTTTGTTTTTATGAATGGTATTGTGTAAGAAAGAGTTCATTTTGGGGCTCAGGGCTTGTCTTTGAGTCTGTTGATGTTTTCTTTGTGAGGGTCATTCTTGGAGTTTCTGCAGAAGTGGAAGTCACTCAACATGGTCAAACATAAAACTATTGCTTTTCCATCTGCTCCTATGGAAAGAGGAGGTAGATATGTCAGCCACAGCTTGGCCTTCATACAGAAGGCACATTGGAGATTGGCTATTGGCATTTGCAACATTGGTTGGCATTACGGAAGGTCAAGGGTAATAATTATCAAGGAGTAGTTTAAGGGAAACAATTCCATTCCTTATCTATTGGTAAGACCAATATATTCCCTGTTTTTTAACTGATGGGATGACATCTCCCCCAAATGTCTCTGCTGAGAGTTGGGACCATTTCCCTGTTAACAAGTAGCAAGTAGCAACTTACTGAGTAAACAGAAAGGTAGAAGTGCTTTTTCAGCATTCAGAAAGTTGGAATGACAAACTGTGTATATGTAAATATTTGAAACAAGCCTTGTAAATTACTTTTGTTCATTTGTAATTATTTATCTGTGAGAACTTTTTGTATGTTATTAGATATGGAGAGAGAAGGAAATAAAGAAGACACAATTATTACTCTTTGGGACTCATAATCTAACGAGGGCGATTTTGCTCCCTGGCAGCATTTGGCAATGTCTGAAGACATTTTATTTGTCACAGCTTGGAGTGGTGAGGGTTGCTGCTGGAATCTAGTGGGCAGAGGCCAGGGATTCTGCTAAACAAATAAAATGTGTAGGACAGCTTCACAACAAATAATTCTGCAGTTCAAAATGTCCATAGTGCCATGATTGAGAAACCCTGGTCTGACTGTCTATGAAGTACTACTTTTGCAAAGCCAACTGAGGGATATCAGTTCTTAAGCAATTATGGTTTATAGGGAATTGTGTGTGTATGAGTACATGTGTTTGAATGTGTTGATGTAAATTGATATAACCTCCTTTATCTTCTTTTCCTAGGTATTTTTAGTTATCTATTATCAATTAAAATAGTTTGTGTTTGAATATATAATGTAAAGTTTGCAATCTTATAGGTACAACAAGGTATACAGTGAATAACAAATCTCCCCACTCCACTCCTGTACCCAGGCCTTCAATAATCCTCTCTGGAAGAATACCACTGTCACTAGTATCTCATGTAATAATAGAGAGAGGATCCACATATGAATCTTAGACTCTTAGTAGCCTTACACACATTTTTTGCTTGTTCCTTTTTTTTTCTTTTCACTTGATGATGTAACCTGGAGATGTTTTCATATCGGCACATATAAAGCTGCCTCATTCATTGCAACATCTGTGCAGTGTTTCTTTATGCGTATCTCCTTGTATCTAACTGTGGACACACATGTGCAAACATGTCTATCCTCCAAAGGTCTGCATGTGGAATTTCTGGGTTAAAAAGTCACGTACCTTTTATATTTGGCTAGAGACTTCTGACAACAGTGGTGTCTAATCCTGTGTGCCCTGCATTCTTCTTGTGTCCCATGTCTAGTTTTTCTTTTCTTTTTCTGCTGAAGTGCAGTGGCACAATCCTGGCTCACTATAGCCTCAACCTTCTGGGGCCAAGTGATCCTCCTGCCTCAGCCTCTCAAAGAGCTGGGATTACAGGTGTGAGCCACCGTATCGGGCCAAGTCTTTCTTGACCCTCCTTTTCTCCTGTGGGGTTCCTGAGCTGAAAGGGTCATCTCTACTTCTACCCCCATTGGAACAACTTTCTATAATCTACAAGATTATTATGATTTTTTCTAATCAAAATGCAGTTCCCAAGGATGGTTTGAAAATATTAATTGTGCCTGTCATTCCGAGGCTCTGAGAATGTGAGGGTCAGTGTATAAAATCTTTCTGAATTGCTCATAGTTCCCATGGCAGGTGGCTCCGCAAGAGCCTCTCTCTGTAGCCAGTCCTTTGTGATCGATTGTACCCACCCCATTCCCAATGGGCTGTATCCTGAGGGTAAGTAGAAAGCATGGGCTCTCTTGCTTTAAAAAAATCGTTAACTCAACGGGGGCACCTGCTGCTTGATTGGGAGTATGTCGGCATTTAGAGCCTGCTGGCTGCAATCTCACTATGCAGACTGGAAGTTGTGGGGTGTTTTTATCGGCAGGAAACAGCTTTGAGAGCGGAAGGGGAGGGAGAGTAGATGGATAGATGAGGGAATTAGAAGAGAAGGAAGCCGTGGGAGAAATGTCTTCTTTTAAAGACAGACAATGCGGATTTCTCCTGCCCATCTTTTTGGAATGCCAAGTAGGAATTAAATGGGAAGTTGGGATGCTTCTGCCACACCTGCCCAGCAACCAGCCTTACCAGGTTTCCTGAGTTGCAGACTGTTGTCTAAACTTGTGAGGTTCTTCTCCTTGAGGTCTCTTGCAGGAAGTGAATGGTGGCAGCATTTTCTCTGAAGTCCCAAAGATTCAAGTAGCCAAGAAGGCACCCTGTAATGACTATTCCCCAACACTGGAAACCACAGAAGTCACTCTGCGCTGGGAAATATATACTCTTGAGATCTCAGAGCTGGTGCAGACAGATACAGTGGCTGGGTGTGTATGTCTTATTTGTGTGGTTTTCCAGCTCCTGTAACAGTACCTGGTACACAGTAGGCACTCAATAAATATTCTCTGAAAAAAGAGATAACTTGATGGCAGATAAAGGACTGGGTCTGTCGAATTTGATTATAACTCACAGTCAGTTGGTAAACTGCTTCACTGAGCAGAAGAAGGCAGCTTAGAGGAACCCAGGGGTGTGCAGGGTGGAATGGGACTCTTACCTGTATGGACAACATGATATCGTTTCTGAAATTTAGGTTCCTCTGCTGATAAAGGAGAAGACCACAGGAGAAAATATTTGCCTCTGTCTTTACAAAAACCTTTTTGGAATAATTTTACATTTTCAAGAAATTTGCAAAACTATGTAGAGAGTTTCTTTGTATACCCCTCATCAGTTTTCCCTTACGGCTAACATCTTATGTAATCATGGTACATTTGCCCTTGCCATTTCATTGGGCAATCAAAAATTCTTTGAGAATTCACTGGTCACTTCAATTTGGATCATCACCATCATAATTATCATAACAAAATGGTAATAATAATATTGGTAGTAGTGGAGGTAAACAGCTAAGATAGTACTTATTCTGTGCCAAGCACTGTTCTAAATGCTTTTCCTTCACTTATTTGACCCTTTCAGCATCTTGTGAGGTATACACCCTGTTATAACAGTTCCCATTTTGCAGATGGGTAAGCTGAGGCATAGCAGTTCAGACAGAGAGGTTGCACAGTTAGCCTCTAGCTAGTATTTGAAACCTAAGTTATGTGCCTCCAGATTTCCATTCTTCACCATTTTTTCCTACATAGTGGTGGTAATCTCTTGATGATGATATGTTTGGGAACTGGGCTCAAAGTTTTACATGTGTTATTTCTAAGCCCTCCCCCGACTCAGAGAGTTGTGGTAAAGAGAACTGCTTTTATTGTCCTGCTTCGGACAAAAATACATGGCCCCAAGCTTTTGTGAGTAGGATCCGCAAGAGAACTTTAGTTTGTGTGTGTGTGTGTGTGTGCCCATATGTGTGGGGGAGTGATTGAGCCTCTCCTGGTTTCTGTCCTAGTTTTTCCCCCCAAATGTATTTAGACAGGTCAGCTCTGTACATCTGGGCACTGGTATTGCTACAGAACTTCTCTTCCAACAGTGGCAAAGACTAAAGCTTGATCAGAACATGAACAATCAGAACTGCCTTAATTTTTTTTTTTTTTGAATTGGAGTCTTACTCTGTCATCCAGGTTGGAGTGCAATGGCATGATCATGGTTCACTGCAGCCTCGACCTCCTAGGCTCAGGCGATCCTTTCACCTCAGCCTCCCGAATAGCTGGGACTACAGGTGCATGCTGCCAAACCCAACTAAGTTTAGTATTTTTTGTAGAGGCGGAGTCTCACTATGTTGCCCAGGCTGGTCTGGAACTCCCGAATTTAAGCAGTCTTTTCTCCTTGACCTCCCAAAGTGCTGGGATTACAGGTATGAGTCACCGGGCCTGGCCAGAGTATCTTAATTTTGAAAGCCAAAAAACAAAACAAAACAAAAACAAAAAAACTTCCATTAATCAGCAAGCACATGTCTTGGGAGTATAAGATGCTAAATGATTCCTGCCCCAGATCTTTCAGATAACTGGGAGCGAAGTGAATATAAAAGTAAATGCTGAACCATGGGTTTTGGATTGGATGGAGAATGTCTGGAATCAAAGCAGCAGTGGGGCCGGGCTTGGTGACTCAGCCTGTAATCCTGCACCTCGGGAGGCTGAGGTGAGTGGATTGCCTGAGCCCACGGGTTCGAGACCCGCCTGAGCAACTTGGCGAGACCTCATCTCTACAATAAATCAAAAAATTAGCCAGGTGTGGTAGCGCGCACCTGTAGTTCCAGCTACTTGGAAGGCTGAGGCAGAAGGATCGCCGGAGCCCAGCAGGTCGAGGCTTCGGTGGCCGGCAGCGGCCACTGCACTCCAGTCTGGGTGACAGAGTGAGACTCCAACTCAAAACAAATAAACAAACAAAAAAACAAATCAGCAGTGGGATTGTTCTCAGGGATGGGAGATACTTGAACTCATTTTCCACTCAGGATGCAGCATGTGGCTCCCACTGCCTGGAAGAGTTTTCCCTTTTCTCTTCAAATGATGAACTCTTCCCCTTTAGTCTCAGCTTAAATGTACCTTTCTTCAGTTGGCATTTGCTGACATCCTGTCTAAAGTTCCTTCAGATAATTACTAGGACTTTAAGCTTCATGAGGCCAAGGACCTCTGTTTTGTTCACTGCTGCATCCTCTGGTGCCTAGGACCTTGCTAGACACACAATAGACCTCTATTGAATTTTTGTTGATTAAATGAGTGAGTAGTCCATTTCAAGTTCTCATTTGTGTCTGCCTTAGACCTTGCACTATTTGGCATTAGCTTATCTGTTTCCTTGAGGATGGCCTGATTCCCTCATGAGCCATAACTCCACAAGGGCAGTGGGTGTGTCTGCCTTTAGGCCTGGCCTGTGGTTAAGGGTGTGGGTTCTGGGGGTAGATTCCCTTAGTTCAAATCCTAAGTTTTCTACTTTCTGGCTATGTGATTTTTTGGCAGTTGCTGAGCTTCTCTGTGTCTCATCTTCCACGTATGCACAAGAGAGATAATAACAGCATATATCGTATGGGATTGTTGAAATAACCCAGTAAGTTTTAATATTGGTTAAACCATTTAGAAGCATGCCTGGCGTATAGTAAGTGCTCATGTCAGTTATTGCTAGTGCTTAAAAAATATCTGGGATTTAAAGGTTGGGGATTTTTACATAAAAGGCACTTTTCCACTTTAAGTGGTAAAATCTCCCCCAAGGAAGAGGCAAGGACAGATGGAGATGATCTGAGAGGCCAGAGAAATTCTTAAAACCAGGCTGTTTTTATTTCTTTCTATTGTCATGGAAAAGGCCAGTTTCTAGCATGCCTGGTGTTTCTTCTCCTCACTGTTTTCTACATTTCCTTCTTTGCATTGGCCATTTTTTTTTTTAAACAACAACAAAAAAAATAGCACAGCTCGGAATCTTGCTTGCTAACTTGCTGCTGGGATGTGGGATTGAGCGTTTCCATTTAGAGAAGCAGCAGGCCCTGGAATGCAGCCTCGGGGCTGCCAGGCTGACTCTGAGGGCCGAACAGGCCAGGAATGCGCTTTGCAGCTTGCACTGAGTTGGGCCTTGGGTTCGTGGAATTTCTTCTCTCTTCTTACTTATTTATGTCAGTTTAAACAATAATTATACCAGCAATGCAAACTCTTGATGATAATGGGAAACAGTACAATACATTCCAACAGACAGCAGCTTGAAGAGGAAACCTCTCTTCTGTCGTAGACATTTCTTTCCTTAGGATCCCACTCCCTACTTCCAGAGAAGGTTGCTTAGACATGTCCATTTAAATGAAAATCTTGGATAAACAAGGAATAATTGTTTAGTATAAGTATGCCCCCAATATTGCGTGGCACAAACTTATACTAAAATATGTGATATTCAGATTTAACTGAGTGTTCTGTAGTTTTACTTGCTAAATTCGACAACTCTAGAGCCTCTTCTGTTACCAGTTTCCTATATTTTCTTCCAGTAATTTTCCAAGCATGTGCAACCCACAGTATCTTGATAGACTTCCTCCTGCTGTAATTCCCAGCACCTAGAACAGTGCTTGAGACATTGTAGGTACTTAATCAATACTGGCTAAATGAATGATTGAATCTGCACCTACTCCAGTTTTCTTCGCTTATGATTGATGTAGAGAGCTGCCTCATTTGTTTCTAATGTATTTAACCTGTCCCCTGACAAGAGGCATTGGTGCTCTTGAGAGTCTTGTGCTCTTACAAACAATATGGTAATGAACATTATTGCTTGCATTTATCTCTGTGAGTTTGGGGATGTGTGCAAGGATGAGTTAGCATTGGAATCATTTGGATGAAGAGTATGTGCTTTACAATGTGGCTTGATGCTGCTGAATTGCTTTCCATGGAGGGTCTGTTCACACTTCCTTCAGACATCTTGCTCCCCATGTTTTAACACAGAATATTATCAAACTTTTCATTTTGCCTATCTGATCAGTGAAAAACTAGTAACTCACTGTCATCTTAATTTTTATGTTTGAAAGCTTTCTTTTTCTGTGAGCTATCTTTCTTTTGCTTTTTTCCCTACTTTTTAAAAATTGTTTTTTAACAAGTTTTTGCTAGCCTGGCATAAGTTTCATATGTAATAATATATAAAATTGGTTTTCAACTTTGAAAAAATTGATTTACCATGGAGTTTTTTTATTCCGCAGGCATTTAAAAACCCTGCAATAGCTGAATATATGAGTCTTTTCTTCCACATAGTCTACCTTTTGTGTCTTGAGGCCTCCTCCTCAATGAGATTATAGAGCAATTTGCCCATATTTTCTTTTACTACTTGAACTTTTTTTTTTTGCATTTAAATCTTTAATCCATCTGGAATTTATTTTGGTTTTAGGAGGGAGGTGAGGATCTAGCTTTATTTTTTACCAGATGGCCAGCCAGTTGTCCCAATACCATTTATTGAATAATCCATCGCTTCCCACAGAATTGAAATGCCGCCTTTATCATATATTAAATTGTGGAGGAGGGATTTTGTACTCATTTTCTGACAGCCTCTGGAGCCAGCTAGGCATCAAGGATTTTAGGGGGTTTCAGCCGGCTAGCGGCAGAGATCCTGACCTTAAGGACAGCCACGATTTATCCAGCCAGAAATACCATGTGTAGGGGAAGTGGGTTTTCTGGGTGGGGATGGGGTTCGGGGTAGGAAAAAGTGAGTGTCCCACGAGGAGAGGGATTTAGAGTTCTATTTCTCAGTCTCAACACTGTAGACAATTTGGGCTGGGTAAGTCTTTGTTGGGGGCTGTCCTGGGTAATGTAGGATGTTTAGTAGCATCCCTGGCCTCTACCCAGTATCAACTCTTACCTTGATTTGTATTTTCTTTTTCTTTCTTTCTTTCTTTTTTTTTTATTGAGTCAGAGTCTCACTCTGTCGCCCAGGCTGGAGTGCAGTGACATGCTCACGCCCACCGCAGCCTTGACCTGCTGGGCTCAGGTGATCCTTCTGCCTCAGTCTTCCAAGCACCTGGAACCACAGGTGCGTGCTGCCATCATGCTGGCTAATTTTTTTTTTTATTTATTATATAGATGAGGTTTCACCAAGTTGCCCAGGCAATCCTCTCTCCTCTGCCTCCCAAAGTGCTGAGATTACAGGCATGAGCCACTGTGCCCAGCCTTCACCCTGATTTGTGGCAATAAAAAATGCCTCCAGACAGGTTGGGCACAGTGGCTCACGCCTGGAATCCCAGCACTTTGGGAGGCTGAGGAAGGAGAATTGCTGGAGCCCAGGAGTTCGAGCTAGTCTAGGCAACATAGTGAGACCATGACTCAAAAAGAAAAAAAAAAAAAAAACCCACAAAACCTGGGCATGGTAGTGTGTGTCTGTAGTTCCAGCTACTCAGAAAGCTGAGGTGGAAGGATAGCCTGAGCCCAGGAGGTTGAGGCTGCATTGAGCTGTGGGGAAAAAAAGCCTCCAAAATGTCCCCTGGGGGACAAAGTAAACTTCAATTGAGAACCCATGGTGGCGCATACCTATAATCCCAGCATTTTGGGAGGCCAAGGTGAGAGGAGTGCCTGAGTTCACAGGTTCAAGACCAGCTGAGACCTCATCTCTGCAATAAATCAAAAAATTAGCCAGGTGTGGTGGCATGTGCCTGTGGATCCAGCTACTTAGAAGCCTGAGGCAAAAGGATCACCTGAGCCTAGCAGGTTGAGTCTATGGTGGCCATGAGTGTGCCACTGCACTACAGCCTGGGCGACAGAGTGAGATTCTGACTCAAAAATAAAAAATAAAAATAAAAATAGAGAGCCACTGCTTTATCAGGCCTGGGCTGAGCAGACCCTTGATTGGATGCATATGAGACCTTTTCTTTTTCTGAGATTCTGTCATCAGTAGTATCAGGGACCCCAGATGTCTAGGAACCAGGAAGGGAGGTGCCTATCTCAGAGATCAGAGACCCCAGACTTGGTGTGAGTGTGGGGTCTGGGTGGAAGGGTAGGAACCATACAAGTTGACTCAGGGAGGAAAAGGTTCCTATCCTGCCTTGCAGAAGAATCTCCAAAACTCCTTGGGACCTGCCTGGGACCCACCCATTCTCTCTGCTCACCACACTTCCAGACAAAGGGACCTTTGGTCCAGGAGGGATGACTCAGAGAACCTGAGGCAGCAGAAGTTTTGAGATTTAACAGCATGTCAATTTATTGTCTTCTCTCCTTTAGGAGTAAAAGGGTTTATGGGCTTATCTTTGGGGGCAGCAGATAGCACATATGTTTATTTAGGAGATTGGGGGCAGCAGGTGGGGAGAGAAATTCCATCTAGAACAGGTAGGTATGGGAGTGAGATGGAAGAGGAAAGAGAAATGGGTGAACTCCCTGGGATCTGGGGGAAGAAAGAAGACACTGAGGGGAACTGGTTGAAGTTGAAATGATGTCTTGAGATTAACTGGGAAGAGTCGGGCTTGGGTTTCTTCATGACCGTGCTGCAGCGGGAGAGAAGGTTGTTGCTGCATGGGCTAGAGTTGGGTCGAAGCGAGGTCCCCTTGGGAAGGGGCGTTCATGGGCAGATCGAGGTCTTAGAGGCCAGGCAGAGAATGTGGGGAGGGCAGCACCCGCAGATGAACAGCTTTTGTGAGGCACCTGTGTGGAGCATGTGGCACCAACGGAGAGTCCTCAGGTGCAACTCTGACACAGGTGTGGGAGATGCTGGGAGACAGAGAGTCAGGACTCAGGAGTGTCTTGGATGGCTTGCCAAGGGGTTTTACCTAGGCAATATGGAAAACATAAAATAGAGGCGAGTGAAAGGAAGAGTGTGAAGAACAGTGTAATGCCACCACCCGCCTCCGAAAACACCTTCTCGTTTCCTCTGCCTAGTCTTAGTGTACTCTCCCCAACACCCACTGGAATACTGGTCACTCAAGGGCAGGGTTTGTTTTGTTTTGTTCATGGTGCCTGGCACACAGTTGACATTCGACAAGTGTTTGAGGAATAAATGAATCCACACTGCCAACCTGATGTCACTTACTCTTTTTTCCCTTCATAGGTCATGCATGATCCACTTTCCTGCCTGTAGATAGCAGTCTGGGACACAGGTTTTTCATGAGTACAAATTATTGGACTGTGTAAACGGGCCATTTTTCACTGAATTGACACCCTCCTACTGATAATGGGTCTTCTTTCATATTTCTCTCTCACAAGTGCCTTAGTCTGTTTGGGACACTGTATACCCTAGATGAGATGGTTTAAGCCACAGAAATGTGAGATTTTCTCACAGTTCTGGAGGCTGGAGGTCTGGGGTTTTTGGTGAGGGCCTTCCTCTTGGCTTACAGATGCTCCTTTCTTGTTGTCTCCTTATGTGGCAGAGAGCAGAAAGAGGAAACCAGCTGTCTCCTGTTCCTTTTTTAAAAATTTGTATACATTTAAGGGGTACAAGTGCAATTTTGTTACATGGATACATCACATAGTGGTGAAGTCTGGGCTTAAACCATCACCCAAATAATGC
Organism: Cephalopachus bancanus; assembly: GCA_027257055.1. Classification (NCBI taxonomy): domain Eukaryota; kingdom Metazoa; phylum Chordata; class Mammalia; order Primates; family Tarsiidae; genus Cephalopachus; species Cephalopachus bancanus. The sequence goes on from JAPVLO010000354.1 coordinate 2,359,261, forward strand.
ACATTGTATGCATTAAGTAATTTCTCATCCCCCTCCCACCTCCCACCCTTTCCAATCTCCAGTGTCTGTTATTCCACACTGTGTCCATGTGCACACACGATTTAGCTTCCGCTTATAAGTGAGAACATGCAGTATTTAATTTTGTTTCTGAGTTGTTTCACTTAAGATAAGGGCCTCCAGTCCCATCCATGTTGTTGCAAAAGGCATAATTTCATTCTTTCTTATGGCTGAATAGTATTCCAATTATGTATATATGAATGTGTGTGTGTGTGTGTGTGTGTGTGTGTGTGTGTGTGTGTATGTGTGTGTATGCGTATGATGAATGAGAAGGGACTCAAAAAAATCCCAGAGTTTATTTATAAAAAATTGTGTATTTTCAAAAATTTTGTACTTTAAAACAATCACCTTCAAATTACTCTTCATTTGATGCAATACACCTATTAAGACACTTTTCTCACTGCTCCAAACAGTTTCTGATCTTGTCTATTTTGATGTCTTTTAGTGCTTCTGCGGCTTTTTTGTTTCACCTCTTCCACATTGGCAAGATATTTTCCTTTGAGGGATTTTTTTAAAAAAAAATCTGGGAAAACTGAAAAATGTTGCTTGGAAAAGACTGGGTGAATAGGGAGGGTAGGGCACGGTGGTCATTATGTGTATATATATGCATATCCATCATATTTTCTGTATCCATTTTGTGTTATTTTGTTTTCATGGTGAACTTCTAGTTATGTTCAGAGATACTGATTTTTTAAATTAAAATTTTAAATTGATACATTCACATAGCATAAAATTCACTATTTTAACCATTTTTAAATCACACAATTCATGGTTTTTAATATATTTACAATGTTGTGCAACTATCACCACTATCTAATTCCAGAACATTCTCACCACCCCCAAAAGAAACGCTGAACTCATTGGCAGTCACTCCCCCATTCTCCCACCCTCTCAGCCCCTGACAACCACCAATCTACTTTCATTTTATATAGATTTGCCTATTCTGGGTATCGCCTATAAATGAATCATACAGTATGTGCTCCTATGTGATTGACTTCTTTTACTTAGAATGTTTCAAGGCTCATTCTTCCATGTCGTAGCATATATTAGTATATCATTCCTTTTTATGGCTGAACAATATTCCCTTGTATAAATAGACCACATATTGTTTATCCATTCATTGATTGGTGGACATTTGGGTACTTTCCACATTTTGGCTGTTAGGAATAGCCATGAACATGCATGTATTTTTTTTGTATGAACACATGTTTTCAAGTCTCTTGGGTATCTCCCTAAGAGTGGAATTGCTGGGTCATAAGCTAGCTCTGTGTTTTTTACTCTTTGAAGCCATTTCCTGAGTGGCCTGGGATTAAAAAGTAAGTTAACTTTAAGAAAACTATTAATGATATTGCAAATGGTGTGTGGATATGGCAGATGTTATGAAGGTAGCTTGCAGTGATGGATGCGTGGGAGCTCTGCCTGGACATGCCCCTTTCTGTGGGCTTTCCACCCATCTCTCTGTTCGCTGGAGCCTCAGTGCAACCATGCTGGCCTTCTCATTGTCTGCAGGAGCTATCCTTCTTCAAACTTCTCCTTATCCTGGGAAATGCCCCCTTGCCCCCATATTCCCCAGGTAGCTGGACTTCTCAGAGCCCTTTTGCCTAGAATCCACTGTTTTAATGCTTAATTGCATTTCCCCTCATATCACTTCCTAATGGCTGTGTGGGTGAAACTTTTCCCTCTGCTATAACCTGTGTGAAGGCAGGCCTATATTTGAGTGGTCTGTTCCCCTCATACTGCAACCTTGCCTGATGGTTCATAGACACTTGCTGAATCAGCCTTCCACAGATTGCCCTTCCCTGCCTTCCACCGAGTCTTGTGTCAACCCAGTGTCCTGACTCTTGCCCTATTTGCTCTTATTCTTGGCCTGTGGTTTACTGTTCAGTTAGTTTATTTTTAGCTGTTAGGGTGTATTAGTCAGAGGTCTTCATGCCCTAGGAAAATGAGCATGGGTTAAGTTTTAGTTAAGCTTTTTTGGTTGTAAGTAACAGAAACCAACTTGAGTCAGCTAAAACTAAAAGGGGAATCTAGTATGAGAGTTCAGGGACATTGCTTGGGCCCAATGAGAAGCAGGTCAATCTGGCTGAAGGGAGGGAAGAGAACTAGGAACCAGAAGACTGTTGGGTCTCTCCATCTCTCTTCTCTGCTTCTCCTTGTCCATATTCATTATTCCTGCCCTGGGCATGCCTGCCTTCCTTGTTTCTTACTCTACATATTGGATGGAGATGACCTCCCATAGCTGCCTGGTGTGTATCTCGTTGAATCTCAGCCTCCTTCTTAAGTCCATGAAAGAATCTGATTGGCTTAGCTTAGATCTGGTGGCCAATGAGCTGAAGCAAGGGGCAGGGTCAAGGAGTACCATTACTGGGGTGAGGGAGGCAGTCTGGGTGGAGATCACTGGGGAGATGGGCATTCAGTGGTATCCATCATTGGGTAAACAGGCAGATCCAGAGCTGTGAACTTCAGCTTCTTCTTCTTTCCAAGGCTATAGAAGAGGGGGAAGAAGTTAGTCATTTCTGAGTGTGGGAAAAGTCAGTGATGTGACAAAAACAGTTCACATCAGACTTGCTAACCTTGAAAGCTCTGAATAGTGTTATCTTAGGAAAGGGAAAAATAAGCATGAAACTGCTGGTCTGCTCCACTTCTGGGACAGGAAGCTCTTCTAACTTTTCTGGCTCAATAGGGGAAGGCTTTAAGCATCTCTTGAATCCTTCTGGTGTCTTTGTCTTTCAATCTCAGAATTCCTGCTCAGGTGACATTTGCGTTTGTGCCCTGCAAAAGGAAAAGGGAGTTTTGCTCCCTGCTTCTAAGAGCTGTTGCCCTCCTCTGGATTTCCTTAGCCTAGTTTCCGGCTCCTTGTTCTCTTCCCTCCCTTCAGTCAGAATGACCTTCTTCTCATTGGGCCCAAGCAACGTCCCTGCACTCTCAAAACTAGATTCCCCTTTTAGTTTAAGCTGTGCACTCTTTGTACCATCTGTCTGAGGGCACAGGATGGCCCCACTCTCCATTCCTGTCATAGGGGTGAGGTTGCTCCCCACTATGTGGAAATATCCCCCTAAGCTTATAAGCCTCAGTTACTTAATCAATACAGTAGGGCCAATATGTCCCACCATTGGCACTTGTGGATTTGACAGTTGTGGTTCCTACTATCATTAGCTGCCTAGAAGATCCTTAGTACAGGGTTAAAAGTCACTGTCTTAAAACTCCAGTTGAATGTTTGGTAAGATTTGGGAGAAGAGGAATGGTGTTGTGACCAGGACTGTTGCCTCTGGAGTGAGACTTGGTTCTGAGTGTGGACACCACCAATTGGCTGGGTGATCTTGGGCAAAGTATTTAATGTCTGTATGCCTCATTTTTTTACCCATAAATGGGGATGGCATTAGTACCCACCTCACAGGACTGTTGGGAGGTTTAAATGAGATAAGGTGTGAACAGTCCTTAGAACAGTGAGCCCTCAATGTGTGTTGGCCATGATTCTTTTACTTGATTGATTTCATTCATTTAGGTGATACCTGGCCTGTAAGGGAACAGGGTAGGAGCCTACCTTTAACATCCTTTTCATAGGCCAGTCCAGCTCTGCAGTGGACCATGCTGGTGATGTCTACTAGTCCTCAACTTTTTAGCATACATTTTCCTTGCGTACCATTTAGCAGGGCAGGTTGGGTTCAAGCCAACCCAAGCCAGAAGTTTGAAATCCTGGGTACTTCTCTTTTCCGGATCTTTGTTACCTTTAACAAGACTAATGGAAGCCATGAAGTCCCTCTGGGTGGCCCTTTTTGGGCTGTGACATGCACCAGAAACCCACTTTTGGCCTGTTGACATTGTGTTAGAAAACAGCAGGTGCAGTTGGCAGCCTCTCTCCACACCCCCCGCCCCCTGTTAGCCCCCAATCTCTGGGGACTCCTGAGACTAATGCAGTTTTAATGAATACACATTACTGTTTACATGGCTAACATGAGAGCCTGGCTGCTTATTTTATGCCAAGTTTACGGTTCTGCCTTTTAAAATCCTGCCCTCCTCGCTCTGCTCTGGCAGCCCTGTGCTGTCCCTCCAAATAAGGAATTCAACAGGAAGGCAGCATCAGAGTCACTGCCTTTGCCTAGGAAGGAGAACAGAAGCAGAAAGATGGAGACTTCATTTTTTTAATTAAAATTTTTTTTTTTACAATTCTCAATGCTTGTCTGTGACAGAACAATTAGAGAATGAAGATCTACAAAGATAAGAAAATAAAAATCACCCCTCATTTTGCTACTCAGAAAAGCACCATTAACATTTGGTTTATGTTCTTGAGGATTTTAATCAACATTTACATGTGTTTTAAATTAAAACTAGAAACCTAACTTAAAGCACATTATTCTGAAATCTGCTTTGTACCCTTCTGCAATTAATATATGTGGAGCATCTTTCCAAGTCAAGAAATACAGATCTGCAGTATCTTTTTTCAAGCATCATTGTATCCTATTATATGACTGCCTCTCTGGTCTCACTTATAGAATGTTTTAATTACATTAAATTTTGAATCATTATATATACTCACTGGTTCAAAATTAAAATGATACAAAAAGGTCTACCTTGAAAAGTCTCTCTCCTATTCCTGGCCCTTAGGCCATTCAGTTTACCTCCCTACAGACAACCAATATTACCCATTTCTCGTGTAGACATCTGGAAATAGTGCACCATGTACGTGCAAATCACGTGCATTTATTTTTCTTTCCCCCAAACACAAACTTTCAAATGTAAGTTTACCTTGCTTTTTTAAACTTAACAATGTCCTGTGTCTTGGTGTTTTTTTTGTGTGTGTCAGTACATATAGAATGTCCTTGTTCTATTTTATGACTGCATCATGGTCCATGGAATGAACATCCCTGAAATGTCTTCAAATTAGGATGTATTGACTCGTTGAAACCTTTCCTGAGGATCTGCGTGAGCTCCCTGTCCATATGGCCTGGCCAGGAGCGACTGGAGAAAGGATGCCCATTCAGAGATTAGGAGGGACTGCCACTCTAGATTATGAATGGGATTGGCCTTGACAGGTCTGAGTGACAAAGACACAGAGAGCTGGTGAGCCACATGCCAGGTGGCAGTCACTGGCAGAAGGCTACTTGTGACTTCTCTGTAATTCTCCAGATGGACTACGTTTAAAACAGGGGCACTGCCCTTCATTTATACTTGATTGAGAAGAGGTTTCATAACAGGCCCAGGGAGAGGATCAGTTGTTTCTTACACTTTCTGGCAAGACATATTAGGGGGTATCAGAGGCTCAGTGATCTCATCAAGCTGAGGCAAAGTAAGAACAAATTTTGCATCTGCCTTAGAAACATACTCATGGGAGGGAGGACTCGTCAAAGCATTTCACATTTGACTTCTTTGTCTTTCTTGATGATCTTAAGTTACTATCAAGAATGTTTTGGGTATGTTGAGTAAATACTTAAAGTTAGTATGATGAGAGGAAAAGATGGGGCCTTAATGAGGTGGAATGTGTCAGCAAGAACAGCAAATGACCTTCTAGAGACAGATGGGAATCATTTTGTGTAAGTAAATGAGCATCGAGAATCTCCAGACAAGAAGGCCAATTTGATAAAAGGGGAATGGGGGATATTCTGAGACTTGGAAGGATGGGAGGAAGCCAGTAAGGCTATAAGCGAAACTGGGATGGTGGTGATGGAGAAGCTGAGAGGGTTTCTATAGGAGGACATAGGAAGTTATGGTCTGGTCTTGGTGATTAGGCGAGGTCTACTAGAAGACATCTTTTCAATAAATTTCAGTCAACTTCACATAACCACGTTTTCATTATTGACTGGAATCAGATCAATAATAAAGACTTGTTCTTTTATTGTGTTATCTGTTTTGTGAGGGATGAAGTGAAACTAATATGCAACCAAACCTATCAATCAATTTAAAAATACCTTCTTAAATAACAATGAGGTAAAATAGGACTAAACTTGCAATTACAGAAAGGCTTCCCATGAAGAAAAATAGAGTGCTGTATATACAAAAATGTGAGATCAGCTAATGCTGTGCTTACAGATAAGTTCATAGTGTTCATGCTGTTGTGATTAAATATTTGTGATGCTTTGCTTCGAGCATAATTTGGCTCTTCATTTATTGTAATGACTATGTCATGGATCAAACACATTGCTGGTATCCTCTTTAGAATTTCTATTCAGTTCCGTTTTCTTTATTAAATCTTCCAAGATGACTATTTTGAAGGTGAGACATTCATTTCATTGTTTAAATTCACATGTATTTGTTTAAATAGTTATATAACTGTATTAACGATCAAGTGTATTTTTGAACCTTGATTACACTGTGGTGTAAGAGATATAAATTATTGAGGACTCAGGAGGAAAGAAAGTTTCTGAAAGAAAGTAACTGCAGCTCTATTCCTTTTGGAGCGTTTCCTAGGAAAAATTGACAACCAAGTCGAATTACACTGCTTATAAAACACATTTGGAAAGACACTATGTGAAGATACTTTGTACACTGACATTCATGTTAGAACAGAATCACAGAAAATTTTAGAAAAAAACTCCAAAATTTCCTGGAGTTTGACAAAAATACTGGATAGAGTTCCTGAATATATTTTTGTTATCTTTGCTATATAACCAAATAGCTATATATTTCAAAATAGAGTATATTTTATTAGTTTTTCTCACTACACTAACAACCCATCATCATTGCAGAAGCCAGAAAGTAGGATCAAGCAAAAAAATAAAAATAAAAAACAAAAGGAAAAGAAAAAAAATGGCAGATGAGTGTAGGCAAACCAGAACTTTCAGGACAGATAAATGATGTCACTGAGGACTCAGATTCCTTTGATCTTCCAACTCTACCAGCCTTAGCAGGTAGTTTTCTTTCTTATGGTCACAAAATGGCTGCAGAACCTTCAAGCATTTATTCCACATTCTAAGCATGAAGACTATGGGATGGTCAAGACTCTTTTTCCTTTTCCTTGCAAGGCTCTGCCTTTTTTACGTGAGAAGAGATAGTGCTGCCCTTCCTAGGGAATCCATTTATATCATGTTGGCTGGAACGGAAGGTGAGGCTAGGAGTTAGAAGACTTACCTGAAAGCACTGTAGCTTTGAACAGTCTCAGGGTTCTGTTAGTAAGGAGGGAGGGAGGAATGGACATTGGACATGCAACCTAACAGATCTGTCATGGAAGGACTCCTCTTAGCCTTTGTCATTGTGACAAAGCTGTTTTCTTTACAGCATTTTCTATACATTGTGGTTGTATAATTATTACTTTTTACAAGTTTATTATGTTTTCTCCATCAGACAGGGATCACATTTGATTTGTAACAGGAGACAATAAATACTTGAGTGAATGAATGCACAATTTTGTTTTCTGTTTCCTATTCTTTGCAGAGAGGATTTATGCTTATCCAGTATTGACCATTAGGATGAATTTTGCCAGGGTTTAGGCTTTTTTTTTTTTTTTTTCAGTCTCTGACTGAAAGAGAAGGAAAAGTTTAGATCTCCAGAGAGTTGCTTTGACAACTGAGATACCCAGAAGCAGCAGGGGATAGAGGGAGCTTGGATAGAGGGGGCAGTCTTACCTTCATGTCTCCCTTTGTCCCTCTCTCATAAGCAATCCCTTTCTCTCTCCTTCAGTGACTTGAAATCGACTGTAGCAGCCACGTCCTTTCTGGGTGGCATCCTGTTTCTTGGCTGTACCTCTGCTCCATTCAGCATCCTGACTCCACCATGTGCTGTGCAGGGACCACAGGGGCTTCCATGAGATTTGTGACCTCATAGGTTTTGGTACTTGGGACAGAGGCTCATTGGGAGTAGTAATTTGCTCCCAACAATTTGTCTTCAGCCCTTTCTCAGCTGCATCCCAGATGACTGTACTCCACAGAGCATAAAGAGGTTCTCCCTGAGGTCCTTTCTGGTCATAGCATTGTCTCATAAAGAAGGATACTTGTTGACGTCTATGGTTTTTTTAAACATTGTGGTAAAATGCACATGGAATAAAATTTACTGTCGTAACCATTTTTAAGTGTTCAGTACTGTCATTTTAAGTATATTCACCTTGTGCAGTTCATCTCAGGAACTTTTTCATCTTGCAAAACTCAAACTCTGAACTCATTTAACAGCAATTCTCCATTCCCTCCTTCCTCCATCCCTTGGCAACCCCCATTCTCCTTTCTGTCAATGAATTTGCGTATTCATAGGGATCTCATGTGTCTCATATGTCTATGTAATATAAGATATTACAAATCAGATGAAATCCTTCTCTGGAGAAAACATTAAATGGTAAAGCTGCCGGGCTCGGTGGCTCAGCCTGTAATCCCGCGCTTTTGGGAGGCTGAGGTGAGTGGATTGCCTGAGCCCGCGGGTTCGAGACCCGCCTGGGCAACTTGGCAAAACCTCATCTCTACAATAAATCAAAAACTAGCTGGGTGTGGTAGCGCGCACCTGTAGTTCCAGCTACTTGGAAGGCTGAGTGGAAGGATTGCCGGAGCCCAGCAGGTTGAGGCTGCGATGGCCGAGAGTGGCCACTGCCCTCCAGTCTGGGCGACAGAGTGAGACTCCAACTCAAAAAAAAAAAAAAAAAAGAAATAGTAAAAGATAATGATTATAAAACCATAATGTATAGAAAATGATGTGAAGAAAACAAGGTATCTCATATAAGTGGAATCATGTAATATTTATTCTTTTGTAATGTATTTCACTTAGCATAATGGCTTCACAGTTCATCCATGTTGTAGCATGTGTTAGAATTTCCTCTCTTTTTGAGGCTGAATATTCCATTGCGTTTATAGACTACATTTTGTTTACTGATTCATCTGTCAATGGACACTTGGGGGTTGCTCCTATCTTTTGCCTATTGTGAGTAATGCTGCTGTGAATATGGGTGCACAAATATCTCTTCAAGACCCTGCTTTCAATTCTTTTGGATATATACCCAGTGGTGGAATTGCTGGATCATATGGTAATTGTCTTTTTAGTTTTTTGAGGAACCACCATACTGTTTTTCATAGTGGCTGAACCATTTTGCATTCCCAATGGCAGTGTACCAGGGCTCAAGTTTTATACATCCTTACCAATGCTTGATATTTGATATTTTCTGATTTTTTTGGTAGTTGCCATCAAATGGGTATAAGGTGGTATCTCATTGTGGTTTTGATTTGCATTTTGCTAATGAGTGATGTTGAACATCTTTTCATGTGCTTATTGGCCATTTGTATATCTTCTTTGGAGAAATGTCTATTCAAGTCGACTTCCATTATTTTGTATTATCACATCTGTATCGATTCAAGCAAATCAACTGGAAAAAATTCTGGGCATTTAGACTGATTTTGTGGTTTTCTGCAAATAAATTCTGCCCCCAAATAACCTTCAACTTTCTGGAAACAGTCAGCACGAGTACAGTTCTGAAGATAACTTTCTTTAAAAAGGAAATTCATAAAAGTATCATGCATCTTCCTTTTTTGACACTAATGGAACAATTTAATGTAATTTCAGAGGGAAGCAGAGCCCCAGAAAGGCTTGCGTGATGAGGGAAGGTTACCCGGCTTTTCTGTCAAGTGGCATGTGGGAGCAGAGAGTGGTGTTCTCTGCAGGCTCTTGGGGAGGGGAGCGGGTGAGACAGCCCATTGCAGGCTGCTCTGGGTGGGGCAGATCCCAGGGAAAAGGGATGGAAGAGGGGAAAAACAATCCTTCAAGAGTCCTGCAGAAATTGGTGGACATTACTTAGCAGAAGTGTTCTGTTCCACCCAACCGATTCTGTTGCTTTCTAATGGAGGCATTGTGCCTGGGTGACATAGGACTTAAGTAAACTGCTCTTGGGCTTTGAGTCTCTCTACACCTCAGAAAGAGTTTCCTCCTCTTTTTTAATGGGAGATTAATAGGAACCACCTTATAGAGCTTGTGTGGGGTTTAATGAGAACAGGCAAGTAAGATGCTGGCATCTTGTGAGTGATTAAGTTACCATTCAGGTGCTGGGGACATAGTCCTTGAATAGCTATTGGCCTCATGAGGAGAAAGCCTGGTCCTTATAAACTGTAATGCAAAGTGGGAAGAAATAAGGACTAAGGTGTGATCCCCTCCTAGTATAAGAATACCACAATGTGAACTGTTAATTTCGAATCCTAATTCTTGGATGGACATCAAGGCGGGCTGCACAAGAAGTAGGCATTTGGACTGAATCTTGCAGGCTCAGTTGGGTTCCAATCAGCAAAGATTAGGGAAGGTGCAGGGCAGGCAGTGGAACAGTGTGAGCAAAGGCTCAGAGGCATGAAAGCTCATGGTTAGCTACCGACTGGGATGTTTGGTGGTCTGGTGAAAACATTGGATTCCAATCCAAAAAAGTCATTGATTGATAAAAATAGCATCTTAATATTTACCTGTGTGCTGTATTTTCAAATGTGTACATGTGAAAGAGTTGCAAACCTAAACCCTACAGGAGCAAGGGAGGAGACCTAAATGAGTGAGGTGGGTGGCAGTGCAGCAGAGGTAGAAGTAGGAACCCATGTAGAACTGAAGAGCAGAAGCCTTGTTTAAGGGAGCACCTGGGAGTCATTTTTTCTCTGTTGGAATATGATCCCAGAGCTGCCAGCTCTTCTGCTCTTTCAAGAAAAGTCAGGAATCTGGATTTCATGCAAAATCTAATTTTTTCAGAAAGACACAATATGAACCCACTGAAAGATGTCTGCAGGTAGCACTTTGTTGCCCCTCACTTGTATGTTATTTGAATGTTTCTTTAAGAATAGATGTGGATAGATAAATTTCCAATAAGCAGGTTTTAGGAAGCATTCAGACATTCTACTACAGGCCAAGCTGGTAGCCCGCCTCCCTCTGCCCCCCCCAGCAAATCTCCTTCGGACGCAAGACCAGGACAGCCCAACAGCCCAACCTTTCAATTCATGGTTTAGCATAATAATCTCTTGGAAACTTTCAGGTTCCTTGTCAAGGTGAAAGATCTATGTTCACCCCTTGGCTGGCCGAAGTCATAGAAATGATAATAAGATCAGCTTTTGGTCAAGGAGTTTGTGGACTGCAAACATCTGACAAGTTTCTTCAGGAAAAATCCTCTCTCCTCTTGTCTCCCATCTAGCCTACCACCATGGCACCAATCATGTGACTAACCCACCCATCTGCCTGCTGTTACTACCTGCTCATATCTGCCTGTTCATGATGATGTGGAGCAGACCACCACACAATCATCTTAATGACCTTTCCCCATCAAAGGGAAAGGTTAAAAGGACCAACTATGAGCAGCCATCACCATTGCCTTACTAGACTGTGATGTGGCCATGTGCTCTCTGAGCTATGGCTATCGCCATGTTTCTTGGCTTTGGCCCCCTTCCCTACCTTGGGGATGTGAATCTCCTCTCTCTCTCTAATTTACTTTTTAAATAAACTATATTGCCTAATCTCAAAAAATATATATGTGAACTTTATGTGACAGAACTGCTTAGTTAAATCTTCTTGTGGAAATTTCATGTGAAAGGACTGTGATACAGTGTGAAAAGGCAAACATTGAAGGATATACACTGACTGTGTATTCCTTACAACATTGGACTTTTTCTAAATGATGCCTTTGCTTTGACAATTCTAATTCTTGGATGACAACACATTTTCAAAAAGAAAAATAGCAAAGTATCCTTTCCCCAGGGCTTTGGCCCCAGCGGCTTCTGCCAACATAACCCAATGTTACACTTTATTGAGGGCTCAGGAAATGTGGTTTGATTTACAGTTATGACTACATAGATGGAATGGTGGCTGATGTCTCTGTGAGCCACATCCACTAGCTGATATCTAGAGGGCAGTCATTTATTTTAGGTAGCCAGTGTTGACAGACACAGTTTAGATTTTTGCAAACTTGACTGATCTTAATAGGATCTGCCAACTCTTTAAAATCATCTTTTGTTTTCTTTGCTTCTAGCTAACTATGCCTTTCAGTGCTAAAGGTCACTTGCTAATGCTGACTTTTGAATCTTCCATCTCAGGTTTGAAGAAAACCTTAAATTTATTTGTTCCAACTACCCTTTGTATAAGGCAGGAATCTTGGTTACAGATGACAGAAAACTCATGCTAGCTTAAGTCAGAAGGGCATTCATTGCTTATAACTGAAAAGTCCAAGGATAGCTGCTTTCAGGTATAGTCTGATCCAGGGGCTCATTATGGTACTAGGACGTGGTTTCTGTCACTCAATCTCTGCTTCTTCAAGATTGACTCTTGTATTGAGATAGAAGACCTCATCTTGGTAAGATGGCTGTGGAAATTCTTCCCACATTTCCTCTAAGTTCAAGCCTATGCAGAGAAGAGTACTTCCCTTTCTCTTGTTCTATCTTACTGGCTCAGAATTGGCTACTGGGGCCAGTGATAAAGCAATGCTCTGATTGGCCAGCTTTGTCTACTCTGGGAGTTCAGGCTGGAATTAACACTAGCTGAATTATGTGGACCAAGATTGGGAAACAGATAGGTCTTCAGAAGGAAGGAATTGGTATTGTCATTAAAAAAAGGTTAAGTGAATACTCACTCTCCACCAAATGCTTGAACTACCTTCATAGCAAACCACTGGTGACGATCCAATCTTTAGTTACTAACATGTTGCTCCCAAAGGGGCATGTTTGGGTAGCCCTAATAATTCTAGAGTTTCTCCTAATACTGAGTTGATTTTGGCATCTCTAGTTCCAGACTTTATTTCTAGATTTCTAGTCACCATCATGATCAATATGGCTTGGTAAAGGTGAGAGTGTAAGGAAGGGGTTGCTCATTGTGGTAAAAAAAAGTGATCCATCCAATAGAAACATACCCACCTGCAGCTTGCTTCTGTGATGACTGAGGGAAGAAAATGGTTGGCAAGTCTTGTAATGGCTTTTGAAGTTCCTCCTTTAAATACTTGTCACTGCCAAACACATATCATTGGCCAAAGCAAGTCACATGACCATGTCTAAGTTCAAAGGGGAAGGGCAGATATCATGCTGCTATGTATTTGGGAGGAGGGGAGACTTGGAGTACTTGACCTAGTGACCACTGTACAACTGAACTTCTATACTTCTGTGTTCTTCTTGTTAATCCTCTAGCTTCTGTTTCCTCTAGACCAAGATATCTCTATTCCTGATTCTAAAATTCAAAGACTCCATCTAGATCATTGTGACTATGGTTAATAACAATATATTGTGTAGTTGAAAATTATGTGCCCCCCCACCATGGCAGTTTCCCTCTACTATAAATTCCTTTCTTATAGTATTATGATTAATGTTCAGGGTCCACTTATGAGTGAGAACATGTGGTACTAGGTTTTTTGTTTCTGTGATAGATCACTGAGTATGATAGACTCTAAATTCACCCAAGTTGTTGTGAAGTTCATAATTTTGTCCTTCTTTATTGCTGTGTAATATTCTATCGTGTATGTACCACATTTTTAAAAATCCAGTCTACTTTTAATGGGTAGCACAGTTGGTTCCATGTTTTTGCTATTGTGAATAATGCTGCAATAAACATGCGTGTGTGAGTTCCTCTGGGTATATACCCAGGAGGGGGATTGCTAGGTTGTGTGGAAGGTTGATTTTTAGATTTTTTAGGAATCATCACATTATTTTCCACAGAGGTTGTACTAATTTACACTCCCACCAACAGTGTAGAAGCGTCCTCTTTTCCCTGCATCCTCTCCAGCATCTGTTGTTTTTTGAGATACTGATGATGGCCATCCTGACTGGAATTAGGTGGTATCTCAGTGTGGTATTAATTTGCATTTCTTTGGTGATTAATGAGGTTGAGCATTTTTCATTTATCTGTTGGCTGCTTGTATGTCTTCTTTTGAGAAGTATCTATTCATATCTTTTGCCCACTTTTTAATAGGGCTTTTTTTTTCTTCTTTTGGCATATTTGAGTTCCTTATATATCCTGGATGTTAGACCTTTGTCAGATATACAGTTGGCAAATATTTTTTCCCACTCTGTGGGCTGTCTCCCTGCTCTTTTGATGGTTTCTTTTGCTTTGCAGAAGCTTTTCAGTTTGATGAGGTCCCATTTGTCTATCTTATCTCTTATGGCATGAGCATTTGGGGTTTTGATCAGGAATTGGTTGCCTATTCCCATTTCTGTAAGACTATCTCCTGCATTTTCTAAGATTTTTATAGTTTGAGGTTTTATGTTTAGGTCTTTGATCCATTTAGAGTTGATATTTGTGTATGGCGATAGGTAGGGTCCTGTTTCAATTTTCTGCATGTGATCAGCCAGTTTTCCCAGCACCATTTACTGAATAGGTTCTCCTTTCCCCAGTGGTTGTTAGTGGAGGCTTTGCCAAAGATGAGTTGGTTGAGAATTTGAGGTTTTGCTTCCGGAATCTCTACCTTGTTCCATTAGCCTATATACCTGTTCTTGTACCAATACCAGGCTGTTTTGATTATTGTAGCCTTATAATAAAGTTTAAAGTCTGGAAGTGTGATATCTTCTGCTTTGTTTATTTTGCTGAGGATTGTTTTGACTATTTGTGTTCATTTATGTTTCCATGTGTATTCTTGTATTGTCATTTCCAGGTCTGAGAAGAATGATGTTCGGTATGATTTAATGGGTATTGTGTTGAATCTGTAGATAGCCTTTGGTAGGATGGACATCTTAACAATATTGATTCTTCCAATCCATGAGCATGGAATATTTTTCCTTTTGTTTGTGTCTTCTTTGCTTTCTTTGAACAATGTTTTGTAGTTTTCATTGCTAAGTTCTTTCATTTCTCTGGTTAGGAAGATGCCAAGGTGTTTTTTTGTTTGTTTGTTTTTTGTGGATATTGTGAATGGGATTGAGCTTTTTATTTGGTTCTTTGACTGCTTGGTGTTGGTGTATAAGAATGCAACCATCTTTTGCACATTTATTTTGTACCCTGAGACTTTTCCAAAGTCCTTTATCAGCGCAAGGAGGTTTTTGACAGATTCTCTTGGATTTTCAAGATATAGGATCATATTGTCAGCAAAGAGGAATAATTTAACTTTCTCCTTTTCTATTTGGATACCCCTGATATCCTTCTCTTGTCTAATTTCTCTAGCTAGGACTTCTAACACTATGTTGAACAGGAGGGGTGAGAGTGAACAGCCTTGTTTTGTTCCGGTTTTCAGGAGAAATTCTTCCAATTTCTGTCTGTTTAGCAATATGTTGGCTGTGAGTTTATTGTAGATGGCTCATACTATTTTGAGATATGTTCCCTCTATGCCTAGGTGTTCAAGGTTTTTATCAAGAAGGGGTGCTGGATCTTTTTTGAAATTTTTTTTCTGCATCTAATGATATATAATTGTGTGGTTCGATTTTAAGTAGATCTTCACCACAAAAAATTAAGTATGTGAGGTAATGGTGTATATTAAATAGCTTGATTTAGCCATTCTACAATGTATACACGTAACAAAACATCGCATTGTACACCATAAATATGTGTCATTTTTTAAAAATTAAAAAACCCCACAAAGGTTCCTTAGACCCACCCAGATGCACATTATGTGCTCATGTGTATAGCTTCATCCTGGACCATGTAAAACTACTTAACAGACTGAGACCAAGGGAGAGGACCCTTCTGCAGTGTATTAGGTAAAGACTTCTAGGTCAACATCGCACCATTATTTAGTGAATTTTGGATATCATTATTTAACCCCTTTCTAATTTACCTCAATATTCCAAGCCCTCAGTGGAGTAAGAATGGAGCACAGCTCCTAGAAGGACATTGAGCAACAAGGGAAAAGAGGGTGGGATGGAAAGAGCCAGAAGTAGAAAAGCACTGACATTGTGCCTTCTGGGGCTATTTCTCCCCATAAAATTGTGCCTGAGGTGCCTTCCACTGGTGTCCCCATCCTCTGCCCTGGAAACATCTTGGAGGGTCACTACCCAGGACAGTGTGTCCCTTTCCCTTTTCATTCTGCAGGACTTCCCCACTGGACACTCAGACCTGGCTAGTCAATGGGCATCTGTGGCCTTGAGTGCTGACTCTCTTTCTGGCTTGTTAACCCTCCTCTTGTTAGCCACAATGAGTGTGTTCTTAAGGTGCTCTGAAGGTTGGCCATTTCCTTGGACAAAGAGCTTGTACCCCCACAGTTT
Source organism: Cephalopachus bancanus (assembly GCA_027257055.1). Lineage (NCBI taxonomy): Eukaryota > Metazoa > Chordata > Mammalia > Primates > Tarsiidae > Cephalopachus > Cephalopachus bancanus. Next base: position 2,375,352 of record JAPVLO010000354.1, read on the forward strand.
CTAGTTGAGAGCCAAGGATTCTGTCCTTGATATTGTCTTGTCAAGCCTTGCGTTGCTGAAACCCAGGATCCCTACCTGAGACCATTCTGTCTCTCTTCCAAAAATTTTGCAATTATTTTTTATTTGTATACATTTAAGGGGTACAAATGCAGTTTTTTTTTTTACATGGATATATTCTATAGTGGTGAAGTCTGGACTTTTAGTGTAGCCATTACCCAAATAATGTACATTGTACCCACTAGGTAATTTCCCATCCCTCACCCTTCACCCTCCCATCCTTCTAAATCTTCAGTGTCTATTATTCCACACTCTTATGTCCATGTGTACACATTAATTAGTTCCCACTTTTAAGTGAGAACATGAGGTATTTGACATTCTGTTTCGGAGTTTATTACTTAAGATAACAGCCTCCATTTCCATCCATGTTGCTGCAAAAGACATGATTTCATTCTTTTTAATGGCTGAGAAATATTCTACTGTAGATAGATGGATAGATAGGTAGATAAGATAGATAGATAGATACAACCCACATTTTCTTTATTCACTCATCCATTGTTGGACACTTAGGTTGATTCCATATCTTCACAATTGTGAATAGTGTTATAGTAAATATGGGAGTGTAGGTATCTTTTTTTAAAATATAATGCCTTCTTTTCCTTCGGGTAGATACCTAAAAGGCAAACAGACAGCTCCCAAGCTTCAAAATATTGCCCTGCCAGATTATTTTAATCCAATTTTCTCAAAAGCCTCAGTGTATACCTTAGTTAATTAATTAATTAATTAATTAATGTATTTATTCAAGTACTTACCGAATACCTACTTGTGTGGTGGTGGTGGTAGTTGGAAGTCCAACAGTGACCACAGTAGGCAAGTCGCTGCCGTTACAAAAATCATTGTCTGGTAAAGAATACAGGCAAGTAACCAGGCAGGTGCCTGTATAATGTGATACATGCTCTAATGGTTGTTGAGTGCAGAGTGTCCAAGAGGTGCAGCATTCAGGCACCTAACTGGAGGCACCTAACTGGAGGCATCAGGACTGAGTGATGTCAGAGTCTAACCTTAAGGATGATAGATTTAGCTAAGTAAAGGAGGGCATGGAAAGAAGAGGAAAAATGTGCCAGGCAGAGTGAATTGAAGGACTGAAGAATCACAATCAGTTTGGCATGACAGGGACTGAGCGTTTGTTTGTATGTTTGCAAAGTGGGGGCTGAGGGTAGAAATGAGCCCAGAGAAAAGGAAGCCAGGAACCCAACAATCAAGGACTCATATGTACTGTTAAAGAGTGTAGACTTTATTCTGAGAATCCAGCGTCTTTTCTTCCTTTGAAGCATCCCATGATTAGACTTGCCTTTTAGAAACCATTCTGGCTGCTGTTGAAGATGAATATCAAGATGCCAAGGCTCGAGGAAGGATCCTGGATTAGGAGGTAGTGGTAGGCAGGACTTGAGGACACCTGAGTGGCAGTGAGGATGAAGAGAGATTTGAGAGATATTTAGGGATTGTTGTTGAGAGAACATGGTGATTGATTTGGTATGGGAGGAATATGAGAGAGGGATAGCTCCCAAGTTTCTGCAAGTGGTGCTTTTGACAGAAATGGAGCCATGGGAGGAGGAAGGTGTTTTGAGGGAAGGCTGAGTTTCCCTTTTAGATGCCTAATCAATGTCCAAATGGCACAGACCAGTTGGCATGTGGGTTTCCAGACCTGGGGCTTAGGGCCTGGATCTGGGCTCAGAACAGAGAGTTGAGACTCAGCTGCATGTCAGTGGTCATTGCAGTTATGCAGTGTGTTGAGGCGTCCCCAAAAGCTCATGCAGAGTCAGGTGAGAGGAGAAGGATACTGGCTTTGGAAATATTGTTGAAATGTATAGAAATGAAAGAACAGGTTGAGTGCTATGATTCACACCTGTCATCCCAGCGCTTTGGGAAGCTGAGGTGGGAGGATCGTTTGAGCCTAGGAGTTCAAAACCAGCCTGGGCAATATACCACGATCTTGTCTCTACAAAAAAACAAACAAACAAGTAAATAGCCAGGAGTGGTGGCACATGTCTTAGTCCTAACTACTTGGGAGACTGAGGTGGAAGGATCACCTGAGCCCAGGAGGTCAAGGCTGCGGTGAGCCATGATCTTGCTACTGCACTCCAGCCTGGGTGACAGAGCGAGACCTCAAATGGAAAAAGAAAGAACATATGGAGTTATTTCTGTAAACATTTATCAAGCAAGAACTTGTGCAAAGCACTGTGGCATGTATGTTGTGGGGGACACTCAGATGAATGGAACTCAGGCATCGTATAAGGAAGTGGCTGCTATTTGGTGGCAGAGAAGCTGTTTGTGACTGCCCATCATGTTCAAGTGATTGTGCCAGAGTTTTTGGGCAAGGGAGAGAAAAGAGAGTGATGTGAGCTGGAAATGCACCTCTGTTAGGGGTACGAGGGAGAGCTTCCTGGAGGAGGTGACTTTTGTACGTAATGTTTAAAGAGATACTTTGTCAGATGGAGCTGAAGTTTTGCAGTGGGGTTTCAGAAAGTGGGGAGGACATCATCCTGGTTTAAGAAGGTGCTGCACAAGGAATGGAGAGGAAAGAAATGGTAAGAGATGGTTTTGGGGAAGTTAGTCCTCTACCATAGCAGGAATCTAGGGTGCCTGAAGAGCGTGGGAAATTGTAGTAGAAAGTAGGAGGAGGGCTTTGAATCGCATGCTGAAGAATTTGGGGTCCTTTCTGGAGGCTCAGGAGAGTTATTGAACATTAGAAACCAGAGGCCAATATGGCTTCCAGAATATACTGGCTAAAAACATGAACTCTTGAACTAGATAGACCTGGGTTAGAGTCTGAACTCTGCTGCTTCCTTGCTGTGTGATCTTGGGCAGATTATTAACCTCTCTGAGCCTCAGTTTTCTCATCTGTCAAATAGGAATTAAATACCTCATAGAGGGTTGTGAGGTCTGAATCAAAATAATGTGTAGAAAGCACTCAGCAGTGTCTGAAATGCAGCAATCCCTTAATACATGTTAGCATAATAATGCTTTATACATAATCATACCTGTAACAACACAGAGACTATTGTATCAGCTTTCAGCGTGTTCACTTCTATATCCTCAGAGCCTAGGATAGTGTCTGGCATGTAGTGGATGCTGAATAAATATTTCTTGGGCAGAAAATGAATTACAGAATTTTTTTTTGGAAGGGATTTTTTTTTTTGATCCTGAGAAATACTTTGCTTTGATACTTTGATAAAACGCTAGGATATGATGAAATTTTCTTTCTTCTGGTGCCCAGGTTTCAGAAAGGAGAGGTCAACTGCTGTGCAAAATAGGAGATTTTTGGAGTTCCCAAAACCACCCAGGCAGGAGGCAGTAAGAAGGAGAGAACTGATGAAGTGATGGGGGACAGTGTACTGTGAAATGTGGCTTCCCCCATGGGACCCCCTCAAAATCTGTAGCATTTTGTATATGCAATGCTTTCTGCCTACCATCTGCTATGGTTGAAATGGGATTTGTAGAGACTCATGTGACTCTCAAGCCTCCTAGTAACTCTGCTTACATGGAAAGACAGCTGTCTCCCAGCCAGCTGATGTCTTGTGGGTGTGGGAAGCTTTCATCTGGGGGAAGATAACACCTTGAGAAAAGATGGCAGGAATGGAGAGGGTGTTGATGGGTCCACTCTTTCTGCTGCTCTGAGGCAGACACACTTTGTATGAATGGGCAGGCACTCAAGGTGAGTTATTTTTTCCCCACCTGGATGTATGGGGCTGCTCTTTTGAAGAGCATTTCAATGACTTGTGTGCAAATTCTAGGAAAGAAGTTAAATTCAGCTTTCAATGCCTGTCTTTTTAGATTTCTTTCTTCTAAATTATTATGGTTGTTATATATCCAGACAAAAACATTTGGTACTTATTATGAGCCTTGCAGGGTTGTTGTGAATTAATATGTGTAAAGCTCTCAGCGCAATACCTGGATATGTAGACAGCCTTTATTATTGTTATTATTGGTTAGCACTGAGTTCATTAAATTCTAACACACTGTCATGGGGTAGGTATTATTATGTGTCAATATCATCGATGAGGAACCTGAAGCTCACAGGTTGATGACTTGCTTAGGATCCCTCAGATAGCAGGCAGCAAAGCTGGTTGCCATGGTAACCATTCCCAAGCTTCAGTGCCCGGGGATAGACCCTGTCTGGCATTGGCTGGTCCCCTAGAGCACAGGGAGCATCTTGTCAAAGAAGTAAAGGGAACCATTAATTTCTGAGCAATGTCCAACTGTGGCTAGGGATCAGCAGTGACACCCTCAAAGACCACACTGCCCAGCCATTTTAGCTTTCACTTCCTCTGACGCTCCTGAAAGCCCCCGGAGTAAACAAAGGGCAGTTTTCTTTTCTTTGTCAGCTTCAAGAGGGATGCCATGGTTAACCCAAGGTTTTGAAGCTAAAGGTGGGACCAGGACCAGACTTGGGTTTCCATGTTTCCTTCTTCAGTTCTAGTCTCCTCTCAGCAGACCAGGAGGCCTCCAGACGAGACAGATGGCAGACAGCTACAAGAGTTTAAAATAAACTGAGCTCACTTCTGAGGTAGACATGTGCGTGGAGAGTGAGCTGGAAGACAGGGACCCCTGTGTGGGAAAGCGTTTTGGCAAAGAGGAGCCCAGGGTGGAGCTCTGAATGCTAGGAAGTGTCGTCAGGTGGGGGTGAGATGTGAGAAAAACCTGGGCAGGAGCCAACCTGAGACTGAGCAGAGAGGAAGGGAGAAAGAGGGTAGCTGCCAGGCAAGGTGTGGTGCTGCCAATCAGGAGAGGCTTCCGCCCTCCTTTCCAGCTGTTACCAGCCAGCTGTGCTACCAAGAGGCAGAGGTCAGGTGAATGTGCTGGGATGGCTGCTGCCTTTTACTTCCCAACATTCCAGCCTTCTGGGTCTTCTCCTGATGTCCAAGGAGAAGAATGAAATCCCTACAAAGAGAGCTTGTACAGGCCCTTTTAGGGTGACTTTGAACACTATACATTTCCTAGTTTTTGGCAAACAGGCCCCAAAAGATGGTCCCGAGCATCCCTGTGACCCAGAATTCCTGCCTATTGCAGTCTGGATCAGGTATGGCTCCAACTGATTTTCTGTCTGGAGACTTGAACTTAGCATTCAGAGATGCCAGCGATCCACCATCAATACCAGACTGGAAGGATATGCCATCTCAGGAACTGTGTGATGTATGTCAAGAAGCAGAGAAAGCTTACCTGCAGAAAGACAGACGTGTGAGGCAGGTGCCGAGGTCACGAGGGCCAGGGAGATAGAAGTGGCTGCCCTGGTTCCTGATGATCCTGTGTTGAAATCAAACTGCCATTCCCGCCTCTGGTTTCTGTGAGAGACTTGGTTTCCTTATAATAAACCTCTTCCTTTGCTTGCTAGTTTTAGTGGGGTTCTGTTACTTGCAAGTCCTCAGTGCTCTGAGAAAGAGGCTGAGGAGATGAAGGTGGAAAACTTGGCCATAAAGGCAGTGGAATTATTGGAACGTTTCTGGAGGACGAATTATAGGACTTATTAGGGTACAATTCTGTTTGGAGGGAGTCTTGTAGGTATCTGGGGATTTAGAAGTGAGAACAAATGCTGTGACAGTTGCTGCTAGCTGCCCCTTCAGTAGCCGTTCCTCCTCCTTTTTTAGTTTGTATGGTGGTAGTATGTCCAGGGGACAGTGTATGTGTGATTCATGATAATTCCATCTCTTTTTTTCAGTAACTGGTCTAGAGGTGGGCATGGGACCCAGTTTTGGATGTGTAAGAAAGGAGAACTCTTTCTTTCATCCCAATTCTTTTTTCCTGCCTGAGAGGTTGCTAAGTGAGGACATAGTGATAATGGTTGGAGCTCTGGCAGCAACATTGTGACTATTAAAAAATGCCTAGAATTGCAGCATAACTGAGTGCTGACATCCTTGAGTCACTCATACCTCTGTCTTCCAGACTTTATTATTTTGGGGGTGAGATTTATGGATAAGTACCTTTTGTTTAAGTTGCATGTGGATGGCTGTTCTATTAATTGAAGCACAAAGGATCTTCATTGATATAGTTAAGCTTCATAACTTGGAAGTTTGGGAGGAAAATGAGGTGAAAGGGCATATATAGTTGGGGGAAATAATCTTTTTAAGCAGAAAATTAACATTTTGTACAGGTCTGGTCTTATAGCTCTTTGAAAGCCGTGTGAACTGATACTTATCCATTCATCTATTCATTATCCTCTGTTCACCCAACTATCTGTCCATCCATCCACCCATTTGACTTTCTTTTTATGGAACTTTCCCTTTGAGTAATGGAAAATTTTCTTCCTGGACTTGCTTGGTTCTGTCTGATACCATCTGGTTGTAAATGCTTTTCTTTCTCCAGTTAGGTCACGTGTAGATAAATGGGGTTAGGTGGTTACAGCAAGGAGTGAAGGGGATTCTGTCTGGGCCTCTCTCTAGGGAAGCTTTGCCTTCTGCAGTGTCTGGCATTTTTAAAAAATGTGTTGATTTTTAGGCATTGGGGGAAAAAGGTGTTTTTTTCAGTCTTGGGGACATTAAAGGCTCTCATTTCCCCTTATCTTACTCCCCAGAGCTTTCTCCAATATACTGAAGCACAGGCAGCTTCAGGACTGGTTTTACTGGCTGGAAAGGACCAGGGCATGTCTTCAGAGGAATCCTGTGGGATTGCATTTGGAACGTCTCCTTCAGGGGATAATTACTATTTTAAAAGGAAGATAGTCTTTATTGTTTGATTCTTTGGAACTTCTCTCTCTCAGATAGATGGAGTTGCCTTTATTATAATAATCAGTCTTATAAAATATTTTCACCTTACAGAATTTTTGTACATCTAGACTGTGACCCCTTACAGGTTAGCAACGATCAGTGTTTCTATGTGTGCCTTCTCCCTCATAGTCTGTTACTGGGGAGGGGGGGTGGTGATGAGGGCACTAGAGGGTGGAATTTGTGCACCTGGAGAGAGAAGACGGTGCATATCAGTGTGATTTCCGGTTGAGGCCTGTGGGTTGTGGGTGGGGAGGGAAGGGAAGGCAAAAGAAGCCAGGGTAGTAGGAGTGTGATCCACATTCTCAGGAAGAACCATATTTGATTTGACTTAGAAAACAGAACTCTTACTTCCTGAACAAAGTTGGCTTTTTTTCTCTAGATCTGGGCTTTGCAAGTGCTTTAGTCTCTGACTGTTGTGATGGCCAGGAAGAGGTGGGCTTTGCTTGGGGACAGCCAGTACATATGGAAACACTGGCCACAAATCTGGCTGAACACAGTTACCTGGAGAACGTGCTTATATGGATGGACCTGGAACCTCACCTCAGACCTGCCTGATCTGGAGGTTGTCACTCATGGCCACACTGTGCAGTGATCTGGGGATCCTTTCAAAGTTCCAGTGCCCTGGCCCTACCTCAAACCAGTGAAAGCAGACTGTCCTGGAGTGGGGCCAGAGTGGCAGTGTTTAGTAAAGACTCCCCAGGTGATTGTGATCAGCATCTTGGTTTGAGAGCCTCTGGGGGAGAGAATCTGTACTTTCTATAAAGCCTGAAGCAATCAGTCTTCTGAACGTTGCTTATTAGACCATGACCATTTACAATTGTTGACAAGGTAGGTTGGCCCTACCTTCATTTCTGCAGCAAACTTCTCACTAATGGGCATGCTTTGAGAAGTACCAGACCCCAGGGACTCAAAAGGAACATATAATGAAAATTAAATCACATTAGCCTTGTGCATATATATATATATATTCTTCTTCCACTTGGAAAATCTCTTAAATTAAAAAAATCAGTGTCTTAAGTGTAATTTTGTTGTAGTGTGTTCACATGATTCAAAAAGACAAAAGAGTATACAGTTTTTAAAAATTATTATTTTTAATCAATATTTTTTATTATGATATTGTGGGGTACAGTTAAGGGTTAGGTATACAAATATGCTTCGTTCAGGCACCCTTGTTGATAAGAGGTGTCTCCCCATCCCCAGACAGATTTACTACCGTTAATCCCATTGCCCTTCCCCTCCCCCCCCATAATTTCCCACCACTGTCAGTCATTTTCTTATAGTATTATGTTGGATGTTCAAGGTCCACTATATGAGTGAGAACATGTGATACTCAGATCTTTGTTTCTGTGAGAGATCACTCAGTATTATAGACTCTAGTTCCATCCAGGTTGCTGCGAAATTCATGATTTTGTTCTTTTTTATGGCTGCATAGTATTCCATCGTGTATATGTACCACATTTTTTAAATCCAGTCCTCTTTTGATGGACAGCATGGTTGCTTCCAGATTCTTGCTATTGTGAACAATGCTGCGATAAACATATGTGTGCAGGTATCTTTTTTATAGAGTGATTTGAGTTCTTCAGGGTATATTCCCAGTAGGGGGATTGCAGGGTCATATGGGAGGTCAATATTTAGAGCTTTTAGGAATCGCCATACTGTTTCCCACAGAGGTTGCACTAGTTTGCACTCTCACGGTATACAGTTTTAAAGTCTCTTATTCACTTATGTCCTCCATCCACTCACTGCTCTCCTCCTCTTTGGGTATCTTTTCAGAAATTTTTTCTTCTACTCCCTTTGTTTCCACACAGCCCCTATTCTCCACTTGCTTTTTCTTCTAATGTTTGGTTAGGGAGCACCAGCATGGTGTAAGGACCGCCATTTGTCCTGATTTGTTGGGCATTCTCACTGATTGGCAGGGGCTCACATGGTGCCAGTCTTTAGATATTTGAGTTATTATCTTCTGACTCCTCATCATGAAGATCTTTGGATATCAGTACAAAGAAAGCATCCTTAAACTTTTTTTTAATAGGTGCAAAGTATTCCATTGTGTGGATAATTCATGATTTATTAAACCAGCCCTTTAGTGATGGACTTCAGGTTATTTCCAATTTGGGGCCATTACAAACAATGCCGTTAAGACTAATGTGGCAAATGTATCGCTTCAGATGTGTAGAAATTCATCCATAGAATTCCCATAAGTTGATTTCTTAGTCAAAGGTCATTTGCCAGAGTCTCTAACTAGCACCAGGAATTAGCCAGGCATGGTGGCATGCACCTGTAGTCCCAGCTAATTGGGGCGTTGAGGCAGAAGGATCGCCTGAGTCCAGAAGGTCAACGGCGTAGTGAGCCATGATTGTGCCGCTGCCCTTCAGCTAGGGTAACAGAGTGAGACCCTTGACTAAAAACCAAACCAAACAAAAAGTAAACAAAAACCTCTTGAGAAGGTATCCCACTATCCAGCTTGCTGTTGCAGGCAACTCTGCTCAGAAATTGCAGTAGGTATGGAATTGCATTTACTTTTTTCTAATGGTTGCTTTGAGGAACTATCAGATGGGGTAACTGAAAAATTTACATCTGATGGTTTTAGAGGAGATGCTTCTGGTGCTGCAGTTCTCCAAGGGCTCTTCATGGACTACCTACATGCATCATCTGGTGTTTTTTAAAATGCAGACCTTAGACCCCATCAGAATCTTTGGGGTGGGGCCTGATAAATTTTCAACACAAGCTTCCCCTGTGACGCTTTTATGCACTGAAGTTAGAGAACCACTGTTGTAGGAGATTTGTAGTAGAGCAGTGCCCTGGGAGGAAACCCTTCCATGTGATTAGCACAGCAGGATGGCACTGGTTTATTCAGGACAGGGTCTGCAACTGCCATAAGCATCACAAGCTCTGTAATGCCAAGCAAAGACAGTCTGAACATCAGGTTTAAAATAACATTTGACTTTCTTCCCCTCATATAGCATTTTCAGCTTTGCTCTCAAATACCCATGGAATAGGAGGAACATAGAATAGGAGGAACACTATTGACAACACAGAAAATAGATGGTCAGATAACCAGTTGTTGGAATCTCAGTGAAATATCCATTAACAGTAAGGCAGGTGGGGCTGGATTGGGCCCACTCTCTGTAGTCATCACCTCCAGGAATAAGACTCCCTAGAAACAGTAGGAATATCCTTTGTGTATCTTCCACTGTCCTATTCCGGGACTAAGAGATCAAAATTTGTATCAAGTGGAAAGTCACCCTCTTCTGCTCAAAAATAAGTTTTTGAAATGAACAGAGGTCTCTTAATTTTCCTACATTCACTCAGAGAGGTCAGAAGTTTGAGGGAGGCAGTTTACTTATACACTGGTTTGTGCAGGCAACTGTTGTTGGTAGATTGAACGTTAAGTGGTAGGGCTGCCATAGGTTAGATGCCAGAGGAGCTATAGTGTGAGTGTATCTTAGGAACAGAGAATCAACTTGCAGAGGTGGAAGAAGAGTCTGTGTCAAGACAAGAGAAAGGAGGTGGTTGAGTGCTTGCTAGAACCCTGGTGCTGTGCGTTTAGCCCTGCCCTCCAACTTTGACTTGAGAAGGGAATTTGACTATCATCATTGTGTGCAGAGAACAGGACCAAGGATAGTCTACACAGCCAATCTTTCTTTTGGCAAACACAGGACCCGGATGTATATTTACAATGACTAATACAGCACTTAAGACAATGCAGATGTACCTGCAGAGTTTTTAAGGGAAATGTTATAATCTACATACTTGATTCTCAGTCAAACTGTCATTTATGTGTGAAGTCAACAGAATGACAGTTTTCAGTTATAAAAAGACACTGGAAAGCTACCACCATTGAAAAAGTTAATTGAAGATGTACTCTGACTGAGAGAAGATCCAGAATCAGGACCTTAAAAATGGAGAAGTAATGATATAGAGGAACTGGGACGAACACTTCAAGTAATTAAATATAATACCTAGTCCAAATAACTACTGTAAGTCTTATATTAAATTAAGTATCAGACATCAAAAAATTTTTTTGAACAAATAGTTATATGGTGTAAAAATAACTGCATGATGTGTTTGAATATAAAATCCTAGCTTATTTTATGTTAATGAAGACTGAGAAGTAGTTAGTGGGAGGAGGAAGGATAAGGAAATTTTACGTAATTTATCATCTTTTATTTGGAAGACTTAATCAGAAAATATGCTGTCAACTTTCTCTGATCACAATGGAATGAAACTAGAAGTTAATAGCGAAAGTTATAAAAATAAATGACTTAAAAATAAAGCACTTTTCTTAATGACCCTGGAACATATTCAATATAGTGCTATGTGTTCTACCCAGTCTCATTATTGCAATGAGGAAAAGGAAAAGAAAACAAAACCCAAACCCTCAGCAAACAAATGAATTCAGCAAGGTTGCAGAATACAGGAAAAACATACAAAAATAAATTGCATGTCTATAAACTAGCAATGACCATGGGGAAATTGAAAATACAAGGGGGGACCCCCCCAAATTATACCTGGAATAAATTTTTTGAAAATTGTATGCTTATTCGTACTTGTTTAAACTTCAGTTACCTTCAAAGTACTCTCCATTTGATGCAATACACCTATCAAGATGCTTTTTCCACTGCTCAAAATAGTTTTTGAATTTGTCAATTTTTATACCTGTTAGTACTTCTGTCATTTTTTGGTTTCACCTCTTCCACAATGGCAAAATGTTTCCTTTTGAGGACTGTTTTCATCTAGGGAAACAAACAAACAAACAAAGTCACTTGGGGTGAGATCGGTTGAATAGGCAGGTTGGGACATGGGGGTCCTGCCATTTTTGGTTCAAAAACTGCTCAGTACTCTGTATGGTGTGGGCAGGTGTGTTCCTAAATCACCCATCATAAAATGGACAGATGTGTTTGAAGACTCTCTGAAAAAAAATTCACTGAAGCCAAACACAGTCTCTCACAACAACACTAGCTGGTACACTGATACCAATGGATTCCTAGAAGACTTACCTAGTGGGGAAGCCTGTACTATAAAGGGGCTCACCCTCCAGAAAATAATTCCAGCTTTTTGGTTCCCCCCCCGTATAATACCAATTATAATTGCTGGAAGAAACATGAAATAATTAGGTACAAATCTAACAAAACATGTACAGGACTCATGTATTAAAAACTAAAAGATTCTGATGAAATAAAATTTAAAAATCTAAATTAAATGGAGAGAGAGACTGCTTTCACGAAAAATTCAACATTGTAAAGATAGCAGCTATCCCCTTATACACAGGTTTAATGTGATTCCTATCAAAATCCTAATAAAATTATTTTATAGATATAAATAGGATTACTCTATAATTATATGAAAAGACAAAGGAACTACACTAGCTAAAACAGTTTTAGAAAAGATGAATAAAGAATAAAATAAGAAGACCCAGTCTACAGTAATCAAGACTGTGTGATATTACTGGAGGGGTAGACACATAGATCAGTAGAACAGAATAGATAACCCGGAAATCGATTCACAAGTATGCCCAACTGATTTTTGACAAAGGCACAAAAGCAGTTCAGTGGAAAAATGGATTTGACAAGTGGTGCTAGAGAAATTGGACAGCTATTGGCCAAAACATGAGCCTCAGCCTAAAGTCTCAAACAGTATATAAAAATTAACTCAAACTCAACCATGGTCTTAGATGTAAAACAGAAAACTGGAAAACAAAACTTTTAGAAGAAAACAGAGGAGAAAATCTTTGGATTTTTAGGGACAGACAAAAGTTCTTAGACTCTATACCAAAAACATGATTCCTAAGCAGAAATATGGAAACATTGGACCTATCAAAATTAAAAACTATTGCTCTGAGAAACCCTGTTGAGGGAATGAAGACAAACTATAGTCTGGGACCAGATATTTGCAAACGACATGTCTGACAAAGGACTGTTGTTTAGGCCATAGAAAAAGCCCTCAAAATTCAACTGTAAAAATCAAACAATCCAATTAGAAAATGGGCAAAATACAAGAATGAACATTTCACCAAAGAGAGATTATAAGTTATCAATAAACACACGAAAAGATGTTCAACATAATTAACTGTCGGGAAACTCCAAATTAAAAGATATCACTATACACCTGTCAGAATGGCAAAAATAAAAATAAAGACAGCACCAGATGCTGGTGAGGGAGGATGGAGAGCGGCTAGATCACTCACGTATGGCCGGTGAGAAGGTAAAATGCAACAGCCGCTCTAGAAAACTCTTTGGCAGTTTCTTAAACTAAACATGCCAACTGCTGTGTGACCTAGCAGTTGCACTTTTGGGTATTTATTTCAGAGAGATGAAAACTTAAAGGTGCACACAAAAACCTCTGTGTGAATGTTTATAGCAGGTAATGAAAAAAAATAAACAGTCGCAAAAGAAACCTAAGGCAAGCTGGAGTAAGAATATAGAATTAAAATATATAATATTTTATATTCTGGTGCAATATAGCATTAGGATATTTAAAAAGCATTGTGTTGATAACTCTAAGAATTAGTTCTAGAAAACAGAACAAAGCAAAGTAAATAAAAGAGCCAATAGAATTCTAACTAATCATATGTGTACTTGTATAAGGAATATATATAAAGTGAATATAGATGCACAATATGCAAATTAGGAATGAGAAAGGTCATATCAATACAGAGATAGAAAAGTTATGAGATAATAAAGCATGAAGCTACTATGGTGCTCAGACAGCTACTCTTGGATTTATTTCATAGCTTTTCCACTGCTTTTTTTTTTTAAACCTTGGGCAAGTTATTTACTCTCTCATCCTCAGTCTCCTCCATTGTAAAACAGGGATAATGATAAAGTGCTTGTGTGGATTCAGTGAAATAATGTATGTAAAGAGCTCAGCCCAGTGCTGGGCACCTCATTGAACTAGGATGGTAGCTGTTATTCAATTTTTGGTATTAAGTTTGAAAGCCTAAGAGAACAGAGATGCTAAAATTGTCTGCTATAAAAGATAGGCTTTCCAGATTAAGGGTTGGCAAACATTTTTACAAGGCTATGTAGTGGAGGTTTATGGGGAATCTGTAACAACTATTAAACTCTGCCATTGTAGCATGAAAACACCATAGACGATTTGTAAAGAAGTGGTCATGGCTGTGTTCCAATAAATCTTTATTTATAAAAATGGGAAGCAGGCCTGCAGGTTTATTGGCCCCTGGTTTAAACCAATAGCAAAGAAGGAAATGATGAAAGTTTTCAAACCCATTAATAAAACCTGCAGAAAAAGTAATCCTTTAGGTTTTAAAAAAATTTCTCTAGACCATAGAGAAAGAAGGAAACTGTCTTACTTCTTTCCTAGTATTATACCAAAATTCCAACAAAGATAAGGTAAAAAATAAAGTCATAGTCTAATTTCACTTATAAACACAGTGAAAATAATTCTAAATAAAATCTGAGCAAGTTGAATCCTCTAAGATATTAAAAGAATGATGCATCATGATCAAGAAAGGATCATTCTAGAAATACATGGTGGTTTATTATTAGGAAGTCTATTAATAAATCCCATCAATATGTCAAAGGAAAAAAATGTGATCATAGATGCAAAAAAAGCATTTGTTAAAATTTCAATGTTCATTCTTGGTGAAAACTCTGAGAGAAAGAACTAAGAATAAACGATATTTTCTCAGCATGATGAAGACTATCTATGGCCAACCAGTAGCCAAAAATATACTTGATTTTGTGATACTCAAGGCATTCCCATTAAAGTTAAGAATAAATGAAGGATGGTTGATATCAACACTGTTGTTTGTCATTGTTTTGGATATTCTAGTCAACAAAACAAGAAAAGAAACAGATGTAAGTAGTAATTACATATTGGAAAAAAGAATGCCAAATTAATATTACTGACAGATTATATTATTATTTATTTTAGCAAATCTAAAGGAATCAGTTGAAAAACTATCAGTTTTTTTTTTTTTTTGAGTTGGAGTCTCACTCTGTTGCCTAGGCTGGAATGCAGTGGCATTCCACTCCAGTGTCCACCTGTTGGGCTCTGGTGATCCTTCTGCCTCAGTCTTCTGAGTAACCAGAAACTACAGGCTCGCATGCCCAGCTAATTTTTAAAAACTTATTGTAGAGATGAGGTCTCGCCAAGTTGCCCAGGCTGGTTTTGAACCTGTGGGCTCAGGTAATCCACTTGCCTCGGCCACCCAAAGTGCTGGGATTACAGGCTGAGCCACCAAGCCCGGCAATTATCAGTATTAATAAGAGAGGTAATAGGTCTGGTTATAAAACATGTCAACTTTCTTAGAGAGCAGCCCTTACTAGGTGGATGACATAATGGAAAAATAATCCCTTTTAGTCTCCAGATGCCACCAACCCCTTTTTCTGCCTCCGCATGCTTGGCAGAAAGCCATAGGAAGTGCGGAAGCCCTCTACTACAAAGGGAATATTAACCCTGGATTGGCAATCTGTGTGTCTAAAGGAAAGTGGTTTAAATTTTAGGAAAAAAAACCCACACTTGGCATGCAGATTCCAATGCCATCAGAGCATACCAAAGTGATAGAATATGGGCATCATGTTTTCGGGAAAATATGGCATTTGTGTAGAGTTAAGTTCTCACCAATGGTGTGTTCCTTCCGTAGATGTGAGACCTTGGAGCTTGGAGCATTGGGGTTTGAGAGGTGATTTGCTGAGGGCAGTGAAAAACACTGGAAAGAATATGGACAGCAGCTGGATTTAAATTTCATTTTTGTCTTCTTTTCTAACTTTGTTTTCTTTAACCAGTCACTCAGCTTCTTGGAGCCTCTGTTGCACTGCCTATTTACTGAGGATAATCAAGTCTCTCTCTCAGAGTCTGTGGCATTCAATATGTTTGTTTGTAAAAGAAAGCATGTCAACAACTACTTATTAAAAGTTAATTACCTTTCTGCTGCCCTCTTGTGCTTGGCTAATTCCCTTGGCTCTTTGGAAACATCAGAAAGCCCAGCCTTACATTCCTTTTTGGAAACATAGCATGGATCCCAGAGTGTGTGCCATCTTGACTTCTGCTCCTAGTCTGTTTCAGCTGCTGGCTGTTTCTGAGTTTTGCTCTCATTTCAGGAAAGGAGAAACATAAATTATTCACAATGCTCATTTCTTGGGGCAGTGACTGTCTCTTCCACTTTGTTCTTTTTTTCCCCTGGAGCATCCAGGGCAATTCTGGGAATAGGAGTGTAGAGGTAAAGTCAGGGAGAGAGGGACTGCAGAAACTGGAGGAAATGTCATGGATACTGTTGCCCTTCAAATCATTGCTCTACCATTTACCAGCTTTGTCGCATGGGAAACTCAATCTCTCTGAAGCTTCGAAGCATACTCATTCTCTGCAGTAAAATGAGGAAAATGATATCATCTACCGTAGGGCATTGTTGTAAAGACTACACCTGTATGAAAGTGTTTCATTTAACTTTGTTACACACACATACAAATCCTGCTCCTTAATAACTCATATAATATGTAGACTTCAATATGTACCTTTACAAATGTAAGGCTTTCTGAGATGCATGTTATCTCAGAAAAAGTCAATGCAAGGTTGAGTTGAGTGACTCATGCCTATAATCCCAGCACTTTGGGGGCCGAGGCAGGAGGATTGCTTGAGCCCAGGAGTTCATCCCCAGACTTTGCTATAGGTTCTCCTGGCACTTTTCCAGAGACCTAAGGGCTTGGTTCATTATGAACTTATAAGCTCATGATAGGTTTGGTCTGGTCTCCAGTCTCATCTTCATATATGCTTTTAGAAATAATCTTATTTTAGGAGAGAAATTCAGAGTCAACACTGAAACTGTGAAGAGCTCCAATATTGCCTGAGATCTCAGAAGGGTGCCTTTATTTTCACTTTTCCAAATAATCTGAGAGGGACTTTTAGCATATCCATGCAACGTGATACCAACATAGTATTGGCATTCTGTGAAAATGTATAACCATACCCAGAAAGGTTACTTGACTCTATTGCCTCAAAGTCTACATAATTAGAATTCCATGATGTCATCTTTGAGCTTTAATATAGCTTAAAATTATCCTTATGTAGGTTGTGTTTCTTTCTGAAACATTTTAAATTTAGAAAATTAACTTGTTAAATTTTTTTAAGTTAAATCTTTAGATTTTTTTATTCACCCTGCTGTGGGGGAGTTGAAATGACAAATGCTTGAGTCATCAAAGTCAAATGTTAGGGCATTCTGTCCCTCCTGGGAAAGCCAAGATCTACCTGGCCTGAGTATCTAACTCTACCAGTGGGGATATTGATCTCAAATGGTTCTGTGCTTTGCCAACATTTCCTCTTGGCAGGGCTTAGGACTGCAGGTGGGCTCAAGAGAGCATACCTTACTCATGCCTGGTTCCCCTCCAACTGCCACCTCAGATGGCACCCACAAAGGGTGCAGTGTCTGGAGGTCAGAGACAGGTCTTGATGCACCAGATTCTAGGAGTTGAGTAATTTTTCTCCACTGACTGCCCATGAACTCTCATGGGGTTCTGATGCAGCCCTAGGTCAGTCCTACAAAAGCTAATTTTCTGAATTTAATGTGAATTGATTAGTTTCATATCAGCATTTTAAGGACTATCAGATTCAACTTCATCCTCACTCCCTGTTGTTGCAGGTTGAGAAACAATGAGAGGAGAGAATCGGGGACAGAGAGAGGAGGGCACTGAGGGGACCAAGGGGGGGATACCAATGGACAAAAAAAGGAGGGAAAAAGGGCAGAGAGGAGGCTATTGGGGGGATGAGGGGAGACAAAGAAACTTGAAGAGATTGAGGGGCAGAGAGGGACTTCTGGGGTACATGGAGAGGCTGTGGGGCTAAGAGGGGAGGACTGAGGGACAGTAGCTTCCTTATCTCAGTGACCCAAGTTTGAGCTTTTTGGCCTTCCAGGCACCCCAGGGCACCCTAACAATCCTGGCAGTGAGCATGAAAGGTCTTCAATTCATTCAATTCTTGCTATGTGTGGTGAGTGTGGGTGAGCCAAGAAGAAGAGGATTCTATTGTCAGGAGGTAATTTACCACTGATGGGGGATGATATGGGAATGATGTGTGTGATCCTTCCCTTTCCACCTTTGGGAATTCTTATTAATTTCCTTCCCTCATTTATCACAGCTGTGAAACCCTTTTTCCGATCTGCTGGATGACAGATGGCAGTGTGCATGTGATAGGTGTCTGATAAGTACTGGTTGGACGAATAAATGAGGAGTCTACTGTGGTCCCTCTTTGGGATGGATAGGGGCACCGAGTAACCTCTCATTGGGAAGTCACAGACCAGGAACTATAGAATCTTAGTGCTGGGAAGTCCTACTGATTTGTGGACCAGGGAGGGAGGAAAGTTGCAGTGGTGTGTTGATAAATGTTTAATCATTGACTCTCTCATAAAAAGCAATAAACAACTCTGGCATGCAGTGCTTGTTGATGGTCAGTTTTCATGGTGTAAATACTCTCACCATGGTCAATTTCATGTGGCATCACTGTACATGGAGGAGGGAAAACAAGCACACCATTGGCTCACAAGCTGGTTGTAGTGCATACTGGAGGAGGACTACGTATTGGGCAACAACTACCAACAATAAAAAGCTTATGTTTCTTTGTCCATTATGGCCTCATGTGTATGACATTCTATCCTTGCAGCAACTCTGAAGCCTAAGATTTATTACCCCCTTTTACAGATGGGGACCTGATGCTCAGAGGGGTTAAATTGCATATCTGCTATTGTGCAATGAATGAGTGACAAAGTGGATTCTAAGGCTCATGACTTTTTAGCTCACTTCATTGAGCTTCCAGAGGTCAAGGGATGGTTTCCTAAGGCACCTTTGACTATCAAATGATAACAGGGGTGGATAATTCTTCCAGGACAGTATTTAAGAGGGGCTTCATTCTGGCAGCCCCTCTTGCTAAAGAGATGAATGAATGAATACCCAAAGAATGAGTAGTGGTGGGTCACCAGTTAGACGTAGTAGTAAAGATTAAGTTACACCTCCTGTCTAAATCCCCAGTTTCCTCATTTGTAAAATGGGATCCTGACAGTCTTCTCCAAAGGGCTATAGGGTTGTTAAGAGGATTAAATGATGTAAGTATACAGAGCATATAACACAGTGCCTGACATATACCAGATTCAGATAAATGCTGAGTCTCAGCAGGCTTTTATTCCTCTTTATACAAGAATCGACTAGGACAGTGTTTACCAAACACGAACCTGCGTAAGAATCACCCATGGATCTAGTTACGATGCGGATTCTGATTATTAGGAAGGGGCTGGAATTCTGCATTTCTAACAAGCTCCCTGATGCTGCTGATACCGCTGAGCTACCAGGTCATGCGTTGAGTAGCAAGGGCCTAGGGGACCCTGACAGAGCATTTTGGGGTCCTGCTGCTAAAACTCCTTGCTGCCTATCTTCATGATCTCCAAGATTGCTCTTCTCAAGACAGCATCCTTTTTGTTCCATACAGGTTCCTTTGCAACCACTGCTCAGCCCTGCTATGGACATCTTTGCTGTGGTACATTACTAGTTTGCTGTGGGGGATAGGGAAATGATTCTTTTCATTCTCCTTGATCTTAGTTTTGGTTTTGCCAGGACTCTGCTGTGCAATCTTTGTCATGTCCTTTGCTCTTTTTAGATCCAATTTGTTAATTTGCAAAATAAAACAATAGGACAGAGTAATTTTCCAGTAGGGGATTTGGAAGTCCTGTGACTCTATGGTACCAACTGGTTGGTACATTCTCCCACCAGGCCATAAGGAATACTTGCTTTCATTTTGGGGTTCAAATCTTCAAACACACTTAAAGCAGTGGAGTTCAGACTAAGAGTTAGGAGGAGTAAGAGTAAGAATTCATAAGAGTTCAAACCAAACTCTTTTGGAAAAGTAACAGGGTGACCCAGAGAGATGATTCTAAGGCTCATGACTTGCTTTGGGACCTAAACCACATCTTCAGGGAATGGCTAATACTTATTGAGCATGTGAGTGTCAGACACTGTGCCAAGAGCTAATAGGGGTCATTTGTCATGCTTTCTGGCCACATACCTGGAACCCCCTTTTTAGTTCAATGTATAATGTGCAATCCAGGAACCCATTCTCTCTGCCTCCCTTGCAGCTAGAGCACAAACATGTAACCCAGGATCTGCCACCCAGATGCATCCTTGCTGGATTTTGAATTGGTTGTTAGTGGCAAGAAGAAGCAGACACTGTGCGTAATCCATTCAGGAGAGAGAGGCAGTAGATATGTCGAGCCTGCAGAGTCAGCTGTGACAAGGCTTCTAGCAGTATTTGTCCCATGTGAATGTTGACTATCCACAGCATCTGTGGTGCAGACTGCCTCGTCTGGACTGTGGTGTGGTGGCAGCAGTTCCTCTACTGAGCAGATTCTATGCTGTGGTCTAGATGTTTCTCCTGGCTGTTTGACTTTCTAATCTTATTCTTTAGGCCTCCCAAATATTAAATGCCTTTCCTGCTTAAACTGGTTAGAGTGGGTTTTCTTTGTTTGTAAATAAGAATCTTGACGGCTTACAATACTTCATGTGTGTTATCTCATTTAATTCTCACAGTAGGCTGGGCTCGGTGGCTCAGCCTATAATCCCAGCGCTTTGGGAGGCCAAGGTGAATGGATTGCCTGAGCCCGCGGGTTCGAGACCTGCCTGGGCAACTTGGCGAAACCTCATCTCTACAATAAAAAAAAAAAATTAGCTGGGCATGGTAGCGCGTGCCTGTGGTTCCAGCTACTTGGAAGGCTGAGGCGGAAGGATTGCTGGAGCCCAGCAGTTGAGGCTGTGGTGGCCAGGAGCGGCCACTGCACTCCAGTCTGGGTAACAGAGTGAGACTCCAACTCAAAAAAAAAAAAAAAATTCTCACAGTAACCTGGTGAAGTAGGCATCATTATCCTATTCCTACAGCTGAAGAAACTGAGGCATGACGAGATGAACTAAGTTGCTCAGGGTTACACGGTTGGTAAGTGGAGGAACCAGAATTTGAGTCCGGATGATCTTGCCTCAAAGCATATATTCTTAACTACTGTGCATCTTCCATAAGAGATTTGGTAGTGTAAAAAGGTCCTTTCAAACCACTTGTCAGTAGCACAGGGTTTCATTAGATCCTTACCTGGGCTGGGCATGCCTGTTGGGTTTTCACTGATAACACATATTTTTCCAAAGAGTGGTAATCAGAGGCAACTGTTCTAGTGACAGTGATTCAAGCATAAATACTTGGCTTTGGCCCAGAGGTTGCACCGTGTGAGACCACAAATGAATATTAGATTGTTTATACTCTTCTGGAGTCTGTGGGTAGACCAGGGAAAGAGAATGAGATTGAAACTTAGAGCAAGAAAGAGCTGTCCTCTCAGGCTTCCTTAGACAAGGAAGGAAAAGGAGAACTTGGCTCAAGTCCAAAAACTGGTCAAAAAGTGAGTCTAGCCACTTATTGAGCAGTAGTACTTGGTCCTATTAACCATGACAAAGTAGCTAGTACTCTGGAGCAGAACTCTTTGGAGAGGCAGTTTGGCCAACTGGTCAACCTCAGCTGCTTTTTCTTGGGCTGGGAATTTTCTTGGTAGTCTAACTTCTCCCCTCTCTCCCATCTCTTTTCTCCCCTCCCTTCCCCCTTCTCTCCCTCCTTCCCTCCTCTAATTTCCCTTCTTTCATTTCCTCTTACCTCTCCTTTATTTTTCTTCAACAAATATTTTTGAGCACTTGTTTACTGATTCAACCAAGATTTCTTGAACGCCTACTATGTGTCACACATGGTTCTAGGTGCTGGGGATGGTGTGACAAAATAGGTAGACTTTCATAGTTTCCAATTTAGTGGTGGGGGGGTGGGGCACAAAGCCAAGTAGGTACAAATTGATTAAGTGGTGGTATTTTCACCTGTGTCCCCAGTCCTAACTCTACTTCTAGGAAGATACCATTCTTGGCCCTGCCTTACAGATAAGGAAACCAAGACCAGAGAGCTTGAGTCAATTACCCCAGGCCTCACAGTTAGGCCCAGATCTCTGTGAGATCTGAGAGAATGCCAGTGTTTTGTGGTTCAGCTACACCTGACTCTGCACTGTGCTTCAGCTTGGGATGGATCCTGGGGCCTTTCCTTTCTCTCTCACCTGGGCCCAGCGACCACCCCCTTCACTTTCTTTGCATTGCTGCTGCCCACGGTGCCCAAGAAACCTCACTGTGGGGCGGATGTGGCCTCCCTGGCTGCCCACTTCCTCACTGCTTCTGCCAATAGCAGCATGGGCCCTTCTGATTTGAAGGATTATTATTTTTTTTCCTGTTGATCCCTCTAGGGGAAACAAATGTGGGTTGGGAGGGTGAGTACACCCACACTCACCTAAACTCAGAAGTAACCTGGGTTTCAGATTCTTTGTGCCCTTGAATGGTATCAGTGACTCTCTCCTGAGAGATCTGGACCACTGGACATACCCCCAGCCACGTGTGCTCCTGCTTTTCATCTGGAGGATAAACCTTATTCCAGTCCCAACCTATTACTGGGCAGGACTTCCTCCTGGAGAGCTGACTTTCTAGTATTATGTCAAGTTAAAAACCAAGCAGTATGGGTGAGAGGAATCAGAGAGACCTAAGTTTGAACCCCTGTGCTATTGTGGACAAGCTGTGTGGCCTCAAACAAGTCAATTAACCACTCTGAGTTTTTTTTTTTGTAAAGTAGGCAGAGGGCTGTAGGGATATGTACAGCACCTGATTGTCTAAGTTTAGTTCATAACTTGCAGAGAACAATACATGTTGGCTATTTTCTTTATTGGGTGGAACGAAGGAGCCTCCTGGTGTCTGTGGGTATCTCAGGCCTGGTACCCCTTCTTTAGGGTTTGGCTCTGCCTTTGAAGATGATGCCTCTTTGAAGATAATGCCTCGCTTTGGCAAACGCGCCTCCTTGTTCTCTACTTTGCCTCTTGTCTCTCATCTGTTTCCTCCCTATTTTCCATAGTGAATAATCACATGCAAACCTCCCTTTTCTTGGGTCCCTGTTGCTGTCTGTGATGGAGAGGAAGGCCTGAGCATCCCTGGTATGCCTCTGGTGGGAAAGGAAGAGTGACCAGCATCAAGGGGGTACCCTGGTCCCTGTGCAGCAAGCCCTGTTCTTGCCTCGTCCCCGGCTCCCACTCCCAGACCTATTAGCCTACTTGCAGTCATCCCCAGTATCCCAGAAGAGCCATGGGGAAAGGAGTTTGAATAATAAAAAACCCTCTGCTGCTTAGACATGCAACAACACTCTTCCTGTTTGACTCAGTTCTACAGGGGGTTGTTGAGTGAATATCGTGTGCAAAGCACATGGGAGGAGGGAGATGAATAACAGAGTCATAGGATGCCCATCCCTCACATACGAGATACTCTACTTTCATTCCTTCATCATCAATTCAGCCCACACGGTTGCCAGTATTGGAATGATCAGTCTTTTCGTTTTTTGCCAATGTAATGGGTGAAAAATACCTGTATTACTTTGCACTTCCCAGATATTCATGAGGTTAGGGATATCTCCACATGCTGTTGGGAATTTGCATTGCTTTCACTGGGATTTTTTTTCTTTTGTGTCAAAGTCTCACTCTGTCATTGAGGCTGGAGTGCAGTGGCATGATCGTGGCTCACTGTAGCCTCGACCTCTTGGGTTTAGGCAATCCTTCTGCCCCAGTCCCTCGAGTAGCTGGGACTACAAGTATGTGCCACCACACCCAGCTAATTTTTTTTTTTTGTAGAGATGAGGTCTCACTATGTTGTCCAACTTGCCCTTGGACTCCTGGGCTCAAGCAGCCCTCCTGTCTTGGCTTCCCAAAGTGCTAGGATTACAGGTGTGAGCTACTGCATCCTGTCTGGGAATTCTGTCTTTCTGTTACTTTGTCCATTTTTCTATTGGGCTGTCTTTTTCTTATTGCTTGATAATAACTACCTTTATATATTCTGAATACTAATCCATGATATATGCTGAAAATAAATCCCCTTGGTCTGTCCTGTGTCTTCCCTTTTGGTTTATGAGTTCTTCTGCTGTGCAGAAATGTCACACTTTACAGTCAAATGTATCAGTCTTCTGAATGACTTCTGGGCTCCCTTAGGTTCCTGGTACATGTCTCCGTCTCCTCCTTGATAGCATTTATTATTTTGATTGGTGATGACCTGTTTGTCTTCTTGGCTGCCAGACTGTGAGAAACTTGAGGGCAAGGTGTGCATTTTCTTCTTCTCTCTCTCTCCAGGGACTAGGGCAAGGATGGGTACAGAGTTTTGTACCTGAATGACTTGTTGTGGAATTTTTTGTTGTTGTTGTTGCCTAAAGCAGGTTTTGTGCCTGAATGAGGGAGTGAATGAGAGAGTCATGTCCTGCCCTCCCTACAGAGATGGGGTCTACTGCAGAGATGGGAGTGAGTCAGGGAGTGAATCACAAGTTCTTCCCTGCCTCAGCTGACATTTCAATAGCCCCGGGCAAAGAAGCCCCCTCATTCCAGGAGCACCTCCCCTTCTCTGAGCAGGCACAGCAGGGCTCTGCTGATTGTCAAACCTGGTGTGTGTATGTACATGTGAATGGATGCATATCGGGGGTTTAGCATTTAAAACTCTTAGTGGTATCATGTCCTGTGTATGTGTGAACAAGGCTTAAACAATCTCTCAGACGACCCGTGTATGTGTGTGGGTGTTGGGGACTGTGGAGAGAGGGAGAGAAAGAGAGAGAAGAGAGATGAGGGGGCGTTCAGAATCTTTGCAATGTGTTGCGTGTATTGCTGTGAGGATTGGGTGACTGGAGGGGGTTAAATAGCTCCCAGGCACCCTTGTGAGCTGAGCTTCCTGAAATCGCTTTATCTGTGACCACATGATGCTCTTGGTTGTCCACGTGGTTTGCTGATGTCCCTGTTGCTGAAGGCGTTTCTGTTTTGTTCCCTGAGGCTTGGCTTCTCATTGTCATTTTCTGAAGCAGTGGAGAGTGCCAGT